>OX411728.1:11502977-14002977 GCA_948252095.1 Dicycla oo | reverse complement strand
AGGCAGATAATGATATTTTTTTAGATTTTAAATTTAACTTGTTTGGTCTGAGTTTGTAAGATCTTAGAATTGATCATTTCATGAAGTGTTCGACCATTTCATGAAATGGCCCAGAAGCCAGTAGTGTAAAATGGAGCTTTCAAAAATACAGATCACAAAACTTGATGGCCACAATTGGGTCGCCTGGAAATACCGAATGGTTGCCCTACTGAAAGATGTAAACGGAATTTGGGAGATTGTGGAAGGCAAGGCACAAAAACCGGCGAAGCCTGCGGAAGGCGGTGGTGATGCCGAAGTTGATATTTACAATAAAACTTTACGAGATTTTGTTACATTGCACAGCCTTACTGCTAATAACAAATAATATAACGGATGAGACAATAGGGAAAGTAATTAGGTTGTCCACTCCCGAGGAAGTATGGAAAGAACTCCATAGGCTGTATGAGGGTCCTAATGAGGGCAGGCTCTCTGACTTATGTTTGGACTTCTTCAAACTTAAAAGGGATCCGTCAGACAGCATGTCAACTCATGTCTCGAAACTGAAGAATTTGTGGCACAGTCTGCAGGACGAACTGCTCAAAGAGGAGAACGTGGAAATGCCTGAAGTTCTCTTGATTTGCAAGATCCTGGATACGTTGCCGGAAACTTTTTTTTCTTTCAAGTCGAGTTGGTTATAATATTGACGTCTAAAATTTATTTATTTATTTATTTATTCATCAAACAATTTTCATTGTGTTCGAATTTTACAAAATAATACATTTCAAATCTAAGCAACAAAAAAAATATATATATAAAGCAAACAAAAAAATATTAAAAAAATATCATATTACTATGTCCTCAATCAAAAACTGTTTACATGTTAAACTATAAAAAGCACAAAGACAACACCTATAATAAAATGTCAATTAAATGAAAACTAAATATAAATTACAAGCAATTTAAATCAATCACAAGCAAATTAAATGTGAATCAAAAAATGTCAATTAAATCAAATGTTAATTAAAATAAATGTCAACTAAATCAAATGTCGATACCATATCAATAATTCATACTCAATTTATCTGGAATCATTCAACATCAAATCGGATACAGAATATAAACATTTTTCTAATAGGAAGGCTTTCAGTTTCGCCTTAAATAAGTTTCTGTTATATACTAAAGTTTTTAAATCAGTAGGTAGCTTATTATATAACTCTACTGCTTGGTAACGTGAACAATGCTTTGCTATGTTTAATTTAGGCACCATTATATTTTTAATAACTTTCCTTCGTGTGCTCTCTCTCAGCTCTCTATCTTTTTGTGATTCATATTGATGTATATATTTTGCGAACTTGCTTAACAGAACTAGTATATACAAACTTGGGACTGTAAGAATGCCTAATTTCTTAAAGTATTCTTTGCATGAATCACGCTGTGAAATTTTGACAATGGTTCTAATGGCACGCTTCTGAAGGATGAATGCCCTTTGGCAGTTGTAGTTATAACTATTTCCCCAAAACATGATGCTGTACCTTAACCTAGATTCAACCAAAGCATGATAACATATTTTAAGTTGCTTCAAATCTATTTCATCCCTGAGGCTCCTAAGTGCATAACATGCAGAGGATATAGAAGAATCAATAACAGCAAGCTCCTGCTTCCAGTTTAGATTTGAATCAATGTTTATGCCTAAGAATTTTACATCATTTACCAATCCTATCTTGTCTCCTTTCAATGTCACATCTATAGTGTCGGTGTTACGAGATGTAGTCTTAAATAACATTATATTTGTTTTATTTGTATTAATTAGTAAATTATTAGCTGTAAACCATTCAGAAAGATTGTCTAGACCCTTATTTACTTTTGTGGACAATTCTTTTAAATCATGCGATCCAATTATTACGTTTGTGTCATCAGCAAAAACAACACACGAAACGTCAGGCTGAGCTTTATTCATGAAATTTAATAAATCATTTGTGAAGATAAGATACAATATTGGACCTAAAATTGAGCCTTGGGGTACCCCGCGTCTTATGTCTATCATCCTTGATTTATATGCTATTTCATGATTGTTTTCATCAATGTTTTTTATTTCGACATACATCCGTCTGTTTCGTAAATAAGATGTCATAAGTTTTAAAGCATCACCTCTTATACCGTAATGTTCCAGTTTAGCAAGCAGTAGTTGATGATCTATAGTGTCAAATGCAGAACTCAGGTCAATAAATAGTCCAGCCACTTTCATTTTGTCATTTAATTTACTAACTACGTCATCAATGAGAGTGTCAATGGCATCTGCAGTGCCAATGCCCTTTTGATACCCAAATTGTCTTAAATGGATTATTTTATTTAGATTCAAATGTACCATCAGTCTAAATTTAATTAACTTTTCAAAAAGTTTCGACAAAGTTGGTAGCAAGGATATTGGTCGGTAATTTTTTGGGTCAGTCTTTGTGCCCTTTTTATATATCGGAATTACTTTTGCCAGTTTGAGTTGATCAGGAAAAATCGACTCTTTAATACATTTATTAAAAAATTCAGAAAGAGGATGTGCTAATAATTCTATGTTCTCCTTAATAATTGTTATTGGTATGTCGTCATATCCGCAAGATTTTTTGTTAGCCATATGACACACAATCTTTTTTATTTCATTTGGTGTAGTCGGCTTGAAAGACAAGTTACTCTCAACTCTCACTGTTGTTTCTTTCAGAAAGGACATTGCTTTATCTTTGTTAAGTGTCAATGATGGTTTGTAAACAAAACTGTCAACGAATTTATTAGCAATATCCTGGGAATCATACACAACTTTGTTGTCTATATTTAGGATAAGATTTCTACTAAGCTTGTTTTTTGTTTTCTTTGTATGTTCATTTACTAGTTTCCATGTCTCTTTGGGTATATTTTTAGCTTTACAAAGATGAACTGATATGGCTAACTTTTTAGCTTGCTTTATGACCCTTCTGTAAATTCGAATATAGTTTATTTTGTAATTCGAGATACTACCATTATTTGGGGTACCACAGCATAATACTCTTTTCATTTTACTTGATACTTTGACTCCCTTGGTTACCCACTTTATTATTTTATTTTTCATAGGCTTTATTTTAATAGCCTTCTTTGGGTAACAGGTACGAAAAATTTTGCCAAAATTGTCTAGAAAATTATTTATTCCCATATTACTCAAATTTATATTTGAAATACTCTTTTTAAACGCAGCATTATTTTTTGTCTTAAATAATCTTTTTTGAATTGTTATGGTATATTCTGAGCTCTTCGTTTTCTCATTGATTTTATCAAGAACCATATCGCAAAAGAGTCCACCATGACCATCTGCTAAGCCATTGTGATCGACCAAACAACGCTCTATACAATCTTCATCAACATTTGTAATTATATTGTCAATACAAGAGTATGATTTATTTCGAATGAAAGTAGGAGTTTTTATAAGATATCTAAAATTATAACATCTTAATAAACTTATGAACTCTGAAGCTTTTCTACTTTCAACCAGTACATCAATGTTAAAGTCGCCACAAACTAAGCACTTCCTATCAAGAAAATTTTCTAACAATTTTTCTAAACTACCCATGAAACTTTCGAAATTTTTCTCTACTGGACTTCTATAACAACAACATATGTATAATCCCGTTTCAAGATCCTTAACACCACAAATCTCAAAACTTTCTGATCTATATAACTTTTTAATTGCATCAATGTTTTCATATTGTTTATTTTTATGTGCTAAAATAAGGCTACCTCCCCTCTTTTTGTTTGTCCTTGTGTTGTATGATGCTAAATTATAATTGGACATATAAAACACATGTGCGGATTTATCGTTTAGGAAATGTTCTGATATGCATAAGTAATCTAAATCAGTTTCATGTGTTTCAATATATAATTCAAGTTCTGTTTTTTTGTTACTTATGCCACATACATTTTGATGAAATATTTTAAGACATTTTGTTTTTGATAGTTAAACAACTGAATCATTTTTATATAACCTGTTTTCTGCATCTGTTTTAGTCACGAAAAAGATCATTATGATGGGTGGTTATTGACGAACTATTTAATTCTGTTTGTGTAGCAGAATTTACCAACACTTTCGGTGCCGTAGTATTGTTTCTGTTTTTGTCAAAATTAAGATTTGTTTGTGTATAAACATTCCTACATTGCACGTCTGACGAGTAATGCTGATTTTTAATCTTATTTTGCACATAGTTTAAATATTTAGTTTTATACTTTATACTTAGTATTTCCCTGTGTATTAATTGGCATGCAATCAACTTATTCAAATAACCATCCGTGTCAGTATAATAATTGTTGTCAAGTGATATAAAATTTGAATTTTCACAATTTTTACAAACATATTTTAACGTGCAATTTAATTTGGATACATTTAAATATTTATTATAATAGATCTTACTTACTAAAATATTCGTTGTTTGAATGTTGTGCAAGGTGTAATGCAAAGCACTTATTATATTTAACGGATTATTGTCATTAGAACCCGCCATTATCAAAATATAGTCATTTTTGGTGAAATCTTTACACATAGATAAACATGAATTTAATATTTGATTCAGTGGAGCGTTTGGCTTTATTACTGACGTTACACTAAAAGATTCTCCCAACAAGTTTTGTAGTTTTTCACGCATACCGTAACCAGCTTGATCGGTGAATATCGCAAGTCTATGCTTTCGTGCGGGAACTGAATCCTTACGAAGCTCACAGTATTTATTCTCTACAAGCACTTCTGCGCTTTCATTAGTACCTACTAGTTGAAATGATGTTGACGAAACTTTAATTCGGTTTCTTTTAGGATCCACCTCCACGACCGTAGTTAACGGTTCTTCATTTGTAGGCTCCTCCGCATGAGATAGATTTGATATGTCTTGTATAAAGCAACTATTTAAATCCCCGTTATTTTTCGTCGGTGACGACAGTTCTGTCCCTGTGACCGAAGACTCTTGTGTTATGGAAACGTCTAACTTCTTATTTGGGCTTATTGTTGATATGGCATGCAGGGTAAAATCTCTCGATGAGGTTCTTGGGAACCCCGTTTTCATCGTTATAGTTCTATAGCGCCGTTGATACTGAGGCGAATAGAACTTCCTAGGTGTTTCTGTTGGTTTGTTTGATGCCAATCCCTCAATTCCGACTAATTTAAAAAACTTTATTTTATTCTCATAACTCCTATTTTTCTCTTTTAATGTGACAATTTCGATGTTCAACATATCTATTTCATTATTTGCAGACTGCAATTCCAGTTTTAGTTTGTTTATATCTTCTTTCATCGATGCGATATCATCACTAAATTCGATATTGTGGGTAGGTAAACTATGACATGAGACATCGAGGTCCAGTTCACCCTCGCTTACATGTAAACAATGTTTTATTCTTTTTCGTTGAGTCACATTTGCAAGTTCTTCCATACTGTTGGGTTTATTAAGCCGAATGTTCGAAACAATTATACAAAAAGTGCTACTGGCGCGGTTGGATTTGATCCGGCGACTCGTTGCTCATCAGTCTCGGTTTTCTCGAGTGAGCCAACCGTGGTATTAATTAGCGGATCGAAATTGTAAGCCACTCCAAGCATTCAGCACCGCACACTGTTTTATCGACTCATTAGTGTTTTGAGGCTTAAACTAGATGTCGCTAATAGCAGAATTTATAGCAGTTCATCATTTGAAATCTTATTTCTAACGTTTTTCAAATGATAATTTAAGCACTGTTTTTACGAATTACGCAATGTTTTATGAGTTATAGCCTTTTAATTTGTCACAATCATAGAAAATGCACAGTGGAAATATTATATTTTGTTTTGTTTATTTGAGTTATTCACAACTACTACGATCACTGCTTTTTTACCACAGTTTACTGCATTATTTCACAAGGCGTTTTATGGATAACACTGTCACAGATTGTTTATGTTGTTAGTCTTTAAATACACACTATATTTTGCTTTAAGCACTTGTTTCACTATTTTTAAACATTAAATATGTACAGAGACGATGTTTATGTTGACGACAGCGCCATCTTCCTGGCGAAAGGAAAAAAAAAGGAAAGAACAGTAGACAACATTACGGCCCACCTGTGTGCACCTTTTCCTCGGGGTGTCTCTGGATATCGATACTTCGTACTGTTTAAGGATGAGTTCACACAATACAGATATGTGTACTTCCTTAAAAATATAACATTTTTATCTTAAAATAAAATTTGTATAATGTTTCCTATGACGTCTGAAGTCCATTATGAGAGAACATCGTCCTTTTCACACGCCCCTTGGGTTAGATGATGTCACTTCCGTCACGTGACCTGGTCTCAGCACCACCTGTGGCCAAACCTGGAACTAACTGGACACCACAGAGCAAGCCGCCACGACATTGAGTCAGTTTTTGAGCCTAAAACAAGATGCAGGGTTATTGAATCCCCGTTGTCCACGATATATTTAGGATTGCAATGTAAAAGGGTCAAGTTGTCTACTCTTCGACCTGAAGCCAGCAACAGAATAGTAGCAGTACGCCTAGAAACCTCATATAAGCTTTGCAAAGTTGGATCTGTATTTAAAAAAAAAAAATATTATTCTTGCATCCCAAATTGGCAATTTCTGTGGGATTGGTCTAGCTAATGATACAGCTTTGGAAATATGTCTAACTAAGTGATTTGATGAAATCTTAATATCGGACTGAAGTTTCACAAACTTATGCTATAACTGATTTATGCACCAGAATACTACGATATGCTAATCGATCTTCAAAAAAAAGTTTTGCTAAATACTGGGCTACATTGGCAGGTGCTGGACAATGACGTTATTTTGATTACACCACCGCACCCATTTGCTCCAAATAGGAGTATAAGTTTTGAGCGTAGAGGGTCTCCAACAAGTTGACAAAAGCTGCTTTTCCTCACCTGACCAGTTTTGTGTTAGGTTAGGTTAGGTTAGGTTAGTCCCAGCCGAAATGAGCCAGGCTTCCAGCTGTAGGTTCAGTACTTGAGCTGGAGAATGCCCAGTGATGTATTTAGGTCTCCGATTTTCATGGGACGTGCTAGAGCCCGGTTCTTCAGATCTGGACGTCAAAAGGATTTCTTCCACTTGGGTTCTACTATTATGAACTTTCCTTTCGCTGAGTTGAGATGGTGTAATACACGTGGAAGCAGAGCCGGTGGTGGAAAATCCACGCGAGGTCGTATAACCAGTATCTGCTGAAAGCGTCGTGACAGCAAGCGTTCGAGTCTGATAACTCTAGAGTAACATAGTTGCACACGACGTGTGCTTCTTGCGAGGCGAACAGGTCTATGCTTGGAGTTCCCCACTGTGTGAATATTTTGTTGGTCGCCTCGTTCAGCAGATGCCATTCCGAGCCAACTCAATTTCTCGAGAGGTGATCGGCTTCCGTGTTGTACAGTCCCGGTATGTGGTGAGGGACTAGTATTACGTTCAGGGTGTCCGTTAGTGCCAGAAGTTGTTTTATCAATTTCAGTAGATTTTGAGACTTTGTTCGGCCCTCGTTTTTTATGTAAGACACAACTGTTTTGTCGTTTGTTTGTAAAATAATGGTTAAATTTCGTAGAATATTTGCTTTTAGGGATATTGCTGCTATCACAGTATACATTTCTTTTAGGTTGCAGTGCAGTTGGTGTTGATTCCACAGGCCTCGTTTGTTGTTTAGGATGGCCCCCCATTGAATGTCTGACGCGTCTGTGACAAGATAGTTGACTGATGACCTCCTGGGGTGAATATAAGATCTTTGGCTCACGTTTTCTAACCACCACTCTAGATCTTTTCGTACCTCATCTGTGAACAGTATTGGATGGCGCCAATTTTTTGACCCTGATTGCTGTGACGCTGCAACGTACGGCAATGCAACCTTCCCCGGAGGGTGATGAGGGTCGCAAAGTTGAGATAACTTAAGAGGCGTTGCGCCTGCTTGAGGGTCCAACTGCCCGCTGCTAAGCGAGTCAATAGGCACTGACGGATCTTGCAAACTTTGGAGGCAAACTCTTCGTGTTGGAGTGTGTGTCCCAGACAATTCCCAGAAATTCCATACACCTTGTTGGGATTAGTGTAGATTTTTCCATGTTGATATTCCAACCTAGGGAGGTGAGGAACTCTACAGCTTGCTGGACATGCGTTGTTAACGTCTCACTGCTTTGGTGAACTATCAACTAATCGTCTAGGTAAATAACCAGGCGAAGATCTTTGCTGCGTAGAACTTCGGCAGTCTAATTTGTGACCGGGACAAACATTTTCGGTGCTGCGGCGAGACCAAAGGGCAGGCAAGTCATTTGTAGCAGTCGACCCTCGTAGCTTATGCGTAGACAACAACGGTGTCTTTGAGAGATCCTCAGATGATAATAGGCTTGGCTTAAATCCAGTTTGACCATCCAGTCGCTCGCTTGTAAGAAGTTGGGCATTTGGTGATGATGAAACAGGTGAAATGTTTTGGTTGCGTAAATGATTTAATGCCTTCAAATTGAAAATAACCCGCCTCTTTCCGCTGCTTTTTGTTTTTATGAATAGTGGGGATATGAATGATGGAGTTAAGGGCGCAGGCTCGAGAATTAGACTTTGAATCATGACTTGAATTTCCAATGACATTGCTGAAGAACTTGGCGTTCGAAAATTGTGCATGATATCCGGTGTTGGGAAGATAAGTGGTGGTGTCTGATTGAATGGAATGCGAGCAGTAGAAATTAATTTGAGAACCATCTTGGGTGCATTTAATTTGGCCCACACATCTCGATACAACATCAGACAACCCGCCATGAACCTCGAGTCATTTGCGTCTACTTTTGTTAAGTTCACCTTTTCGCCCTCCCCCCCCTTTTCTTTTTATCTTGCTCGTCGAAATGACGTTTATTGTTCTTTATTTGATTTGGTTTATTTTGCTGGAAACGAAATGGCTTTTCATGAGAAGTAGAAGCCACTGGAGATTTTGAAAGTATCGGTGATTTAGAACGTCCAGAAAATTCGAACTAGGCACTGAGTCTTTGTTAATTTTGTCCATTCCGTCAATCTTTTGTATGAAAGCGGATAAACTTTGGGGGTTAAACATATATTCTACTGAGGGGGGTATTTTATTCATATCTTCACGTAGGTATTTCTCTTTGAGCAGCGCCTTACGCCGTAATTCTAAAACTTTAGCCCGTTTTCCACAAATCATTTGCAAAATATCATGGGAGATTGTTTTGTAATCGGACTCATGTCCAAATAACTCTTTTAATTTATCGTAAATTGTAGCTGGCGTAAGTTGAGCATTTGGTTTAGAAGACCAGTCAATTAAATTGCGAAAAGCTAAATTAACAAACTCGTTTTGGGCTAGAAAGGCATTTGACAAGGCAGCGAAGCTACGTTCCATCTGATCTAAGTGGGGCAAAGGGATATTCTAAATGTCTCAATTCCTCATTTACTTTCAGCTCAGTGAACGCCGGGAACGCCACATACTTCTTTTGCACCTCAGTATACCGCACGGAGTTCAAATCTAAGGAGTCAAACCTTTGCATAGAAGCCAACTTAGCGACTCGGTCGGGATTTGCTTTAGGTACGGACGGTTCCTTAATAGAAACATTAAGTTCGGCAATATCATTTAGTTCGACTGACAGGCGTGAAAACGAGTCATCTAAGGGTTTAATTACTGGCCCCGACGTAGGCACAGCGGAGGCTCCTGAATTACTCGGTTGCATCGCAACCGCACAAAATATATTATTAACATGCATTTACTAGTTGTTGTGACAGTATTTCAAACCTGCGATCTGTTTCTCGTAATGACTCGTGTGATTGAGTCCGGCGCCGTCTTTTCGACGGTCGCTCATCCTCCTCACTTGTACTTGAACTCGTTGATGATGATGATGACTTCGAGCTAGACGCATTTGTCGGCACAGGCGGCTCGTTTGTTTTTACACTTTTTTGTAACAGCGTGGAATCGTGATCACTAAAAACGTTCATGAGATTGTCAACCACAGTCCATTTTGACATAGAACACACAAGACTCGTGAAATAAAATACGGTAAGGGCCCAACTGAGTTCAATTGTTTCAAAAATTCGATGAGAAGAAACAAAAATTTTTTCAAACTTAGAACAGATTTCACAAAATTTTGTTTTCACGTAACGGAAACAAATTAATACTATTGTAACTTTCTACTTCAATCGCGAAAGTTATAAGAAATTTCAAGTTAACCTTAAACAAAACGGAGATTGTTAAGTTTTACAACAATCTAACGAACAAGGGCATTAGAAAACGACGCAACAATCAAAATCAAAAGTCATTTATTCAAACTAGGCTAAGAATCAGCACTTTTTGAACGTCAAAATTACATAAGATAGTCCCCCAAAACGCCCGCCCTTCACCACTTCCTAGTGCTTTAGCTGGGGAGAACAAGTGGCGCAACAAACTCCCCAGCAGCACAGCTGTCTGTTCAGTTAAAAAAAAAAAAGAATTGAATGTATACAACACTGCGCATAATAATTTAGGTACATTACGCAACACAAAACATTAAATTAAATTATTTGCTATATGTAAGCTAGCACACGCCAATATACCAATAAAAAATAAAAAAAAAATAATCGAAAACTATACTCAAGCAGAAATAAAAATACAAAACTAAAAACGTAAGCAGAACTTTATACCTAAATAAAGGCCTCCAGTAATAAAGGATGTGCCCACTTACATATATGAAGATTGTACATGAAGCTGAAACTCGAAGTCAGAAATGATAAACTAGGACCATCGAAGTAATATAAACAAAGTTAATTACTAATAACAAAACAAAACCAAGGACAGCAAGACGACCTGTCACCACAAGCAGCACCCGTTCACGAGCATAACGCAGAGTTCAGCCATCACCCCCCTCGCCATATTTGAGGGAAGGAGGCAACCGACCCCCGACGCTACCGCAAGCAGTGACATCTAAGGGAGCATGACGAACTTGCTGCCGGTTGCTCAGGCAAAAATAATATGATCAATTGTCGAGGTCACTAGCTAACCATATATTGCAATACCACTCATAAAAAAACATTGTAATGAGTAGATTATGTCAACGATAAATAAAAATAAAATTAAAATAAATTGACTTTTAGAGTCAAAGAAAATAAATAATTATATGACTCATTATATAACTCATATAACCTGTCAGAAGATAAGCTAATTCTGGTGAAAGAACATAAACATTGTCTTGAGTTAATCACAGCGACCAACTATTCTTATCGTTTAAGTAGTCGTTGATAGAATACGAGTAGTATGCCTTCGAACAAAGGTTAGATTTTACTTTAGCTTTAAACGCATTGAAGGGCAAATCTAGAAACGAAGAGGGTAACTTGTTATAAAAAGATATACCGAGCCCAACAAATGAGTTATGAACCTTATGAAGCCGGTGAAACGGAGCACGTAATTTGTCCTTATTTCTGGTGTTTACATTGTGGATATCACTGTTTTTAGTGTATAAATGTATATTTTGTCTAATATATAAGATGTTGGCGAAGACGAATTGTGATGCCACTGTGAGAATACTAATATGTTTAAAAAAATCTCTCAGAGAAACTCTAGCACCAGCGGGTAAATTGCTCGAACAGCTCGTTTTTGAAGTACAAATATATTTTGAATGTCAGCGGCTTTGCCCCAGAGCAGAATACCGTAGGACATAACGCTATGAAAATAACTAAAATAGACTAACCAAGCTGTATCAACGTCAGTGTATTGTCTTACTTTCCCGACGGCGTAAGTGGCTGAACTGAGCCTTCTCGCTAGGCTTGATATATGAGGGCCCCACTGAAGTTTGGCATCTACTGTTATGCCCAGAAAAACTGCCGAGTCTACAGTTTTAAACACCTCTTTATCTAAGACGATGTTGGGTCCTAGATTTCTAACATTCGGTAAGGCAAACTTTATACATTTCGTTTTCTTGACATTGAGAACTAAGTTATTTGTCGTAAACCAATCCGTAACCATTGAGTGCACTGTTTACGTCATCAAAATCTTGTCTGTTCCTGTCTACTTTAAAAATAAGAGAGGTGTCATCTGCAAACAGTACAACGTCACAGATACCTTTTAAATAGAATGGTAAGTCATTGATATACACTAAGAATAAGAATGGGCCCAGTATTGAGCCTTGAGGTACACCTAACTGAACTGGTAACCCGGAAGATTTCACACCATTAACATCTACACACTCAAACCTATTACGTAAATATGAATTTATGACTTTAAGAGCTTCGTTTTGGACACCGTAATGATGTAGTTTACGCAAAAGCGTGTCATGGTGCACGCAATCAAAGGCTTTGTAGAGATCACAGAAAACTCCAATAGCATTTTGCGAGTTCTCCCATGCGTTAAATATGTGTTTCAGCAGAGCAACACCCGCATCTGTAGTCGAACGACCTTTTGTAAAGCCATATTGTTCATCATGAAGAAGGACATTTAAGTTAAAATGTCTTAGCATCTGCTTGAGTATTAACTTTTCAATTATTTTACTGAATCCAGGTACGATAGAAATAGGCCTAAAATTGCCAACGTCATTTTTGTTACCTGATTTAAAAATGACAATGATATAAGGTATTGGTATATAAGGCGGCTTGCTCTGTGGTTTGGCCACAGGTGGTGCTGAGGCCAGGTGACATCATCTAACGGAAGGGGCGTGTGAAAAGGACGATGTTCTCTCATAATGGACTTCAGACGTCTAACGGAACACATAATAAATCTGAAGTTCCCCAAAAATTAAAACAGATGATGTCTGAGGCTAGAAATGCTGGACATAATATTATCAAGGTTTTAAGCGATAATGGTGGCGAATACGATAACAGAAAAGTACGGGATCTACTCGGACAAGCTGGAATAAAGCAAAGACTCATTATGCCGTACACTCCACAACAAAATGGGTGTAGTGAACGAGATAATCGTACTATAGTCGAATCTGCTAGAGCAATGATGCACACGCATGAGGAGATTCCTCAGAATTTGTTTGCTGAGATGGTAAACACTGCTGTTTACATACTAAACAGGACAGGACGTACTTCAGTGGAACACAAGTCGCCTTATGAATTGTGGCTTAACAAGAAGCCTCAGATAAAGCACCTGAGGATAGTCGGTTCACCTTGCTATGCGCAAGTACCAAAGCAGACGAGAAAAAAATTGCAAAAGAAAGCTACACGGTGCATCTTTTTGGATACGACAATGATGATGGAAACAGGCTTTGGAATCGGGAAAGAAATTCATTAGTCCGATCTAGGCACGTTATTTTCGATGAGAAAGCGCTAGAAACTTCAATGACTGAATACCGTGAAGCAGTCTGCAGTCCGAAAAATGAAACTGAAGTAGATCTTGGTAGAGATGCTTTGAGAGATAATGGACAAAGAAGTCATGTTTTGCCTGATATTGAAAGAGTCGGTGAAACTATCATGGATATACGTGAATGAAATTTAGATGTCGGAGAAGAGTTTCATGACGCACAAAATGTTATAACTGAACATTCGATTGAATCGGAGGGGAATGGAAACGTTAACGATGATGATAACGTCGTTGATGAATATCAAGATGATGTCAATGATGAAATTATCGCAGATGAACGTGAAGATGTGTTCCCGGAACGGATGATACTTCGAGACCGTTCTTTGTTACGACCCACACAGGCGAAAAATCAATAAAAGTCGGTCAAACCTAAAAACTTAAAAGTACTTCAAACTAATAAAAATAAGTATTATCGACAAGTCTGATAAATGATACACTCCACCCGCGCACTTGGTGCGAACGCTTAGTTGTCTACGCGCCTGGGTCTCAGGCCAAAGTTCGACTAGATCAACAGCAGATGTGTTTACGAGTGAAAGTGTTGTATTTAATCATTACTTATTTTTATAATTAACTTCATGAACGGCTTTGTTTTTTGACGGATTCGCTTACAGGAGGTAATAAACTTCTTTTTAATATCTACTTTTGATACTAATGCTTGATCTTTTATATATATATAAAAAAATGACTCTGGCATGGTATTCTTCTGCATATTTTTAAACTTCATAAAAGGGTAAAGTATTATATATTCCCGAGAGATTCGGCTTTGATATTATTATTTAGTTTGGACTTTGTTTTTCAATATACAATCACAGTTTTATGCGACCGTAAGCGACGGTTTAACAAAATTTAATTTTTTAGTCGACAACTTTTATTGGCCGCAGTCTAAGAAAAACTAAACAATGTCGTAGAGAGCGATTTTCAAGAAAATTTTCAAGTAAATTAGCCATGTAAGGCATTTTTAAAAGACTGGTGGTGTAAAAGAACCAAAAAAGAGAAAAAAAATATTGAAAAAAAAACGTTATTTTTTTTTTATGATGGATTTGCTTTTGACTCTAGTCTAGGTCGGACGCGACAGAAACAACCAGAAGGTTATGATGACGGCTCCGGTCAAGTATGTATTTTAAAGAAGAGTCTGTATGGGCACCACGTTGCTGGAACCGGTGTATTCCAGATTATTTCAAAGAAATAGGTTTCAAGGCAAGTGAGGCAGATCCTTGTCTTCTGATACGAAAGAGAGGATGTGGAAAGCTTATAGTAGCTTTATATGTGGATGACGGTCTGCTGGTCGGATCTGGATAGACGAGTTGATGGAGGAGCTCAAACGTCGTTTCGAAATAACTATGAAAACTGCGTCCTATTTTCTTGGAGTAGAGATAGAAAGCAGAGGAGATGGAATTAAGATATTCCAAACGTCGTATATACGTAATTAAGATCTTGCGGAGATTCGGAATGGACACCTGCAAACCGGTCTCGACGCCGATTGCAAAAGACAGTACATGGAGCGAGAAGGTGGACATGAGTTATATGAAAGATAACTACTGGCAAATTGTTGGAGCCTTGGCTTACTTGATGGTAGGTATGCACTAGACCTGACATTGCATATGCTGTAACTGTAGTCTCACGAAGTCTGGAAAAGCCAGAAGAAGCAGACTGTGCGCCTAATGCGGTTTTTGCAGTACACACCAGTTCTAGGTATCATGTACAAGAGAGATTACAAACTAGACATTTTCGAATGCTATAGTGATGCTGATCATGCAGGAGATATGAGCACTGGCAGATCCACTACTGGAGTGCTGTGCATGTATGCAGGAGGATCGGTGTCGTGGCTAAGCCAAAGACAGGCAAGGGTTTCAATTTCGACCACCGAGGCAGAAGTAGTAGCCGCTAGTGAAGCAGCCAGAGAGACTGTTTGGCTATCTTGGCTTATGAGTGATCTGGTCTCTCTTAAGGAGATTCCATGCATAAGAGTAGATAACGAAGCTGCAATCAGGCTGGCTGAAAATCCCGAATTCCATCGACGGACTAAGCATATCCGAGTTCGATATTTCTTTGTGAGAGAATTGGTTGGTGACTAGCGGTGATTTAAAAGTGATAAGGTATCTAGTGAAGATCAGCTGGCAGATATCCTGACCAAACCACTAGCAAGACCGAGGAAAGATCTCTGACCTGATATATATTTGTTGAGAGAAGATGTTAAAATTAGAACTTAAATTTGGTTATTAAGCAACTGTATACCTGTTGATTGTCACTCATGTCAAGAAATATGTTTATTTTATTGTTCTTGTGTCATTTTGTGAATATACGTATTTCTTTTTGGATAAACGTCGTCTTCTCTTCCACCGTAATCTCCAAAAATCATAGAAATAGGTATATAATATATATAATAATAATAATAAATAATTTATTGATCCAAGATATACATAGACATAGAGTTGTATACTAGTTACATGCTAAGACTTAAGACACAAAGGGAAAAAAAATAATAGTCTATATTAACAATTATTCAATCCTGTCTCCTAAACTAGGGATGGCCTGTATCTTAGGAGACAGTGATTCGACCGAGCTGAACAGTAAATTGGTGTTGGACCTTAGGTTTCGAGTGTCAATGTTATTCTACCATAAAACAAAAATGTAAGTCAGCTGAGTAAGTTATTTTAGATTTATTTATTTGAGCAAGGATGCAGGTGTGGAGGAAGAGTGAGTGTGTGAATGGGAGAGGTGTGTGTAACTGTTAGTGAGTGTATGTTAGTTGTGTTGTGTGTGTGTGTTGGTGTTATGAGGATTTTGTTTACGTGTAGTGTTTTGTGTTCCTACTTAGTATTGATTAGTCAATAGATACTTATAATATATATTTTATCTTAATCTCGTTGTCATAGGAATGTATTGTCATTCTCATAACAAGATGTCACGTTTTGCTAATTAAGATTAAAACCTACAGTATAGGTTTTGACTATTATTATTACAATAGTGCGTACTGTGGTGCATACTAATCTTAGAATAATTGACAAGTATGTTTGTCTTGACCGTAAACAGAGAATGCTATTTCTCTGTCTACGGCGTAGATAGAGAATGAACTAGTTCATTCTCTATCTACGGTCTACGGTCAATTATTCTAAGATTAGTATGCACCACACATTCTCTGTCTACGCACCACACTCTGTCTACGGTCTTGATGACAGAGCGATCTGAGGTCATGACATTTGCTGTCACCCTGGACTGTCATCTGTCATTGTCGTCAGTCAGCAGTCAGTGTCAGTGTTATCATTTCTGGTTCCAAAGAGTTGGTTGTTGGTGCTTGGTGTTTTATTTTCCTCTTGGGTTTTGTTTGGTCCTGAATTTTATTCTAGTATTCACGATATCTCCGCGAAATAAGTTGGTGAAAATAACTGATAACTGCGTCTCAAAATGCTACGCAGCATTGTAGAGTATTATGCCGAACATGAGCATTATAGATGTGGCTATTGTAAGCGCCCGGATACTAATTATAGCCATGGTAAGTTTATAACATTTTTTGAGATTGATCTGTTATTACCATAATATTAAGTAATTAAATTGATTCAGGTATGTGGGCTCATGCTATGACTGTGAGTGATTATCAAGATTTAATTGATAGAGGATGGAGGCGATCAGGAAAATATTGCTATAAACCGACCATGGACGTAACTTGTTGCCCTATGTACACTATACGGTTTGTATATTTGATGTAGAATCACTTCATGCTTCCCTTGCATAATGCAACAAAATCAATCGTGAAAATCTAAGCTTTGATTATCAAATACACAGTAAACAGGTTAATCGCTGGAATGTTTGTAATGTTACTGGCTGCTTGGTGCTAGCTATAATATTAGGCTTTGTGTTGAAGTCCAAAGTGATTTGTTAATATTGCTATTTCATACTTAGATGCAGGGCCTTAGAGTTCAAACCAACTAAGTCTCAAAAGAAAGTATTGAAGCGAGTCAACAAGTTCATGGTTGGTCAAGATAAGTCCCAGCCATCAGGAGATGGTGGAAGGAAGATGTCCACATGCAGCAGTGGTAGCGAGGTACTGGCTGAAGGGTTTGAAGAGGGAGGGGAGCAGTTTGTAGAAACTATGAGGGAACATCAAGAAATCAACTTTGATATTGTAAACAATATTGAACTCTTAGACTGTAATGCTGCGGAAGGTGTTGGAGGTAACATTTTATATTTCCTTTTAAAATCTTAATATTTTCCTTTGTTTGATTCATTATCAGAGGTTGGAATAGGTATATTATAGGTAGGTTGGTGGTTGGTTGGATATTTACCTAAACTTCGAGGAAGGAAGTAACATAGATAATACCTGCTCAAAAACCCCAGAACAATGATAATGACGTTTTAATCCCATGATTTAAAAATCACTAATTATTTATTGGAGTGTATTGTAGTTACATATTATTGATTGATGAATCATAATTATTATTACATTTTATAGGGTTCCATACTAAAATTGTGTTAAATTCAAATGTTTTTAGGTAGGTAAAATAAATTTAAGTTGACTGGTTTATGTGTATTTCCTTCCTCAAAGTTTACGTAAATATACTCTACCTATCTCATTCCGAACTCTGCTCATTATTTTAAGTACAGTAACCAAACTTATTTGAACAGGAGTATACCTTTATTTAAAAGTCAGTGTGCCTGATTTGTTTTGTAACTTCATGCATTAGTTAATAAAATCACATACCTACATTGTGTAAGCTACATAAACATTGTGAAAAAATGTTCTGATAACAACAGTTCAGATTATAAAACATTTCTGTATTTATAAATTGAAGGTAAATATTGTCATGCACTTTAGAAGTTATTAGAATGAATTGGATTTCTGATATGATTTAACTACTTTTTCAGATGGCATAGTTCAAAAGGATACTATAAAAGCAAAACAACCTAATTCTATTGCCCCTAAAGAAAAAGTAGTAAAAACAGGTTTGTGTTATTTTCTTACTTAGTCAATAAAAACAGAAATGAACATCAAAAGAACTAAAGGGACATATTTTAAGGAGTATGAAAGCATTTTAGAGATAATCAGGGGTTCCAGACAAAGAATGTGAACTTTGTAGAGCACCATATGTAACACAAAATTAATTTGTAGCATTAACAATTAGGAAGCACTCTTGCCATGACCAGACATGATCCATAATTTAAATATTCATATTTACATAACTTTCAATATTTACAAAATCAAAAGTCATTCAAACTAGGCTGAGAATCAGCACTTTTCGAACGTCAAAATTACATAAGACAGTCCCCCAAAACGCCCACCCTTCACCACTTACTAGTGCTTTAGCTGAGGAGAAGAAGTGGCGTAACAAACTCCCCAGCAGCACAGCTATATTTTCAGCTAAAAAAAAAAATTCTATACAACACTGCAAAATAATATATCTAAGTACATTACGCAACACAAACATTAAATTAAATTTATTTATTTGCTATAAGCTAGCACACGCCAATATACCAAAAAAAAGAAGAAAAGAAAAAAAAAATCGAAAACTATGCTCAAGCAGAAATAAAAATACAAAACTAAAAACGTAAGCAGAAATTTATGTAAGTACATATTGCCGTACATGTAGTCGTAACTCGAAGTCACAAATGATAAACTAGGACCATCGAAGTAAAATAAACAACGAGTTAAATTACTAATAACAAAACGAAACCAAGGTCAGCAAGACCACAAGCAGCACCCGTTCACGAGCATAACGCAAAGATCAGCCATTACCCCACCCCGCCATATTTAAGGGAAGGAGACAACCCGATCCCCGACGCTACCGCAAGCAGTGTCATCTAAGATAGCATGACGAACTTGCTGCCGGTTTCTCAGGCAAGAAAACTATGATCAATAGTCTCAAAAACTTTCAGACTTGGGTCCTGATCCTAATAAGGCACCATGTAAAAAAGCTAAACAATTGAGGAGAGAGAGGAAGTTAGAAAAACTAAAAGAGAAGGGCATTGATGTGTCATCTTTAAGCACATGCAAAAACAAGGAGAAACAAATTGAGGATTTTATAAATGAATTGCCCGATGATGTCAAACACAAACTAGAGGTACTCACTCAATCAATGTTACTTTACTTTTTTGTTTATCATTGTTAGTTTTTTGTTGTGGTCATTTAAATACTTGTACTTACTATTGCTAAGGTAAATCATTAGATGTGTTTTTCCAATTTGATAACAACCTAAGTACGAATTGTATTATGTTTTAACTTGTTTTTTTTTTACCATTTTGTATCATGTTGTCATGCTGAATCTCGAATGATCCCCTGTCTACATAATTCTTCTTTGTGTATTTTTAGATAAAACTGGTCAGGACTTCCCCACCGAGCCCAGAATGTCTGGCAACAGCTAAGGAGACTCATGAAGTGTATGTCAAGTATCAAACAACAATACACGATGATAAGCCAGACAAATGCACGGAACCCAAGTTTAAGGACTTTTTAGTACAGAGTCCATTGTTGGTGAGTCACATGGTACTCAAGATACCAGAAATATCAAATGCTTGAAAGATCCTTTATCGATATCTTTATAGAGCTGCTGGAAGCATTGTAGATATCGTGTGGTCACATGACTTCGTACTTTAACAAGCTCGCGCTAGGTGTCGCTACTGTACTCTAACCAAAAATATCATATTATATTATATAAAAATATATTATTTAAATTTATTATTTATATTATCTAGGTCTTTTTGTGTAGGATATAAAAATATTGCTTCCGAGAATTCAGCAAGCAGTCTAGTTTCAAATCTAGTATCTAGCTAGGCCCATATCTGTAGCTAATTAATAAAGTTCATCATCATCTGCCTAGCCTTTTCCCAACTATGTTGTGGTCGCCTTCCAGCCAAACCAGAGGCAGCTGAAGGAGGTCAGACAGGCAGTAGCTCCATGTAAAATACTGGTAATTTTACAAGAAGCTCTGCCTGTCTGACCTCCAAAACCCAGTTACAGGGTAATAATATATGGTCAGACTGGTTGTCAGAGTTTCGGGCTTCTAACTACCCGTATCAACTGTCGACCATGCCATCCATAGATGGCAGACTAACCAGGCGCTTACTACGCCTGGACAGAAACGGCCTGCGCTGGATGGCGGAGGGGGGACCATCACGGGACACTGCTGGCTAAATAAACACTTCCACACAATAGGCATAATGGAGAGAGCGCACGTGGAGGCCAAGGAGACCGTTGCGCATGTGCTGTCGTCACTCAGATTTGAACAGAAACACTTAGCTTAGGGTTAGCCAGAACTTTTGCAAATGTTCTCAACAGATCAGGAGACATAATCAACTTCTGGAGGGAGATGGGCTGGTTGGAATAACCGCCGACGTACTCTGGTCTACTCGAAGGACTAAGGGCGAAGTTCACCGACTTCTTAAACGGCTGTTTAGATATTTAATCAGTTCTTTCCTTAGGAAATTTGACATAAACCAACTGTTTAAGTACCTAACCGATGGTTTGAACGTAGAACGGGTGACAGGCCAGATGGCGTGGTTGGTTAAGATCCGCCTATCATGTCGCTGGTCGTGGGTTCGATTCCCATCCAGGACAAACATTTGTGTGCATGAACATGTCTGTTTGTCCTGAGTCTGAGTGTAATTATCTATATAAGTATGTATTTACATACTTATATAGATAATTACAAAAAAAATAATAGTGTATGTAGTTTATCAGTTATCTGGTTTCCATAGCTCAAGCTCTGCTTAGTTTGGGATCAGATGACCGTGTGTGAACAATGTCTTAAGATATAGAACGAGTTTGACGCAAAATGTGCACTTCGCAAAGTGTGCACTTGACGCAAAATGTGCATTTCTCAAAATAGCAATTCTCAAGATGAGTGTGAATTTTATCACAATGGGCCAAAATAAAAACCGTTTGCTTACAATTTTTTTTTTTAATATTTTGCATGATTTTTAGCACGATAACAGTAGTTTCTTTGTACAAAGTAATCAGGAAAAAAATGTTCAGGAAATGTTTGATTACGTATTTTCAGTACACGTTTGCTATATACATAATATAAGTACCCCGCCCATTTATTGTAATAGTGCACTGCATCTATCTGTATTTTTGAAATAAACATATACTACATATTATTATTATTATATATTATTTTAACCTTATTTTAACGAATCGTATTGATCACGCTTACAAAGAATACAGTTGTCTATACAAATATATAGGTACATATTATTTCGTAAGTTTTGTATGTGCTCAATTTACTCAAAAATAGGAAATAGAAAAATTAGGAAGTATAACAAATGTATTATAATAATATGTATGTGTGTATTTATATGTATTATATTGTTGTATTATAATTAATACATATATGAATACAGCATATAAGAATGTAACATTTAATATACTTCCTAATATTTCTGAGTATTTTTGAGTAAATTGAGTACAAAACTTACGAAATATTATGTATCTATATTTTTGTATAGAGAACGGGCCATAAGGTCCTTTGTGATAAAATTCACACACATCTTGAGAAGTGCTATTTTGAGAAGTGCACATTTTGCGAAGTGCACAATTTGCGAAGTGCACATTTTGCGTCAAGTGCACATTCTGCGTCAAACCCCATAGAACGACGGTCGACTATCTAATTAAAAGTTATGCTTATGAATATTGTAAAAACTTAATTTGTGGTGATAAAATAAACATTTTCTTTTTTATGTAGGAAGAGCACAGAGACAATGGTCCTCACTGCGGCTACGGATCGTTCCACCAACAGTACTGGCTGGACGGCAAGATCATAGCCGTCGGCGTCATCGATATCCTGCCCAAGTGCGTCTCCTCTGTTTACTTCTTCTACGACCCGCAGTATATGAACCTGACCTTAGGAACCTATGGAGCTTTGAGGTGAGGGACTATGATTTTACGTCCTGTTTAACTCTTAACAACATACTATCAGGGGAACCCCGCGCTCATTTATATATAAAATAAAAAGAACCCTAGTCGTGATCTAAATAGTACCTAAGAGAATCTAATAAAAATATGATCAGATACTTTTATGGAAGTATTTTACCTGGGTGATTACTATTACTATACTTCTACTATTCTATCTGGCAGAATCTTGATTCTCCGAAATTTATTGGCATAACCCACTTGGCATAATCTTCTTTAAACGAATATGTTTTAGGCATAAAAAATATTTGATATAATTATTGTTAGGCCGTATCTTTATATGTCAGAATTTAAAATGGCATACTTTTAAGATGGCAGAATTTTATTTGGCATAATTACCTTTGGCAAAGTTAAAATTCCGCATGATTTCGTTTAGCATAACTTTTATTGAGAGCGACGATTATTTAAAGTTAAAATATTGTCTTAAAAAGTCAATATGTTGTGCTACATAAGTTAGTGACAGAAACAACACGCTGCAAAACCGACTCCACGTAGTCTTGTCTGCCCTACCCCTAGAATGTAATTTAAGCCAGCGTAGGCGCGGAGGGGCGAGGCGGCCCACGAGCTGAGGAGCAGGTGGTTCGCAGTGGTGAGCGTTAAACCATCTGCGACGATAAGCTCGCGTGGGACCGCCAGAGCCCCGCAGCGCCGGAGCCGTGACAGAAACCATGCCTGCTGCGTGTTGCATGCTCGCTTGCTTGCTGCATGCGTGCTTGCATGCTGCATGCTTGTTTGCATGCTTGTATGGTAGTTCTGCCTTTGAATGACTATCGATATGAAATGTATGACAAAAGACGATTCTGACTGTGAACTTTCTGCGAAATGATGGTTCTACTTATTAATTATTATGGATATGAAATTTATGCCTTAAGATGATGAATTTTGAATGTATGATAAATCAGTGTTTGCCAAACGATTTTCGGCGAAATGAAGTTTATGCTATCTGCTGTTATGCAAAATAATATTATGACATAAAAAGTTCTGCTATAAAGGGTAGACGCATTTTACCTACATGCATTATTCGTTATGTTTCAGGGAGATCGAGTTCACAAGACACATGCATTCTGAATGTCCGCAAATCGAGTATTATTACATGGGATACTATATCCACTCCTGCTGCAAAATGAGGTATAAAGGAAACTTTTTTCCATCGGATTTGATGTGCCCAGAGACGTACAAATGGTTCCCGTTAGTGGAATGTATTGCTAAGTTAGAGGCAACGCCGTACTCAAGACTAGACCCCGATCTCGACAGTGTGGATGAGAATTTCCCAAAGGAAAGTGATTTAAACTATATACCGATATGGGTGAATGGAGCCGTGATGCTGTACAAAGCGTTTAAGAGACATGCAGCCGGCAAGAAGAACGGAAACCAGACAAGCGAGCTCATAGAGTACTCACGTCTGGTCGGCACTAAATCTGCTAAGAGCTTAATTCTAGTGCGGTAAATATTAACTATAAAATACCTGGTTAATTTACGTTGTATTATTACAATTTATTATTATTAAAGTCGCGAAGTCTTTAAAGCCATTAAAAACGTTTCGAAATCCTTGCTTTTATAATAAGTGGAATTTTAATGCCAATTGACAAGCTTTTAAATGCAATAATGTAACTATAATTTTTTCTTCACTTATGCTCGGTTCTTATAAACAAAAACGAATCGCTTTGCTTACCAATGACAGTTTTTTTTTATTGCCAAACTGGGCATATAAATAGATTCGTAAGCTAATTTTACTTGTGATAGCTACTTCCATACAGGTTGTAAAAAGACACATCAGAAAGCCGTAAACTATACATACAGCCGGTCTCTTCTGTAAAAATCTCACCGTGAATACGTAGGTGAAGTGAGCTGTAATTCCACCTGGTGCTATGGGGTTGACACTATTGACAGCTCACTCCACGCTCACTTCACCTAAGTTTCACGGTGAGATTTGTACAGAATATCACTACTGTACATCTAACTAAGTAGCTTTGCGCAAAAATTATTGATTTTTAGGTATAAGAACCAGCAATTTTTTATTTTTGCGCAGTGTAACGCGAACCCAGGCAAACGTCCCTGCGTACGCGTACCCGTAGGTACTTGTCGGCTACTCGCGCGTGTGTATGAACGAAATGAATTAAATGTTACCGTGACAGATACCTAAATGACGAAATCTAGAAAAAACTAGAAGAAGTCTTCCAAACTTCAACTGCAGTTATGTAATTATTGCCATGCCTTTATTTACAATGACAAATTACCCTATTGGCGGTATGGCGTTATGTGAATAAAGTATGGTAGGTAAAAGGTGGATTTGATAGCTTAAGGGCCGGTTTTTTGATCCGTAGTTAACTCTAACAATGGTTAAACATAGTAATTAACGGTTGAATTTTGGCTAAATGTGAAAGGTTAAACAAGAATGAGTTATGCCATTTTTTCATATGAATGAGCTAACATGAATACATTGATGTTTAGCCTTTCACATTTAGCCATAATTCAACCATTAGTTACTATGTTTAACCATTGGTTGAGATAACTACGGAACAAAAAACCGGCCCTTAGGTAGGTAATTTGTGCAGAAATAATAAAATATTTTTTAAATTAATTGCCGGTATCTTGAATGTAGGTAGTTTATAGCAGTTTACTTTTATTGTAAAAATGTCAAGAATGAGGACAAACTACATTTTTAATTGCATATGCAAGAACTTTACTACATAAGATTTGTAGTATTTACAAGGGCCGTGCTCTTCGACACTACAGACAACGGCCTGCAACTCATAGTCAGCGTCTTTGAAATAAAAAAACTGCAACAAATCTCAAAAACAACCGATCAGCTGTTACAAACACGGGTCGTCGAACGTTCAATGCTGGCTGCGGGTAAGGTATAACCTTATACCACGTGACACGGTACCGTGCGCTTATGTCATAGAGGCAATCGTAACGTGGTAGTATGCGTTTGATATTCATTGCCTTTTTGTAACTTCAAATGCGTAATTTGTTAAGAAAAATCGAAAATTCAGGTAATGTTTATTTAGAAAAATGTTTAGTATTAACACTTAGAATCCGTTTTCGTAAAAACATTTAAAAAAAATTGTGACTTTGACCTTCAGTATCTCCAAAACCAGTGGATTCCCAGGTATGGCCTAGTGGAACAAAATGATCCAATTAATGGGTACAATACGTGGCTTTCGGCTTCGGAAAGTGTCTTTTATTTTACACCTGATATATGGGAGGGTCTACTATGGAAAGCTGTGAGGTCTTTGCTTCATTACTGGTAAAGATACAAGAGTCTTATATATAACCAATAACGGTCCGTAAAATACAGGAATCGCCCATAACTCAAAACTTAATTACTTTGTGATACTTTTGGTTTTAATTATCTTGTTTTGGAAGTTGGGAACGCCAATTGATGTTTGTATATATCTACATACATACGTAGTTAATGTGTAAATTAACGAAGCGTGAATGTTGGCATCTTAATAGTAAACATGTCGCTCTTTTGTTAAGAACATGAGAACGGCGAAGTTGGTAATAGACCTTGTAAAGGGAATGGCTGTCACACTTCCGGGCCGCGTCAAAGATCATGTGAAGTACATGTAGAACTAACTCTACCTACTTACGTAAATATACTCCGTTTGAAATAAGATTAGATATTTCAATAAACCTTTTTTACAGTCCGTTCAACCGATTTTGACTACGGCATAGATCCGTAGGCATAAGGATGGCATTAAAAGCAAAAAAACTGGTTACTATACCAACTGTTTACTGCCGTTTGTCATGCTACCAACGCAATATAAGTCAAAATCGGTTGAACGGACTGTAGAAAAGGTTTATTTAAATGTGTAATCTTATTTCAAATGGAGTGAGATGTATTTATTAATATTATATTAAAGAGACAAAGCTCTGAACCCTGCAGCGACAGCCGTCTCTGGTGGACACATTATATTATTTATGATAATGATTATAATTTCCCCTGATTGCCACCCATCAGGTTAAGCTACGCTTGCCAGGGTTGGTCCGTGGATGGGTGACCATCTTTACATACCAAGACTCACGCAGGAAGAAAGCACGTTAAACCGTTGGTCCCGGCTGTCATTTGAGGATCTTTGACAGTCGTTACGGGTCGTCAGAAGCCCGAAAGTCAGACAACCAGTCTTACCAAGGGGTATCGTATTACGCAGTTACTGGGTCGTAGAGGTCAGATTGGCAGTCGCTCCATGTAAAATACTGGCATTCAGCTACATCCGGTTAGACTAGAAGCCGACCCCAAACATAGTTGGGAAAAGGCTAGGCAGATTGATTGGTTTTAATTTCCCCTTAATTGTAAAGAAATACAGTATATTATGTGTATGTTCATTATATTTTTGACTCTTCTACTTGTCTATAAGATAAATACTACTATGAAAGGTCCTGTTTAACATAAATTAGACTAAACATGATTGAAGTATTTTCCTTGTAAATGTATATATAAATTAATTGTGTGTAGATAAGTGATTAATTAAAAACTTTTTTTCCAAAAAAAAAATCAGTCGACTTGCAAAAAACACCACATAGTGAAAAATAAATTTAATTTAGGAAGTCGGTGTCTTTGGATTTGTATTTTACTTTTTTGCCACCGACTTCCGAAATTAAAGTTATTTTTCACTAAGTGGTGTTTTATTGGAAGTCGGTTAATTTTTTTGGAAAAAAGTTTTTATTTTTCACTTTGTAGTGGGTCAGTTTGTAATTTATCAAAGTAATAATGGCAACTGCTCATCACCTTTTACAAAATATTTCTTTTCCCAATGCAGGGACGTTAATTGTTGAGGAGTTCTCCTGGTAAATATCAGGAGTACTCCACATCACCATAAGCATTGTGACGAGCATAAATTACTTAGCAACCTTTATTATTAAAGTAGGTAATCGAATCGCAACCCTTGAAATACTTATTATTGAGTAGTTCCAGTGGCCATCTGTGATATTGATCATCAGTTCCGTTCATCAAATGGTGCTTTCTAAGAACTAATGCACATGTTACTATTAAAAATACCCAAATCGCTATATGTGTGCCTATAATATTTGAAGATTTCCGTCGATTTCTCTAGGATCCCATTATCAGATCCTGACCTGATAACAATGGGACCAACTAGAAACTATCTACTAATTTCAAACAAAAAAAGAATTTTCCAAATCGGTCCAGCCGCCATAGAGTAATCGGGGAACATACATAAAAAAAAAGATCCCGACGAACTGAGAACCTCCTCCTTTTTTTGAAGTCGGTTAAAAACGGATTTTTGGACTAAACCGGTCACTAATTGTCAATGGATATTCCTAGCACCTCAACTCTTGTAACATGTGTAAAAAATATGTAAAAAAATAAATAAAAAGAGAGTGAAATATTTACAACTTTATTGTAGAGTACAGTCACGAGCACAAATATTTAGGTATACACAAAACCAAAATTCAAAATCGTTTTTCTCGTGTAATAACGATTGCAACTTCGAGATAAGACCTATTTCGTAATAGTAGGGCTTCCAAATTGTTATGTTTGTAGCAATATGAAATTACAATCAATACAGTAGGAGAAAATCAATTTTAAGAGTTGGTCTATCATACATATTAGTGCTCATGCCTGTACATCTTTAAGTTCGATAATGCCTTTTTGAAAAATAAAACAGTATTTTTGAGTTTTATATCTTCAAAAAACAGTTAACATGAATTATCCGAAATTCGTTATGTTAACAGTTAGTCGGACTCTGTTAATTTAATCGTCTCTTCGCCATTTAAAACAGTGCCTAAGGGCGGAGTTCACCGACTTTAAAACTGTTTAGATTTTTAATCAGTTCTTTCCTGAGGAAGTTTGACATAAACCAACTGTTTAAATACCTAACCAGTGGTTTGAATATTGGTGAACACAGGCCTAAGTATTCATTTAAATAGTTTATAACCCACCTGATATTTAACAACAGATGTAATGTTACGTTGTGTGTTGTGTGGTACTTAATGGCATTATGTTTAATTAAATAATTAACTAGTCATGTTAACATCCTTTATTTAGCGTTTCTTTGAGGTTTCTTGCATTATATTACAATTATAATTATCTTTGCGTTTTATTTTAATCTTCCTGCTACTTACCTACCTACATCATTGTTGTTTTTGTAAACAAATATTTTGGTGTAATTTTCTCATGTTTGATTTACTTATCGATGAGTGCGATTGCAAGCAAATCAAGCTATTGCAATCTGTCAAATTTCTTTAACAGATTTGCAACTTTATCGCTGAAGCATTAGGTTCAAGGTTGATTGGGAACTGGTGTCTGTACCTACATCTACATTATTCATATAGGCATACAATATTTATTTGTATGATCAGTGCCATTGCACTGGTACATTCCGCTTCAGAAAAGTACCTACAGCTCGCGTCAACACAGTGTTGACTAGGGTCTATTCGCGCTCAGCGAGACCTACATATTAATAAATAATGGAGACTAAAAAATTAAAGTACCGTCCGCAGGCCGGCAGCAACCCTAACTGCCCTAACGTGGTCAGAAGGAATAAGATTTACGCGATAGAAAGAGAGGCAACTTGTAGGCAATAAGCGTTGTGCGACCTGAATTGCTCTTTATTGTGTCGTAGCAAGAGTCGCTTTTTATTTAAATGATTTTGCGGAGTGCAAGATCTGTTAATCTGTGGTATGGTGTTCTTCCAAAAACATTTCCTCGAGCGTGTGCTGTACGGAATGCAAGGCTCCTCCGCAATGGTGGCAAATATCAACTCGATGCTAGTGTTAAGTTTGAGTCTTAAAAAAAATATATTGCGAGTGCAGAATAAGTACTTACTGGCAAAATATAAACTTCCAGAATGACATAAGCAACGTCATCAGCCAATAGCAGTCGACTGCTGCCTATAGGCGTTTCCAGTCGCACGACATTTAGCAAGATCTTCTGCTAGGACACGGGACATTTGTTACTGGCCACCCTATGAAGATGGTTCTACCTAACTGGAGGGCGTACTACCCTACGTTTGCCAATTTGTGATCACTCGAGAACAAGTCTAACTTTATACAGGGTTATCGGTAAAACACCAACAACCTCTTAAGGGGTCATTGTACTCATCATTATGAACAACTTTTACTATGGGACCAAACCTGAAATCGCGAACTCGTACATTTTGATGAATTATGCGAACATAAATGTACTGAAAAGCTGATGTTTTTGTCGCGATTTCAGGTTTGGTCCCATAGTAAAAGTTGTTCATAATGATGAGTACAATGACCCCTTAAGAGGTTATTGATGTTTTACAAATAACCCTGTATATGTATCTACGTTCCACGGCTAGTAGGTAGGTAGGTATTGCCGGCCCTCAGACCATAAAAGCAAATGATCATGAGGGCCGGTCATTTGCTACTTCAGCCGGCGTATTCTAAAGAATATAGCCCAGAGAATAGATGGTTATAGAGAATATAGCCTAGAGGTTATGTCGACTAGGTACTTACCTACTTGTCTATTCTTATTCTCTTCGGACCATTTCATCCCGGCTTCGATCCTAGATGGGTAGGTAACTAGTAGCGACCTTTTTTTTGTTTTATGGGGGAGACCTTCAACAGGCACCCGCCCTGGCTTTGGGGATTTTTACCTCACTAAAATAACCCCGGTGGTCACCATCTCCATATGGAAGGTGGCACCCTTACCTCTCAAAAGGCTGTTCCTTCCAAAACCTCCTCTGTGCAAGGGCTGTTAGGGCACATCCATGGGGAGACTAAACGAGTCTCCCCGAAACCTTCACAAGCTTTCAACCATGCTGCCTTATACAAGTGTGCAAGGCAGCACGTGACAAAGCCCACTCCTCGAGCGTGTGCTGTGCAGAGTCAAAGCCTCCTCCGCAATGTTGACAATTTGCCGTGGCCTCTCGTCCAATCTTGTTCAGACACTCATCGAAGCAACCGTGAGCCTGGTAGCACCTGAGTGAGCCAGTAGGAGATGCGCTCCTGTCTTTTCAGGCAGGCTACGAAGTGCCGCAGGACGGCTTCGACAATACGCTGACGTGAATTTATTTAATGATTGAAAAAAATTATTTAATGAAAATGTAAACAAATGGATCAGAAAACGTAGGTACAAGTTGAATGATTTGTTTTGATTATTTGAATACCTACATAAATATACCCGAAATTCTAACTGACATACAGATGTTTTTCATTTGACAATTTATCGAGGTTAATTTTATACTTGTCTAAATTTTTGTCGATGATTTTTCATTTAAAATTCAATAATGTTATTCAAACAATAATTGTTGAAAATGTGGTGTTGTAAAATATAAAGTAGTAATCTTCTAAATACGAATACGAATAGTGAGTGATTGCGTAAGAATAAGTATAACCTGAACAGGGTTTGTTTAAACTTTATAACCGACTTAAAAGAAAAGGAGGTTATCCATTCGACACGTATGTATCTAAATAATATTATTGAAATTGCAATATATTCACTAATTATTATCATATTCTATTAGGGCTTCCAAACAAATATACAAAATTTTATAGATGAATGTATGTTTGTACCTATGTATGTTTGTCCACGCATTTCTCCGAAACTATTAATCGGACCGTGACCATTTTATTTTTATTGGCTTACATTTACTTCAACTTAGGGAACAGTGTAAGTTTCATCAAAATCGGTTCAGTAGTTTTCAAGATAATGGATTAATGCGTGTAAGAGTGATGGCCTGGCTTATTGATACGAGCTACGGAAAACATCTTAAAACCTTGAACAAATTCTATTGCAATATTTATAACTATTAACTAGTTATTACAAACCTATGTTCCAGTTTTTGCTAAAAACTAAATAACGAAATAAAAAAAATATTAAATCGACTTCAAAAAGAAATTAACTCAAAATTATGAAATAACTTTGATTTCGGAAGTCGGTGGCAAAAAACTAAAATACAGATCCCAATATACCGACTTCCGAAATTAAAGTTATTCCATAATTTTGAGTTAATTTCTTTTTGAAGTAATTTTTTTTTGCTTTTTTTTATTTTATATAGGTCGACATCGTCACTTTTGGAACAGGCCACAGGTATAAAGGTGCTATCATTATCATGACGAACTAAAAATCTAGATACTTAGGTTATAGGTACTTAAGTACATTAGGTATGCACCTACTTAGGTAGGTACATACTGAAGATATCAGAGGTGACCCTATTGCGTCCATAAACAAGTATAACTTTTTTGCCAACCGTACAAATAACAACGTCATAAAGGTGTTTTGGGTTAGGTATAACTTACGTAAAAAATGATTACCTAATAAATTGAAATTGACGATAAGTCCGCACGGACGTGTAATATTTCTGTAGGTTGTTTATTTTTTACAATCCTGACAGGGAATGAATTTATACCGGGATCTTGTCCCGCATCCAGAACTGGTCTTGCAATGCATGTAAGTCTTGAAAAAAAGAACAAAAACTTACAACGTTACAAGCCACTTTTTATTTAGACCTTGCCTCCGATCCTTCGGTAATCGGTATTTGTTTGGCTAATAATTCATAAACGTGTGATTTTGCAATTTTTTTGCTAATAGGTAAAGTACCTACCTACAAAATAAGTAAGGTAAACATTAGAGCTTGACGAGTTTTCCGAGACGACTTTACCGATTATTATGTAGGTAGGTTAATTATATATTAGGAAAATTATTTAGGTAGTACCTACCTAAGCCAACTTAAAGTGAAATTATCATACACCTAAATATGAAATCAACGCAATGGAATTCCCTGGACTGAAAACATGTAAGAGGCAGAGTTGACTATGTTGGACGATGTTTGACTATGTTGTATATTTAATTCGAAATGTCAAATTGGAAAAAGTTATTTGGATTAAAATACACCCGCCAACCTGACGTCAGGATGGCGGCTCACTTTTAAATGAGGTTTCCTACGCATACAGACACGTTATCTGTTATAAGTATTTTAGTACAAAAACGTACATTTAGGTATATAGTCCATTTTTTATCTATTTGAAAGTCATACACCCGCGATTCTGACAGATACGGTCTACGTCGGTCGTTCGCATCGATTAGTTTGAATCAAAAAGGTCCTGGGGCAGCAGTCTCGACACTCGTCACGACAGCTTTACGACTGAAATCGCTCGCTAAGTCCTAATGGGGTACCTTTTTTTTTGTGGATGGGAAATCATTAAATAACTTCTCCCGCTCTGGGTGGAGCGGAAGGGCGTGTCAGACTTTTACTGACTAAAACCCACCCGTGTTCCTTCAGTTGCCTATGCCAGGGCCACGGTATCTTTTTCAAACAACCCGCGACCCTAGCGGCATCGGCCCTATTGGACCCCATCTTTTGCTGACATCTCTTTGAGGCGCGCGTGGAACACAACGCGCCGTCGACCCGGGCCTGGTCCTCACCGGACGGCGAGCTACCCACTACTCACCGTCCACAAGCCCGCGCCTACGGTGGCCGGGAATCGGCTATCGGTTCCTGCCGCCCAGGGCGTCTGCGGCGCCTGCGGCGACTGAGGGCGTGAGGCTGCCTCTCCCTCACGCGTTCCGCCTCCTCCTTCGCGAGCATTACCGCTTCGCAGAAGGAGGTGACGGCCTCCCATGCACTCTCGCTCCGCACCATGGCCTGGACCAGGCTCGGACGCGAGAGATCGCCGCCGCCGATCGCCTCCGTGAGAACACGGCGGTGCTCTGCTCAAGCCGGGCAGACCTCCACTGTATGCTCCACCGTGTCCTCTGGGCGATCCACCCAATGGTGACACCCGGGCGTTTCCTCCCGCCTTATGCGAAACAGGAACCTCCCGAAACAACCGTGTCCGGTGAGGACCTGCGTCAGGCGGAAGGTGAGGACGCCGTGGCGCCTCTCTAACCACTCCTCAAAGAGGGGACTTATCGCCGCAATTGTGGCGTGCCCAGCGCTGGGCTGCGACATTCGCAGTCTCCATGTCGCCATGAGGTAATGGGGTACCTAAACGGGCAAAATGGTAATAGTTAGGTTTTTCAAAGACAATTATTGGCCACTTCAAATTAACCTTGAAAAACGAGGAAAATTGGAGAAAATGATTAAATACACAAACGGTTCTCGCCGCAACTGGTTTGAAACTGTAAATAGTTTTTTTGTACTTGTCTAGCAATTTTGACCGTCTCAGTACTCCATTAGGACTTAGCGAGCGATTTCATTCGTAAAGCTATCGTTACGAATGTCGATACTGTCGCCCCTGGGCGTGCAGTGTCGACATATATAGCAATCGCTGTACGACCGAATTCGGTCGAAATTCTATGACAAACAAGAAAAAATCACATGCTTGTCAAGCAATTTTGACTGTCTAGGTACCCCACCGCGCGATACAAACGTAACATCGAACGATTTTTGAATCGAAAATTCAACGTTTTGGTTTTTTATGAGGCAACGGCAAGAACAATTTGATATAAGTAGGTAAACAAAGTATTAAAATTAAATAAATATTATGTGCAAAACGAGTATTTTCAATTTTAAAATCAATCGAATTTACGATACGTACAGATTACCTTTCCCGCGCGTTCGTGCTAGGCTCACAGACCATTAGATTCCATTTAATTGATGAAGGATTGCAACTATGTAATATGTATATCTAAGCGATCTCAATACTTTCACTTCGCTATTTTCAAGTACCTACTTATTCGTACCTATCTATCATTTGTCTAATAAAATCTATCAACTCAAGGTGAGGCAATGCAGTATAAAAAGTCGAGATGGTCACTAAGGGTATATACTTGCATAAAACAGCGTGTTTTCCGGTACAGATCGCTGCAGGTTGATTACGGAAAGAAACGGTTACAATATTTTACCTGTTTATGTGTCATAATCTAAACGTGAGTCGTAATTTAACTAATTATACCATCCCATCAAGCAGTTTCATAGACTGTCTCATCTCGTACTGGATACGGGGCTATTTTACCCGCACTGATCGGTACAGACTTATCTTTACCGCGAACCTGTCTTTATGCAAGCACTCTAACACAATAAAACGGCTAGTTTTTTATTTTACTTGCTACTGTATAGCGTAATAGCGTAGCCGCGCGCGCAGCCAACAGGTTTGCGTTTTATATCTGCAGTCTAATTAATCGTGTCTCAGTTTTTCCTTTTACGATCTGATCTAGGGTTTCTATTTCTATATAATCTCGAAGGATGAACTTGGTGAGTTAATTGCATAGGTCAAGGTTGGCAATCCAGAAAAATCTGGGTGCTACCGTGCTACCAAGAATGCAAGCCAAATACCTAGCTTGGTAACTACAAAAAACCTCTGGAAAACTAAACCTATTTAGTAACTATGGTAAGGTACACCGGAAAAAAATACAATAGGAAATATCGAAGATACCTACGGAGGTGGTAGGTACGTCAGAGTCTGAATTCTGAATGAACACAACGTGTATGTGACGTAGGTAGACCACAACAACCGTGCATTCATAATTTGTTAAGAATGGCAAAAACAGATGTAAATGATACAATCATACTTTACAAAACATTTGAATATAAAGCTGAAATTATTACCCTAAAATTATTTACGAAACATAAGATTTATGTGTCATACCTTTTTTTTCCGTGGAGAAGTGCTCATGCATACTGCGCTACCGCGGGGAGATAGTGCAGTTATGTGGGACTCCAACCCACTATATAAAACTCCACGGTGTCCTCCTCTGCCGCTTGTGACGGGAACACGGTCACGCGTTAGCACTCACCGCGAACCCGCCGCGGCTGTCCGTCACCGGACCTTCCTCTGGGGAGCACCCCCCATCACCGGCGCAAAAGAACACATTGCGCGCCGTGACCAGCACATGGGCACTAGACGACCCCGTGTCTACGCACCCTTGGTCCCCCTGCGACCGGTCAGGTCATAAGCCCTGCCGCCTACCACTTTTCGGCCGCAGAAGATAGGGAGAGTGGCTAACGAAATACAGACACTGCTCCTCCCCCTTTTTTTGTGGATGGGGAAATCATCAAATAACTTCTCCCGCTCTGGATGGAGCGGGAGGGCGTGTCAGACTTCTACTGACTAAAACCCACCCGTGTTCCTTCAGTTGCCTGTGCCAGGGCCACGGTAACTCTTTCGAACAACCCGCAACCCCGGTGGCCATCGGCCCTAGCGGACCCCTTCAGCTAGTGCTGACATCTCTTTGAGGCGCGCGTGGAACACAACGCGCCGTCGACCCGAGCCTGGTCCTTACCGGACGGCGAGCTACCCGTTGCTCGCCATCCGCAAGCCCGCGCCTACGGTGGCCGGGAATCGGCTATTGATTCCCGACGCCCAGGGCGTCTCCTGCGGCGACTAGGGGCGTGAGGGCGCAAAGATTGCCTCTCCCTCACGCGTTCAGCCTCCTCCTTCGCGAGCATTACAGCTTCGCAGAAGGAGGTGACGGCTTCCCATGCACTCTCGCTCCGTACCATGGCCTGTACCAGGGCCGGACGCGAGAGATCGCCGCCGCCGATCGCCTCCGCGAGGACGCGGCGGTGCTCTGCCCAAGCCGGGCAGACCTCCACCGTATGCTCCACCGTGTCCTCCGGGCGATCCACACAGTGGTAACACCCGGGCGCTTCCTCCCGCCTTATCCGGAACAGGAACCTCCCGAAGCAACCGTGTCCGGTGAGGACCTGCGTCAGGCGGAAGGTGAGGGTGCCATGACGCCTCTCCAACCACTCCTCAAAGAGGGGACTTATCGCCGCAATTGTGGCGTGCCCAACTGCTCCTCCCCTGCGGCCCCTTTGTGTCATATCTGTGTTTGTGAATCTTACAGGTAAGGTAGAACGGGACGTTATAAAAGTGGTTTGAGTTCCTTGTAGTTTTATTTTCCTTATTTACCTTAGTAGTAGGTAAATAAGGAAGCTTAGGGCATGATACTGCGATTGCAACTTGGATTATAGGTACGTATGTACATACCTCCGAGGTGCTTAATGTTTATTGATTGATATGACACAACAAACATAACCTCTATTATTTTTAGATTAGCTGTTGCACGCGACTTCGTCTGCGATCCAGTATGCCTATGTCCTTCTCCAGGTTATGGTCTACCCATGTGCCGAAACACATCCAAATCCGTTTAGCCGTTTTAGAGTGAAAGCGTATCTAATCAACAAACACACTTTCGGATTTATAATATTAGGTAGGATAGGAGGAGGATGAAAAACCGGTCTATCGACACTCTAGAAGTCTAGACTCACAAAATTTATTAAGTAGGGGAAACCGGGGCGCGAATTAACAAAATTTATATTTTCAGTTGTAGCTTCAAAACGCCTAAACATTTTGATATGATTTTTGTGTTAAGTGATGTTCAAACTATTCAATAACCATATCGTTACTTGTAATTCAATAAGAAATTGGTACTTTATCCAAAAAGTTGATTTTACTCAGAAAAGTCAGAAGTTAATACTTACCCCGCGATCGGGGCTACAATTAACGGTTCCGAGGTAAGTATTAACAAAAGGGGCAACAATCTTGGTATTTTCTTCTATAATTAATGAAATCGAAAAATAATTTTGATATTTTTTTATTAAGCTACACGATCAAAAATTATAGCACTGTCCACGCAACAATGTTTTATCAATATACACTTCTGGACACATCTATTGGCCCACCTTGTATTTTCAGTTTCGTTTGGTCCTAGCTAAAATTTGATATTAGGTCGAGCAAAAAGTTTTTATGCAGTTTTGAACCTGGCACATTCACAATTTCATTCAATAGTCTTTTTTTGAATTTCGAACACAGAATTTAAAGAAACAAAAGGCAATTTGGAGCCTGTTTGTTGATATCAAACAATCGAATACTAAGAAAACTTGGTTTTATTGGTTTACTTGGATTTAATTCTTGAAAAAGTGATTGATATCTTTGGTTTTGCAACAAACATTACTTATTCTTAACATTAAGGTGAGGTTCTATCAATAATCTATGGATACTTCACCTGAAGTCGCCGCCCAAGCTGTGGCACTTATTCAGGCCGGACACAGCCAAAGAAACGTGAGTGCTCAACTTAATTAAGTCGATCTGCGGTCCGAAATGTTTATCGGAGGTACCTAGAGACTGGCGGCTTTGTTCGTCGCCAAGGAAGGCCACGATCTCGGGTCACAACTGAAAGGCAGGATCGATTCATCGTGACGACCAGCTTGAGAAATCGTCACCTTACCTCCATTGAGATACAAAACCATCTTCGCGACTTCCACGGAGTATCTGTGAGCGCTCGAACTGTTCGGAGAAGGTTAAAAGAACGCGATATGGTACCACACAAGCCAGCTAATGGGCCCAAACTAACGCGAGCCCACCGAACAGCGCGCCTTCATTTCTCACGCAGTCATTTAAATTGGACACAGCAAGATTGGAGCCGTGTACTCTTTTCTGATGAGTCTAAAATTGTGTTACATGGCAATGATGGAAGGAAGAAGGTCTACCGACGTAAGGGAGAGCGTTTCGCACAATGCTGCTTTGAAGAGAGGGTTGCTTATGGCGGTGGCTCATGGACTGTCTGGGGCGGTATATCCGCGAGCGGCAAAACCCAACTTGAGGTTGTTACAGGACCACGGCTGCCAACATTAAATGCTGAAAGGTACATTCGTGAGTGCTTAGAACCTCACGTGATACCATACGCGGACTATGTGGGCCCAAATTTCCTTTTTATGCATGATAATGCAAGAGCCCATGCGGCCGGCATCGTCAGGGAATATCTTCGGGATGTGAACATCACAGTTATGGACTGGCCAGCCAGAAGCCCAGACATGAACCCCATTGAGCACATGTGGGACGAGCTAAAAAGACGTGTTAGGGCTCGTCAGCCAGTTGCCCAGACGATGCAGGAGTTGAAAACTGCCATAGAAGAGGAATGGGAGATGATCCCTCAAAATTTCATAGAGCGGTTGATAAACTCTATGCCTAATCGTATGAGAGCTGTGGTAGATGCTCATGGAGGCAACACGCGTTATTAAATTAAACCTTTATTTGATAAAACATGTTTTTTATTCAAAAATCAATTGCCTTTAACAAGGCGCATATCCGACTTGTTAGGCGTAGCTCCATGTCGTATGGTATTCTGAATTCAAATTTAAAACAATACGATCGAAAAAGATGGTAAAATGTATCAGGTTTAAAACTGCATCCACAGTTTTTGTTCAATCTAGCAATCATATTTCGGTAGGGGCCATCGAAACCTAAACTCTAAGGTGGGCCAATAGATGTGTCCAGAAGTGTATATATAAACAAATGAAACGGAAACCCAAACAAAACCTCTCTTTATAGAAAAAACAAAAACAAACAAATCTCTGAGTGATTTCATAGTAACAGTTACTTTTACCGTTATTTTATTGAATAAAACGTCAGTTTTCAATAATCACATTTTTTACTTAGTGGAACAATAAACAATAAGCTTAAAAGTTGTAACAGTTTGTTAAACAACAATATTTCAGCGATATAAATGTATAGACATAAAAACTCCAGCAAAACCTCTTTGTAGAAGAACAAAAACCAATAATGTCTAACTAAAAACTACATTTACTCATATATTAACTTAACAGTCTTTTAAATGTCATAATTATTTTCTACTAAGAATAATTTTCATGTAGGTATTATATATATGTTGCATTTTTATTCATATTCATTGTCTGAATCACAATTTTGGCAAATGTATGAAAGAGTGTCGACTTTGATACATCTGGACTGGGTCCACTGCTTGCACAAGATGCATTGTACCCAATCTGCACTAGATGTGTCTTCATTGTACGAGACACCACAAACGATACAGAAATATTCATCTTCTGCACTGTCGCTGCTTTCTTCCAATATCCTTTTATTTGCCTTTTCCACTTGTGATGTTCACTTTTGTTTCTCCTTTTCAGTTATTTTCCCTTAACCCTGTCCTTTCCTTTACCATTTTCTTTACCTTGCTGTTCTTTTCCATCGTCTTTATTCTGTGGTTTTTTCTTTTTAAATTTCTGTTATTTTCTTCCTCTTCTAGCGCTTGTTTTTCCAGTGTATCGGTGAGTAGGTATGGCAGATTATCTTGTGCGGTTACGATTCAATTGAACCCGTGGCTGAGCTTTTGGAGAGGTCGTGAGGTCGTTATCTGTTTGAGTACGTAAAGGACCAGCCACCGCTTCCATAGGTATTACATGTATTTGCGATCGTACTTCAGAAAAAAAATATTGGATGAATTTGCACCATTTTCTTTTTGGAAGCCTGTAGGTATAGCCACTGGTTCAATAAGTGTATGTACTCTTACCACAGACACATTATATATACTGTTAGGTAATACTAACCCCATATACGGGGTAAGAACTAACATGTTAATCAGAAATACAGAATGTGTTGCAGGATAAGAAGAGAAAGTTCAAGGAATGGCAGAGTGTTGCAGATGAGAATGTTAGTTTGAAAGCAGAAAAAAAGAGTGAGTATGATGCTCTAAAGAAAAAAGCCAAGAAAGCTGTGGCCATAGCAAGAGCAAAAGCCCAGGACAAGCTTTAAAACACATTGGATAATCCAGCAGGCCAAAAACATCTTTACCGGCTTGCTAGAGCTAGAGAGAGAAAGACGGGAGATATTTGTAAGATAAAGTGTATAAAGGATGAAACTGGAATAGTTCTTTCGGATGATGAGAAAATTAAGGATAGGTGGAAGAGCTATTTTGAAAGACTAATGAATGAGGAGAATGGCTGGAGTGGTGTGCTTGGGAATAAACCAGTAAATGAGGGTTTAATGAGAATGATTAGTATGGATGAAGTGAGAATAGTAATAAATGGGATGAAGAATGCTAAAGCAATAGGCCCGGATGCAATACCAGTTGAAGTATGGAAGTTGTTACGAGTAGATGGATGGACGTGGTTAGCTTTATTCTTCAATAAGTTGTTGCTGGAAGAAGCCATACCTGACGAATGGTGTAACAGTTCGCTGGTGCCCATCTTTAAAAACAAAGGTGATGTGCTGGAGTGCAACAACTATAGAGGAATAAAGCTTATGTCACATAGTATGAAGGCTTGGGAGAAAGTTATTGAAAGGCGACTGAGAGAAGAGAGTGAAATTTCGCAAAACCAATTCGGTTTTATGCCTGGTCGAGGAACAACAGATGCCATCTTTGCTATCCGCCAGCTGTGCGAGAAATACAGAGGTGCGCATAAAAACTTGCACATGGTATTTGTTGACCTCGAAAAGGCATACGACCGAGTGCCTCGTGAAGTTTTGTGGTGGGCGCTGAAGGAGAAAGGTGTGCCAGGGAGTATGTGCAGTTGATTAGAGCGATGTACAGCCGATGCAGTACCCAAGTCCGGTCTACAGTGGGCACTACTGGCAGCTTCAATGTGGCTGTCGGCTTGCACCAGGGATCAGCACTCAGCCCTTACCTCTTCGTGCTGATAATGGATGCTCTTACATCTGATATCCAGGAAGCGGCTCCCTGGTGTATGCTGTTCGCTGATGACATTGTGCTGATTGCCGAGAACGGCTTAGAGGTCCAGAGCAGATTGGAGGTGTGGTGGGAAAGACTCGAGACCGTTGGCCTGAGAGTAAGTCGGACCAAAACTGAGTATCTGTTTTGTGATTTTGGCGGCCTCTCCAGTCCTGTGCCCATATCTCTCGCCGGAACGCCCTTATCGATCTGTTCCGACTTTCGGTACCTCGGGTCACTTGTCCAAGGAGATGGCGAAGTAGACCGAGACGTAACGCACCGGATCAACTCAGGATGGATGAAATGGCGACAGGTCACAGGAACAACTTGCGACCCACGGATGCCCCTCAAGCTAAAGGGGAAAATTTATAAATCCGTGGTAAGTCCTGTCGTACTTTATGGGTCTGAATGCTGGGCCGTGAAGAAGACGGATGAAAAAAGATTGCATGCAGCGGAGATGAGAATGTTGAGATGGATGTGTGGAGTAACGAGAATGGATAAAGTAAGAAATGAGTATATAAGAGGAAGTTTGAAAGTGGCGCCAGTGACAGAAAAGTTGAAAGGAAATCGTTTGGCTTGGTATGGGCATGTGATGAGAAGGGACGAAACGCATGTGACTCAAAGAGTGATGAATATACATGTTGATGGATGGAGAGGGAGAGGAAGGCCGAAGAAAATATGGATGGAATGTGTAAAGAATGATATGAAAGAGAAGGGAGTGAATGATAGTGTGACGGTTGACAGGGGAGAATGGACGAAGAAAACATGTTGCGCCGACCCCAAGTAACATGGGATAAGGGCAGGAAGATGATGACTTGCCCCGTATGTTTTGTTAATTTTAGCCCCATGGAGACTTTTTCGAAAAAACAAAAATATTCTTACGAAATAGTTTACAACGTTAATAAAGCTATGTAGCATTATTAAGAATAAAACGAGCCACTACGAAACAAAAAAATATTACGGCAAAATCAAATACTCAACACGTAAATCAAAAAATCGTAAAGCGAAAAAAGTTCGTTAGCTGGCCAAAATAGACGCACATCACACAACTCGCTCGCACGGCGTACTGTGCTGTATTCAAAGAGTATAATAATAATACGGGAGGCTGTATTATCGAAACTCAACCTGTACAGCACTGTCGTGGGGACGATTTCCAACAATCGCTAGTGATGTGTTGTTTACAGTTTCTTAGATATTCGCTTGTTAATACTTACCTCTGTTAATTGAACCCCGGTCTCCCCTACCTACTTAATTTTTTTTAAAACTCTTAACGCACTACTAAAGTTTCTATGATAATATAATTCAATCATGATTCGAAAGACACGTGGCGCCATCTATGATCATTAAGAACGTTATTGTGGTTTTCCTTGGGAACTGTACTTTTTTTCGGGATGAAAGGTACCTACCCTATGTCCGTTTCTGTACACCAGACAACGTACGAGTATATGCAAAATTTCATGATGATCGGTTCAGTGGTTTAGGCGTGAAAGGTAACAAACAAACAAACAAAAACAAACAGATTTACTTTCGCATTTATAATATTGGATTAGTTAGGATAACGTTAAAGTGACATCCACCATTCGGTTCTAAGCATCAATCAAATTTCGATTTAATGTTATTTATAAACCAGCGGGGCACATGCGTAACACACTGTCAATCTGAATCTGAATAATTTTGAAGCAAATTGCTAATCCATGGCTTCATATGTTCGAAAAATTTGTCTGCTCGACAACGTAAATAACGCAATGAATGTTGTTGAACTGTCAAAATGAAACAGATTCCGATTGATAGTGTGATACGCAATTAAGGTGCTGGCCAGTCTATTCAGTAAAATTTTCACCGTGAAACTTTGATGAAGAGAGCTTGAAGAAAGCTATCATTTTACCTGATACTAGGGAGGGATTGACACTATTGACAGATCACTTCACCTTAGTTTTCACGGTGAGTTTTTACATAATGGATCGGCTAATCTAAAAGCATTTAACATGGTCACATCAATCACTCATGAAAACTGTTTTTTATAAAGGACCCCCAAAAATCAGGGTTAATCTATAAGGAATGCGTACAACTAGGTGCTAGAGTCTAGACTACAACCTTATCTAAGTAGGTAGTACAGTAAGCTATTCGTGGAAGCTGTGTCTGACGACCTGCATAGTACCAGCCTATATTTTTTAACCGCTTTTATGAGCTAAGTACATATACCTACAACTATTCAGGTTAGTAATTGCACTGTACACTTTGCAACAGGATTACAGGAACTTCTAAACCAGATTAGGTTAGGTTGGCTGTTTGCCAGCTACCTCTGCTCTCAAGTGCAAAGCTAACTTGGATGATCGTTGACAGATACGTCAAGGAGGACATTAGAGTCACTTTCTTCAATCTGCTTTTGGGAAATAGATACCGGCCGCGGCAGGCAGAACTTTACATTTTTTTTTTACTTTATTGAAAGAACTATACACGTGATACCTAAATAGTAATGTAAACAAACTCTCAGATATAACCCAAAGTCTAGTCATCAATCAGAACCACTCACACTCACACGCACACCCTCTTTCATACACACACACACACACTACACATGTTTTATGTGTAGTGTGTGTCACTCACACCACTCAAGAGCATGCATGCACTAAATTCCCTTCGTTTTATGATGTTTTAATTTTAATTTTATTTCATACATAATTGTTAATTTTCTAAAATCGGGTGAAGACACTGACTCCTGTAACACAGGTACCACCTAGCTCAGGAGTTAGGGCTTCAATTGAAAATGTTACATCTATTTTTATGTCAATAAAACATTATTATTATTATTTAGTTTATTTCTCCATCCAATAGTATTTTGCTAAATTCCTGCAGTCACGACAATAGCTAACAATGATCGATTTGATTTGCAAAGCTTGTAATCATGTACAATAATTGATCTAACTTGCCGTCCTTGTCATTTCTATTGTTATTATGGTTCTGTGACTGCGCAATAACTATCACTCGGATACACTACCCAGACACTTAGCTTGAGGTCAACAATACACAGAGTCTAGTCAAATGAATGGGCAGTTTTCTTAGGTATGAAAGTAATATGGGATCCATGGTTCTTAAACCAACTGGTGTAAGCGAGTCAACTACTACCTACTTACTTAGCTAAAATCAACTAAGATTAGGTTACGGCGAAGCTCCGGCGGGATCTCATGGCCACATGGAGAGTCCGATTGTCGCAATCCAGTGCTGGGCACGCCACAATTGCGGCGATAAGTCCTCTTTTTGAGGAGTGGTTGGAGAGGCGCCACGGCGTCCTCACCTTCTGCCTGACGCAGGTCCTCACCGGATACGGTTGCTTCGGGAGATTCCTCTTCCGGATAAGGCGGGAGGGAACGCCCGGGTGTTGCCATTGTATGGATCGCCCGGAGGACACGGTGGAGCATACGGTGGAGGTCTGCCCGGCTAGGGCGGAGCACCGCCGCGTCCTCGCGGAGGCGATCGGCGGCGGCGATCTCTCGCATCCGGCTCTGGTCCAGGCCATGGTATGGAGCGAGAGTGCATGGGAAGCCGTCACCTCCTGCGAAGCAGTAATGCTCGCGAAGGAGGAGGCGGAACTCGTGAGGGAGAGGTAATCATTGCGCCCTCACGCCCCTAGTCGCCGCAGGAGACGCCTTGGGCGTCGGGAATTGATAGCCGATTCCCGGCCACCGTAGGGCGAGCTTGCGGATGGCGAGCAATGGGTAGCTCGCCGTCCGATAAGGAACAGGCCCGGGTCGACGGCGCGTTGTGTTCCACGCGCGCCTCAAAGATATGTCAGCACTAGCTGAAGGGATCCGCTAGGGCCGATGCCTGCCAGGGATAAGGGGTGTTTCAAAGAGTTACCGTAGCCCTGGCACAGGCAACTGAAGGAACACGGATGGGTTTTAGTCAGTAAAAGTCTGACACGCCCTCCCGCTCCGCCCAGAGCGGGAGAAGTTATTTGATGACTTCCCATCGAAAAAAAAAGGTACGATGAAGTCAAGCATTCGACACTTGGGTGCAACTAATTTACACTCGTGCAAGTCACACGTGAAGCACTTTAATACAGTTTATATACTTACCAGGTCATGTCTTCAAAAGTAGATAGTTTGTATAGGTATACAAACTATCTACTTTTGAAACCTATGGCGCATACTTGACTACAGCCTCATCTAGATAGGTAGGTACCTATCTAGATGAGGCTGTAGTCAAGTATGCGCCATAGGTTTCAAGTTACGTTGTAATTTAGATGTTGATGCTAATGCCCATTGACGATCGGATGTTTTGAAGTGGCACGCGAGGTGAGGCCTTCGCTGAATGCAGTGTGCGGATCTAGGAGCAGGCGCCAACCTACCATCGCCGTGAAGGAAGGCAGTCGCAGAAAGACAAGCGTGCGCGCAACTCGCTAGTACAACTCGCAACCTCCGCCGACGCGCGTGCGTGCTTACATTACATCAGTGCGGCTGTTCTGTGTTCACTCCATGTTACGTGCATAATACAACAAAATGAAATTCCATATTAATTTTTTTGGTAAGTTTTAAAGCATTAAAAAAACAAAGATTTTTAATAACAAAATAATTGACGCTGCAGAGAAGGTAACTGTGAAACAATAAGAAGTAATTATAGACGCATTATAATTAAATCCATCATCAATACAAATGACAAGATAGTCCATGAGCCCATGACATCAGATTTTGGCCGGTAATTCCCACAAAGTAGGTTTTTAGCTAGCAATGTTTAGTAATTGCGATAAATTGTTGTTTTTACCATCTGCAAGCGAGAGGTGTTCTTAAAAGTTAAATTAACGTTAGTGACCGTCAGATACGATACTCAAACTTTTTGCTTGTTTTTTGTACTTGCTTACAGCAGTTCTAGGTCGGTGTTTTTCTCGAATTATTAAAATAAATGAAAGTACATGTGTAAGTACTACTAAATGAGCATTGTGCCCAGGCATTTAGACTGGCAATTATATTCAGTTCAAAAGAACTAATATAATATTAAAGAAATTTTAATGACCTATTTTTACTCACTGCGTGACAACAAAGACAGGGTTTCCTTTTTGTGTTTGTTAGTTAGACCAGAGTTACAAGAATTAACTATATGTTAATTTCTAATTTTAATTCTTAGGTAGGAATTAGAATTTAATCATAAATCAGTTTGAGGCACAATCATTTTTCAAGGAATAGGTCGCCTAACGTCTGAAAATTAGCTACTCGCATGCTTTTCATATAAGTCCAAATAAACATTTATTGTTGTCTTCGTTGTGTATCTACCATGTTGTTGTATTCAACAGAAGTTTCGTCACACAGACTATAATAGAAAACATGTCTTTTATAAGTAGGTAGCAATATAAACACGGGCCCCCTTTGTAGGTACCCCTCCGCCTCCGGCTGGTATTTAGTACAGCTGAAATAACATGCTAAAAATAAGCGTTTACTTGTATCTACGAGTATACTTACAAGTAAACGCTTATTTTTGTTATTTCATGTTTGGCATATTTATTCAAATAAAACGTGTTTTATGTATTCAATTTTCACTGTCAAGAATCGTGCTCATGTCAAAAGAGGTGTATATATTAATTATTATTTTATCTATAGGTACATTTCCTTAACATACATAGATTTTTAATTAGGTAGGTAATATAAGCTTTAGTATTTAAAACTTGTTATTTATCTCTTTGTATTTATTGAAACAGAAATGTAGATAGTAATTGAATAAAAGCGTAACTTTCTTTGTTATTGTGGTGGTCACAATTGAGTGGAAGCAGCACATCGGATAACCATTGTTGATTTCGATATGGTAAATGAAAATACCTATTAATTTAAGAGGAAAACTCGCAAAGAAAGTGAATACCTAAATAAACGTTTGAACGTGATTCGAACTCGCCAACTAGTTTAAGCGTAAAACAATTATGTTTTTATTTTTTTCTGGGTTAGTAATAAATTACCTCAGAAACTTAAATGATGTTCTCCTATCTTGACAAAATCATTTATGCCTAGTTTTCAACGTCCGGAATATCTAGCCCGATCGTTGTCGATAATAAGTTAACGAAAACTACTTTGTTGACTGAATCAAGTAACTTTTCAGCACCCTAAGTCAGTATTAGGTTGTATGTTGATTAAAGTAAGATTGGCTACCGTAACATAATATAAATTTACAAAATTGTAATCATTAGAATCAGTAATACAACACCTTAGTATAACCCTACATGTCAAGATTTCATGAAATACTCATTCATTAGGAATGTTAATGAACTTAGAGAGTTGTATTGATGACTTTAATGATTATAATTCTATAAATATAGATTTGTTACGGTCGCGAATCATATTCACATCAACATACAACCTGTTACTGACCCGCAAGTTGCAAGAAACGTAAGAAGTTTTGAATTTCGCGGGCTACCTGATTCAAGTCGCAATCTTGTGTCAGCGATAACCAATCTCAAACATGTATTTTTGACAGATTGAGACCGAGATTAGAATGCCAACATATACGTACACATACAAAAACTACACGTATACGTAAGCAAAAACTACAGAACCCCACCTGCTACGATCCTTACATACGCCTCGTAGAATGCGAACGTTCCTGAAAATACGAGAATTGCCCCTCTAAAAGATAACAACGTTACGTTTCAGCACACTGAAAAAATTGAGCGACAATTCCTTTAAAAGTTTACACCTATGATCAAAGTCACAGTTGACCTGCGCGATTACTAACAAATGCGTGCACTAACTGGACAGGTCCTCTCAATCTGTGTAGTTCTTTCCTCAAAAGAATATTTCAGCCATCCATCTACATGGTATTCAAATGAACTGACTAAGTATGTCTGGACTTTAAAAGAGACTGTGACCTCTGAGTTTGTTTCGCCCTTTCTTCTCAGAGTATTCAGATAGGAAACGCCGGCCACATCTAGTTTTTAAAAACATGATTGACGTGTAAAAGTATTTGTATGTACAAACCTACTTATAGAAATAAAATCATTTATCACATAACTTAAAGGACCTAATTTTAAGTCACTTGCAGCAAAATGTAAATACTTAAATTATAAGCACTTCCATATGACATAAGTATGTTATTATTAGCAGTCATGTTCAATCAACTTTAACAACTTAACAGGCAATTAGATGATGATGTGTGAACTTGTAACATTCTATCATAAATCGCTTATTTAAACTTTAAACAAACAGCAATAATTCGATATTATGCGAAATTAAATTCAACAGAGTAGTTGTCAGAAAGAGAGAGCTAAATCCTGAATCAAAACGAGTTATAACTTTTCATTGAAACCAAAAATAAGGTTCTAAATCCAATGGAATGAATACATGTACAACAGCGTTGTAATAGCTCGGTTCGCAGAAAACTTGTGTTTGTGTAAAATCCAACATTATGCACAGGTTGCGTTCATTGACGACGCGGCGCTGATGCCCTTGGTAGGATCGGAGTAACATGCTTGGTTCCGTCGCGCCATAGCTCAGTGGTTTTGCCATTAGTTCCGGACGATCGCAACGTCGTTATTTATGTAAAAAATAACAGCATCACTAGTTATTTAACAGGTTTCACCTGACAAAACTGGTTATTTGTCTGAATTATAAATAATGCCTATAATAATATCGTTATCATATTATAAGGTATTGTTTGACAGTCGGATAGCGATAATGTTTTGCCAACGGCAACAGGGTCTGAAAAGTTAAATATCCGCGTAAACAACGTTAGTATTAAGACTTTATGTAAATTCATAAATGAGGAAAGTTAATACCTTCTCATTACGATTGTAGGTAATCAGCTACAGTTACCATCATAAGTCTCTCTCTCTCTCATTTAATTTTTATCATTAGTCTAGAAATTTTATATTTATAGATCTAGACTATTGCTAATAATTTTATGACTAATGGTTGTTTATTTAACATAGGTAATCAGCCTATAATGTTTCCACTGCTGGGACCTCTCAGGCCTCTCCTCTCTTCGAGAGGGAGTGGACTGTAGTCTGCTACGCGCGCTCAGTGCGGGTTGGTAGATAATTTGTCTTCGAATTATTGGGTCTTACGTATTTTTGGTTCTTATTATTTATTTATTACAACCATACAACCCTAATCTCTTCAAAGTGAGAGTGAACAGGCTTCTTCTGGGTAAGCTCACTCCATCGTCGACTTTCTCTCTGTCACTTCTGGTCAGAAGTGACAGAGACAAAGTCTAGGCCTAGACTGGAGTCAAGAGCAAACCCATTTCAAATAAAAAAAAAAAACCTAATACACTAGATTGATCTAAAAAGTAAAAGTGATTGGGTATCGATGGGTCGGGATAGGGGGCATGAAGTGGATGTTCTCTATTTTAATTTCAGAAAGGCATTCGATGCCGTGGACAATGACATTTTACTGAGCAAATTACAAGCCATGGGATTCACACCAAAGCTTCTGCGTTTTTTCGCTAATTATCTCTTGAACCGGAAACGATTGGTTGCTCATGGGTGCTTTCTTTCGGGATCTTACCACACGCGGTCTGGTGTGAGTCAAGGATCAGTTCTTGGCCCATTACTTTTTCTTTTAATGATCAATGATCTCGTCAGTTTGTACAGTCGAGTTCACTTGGCAGTGACCATGTTTCAAAATATTGTAAGCGTTAAAATGATCATATAGTTCTATACAAACTTAGACATTAATAAAATTTAATGTTATCATATAAACTGTTCATAAGTATGTTTTACGGTTGTGCGGTCAAAAATATCTGACTAGTCTTCGGAACATAAATGGGTGTGTAACGTTTGATATAATAACGAAAGTTCTAATGATTATAAGACATAATTTCATTTAATATAATATATATATCGCCAGAGGCGACCAGCAAGCCGAAGCTGCGGGGAGGTGAGCAGCAGGAGACGATGCAGATGCAATGATTTGAGGTTAGGTTAGTATGAGGAAGTCATTTTTAATTTGCTTTTCTCAAGAACGATGCGATACCTTAGAAAATTAGTTAATATGAAAGTTAGGTCAAAAGAACATTATATAAAAAGAGCATTCTACAATTTGAAAATTGTATGAAATGAACGTTATACTAAATGAAATTAGAGAAAATTAAACTTATATCAAATATAACATTAGATCATATGAAAGTAGGTTAAATGTTTTTATGGCATATGAAAATTATATCATATGAAAGTTATGTCAAATGAAATTAGAGTATCTGTTATTATACCAAATATTGCACACCCCACATAAATATCTAAATAGTCTAAATTTCAATATATTTGGTGCAACCTATGATTCGTAAATATCTATGTGCTTTGAATAATCAACTAAATGACCTTTATCATTAAATTTATTTTTGCTTGCCGGAGCAAGTACGAGTGCAATGCAGTGTTGCCGTTCGTAATAGGAGTAGTAGCTGTATTATTTAATTAATTAAGTTTTAGAAAATTTTAGGTCTTGGTCAACGCAGCCTATACCTACCTATTTAAAACTTTTCAGTCGGTTTTAAAATAAAAATAGCATTTTAAGCACATTAGTATTTCATTTTTATTTTATTATTCTTAAATTCTTATTTTTTTTAAGAAAACCAAACATTTAAAAGAAAAAAGATTACATACATTACTTCTTATTATTACATTACTTCTGTAAATAGATTGTTTAAAGAATTTAAGACAACAATTCGAGACATGTCAAATTGTCAAGATATTCTTCATAGAAAAATTGCATAGATATTTGTGAACCTAACTTTGCGCTAAATAATATGAACAAGGGATTGCGCACAAATTTCAGAGTATTTGTCTGTAGCAATTGATATAATGTAGTCACATATTTATGATGTCACAGATTGTTTACAATCTATTGGAAGGCAAAGCTGTTTAGAGTTTTATGTAACTTACCATTGCCATACTTAACTTACTATTTTTGATTCATGAACATGCTCAGATATTAAAGAACTCGACTGTACAACATGCAAAATGTCTGCTATATGCGGACGATTTAAAGTTAGTACTAGAAATTACCGAGAACTGCACTCGTGATGATCTTCAAAACGACATTGACCGAGTCTTACAGTGTCTTACTAAAAAAAATGTATTTTAACACTAGTAAGTGTTATGTAATGAAGTTGTCGCCTGATATTTCACGAGCACATCTCCTTAGTGGTCGCCGAGTCATACAGACGACTGGGCTTCGTCTTGCGTAATTCACGTGACTTCCGTAACCTAGCATCATCAAAATATTGTATAATTCCCTTCGAGTAGTTGGAGTCCATATGAATCAACACACACCCTATTAATTGAAAAAGTTCAAAAGGCCTTCCTACGCTACTTGAATAAGAGAAACCACGGATAGATATTATCCATTTATGTACTTTACGGATTTTTTACTAGGTATTCTAGGATATAACTCTTTAGCTGTCCGGCGGTCTCGAACACAGATCATCCCTGCACTGAAAATACGGAATATAATTGACTCCCCAGAATTGCACAACATACTATGCACATTTTATGTCCCTGATAGTTAGTTACCTACGCCACCGGCCCAACCAACAGACTATTCGCGACTGCACAGTGCCGCACGGTGTCCCGTGCGCATTCCCCGCTGTGTCGCATGCACTGCGCAATCACTGCCCTTATTTTTGACCTTCCCGAATGTGACATGTTGACTGACAGATTCAACCAAATCATGTTATTGTGCTTGAGATTTTGTGAAAATATTGTATGTGAATAATTGCATGTCCTAATAATTTGTAACCTGACGAAATGTAATTTTATTTTTTTTTTATTAACGCTGTACCTACCTATCCAGATGAAATTGTAATTTATATAATATACAAGAAAATAATTAATTACGAACGATCTAGTATCTGGTTCCGTCCCGGAGTTTCCCTCAGGATAGCTGGCGTCGATTTGAACAGTCTCATCCGGTAAAGCGAATGAGGGAAACGACCTCAACCTATTCTCAAACTTCTGGTGTATTGTCGTTGTAATTAATAATAATAAATAAATAAAACTAAATACCATTACCATATAATCGTACGTCACACAGGCACACCAAACCATACAAGTACACATACTGTTATACTATTCTATACAGTGTTTTCTATTTTAGCATTTTATTATACTTGGGCAATATAATTCATCTTAAAACACTTTTAAAACGGAACAATGAGCACTTAGTTTTTATGTTGACGGTACTTACCTACTGGGGAAAATAGTAAAGTTTCCATTCGTATTTTCCTTCTTGTTCGAAGTGCTACCCGGTAATAGTGAATTGATGAATTTTTAATTCATCTACTTGACAGCAACCAGTATTAAAGCAAAGATTATGCTGTAATGATTGTCTAATTTAGCTTTATTATATATATAAATAAATTAGATTAGCTAATTTATAGTTCGCGTCATGTAAGTTGGCCGCTCTGAAGTAGGCTACAAATGACTGCGCAGTAGTCAATATCTATACTAAAACAGTAGCGCGCTATACCATGCGCATCGGAAAGCCTGGTTTCAGAACGACAAACTTATTTAACGCGAACTATACTGCCGCCATAAGGAAAAAAGACGTATCTGACATTTTTTTCGAAATAGGTTTATTTACATATTCGGAATCAGCAAAAAGACGCATGTACCAGTATTTTTATACTGGCGTAAACTTAATAAAAAACCGGCCAAGTGCGTGTTGGACCACGCACAATGATGAGTTCCGTAGTTGGGATGAATTTACAAGAACAAACTTAACATTGTAGTTAAAAAACATGTTCTCCCATACAGTCCAACTGCAAATGTAAGTTTGTACACAAAATGTTGCGAGATTTACCATGTTTTTTGTAAGACCGTTGACTTTTTATAGGTTTTCCTGTAATCTATAGGTATAGAACTATTTACTGTATATTTTTTTTTACCTTTTCATTTGATATATCACACAGTACAATTTACAAAACTTTTTTTAAAATTTTTTTATATGCCCCCCAAAATTGACCCTCATATTCAAAATTTATTTATTTACGTTACACACCCGGGTTTGGGTCACAGAAGTTTATAAGTGTAACAGATTTCAACCTAATCGGTCCATTAGATTCGGAGAAAATGGGCTGTAACAGACAGATACACGAGTGATCCTATAAGGGTTCCGTTTTATCCATTTGAGGTACGGAACCCTAAAAACCTAATAACTCTTACTATTAAAAGACGCATCTACCTTTGTATTTTAAACAGGCAGTATACCTACACAGCCTGAAAGCGCAATATCTGAAAGAAAAATCGAAAAGAAAATGGGTGGAATGATTTAAAATTGAACTGACGTGACGTTGGGCTAAGGTTATATTATACAACGCACTTTGTTTAGCAATAAGGTAGTAGATACATTATATGAATGTGGAGCTGGCCTTACCTGGAGGTTATCACAATAAATACGAAATCGATACAATTACCTACCGACACGTGCTCGGGTATTGCGCTTGCTCACCCGAATCATGTTTAGAAAAATGTCATTATATTCTAAGATTTTATTATTTGTATACTTACATTCAGCTCATTTCGTTTTACTACATCCATTACAGATCCCATTACTCAAGTGTTGTGACATCGCCAATCTTTTGTGTAATATTAATTGCCTTCTTTTTATTCGTTGCTTTAAAAGGTCGAAACACAATACTGCGTGTTTGTTATTTTAAAATATTATTTTGAATAGAAATATACCTACCTAAATAATGACAACATTAAATATAATTGCATGCATATTTTTCTCCGATGCTTCGTGCTTCGTATGATATACATTATTACGTAAGGAATAAGGGTGTAAACACACTGACCGGTTCTGCGGAGACGAAATTCTGCATCCCGATGTCGACCGACACCGAGACGTGCGAAATGAATCATAAACCTTCTTAAATATAAGTAGGCTGTACCGTTAGAGTATGTGTATTTTTATAACAAGTCGCAGCGAGTGTTTAATCAATTTGAAAGTTCAGTGTTCGACATCTGTCACTTTTGTTATTTTTATGTGTTTGGGTCTCGACTCCGTTAGGTTTTGTGATGACGAGATTAATGCAAAAGATAAGCTTGTGGAAAAAAGCTTCTGGCTTACTTTCAATTCAAAGATCTTGAGCGGTTCTAGCTCATACATAGTGACATGACAGGTGAAAGTTAGGGATTGCTCAAATCGTTATTACAAAAATATGTAGTTAGGTGTAGGAGGTAATATAATAATAATAATACTTTCAACACCATCATCATCTGCCTAGCCTATTTCCAAATTTGTTGGGGTCGGCCTGTCCTCCACAACCCAGTTACTGGTTAATACGATAGCCTTGGTTACTGCTGGTCAGACTTTTGGGCTTCTGACTACTCTACTTTATGTTATGTACTTTAGGACTACGTTTAGCATAACAATACAAATGTTAAAAATAAGTATTCATCTCTTTTATTGTTGTCAGCAGTCATAATCACAATGGCAGTTCAGCGAGCTGTAAATAAATCAAACTTACTGTAAGAAAAAACTTCATCATCATCATCAGCCTATAGCAGTCCACTGCTGGACATAGGCTTCTCCTATTGCACGCCATTCACCTCGATTTCCAGCAACTCTCATCCAGCTGCTACTTACTAGCTACCTTACGAAGATCGTCGCTCCACTTAGTCTGAGGGGCGTCCTGGAGCGACGATCTTCGCAGGGCAAGAAAAAAATTATTGTAAGAAAATTCTCGAGGAAGAATTTGCACTAAGCCTTCCACTTAAGTAATTTAATGTGCACGCAATAATAAAAGTATTCCGTGTAAGCCTAATAAAGTGTTATGAGGCAGGAACGGGATGGTCAGTCATTAGCGCGAACTGGCGCCAGCAGCTCGGCGCGGCGCGGCGGCGGCGCGGCGCCTGCCTAGCCAGAGCCTGCATTCTTGCACTTTCACCGCTACGCAGACATTCGGACTCTTCCAGAATGCAAGCCTAGCACGAGCTAAGAGCTCACCGTTACGCAAATGATTGACGCCGTCTACCGACTCATTAAAATAAGCATGCGTTTGCGAGGTTAAGTAGCTCATTCAATCACGCATTTGCATTACTGTTAAAGTCTAAAAGCTCATTTATTGGTGTCTCGACAGCGCGCGGTGGACGCACCATTGCAAATGCATGGATGCGTGTGAATAATTTCAAATGCGTTGTCGCAGATATCTCCACATCACTTTGGATAGGCGTCTTGTACGCTAAAGTTAGATTTCTTCGATCGAGTCTTGTAACTTGTAGTTTTCAATAAAAAACGTCTTCTGTTAAATCATCATTAAGTAAACAATACACGATAATAAGTAGATATGATGTAGGTATGTACATATAATAAATGATGGCGAATCTTATCACTGCGCCTGGTACGGCCTGAGGTACGGGCAGTAATGACTACGTTTGCAAACACAGCAATTAGGTAAACGACCGGCTATTCACGCCGACACAATAGGACCACCAAATAACAATAGGTTTGTCAGGACAATGTGGTCACTCCGCCCTCTGTCATGATTCTACGAACCTCGGTACTACTTAAGAGGCCCACGAAGCATGCGTAGTTCATACAAACGAAATACCAAAATAATGATTGGGTATCTAATCTTCTACTAGTATAGAATTTGTTATAAGGTTGTTTCTTCTGCAAAAATAAAGATTATTATTATTATTATTTGTCAATCAAACATATTCTTAACGATGTTTTGTGTTTATTCCAGTTGGATTACATAATATCTAGGTTCCCAAACATAATTTGAAAGGACACTGATTTGAAGACCAGATATAAGGAATTTAAAATTTCTATAGAAAACTTATTTTTCTCATATTTCCTGATTAAATCTATGTTCTTATTTAATATATATTTGGGAACCTAGATATTCTGTAATACAATCGGAGTAAATACACATCACCTTTAGAATATGTTTGATTTACAAATTATTTTGGTATATCGTTTGTATGAACTACGCATGCTCCGGAGGCGTCTTAACATAGAATGTCATCATCCACGCCCAAAACGCCCATCGTTAAACCAAAGATGTAGTGATGAAGTTCTAGAACTTGATTGTCACTACGGATTTTTTTATTGTACTTAACACTAATTTATATACTTAATACTTTTATGTCGCAAAAAAATAAGAATGGCAAGAGGAAAAAGTATCGAGTAAGGAAGCAGCCTTAATTAAAATCTGACAGTAATTCAACGTGACGCACCATTTGGTTATTCTCACAGAATAATGATTAAGATTAGGTGAAGCAATCTGCTACCTTCTATGGAAACATAAAGCTATAAGCCTATATGAGTGCCGATACAGTAACCCCGCTACAAATCTGCTGGCTGGTCATTTTTTTAGTATAACGTAGAGCTGTTACCGTGCTACACATGTACACAGATACAGGAGACGAATAATCATAAAGAAAATTTACCATCAAATTCTTTTATCGGAATATAAACGACCATTCAATCAGTAGTAAGAGAATAGATGCAGCTAAAATACAGCGACTACTAGATATTGTAAAATCCAATAATATAATATTATTATGTTCTTTAATTTTAATAATGAAGACTAAGAGAGAAGTATGGAAGAACCTGTCTTAGGTTGAGCCGAACCCAAATAAATTGGGTTATGGTCAGCAGAAAGATGAATGAAGATGATGTTATTTAATTTTAAAATTCAGAAGAAATACATTGTTATAAGCGGAATGACAAAATATGTCAACCAAAAACGATCAAAAGGTAAAAAAAAAATGTTTCTAGGGGAAAACAGGTTATAGACAAGGAAACTTTTAGATTACAACATCATAATGTATTCAGGTAAGTGAGCAAGGCGTGTCCTAAGCGTCAGCCTCGGAGATCGTCGGGGATCTTCTCCAAAAAACACAAATCGATGGCCGATAGTGGCATTAGTGGTAGACTGAGGTTGTTTTGTTGTCATCACGCGGGGTTATTCAACGAGGCCATGGCCATAGAATAACACGATCTTTTGCAACACCCGCTGATTAATTCTACTGGGTACCTATTTGTTATGGTCTAACACGAAGTGGTTTTTGGATAAATAGCTCGAAATGTGTATGAAAATGGTATAGTGTGATGTGAATATTTTGTGTCGAATTAGAATAAGAACTAACCTTTTTTATGTGACTATAAGAAAAAGCGGTCCAATTGGCGATAGACACTAGATACACGTTTTCGAAGAAATTGCTTGCGTGACTCGTTTGGTTATATTTTGTTGTAGCCAGATATGAATGCGCTGCTTATTTTTCTGAGTAGATGATCAATTAATCTCACTTGCATCATGTCAATAATTTCGGCGCAAGAAACTAGTTCAAGCGCTCAATGTGTCAAAATATAACTTTCGCCTCGTCTTGTTTTTGTATATAATCTCAGTATTTCTAATAAGCGGGTAGGTATCTCATTATGTACGGAGCAATGAACCGCACACGTTCGTCACCGCGTGTCCGTCTGATATTGACAATGTATTCGAAAGTTTATGTTCCGCACACTTACGGGTTCTGCGAGGTCGTGCATTCTTGCCGACAACTATTTGCCAAACTCAATGATGTTATGCCAAACTCAAAAACTCGTGTCTATTTCCGCATTCATCTAAGGTCGATGACGAAATGATCTCATCTCTCGTCAAAGATTGAACGTAGCTGGGCGAATAGTAGGTACGTAATTAAGTTATCGATAATGCGAGGTCATTGATACCATATCTGCGATCAACCTTATTACATCGCAGTTTGTTATGACATTTCGGAGCCCATTAACATGTGGAGTCGATAAGGAAAATGCCTTCGGCATTGCGTTTGTGAAAATACGTGTGGTTTCCTCGAACGCCTTCGAGTTGATGTATTATTACTTTGTAACGGTATGCTAATCAAAAGGGGTTGTTGTTTACAGATTTGGTTCCGGCGCGGTTCAACGTGGCCATCATGATGTTCTTCGCGTGTTGGGTCAACTACATGATGCGGGTCAACATGAGCGTCAACATCATAGCGATGGTCCCTGATGATACCATAACTACATCGTAAGTGTTATAAGTTTCATAACTTACTAGTTTCTGCCCGTGTCTTTGTCCGCGTGCTTGATTTGTTTTGGCAATGCTGTAGTAGCTTCCCCTCAGTGAAAGTATTTTCTGAATCGGATCAGTAGTTCCGAAGATACAAACAAAAACACGCCTCTTTATAATATTTCTTATACTTAGGTAGATAGCTTCTCGTGAAACTTTATGAATTCTTCAATATTAAAATCTTTATTCAAATAAGTAAATAAAGTTTAACGGTTTCAACAGAAAGACATAGGTAATTAATGACATGGGGTACAGTAATTACATAAAAAGAAATTATGAAATTACCCTTTAGTTTCCATAAATTAATAAGTCGATACGTAATATATTGTCAGCGTGTGTGACTTAGGAGCATAATTGGTAGTGTATTACTGAAGACATTAAACCCAATACGTTATCTACGGATACGTGACTTTCCGCGGCATCAACGTGTTGGTAATATTGGTATCGTGACCTGTGATTGCACTTGCTCGTAAACTTTACTCAACATTTTCATAGAATTAAAAATAACTCTGTAGAACCGACGCGCTTTCAATGCTTAATGTTCGACTCCACGATCAGGTCTGTTTCTCGTTCTATTCATTTCCATAATAATTGTGGCTCGAAAAAGTACAAGTTTTACACGTGATTTTGGCGTTATTTACAATTCGCCACTTGTCACTACACTCGTCATTTACATGCACAAAGATAAGTTAACAACCAAATTTTCTTCATTCTTATGAGCTTATCGGAGAAGTATGTATTTATTATGAAAAATTTTCTTATACTTAGGTATAAGAAGATTCTTCGTTTACGTAGGTATTAGTACCTACGTAAACGAAGAATCTGATATATATATATATATTTATTTTATTGTTTTATTTAAGATGGGTTTAACCAGTTTTTGGCGTAAGTAAACGCGTGAGGCTTTTATAACATGGGGAAATACATCAATAATCACGAGAAACTTTGCATTTTGCAAAGAAGTTGAGAATACTTTTGGTGCAAAAGTACATATTATCAAATGGGAATACCTTTGGTGCAACATGCTTAGGTGCTCTAAAAATAGGTGCTCAAATGGGAATACTCCAAAAAATCGATCCAGCCCGTTCTCTTCGAATTGAAACAAGATAATTCATCAAGTTTAATTAATAATACGTTGTTTATAGTTTATTTTAATTTTGTTTTCTATTAACAATAACCTAATATATTTTGTATGAGAAATTCGTGAACTAACGAACATACTGGTCGAATAAATACCCTCTTTTTGAAGTCGGTTAAATACAAGTAAAATGATCAATAAACGAGCACTAATAAACAAAATAATGCTTTGTCAACTTCACTGACAAAAAAAGTTACGCAGTTTTTCCAAACAAAAGTGAGTGTTGAGGATATCTAAAGAATCGAGTCGATCTTGTAAAGAATATTGCTTTACCAAAGAATAGGTTATGTGTAAATAAACTTCATCTTACCTACTTTCACACAACATATAATAATTAAAATATACATTAACAGTTTTGAGATATCGTCTCACAGATAGAAAGCACGGGGTGGGCCATTTTTTTTGCCCGCAAGTATGCATACTTAATTGCTAAAATACACGTATTTTATGAATCGTGTTTCAAGGATTCAGTAAGTTGATTTTACCAATAAACCGTACATTAGACGTATAATGTTATGCTTATCACTGTGTCTCGACTGAAAATGTTTGGTGGGAACTTAGTGGAAAGTATTAGCTAAAGATTTTAAGCTGGAAAGTAAATAAGATCTATTTCTGCACCTACCACAATTGTTTTAACAACAGTTGTAATCAGTTGTAATCTGTGCATCGATTTATCGCTAGTTACATCAACGTGAGCTTCAGCTCTAGCGACGGTGATCGGACAATTTAAACACTCGACCTCCACATTGGACATAGTTTGACCTGCACGTTTGACAATCTGAACAACACCTCTGACACTGCAATAAATCAAGTACTGGGCCCAAACATTACCTACAGGTACCAGAGATGTATCGTTGATCAATACGAAAAGAAGAAGAAGCTGTAGCGACTCTTGGGGATCTGATAGTCCTATCAAGAACTTAATAAGCTAATAAGCTGATCCTTCTCAAGTGTCGGACCGTGCCTACACTTGAGAAGAGCATGTTCCGACTATTTTATAGTGGTGTCGATTCTCTTGTTCAATAACTCTATCGCTATCTTTTACTAACAGGTAGCGCGAGAAAAGGACCGGCGGCTATAGCTATGAACTAAGTTGGAGATGTCAAACTAGTTTACGCCTTGCTTCACCGTGTTTTTAGTCGACATGTTTTTACGTGTAGTCTATTAGTTCCACTAAATTTGACAGCTCTAATTTACGTCCGTCTCTTTCTTGTTTTATTAGAGAGAAAAAGTGAGCAATAGCCTAATTTAAGTTTAGTTTGTGCACAACAGAATCGGCACCAGTGAAGACAAAACAAAGAAACAACAAAACATCACTTTTCCTAAGCAACAAATTATCTTATCACATCTCTTTTGTATCGGACAGAAATTCTATCTATGATCTTGTGATTGATGCACTCATGCAAGATACTTAAAAATAATCTATATAGACTGGGCTTCTCTTTGTAAACATGGGAGATAATATTTTTGTTCTTTAGCGACATTCTTTGGTTCAATAAGTACATTTACTTATTCACTGCAGATAAAACTGCTTGACTTAAATACATGTATTCATACATAAACTCACGCCTTTTTCCCATGGGGGTTAATTATTTTAGAGCTTAATTAATGTTTTTTAAATGCATGCTGCACCTATTTAGTCAAGCCATAGGTAAATCAGCAGCGATGCGTATCGTCATAATGAATGGTGACCGCATTGTCGTGCCAAGTGTACCACGGTCAGCCAACTGCATCCATGTGCAGAATCAGATTAGGTATACGTAGAAATGCTAATAAAACATAGGTACTTATACACCTATCTTTGACTGGCTACACCAACAAACGTCGTTATAGATGCCTACCAACACTTCAATATTTTATTCACAATTGAACTCAAACTGAATTAGTGTTTAGTTAGTCAAGTCGATACATACTATATTATTCAGATGCAACATTAAAGTAATAACACAAGCTTTTGACTAAACATGAAACGCTGAAAAGCAGTATCAGTTATCATCATCACTTGTGTCTAGTATAGAAGTTTAAAGAAATTTTTTTTATCAATATTAGTTGACTAGCGGCCTTTTACAAATTGTCAAAACATAGCAATTTCTTTAATATATGTAAGTTTGATATTAATATACCTATTACTACTTATAAACCTTCCAAAATTAATTCTGTAAATGATGATGAACACCAAATCAAAAACAACGGATTTTGATTTGGTGTTCACCATCATTTGCGAAGCGAAGTTTAGAAGCGCGGTCATACAGACAGACAAGAAAAGCGACTTTATAATATATAGGTACTCTATAGAAGATGACCGTACAATGTTCATGCTAAATGTAGCATACAATTTACGGTCATCTATACAAAACAGAAAATTCTCATCCATCATACATCCATAGAAAATCATCTTACTGAGGTATAGGTACAAAATGTAAGATGATTTTCATAGAATTTTCTGACAATGTTGATCGAAACAATGTTCTGGTATTTCTAGATAAAGACTTGTTCACGATCCGAATATGTACTCTACCTACATTGTTGTAGTTTAAAAATAACATGGCTGCGAATTCTTTGTAACTTTAATATCTAAGAATAAACTACAATTTTTATTATCTATCAGGAATCGGAGTGAGTATTTAGGTACGTCGGTAATTATATATGTACTTTAAATGTGTACGTTTTGACTAAGTAGTGTAATATTATTATTTTTTCCTTTTAGTGTAATATTATGATGATACCTTATCATAATCGCCGCAATTAGTAGGTATAATTACTAGGTACGCTTATTTGGATTTGGAACCCTTTTATCTTTCCCAGTTATGTTGACATATGAAATTGGCGTGTCAAACTGGCCACTTTCATCTCAAATATCTGGCGTTAGGTTAGGAATTCCAAATTTAAATTTATTTCAAATATAGGCTTGTGTATTTGTGTTTCCAATTTAGAGATTCATTTGTTTTCGCGCCATTTGATTTTTCTTTGACATCGTTCTGTTCACAATATGGAAAACTTAAAATATCGGATTATTTATGAATACGAGTTTCAACGTGGCACCAGCGCTGCAGAAACAGCTCGAAGGAATAATTATATGGATGGGGAAGCTATTGTAAAAAAAAAACACGGTACGTTTTTGGTTCCAACGTTTTCTTTCTGGAAGTTTTGACCTACAGAACAAACCCCGTGGACGGCCGGAGACCTTAGTTGACAATGAAGAATTAAAAGTGATCGTGGAAGCGGATCCATCGCAAACCACGTCAAAGTTAGCCTTCGGTGTGAGTGATAAAACAATTTTAATTCACTTGAAACAAATTGGAAAAGTAAGAAAGCTTGAAAAATGGGTACCGCATGAATTAAGTGAAGCAAACCAACAAACACAAGTCGAGTGCTGCGTTACATTACTCAACCGTCACATCAACGAGGGGATTTTGAATCGTATCGTCACTTGTGATGAAAAATGGATCCTGTACGATAATCGAAAATGATCATCACATTGGTTGAACCTAAGAGAACCTACCAAATCCTGCTTCAAGCGAAAGTTGACTCAGAAAAATGTACTGGTCTAGTGGACCAGTGCTAGAGTCAGCCACTACAGCTTCCTAAGACCTGGTCCGACGATTACGGCAGATCTGTATTGTCAACAATTGGAAACCATGATGGCAAAGCTAGGCGTTAAACAACCGAGACTGGTCAATTGCTCTAGCCCACTGTTGCTTCAGGACAAAGCTAGACCACACACTGCATTGACTGCAAGCCGACCCCAACATGTTTGGGAAAAGGCTAGGCATACGGATAAACTGATTGGTAAAGGGTGTCAATTTGCTTAACAATTAATTTCCCAGGCTATACAAATTATTAATGAGATAATTTATTAGGAAAATCCCGTAATACAAGTTTACATAAATTGTTTTATTGGTAGTAACTACGTCAAATACGGCGAAACTAAGTAACTTTGTGTCCATCTTTTACAGTACCTAATTATAGCATCTTTTTAATAGGAAAAATCCACAGTAATCTGCAATAGATAAGCGACTTCATTTGTCCTGAAATCAATTTTAGTTTATAGAACTAAACAAAAAAAAACTAAATCTAGGTCTATTTTTTTAGTTTATACCACCATATTAGTCCTACAATTTTACAACAGTACAGTCTTACAATTGTTCATAAATTTATACAGTTCTCTACAAAATAATAAGGAATGATTTCATGTCATTACTTTTTAGTCCAATCAATAGATTTTTTGTAAATAGATAATTGCTTCATATATGCCAATAAATTACAAGCGTTGTGTCATCATCGCGCTTCTCTTTCTTTTCTATGCGGTCCGATAGTGACTGCACTTTAGGTCCTGTAGTCCCATTAAGCTGAAGGAATTCAAAGTTATCGGAAATAGGAAGCAACAGTCAGTATTATCTACATACATAAAGATACGGTGTGGAATGTAATTGTCACATACAGGCACCCACGCTCACATTCTATAAGGACATTTTACCTACCGGTAAAACGAGGTAACTTTGAAACCTTGGGCGACTTTGATAATTACTCGAATTGGAAAAGTTTTACTTAATTTTACCCGTTAAATTAACGCACCCGAATATTTTTTTCTTCTATTGGGCTTTCAAATCGTTAGGCTATATTTTGCCCACACGTGAACAATACAAAATTTCTAATGTTTACCCTAAATCTTCGGAAATGCGTTCCTCATAAATAGGGGTGACATGCAAAAAATTGCAGGAATAAAAATATAATACGATAAAAAAATGCCGTGTAATAATGCATAAATTATTATAATAACACAATGCTAGTGACCGAAAAAACTACTCGAGTTAGTCTCCAAAAGATTTCCAGTGTGTTATTCTGATTCGATATGAGGTCATTTTGATTTGGCAAACAGATTTTCATTTGTTATCGCGACAGTTAATAACTATTTTCTCATTTTAGTGCGCATATTTCGGACAGTTAGTCTGTGAATTCTACGCCGTAAGTACAAAGGTATGATTAACTAGGTTTCTAATTCGAAATGTATAGGTATTGAATAGAGTAAGTTGAGTTTTATTATAGAAATCTCACTTAAATTATGACCGGTATTCATTGTTGAAATTAGAATTTTCAAGTGCGTTTGTTCCAGTTCGTTATGTGTTATGGTGTATGTTGTGTTATGGTGTATGTCACACACTGGAATTTTATAAAGCAGACTGTACAAACAGCTTAACCGATTGCGGCAATCAAATAGAGGGTAATGTTATTCTGACGTACCTAGTCGTGATTTTTCTCAACGTATAACAAAGTGAATTCACCTTTACATTATTCCAGTGTTATTGTGTGTTATTTCTTCAAGTGCGCTATATTACATTTTTTTACGACCATTGTTATTTATTTCACAATAAATAAATCGCACCCTGTTTTACGGTACCCGTAATAACACATTTAGGTATTACAGGCTGCTATATTTGTGATATCAAACAAATTTCTCACAAAAACATCCATTCTAAATGTTCAATGCACATTCTGTAATAATGATTGCCTGCCAAGTGCCTATTATATTAAAATTCCCAAGGGTAAGAAACAAATAATTTTAACAATAAAGTCAGAAGTTGAAACTATAAGTTTTCGACAAATTTTTGTTTTCCTTTTTTTTTAAATCGTCTAAACGTTTTTCAGACATTGATGCCAGTCCGCCAACAAACATGATTAATGATGAATCTACAATAAAATCGTGAACAAAAAAAAAGTCTTATTTCTGTTAAGTTTTTTCTTTTCCTAATTGATTTTAAACCAGACATTACGTACTTGCTTCCACGTATGATTCACAGACCTTGATAAAAATGTAATATGCATATTAAGAGGATTGTGAAGTACCGATACGCGGCGCGATTTTTAAAGGCAATTGCCTACATTTCATACAATTATTTACATAAATATTGTTTCGGGCGATAACGTTTTTACTCCCCTAAACCTTTACAAAATGAGACAATTTTAATCTCATTACATTCAGTACACTTTAATCTAGGTCTGTACGTTTTTCATTTTTAGTCATTCAATTTAATTTAATTAAAAAAAATAAAATTGCTCGAGGATGTTTTTATGTCAAAAATATAAATATTTAGATGCTAATAACTTATATCGTATACAATATTTCTTTATAATAAAAACGTACGGACCTAGTTTTTCATTATACCAACAACATTTCCAAAAATTATGAAAATTAAACTATGTTTACGGGGAGAAAAACGTTATCTCTTTTTGTATGAAAATTTACAGCTTCACGATCCTCTTAAAAATGCTTTAAACACGTGAGAGGCCGATACCCAATGCTTCAAATCACATCAGTTCGCCATGCGTGGCCGGCCACGTGCGACCAGTATGTAGTACCTACAGCCTGCCAACATTCTCACGACCCTCGGTACAATGACAGTAATTGCCAATTTAACACTTTCCTTATGAAAGCAACTGTAATATTTATAACGTTTTTAACCCGTAAATAAGCCATAACGTTAGTTAATACGTTCACGTTGCACGTGAGTCTGAAGTGTTAAGTAACGCATGCGCAATGATTTAAAAAGATTAACTGAATTGAATTGCAGTGTGTTAGTATGATTGTATGTGTTACATAAGCAAGGAACATATTTAATCTAGGAATCTTTATTTTAGAAGGTTAAGTTTTTTTTTTTATCGGAGACTACATTTTCGATGATGCTTCTTTTATTATCTACATAATATAAACCCCAAATTAAATGTTAAATGTACCTGAAATAGAAAAATCATTTTTCATGACATGCTCCGGAGTTATTGTGTTCGTTGTTCGTATACAAACACAGCCATGACGTAAATAAAATTAACAGCGTTCACGGTTAATTTCACTCACGTTCATTCACGTTCTGTCAATAATAATGTGTAATTTAACCGCTTACAGCTCTCCACATATTATGACTCTGTTTATAATATTTACTTAACTTCAAAACGACACTTTGTTTTGTTTTTTTGTATTTGTTCCTTACCGTAAGTCCGTAGTTTAGTAGTAATGCTAACAAAATAGGAATAATTTATTAGTAGCTAAGCTTTTTTGAGGAGGCCTTAGATACGTTTCTAAACAAACAATTTTTTTTTATGATGGTTCGGTCTGTGTACGCTGCGTATTTCATAATACATATAAGTAACGCTGTTTATCTTCAAGAGGTTTCCACAATGACGTCAGGAAGACGTGCGTGTGAAATGACAATTAGTCGCGCAATGGCCACGGACAAGAGATAGAAAAAATACAAACACAATGTCCTACTTGTGAAACTCAAAATATCTGTTAGTAGACTATAATACATATTTTGAATTTCGCAATTTAGCGACTTATATTTTGCTACATCTTTTCTGAACATGACTAACGAAACGTTGGTGTACCTACTTTAGATACAGCTCTGCATAACCTTTCGGGAAATAGAAATACAGGTGTAATCATAAGTTTATGTTATCTCTTGTGTCTTCATCATCTACCAATCTGCACATCATCGATCCGAATCTGAATCATTTTGAGCAAATTGCTAATCCATTGCTTCATATGTTCGAAAACTCTGTCTTCTCAAAACCGTAAATAACGCAATGAATTTTGTTGAAATGTCAAAATGAAACCGATTCCGATTGATAGTGTGTTACGCAATTAGGGTGCTGAACAGCACAAACCAGCTCAATATTTGCAGTAGCATCATTTTTCATAAATGAGATAAGTAGTTTAGTCTGACATTGATATTTATGTACACAATACCTAGTTATTTCATTATCATTCACAGGGTGAAAAGCGAGTGCGAGGCCATAGTGACAAACGATACTTCGTTATACAACAGTACCGTGGTCACCAAGCGAGAACTGCGACAGGTAATACTTACAACAACGTGCAAAGGATCCATCGTTAATTTTCGGAAAAACCGAACTTTGCCGAATTATATCGATGGCTCCTAAGTATACTGAGTGAAGGAGCTAGACCACCACCTCCTCAAGCAGTATTATTTTATTCTTATTTGAGTGTGGGAAAGAGATGGAGCTAGACGTCCTATATAGCTCCATCTCTTTCTCATCCTGAAATAACCTTAAAATAATACTGCTTTAAAAGGTGGTGGTTCTAATAACTTTAAAGGAAGGCGATAAAAAGGTCGTATGGTTATATTTCAAATGTTAATACAATCAAGAAAAATAGCTAATTATAAAATTGAATATAATAAGCAGTGCATCATAAATTTCATATTATTTTATTAATAACCATTCGCTCTTTTTATCGCCTTCCTTTAAAGTTATTAGAACTATTAGAAGTACAGTTGACTCAGTATACTTAGGAGCCATCGATATGTGACTGGTCCAATAAGAGAGTGACGTACATATTTAGTGCGTCAATCTATAATAATTTAAGTGGGAATATAAACCACATACATTTTATTCGCTATATTTTGGTTTTACCAAAGTTGAACAATGGGACCTTTGAATGTTGTCGTACTAATTATTATTGCTAACGACCTGCATTGAAACAAATCGAGCCAATCAAGCATGGCATTTTCCTTGATAGAAAATAAGCAAATTATTAAAAAAAAAGGTGTGGTCAAATTTAAGGTACACGTACATACCATTAAACTGAACAACTTTCTCCATGGGACCAACATCGTAATAGCATAAAAATTATCAACTGTCCCATACAAATGGGACAGTTGATATTTTTGAATAATTTTTGAAGTTGTTCAGTTTGATGGTCTCTAAATTTGACCACACCATTCTGGTACACCCTGTATGTATAAGAATAAATATCTGTCCTGATAGTCTCAATAAAAGTATAAACAAGTTAACTGAATAACTTTACAATATTCATTTTTAGAAACAATCAGTTGTGTTTATTACATTTAAAAAAAAACTTCTTAGCTAATAATAATTTAGACAACTTTATAAAACGAAATAAGTTTTTTTTTTTGCAAATGTAAACATTTTAATATTTGATTCTAGTATAGAACAGAACCAAATGAATCAAGCTCAATTCACAGTAATCAGGTTCTTTGCTTGCAGAATACAATTACATTATAAAATTAAGCAGACATTACTGAAACTACTAAAATACTTGATAACCATTCCCAAGTTCGTTATAACTTCAATCAACAGACATCATTAGCATGATAACCAAACTCCATTGTATGGACTACTAGCTTTTGCCCGCGGCTACGCCCGCATGGTTGTTGCAAATTATCCCACGGGAACGCACTATCGGGATCAAAAGTATGCTATGTCCGTCCGTTCAGCGGTTTTAGCGTGAAAGCGTAACAAACAAACAAACTCACTTTCGCATTTATAGTATTATGAAAAACCGGTATATCGACACTTAAAAAAAAAGAACTCCTAACTAAAGTTTATCTATTAACATAATTCAATCATGATTCGAAAAACACGTGGCGCCATCTATTATCATAAGAACGTTATTGTTGTTTTCCTCGGCAACAGTACTTTTTTTCGGGATGAAAAGTACCCTACGTCCGTTTCAGTACATGTGACAACGTATATGCAAAATTTCAGGATGATCGGTTCAGTGGTTTAGGCGTGAAAAGGTAACAAACAAACTTACTTTCGCAACTTTGTTTGATTCAAGACTTGTCTGTTGTTTAATCAACATAACTTTATTGCCATAATCGTATTACTTTATGTGCTCGTGTATCTTTGATAGCTGCAAACATTTTATTTTTATCAGTGTGACGATATTTAACATATTGTAGGGTGTACCAGAATGCTTTACCTACTTGCCTCCTACAGTTCGGCCATCGAGAGAATGCGTTCTTGACACCAGCACCCTAATTGCGTAACACACTATCAATCGGAATCTGAATCATTTTGGAGCAAATGGCTAATCCATTTCTTCATATGTTCGAAAATTCGTCTGCTCGACAACGTAAATAACGCCATGAATGTTGTTGAACTGTCAAAATAAAACCGATTCCGATTGCTAGTGTGTTACGCAATTAGGGTGCAGTTTAGCAATTTTTTTACTGCATGAAATTGCCCAACTGACAGGTCTCAGGAACATTCATTGCGTTATTTACGGCGTTGAGACGACACATTTTTAGAACATATGAAGCAATGGTTTAGCAATTTGCTTCAAAATGATTCAGATTCCGATCAATAGTGTCTTACGCAATTAGGGAGCGGACTGTATGTAGTTATAAGGGATGATGTAACGAAAAGTAAAGGTACCTATAGGAAAAAAAAAACTTTGAAAAAACAAAACACTGGAATGTTAGAATTAAAAAAAAAAAACAGCGCAAGAAAATGTGCTGTATATTTTCTTCAGTTTCTGGTACACAGTCCCTTACACCTTGCTTTTTAAATGTAGGAATAAAGCTAGGCGTTTTTCTAAACTCACGTCTTATGAATCTCCGCACTGTCAGTATAGATATGGTTTCCTATAAGAGCGGTAGCCGTCACATAACGGGCGCTGTCACGGCTGTCATGATAATGATGGAAACATCTAGGAAATAACACTAAAATACTTTCATAAATGGACGCTGATAAGCAATACAATGTCAAGCCACAAGGACTTAATTTTGAGAAAATGGGCAAAATGACAAATCGCTGCTTTGCATGAATACCCGCACAACCCAAAATTTTGAAATTAGTGGTTTATAACACAGCCCAATGCAAAATAGTCCTTATTTCATGGTCAGTAAGACAGTAAGACTCACATTCATAACGGCATAATCGGCGGTTTCGCCGTTATGAATGTGAGTCTTACTGACCATGAAATAAGGACTATTTTGCATTTGGCTGTGTTATAAACCACTAATTTCAAAATTTTGATTTGTGCGGGTATTCATGCAAAGCAGCGAAATGTTGTATACGAGATTTTCCATTTGTTTTATGATTTAGATGACTTTTTTCCGTACTTATTTGATTTGAGTGACTTGAAACAGTTTTGCATAATATTAAATATGGGACGCATTATCAGACTACACTAATATCTCCGAAATTGACTTTTTGTGGGTTGACACATTATTGCTTATCACCATCCAAATGAGGAGCTGGCGAACAAATCCGGACTTGTCCATTTTTTTTTGCGCTCTTTGTGCACTCTTATATTTACTAACGAAATATTTTCAATCAAAACTGGCTCTAAATACCTAGAAAAAATGTTGAAAACGGTGTTTTTAATCAGAAACGGACTCGTCCTTGTCTGGTTGGATGAATTGAAATTATAAAAAAAAATGGGGTATTGGGGTTTCTATTGAACTAAAGCCAGATCCGGGCTTAAATTATGATACACTACTATTCAAACGAATAGTATCTAGTTATTTAATTAGGCAGAAAAGTAGGATTTTAAGCTTTACTAAATACTAAAGCTTAAAATCCTACCTAATTAACTTTAGCTTGTTTTGGTTTTTGACCTCTACTCTAAAAAAATCAATTACGCACACGGATTTGTTCGCCAGCTCCTCAAATAACGTTTTAGTGACGTCATTCGCCAGTAAATTACAGATACTAAGTGGCGGCCACCACTCTTCTATGAAACCGTAGCTTTAGTGTGAAAATGTATTGTTTTCACTGTGATATCAAATGTGAAAACGTGAAAACTCTCATGTAATTTCCAACATCAGGTTTTAAAGGTGATCGGGTTGTAGTTGTCGGATAACGAATGCTCCTAGGTATCACAAACAGTCCTATTGAAGCACGAGTTCTAATTTTAGTCAAACTTAAACCATCGAGCCAATTATTGTATTTTGAACTTTATTCTGAGCAGAGTAAAATTAATAATCAAAAATTACAACTTAGACTCAGTTTTAACGTCAGTTTTTGTAACTGGAACATTAGCGGAATAAAGTTAGAAATTTAAAAAAATGGTTCGATGGGTTAAACCTGGGTCTAATCTTTTGCAGCCTTATGAAGGTCGAAGGTGTTGTTGAATTTATACAAACCCATTTGAAATAAATAGTGGTATTTTATCCATTGTTAGTGTTTGAATATGCTGTGCATATTTAGCTTCGTTTAACAATAAATGCATTTCAACTGACATCTTTTGTAACTGTTCCGCGCTGCGTGTAGGTATAAAATATTCACAAATAGGTTTTATATACATATATATTAAGTTTCGTCATTTGTAAAGCTGTGCGAATTTTCCTTAGCACAGATGTGTCCTAAAATTGAAAACCTTTGTGTTAGCCGGTGCACGATAAATGCTTGTCATATTTAAAGTTGCTAAGCTTGTTTATAATCTATGAATTTTTAAAATATCTAATAATATTTTAAGGTGTCCCTTTTTATTATTGACTAGCTTTTGCCCGCTTGGACGTCGGTTATTGTCCCACGAGAACGTACACCTGGATTAAAAGTGTCCTATCCCAAGTCACATGGTCTGCCTGTGTGCCAAATTTTCCCGAATTCCATACAAAATCAAAATCAAAAGTCATTTATAACGTCCAAATTACATATGATAGTCCCCAAAAACGCCCGCCCTTCACCATTTCCTAGTGCTTTAGCTGGGAAGAAGTGGCGCAACAATCTCCCCAGCAGCACAGCTGTCTGTTCAGTTAAAAAAAATGATTCTATACAATAGTACGCAAAATAATTTAGTTACATTACGCAAAACATTAAATTAAATTATTTGCCATAAGTCAGCTAGCACACGCCAATATACTAAAAACAAAAAACAAAAAAAAATCGAAATATACAGCCGTTAAGTCGTGTAAAGACAGAGTTACTTTCTTATTTATAAAAAAAATCTCTTAAAGATAAAAAAGATTCTTCGAAAATAAATATATTATAAGTAACGATAGTATGACTATCATATATTATTAGTAAGGATACATCAATATAGAGATCAGGAGTCGCCAAATGGCAGACCGCGGTCCGAATCCGGAGCACCGGCTTAATTCGTGCGGTAACAGTAAAATTTATAACTAAAACTAAATCTAAAATTATTAAAATAAAAATATTGAGTAATTTAATTTATTTAACAAAGCTACTTTACAGATGGAAATGATCGATTTCCAAGAAAATTCTGTTTTAAAACACAAAAATAGGGAAGTTTCTTGCCAAGAATTTTGGATAAAAGCTTTGAAAATTTGTACAATATTTGAGTAATCGTCTACCAAACGGACCGCGACAATCATATTGTTTTTTGAAACGGACCCCCAATGAAACTAATTGGTGATCCCTGAGCTAGATGATAGCCGCTTCCCCAGACGCTAAAGGATTCATTCAACTTAGGCTTCAACACCAACATAAGTAGTGACGTTATTTTAGCACAGATACAGGGTTACCCATTAATTAATTACGCTACACCCTGTATACGGACTTTGTAATTTTCACTATTTCACTCTTGTCTTGTTATATAATTATACATTTACAAGCCGTGCGTATAATTTCCAATCAGCAAAAATGATAAACTTCCATACAATGTTTAATCCCTATTCGACCCTTTAAAGGGATGAATTTTCAAAAACACTTCCTACTTTCGTTATTTAAGGAACATTTCATGTTTCTAGCTAGACTCAGCGGTTTAATCTGTGCAATGTATGTCAGAGAGTGAATGAATGTAAGATTTTTATTAAAAAGACTTATGCGATTAACAAATAAATCCAATGTTATTAATTACAGTGTTTTGATAATATATTCGCGTAGGACACATAACTAAGTTTTACAGGAAAATAAGTACGTAATGTATATATAAATTGTAGATATAAAGATACAGTCAGTGTCAACAAAGATATGAGATTGTACAATATTACTAGAGAAGAATAGCTACTACAAACATGCAGGTGGCTACAGTAGCAAAGCTAATATTAATAAAAAGGCTTAGGTATCTACGAGATTGGTTGAATACACAAACTACCTACTTACGCGTACTTTTCATACTAAAGATACCTAGCTATGATGTTATTGCCAACTTCATCATTCTCCTGCCCTTATCCCAATCTATTTAGGGTCGGCGCCACATGTCCCTTTTTTCCATAATTCTCTATTAGTCGTCATCTCGGCAGTCACCCCCTTTCAAGCCATATCATCTTTCACACAGTCCATCCATTGTTTATTTGGTCTTCCTCTACTCTTGTAGCCATCGACATTCATAAGTACTCAAAACTTTCCTCACGACATTTTCTTCATGTTATGCCCAACAGCCTTTGTCAAATGTGACACATTACATGAACGGATACACTACGCACCGTTTTCGAGCTAACCACTGTAATATGAATTTAATCATAGTATCAAGGTACTGAAAGAAATCGAATCTCACAGGGGTTGTAGGAGGGGTACTATACTATAACTTGATAGAGGGTAAAACCATAAACTACTTGTATTTAAACGAATAACAGATATCCCTTAAAATAAACACGCACTGCTTACCCCTATCGTATCTCGAATGATTCCTGTAGAATAACACCTGTTTGAACGATCGAATGTCAGCCTATATGTAAGGTTGTCCTTCGCATGAAACATTTACATGCCCACCCTTGAACAAAAGGATTGACGTAGTCTACATCCAATTAAGACTTCTAAACATAACATAACATTCGGACATTCAGGTGGTTGCTACCCACTCCATCATATGGTTTACTGCCACCGGTTGAAGCTGAGCTATCTGCTTGGACTTCTTCCGCTCCTGACACAACGCACAGTTCCTTAAACAGATCTGTTTCTTTCTCTGCATCCGCACCCGGCGCCTCCACCACTTCCTTGGGATCCACAAATAACACGCGTATTAGGTTTTACTCTAATATATTTGTTTTATGTTATAGAAAAACATCTTTTATATCTAGCTTTTCGACACATCGCCGTCTAACTGACATTATATTGGCACCGATTCCCTTGTTCTCAAACTAAACTATATTTAAGTTCAGTGCATCTTTTCTTTCTATTTGATTTAGAAAAGGACAGAAGATAAATATTAGTTTAGTCCTGTCAAATTAACATACTCCATAGACAAGTTTAGACGTGATTAAAAAATTGGCTACTAAAAATATCATCTGTCCTTTTCTAAAAGAAATAGAAAGAAAAAGATGCACTGAACTTAAATTTAATTTAGTTTATGAACAAGGGAATCGGCGCCATTATCAAACTAGCTGACCCGACAAACGTTGTCCAGTCAAAATTTTAGTAATTCATACAAAATTCCCATAGAAAATGCAATTTTTCCCTAATTTTCCAATTTTCCCGGCAATTTTTAAAACATTTTCTTTCACACAAACCTTGTCCTGGTAATTACTTGACAAACACAACAAAAAAGAATTAGTCAAATAGGTGCAACCATTCTGAAGTGATGAGCGCACATACATTCGCAATTGATTTTAATTTATACCAAATTATATTATTTGCTTTTTCTGCAAAGTTCGTCTCTTAATCCAGCCTTTTCACCCAATGACCTTTTACATCGGTGAAGGTTGTATGCTCTAAACCAAATATTATTAAAGCCTCTACAGTATTATAGTGAAATTCTTTGTTGAACAGCCAGATGGGGTGGTCACGTTCACATGGACAACTCAGCAGCAGGCATACGTGTTGTCGGGATACTTCTGGGGGTACTCCATCTCGTGTCTGGTGGGAGGCACAGCAGCCGAGTTCTGGGGCCCGAGAAAGCTGGTGTTCGTCACCATGCTGCTCAGCGCCATCTTGACCATACTGAGCCCGCAGGCGGCGAGGTTGCATTATATGGTGCTGGTTGCAGTGAGATTCGTCAGCGGTCTTGCAGCGGTAAGTCTTTTTTCTCTCGCATCTTTCGCAATGATACACGGAAAAGACACGAAAAAGTTCCTACTTGATACGGTCTTTTTAGGGTTCCGTACCAAAATGGTAAAAATTTACCCTTTTGGTGCGACTCAGTCTGTCTGTCTGTCACAACTAGATATCTCAAGAACTACTAAGGCTATCGAATTGAATTTTGGAATAATTTTAGATGACGTTTGCCCTACTATTATGCAAATAAGAAAGAAATAGCAGCAGCCTATATATATTTTTTTTGCAACAGGGACTGAAAGGTGTCTTAAAAATTCGAAGTGGGCATGTGGGGTATCATATGAAAGAGCGCTGTTTGCACATTCTCAAACATTTTTTTTTATTTTTTTTTAGGCCGCATAGTTTTCGACTTTTAGTGAAAAATGTAAATAAAAATACTGTACCCCACTTATCTCCGAAGTTTGCATAGACAAAAATCTGAAATTATTCTGTGTGATAGAAGTTTATGTAAAGATTACAGGAAAAATATAACGATGTCTGTAAATAGCACACTTTTTTATATATGACTAGCAGCGCCCCGCGGTTTCATCCGCATATGTCTCGAGCCCGTAGGATTATCGGAATAAAAAGTATCCTATATGTTATTCCAGTCATAAACTATCTGTGTGCTAAATTTCATGAATATCTGTTAAGTAGTTTTTGCGTTAAGTCGTAACAAACATCCATCCATCCTCACAAACTTTCGCAATATTAGTAGGATAGTAGGATAGGTAGTAGGTATAAGTAGGAAGTAGGATGGTACGGAACCCTCGGTGCGCGAGTCCGACTCGCTCTTGACCGGTTTTTTATAGTTTATGTTGTCTATACTCGTACATTTCCATGTCCAACGACCATAATAATCTATATCTATATCTACCAGACTTTATTTCTTACACGGCAAATTCTTCCTTAAACATATTATTATACTACAAACTTATAATCATTACCTATCTATTGAATGAATTAATTATAGAGCTGTATTAGGTACGAACAAAATCTACCTCTTAAAAATTAAAAGTTCCACCGTCTATGTCTTACGTAATTACTGATAATAATTTTAAACAGGCAACCATTTTTGAATCACTTCAGATTGCAAATAAATATGCCATTGTATGTACAATTAATTTATCTTGGACTGCACACGATTTTGCAAGCTAATGTTTGACCTTAATTGCGAATAATTTAGGTATTAATTACCATAATTGCATTTGCAATGAGTTATTCTATAACTAGGTAGGTACTTAGCCAAATAACTTTAAACCTTTCAAAACAGGTTATCTACCACGGGACATTTACATACGAATTTATTTTTAATTACTGATTTTTTAATTTTATTGTCATTGTATTTAGAACTTCTATATATTAAATGAGTGAATGATATTTGATATTAAAGTAGTAGAAAAATAAATCGTTCAAAGTCAATCTTACATTTGTACTCATACTTGAAGAATGATAATGAAATAGCTTCTCAGAAGAATGCAATTCTTTCTACCTCTTAGTTAAACTAATAAAACCACAAGCAATTTGTCGTAGTCGTAAAATCTATAAAGCGTCTATGGTGTAACTAGAAAAAGTATTAACTTTTAGTATGAATAGTTGGTTTTCCTTTGTCACCGCAGCGCATCAGAGTATTTTCAATTTGTTAAAGTAGATAGGACACATACATAACTGGGTTTGTCAACATGTTTTAGTGTCGTCATACATCGGTATTTGTAACACTAGAAAATATTACAAATTCCACGAATTAATACTACATTAATTCTATTCTTATCTACTAACGTGGAATAGGTAAAAAACTGGATTTTGTTTTTAAATATATATAGGGTGACTGGTAATTAGTGACGGATACTTAAAGACGTGATTGTACTCATGATAAAAAACAACTTTTACTATAGGATCAAACCTAATTTCGCAAAAAAAATCAGCTGTCCCATACATTCATGTTCGTCAAAATGTAGGGAGCAGCTGATTTCTTTTTCGCGATTTCAGGTTTGGTCCCATAGTAAAAGTTGTTTGTTATCATGAGTACAATCATGTGTTTAAGTATCGGTCTCTAATTACTAGTCACCCTATACATTTTACACTGTACAACAGTCAATCAATCTGCATAGCCTTTTCCCAACTATGTTGGGGTCGGCTTCCAGTCTAACCGGATGCAGCTGAATACCAGTATTTTACATGGAGCGACTGCCTATCTGACCTCCACAACCCAGTTACTGGGTAAGACTGGTTGTCAGACTTTCGGGCTTCTGACGACCCGTAACGACTGTCAAAGATCCACGAATGACAGCCGGGACCAACAGCTTAACGTGCTTTCCGAGGCACGGAGGAGTCTCGGTATGTAAAGATGGTCACCTATCCACAGACCAACCTCGGCAAGCGTAGCTTAACCTGATGGATCGACCCGTGCGGCTGTTATTACTTAGCCACAACAGTGTCAAATGTAACTAAAGACGCGTTTCGTCATGTAAATTGACACAAAACCGAATGGTGACTAGAACTTTGGAAATTATATGAATATTATTTTACAAATTACGTACATGATCTAAGATACAACAATGGCCTCAAAATATCACGTCAACGGAACGCTAGCTCAGGAAGACGCTAATCAAGATGGCTCCTAATTTCCCACGGCCATTATATATTTACGGAGGTGTCAATTGTATTTATACAATGTAAATGAACCTGTTCATGAATGATACTTACAAAAATATACCTGCAAGAACAACTGTAGAATACCATTATTCAGTTATTCGAATTGACGGAGGTTTTTCACATATTTTATGTCTATAGCATTGTAGACCATTTATGACAAGACAAGAACATTTTTTGCGATAATATTAAGTATTATTATCCATCAAACAGTAATTTCATATTTATTTATACATGTTCATAGAAGTGCGCAGAACGTTCTGGCGTGTAAGGATGTTATGGACTGACAACTTGCGCGCACTTATATTGCGTTTGCACAACTTTGTTCTTTATTTCTAGAGAATTGAGTAGGCTCTAGGAAGGCTTGGTAGTACCTATGTATGTAACAGTAATTAAATTATAACGATGGCATATCAAGTAATAAACGACACCTACGTCATATTAATTCTCAAAGTCGTGTTCATATGTAAGAATTACTGTATTCTGAGTAGTGTTCTAAATAAACCATCACAAGTTGTTGATAGATAATATCATTATTTATGGACATGGAATGTGTTTTAGAATGGTCTCGCGTAAATCAATACTTACCATACTTTCAAGGGTCTGACCATTTCGTAACAAGTCTAAGTAGGTATTCAACTCGACTGTCAGCCGCGAAGGTGTTGCGTAGCAGCGCGTAGAAGTTGCGTCGCAGCGCGTAGAAGGTGTGCAGCAGTGCGTAGAAGCTGCGTAGCAGCTGCGTGGAAGGTACGTAGCAGCGCGTAGAAGGTGCGTAGCAGCCGCGTGGAAGGTACGTAGCAGCGCGTAGAAGTTGCGTAGCAGCGCGTAGAAGCTGCATGGCAGCCGCGTAGGCGCCGCATAGCCTGAACATACACGCTACGCAAACGGGCTGAGCATACCTGTGGCCTGTCGGCTATGTGTAGACTACAAAATATTGTGTCGTCATCTTGAACTCATGCTGTGTACGTGTCATTATTGTAATCTGTGTCATCATTATTGCTGTTTTATATTATGTACATATTTTTGCACATTTACGTGAGAAGCACTTTAAACAGTAGCTATAAAGTACCGTTTAGAACGTAGATGAAATGATAATATGTGTGCCACATAAAGCTATAGTCTATAAGCCTCTAAGGTGACAAATTCAGATCATGATGATTTTAAAGGGCTAAGTAATAACAGCCGCACCGATCGATCGATCAGGTTAAGCTACGCTTGCCGCGGTTGGTCCGTGGATCATCTTTAAATACCAAGACCTCTCCGTGCCTCGGAAAGCACGTTAAACCGTTGGTCCCGGCTGTTATTCCTGGATCAATTGACAGTCGTTACGGGTCGTCAGAAGCCCGAAAGTCTGACAACCAGTCTTACCAATGGTATCGTATTACCCAGTAAATGGGTTGTGAAGGTCAGATAGGCTCTACGTAAAATACTGGTATTCAGCTGCATCTGTTTAGACTGGAAGCTGACCCCAACATAGTGGGGAAAAGACTAGGCAGATAGACAGATGATTTTGAATGAACTGATCAAGATGTATTTGATGTGTGTGTGAGTATGCTTAGATGGTTTGGTCATGTTGAGAGGTTGAATGAAAGGCGACTAACAAAAGGTATTTACAAGGCAGATGTGAGAGGAAACGTCGGGAGGGGACACCCTAGGAAGACATATTGGTGATGTTCTTCAGAAAGGTCAGGTGCGTAGTACTCGTAACCGGCGTGCGTGTATGACTAGATGTATGAACGTAAACGAGGCAAAAGTAGTATGTAAGAATCGTAGCCGGTGACGTTCTGTAGTTTCTGCCTATCCCCATGGGAAGAAAGCGTGAGTTTATGTATGTGTATGTATGATCCAGATGTGCAAAAAAAATTATAGCATACTCGTAGAAAAAATCTCTAATTTATAAAGTTTCTAAATTATAAACATTTTTAAATGCTTATTCTTGGTAATTTTTAGATTTTTCTTATTGTTAATTATTTTCAATGTTATGGAAATATTTGTACGCTGATTAAGTATCGGCTAAACATGATTGGACTCAAACGATGTAATATTTTGCGTGCTCTTGTATGTACGAGTATACAATGTTTAAACAAATAAAGAAATCTTATTTTATCTTAAAGACATTATCATTTGTTGCAGGGATTCCTGTTTCCAGCGTTACACGCGTTAGTGGCCCACTGGGCTCCCCCAGCGGAGAAGGGCAAGTTCGTGAGCGCGTTGCTAGGTGGCGCCATCGGCACAGTCGTCACGTGGTCGTTAACAGGACCTTTAATTGAAAACTTCGGATGGGATTACGCGTTTTATGTACCCGGTAAGTATTGTCTTTACGATCGACATGTAACTTGAATGTACAGTAATGCTTTAACAGTTAATTATAAGTAACTTGGTCGAAGCAGAGACCAATTTCCTTTATAGTCTAGGGTTTATGAGCTTATACTACAATCTCCTCAAACGTCTAAAAAGTTAACAGTCGCAAATAAATGACTAAGGAGAATTGGCTCACCTCGTATTTTAAACACCCAGCTTCACCAACATATCCCATGTCATCACGTAAATGCTTCGATTATTTATCTTTATTTATATACTAGCTTTTGTCCGCGGCTTCGCCCGCGTTGAAATCGAAAATTATCCCACGGGAACGTACTACCGGGATACAAAGTGTTCTATGATCTAATCTAGGTTATGGTCTACCCATGTGCCAAATTTCATTTGAATCTGTTCAGCCGTTTTAGTGTGAAAGCGTAACAAGCAAATAAACAAACTCACTTTCGAATTTATAATATTATAGTTAGGATACTTTATTGTACACGCTTATACATTACATACATAAAAATAAATTATAAAGTGAAAAACATACAATTTAAGTTGTGAAAAAACATTTTAATGGAAATTAAGGATACCCATTGACTTTTTATTTCCTTCAGTTGGATCTTTATTTGTAACTCCATTTTGCACGTTCGTAACCCCATTTTGCATGTTTCGTAAAAGCCATACTTAGGTACAGACGCCAGCACATCAAGCTACTACAATCAGTCAGATTTTTTTAATATATTTTCGACTTTATCGCTAAAGCATTAGGTTCAAGGTTGATTGGGAAAATCTGACAGTTTCGGTTAGGTTGACCTGCTGGCGTCTGTAGTACCGAAATGTGCTATATGTAGGTTTGTTAGTTGTGATAAGTTCTAGTAAACGTTTCTTCTGTCAATGTTGAGTTATAAATTGACTTTTAAAATTCTATATGTAAAACTACATTCTTAGAAAGTAATAGATTCTGATTCTGGTTTATAATTGGACCTTTAAACCATTTTTACGAGGAATGAGGTCTTCTTTTCCTATTATAGATGTATTAAATTGTCCTGAAACCGGTACATTTCGCTTAGTAAGCAAGTTTTATAATAATAAATTAACAATGCCCGATGCGTGGGTTAAAAAAATATATGCATGAATGTATTATCACACTCTTTTCTTTTGTGGGGTGAGCGAACTCGGAGTATAACTGTAAGAAGTACATATGTCAGCAATAAGACATGCCATATCACGTGAAGAAGAAAGCAGGGATGTAGCAACGTTTATATTCACATCATGTTTGTTTGCTCTTTCGTTTTAATTTTTATTTTTATACGAAAAAACAACTAGCAGACTAAAAAATAATCTTAGGAAATGGATAGTAGTAGGTCGAGAATCCACATAGGTATTGAGTTTTCCATCCTAGAGTTGTGAATGTGGGATCTATCACTTTATTCGCAACTTTTATTAAAGCAAGTATCAATGTAAAATCCCTTAGATAGAAATAGTTTCCAGAATATTTCTTAAATAAAGCACAGAGTAGCTCAGATCATACCCGAGTATTACAAAATTGGCTTTCTTGTTACCTGCCTCCATTTAAATTCCGCGGCGGTTGGTGCTGATTTCTACATAACTAATTGAGCCGTGACGGGCTTGTAGATGTCTTTGAAATAGTTATTGCTCTGCGAATTAGCTCGGTCATATAATATTACTTAGATACGTAAGGAAACTAAGTAGGCCGCCGGATAGGCGAATAATACGAACACAGAATTATATGATGGGGGTGTGGAGCAGCGTTTTAATAGCAAAATTGTATCGGTTATTAAAGGTCCTATGTCTTCTTCTTCTCTTTGTATCGACGGTAGGAAAAAAGAAATCTCCTGTTTCCTACAGAAGTGCAATACCTGCCTAGGCGGTCAAAATGTATGGAACAGCTATTTTTTTTTTTTGTTGTAATAACCGACGTAAAATTTCAACGCATGGGCGTCCAGAGTCATGTACTGAGTCCATGGTAATAGATGGCGCGTCGACGTCCCTGGCACCCTCATTGTCCCTTATACTATTGGGGTCCAGTAGGTGGGCACGTTTATTCCGTCCGTGGTTCAGGTCGTCCAGGGGGAGTATTCCCGTTTGAGCACCTATTTTTGGAGCACCTATGCACTGAGCACCAAAAATTTGGTAATGGGAAAACCTTTTGATGCTCCAAAAATAAGTACCTACTCAAACGGGAATATTTCGTCCAGGGGTGCGGGTGAACGGACATTTGGGACTGTACAGAAGATTGGCATCCATCTATCTTTCCCTTAGTCCTCTAACTAATGAAACTGTGTAAATATTTCAGGAGCGATCGCGCTAGTATGGTGCTTGCTATGGTGGTATCTGGTGTACGACTCTCCTGTGCAGCATCCCCGCATTTCAGACAACGAGAAAAAGTACATCCTCGAAGCTATTGGTGACAAAGTTCAGCAGAGCTCTAAAGATTCCAAGGTACCTTTCGCAGAAAATTAATGTCACAATAATTATACGACATACACGGTAAAGGAAAAGTAAGTAATTCTATTTGTGTACATCTTGAAGGCTAAGTTGATTGGTGCTTAATAATATTTTAAACTTAAGCTAGGACACGTCCCAGCTTAAGTTACTTAAGGACTTGATCACGTGACCCAACAGTGGTTGTGTTGGGTCACGTGATCAAGTCCCAACGCTGCTTGAAAAAGCTCATAGGCCAGGAAATGAGGATGAGGATCCCCTCATCCTCATTTCCTGGCCTATGAGCTTTTTGAGTATCGAACATTGATTAGTCGTGCAGTTTTTAAAAGTAAATTACACAAAAATTAAAATAATGAGATCACCAAATATTTGTCTAATAGCATTACTAATTAGCATTAATTAGCATTTATTAAATATGTACTAGGTTAAGGTTTCTATGGGTCTATGCTACCCGAAATAAAGTGATTATTATTTCTTATTACTGTGAATTAGGAAGATCGAAACTAAAAATGAACGTCGTCGTGCAAAAAATAGACAGAACATTTTGGTGCTTAAGCAAAAATATTTATAGCACTAATGTTTATATTATTACCTGATACACGTATTTAGCTCTGACCTCTAAGTACGTGGTGTTTTGCGTGTAACGACCTAAAATCGTGAGGCTTTTTTCGAGGTTTCATACTACAAGGAGAGATCGTGATTTAGGAAAATCTAAGCTTGAGAACAATCTTATTCCTAGTTCCGTCCAACAAATGAGCTAGAGCAGTTAATCAACAGGTCATCAGACGGTTGAAGGTGATATTTAATAGACTTACCCACCAACTTTTTGCGCTTCTTAGAATGTTAGATTCTCTAGTATAATCATGGCGCTCCTTATCCTTTTGTATTAATATTAATGTTGCTAAGTGTAGTGTAGTGTTATCACGCGGTGCGCCTTTGTATAGTTATTTTTAGTTGATAGTTTTATTAATTAAATTAAAATAGGAATTATTCTTCTTAATTCTTATTTATTTATTTATAATAAGCACACCAACAGCACAGTCACTTACAATTCAAATAAAATAAAATAAAAATGATGGTATTATTATAGTAACCATGCAAGTAACAGGTATGCATGACTTTCACATATGAAGTATTAGAGACAACGGAAAACAATAAAAAGTGTGTCTAGCAGACCTGCATCTAGAACACTACAAAACATAGATAGCTCTTATTGAGTGCACGCACTCTTAGCACTGTTTACATAGGGAACTTTATGTAAATTATGTCGAATGTTATATGGCCCGCAGTACCTATATACCAAATTGGAGCACATTTATTCATATGCGATGAAAATGATGGTTACTGATGGTTAATGATATACTTTCCGTGTTTCCAGGTGGTTCCACCATTCAGAAAGATTTTAACTTCGTTCCCATTCCTGGCTATGGTGATACTGCACTACGGCAGCAACTGGGGCCTGTACTTCGTCATGACGGCGGCGCCTAAGTTCGTCTCCAGCGCTCTCGGGTTCAACCTGACGTCTACTGGCACTCTCTCCTCATTGCCGTATCTCGCTAGGATGATATTCTCACTTATATTCGGAGCCATTGGTGACAGGTACGGAGTTGGATATCATTTATGTAATAGGTACCACCTTACTTAATATACAGGGTGTCCCGTAAATAATCGGTCAAACGTAACGGGTAGATAGCTCGCCTGATTTTCAACAACTAATTTGAAAGTTTTTATTTTTTTATTTTTCAATTTTGGTCTTTTCATCGTAAAAAAACTTTTCAATGCTAGATTTGTTTAAGGCAAATAAAACGTTATTTACGAAAATTGTATCTTATTACATCAGTAAGCTATTCACAAATGGTTTAACAAAAATCATACCTAAAAGTGTTATCATTTGCAGCGACAGCATAAAAAAAAACTGAATTCTGGTAGAGAAAACGGTAAAATTAGAAAAAATAATAAATATCTTGAATAAAAAATATATACCGTAGCGGTATTTTATAAACTAAACAAATTACTTGTGGCAATCAGGTGAGCTACCTACTCGTTATGTTTGACCCATTATTTACGAGACGAGTGTAAATAGGCCTTAGCAATACAGGGTGTATTGCTAAGGCCTATTTACACTCGACTGGTTTGGTAGCAGACTTGTAGCAGAGGATGGTATAGAAGTATAATTCGCGTCAAATAACTTTGCCGCTCTGAAACCAGGTTTCCCGATGCGCATGGCATGGCGCGCTGTTGTTTTAGTATAGATATTGACTACTGCGCAGTCATTTGCGTGAACTTCAGAGCGGCAAAGTTATTTGACGCGAACTATATAAACACTGCAGTCTAAACACAAGGATATCTTACATTGTTTGCAAATGAATTATGCAATTTTAGCATGATCCCACTTTGATTTTACCATTTTGAATTACCTACAAGTTGGGGAGTGGTAAACACTTCAAATCATTAATTTACTCTGTTTTGTAAATGAATTGCTAATCACAGATAACATACATTTATTTTGTACTAGCAGCGCCCCGCCGTTTTATCCGCTTAAGTCTCGAACCCGTAGGAATATCGGGATAAAAGTATTCTATGTGTTAATCCAGATTATAAACTATCTGTGAGCCAATTTTCATTAAAATCCATTCAGTAGTTTTTGCCTGAAAGAGTAACAAACATCCATCCATCCTCACAAACTTTCGCATTTGTAATATTGGTAGGAGGTAGGATGTTCATCCTATTTAGTCGCAAGTCGCCATTATGAGAATACTCGTAAAAAGTGAATCATCGACATACCTGCAATCATATAATTGTTTTTTGCCCTTTTACAGGATCGTAAAACAGAACATAGTATCAACAACGTTTATGAGGAAGTTCTTCTGCCTGTTCTCCCACGTGGTACCTGGGCTGCTCCTCATCGGTCTGGGCTACACCGGCTGCGCACCCATCCTCTCCGTGGCCCTAATCACATTCTCCATGGGGTCCAATGGCGCAGCCACGCTGACCAACCTGGTCAACCACCAAGACCTGGCTCCTAACTTCGCTGGCACGCTATATGGTATCGCTAACGGGATAGGCAACACTGCAGGCTTTGTCACACCACTGGTTACCGCACACTTTACCAAGAACGGAGTAAGTGACTACAGTTTTAAACTACATTATAAAATTAAATGTTAATTTGATAATAGTATGAGACCTCGACACATTTTCTTAAAAGCTAATCAACCCAAACAGCCGTCTGAAAAGTATTTTGCTTGTTATTTCAGTCAGCAGGTGAGAGAGGCTCGTGGCTAAATGATAACAGCCGCACGGGACGATCGAAGGTTAAGATAAGCTTCCTGCGGTCGGTTCGTGGATGGGTGACAATCACTAACATATCGAGACCCCTCCGTGCCTTGGAAAGCACGTTTAAGCAGTTGGTCCCGGCTGTCATTCGTAGATCTTTGACAGTCTTTACGGGTAGTCAGACGCCCAAAAGTCTGACAACCAGTCTTACCAAGGGGTATCGTGTTATTCAGAAAATGGGTTGTGGTGATAGGCAGTCGCTCCATGTAAAATACTGCTATTCAGCTGCATCCATTTAGACTGCAAGCCGACCCCATCATAGTTGGGAAAAGGCTAGGCTGCATGTTTGATTTCAGTCAGCAGGTAACTTATTACGTTGTACAGCCTGGTTGTTGATTAGCCTTACAGATCCCGGTATCGGAGAATAATAACGTAGTTTTAATTAAAATGTTTATTAATTCTTTTGTCTGACATTATTTACTTAATTCCAGAACGGATTCGCAGAATGGCGGCCAGTATTCATAACGGGCGCTTCACTATACATTGCGTCCGCCTGTTATTTCATTCTATTCGGCACGGGTGACACTCAGGAATGGAATTACGTAGCCCCTGTTGAGGAGGAAGAAGAAAACAAGAGACCGGCAAACTCTACGGATACTACCCTCACGATCTCACCCAAAACATAGGCCGACACATAAAGCTTTATGCACACTGATGCATGGGGCATACATAAGTCTGCTGAGTAGGTATTTTAATTGATAACTAGTTTTAAGTTCGTATTAAATCGCCATAATTAAGTATTTAATTTCCTGGTTTAGATACCAACGCAACTCTCAAGTGCCTACATTTTTTTTTACTACTGTCTACTTTTTTTCAGTACGTTGACTGCAATTTACCTAAAAGGTTGTCTAAATTCCATGTGATTGTGTGTGATTTTGTTTTGTAGTCTGGCAAAGGTTAAATAGTTAGTTGGTACTTTGTTAATTGATTTATCTAAATAATAGTGTGCTCATCATGACTTGTCTTTAGGATGCTTTCGAATTATTAATATTATTTGTAAATAGCCGAATTATATAATAATTATTTTAACTAATAACTGTACACAAGTTTTATAAGTTTACTTGCATTATTTAGGTTTTGTTTTATTCGTGACTGTGATGATGATAATAAGAGTGAATTATGTGAATTTCATAAAAGGAATTAAATTATTCTACATGAATTTATAGTTTTATTTTATATTTTGCATTATCATCCTATAATGATCCCACTGCTGGGACTCAAGCCTCCTCTCTGTGGAGGGAGTGGGTCGTAATCCACCACGCGGGTCCAGTGCGTGTTGGTAGATGTCACATGTCTTCGAATTTTTGGTTCTAGGTCAAGCCGGTTTCCTCGCGATGTTTTACTTCACAGCAGTGGTGATGAAATAATTTACACAAAGTTGAGCGTCTGGCAGGGTTCGAACCTACGACTCGTAAGTAGCGGCCATTACCACTGGGCCACCACTGCTCTTTTCAATTCGACACGTATGTATATAATATTATTGGAACTGCAAAATATTCACATATGATAATCTATTAGGGCTTAAAACAAATATACAATTTTTTATAGATGTATGTATCTTTGTCCACGCATTTTTATATTTATACTATTATTTATTTATAATAATAGTAAATATAAAAGTAGAACGAGAAAAGTGGAAAGGGGGAAGAGAGCTTCCCCCTTTCCACTTTTCTCGGTCTACTGCAATTGCGGGCCAATCCTTTAGCTATGAGTCCAGCTTATCCCACTATGTCTTTCTGGGCCAGCCGTTCCTGCAGTTTGGGATCCACTGAGTGGTGGTGGTTTTTGCCCATTGATCCTCTTAAGGCGAAAGCTCCAGGTAGCCCGCGAAATTAAAATATTCTTACGCTTTTCGCTATTTGCAACTCATTATCAGGATGTATGTTGATCTGAATGTGATTCGCGACCGTAACAAATCTGTATTTATAGAAATATAATAATTAATATCATCAATACAACTCTCAATTTCAAATAATCCTAATGAATGGCTATTTCATGAAATCTTGATATTTAGGATTATACTATTACGTCTTAACGAGATGAAAACGAAATGCACTTTTAATGTTGTGTTGTGTTTACTGTTAGTCAACTAATGTGCTCTCATAAAGGGTGAAGAGTGGAAACCCGAAGATACCATAGTGTTCTTAGGCAAAACTTTGGATGCCAAGGAAAAAATTGAAGGATTGGAAGTAGGGATAAATTGACCAAAAACTTACCGTGATTTAATTGATTTAGAGCCGTCAACGCATCGTACATCGGCTCTTAGGGCCGTTTTTTGATCCCTAGTTAACTCAACCAATGGTTAAACATAGTAACTAATGGTTGGATTTTGGCTAAATGTGTTTGTGAAAATGCCGTTAGTTAATATATATTTTAACATGAATACACTTGTTCATGTTCAGCCTTTCACATTTAGCTAAAAGTCTAGTATTAGTTAGGTACTATGTTTAACCATTGGTTGAGTTAACTACGCATCAAATAACCGGCCCTTAGTCAGCCCGTTTGTTAAACTTTAGTTATTTTAATAGTGTAATATCGTACTCTGTTGTGGGGTTATGCCGCCGATATTCAATCTTTGTTTTACAAAAAAATAAACCGATCGTGTGCACCTTGGAACTCTTTTTGTGAAAAGATTGTGAATGTCACCGTGATTCAGGTTGTGCTGAGAACATTCGCTGCGTGATTAGTCTAAACTATCATTCGAACATAATCTTCCGCCTTCCTTGAATCCTTATTGATTTTTTGCAAATATCTCAAAAACTGAACATTCTAGGTCATGTATAACTAACTAGCTTTTGCCCGCGGCCCGCGTGGAAATTATCCCACGGGAACGTACTATCGGGATCAAAAGTATTATATGTCCTAATCCAGGTCATAGTCTACCCATGTGCCAAATTTCAACCTTATCCGTTAAGCAGTTTTAGCGTGAAAGCGTAATAATTCAATCATTATTTGAAAGACACGTGGCGCCATCTATTATCATAAGAACGTTATTGTTGTTTTCCTCGGGAACAGTACTTTTTTTCGGGATGAAAGGTGGCCTATATCCGTTTCTGTACACGTGACAACGTATATGCAAAATTTCAGGATGATCGGTTCAGTGGTTTAGGCGTGAAAAGGTAACAAACAAACTTACTTTTGCATTTATAATATTAGTTAGGAAGTTAGGATGTCACGGTCAAGGTACAATTTCCTTATTTTTATATTTATTCATATGAATAGTTATTTGGGCAGAAGTGAGAAAAAAGAGAAAAATGCTCTGGTGGTAGCATCGTTCAGACCATATCTCTCTCTCGTATATTTTTACCTGGGGCACAGGCCGACACGGGATTCGAACCCTGTCAGATCTTCAGGTCGGCAGTTTCCATGGTAACACCTAGAGGTAAATTATTCGATAACCTGAATAATTGTGATCTACATAAATGAAATATCACTGAAACCATTTAATATATTTTATTATAAATGTACGTACAATATATCTACATTATATACACGGCAGGCATTCATTAATTACATAATCAAATATATTTTAATATTTCCAGATATAAGACTACACAAAGTCATCGTCTATTTGATACAGCGCTAGTCACATACATATATAGACCTTATGGAGTGGCTTACATTGACGTGCAGATACATGACAGCAAAGCTTCCAACAATCGGTGCAGTTATAATATTTCTGCTCTTTGCATTAGCCATCACGTTAGCACTGCTGGTCGTGCTGAGCTTGTTGTGTCGATCATGTGCAGCAACCTCTAAGGACACTATGTCAAATATCTAACGTTAAATAAAATTTAATAGCGAGTGATTGGCATAAACACGTCCTATATTAATGAATTAATTGAGGACAAAATAATTAAAGTTATATCCCATTGATACATCCATCTACATTTACCATTAAGTTTGAAACTATTCTTACGTCTTTGGAATTACATCACCAAAACAACTCTGGTTATGGTCACATATTATAATTTTCAAGGCGGGATTCACAAGATACTTCTTATATTATCATATCACTATGAAATCATAGCGTCCTAAAAACGTAGTAAGTAGTTAGCATACTGGTTGAAAACATATTCCTAACATCGAGATTAATTCAACGTTTATAAAAAATTTGTTCAACACAGATCACGGTTACTTCGACACGTAGGGTACGCATTATTAATAATTTAAATATATCTATCTCTCTTTATCGTACATTAGTTTTGTGCTGACGCAGCGTCTAAACGTAAGACTCGGACTCAGTGTCTGACTCGGAGCCCTCTAAAGCTATAATGTTGTTTTGTCCCTTCGCGTCCTCGCCGTTGGATGGTTCTCTGTATAGACGCGGCACAGACTTCGACCGTGAGTTTTTGTCATCTTTGTTCACGTGAACCGGCTGGAACTTCTTCAGTACTCTCTGATATACCATTTTCCTTGGCGGTACCGGCGGGGGCATGTGGGGAGCCTTCTTATTATTATTGTTATGTTCGTATTCCGAGTTGTTGTACTCGGGCTTGACAGCCGTCGGCGTCGCTTTGTAAATGTCAGAAGGGAACATGTTTGGCGATTTCATGTTGTGGTATATATCCCGTCGCCGATTGTATACTGACGTGTATAAGGGATCAATGTATTGAGTGGTGTAACAATTATTCTCAAAGGAATTCTCACTGGCCGGTGACTCCGTGGATCGACTGTTAAACGAGTTCTGCGGCTGGTATAACGTGTCGCTACTACTTGAGTCACTGTGTAAAATAATATTCGCCAAAGATTTTGATTGGTTTAATTTATTAGTGTTGTAATTTCGTAGCCTTGTCTTTTTGTTCTCCTCTGAATTATTATTATTATGGATGTTGTCGACGTAAGAATATGAATTTTGTAAAGGATTGGTGGTATGTTTGTCTTGCTCTCTTGAGACTGGAGGAGCAGTGCAACTCTTGGTGCACATGTGCGAAGGATCAAACCGTCTCTTTCGGCAGCAATTTGTTATTTCGTAACTGCCATTGCGCATTTTCTCCGTGTTCGCAAGTACTTCTTCGCTGACTTCTAAGCTCTTTGTTCTAGCTGCTTGACGAGTCCAGTCATTTCGTGTAAAAATGGTGGCTGCCGGTGTTAAATTCCCATCAGTTTTGGATTGCGAGGTCTCTCCCTGTTTCTTCGTCATTTGTCCGTAGATATTTTCCGCATTGGTCGTTTTGTTGGTATAGTTGGCACTTTTTTTTTCCCATCCCGTGTACACTCGGGCATAATTCGTATTTGAAACTGTTTCTGCTTGCGTTTGATATTGATGCTGTCGTTGGATATTCTCTGTAAACATGGCTAGATCGTGTATGTTGCTATACACAATATTTTCTTGACTAGAAACCAGGTCGCGTTTATTATCGATATTTTCCTGTTTTGATTCTAATAGATTGTCAGAGCTCTTAGCTCTGTTAAAGTTTTTGTTGGCGATATTTTTGTTCGCTTCTTGGGTCTCAGCAAACATGCTGTAGACTTTTGAAGTACGAGCTGCTTTTGAAACGTTACTTCTCGGTGGTTTTTGCGGTTCTAAACCAGTTATATACTTTGCTGGGCTCTGTTCATAGATATCCGCCGTCGATCGTTGTAATGCTGTTTTAGATACATAATTCCTTTCGTCTATACCATTTGAAATACCAATGTTTATAGAATTGTGTACATATCTTTCTCCTATATATGGCGTAGTATATAATTCGTCGTTAACCGTACTATACAGTTCTGCTTTATTGGAGTAAATATTCTGCCTTTGGCCAGTTTGAGGCAAACCACTAACGTTATGGTTGTCGATGTTATATCGCACTACTAATTTAGATTCTTGCTGCATGTTGCAAGTTGGTGCCGACAAACTGTGTAGGATATTACGAGGTGCGGGACTGTTTCCTCCATTGCTGTTAGAATCATCTTCTGAGAGAGTGAGCCCCGAGTCTCGGCTTAGCGATAGTTTCTCCTTGCGCGGTGTAGACAGTTCCATTGAATCTAAGGATATTCCAACTGAATGAAGACTGTCGCTTTCTTCGGCTCCTGAATCTAGTAATGCATTCGAGGTTTCAGGGCTGCCATTGCCCAGTAGACCTGCAATCTGAGGCCCAAACAGGGCTTCGGCTTTTACTATGAGTAGTTCTACTACCATTGGCACTGCTTTAGGAGCTTTGTCACATGGTGTGTTGGGCCACAGAAGGCTGGGACCGACGCACACGCCGAGGTTCATGGGGCACATGAGGTTTATGTTGGACTTCTTGGCGATGGCTTGGAGCAGACATATGAAGTAGGTCAACATGGTATAGTGAGCCTTGGGCAGCTTTAGAAGCAACGAACGTACAGCTGCCACTTTCTCGTTTTGAGATAAAGCTGTAACAAAGAAAAAGCCGTTACAGCAACACAATAACATTTAAAAATATCTTACGTTAATTTACAAAGTTGCATTGCAAGTGTTTGCCTTAGCTAACGGACTTGTCTCATAGCAATTTATTTATTTATTTAAGTTTAATTAACACGGTAAGAAAACCAATTACAATAATTAAAGGCAGAGACACATACACCTAGAAAAGTAAACATAAAATTCAGGTAAAAACATAAAACAATAAAAATTAACAATACTTTCATGAATCCCTCTTACAGTATCTACTTCTGACATACCAATAAAATCTTCGTTTTTTCATCCGCAAACAGATCGTTTGATAAATTAGAATCCAAGAGATCATTAAGTGAGATTTAATGTTCCAATGAAATGTCATGCCAGGAATCGCTATTGTATGGCTGAGGCGGCAGGAACGGCGACACACGCTCGAGCGGTGGCGTGAGCGGCTGCAACAGCCGCAATATTCGCGTAAGCGCGTTGTCGAAGCCATCCTGCCGCACTTAGAAGCCTGGCTGAAAAGAGGAGAGCGCATCTCGTATAGCCTCACTCAGGTGCTGACCAGGCACGGTTGCTTCAGTGAATAAGATTGGGCGAGAGGCCACGGCAAATCGCCACCATTGCGGAGGCGGGTTGGATTCTGCATGGATGACACGGAGTCGGTTATAAACTCTTGCGTCCATATCAGCCAAGATGTCCAGCGTTGGAAAGCGTGCCAGGAGAGTAGCCGCTTCAAAGGATACAGTTCTGTATCCTCGTGCGATACGAATAGCCATTTTCCGCTGCAGGCTGTTGATCTTAGTCCTGCAGCGTCGGACGCCTGACAGCCTATTTGCCCAAACAGGTGCCCCATATAGGACCTTCGATCGCACGACACCCGCGTAGAGGCGGCGAACTTCTTCTCGAGGTCCCCCGAGATTGGGCAACCACTGCCTTCCCGACGCGGGGAACCAGACGCTCGAAATGCTCTTCGAAGCCCCACCGACCGTCAAAGGTTAGGCCGAGATACTTAATGTATTGACCCACCTGGACTTGCGCATCTCCAACCCAGATCAACGAGCTGGGAGGCTCTCTGCTCTTTGGCAGTTTGTGGAACCAGTTTTATGAGGCGCTATCTCTAAACCCAGCTCGCGATCGACGCCACAACTTTTGCCACTCCAAGCTCGGCAAGCTGGATGGTCTCTTCGAAGGTGTCCCCACCGGTCAACACCAGGGTGTCATCCGCGTAATAAACGACATTAACGCCAACGGGGAGGTCAACATGCAGGACCACATCGTAAGCGAGATTCCACAAAAAAAGGACCGAAAACTGATCCCTGCGGACCCCACACGTAATCTCCCTAAAATGAACGCTACCGTCCCGACCCACATAGCGAATGTGCCGGTCACAAAGGTAGGCCCCGACTATGCACTGTAGGTAAGGAGGCACTCTGTGATGTACAAGTGCCGCCCTAATCGCATCACAAGGCAGAGAGTTAAAGGCGTTGACGATATCCAAACTCACCGCCAACACCACCCCACCCCTGGACAGACACCACGTAATTTGGCCATGACTAAATTATAAGATCTTCCCCATGGATCCCTGTCCGGTCCTTCAAGAAGCTCCCGCCAGGATCTTGACCTGGAATCCACGATAGCGTGTTGGAGAGCCATTGTCACCTCACGGTACACTTTATAGCCTCTGGCTATTTCCTTCTCCGAATCTCTCGGCTGTCTTCTGCGTCTGGTGCGCTAATACTGGCGTCGGGATCTCAAACAGACAACACACAACTACGCGATATCTTCCGACCACCAGCAAACCGCACCAAGACTCTGGGCACACCTGACCCGGGGCATGGAAGCGTCGCAAATGAATGCCATCCTATCCCGGAACCAGACCGCCTCTTCTTCCGGATCGGGCGAGTCCCCCTGGGACTCTTCCGGCCATGCCGCAACGTTAGCAGCTGCGACAAGTATGCCTCTATTAAGCCGCTTGAGGGCCCATCGCCGCACTGGTGGGCTAGAATTGGGACGGCTCAGGCTGTCTGAAGGGCGGAGTGTAACCTTAAAAACGATGTGGCGATGGTCCGAAAGTGTAACTATCTCCTCCGCTACTCTCCACTCCGACACCATGAGGGCAACCGAAGGAGTTGCCCATGTGAGATCCACAATTGACTCTCCTTGCCACCGAACGCATGTGGAAACGGACCCCTGACTCAGAAGTCGGAGGTAAAGTGACGCCGCCCAGTCTTGTACTGCGCGTCCTCTCGGTCTATCCTGGGTGCTCCCCCAAGCTCTGCAGTGAGCATAGAAATCACGCAAGACGAGCACCGGGCGGGGTGAGCATTGGCCTAATGTAGTTCGCAACCCCATCCAGATAACTCTCGAATTCGGCAAGAGAAATATTGGGAGATACGTAGCAGCCCAGCGTTTAATGTACTAACGGAAGCGCATAATTAATTTCTTTGTGTTAGATAGGATTTCGAGTTAAAGAGGTTCCACTGTATATGTCTTGCTGCAGTGCCAAACAGTCACGCTTGGAGTTTATTTCGTGGTAAATCTTCAAGGTTATCACTTCACTCTCTCTTCAAGCTAATCGTCAATTAAAACAAATTGAAGTATGAAGTGATACTTACTCAGAACTTGCAGCCAAGCAGGGTATAGGTCCGCAGAGAGTAAAGGTTGTGGCAGCGCTCGGAAGAACTCTTTGACCAGCGCCGCCAACAGGAGCACCGGCGCACGTTCCAGCTCGGGGCAGCCCTCCGCCCATGGACCTAGTGTGTCCAGCTGAACAAACACATGGAATCATATTAATAACTTAAACATACAATTTCTTAAAATTAGACGAAGGGTAAAAAGTTCTCAAAAGACGTTCAATATATCGGTAAACTTTCGGATTTCCAAAATAACACCCCAGTTTTGAGAAAACGTCGTAATGCCTAACCTGAGACTGACATATTTTTTAGGTATTGAATATTTTCATTTTATTTCATAATATTGTTTATTTTAATGTATTGAATATTTTATTATTTATTGAGTATTTTATTTAGTTAATTGATTTCATAGAATACATTTTAAATTCAGGTTTATAACATCAGGAATAGCATAGTAACACATATAGTGGGCCAAAATAGTTGTCTAAACAATAAATATAATACTGTTATAACCTTATAAGCCATAAAATCTTTTCACCAATACCCAGTTATCAATCTGGTCTTAAAAAAGAACCTATATCCTCACCTTATCTCTAAGCAGTCTAAGCGCTTTAGCATTAGCACTCCTTCGGAACACGCCATGAGTGAGCGGAGCGAGCGCGCGCAGTCGGCGGAGCGCCAGGAGCAGAGCGGGCGGGGGCGCGCCGCCGCACAGCCGCGTCAGCGCCACGCCGAACAGGCGCCCGCCACGACGCAGCAGGCGCAAGCCGCGCCCGCCTGTCGAGGTGCCGCTGTGAATCATACAAACAGAATGTGTTAAATAAATTACATTTTAATCTAATGTTATATACGTAGTTATGGTAACAAATCTTAGTGCCCGCATGCGGTTGCCAGTTTTACAATCACAGCCGCATGCAGGAGAAATCACAACATCGGTATTTATTTGCCACGTTTATGGTAGGTACAATATGGGGTTCGCCAACTCTACTTACTTTTTTAATCCCTGATTTTTCTTCCGCAATTCGAAAACCAGTCCGCAGGGATTATTTTTAGCATTAACGTGTTCCAGATCAAACCCGTCCTCATTAGACAACGTTTGCCTTATTCTTGACATCTGAAATTAAAAAAAAAATGCACCCAGTCAGTGAGGAAGAACATGGGACAACATGGAAATAATTATGGTCTGGTCTAAAAACAGTTCCTATCGTTCATAAATGGTGGTTATAATAAGTTTACCTGTACAGCATGAGGTCGTTCAATCCCCCGGAGTGGGGTGGGAGGCGCGTCCCTTGCCGTGCGCACGCAGAGCGTGAACTCGGTGGCGGCGCCCCACCGTCCGTCCCCCTCGTGCTCGTCGTGCTCGGCTTCGTGCTCGGGCTCGGCGCTGCCGCTCTGTAGCACATGCAGCGCCTGGCGCACCACGCAACGTGCGCTCATCTCTGGGCTTACGGAGACTGTCTTACACTAGAAGTAAATTCGGATTATTGGGACGGCTTTTTACAGACCTTATATGATGAACCGAAAATACTTATATTTGCAAAACTTAGATGGATTAATAAATTTGGAGGAAACATTACACCTTCCCTAAAAATTACGTAGCTATCATGTGAATACCGCTTATCAAAACAATAAATACTTACGAATTCTATCGAACTCGTCGCATCTTTGTAGAAAATCTGGATATTCGTGGATTTTGGTTCAGTGGCCAGTTGAGCGGTTAAAGCATTTTGAATTTTCCTGTAAATAGACAAAAGAGAATCAAACCACGATCTTGCGAACATCACACTATGAAACTCATTTTCCATCAAACTCAATTAAATTAGATTACTGAATTTAAAATCCCTTACCTATACCAAGTGTCTCTTGCAGCTTGGGTGGGGTAGATGGCGAGGTAATTAGCAACACCGGTTACTGTCGGCCATCCGAGCATAAATCCAGTATCATCACCATCAGTCATGGCGATCCAGACTTCAGCCAGTCTTACACTCTCCTTTAGCTTGAAGCAGTTGGTTCCTCTGGCCTTGCCGATGAGGAGCAAGTCACTGAACAGAAACAGATGACGGTCGAGCGGTGGGGAGGTCGTGCCAAGTGGACTGAGCTGGACTGGTGCTTCCATGATGAAGGTGCGGGGAGACAGGGAGCTGCTGCTCGCGCTGATAGTCCCGCTGATGTCCAAGCTCGGTCGCTTGCGCAGGCTTTTTTGTTTCTGAAAGCAAATTGTGAAGAATTACAATAACGTTAAGTAGCTCTTTGCACTTTGCGGGATACTAGTACTCTGCTATTTTGGTAGGATGCCTTCGGGCTAGGTGGAGCGACGATCTTCGTAGGGTGGCTGGTAGCAGCTGCACTAGTGTGGTCCAGTAATTCTCTATCAATTTATTGAAAAAGGCAGATCTAATGCTGACCGTCACCTCGGTACCTAGTTATAAGAAGTGCCTGATGCGATGATTTTTCAAGTATTCCTGCTGATCTATTCTGTAAAAATGTCACGGTGATATTTTAGGTGAAGTACCTGTCAATAGTGTCAATCTCTATAGGTATCAGACGGAATTACAGCTCACTTCACCTAAGTTTTCGCGGTGAGATTTTCAGAATAGACCGGCTAGTAGCTGATGACTCCTTACCTGCGCATGATGCGAGGCCAGCGCGGCGGGCGCGTCGGCGTCGTGCAGCGCGAGGTAGTCGTGCGGGAACAGGTCCTGCACGCGCTCCAGGTCCGACAGACGCGCTGCCCGGCGGCGCGCGCATCCTCCCCCGACAAGACGCTCGTATTGCGCTAACCGCTCGATCTGGAAGACAAACAAAATTATCATGAGTTTTTGATACCTTAGAGTCAAACAAGTAAACTAGATTGGGGGTTGATCATTTTCAACGTACCTGTTCTGAACGAACCACGATTTGTTTTTGTACTTTGATTATTTGTGAGGGTGTTTTGTTGGAAGCCCTCAGTAAATATATAAACAGAACATTATGAAACATGTGCCTCCCTGGTTTGATATCACTATTACCACATACTTAATACTTCTGCATCACTTGCTGCGCGTCAAAGTCAATGACACGCACTAAAAGCAATTTTAATTAACGAAACTAATACCAAGTCCCGTTTCACGGTAACTGTTAGTTAGTGACAACTAGCCGTGTATAATACCGTATACCCTGAGACGTATGCTCGTATCCATTCAAGCATACGAGTAAATGAGAGATTATTAAAGTCATCAGTTGTAACAAAACGTAATCTAAATTCTCAGCAACGAACAAGAGTCCTTAGGGTGCTCCCTCACGACGAAGCTCTGAACCGTGTCCACGACAATGATACCTTATTATAACGTGCAGGGCGAAGGAACCGTGAGAATTTACCAGTCATTGTCAGCAGCTCACGTCATAAGGCCTTAAGCAAAATTGTATGGTATGTCATGCGTGTAGATTTACTCATACATTCTTTTTCTACACACTTGCTTGTAAAGTGACTCCTATGGAAACGCATCTAGGTTCATAATTCAGCTTATTATACACTCGTGTTTTTTACTTTACATATTTTTTTTGCCAGTGCCTTTATTTACACCAGCGCGTGCATCGCTAGCACAGCGCGCGGGAAAAAATATTTGTTAAGGATCTCACGAAGAAGAACTATACGTAGATTTGACTAATCGAAGCACGAAACTCAACTGATAGCCTGTTGCCACCAAAATCTAGAGAGAGAAAAAAACCTAGCGGCCTGCGAAACTTTCATACAGTGGAAAAATAGCAAAAATGCCCAGTCATTTTCGGGGAACGTATTTTTGGCTTACTTTAATGGATTGGCAAATAAATACAAGCCCAGCTCACTTTCGTGTATCTAGTCCATGTTAAAAAGCACTATTAAGACCAAAAATATTGATATGAAAATCTACTGTTACGTCATTTCTAAAGAGAAGCTCGGACGGATATATTGGTCGGAAATCTTAAGTATTGTCACCACCCGGCGTTGAAAAGTTTATAAAAGAAGCTCCGGATGGATAGCCAGTCCCTGGCAACAAAGGTCAGTCAAACTTTATAAATCTAAATATCATTTCTATAATTACGTTATTGTAGCATAAGTTCTTACAACTAACCATTTGATCTCCTTGCAGGCTGCGTTAATATATTAACTGGTGCCTTCAAGAGCTTAATGATATTACAACAATGAATGTAGAAACCTACGTTAAAATGCTTCTCGTAAACATTACCAATACCACAGAATAAATAATCCAATACTAAAAACAAGATTCCACGATCTTTTACAATCCATGGCCCGTTTTATGAAATAGTAAAAAAATATCAAGCTCTCCGTTCAACAAATGCAAAAAAATGACCGCTTTTTCCAAAACTTTCAAAAAAGGTAAATGTACAGCTTAACCCATTGGACAAACAAAACAAATTTGGAGCAATGCCAAGAGAAATTGCAAAGTATTTAGATTTGCCCGAGGCTGATTCTTACATTGGGCATAGTTTTAGAAGACTTCGGCTACACTGCTGGCTAATTCGGGAGCCGATATACCTATTAATCTTAAAGCGTCATGGCCGATGACGATCTGACGCAGTCGCTACAAGACAAGATTCTATTCATAATAGGACAAACATTAGTGCTAAAATAACACGTGTAATTAATAAGTCTTTGCCTGAGTCGCGACGATCTACTTCTCGTGACACTGGTTATTTAATGCCTCCTGCTCGCACTAATGAGATATTTACAACATTCATCCAACTCCTATGAAAATAATTCATACATTTACCCAAGAAAAAAAAAAAAAACGAAATTATTAATAATACCAATACCATATCACAAACTGTAAAACTGCCAACAAAAACTGTTCGCGTATAATTTTGAGAATTGTACTGTCACTAATTGTTTCAATAATTAAAAGTTAATAACAAGTTGCTTTTTCCTCGCTAATGTGTTGGAAAACGTCGTATGAAACGCGTGTCTATTTATCATTACACACTTGTATCATAATACTATTATAAATCCGAGGTCAGGAATTAATTGCTTAAGTGAATTGGACCTAGTTATGCAGAAAGCAGCCATATGGCACTTTTTTCAAAAATGTGTTATAAACACAGCTATATTAATTTCGACATATAAGATTTTTTGAAAATCAGCCATGTTGATATCTCTATTTATCACGGAGACATGAGTCGTCAAATGCAACCATAGACGGAAAAGTCTTATAACTCTGTTTGTACTTTTCCCGACATGGCTGCCTTCTGCATAACACGGTCCAATTACTCGATAAACGATGTTCATTAGAAATCGTTGTTGAACCAATATTACAATAAAATGATGGTCTGATTTTGTAAACATTTAAATTCAATTAATTATATCGCTTTTATCTAAATGCATTAACTTGTGTTTACACTTAATTTAGTCCATTTTCGAGCATGTTACAAAACGATAAGAGATGAGAAGTCTTTGCAACTACGGAACACTATGGAGTAGGTAATATGGGTTTGTTCGTAAAGAGGACATGAATTTCCCCTTAACAATCGTATCAAATGATTCTGTTTGTGTGTAGACGTGTTCAGTGGCTCGTTTTATGCGTTAAACTCGCGATGACCAACATTAGACTGTTACGTGCTGCGCTTCCATTACTTTCTGAGAAATGGTTACGCTTGCGACGGTACGCGGTACGGACTAGCGGCATAATATCCTGTGGTTTTATGTTTTATATCAGTTTTTATAAAAAAATAATAATAATAGTTACGGATTTAATGACCACAAAGACGTATTAAAAATAATCTCCTCATGGAATTTCACATACTTACTTCAAATTTTTTGTTACCTAGCTTTGATTATGGAATGACAAAAAATGGAGTTGATCGTTATTGATGGCTCCATTAGGATGCCTACACAATATGGCGGTGACGCGGAGTTATTGTACTGTAAATAATTACATATTAATGTGCGCACAACCGCGAACTGACGCGATTACAGTGATTTTCATTTGAATAGACAATTTGACACTGGCACCGTTACTCGATCTTTGTATACAGATTGAACCTAACCTACCCACGTATATAGGGTGACTGGTAATTAGTGGCCGATACTTAATCACATGACTGTACTCATAATAACAAACAACTTTTATTACAAGACCAAACCTGAAATCGCGAAAAAAAAATCAGCTGTTCCCTACCTTTGTTCGTATAACTCTTCTAAATACAGGGAGCAGCTGATTTTCTTTTGGCATTTTCAGGTTTGGTCCCATAGTAATAGTTGTATGTTATCACAAGTACAATCACATGTAAATTTGTATCACAGGAAGAAAGAGATTTTCTCAAATTGCATAAGCTAAATTTTTTTGTCACAGTTTAGTCTACAAATTAATAATCTCATGCTTACGTTAGTTTTGACCTATTATTTATATTTAAGGGAATACCAATTTTATTTCTTTTAACTGACTTTTAAAAAGGTTCTCAATTCGGCTGTACGTTTTGTACATTTCTTATTTTCTGTCTAGTCACAATCTCGTTGCACAAAACGTCACAGTTGACTTCGTTTTTAACCGACTTCATTATCCGACTTCAAAAAAGGAGGTACTGTATTTGATGCGTATGTAGTATGTTTGTAGCTCTGCGATTTTCTCAAAAACTCATGCACCAATTTTCGATGATTCTTTCACTACCGTGATCTTTCAGGAAGGTTTTAGTATATATATTATATAATACATTAGGTAATTATTCTTATATACGAAGTTATATACATAAATGTACTGTATCTCCGGCATTTCTAAGCGGATATTGATGATTCTTCTTTTCGTTCGTGTTGGCCTTATGTAATTGTATATTCAACTAAAAATGGAAAAAATAATTTACTTTAAAACAAGTAAAAACCGACTCAAAAACCTAAAACGAATAAAATAACTTTCTTAAAAAACACACACGACAACAGCTTCTGAAGTCATTGTCTTCAATTCTTCAATGCACCTTAGCTGCCACCGACTTCAGAAGCTGTTAGTTTTTAACGACTTTTTAAGAAATTTATTTTATTCGTTTTAGGATTTTGAAGTCGATTTTTATTTTTTTTTAAAGTGAATTTAGTTTGTTTAGTAGAATACCTTGTATGACATTTTGAAACTTTTGCGGCACTGCCACTTGAATTTGAACTTTTTCAAGTATGGTAATTGGCATTGGCTACCACCTCGTAGAGCAGTATTATTTTAATGTTACGCTAATGTGAGAAAGAGATGGAGCTATACACTACGTCTAGCTTCATCTCTTTCGTGGGTAGCAGTATTATTTTAATCGTATTTGAGTGTGGACTCAAATACGATTAAAATAATACTGCTTCAAGAGGTGGTGGTCTAGCTTCAGGTGTCTGGACCAACTATGGAACCGCATTCAACCTCCACTTTTTACAGCTGGAGCTGGAGGATACACTAAAAAAGGAAATGGATTAACCTTTTTAGTTGTTTTTTTTTTTCAAGATAAAACAGAATTTCTTAAAGATTATAAATCCTTTCTTGAGTTTGGAGATAGCATGTTTGCTTTTCAATGAACACCATTTCTCGGCTTATTATTTTAAGGCACGCATCCAGAGCATTACAAACACGCGAGTGTTATCTATACGCGTTACACGGAACTGCACTTTCTAACTCAAATGTTGACTTTACAGTAAGTGGGCTCGGGCGTAAGTTTTAGAAGATAACGAGTGAACTGTCCTAAACTGAGATAACCTAGCTGCGCGTGCGCCGAGCCCTTCGCCCCTCCCTCCGCTAACAACAGCTTTTTACAAATTTTCTTTATCTTGAACTTTTACGTTTCCTGTTTTAGTGGACACACATAGTGGTTTCTTTTCGAGATATATTTTAAAATGTCCCAGTTTTATGTCGAACATATCAAACTTTCCTAATGCAGGTCGTCCACAATCTTTATTAGTCGGTATCTGTATCAATAGTGAAGTGGGCTATGATAGGAGGTCTTCGTCTTCCGTCTACTCGGAACACGTTTGTCCTTGCGTAACCAAACGTATCAGTCTTGCGCAAAGGAAGTTGAAAGTTGTCATCGTGTGTTGTACGAGTATTGTGATTTATGTAATACTACCAGTAGGTATGTAATTAATGAGACAAATTAGATGGTTCAACAGACAACGAGGCAACCGATACATGCGTTACGAATACAGCTTTATGTCTTACATTTTTATTTTCATTTAAATTAAGTATTAAATTAAAGCTTTCACTAAACATAACATTAAAAAAGAATATAAACCGATTACTTTTTCTTTAGTACCAAAATAAAGTTTAAGGAGTTATTTATAGAACCGATCGATTTAAATCAACCATAATACCACTTTCTTCATTATAGCTACCAAGACATTTTCGTCAAAAATGCAGACATTATTAATAAACGAGTAATTTTCACTCGCAATGAGCTCTCGAGGCGCCATAATTACGACAGAATTATCGCTTGACATTGGTTTTAAAGGTTATTAACGGTAATGTGGCATGCGGACCGATCCACGGAATGCAATGCACGTGATTCATCGAGACTCGGGACCCGAGATCGGAACAAGGATGTGCAATACCGCCGAATAGGGTCGTGAATAATTTGCTTAAATATTTATTGCAGCAAAGGTTAACTCTATGATGAATCTATTTGAATTTATAATTTCATTTTCCACTGTTATTTTGTTTAGCAATGCTTTTTGGAGGTCTCGTTAACGAATTCAATTACATGGGAATATTTTGAGATACCTTGAATAAAATTGTGTGTGATCGAATTCGACGTTCCTATACAATAAACGCTATGACGCATACTCATACATTTTAACTCAAAATAATATTTTGGTAAGTAATATTCGAGTTCAGTACAGTCTCCATAAACTGAAAGCGAAATCGTTCATTGCGGTATTACGGTACACGACAAGGAACACAATGCTGCTCACGTTGAACTAAATACTCACAAAGTTCATCCGGAATAAGGAGTATAAGTAATCGAGCTGCATCGTGCGACATCAGGCGGGGTCGCCGTGGGTCGTCGCGACACATCTCTCTATTGTTGTGCCATACGAAAAGCGCCTACTCATCCTCCATGAAAACAATCCTAAGATCTCAGATAACGTTTCACTTTTGGTCAAAATACCGTTCAGTAAAAGTGATTTCTTTATCAAAGGTCAACGATAGAAACTGAACTATGGCGTACGTTCTATTTACTCACCTACTTGGAGATGTCAGTGTTATTCCTCATTCAGTTATGTAATCAATTGCTGTCAATTGTTAGTATGTGTATATTATTCATATCATTAGTAACACAATGGGCATATTATTATTGTTAAAAAAGTCACATCACGGTATCGATTTCAAGATAACGTAAAATAATGAGTGCTGTATTGTTTATTCCATCCGAATGACCTAAATAAATACGTACTCGTTTCCTCCTGTTAATAGAATAAGTGGTAACTAGAACAGAGAGGTTATGTTTGTACCAGAAATATGATAATTGTGTTAATTATAATGCTAAATTATTACTGGAGCGCGGGTTACGGAATATTGGGCACACAATGCGCAAGAGTTGGGAGAGCGCGTTGATGTCTTTTGTAAGAAGATATTTGACGGTAAATAATAATAACAATATTTTTATATTGTTCATGGATTCGTTATTATACCATTACTTGTATTGATCGAAACTAGAACAGAACCACTTATTATAAGGAAATACAAGGTATGTATGGAATAATGTCAAGTAATTACGAGTTGAAGGCGAGTGGTCATAAATCATATCGAAAGCAGCGTTGTTACCAAAGAAGACATCAAGCGTGGAATTTTCGATTGAGAATGATATAGGACTGCCGCGGTGATTCGAAATAATGCATTCTGGGCCGAATCACGGCACGCAGGAGATTGCGGTCAACGGCCTGCTTACACACCCTGAGCCCTCCTCGACAACATTCATTTTAAAACAAGGACGGGGAAAAAACCTCATGAAACTTAACAATCTCTCAAATGAGATGCCAACTTGGATCGCGTTCGGGAACTCAACAATTAATGGCAACGATAAAACATTATTCTCGCGCTCTGACTTCTGACCAATTTAAATGGAATGCCTTTTAACATACAAAAGTTCTTGAACATAAAATTAAGTTTGAGAAAAGCCTGAGATAATAGCAGACTATAAAACTATATGACTTGGAGGAGGTGGATGGCTTGAAACAAAAGCGATGTTTTGTTATCCTTTATCTTTTTTTTATTATGATGAAGAATTACTTAACTGACCATGTACTCGCAGAAGTTGCAAGGAATTTCTTTTGAAACATTTATTGCGAAGTACTAAAGTAAATATCAAACTTATCAATCGTATTGTGATGCAGAAAGAATGACAGATTCAATCAGGTCTAGGCATGGCCGAGGCGTGAAAATCATCACGTATTTACCAATAAATCGTACATAGACATGTGTTAAGCGGACAGATCTATTGCCTAACAATTAAATGGCAAGCACAAAGAATACGCATCATTACACATTAACAAAACCTCTTGTAAATTGAGTGACGGCACATCAGATGTGTTACGTCACGGTATGGTTAACAATAGTGCGGCGGCTTCGGCGTCAATCACGCCTTGGAGACGATTTTAAATAAGTCCATGGGAGAAAGTGCATCGCCCGAGGCGGGATCGTAACGATGTGCCTCGAACCGCCTCGAACCTGGAGGTTACGGACCATAGGACGGCTAATTGAGCCCGGGACTGCCCCCGCAGGTCACCGCTTGACCGCACAATTTAACGCATTTCATGCCCCCTTCTCACCTAATGTGGTAAGAACATTGATTGGATCCACTCCTAGCGATGACGCAATGCCAAGTACAGTGACAGGAATGATTAGTTAATAGAAAAAAAAAATCCCAAACATGTTCAAAGTCAAATCCATCATAACAACTGCGTCTGAGTCTGTTGCATCATTACATCTGATAACTCTCAAAGGGCCAAAGCGCAGCGATAAAGCAGTTAAAGTGAAGATTTATTAATATACTCTTATGCGACGTTTACTGCATCTATTACCTAACAACCAGGTTTACGAGCATAAAAGTGGAAAAATATTATTTTACGTAAGTAATAATCGCGTTAGACAGGTAGAAATTTATTACCAAAAATCCGATTGGGCTAAGAATGAAATCCGAATCCCGTTAAATATTTGATCGGATTTACGTCAACTTATGATACATGGGGTAAGGCCATACCGGAGGTGACAGCTACCTGCCACTACGATTTTTCAAGTATCGATATTATTAATTTGGTAACCTTAAACTTTTATTATGGAATCTATAAAAAGTGGAGGTTAAATAAGATAGAGATTAGTTGTTACTTGCCTAAACCAACACAACAGCTTGGTGAATCTGTTACATCATCGGTCAGGCACGTACTTTTAATTAATCTGTAGGTTCCAAAGAGTTGAAGACTAGTAATATAGCAGTAACCACAAAACCAGGCAAAGTACCGATAACTTTGTTTCCCGCTTTCTCTTTGCGTAACGCGCAGCACTGTTTTTCAATTTACATCACCAATTTACACATGGAGTTACTAAATTATCGATATTTGCACTTCGATTGTGAAGTCTGAACGTTATTTAGATCAACCAGCAAAATTATGGTTATAGCATACACAGATTCAGTGATCATCGAAATATCTGTTGGAGACGGGGTAGGCGTGGTCGAGTTTTTCGAGGTGGTGGCCCTAAATAGCTACAAGCTTTAAATTAAACCTTACGTCATTATCATATTAAGCAATGGTTATAGCAATAAATCTAGCAATTTTAATCCTAATCTAAATTAAATGACCCGATGCAACAAAAAAAAAACAAATCAAAAAGTTCGATTTATTATTTCGAATATAGAATTGAGGACACCATTTATAATTAAATTGAAATCTTGAAATCTATCTGAGTTAGCACCAATGTATTGTATGCTTTGGATTTAGCACTACATATTTCATTTGCATACAGACAATATAATTGTTTTATTGCATGATAATGAAATTACATAAAACATGAGAAAGTACTGAACTCACCGAGGATGTGGAATCATGGCGTGTCAATATTAAAACCGATGTGCCACTTTTCATGTTACGTAAACCACGCTAAGTTGTATTTAGTTTAGTCGGCAAACATGATGGATGAAGGACTGCATTATCTCCATATTATCGAACATTCGTCTTTTGGTTACAAAACAATAGAAGCAATAACTTCATTAAATTCGACTTTTGGTATTTACAAGATTTACTATTGAATATGTTGAAGCGAAACAGCTGCGTTTGCATCTAAATATTACGTAATTACAAATTATACATGGTGCCAACACACGAAGCGAATAGATACTGAATAAAGGACACAGCATCGCCTTGAATAAAAATACCAATAATTATTTTCAATTACAAGATGCAACAATCACGAGCGAACTAATAGATATCGTATCTGTGTATAATCGTGTTTGGTACACACTACTACGTGTACCTATAAAATCTGTAAGCGTATAAAAAAAATTGTCTATACTTAGATTGAACTAAAGATTCGTGCGTTCCAAATATAAAACACTAGTAGCACTGTAAGGAGGTGGATGGATGCGTGTTCTTGTATTGATACGACAGAGGATGACCCCACTAAACCAACTTAGGTCAGGTTTGTGTTCTTTTTCTGTGGATATTTAGCTAACATTTTGTTCAATTGTTCTCCATTAAATGTTTTTTTTTTTTCATGTTATGCAACAAACATAAGGCAACAACAAACACTCGCTGGCTTGATTAAAAAAATCTCATTTGCGTCATTAAAAAGATTTCTATTTTGGTATCCTGTCCCTGAATATCCCCAAGGACGCAATAGAGCGCGTCATGGTCACCGCACCATGGTTCCCGGAATATGATTTAAACGCTGCGCACACGCAACCAACTCGAAACCGCCAATTAACTCCTCGAGGACGCGACATAATGATGTGTCAGCGTTTTTACCATTTTATTTTACTAGATAAAAATATGTATGTGACTATTGAGTTCTAAGAAGGGCGAAATGTCACATTCATTTATAGTAATTGATAATTGTAAAGATACGCGTTTTTACAGTTTTATTTCATTCAACCATTATAAGGTTAACTTCGTAACGTAACAGCTAAGTTCGCCGGTATAATTAAAACTGTTATTTCCAACCAAAATGCGTTTTTGAATAACGGACTGTCTAGTCTTTATTAGTCATCTAAATACCAAACCGTTAATTTTTTCTTCTAATTTGACCCTGAAGGAATTCAGTGTCGCTTTTTGTGTAGTGTTTAAGGAAGTGGTTGATTCCTATGTTTTTTTTTTTGTATCGTAGCTGGTATACTTGTCGTGGAGGTTTTTTTGTCAGTCACGGTTTACCATGGATACGGGCACGGGCGGCGGACGTGTCCCGTCGATGTAGATCACTGAGCATCTAACGTCCGCGTCCTACCTGTGCCGCCTGAGGACGGCCAGTCACGTCCCACACCTGATTCACGACCACCTCACCACTATTCATACGTCGTATCTCGACGCACCACATCTTATGCGCAGATTCCAGCTCGATAACGTCATTAACTTCCTTCCTCCTCGCTTATTTAATAAGCAATTAACTTTATTACAATAATGGAAAATGAAAAAAAAAATATCCTCGTAATTGCTTCCCCATGGTAACCAAGAATCATTGTTCCTTTACTTCGTATTCATGAATATTTTTCAAATGACTCCTGGCTTTGTAAATGTCCTCGTTACTAAACAATTACCCAAGCATTTGTTGAATGTTACGGTGGAAGGTACAAAGAGCAGTCAGCTCACCGCAGGACGTCGACTAATGATGCGGACGGATCCTGACGTCACGTCGGGGGGTCACTCAACTTACTGTTCCCCAACACGTGTTGGCGCAATGTTATCTTTAGATTGGAAGATGCTGCACAGATTGCAGTGGGAACATTATTTTTAGAGCGAGTCCTTTGGGAGTGTTGCAACGTGACTATTTTTTAAACGCGTACGTACGCAATCACTGTCGAATTACGTGACGACATGCACTTCCTATATAAATCTGTTTCATAGAATAGTTCGCATAGTGTTTCTTCCACGGTGTTGTTTGGTTTTGCGTTTCGTGTTGTGGGAACCGACGGAGATGCACAATGATGCGAGCCTTATTAGCCGCCGATCGGCGCGGGCACACCAACAAACACTGTTCCGCGAACCCAGAACAATGGTGGGTAATTTTGTAATGTCTTCTTATTACCATGCATGATGCAACGCACTCTCGTATACTCGTCCCATGTATTCCTATGATTAATTATTATTCATACAATGCAATAGGTTATTTTATATTTCATTCTTACGATTTACGATGCCTGCATTTCAAATGCAAATAAGTAATTCATAGTTTTTTTTAAATTAAATAATCCTTGACGAACGAGGAAATTCAGTGAACATTGTTGTTCACATTTCCTACAGCAAAAAATATATTTATTTCGTTTTCTACTGATCTCATATAATAAAATGCAATTCACGTAGGAAGAAAACTGTGTCACAATTGGAATTGTCTTGGACCTACTGAGCGTACAAAATGAACTTTCATTTGTTAATGTTGTATGGAAAACAAAAGAACTCGTAATTGTTGGTTTTATGGTGGTGCACACGCCTACAGGTGTGTTCTGTGCTATATTTATCATCTTCGCATCGTTTGGGAGCTCCCATCTTGCACATGTTGTATCAAAATAATTTTAATTAGTACATATTCCCCTTACAAGAGCAGCGAGCACGCGCGTATGACTGCACAGAGTTTTTGCTCAATTTACTATAACTCCGGGACATCTTGAGCGTCATTATAAGAAGTGACTACTTAAATAAATTCGTTCGTGTTTTGTCAAGTTAATTTTCCAACGAGAGGTAATTTTTTTCAAGTTTACTGCCATCAGGTGTGTTTGTAATTGACAGGTGCAGTAACTTGTTTAGCCTATTAATATGTATAAAGGCGTATTACTAGACAATAGGTAGCAATGAACGCTTGTCTCACAAAAAAAGGAAAACAGTATAAAATTAACCATGAAAAATGTATAATGTAAACGTATACTTATTTAATAACTAGGTTCTCGTTCAAACAGTTGATATTAATCAAGATAATTGTAACATTTGTTCTATATCCCAGTTAGTTTATGTAGGCTACAATTAGACGCGCTTTCGAAGTGGAGTTATGAACGGTTTAATGAGATGCATCTAAACAATGTATTATTCATGTGAACCTTGTTTACATCTATTTCACCTTTGTTGAGAAACGCCTCTCGTGACAGAGCAGGAAAGACTAGAAGTGATGCGTCATTCGCACAGATATTTTACAGTGACAATGATTTATTTATTTAGCAAAAGTACAAAAACAACCACAATATGTTAGGCGCATAAACTTTACGTGATGCGGAACTCGAAACGAATAAAACGCTGTTTAGAGCATGTTCTGCAGTTCGCATAAATATATAATGCTTTATTCACTGCCGTAGAACAAATAGCGAATCGACGAACAGAGATAATTAAATTAACTATATCGATCAATCACTAGTTATGTACTACAAGTCCACTAAATAAAGTTTTGGGTTACGGGCCCATAAATCTGGTTCAAACTGGATAATTACGGAATAATAATTATGAAATACGTTTCAATCTATCGTATCTTCGATGGCTCATACGGTGAGACCTTTCCAATTACTTATGTAATGCGAGGCTCTCAAATTATGGTATAACACGAAGAAACGGGACCGATTTGCCTCGAGCCTGAGTTCGGCTCGATTCATTTGGTAATTATGAAGTTTTTGGGGGCTCAGGTAAGAATGGAGGGCTCCTTTCGGTTTATAGCGTTGTTCTAAACAAGGAAGAAATAAATCGCTTTTGTTACGTTGTTATCCATTTTCCAATTAGGGCAACGTTGTTATATTAGGAACTTGGACGTCACTCTCTTTTAAAGTATAGATTGTTTTGATAAGAAACAATACATTTTTTTTTAGAAATGGTTTAGACTAGATCGTTTGTATAACATTTGTTTTACTTTGAACATACGATACAGGGATGACGATCTATTGTTTGGGATTGCTATTTACTTTTATGAACTACTCGTTAGCCACTTTCGTAAATATATTATGTTATTGTAAGTAGGCAAATCTACTGCTAATAATATACGTATATTCTCGCCTAACCTCCCTGTTTAATCTGTTGGTGTGTGTGTGTGTAAATTATTCAATTTACAGACACACACACCTATATATAGGTATTATGTATCAATATCCTCTCTGATCTAAGGAGATAACAATTACAGGAAAATAATAATACATTATCGTAGATCGTAGTACGTCAAGGAAAATACCATGACCGACAGGTGACTTAATTGCTAGCATTAAGTCGGACCCTGGTGCAATTAAGGTCGCCAGATGCATTACAAAAACAGGATGGTTAGAAACTTGAAGCATTGTCGACACTATTGAATCAGACTGTAGCTAAAAGAAATCGATTGTGACCGGCCTTGTCGTAAATAATAGAGTTTGATTCAAACCGCTATTGTTTAGTTGACAATACACCATACAATAAAATAAGTATTATTAAAATATATTAGCATATATTTTATTATAGCTGATGCAACAAGTTGTCAAGAAATTAACACTGTATAACTTTGTATAAACTCAGTTATAATAAGCATATTCTAAAGGTATAATCCATGCATGTACGGTAGCAAACAGCAGGGGCACTCACATGCATCATAAGTCCTTTGTGTAGGCAAGTAGTAGTCACTGACACGGGAACATCACTCGCGGGGTCACGTTCGACCCTTGTTTATGTTTTGTACAATTGTCCCTATACTATGATGGCAGAGGAAGGGCTACGGGCGTGCGTCCCGTGGCGCAGCGCGGGTGATACTGCGCGCGTCTCCTGCCTGCGCCGGTGACGCCCGCCGCCCGCGCTGCGCATACGCATCGCCCGCCCAAACGTGCGTGTGTGATGCACCGCCCGCCCGCCCAATTTTTATTAATTGATTTTTATTTTATTTATACTGTGCAGTAGGCTGTTTAGGGAATATTTGTTAACGCTTGGAACTTTATACATATCTTTTAAAGTTTGACAAATCTATTTTTTTACCCAACTACAACAAAGCCAAAAAAGGGTTATGATTGTTTAAAGTAAACTGATCTAAAGCATTTTGCAAGTGATAAATATATTTATTTTTTATTTTTAAAAAAAGTTTAACAATTTTACCGTGTCACTCTGAGGCTGAGGCATATTTATTATTGCCTCAAAATCAGCTCAGCTTCGCACTACCAATCTACACTGGTTACTACTGTAACTGAAGTAAACTGAATGGATAAACTAACTAATTAACTGCGTATGTGGACAATAAATTTACTGAACAGTTTATTATTTTGGAAATGAATATGAAAAACAAGGGTAATAATACAAAACAGCGTTTGTTAGACGAGCGTCCGGCGACATTGATGAAGTCATCTAAGTCAGTGGACACTAGTGTTTATGTTTCAAATTCTGATATACGGATAAATTCACATGCATCATCATTCTCCTGCCCTTGTCCCAATTTATTTGGGGTCAGCGCAACATGTCTCTTTCTTCCATACTTCTCTATTAGTCGTCATCTCTGTATAAATGTATTTCTAAGTATTGTGCTAATTTAAGAATCTCTAGTTAAGCTTGGCATGTAACTGTTTTTTGTCCCTAACAAATAAAATAAAATCTCGGTAGTCTGCACTCCCTTTCTGGCCATATCATCTTTCACACAGTCCATCCATCGTTTCTTTGGTCTTCCTTTACTCGTATAGCCCTCCACGTTCATACTCAACACTTTCCTGACGACATTTTCCTCATTCCTCCGCATCACATGCCCATACCATGACAACCGATTTCCACACAACTTTTCAGTCACCGGTGTCACTTTCAGACTTCCTCTTACATACTCATTTCTTATTCTATCCATTCGCGTAATACCACACATCCCTTTTAGCATTCTCATCTCGGCTGCCATACTATACAATACTATATTGTATTTCAAAAATATATTCGATCGAAATCCTCCGATAGGCATAATTAGGGAACTTAGTAGCTTGCAGGTGGGCTGTTTTAGAGATGGAATAGCGTTTAATAATATCAGCTACGCCGATGATATCGTACTATTGAGCCCGTCAGTTTCAGGCTCGAGAAAGCTGTTGGATGTGTGAGAGGTATAATGAGGGACACGGTTAAGATACAATGCCAAAAAGAGTGAGGTTCTTATTTTTGGAAGAAATTCCTCAGAAAGTTTTCCTCTCATTAAATTAGCAGGTAATATCTTAAATCGTGTTCAACGATTTAAATATCTCGGCCACATTGTAACCGCAGTCATCAACGATGATCTGCATGTAGAAAGGGATTGAAGATCATTGGCGGTTCGATGCAACATGCTTGTTCGTAGGTTTGCTTGTTGCACGTGTGAAGTGAAAGTTACGGTTAAAGTAAATATATTGCAATATATATTATAATGTATATATTATATATTATAAATATATTGCCAGACATTTTATGCCTGCAGCCTCTGGACAAGTTGTACGTAGAGAGCCATCAATGTTCTTCGAGTTCAATAAAACAATGCATTCAGGATGCTGCTGGGACTTCCACGCTTCTGCAGAGCGTCGGGAATGTTTGCTCAGACGTAAGCATAGATATAATATTTCTGTGGACGTAAGCATGCCGCGTCGCTGTTGCAGAGGGTCCGGGGCAGCTGGAATAGCCTCCTAAATGTCATTGCGGGGAAATTTGATTTCCTGCTCGTCCATTATTTGTCCAACTTGCATGTTTTACTAACATAGTTATTAAGGTTAATGTTTACTAACAAAATATGGAATTTCTTCTGAAATAAAATGATTATTATTATTAATTGATCATGCAGTTATTTTATTTCATTGTTAATATTTTATAGCCCAAGCTACCCGTGTTATTGAAATGACAATAGAACAAGTTACTCTTTGTTCGATTTTACGAGGACGCCATACTTTAACTCAACATAAAACCGATCTATGTTATAGATATCGTCTCAATAAAAAAAGTAAAAGTAAACACTCGATCTTTACAACAATACCATAATTTATAAGAGGCATATTAATGTCACAGTTGACTTTTGATATCTTTCGACTCATCAAACAGTTGGCTGTCTAACAAACCGGTACTCAGTTGCAAAAACTGGCAGCCCACTTGGGTCAGTCTTAAAACTATACGCGACACAATAGATGGTGTAGGTCAAAGTTATTTACGAGTGACAGACAGTGCATAAATCATCGGTGTAACATATCAATGTAATAGTAAATGTAAGAGCGTATGAAAGAGTTTCGTGCTCGTGAGCCGGCCGGCACGCGCGCAGCCACCGATACGTTGCGCCCGCGGCGGTCAGAAGTGGAGTATGTCACACGACTTATCAATCATAACCCAGTACACACGTCGCTGATCTAGCACCAGATGGATAGCGAACTTAGAATCCCGTTCACATTTGGTAGATAGACATTACTTTTTACTACTGAAATTGTCTAATTCATTGTTCTAAATCGAGAGGAGTGGGCTTGTACGATTACTGTTAACTATGCTGGTAGTAATGGTATTTTTAATACATACTCTATATCAAGACTTACTGAGTAATTACTGTACCAATGTAAACTGGGTTTCGCTTGCAGAACAGTCAGTCAACGAGACATCGGATATGCCTATTAGATTATCCGTTAATGATTTCCAACATTCACTTTGTATGGCCCTATACTGGATGAGTTTTTTTTTAACGTCTTGAAAAATATAGGACATAATAGGTGAACGGAGTAGAAGCCGAAAAACGAAATTAAACTCATGCGCTGAGGGTGCGTAGTGCGTATGATTTGAATGTCAATATTTTTTAACGGTCTATAAAGTTTTTTCAAAATTTCTGTTTTTATTGTTCTAGTTTACTTCAAATGTGTAGTGTTTTTAGATGAGCAATTTCTGTCTAAGCTATTGAAAATACAAAAAAAATCTAGGTATGGCATAGGCTTCTACTCCGTTCACCGATTATGTCCTATATTTTTCAAGACGGTAAAAGAAACATCCAGTATAAAGGGGCTGGTCACAAAGATTTATTCGAAAACAGGAAGTAACTACCTAGCGTGCCAATTAGCGAAATTATAACTTATACTCCACAATTCCATATTAATTGGCATAACTTCGATGCTTATCATAATTCTACTACTAATAATCGCGGTGTCGAAACTTCCGTCGTGTTGCGCCACACGATCGTAGGTATCGATTGCTATTCGGTTGTCACCTAAGCCAGTTGGATAACGATTATTGAGTAATCGATGTATACTAATTCGAATAGTGTCATGTGTGAGATGACAGCTCTAATCATCGGACATATTACAATCTTTTGTAATTCGTGTTGCGATAACACGAATAATTAGTTTTTATTGAGGACACGGCGTTGCGATGTTGCGTTTAATCAGATGATGAACATTTACAACCATGGTATTACAACCGTAATTATTTAATTTGCTCTTTGCCATTCGACCTAAATAAACATCAACAATGTGAAGGAGTCGTGTTTCTGACAGAGTAACCCGAATTCATCGACCCCGACTGTGTCCGATTGAATTAAACCAGTTAAATTATATCATTGCCGTCCGTCTGTCGTCAGTAATTCGATTAACTGCCACTAACCACGCTCCGATGGGGAACACGACGATCGTTTGCCTTTTATAGTTTGGTATTTTCCTTCTTCCCATTTAAAAACTGTTCATCGTAATTTTAAAGCCGACGTTTTTAATTTTTCCAAGCAATCAGAAAGGCAATTTGAATTGGATTCGATTCAACAGCATTTGTAAGAAAGTTTTTATTTATAACTCGATGATATGGAACAATAACAAAGAAGCTGGCTATTCTGTAAAAATGTAGCTGACGGTTACGTTTTAAGAGATTCAATAGCATTTCAATTATTTTTAATTAATATGTGCATTTCAAGTATGTATTTTTTAATTCCCTTATAGGTAGGGGTAGGTCTTGTGATTATATCGACCGGCAAAGAATTCCCACGGGAAAACTAGACACTAAAAGGAAAATCTGTCGAAGTCCTAAGATTTTATATCCTGAATAAGGTATAAAATCGTGTTATACCGTCGGCTCCAATATAAATGATGGTCCGCATATCTTCGCATCGGCTCTATTAAGATTCTAATCGCGTGCATATTCACTCACATACATGTACTCGAACATGTGTCATATCCAAACCCGTCGAGTGTAGTGCCTACTCACGTACAGAACGCGCTGAATCGACAATTGGCTATTAATGCAAATTTGCAGCATTTACATTTTGTCACCCGCGCGCTTCTTATAGTAGCGACGTACATAGTTTGTAATCAAAACGCTTACAACGCTGTAGTAGACGATTTTACCCCGTTTTTAGGTCACAATAACGCAACGTTATTCCTTATTCAGCACGTGCACTCTCTATATTTAGTGGTATAAGTATGTGTAAGAATTAAATTTTATGCTTCTACAAAGTGAGGAGAACCGTAGGTAATATATCTCGCAAGTCCTGCTACGTCAGTATAGGTGTGGTTAAAAGCCGGATGCGATAAATAAGAATAACACTTTCCTATACTACTTACAATTAGTTCTGCGTGGGTGCTAGAAAGGGAATAACAGACACAATTTTAAGACTTCCACGTGTTGATCTCGTTGTTGTCGATATAAACCGAGTAGGGATGGGCCGAAATTCGTTTCGAACTTCGATTCAAATGCCAAACATTCGAAATAAGAAAATATTTAAATAACTCGACTGTTTTGACTAAAATAATAAAACAGTAAAATAAAATCATAGGCATTTATTTATTTGTTGTTCGTTGTTACTTACTTAACAATTTAATAAATGTAATTTAAACATTATCAGAATTTTGAAATCTAAACATTGAAATAATTATCGCCAAAACTCACTGTTTTTAATTTTTATACAGTGTTTAATTAAATCTTTTACCAAGGGCAGGTTATGGTGTAAACACACCAAGGATTCTGCGTTATCTGGCAGAAGCCTGTTACTTTTTATTCGTATACATTCCCTAGTACGTATTCGGTTCAAACCTCGTTCGGCCCACCCCTGAAACCAGGACTAATTTTCAGTAAGTCTTCGTTCATGAAATTGATGTCTTGCTTAGTTGTTCTTTTCATAAATAAACATGAAATATGCTTTGCAAGGCGAACTTACAACATAAAAAAAATAGTTGTAAGTACATCACAATTTACAATGCAATGCAGCTGCGAAACGTCGCGGTGCACGGTGTCACGATACGTTAAGAAATATTACTATCTCGAAAATTGTCGCGTTGAAACCTCTGACTTTAGCCAACCTTTATTATTACGGTAGCAAATTTATAATACGGTTTTATTAATCCACTGGTCTGGAGGTGGCCTTCACAATATCAAATAGATCAATTGTAAATAATAATCTACAGGGTGTAAACAGTGTCAACCTTTTAAGAGGTCATTGTACTCATCATTATTAACAACTTTTACTACGGGACCAAACCTGAAATCGCGAAAAAAAAAATCTGCTGTTCTCTACATTTTGACGAATTATGCGAACATAAATGTACTGAACAGCTGATTTTTTTTTCGTGATTTCAGGTTTGGTCCCATAGTAAAAGTTGTTCATAATAATAAGTACAATGACCCCTTAAAAGGTTGCCACTGTTTACACTTACACCCTGTATATAAATAAAAATCAATTGCCGAATGTATGTACGTGCATCACTTCAGAACGGTTGCACCTATTTGGCTAATATTTTTTTTGTTGTGTTTGAAATTATTAGGACAAGGTTTGTATAACAGATTTTTTTTTTTAATTTACCGGAACAGTCGGAAATTTGGACTGTATTTTTGTATGAAAACAGTCAACACACAGCCTAAACCACTAGACATGAAATTCGCCCGGGTGACGCCGAACACGATAGTAATGACAATAAACACACAGAAACGAATAAGTAATTTTTTACAATACGTTATTTTATGTATCATTTCTCCTTGATATTAATCTAATACTTTGCCTCTTGCAGTCTACATAAGTGCGTGTTACTGGTAGGTTTCCAGAAAATAGGTCGGTCGATCTAATGAGTCCCGTGCAGTTATTTGTGAGGCATTATCCAATTTTCCGTTCCAAGTCCATTATGTGAATGAACCGCTTCTATTCCGACGAGTGTGCGACGAACTCACGCTATTCTCAGGCACTTTCAGCTAAGTACTATTCGTCTTGAATCTATTGTTTAAACGTCGGCTAAAAATTAGTGCTGTTTTCGGTTCCTTCCTTGTAAAGCTAAGTGATGAGTCACTATCTTTAATCTGAATCAATCTTACTATTTAAGTACTTGTTCCAGTAACCTCTCTGAACATTTGCAATGTTCCTTTTGTTGTGAACAAAGAGCGACGTCTGCAAGTATGTAGTTTAATAAGTCATGATACCGCCTTTGATGAGATTCACAATTACAATGTGCGGGGCGTGCCCTCTGGATGTTAGTACCTTTTCATGATAATAGTCTTTCTTTTGTCTTTTTGTTTATTGTACCATTTTGATGTCCCACTGCCGCACAGCAATATTTTGCTGTTGCTGATTGATTTATTGTAGTTTATGATAATTTATTTATATCCTAACTAACATGATAAATGCGAATGTGAGTTTGTTTATTTGTTACGCTTCCGCGCTTAAACGGCTGAACGGATTTGGATCAAATTTGGCACATGGTTAGACCATGACCTGGAGAAGGACTTAGGGTACTTTTCATCCTGGATGGCAGACGAAGTCGCGGGCAACAGCTAGTTCTCTATAAATTGAAATAAATAAAATGATGCACCAACTTTAACATATTCTTATCTCATAAACACGTAGAAAAGTCAGTGATTTACCTACTGAGTCTTCGTGTTACACCTATTGCACACACTTGACTTTCTCCTATAAATACGAATTACCTGATGCGAGTGCACGATGTTATATGATTTAATGTCTGGGAATGAAATATAATTATTAGAAAGACGCGCTGCTTAATACAGCTTACTATCGACACAACGCGAGTCGTTTCAACAGATTTGGTGTTTTAATAAGGGAAGTATTGAATACAAATGAGGCAATAAAATAAAATACTGCGGCAAATAATATTTCATAGTCGAAGAGCTTAGCGGGTATCAGCGCACAGCACACCCTCATCGCTATGCGGCATGGTTGCGCGCGCGCATTAGCCATGCGCGATGGGTTGCATCGCCAACGCCGCCCGCGTCTGTACTATCGATTGTTTACACATACACGCATATATCAGCGTCGTCAAGGTCAGTTGTCACCCGAAATTATGCTCTAGTACCATCGCTATAGGGAAGTGGTGTGGCGACCAGCGACGCGATGGTGTACCGCTGGCGGCCACACCGATAGGCAGCGATATGACCATTTGAGGAGTTTGGTCACGATCCTACGCACTCTAGCACGACACTTTAGAAGGGGATATCGACGTTGACCGATGGTTATGACGTTGGAATAACTTTGAATAGAGTAATTAGCTCATGAATACACAAAGCGAATAAGACTCCGCTGAAGAAATTATTAATAGTTAATTCTATTGTTTGCTTGAGGAATGTGGCCGCTTACTGATTATTGTATAATAATGTGAATATGAACAAAAAACTAAATTGAGTTTTGGTTTGGTTATTTAATCAGTTTCATGATTGAAGAAGTTAGATGTTTAGATAGAGTCAAGTAGCGCTTTTATGCTCTTTATCGAGCTGTCAGCTTCATTGTAATAAATGTTGTGTGATTACGATTAGAAATACGAGTTAAATAAGTCAGTTACATAAGTGATGACTGCCGATCAAGATGCTGACAATAACTTGAATGCGCGGGCGCTGATTGCAATGGATAAGCCGTAGATCATTTGGAGCATTTAAATCTAATTTATCTTCCAACTATGTTTGTTAATTAAATAAAATCTTTACAAACTGATAAGATTTAACTGAACAAGATGAAATAAAATGTCCGATTTAAATTAAATTATGTACGTATTAGATAAGTATATAATACGTAGTGTAGACGTGACGTTTTCATAACACCGTTTCAATGGGAGGTTAATGCACTGATGTTCACAAAAACTAATGTAGGTATGTACTTATTGAATATTTGCTTTTATAAATAACTGTTGTTACAGCGTAGCTTAATCATACACCTTGCAAAGTTATTTAATTGTGAAAAAACCGGCCAAGTCCATGTCGGACCACGCACAATGAAGGCTTCCGACATTGAAAAGAATTTATCCCAAAAACGAACAATATTGTACATAGTTAAAAAACATTATTTTCCATACATATTAATTTATGGGAGCAAATGTTTTGTTTAAAATAAACTGTCAATTCTCCAACTACAAGTTTGTAATCCCATAAAAATGTTTTTTTTTTATATGATAAAATTACAAATTAACAATTTTCAGACTTTTTCCTTTACCTGTGCTGTGAGACCTTGCTTCTTGCCAAAAGCCAATGCCCGAAATTGGCGTCTTGTTTTTTTTCTCTCGCGGCCGTCAATCAAATCTTGTTTTTCTAGTACAGAATAGTGTAACAAACGAAACCTATTTGACATGCATATCACTAAGCTCAGTCCGAAATGAGATATAAGAGTTAAAAGTGTGTATGTGTTTGATTTACTTGCGAGTATCAAAATATGTCGCATAAATGGCCGTATTTTTTTATTGCGTTGACTTAGAAGCTTAATTATTTCACAGCTTCAAGGAACCATAGACCTACGTATTTGGTATTAATTTCAACTTGATACTTCTATGCGTTTCTAAGAGAACAGTCTTGACAGACTGACAGATGGACAACGAAGTGATCCTATAAGTCGGTTTTTTTCCTTTTGAGGTACGGAACCCTAAAATGCTCGTCATATTTATACGAAGAACAGCATTGTTTATCATGTTTAAATTGTCAAGAGACCGCACATTTTTTGTTGCTATTATAAGCCAAGAGCCACTTTGGGGTCACAGTGCTTAGAATTACTTTCTATCTAATTAAATCCCAAGAAAATTCTAAATTCTTTAAAGCCCGTTGCAACTTTACCTATCTCCAAATAAATCTTATCTGCTTCAATGTTGTATTTCCTTTTTCGGCAGTACTTAAGAGGATTGTGAAGCTGTAAATTTTCATACAAAAAGAGATAACGTTCTTCTTCCCGTAACCATAATCTAATTTTCATATTTTTTTAGAAATGTTGTAGGTATAATGAAAAACTAGGTCCGTACGTTTTTATTATAAAGAAATATTGTATACAATATAAGTTATGAGCATCTAAATATCTATATTTTTGACATAAAAACATCCTCGAGCATTTTTATTTATTAAAATTAAATTAAATTGAATTACTAAAAACGAAAAACGTACAGACCTAGATTAAAGTATACTGAATGTAATGAAATCAAAGTTGCGTCATTTCGTAAAGGTTTAGGGGAGTAAAAACGTTATGGCCCGAAACAATATTTATGTAAATAATTGTATGAAATGTAGGTAATTGCCTCTAAAAATCGCGCCGCGTATCGGCACTTCACAATCCTCTTAAGGTAGCGTCACATAATATTTAATAACAATAACCTCTTGGCATAGCTAAAGACGTGTCATGAACTCATGACACGTCTTTAGGGCCATTAGACGATGACTTTCTAGATGTGCCCCGTTATCCTGTCCATCTCACTAAGTTGCCATATTAATTGGCAAATGTTTCAGCTAATGTGCCAGTCTGACGGGCAACTACTATAATGATAAGCACGTGTGCCTAATTCGCATTTGTGTGCTCTTTTTGTTTCGTTAAAAGTTTGCCTAAGTGATTTATAGTATGCAAATTGATTGAACAGCGATTGTTATCAGCGGTAACACATTACACAAGTAGCTTCAGAACATAATATACAGGGTTATTGGTAAAACACTATCAACCTCTTAAGGGGTCATTGTACTCATCATTATGAACAACTTTTAAAATGGGACCAAACCTGAAATCGCGAAAAAAAAATCGCTGTTAACATTTATGTTCGCATAATTCGTCAAAATATACTGAACAGCTGATTTTTTTTGTGATTTCAGGTTTGGTCCCATAGTAAAAGTTGTTCATAATGATGAGTACAATGAACCCTTAAGAGGTTGCTGGTGTTTTACCAATAACCCTGTATATATTTTTGTTAATGAATGGGCCTGCTCTAGATCTTGATTACTGCTAACGATTTTCAATGAAGTTTAAATAGTGATTTCAAATTGTTAGGCAAATTATTTGAGTTGGATTTAAATTCTTAACCTCATTGTGGGCAAGAGAGAAGTCCTATTCCTATTTAGACTTTAAACTAAAATAAAGAGGGATTTCCAGAACTTCGTAATAGTATTTTCGCATTCAGGGCATTGATCTGCGTAGACCTCTACGCCGCGTAGACTCTTCGTAGGCACCTACGCAGGGCCTACGCGGTATAGCCGTTGCTTAGACGCCGCGCCACCCGAACGCTTCACACAATAGGTTTTTTTTTTCTATAGAACAGGGAGTCACTATTAAAGCCCTGCCAATCGTTTACACAGTTATGGAAACCGTAGTAGGTAAAACTGTAAAATGTTTTTGTAATTAATATGTATTTCAGATGAACATTATAGCAATAGCAGTAGTGAATTACATGACATTTTACTACCTGGTTGTTTAGAACAAATTTAACTTTTAATTTATCTTACATAATTTTTCATCAGTATTCATGAGAATTCTGCAAATCTTGCTAACTTTCTCTCTTCATATGCTTAAATTAAATGATAAAATCTATTATAATCAATTTTATCATTAAGTTTAATATGGAAGTTTTTATTTTGTGTGTATACCTATTAGATAATTATGTATGCGTCTACAATTAGTAAGTAGTGAGGGATGTGGCTGCCGAACTGATGCTATCTGTGGTGACGGTCAGTCTTCGGATATTAGTAGTATAGTCACAGATTAATACAGATGGGACACTCCGCAAAATCATAGAAATAAAAAGCGACTCTTGCTACGACACAATAAAGTGCACAACGCTTATTTTGTTACCTACAGTTATATTCACATCCTAGTTGCCTCTTCTTCTATCGCGTAACTCTTATACCTTCTGACTCGTTAGGGTTGTCTTTTTTTACGACAGCGTGTGAGTGAGTATCGAATTGACCGAACGAGCCGGCCGGTGCGCGGCAGCCCGCACTGAATTGGCCCGACGACAAGGGCCTGCCGCATACTTATAGCTTCATACCTAAACTGCGGAGTGTCCCATCTGTATTAATCTGTGGTATAGTATAGTACGCGTCATATAAATAAGTTTGCCGCTCTGAAGTAGGCTACAAATGACTGCACAGTAGTCAATATCTCACACTCGCACATCACGCCTGTATTCCCCGAAGGGTAGGTGTACAGAGGTGTACCTGTAATACACCCACATTTCGCCAGTTATGTTTAAGTCGCATGCGGAGCGAGCATATTGCCATTAACCGGGCACTAATCCAGGTAAAAAATAAATAATTATATTTATCTTTATTTACAGTAAGTAAGAAATCAAACCAAATGCAACTTTACTAAAATACTGACGATACACAAAATATGAATCGACTCAAGTGTCGATGATACACCATTGGATCTTAAGAAAAACCGGCCAAGAGCGAGTCGGACTCCCGTGCCGAGGGTTCCGTATTATCAAAAAAGAACTATGCTATTTAGAGACATCGTTTTATTTTTGCTTTAATATTTACATAAACTTCTATAACATAGCATAGTTTCAGATTTTTCTCTATGCAAACTTTGGAGATAAGGGGGGGGGAACGTATTTTTTTTTACATTTTTTATCAAAAGTCCAAAACTATTCAACCTAAAAAAAGAAGAAAAAAAGGTTTGAAAATGTGGAAATAGCGCTCTTTCATGTGACAGCCCACATGCCCTAGTAGCCCCACTTCGACTCCCTTTCAGTCCCTGTTGCAAAAAAAAATGATTTCTTTCTCATTTGCAAAATAGGCAAACGTCATCTAAAACTATTCCAAAATTCAAGTTGATAGCATTAGTAGTTCTTGATATATCCAGCTGTGACAGACGGACAGACCGAGTCGCACCATAAGGGTTCCTTTTTACCATTTTGGTACGGAACCCTAAAAAGCTTTATATAATATGTATATAAACGTATCTCATAAATACATTATATAAACGTAAAATACCATCATCCAATTTCGACCGCGAGTTGACAATAGTTGTGAACCTATGGGGTTCGGAGCACATATTGACATGAACCTATGTGCTTCCTTAAGTAAGTATATAACGGACACTTGAGGGAAGGCTAAAATAATGACGAATAATTTTTAAGCAGGCACGTAAGTACAGTTATATTAGCAAATAACGCCATTGTGAGAAGAAATGCCTCATCTTACATAAGAATAATGATTTAGCTTCTGATAAAGTTAGTTAAGTAATTCCCAACCTCTCGTTCATTAAAGAATCCGTGGATCCGATCATTTCGTCTGATATCAACATGCTGCAATACATTATATAATAAAGATATGTATTTAATTTCAATAAGGTTTTCAACGCACGAATGATTCATTAAAACATTTCTGTGCGAATAAAGGTCATTATTAAACGCTTTTTAAGATTTACTATAATGTCATTTTCACACGATTCAGCTTAAAGGAGAGCATGTTGTAAACATGGTGTCATGTCGTTGAAATAGTGAGGACTTATTTCATTGCCCTTTTCTTATGTAATAAGATTTAAAGACTTGCTTTAAGTCATCATTAAGACATTAACCTAATAGTCTTTTTTATTTATTTAATTTTCGCACACACAGGGTCACAGGGGCTTGGTGAATCTTTGGGTTCATTCGAGTATTCGAGTCGGGTCAAACCACGCAGGGGTCGGTGCATTTAATTTATTCATAACCAGAGGTCGGAATAGGTAGAGTGTAAATACCTAAACTTCGAGAAAGGAAGTAACAGGAGTGGATGAAATCTCCTGTAAAATCCCGGAATCATAGACATGACGATAAAATCTTTCGATTTAAGAAATTGCGAATTATTTACTCAAAAATTTGCCTAGCCTTTTCCCAACTATGTTGGGGTCGGCTTCCAGTCTAACCAGATGCAGTATAATACAAGTATTTTACATGGAGCGACTGCCTATCTGACCTCCACAACCCAGTTATTGGGTAATACGGTTGTCAGACTTTCGGGCTTCTGACGACCCGTAACGACTGCCAAACATCCACGATTGACAGCCGGGACCAATGGCTTAACGTGCTTTCCGAGACACGGAGGAGTCTCGGTATGTAAAGATGGTCATCCATCTACGGACCAACCCCGGCAAGCGTAGCTTAACCTGATGGATCGCCCCGTGCGGCTGTTATTACTTAGCCACGAGCTCCTCTATTCTAATCTAATTGCGAATTATTTACTATAAATATTTAATTTGATACGAATGTATTCAAAGTGAAATAAATAATTCGCAATTTCTAATTTCCGGTGTAATTCCCGAGATTTAGAAATTGCGAATTACTTATTTATTATTTTAAAATACAATAAATAATTCACAATTTCTTAAATCCAAGATTTAATCGTAATGATTATCATTCCGGGATTTTATAGGAGGAATTATCCACTGTTTTTACTTATTTCCTCAAAGTTTAGGTATTTAGACTCAACCTGGTCATAACAATTTAACCACAATCAGGTAAGACTAATGTTGTAAGGTATTTATCAGTTCTCCTTGTAGAGATTTCTGATACAGTTATTTGAGAGTAAAAATCGGTGTAAATGTCCGTAAAAATATAATAAACCGATATTGAATTTAAAAGTGCAACCGCTTTATCGGAACATGGCACAAACAAGTATATAAATCTGATATGTTTGCTTACCAAGCGACGTTTCACTTAATTATAAAAGTTGTTGAACTTTTGTCTCATATATCGAGTACAGAGTGAAAGTGATTCCCTCTGACCGAGATTAATGTACCTCGTGAACCGCCATCGCTATCGTGAGAGATGGGTCGAGCTGACGTCACAAGTACCCACCACCCACTGAATTGTTTCTGGACTAATCTCCATATGACGCAATTGCCCGGATTAGAATATTTGAAAAATAAATTATGGTCCAAGCAATCTCTCTGATATGAAAGAAATATTGTAGTTTCGGAGCTAATGTCCGAGTAAATTACTTTATCTATGATGCTTCGAGAATTGAGATGAGATTCAAATTCTTATACATATATGAATCATTGAGAAAATAAATCACTTTTAACATATTATCCATATTAATTTTCTAATTCAGTAATAAGTAATCGATTTAACTTTCGTCATATACACTAAAAAAAAAAATGGAAGTAATTAAAATGTCTTGCGTTCTTAGAAGTATGAATAATGCAAATATGGTCAATGATGTGTAGAAGTAATGATTTATTATGGAAGGACTACTTATTTACATTTTAAAATTAAAATAAATTCGCTCTTTTGGTAACGTCTGTTCCGCATTAAGAGCTGTCGTTAAAGTTACACCTGCTTCTATTGAAAAACTTGACTAAATACAGGCTAATGAGGCTAAATTAGTAAATTACCAGCTAATTTGCTAAGTACTCCAGTAATTGCGGCAAGTATATTAATTACACATAATTACATAACAATAGCTCGCGGAACACTTAAATCACGAGTCACATTATGTTAAATAGCGCCACAGGTACATAACAACAACACTTTAAAGACCAATACACAATTCCTATATGGAGATCTAGGCACTATTCATTTATCAATAGGGCATAAAGTTGGCTGTGGAAATTAATTAACAAAGAAAGATACGTTTGACGTGTATACATACTCATAGTGATCTATAAGTGAGTGCCAGAGGGCATAATGAGTCTCACGATTGTTACATAACGCCGGTAATAGATAATGCATAATACTAATGACAAGTGATATTTAAAATATTAGGTACTCAGTGTCTCGCGTCGTTTTGTCTCGAGTGCTCCATGATTGAGTGGGGCGAATTAGATAAGCGCATTAGTAGTCGTAACTCACGGCTTTCACTTTTAGGGCCCAATTATTTATTTTTTGATTCTACGCATCTTTCGTAATAAGCCGGTGGGCGCCCGCATCTCGATTACGCGGAACCTCTGCATCCAGAAGATCCATAGATATTCTTTGAGACAGTAATTTGTGAATGGATCTTTTAAAACATTATTGTATTAATCATTTTCAAGTTATCCTCTTTCCACTGTTTATGTGCGGTCTGATGTTAATACTTGATTAATCGATTAGGTTAAGTCTTTGGAAATTAGTTATGTTACAAATTGTAATATATCAGAAACTAGAGCAACAATTTATTATGTCTGTCTTCATGCTAATTAAACTAAAAATTGTCAAGAAAAACAAAGCGTAAAAGAGTTTAAAGTGGCGCGTTACGCAATGTATTTTTTATTCTCATTTCATCACTCAAGGGGACAGTTGGTTGATAATTCACGTAATTAACAGCATGTTTGTGTTACTAAACCTCAGCAGCGCATGCGCATGCCACCCGGCGACATGTTTGCGGTGGGCGCAAAAACTACGCGCACATTTCCAGTAATTTCGTAAGTCATAACTTTGTAATTACTACGCTTTAAATTTTTTAAATTGTTAATACTTTCGTCCTACTTCATCGCCGGCGAGGCTGTTATCTTATTAAAATAAATAATTTTATGCATGAGCTGAGATACATGTTGTAATCTATTGCTACGTTGGCTCCGGGACTATTTGTAACCGAAAGTGCATCCTTCGATATCTAACGTCAGTTATATGACCTCTGGTAAGAAATGTTTCTAGAAAGCTTTAGTTTTATTCTTATCCGTCCAAATACTCGTAAATAGAATTCTTTGGTGCTGTTAAATTAGAAAATAAATGCGTACCTACCTGAACCCTAAGAAACGCTTATCGAGCATTCCTTTAAGAGAACTTTCTCTGATAATGCATGGAGCCCGTGTTGGAAATTACTATTATATCTTTTGAAGTGGACGCGAGCCGCATCGGTATCGAAATAATAACCTCTCTCTATATTAATTACGTCCTAACTCCTAAAGTATATAGGTACGGTAAGGGAGGGGGCCCTCCCCTCTCCCTGTATATCCCTATTCACAGTCGAACAAGCTATTGGGCATACAGGCACAGGTACTTGCAGCTACTTTCAAACAATGTTGAACTTCTCTGAATGTCATATCTTAAAGTTATTACACTTATAATTATCCACACAATACTAATGAAAACTGACCGTATAGTAAACTAATGTATATTGTTGCCTGCATAGGTACTAAATAACTTGTTTGACTGTATCTATTCTGTAATAGGATCGGTAATGAGAGCACGATGCGCATTCTCACAGATGGATGAACGCAGTCACCCGTTGTTAGAGGTGCTAGATAACATAATATGACATGTGGCTACTAATTACATACTTTGAGTTCGTTGAAGGTGTATCAAGGTGTATTCGGATGTTGAATGTCGATAGATAGAGAATAATCTTGTAGGCTTTATTAATAAGTTTGATATACAGGATGTTTGGAAGCTGGGTTAAGTAAGGGGACGATAGTTGACCGCTTTTGAGCTATACATGTTTTAGACGAAGTAAGTTCTTTTTTTAAATTTTTAACTGATAGGTATGTATAGTTTTTTTTTTTTTTAATAACTCAAATTCTGACTGTTAATTGCCAAAAATGACCCAGATAAAGTTGGTATGTTATTTTTGTGTTCTTTTGATCTGTGTTATTGAAAATTTCTATAAAATAAACTAAAAGTTTGCAATTAAAATAAAAATACATAGGTAAAATAGGTACTTCGTCTAAGATATGTATGGCTCAAATGCTCTAAAATTCTAAATGGTGTCAACTTTCCAAACACGCTGTAGATTCACATACGTAGACCTTAGTCAAGCTACGTACTTAGCTGCCTACATACGATCAAATAGATTACAATTAGGGCATCCAATCTCGGTATACCGAGATATCGAAATACCGGGATCCCGCATGATTGTCTACTCCCGCAAGGAGCGAGATTACGTGTGCGGGATCTACGAGATTTGCGGGATTGGGGGCAGCATAAAGACGTCCTTCCTTAGGCGCTAGCAAATGAGGAGTACTGAGCTGGTGAACTCTAAACTCAAACTCAGATCTGAGTTCGCGCTTGCGGCTTGCATTTGTTCGGCCGGCCGCATGGGCGTCAGGGTACCATTCCGGCTGCCATTGTTTATTTTTTGATTTGTGAAGTTGCATGCAGCTAATTACCTACGCTCGCGAATACTCGTGATTAAGAAATGACGGGAAGTTCGATCGGCAAGTATTTAACTTTCGTATTTAATGCCCTCAAGTCTATATCACTAGTGTGGAAGCTGAAAGGGCTTTACCTGCTGCCGGCTATGTAGCATCCCTTACTTATTAGATGCAGTCTGGCAGACAAAACCATAGACATGTTATGTGTTCTCCGAAAATATTTTCAGCAAACATGGTTTAATGTTACTAAAATTTAGTATTTTCATTTTCATTAATAAAAGTAATACGTTATAGATTTTTATTTTTACCATATTAAATTGTCTTTAACACACACTCATATCTGTTTTTTATATTTCTATTAGCTTTTGCCCGCGGTTTCACCCGCGTGGATGTCGGAAAACTATACGTATAAACCTCTCTTGAATCACTCTATCTATTGATGAAAACCGCATTAAAATCCGTTCAGTAGTATTTGAGATCATTGCGAACATACAGACAGATAGATAGACGCGGCGGCGACTTTGGTTTATAATATGTACGTGATGCTCATATCACATACCTACACTACTACATATATATGAGTGTGTTTTAAAGACTGCAATATAGGCAGTCTCACACAGCGGCATTTATATGTAGATGCGGGATCACGCAAATACCGAAATCTCGCGAGATCAAAAATCATCGATCCTGCAAATTCCTGCAAATTTCGTTTACAAAAACCCTGCGTGATTGGATGGCCTAGGTATAATGTTATCTTACTTTAACATTTACACAGACCATGGTCATGACCTACATGTCGTGGTCTGTGTAAATCTTAAAAGTTAAAATCTTAAATATATCCGTCAAAGAAGCCTTTCGCAACTCGCATAAAAACAAGCTGATTGCTCTAAAATCCACCGACAGTAAAGTTGAACGGCAAACTTAATCTTACCAGAACTCCTTCATAAAAATAAATCTTCAAACTGTAGAACCAAATTCTTACCTGGAAAGAACAAAACAAACATGATTAGTAAATGAATAATTAATGTCCATCTCATAATGAGTACCGTATTAATCTCGATAAGGCAGTACACGTGTTACAAGGTACATAATTATTTCATCGCGGCTATCAACGCGATCACGATCGGCTTGCAATCTAAACATTGATCGGTTTTGCAAGGCGGTGGCGACATTGCTACAATATCCGCCGCTGATTGCTAGCCACGTGACATTAATTGACCCACCGACATGTTCAAAGACTCGAAATTATATTAATATCATTATATAAAAACCAGCTTTTCGGCTTCTACTTAGTTTTTGAACTACTTTCTGATGAAGTAAGGGGCGGTTTTTTGATCCGTAGTTAACTCAACCAATGGTTAGACATAGTAACTAATGTTTGAATTTTGGCTAAACATGTATGTATTCATGTTAGCTCATTCATATTAAAAAATAGTAACTAGTGGCATAACTCATTCATGTTTCATATTTAGCCGAAATTCAACCTATGTCTAACCATTGGTTGAGTTAACTACGGATCAAAAAACCGGCCCTTACTCAGTTGATGGTGTTACAAGTTACGGCCTATGAGTATCAGAGCGAGGAGTATAATGGTACCTACATATTTTGTTTTTTTTTCTGTCCACCCAAAGATTGCTATCACTCACTACTGAAAATAAAATTGTATGCATTGTATTTGTGGAAACATAATTGTGTTACCCTTATCGTTTACAATAAAGCATAATTCTGTCAATGTCTATCTCAATATGTTTGTATTTTTTGCTCGCATTATTTATTATCCACATAGCCTTTTAGGTATCAACTAGGTTAGGGTCGGCTGCCTGTCTAACCAGATGCGGCTGAATATCAATGTTTTATGTGAAGCGACTGCCATCTGACCTCCGTAACCTTATTAACTTCGCAATGCCAATAATGTAAGACTAGACCAACTGTTAGACTTTCGGGATTCTGACTGCTTGGTGCAACGCATATTCGGATTATATATTTCTCTCTGCTTATTTATATTTAAATTTGTTTTGTCCATCTATCGATTATTAAAAAATATTAGACACGTATTTTTTCTTTTCTTACGTAATCAAAAGATTACGGCGATACATTGACTTAAAATCAATTCGGCATGACGTCACGCCTTGCTAGATTTTATATATAGTTGTGACGTAGCGAGCCCCCATTCCCTAACTTTAATGCGTTTTATCTAAGTATTTTTTTATTATCTGACTGACGGACTAAATAGATTTTTATTTTACCCAGGCATTATCCCTATTGTGACTAACTATTGATTAGCTATGAGAAGTTTACTACTCAAAGTTAATCCCACTTAGTCCACATACAAACTCTACAACTATTCCAAACATTGTAACAAATATTTCTGTTACACCACACACCATAACTATCGTTACTACAAAGATTTCGTTTCCTCCTGTATTGCTTGCTAATCTGCCCGAACAAGAAGGTTTCCTTGTGGCAGTCCATTGTGCTGTTGTAAGTATAACGTAACGCCTGATAATATAACATACAACTTTTTCTTAGTTTTACTAAACCTGCTAGCTGTCTGAAACTCGTTGTATCAGTTGAGGACGATTTATGTCTATCTTACGAAACGTATGATATAATTGCACAAAATTTGCCTAGTTCTCCTTTACCTACATAAGTTTCTAAAACACTGGATAGTGTATAAAACGCGTGCTATTATGATATACGTCCGACTAGATAACATGAGAGAGAGCGTGAAACTTTATGTGATGTAATAACTCTTTTACATGTTTGTACTAAATCCGACAACCACCTGGCACAACTCACGGTCACTCGACTCACATGTACGTAAATACTTAGCTTAGACTTTCACTAACAATAACAATCATTTTAATTTTGGTGCTAACATGATAAATCTAAAGCTGGCTTGGCTCTTAAGATTGAAAAATGCGTGAAAATTGGCTTTGATATCAACACCCAAATAATAAGGACAGAGTCTTTTGTCATTTTCCAAATAATACCACCGAACAAACGCCAGACATTACACAAAGTCGACGGATTTATAATTTACAATCGGCTATTCAACCGGCTTAATGGTTTAAACAATAAAAAGTTAAAAAGAAACCTGAATAGCACTTTTACGTCCACCAGTCTTGATTGAAATCAGTTTTCTATTAGGCCATAAATAGAAAATCGATTTGAGCCGAGCTAATGAACGTAAGTGTCGGCACTTTGGACGTTAAACAGGTAAATATTAAGGTCTATATTATTATGCTGTGGTGTAACGATTACAAGTTGTGTTTACTGGAAACTCTCGCCGAAGCGAAAGTTCTACAATATGTGTGGATATGCGGCGTTTGACAATTCTTATATACTTAATAGACGTGTCTGTGACAGATGTCAATCGTGCGGACGATAATTTTGTTTTCAGAACGAGCTATGACGGTTGAAATTATAATAAGAGTGGGCTATTACTTTAATATCAAAGGCGTATGCGAGTAGAAATAATTGAGGAAATAAAAATGTAAAAAGTTGAAGAAAATTTTTTGTTCTCAATTATCAAGCCTGCTTAGTAGGTTGCTAGTGATGCGGATGTCATACAAGTAGTGGAAAATTAACCGAGTAAACGTAAGTACGTCACCGGTTCCAGGAACCGTTACGCTGCAGCGAAATTGCCACATCTAGTTTAAAAGGAAATTCTCTCCGCCTATTACTAACTGTTACCGAGATAATCACAAGTATGTTATTACCAGATCTACTTTCGATCTCGGCTAACTCAATACGGGAACTTTATCTATCTTAAGTTACATCAAATACCTAAGTACCTTTCAAGTTAGAGTTCCTGCTTAACTAAAGGAAGTATTGACTATTTGACGTGTGCACATAAACCGGACGCATCTAATGCAGTTTCTCTTTAGTCGGTAGCAGGGCTGGCGGTCAGTTACACCGTGCTAAAGATAGAGAAATTAGCTGCGCAGGAGTGCGCGAGTGAATGCACTCGAATGCTGCGCCCGCGCCTTTGCCGCCCCGCCCATACCATATACGTACAGGCGTAAACTGAGAGATCGATTACCACTAATTACTGGCCTCTGTGCAAAAGCCTCCTGAAATATTGCAAGCCGACTGTATCTCGGCGCTACGACAGTTAATAAAACAACAGACTATTGATACAGATTACGTTATATTGGCACATGACTATATAAAGCCCTGACGAGCATATTTTAACGCTGTGGATTTCAGTACACTGCAATTAATATGGAAGAATATTTATCACAGGAACTGATAATCAAATTATAACTATTACGGCAGTTTCTCGGCCAGGACATGCGCCTGTCTTAATCTGATTAAAGAAACCTACAATCTGCATATTATTAACGAGAAAAAAAATGGAAGAGCAAAACACATTTTTCTCTGCAACAAGTTTTTCTAGGATTATAATCTTGCGTTTAAGTCTTCATAATATTATGTATAAATACTTAGGCAGAGATTGAAATATCTGTTCGAATCATGAAAGTAGACAGTCAGTAATCCCTTGGCGAGGCCGTCTATCGGGCAGTTTAGATCCAATTACAGTCCGCACGGGATACTTACAATCATAAACTTTCCTTAGGCATTCGTCAAGTGCTGTTGAAAAGCGTGAAAGCGGATTGATCGCTTGATGACACGACACGTGTCGCTTGTGACTTCACGATTTACGCGATATTCAATTGTGAATTGATCGCTTTCTATCGCACACGATGGTAATGCTTACGTACCTATGCATACATTTGAAAGCCCCGTTGAATCGAGGAGTAAAAGGCGTCATATTCAGTATTTTGATAGGAGTTAGTTGCTTGTCAATTCGCACATGTACTAGTGTTTTCCAAAAGACTACAGATAGGTATACAGAGTGGCCCATTTATAGTGGTCCAAAAACTTTTTTTTTTCTAGGACACCCATGGATTCACCTAAACGCAACGTAATGTTCCGCGAAAATCAGTACCTAATTTAGTAGTTAGATTTTATTAATTTTTAGGGTTCCGTACCTCAAAAGGAAAAAATCGGAACCCGTGTGTCTGTCAGTCTGTCTGTCTGTCCGTCTGTCACAGCCACAGCCAATTTGCTCCGAATGTAATGTACACTTTAAGTTGAAATTTGATACACGTATGAATTTCTGTGACCCAAACACGGACGTGTATCGTAAATAAATGAATTTTGAGTATGGGAATTTTGAATATAAATTTTGGGGGGCAAATAAGAAAATTTAAAAAAGTTTTACAAACTGTACCGTGTGACAAATTAAATGAAAGGGGCTTACTGTGAGGGTCTCAAATATATATATTTTTTAATTTTAAAATAAATTGTTTTAAAGTTATTTAAGAAGATATACGAAAATTTACCATTCGTTGCCCTATTTCCGAAACTACTGAGCCTAAAATAAAAAAAAGAAATACAGAAAATAGTTCTATACCTATACCTATACAGGAAACCTATAACAAGTCTATGTTCTTAAAATAACATGGTAAATCTCTCAATATTGTGCGTACAAACTTACATTTGTAGTTGGAATATATGGGAGAACATGTTTTTCAACTACAATGTTAAGTTTATCCTTGTTATTGGGATAAATTCATCCCAACTACAGAACCCTTCATTGTGCGTAGTCCGACACGCAGTTGGCCGGTTTTTTTTTTGCATAAAATCTCTACTTTAGTCATTGCTTCATTTTGATTTATTATTTTTTAATAAATTTTATTTCTTTTTAACATACTCTAGTAATTAAGAAAAATACGTTTGAGGTAAAAATGGACACTAAGTTTTTAATTACCTAGTGCAACGTTAATTTCTGTAGATTATACCACAATATTTTTTGGTCTATGCTATCCTCACGCCTCAAGGTAGTTTTTAAGACCATTACCAAACTTTTTGTAGAATTTTTGTCATTAGTATTTTTTGAAAATTATGGAATATCATTCGAAAATTAAAAATAATTCACCAAAAGGTCTAAAACCAATTATCATTTGAAAATAATCTCAAAAATAGCTCATTGCTTGCTAGCTACATGTCTGTAATACTTTCACACCTTTGATTAGATTTAGTGCAATCCGCCTCAAATCAAAACCTTCCAAATCCCTCAATAAAAAAAATCAATCCTTCAAATCTCTACTTTAGTCATGTAAACCTAGAGAGGTTGACATTTTAAGAATATACATAAATTCGAAAAATCTCAACTTCTAGTCTACTGATTTTCGCGGAACATGTTGCGTTTAGATGTATCATTATGATGTACCAAAAAATTTTGGACCACTATAAATAGGCCACCGTGTACTAACAACAGCAATGCCGTTTGTTAAATTGAAAATAAAGATGTTTATGGAAATCTAACTAGTAAAAGGTAAGTACAAACACATTCCACATGCATAATTACATAAAGCATGTGACAAACTTTCCAAATCATAATGCAAACAGAAGAGTTAACTTGCAAAGCAGTCAATACTAAGACAAGTAGTACATATCACTATCTATTCATCGCTTACTTGCTAATTGCCTGTTAGCATTCCTCTGCTACCAACATGTACGGTTATCACCTTGTATACGAGGATATCTGATTACCTCTTAAAAGACTAACTGATTACACACGTAAACTTTGAAGCAGACACTTCCTTTGTTACACCGCTTACATGGTGAGACTTGAGACTTATAGACGGCGCGACTAGAAGAGTCGTAAAAGGCGACAACGCTTCTAAGGTATGGTTTCTTGCTAATCGTAAAGATCTCAAACACCATGCAAATTACTTTTGCTAGAAATTTTATAAATAAAAGTTTTATATTTATGATACGTTGTGCTTACAACATAACAACTGTACCTATAACAGAAATCTAACAAACTAAACTCATTTTAAATCGTAATGGCGTCTCTCATTTTAATATTCACAGATCTTAGGTTTAATGCGTTTTATTTACGTTTGCTGCGTTCAGAAATAGATGAAAAATAAAGTCATAAACACGACGGCTGCGGTATTGAAATAGCCAGGTTATTTAAATCATGCGACCGCCTCTGCGATACCGCACGACTATCATACGAGTACACAGATATCATAGATCCAGAGCCAGACAGAAAAACATATAAAAGTATTTTATGTTGACTGTTATTGCAACTACACCGCAAGCTAACTACTACAAAACTAATCAATAATATATGTAGAGATTATGTTATGGCTTCAAGTAAATAAAATTTCTGCAAGTAGAAAAAATATTTTATTATGAGTGAATAATAAATCGCAAATAAACGCTAGCAATAATACCTATCTAGGCATTGCTAAATGAATTCCCAATATTTATTTTTGTTGAATTATAAGCTGGTGGCTAAGTAGTAACCACCGTACGGGTCGATCGATCTGGTTAAGCTACGCTTGCCGCGGTTGGTCCGTGGATGGGTGACCATCATCTTAACATACCAAGACCCCTCCGTGCCCCGTAAAGCACGTTAAGCCATTGGCCCCGGCTGCCATTCGTGGATCTTTGACAGTCGTTACGGGTCGTCAAAAGCCCGAAAGTCTGACAACCGGGTATCGTATAACGCAGTAACTGGGTTGTGGAGGTCAGATAGGCTCTATGTAAAATACTGGTATTCAGCTGCATCTGGTTATACTGGAAGCTGACCCCAACATATTTGGGAAAAGTCTAGGCAGACAACGATGACATGAAGACTGATTAACAAAAATCGTGCTGAAGATTTTTGGAAGGTTTTCGTTTAAAAACGTGTAAAACAAGACAAGCAGTCATTTCCAGTGATACATAATTTGTGAGTTGAACTTTCAGTGGCGGCTCCTTGCACAGACGAGCATTGTTCAGTGTTCTCGCTACGTGGACGCGACCCCGCGACTCGAGTCTACAACAACTTCACACCATCTTGACTCCTGACGCACGATGCACGCAACTGAAGAAACCACACATTACAGATCTTATCCACCCAGTCTCAATGACTAACTATTTGCTTAATGGAATTAATAGCGCGATTAACTATCAACACTTTTATATAAAAGCTAAGTGTGGTACGCTCTAATAGCCTCATTAATCTAATAAAAATACATGCAAGGCTCTAAGTAGACCCATGCAGATACGATATTGCCACAATATTGTAAAGTGACAGAAGAAAAAGTAGGCTGCAATAATATATAACGAGCAAGAAAAAATAGCGCGCGCTTATTACATTACTTTATCGTGAGATTTCTATCGCTAAACTAACAATGTCGGTATTTATTTTCAAAACTGTGTAATAGTAAGAAGTAAAAGTTATTGTGTAATAGTTTACAAAAAAGTCAGTAACAGATAATACAGTTACATGGTTATAGATCATGATTACGATTGGCGATATCAATTTCATGATCGCACGTGAACGATCAAGCGCGGTTGAAAAATAAAGGCAGACCATCATATCAAGGTAACAGCAAAGATTCATTCCGCCGAGAGAAAACGACTCTAATGCAATGCAGTCGTGCAAACTGAAAATGAATAGCAGTACCCGCTGCAAAAAGCCGTCCTTATAGAGAGGCCCTGAGTATGAAAGTGGAAACATCAATGCGGACGTTATAATTTGCGCGGTGCATTTCCCGTTACGTACGCCGCATTCGGCCGTGACAATTTTCCATGTTGCACCTCGGAGACGCCTCGTAATGACAGAACGCCACTAATGAAACAACAGACAGCCAATAATAAACTTCCTGTGTAATAAATGACTATGAGAGACAACGGGCACGAACTACGAACACGGTTACTGAAGCAATTGAGCGGCAGGCTGCAGGCCCAACCACAGCGTAGCCTAAGGTACAATAGACCATTATAATATACTTTTTAGCTAGATATTATAAATTATGCTCCATTCAGATAAGTAAGCACAAAGAAGGTATAAATCAAGAGGCGGAATAATTGGAATATATCCTGATATGCATGCGTGGTTCCGTGTAAATTGTGGTATAGGTATGTGGCTTTAAAATAATTCAAATTGTACCTGAGGAATGGGTCCGACTGCCTGTCCTACGAATAAACGATGACTTCAGATTACAAAATACATACTTGTATTCCGTAAGAGGTATATCTATATATCTAGGTGTAATCATTACATTGCCTCTGAAAGTAGACTAATGACCGTCATTAAAATAGTGTACGCGTCATTAGAGCGAGCTGCTGCTTTACGTTTTGCCTTCGGACATTTTTATACATTGGCTAAGTAATAACAGCCGCACGGGTCGATCCATCAGGTTAAGCTTCGCTTGTCGCGGTTGGTCTGTGGATGGGTGATCATCTTTTCATACCGAGACTCCTCCGTGCCTCGGAAAGCACGTTAAGCCGTTGGTCCCGGCTGTCATTCGTGGATCTTTGACAGTCGTTACGGGTCGTCAGAAGCCCGAAAGTCTGACAACCAGTCTTACCAAGGGGTATCATATTACCCAGTAACTGGGTTATGGAGGTCAGATAGGCAGTCGCTCCATGTAAAATACTGGTATTCAGCTGTATCCGGTTAGACAGGAAGTCGACCCCAACAAAGCTGGGAAAAGGCTAGGCAGATTGATAAGGTGAAATGGGTGGGTGCCAAAGATGTTTTAGTTTGAGCTCCGCTCGCCCCTTTCGATTTTATCATTTTGGCGTTGTGATTCGCCCCTTGCGGTGAAATTTGGTCTTGAAATTTAACCAAAAAAGGTACAGTTAGACAGAAAAATGCATACATTATGAATAACGCCTTGTTTGATTACTTTAAGAACACGTCAATCGCTCATTCTTCAATGACCCCTTCAGAGGATTAAAACGACAAAAAAAAAATACCGTGTATGTACCGGATGACTTTTTACCGTCTTGAAAAAAATAGGGTATAATAGGTGAATGGAGTAGAAGCCTACCTACGGCATACCAATTTTTCATTTTTTTTTTCTTCAATAACATAGAAATAAATTGATCTATATAGAATACAATAAAAACGGGAATTTAAAAAATATATCCTTTTTTTTTTGTTCTAATATCATTCATAGATCAATTTTCTTCTGTTATTGAAATAAAAAATCTATACCATGGGCTTCTACTCTGTTCACCTTGTATACCCTATGTTTTTTCAAGACGGTAAAAAAGTCATCCATCAGAATATCAGAATATTTATCAATCACATTTCTGTTGCTGTGTAATATATGCCTTTTGTCCCACAAAGTTGGTTTAGCAAATACCAATGCTATCAAAATTTCGCAATCCACATCAATTTTTACGACGACAGAAGACGACACACTACACTGGCAAATGCTTAAACTCATACGGATCGGTGCAGATAGTCGGTACCGACAAGTATCAACCTGTTTATAAGTGAGTGTATAAGATAACGTGGGAATATTATACCTGTTTGTTTATGTAAGCACCCTAATCTACTAGTATGGTACCCACACATCCACACGAGCTTAAGTTTAATATGTGCTTAAGTGTCTATGACGTCGCACGTCTGCTAAGTTCGAATACATTCGATATCACGACAACACACCACACATTCAGTTAATTACCGTGGCTCGCGTCATTTAGTAATTATCATAATATCAGTTATTGTACCGTGCTTAGTTTAGTAACTTTATTATTAAATTAATTGTGTACCACTGAATGAGCATTTAATTTCATTTCCCTCACCAAACCCATATTTACTTGTACCTCTTTAAGCACTCCATTCAAATTATTCTCTTCGTTCATTAGCTTCTCAAAATAAATCTTCTATCGTTCTTTTATTTCGTCATCTTTGGACATAACCTTATCGGCGTCGTCTTTCATACAGTTAATGTAAATAATATCTGTCGTTCTCTTTTCTCTTGCTTTTGTAATCCAGTAGAGCTCCTTTTGGCCTCTAGGGCTATCCAGTGAGTCATACAACTTCTCCAGCGCCTTAACCCTCGAAAGTGCTACCGCCTTTTTTGCCTTTCTCTTCCATTCTTTGTAAACCTTCTTCTTATTATCTATCAAACTATCATTCCTGTTTTCTACACCCTGCCATTCTCGCAACTTTATTTTCTTTAAGCATCTTTTGCACGTCTTCATTCCACCACCATGTTTTCTTTCCTATCACACCTTTCCCTATCGATTCTCCAAACACAAATTTTGCTACTCTCCATATACAATCCGCCATCTCTTTCCAACATTCATTCACAGATTTTCCTTCCATGTCCTTCATTTCAATCTTTTTATCTACCACTTTACTTCAATTCTTCTCAAGTCGGAAAAACCGTGCGAAGCAGAGCGGGCGGGTCGCTAGTTAAAGACAAATGCGGATTACTTATGTGAAAATATCACTAACAAAAGCTTCCGTTCAACAATTTGTGTGGGCAGAAAAACCCTCAGTGAACAAATAAATGTTGTTTCACTAACATGACCGCATAACGGTTGGCTGCAGGCTATTGAGTAGATGCACCTGCGCCGCAAGCCCCGAGGATGAGCCTTTCACTGGCGCATATCGAAAGTGCAGCGTTGATGCAACGCGACCCCCGACCTCTGCTGCAATGCTGCCTTTTGTATCTGATCAGATTGATACTTATGATAATTGTTGTTTCCAATCAAATCTACAGAAGTTTGTGGATATCATGATTGGGTATCACGTTTCTTGTATGCTTCTTTATGTGGTGTTACTTGGTGTTTGATTGACGGCTGTGGCTTTGTTGTATTATGTTCCGGCATAGGTTCTATTACGTGTTAATACTTCGTCTTCAAATACGATTTTATTGAATAATCTACCACAATTACATTAATTAAATGTCATGTTATGTCATTCTTTTTAATAGGAACACATAATTGTTGTGCAAACAACTCTTATTTTCAACTAATGTATCTTCTAAACATTACAATAATTTTCCTGCAGCTAACCTAACCTAACCCACCCTTGGCATTAAACGTTGATACTGAAAAAGCAGTTCATTAATATTATGGCACCAATAAAACACGCTACACTATTATGTTTCAAAGGTTTCTGGAGGAGAGGAGATAACTCAGTGCCCACTGGGCAGGATAAATCGATGATAAAATACGCTCCGTAAGAATTGGCATAAGTATTAATGGTTAACCGGCCTTCTTTGGTTAATAGTGGTCGGTTAACCAGCTGTCATGCGGTTACCATTTTGCAGGACAAATCGTGGCAGCCCACCAGCTGAGAACACTCGTAAACATGTAAATTCATAAGTTGCAGCGATACTTCGTGCATGATAAAGTACGGAGCTCACAGCAACAAAGGACTCTGATGGATTCAAAAAGAGATCAAGAAATTAAACTTATAATAGTCGTGTTTACTTAGACAAACCCAACGTAGTAACTTGTTCTAGAAATAAAGTTTTAGATAACGAATGCTAGAGGTGGGTGTATTCTTCACCGATTGGGTAACATCAGTGATGTCACACTTTAGTCCGTAAATTACCAAAATAGGCATGTAGTAAATATTCGTCGTTAATAACAATAATCCGTTTTTTAAGTGTTAATGTTATAGCCCTAAAATGTGACAATGACAACTCATATTTATGGTAATATATTCGAGTACCTACCTCGGATTGTTATGTGTGTTTGTGTTGGGCAACCACTCAGCATATAACATTATGAAACCAATCACGTTATGATGTTGCTGCGGACGTTAATAATTTATGCATATTATGAATTAGAAATAAATAAAACTGCAGCCATAACGGCTAAAACCCGAAGTGCGGCTACACCTAAATTTAGCCGGCTGCAACTAGCAACTGTGGCCAGTACTGCCGTCATAAGTAAGAAGGCCGTAACTGATAATTTTGTCAAAAATGAGTTATTAATATATTCAGAATCCGCAAAGAAAATGCTATCTTATGGTCTTACACACAAAGCTGTAACTCGTATAGATTTAGAGATATCATAAGGATTTTAGCCTTAACCGACATAAATTCACAATTTTTTATTATATTTTTACTAAAACTTAAGGAAAACATTAAAATAAGATAAATACGCGTATATGATTTAAATAATTATATAACATAATAAAGCCTATTTTGACGTCTTATAAAACAAGAATCACTAACTAAAACCATTCAGTCAATCGCGGGCCGTCATCCTAACCTAATATTATAAATGCGAAAGTAAGTTTGTTTGTTTGTTACCTTTTCACGCCTAAACCACTGAACCGATCAACCTGAAATTTTGCATATACGTTGTCAGGTGTACAGACACGGACATAGGGTACCTTTCATCCCGAAAAAAAGTAGGTACTGTTCCCGAGGAAGACAACAATAACGTTCTTATGATTATAGATGGCGCCACGTGTCTTTCGAATCAAGATTGAATTATATCATTAAAAAAGAAACTTTAGTAGTGTTTAATTTAAGTACCTAATACATTTTGTGAGTCTAGAGTGTCGATAGGCCGGTTTTTCATGCTCCTAAATATCCGAATATATAAATGCGAGAGTGTTTGTTTGTTGATTACGCTTTCAAGCTAAAACGGCTAAACGGATTTGGATGAACATTTGGCACTTGGGTAGACAATGACCTGGAGAAGGACATTCATCCGGGATCGCAGACGAAGTCGCGGGCAACAGCTAGTTTTAGATAAAACTTCAACTATCTCCGAATCAACGTTGGCGTAGTTACGGCTTTCTTTCTTATGACGGCAGAGTAGCAGTTGGTTAAACTTAGATGTAGACTGAAAGGTAGGTTAGGTTAGGTTAGAACTGTGACCACTCAATGCAAGAGCCGAGCGAGCGAAGCGATCAGTGCTGTGGTAGCGGCCAGCGAGTGCCAGGGTCCGCTTAGGCACAAGAGAATGTAATGTTTTGAGAAGGTATGATGAAGGCTACACCTAGTTTTAGCCGAATGCAATTTGCTACTGTTAATTAAAAGGCTACACCTTAATTTAACCACCTGCTATCTGCCACACCTAGGTGTAGCCGCACTTCGGGTTGTAGCAGTAATTACTATAACGTAAATAAAAACCGTATAAGCTTTGGATTAATAAGAAAATATTCTAAAGTAATTATAGTCGGAGGTTATCATAAAATTAATATGCCTCGGTCGACACCGCACATAAGTCGTTAATACTTGACGCAGTCGAATATTGATTAAAGTAACTAACTAGTTCCGAATGACACGGCCATCTTCTGTTCGGTAGGTATATACTTACATACACAAAGATTACACAGCCTACTAACTAGGAGTGGAAACGAAAGTAAACAAAATTTAACTGACAAACTAGTTTTCGCGTTGCGTGCAGCCAACAGATTAAACGGCAATTAAAAACAAACGCAAAAAATGCATTTCTCCAATAACACAACTTTCGTTTTTAATAAAAACGTGTGGATTGGACCCCACCATATGCTAGTATCGATTATAATTTTATTATAGTTAGAAATCGACGCGTCTCTTCAAAGGGGTCGCTCAGTCAGCGAACTTAGGAATGTGAGTCCCGTTTAGTGATGAGCGAAGCCCGCAGCGTTATATTAACTTCCCTATATTTTCCAGTCCAATCACTAGGATCGCCTGCGCAGCGATCGTTCCGCCTGCGCTATCGGCTAACTAATTCGAATTAACCCCACGATACTATTACAATTACGACGCACTTAAATGCAAGATACAGGGAAGCCTCGTTGTATTAATGAAATTGAATGAGCAACGATCATGGTCGAGATATAACGAAATACCTGCAATTCGCGGTGCCCTCGGGCTAATAGGTAGTTCTATATCTATTTAAGTCTCATAACGTTTTACACGACGGTTACAGTAACACGAGTAATCTGAACATCGCAGAGCACCATAAACGGTAATTACATATCAACAATGACGGTAAAGCGTTATAAAGACAAGATCGACGTGAGATAAGAAATTAAAAACACTTTCACTGCGTAATTGCTGTCAGTAAAACACTAATAAGGTGACAAACTTGTACCGAAACGTACTTATAGCTGCGTGAGGGCTTAGCGAGTCACATTAGAAAGTAAGGCACAGGTTGTAAGAACTCGCACAGTTACGGAAAGTACGGGAAAAGTGTGGCCGATGGGAAGATTTGTTTTTCACAATGGATGAACGTTCATAGACGTTATTTTAGTTCTTGTCAACACATACAGCCATTGTTTGCGAGATGTTTGAGTATAAGAATGTTGTTCAACAATCTTGATTGCTACTTACTGTCGCCTCAAGATAATAGCGCCTGCGAGTCAGAGTCACTGTTGCATGGAATGGAATAGGTATGGTTACGTTGCTCTGAAATTACTGAATAAAATTTGCTAACTAGCCCATTGGGAAATCATTTACTATGAACAAAGTGCCTAACAAGGGATATCCGTTATTATAGAAAAGAATGCAAGCAGTCTTCACAACATTATGTCACGTTGACTCCACGTGCTTTTAGTAGCCATTGCGTGACGTAAGGAAGGGTGGTAGTTCCATAATTGGCAAGGCACCTAGTAGTGGGTGTAGCGTCATGTTGATACAGTCTACTTCCGAGCGTGGCGCAACGGCGCGAGCGCACGTGACGCGCCCACGCGCAGGGCTGACACGTGAACGTTAATGAATAAGCTAACATAGGACTCAACTGTGTACATTATTGTTATCGCACATAAAAGCCATACAATAAAAAAAAAAGAATTGAGAAATTAACTAAACATTACAGTAATTGTAATGTTTACTTTTACTGTTATAAATCATTGTTATTTGAGAATCCATTGGATTTTTAAAACGACGAGAAGTAAAAGAATAATTCAATGGACAACAATATTCAATTAATTAGTTATGCTAGCACTGAAATATTAAAGAGCCCGCCAATCCTTGGGCTCAGTTTCAGTTTGGAGTTTGCTAACAGCCCTATCGATATTGTGTTGACTATAATAGAAGCAGCATGCAACCAACCATAGGTGACTCCCATACAACTTGTCAGTAACGACATGCGACGTCACGTGTCAACCATCTTGCGTAACAAATGAAAATCGCCGCTTTTCCATCGCCGTCAGTTGCGTAACGGAAAAGTTGAGCAAGTACTTACAAAATAAACATCAACTTTGCACAAGAGGAAAGTTCGTCGCGTTCGACAGTTCTCAGAAATCTTGTTTAATAAAACCATAGTCATTATAATAAAATATACATACAGGCAAGTAAGTTATGGGAAAAAACGACGCATGTATGAGTCAGACGCCGAAAGAAACTAAACGATTCGTCCGTGTATATACGATGGAATCGAATTAACGTTTGATGGCTTAGCGCTTTGAAATAAGCGAGCAATAAACCGATGAAATTACTCTGCTATTTTAAAAACCGCGTGCGTAATCAAACGCTAGTTAATCCGCTTATTTTGGAGCCCTGTTCACATTGATGGTCAACTCATAACATTAAATGAAATGTGATCTGATATTATCTGATCTCTGTACCATTTTTTCTGCGTACATTAGCAATTATGTACCTACATTACAAGATCAGTGATAAGATATATAGGTATGTATCGATACCTTGTAACCTGGACATTGAACTGTTCAGAATTATGTCCATATAAGTTGTTAGATAACGATGGCCATAATTGAAGGCCATTGATGAAGGGATATCAACACAATATGGTGAGTTGTGGATCGATGGTGACTTTGCCCTTAGGCTAGGAAGCATCCCATATAAAGCTAACTTAAGGGTATCTGCCCAGTTCATTGGATTTTTCTAATTAATGATTGTAGCTAGATACAATGCAGTCATTTATTTTCTTTAATTTCCAATGAAAACCAATCAGTTTGATTTTTCATTTATGTTGACAGTTACGTGAGCAGTATGCTTTGTGGTCGAGTAGAGGTTTCTAATGGCATAAAATATACCAAAACAAGTTAGCTGCGATAGACAATGTATTTGTCTTAAATAAATATTCTTCAGTAAATATTTTGTCACGTAAAGTTTCAAAAGTAAAATAAAAAGCTTAGTGTAGGTACGTGCGCTTGCCCACACCTGTCTGATACGTCGATGTAAGAATGGGCGTGTCAGTCTGCGGCGTTTCAAAACTGCGCCCGCACAATGCACCCAGATTGACACTCATTGTTACATCACCCATTCACCAGCTATCTCGATCGTCCATTATTTTAACACCTATCATTATTTAATTACAATCAAGTGGACGATTGCCTCTTTGGTGCAGTAAATCATTACGTAGGAATTATACGAAATAATAGAAAGTTGTGTGATTGGTGCCATGACAACGCTTTTTGGTTGATTTCAGAATTATATATTGTTTCTCAGAGAATGAGATAGATGCGATTTATTTGGTTATATAAGGTTCTTGGAATGGACGGGTCATTTTACGTTTACTTTGTTAATAGTCCTATTTAATTTTTCTGCTGTGCTATGTCCTATAATTTGCTATGCCTATTTATTCATTCATATTTTAAATTTATTTGATTTAAAATAGAATTACAACATTAGATATTAACATACAGGGTCAAATTAAATTAGATAGCGAAACTCCGCAGTTGTGAATAGGGATGATGACTAAAAAATGTTTTTTTGTCCGTCATGTAGATTATTAAAATATATTGGACACGTATTTTTTTCTTTTTCTACGTAATCAAAAGATTACGGCGATACATTGAGTTAAAATGTGGCATGACGTCACGTCTTCGTAGATTTTATACGTAGAAATGACGCAGCAAGCCCCCACTCCCGAACTTTAATGCGAGTTATCGAAGTCATTTTTTATTAATATGAAAAAGCAAAAAATACGTATCTAATATTTTTTTATTATCTGACTGACGGACTAAATAGAATTTCTTTTTTTTACCCAGGCATCATCCCTATTGTGATGGATATCTAAACATGATAAAACAAAACAAATAAATTCGTAGCATACTAAATATATTAAACTGAATTTTTTTTGGACATACTGAAGGGCTAAGCTAAGCACTTGTATACTTGTATATATATTTTTTTTTTAATAAAGCAAATTATAATAATAATAATCATCATCTTCCTGCTCTTATCCCATGTTACTTGGGGTGGGCGCAACACGTTTTCTTCTTCCATTCTCCCCTGTCAACCGCCACGCTATCATTCACTCCCTTCTCTTTCATATCATTCCTCACACAATCCATCCATCTTTTCTTCGGCCTTCCTCTCCCTCTCCATCCATCAACATGTATATTCATCACTCTTTTAGTCACATGCGCTTCGTCCCTTCTCATCACATGCCCATACCAAGCCAAACGATTTCCTTACAACTTTTCTGTCACTGGCGCCACTTTCAGCCTTCCTCTTATACTCATTTCTTACTTTATCCATTCTCGTCACTCCACATATCCATCTCAACATTCTCATCTCCGCTGCATCCAATCCTTTTTCATCCGTCTTCTTCACGGCCCAGCATTCAGACCCATAATAATATAATATAATATCCTGGGACATTTCACACACAGTCATCTGATCCCAAACTAAGCAGAGCTTGTACTATGGAAACCAGATAATTGATATACTACATACACTACTATTTTTTTGTTGTAAATACATACTTATATAGATAATTACGATAATTTATTTTCTATCGTTAATTGCGTATTAACGGTAGAAAATAAACATAAAAATAAACAGTAATATTAGTTGATTCTGTACACATACAATTATTTGAAAAGGTTTATTTAGATACTATCATCATCCGGGCCAATTATATTTCCTCTTCCACCGAGTAGCTGAAATCTTCTTCATCCGAGTTCTTTAGTCTGGCAATTACTGGAACCTTTAGGAGTGTTATTGTTTCCTGTTTCCTGAGGAAGTATTATGGCAAACTTCAAAAATAGCGAGTTTCTTCATTTTTGTCCACCTAACGAACAAAAAAAAAACTTTGTATGACATGGGCAAATAGGTGCACGGGAATACAACTAATTCCTGTAAAGCACGAGTCAGGGAAGAAGAAAAAAAAACTAAAACATTGTAGGTGATAACTACGAAACACATGATGAAACACCTTCAATCAATCACTTTAAAAGGCGAATAAACGTCGATTACAAAATCCACATCACAAGTGTCAATTTCTCCATGATTACAGTATGAAAAATATCGATAGCTACCCGCAATTATTATCAAATCATACAGTTGACATATCTAGCTATCGTGCAAAAATATTGTGTCGTTGAATATTGCATGTTCAAATTTTGCATGTAGTGACGCTAGATACGGGTTATTTCACACTGTGCGCCGGTTGTGAAATCACTTAAAAATGAGTTTTTTCGTTAAACTTCACAGACCTAACGGGTATCGATATCTTAATACAATAAAATAGATTGTATCAACTCACACATCAAATAACAACACTACCAGAAAGCCGCTAGTGCCGCTACCCAAAAAAAAAAAGTCATCAAATTTTTTTTTTTTTTTTATTTGGTTAGAGTTTAGATATCGATATCCATCACGTCTGCGGAGTTTCGCTAGCTAATTTAATTTGACCCTGTATATGAAAAAGCACTCAATTTATATAAATTAGAGTTACAGCAATTCAAATCACTGCAGGATACTAGATACTTAGGTACGTAAGGACAAATAACCTAGGCAAGTAAGGAATGTTTAGTTTTTCAGATTACAAATGTACTTTCTTCCACTGTAATGTAAGTGATACTACATCACTTGACGTGTGGAGATGATGTCAAAGCATACAATGAAATGTAACGCACTCGTAACTTCGTAAGTAACGGCCGAGTTGCGCAGACGCAGCGCGAGATGGATCGCGGCTGCCGAGAGTAATAACCTCGCTAGTCACAGCCACTATGTGTGTCGCAGACTCGCAGCTTTCGCAGCTGTGAAGCGAATAGGTACTCTAGTGAAACTGACAAAAAAAATTAAATCTTGAGATATATTCCATTCGGTACAGTTATAAAAGTGCGAAGAAATGTCGAGGCGAGTTGATTTCGGTTTAAAATTGAACTAGTGGGAAGTACCGGTTCCTAAGCACTGCCTGTGACGATTGTCATGGATATTACATGAGAGCCCGTGTCCTCTTCAAGACATGGAAGGCTCTATCCAACTAACTAAGCTGTATAACGTCGTAAGGACTGGAAAATGGATATAACTATTTTGAACTTGCCTCGTATTCTCTAAATTAATTAACTGTGTGGAGAGTTGCTGATGGTTCAACAGATCATCGGATCAGACTGAAATAATGTGCAGCGATGTTGCTTCACCGCTTTTAATTTTAAATGGGCGGTTTGAAGGCTCCATTAGGTATGAGTCGTCGTCAAAGAATGTCGAAATCCAACATTTTAGATTATTGACTTAACTAATGAATAATGATTTACATAAACTTTTGCAAGTGATTTATTAGTGACTTATTTTATTTATTACAGGTAGTGAGTGGAACTCACTACCTGCGTCTGTGTTTCCGAGGGCATACAAACCTAATCTCTTCAAAGTGAGAGTGAACAGGCATATTCTGGGTAAGCTCACTCCATCGTCGATTTTGTCTCTGTCACCTCTGACCTAGACTAGAGTCAAGAGCAAACCCATCTCAAATTTTAAAAAAAGACATGTAATATTGAAATCAACAAAATCCACCTAAGTTGCAAGTTAAAATGTTGACAGGTTGATTGAGCATTGCATTTATAATTACCATTAGCCCCTGTCAAAAGTTTAAAAAATTAATTTGATGTGAAAAAAAAAATTAAGGATTCTATTGACTTGCACAGCGAGAGATAAGCCATTAATATTCCACCAGAAATATATTAAGTTGAATGGAATTTCTATACAGGGTGCGCATGGACCGATGAATGGGGGATTGGTGGGGTCATTTTGAAAAGCCGCACGGGTCGATCCATCAGGTTAAGCTACGCTTGACCGTGACCATCTGTACATACCGAGACTCATCCGTGCCTCAGAAAGCACGTTAAGCCATTAGTCCCGGCTGTCATTCGTGGATCTTTGACAGTCGTTACGGGTCGTCAGAAGCCCGAAAGTCTGACAAACAGTCTTACGAAGGGGTATCGTATTACCCAGTAACTGGGTTGTGGAGGTCAGATAGGCAGTCGCTCCATGTGTTCTTATGTATTCAGCTGCATTCGGTTAGACTGGAAGCCGACCCCAACTTAGTTGGGAAAAGGCTAGGCGGATTGATTGGTGAGGTCATTTGCTACGTTTTTCCCAAAGATACCCATGTCCTACGTGTGACGGTAATTAAGATATGTTTTTTTCAGTTTTTTCTTTGAATTATCCAAAATCTGGCCTTTGAATCGTTATTATTTTTTTTTTGTTTATGTTTGTAATAGAACAAAATAACTTTTATTATGTAGTCTGCAATGAATTTAAAAGTTGTAATTTTTCATACATTTAAACATTATTAAGACTTTGGAAGTACCTAGGTCATTTTCTACAAATCAATTAGATCAAATAATAATTTATTTAAAATAAAACAACATTGCAAACTATAATAAAAGCTATTTTGTTCTATTACAAACATTAGCAAAAAAAAAATATAACGATTTAATGCGAGATTTCGGGTAATTCAAAGAAAAAACCAAAATAATAATATTTCAATTACCGTCACACTTAGGACATGGGGTCTTTGGGTGAAACCTAGCAAATGACAATCCAATCCCCCAAAAAATTGTATCAGTCTATGCGTCAAACACCCTGTATAAAGTTAAGAAAAATTAGGTCACTCACTTTCGCAAATACATTATACCAAGAGAATAAAGAAATACAAATATCAACAAACCATTGTAGCAACCCAGTCAGTCCATTGTAGACATTGAAACGGCATTCAGATTGATCAGCAAATGATTGTTTATAATGACGATAGAATTCAATAGATATTCAGCATGTATATTTATCTTTCAGCATGTATATTTTGACAGGCCAGTCGGCGTGGTTGGTTAAGATACCACCTGTCACGCCACAGGTCGTGGGTTCGATTCCCATCCAGGACAAACATTTGTGTGCATGAACATGTCCGTTTGTCCTGAGTCTGGATGTAATTATCTATATAAGTATGTATTTACAACAAACAAAAAAAGTAGCATATGTAGTATATCAGTTATCTGGTTTCTATAGTACAAGCTCTGCTTAGTTTGGGATCAGATGACCGTGTGTGAAAATGTCCCAGGATATTATTATTATCTTATTCACATTGAATACATCCTTATGTTGCGATCATAAGAGGATTTCGAATGAAATTGACCAACAAGGAGGACGAGTATCGGGTTATAGAATATATATATACTACAAAATGTAGATATAACTATACTTTGAATGTCAACAACAACTCTAAAAGGAAAAACAAGAGACCTTTAACAGTGCCTTCTTCCTCCGAACCTCACTCGGCACTCGGCTAGACAGATCTGTTACTTTTGTACTTCTTTTTAAGGCTTGTGCTCCGCAAAATACGGCGAAACTAGTAACTTTGTGTCCATCTTTTACAGTAACTATAGCATGTTTTTGATAGGAAAAATTACACAGTCATTTACAATACTTAGGAAGTGATTTCCTTTGTCCTGAAGACTATTTTAGTTTATAGAACTAAAGAAAAAAAAAACTAAATCCAGGTCTACTTTTTTCTAGCTTTTACCATAATTATTACTCTTATACTCCATACTTATTTTTTTTAGTTCAATCAATGTATTTTTTGTAAAAATAGATACGGGAGGACAAGCCTTAATTGCATGCTCCTCAATTTTTTGTCTATACCGAGTCGTCGCGTTTCTAAAGAAAACAGAACCAGTTTAGTAATGAACTTTTACTACTTATAGGCATTTTAATTAAAACAAATACTTTGAGACTAAAGTTCGAAATGTATGCGGCAATACTGTAAATTCAATGGGCTAGGTGAAAACTAATAAAGTTATTGTTAGGTTTTATTCCTTGGTAGCTTATGTTTTTAAAGATAATTGTTAAAATGAGTTAAATTTGTTATGATTTCTGTTTTATTTAAATATGTAAGTATACGATTAATTTATATTGTTTGGGAATGTCAACACTTGATTTAATAATGATTAAGGGAATGATCGATTGGACCATGACATTGGTATCGCCCGATATAGTGGGCCAATGGGAGAGCGGGACTTTCCGCGGGAACTTTAGGGATAAGTTGACGAGTAGCGGGTGCGCAGGGGGCATTCTGGACCGTCGATTGCGACATTCGATTAAAAGTAGTGCTGAACAGTAGTTATAATAAGTACATATTAATATAGTCGTTTTTGTTAATAGTCTGAGTCTTTGAGTTTGTATTTAATACAGTATTCCCAGCTAGAATAATTTACCTTTGTGAGTGGAGACCGCTCCGCTGAGGCTTATAGATTCAACACTATGCATTGCCCCATTACCAAAATTACAGTTAGTTCTCATAAAACAATTATATTGGCACGCAAATTTTATGTGCGCCAGCAAAACTCAGTAACCAAAACATGATTCTAAAATAACTTCCCACGTAAATGTTATTATAAGTAAATGAATGTATAACGTTTTGGCAAGTGTAATGGCCGCTGTAAATCAAACGTCCACTCTCAATGCGCTTATCTATACTCTAAATAATATCTCAAGTTTGACTGTTTCGCAACAACAATGCCAAGAACACGCCATTTGCTCTTAAACAGGGAAGTTCAATAACTCAATAGCAATAACCCGACATGATCGTAACTCGACAAGAATGTTGTAGATTCCGATCAATCCTTATGGTTTCTAATAGTTGCACAATTAAATCAACTATATGACCAACATGGTCAATCAATTTTGGTTAAAGACTCGCATGAAACTGAGCGCCATAAGAACTCTGATCCGGTTTGCCGCTGAGTAACAAAGGTGCGGTGGAAATAAATCTAATCGACAAGATGTATCGAAGCCATAATATAATATTGGCGCATGATGTTGAGAAACAAAGCAAAGAGCTAACGATGTAACAGATAAAAATAAACAACTTGTAAATAAAACAAGACACGTATCGCAGATGAGGCAATTCTTCGAAGGCGATGTTTTGTCCGGACCTAACAAATGACGATGCTGTCCGCTCCTCCGCTCGGTCTAGCAACCACAAAATTATATTTTATTTATACTATGTATTATAGGTGCATACAAATCTGCATAAGTAGAGGTCTTCATTACCTACATTAAGTTGGCAAGAAACTAATTAGATTTTCACATTTTACAGAATCTAAGCCTGAAAACCACTGAAGTTTAGTTAGATGTCGTATCCTATAAAAAGCTTATCATCAATGATGTTTTAGTTGAAAATTCTTAAAAAACTTCAAATATTAAATACAATAATTTAATTCAATTATCATATTCCGCAGAAAGGCAAGCTAATGAACGTAAAATTCTCAAATAAACAGCGTTCAAACAAAACAAAAAGATGAATCACCACAACCGGTGTTTATCAAACACCATATTTGGGACGTGATATGATTGATTTTGGAGGATTCTTTGTTTTTTGTTTTTTAATACCAAATTACTATGTTAATCTTGGATGTTATTATGAACATGGCAGGTCCAAAATATGTATTGTATTTATTATTCTTTAAAACGCTGTACCTAATGTATGTAATAATGAGTTATCGTGCTCTAACAATACTCATATGATTGTGACGAAAAGTAGGACGTCGATATACGCGTTAATTATATCTATCAGCAATTCAGCACACGTGCGGAATTATTTTATGTCAATAGAGAAGAAACCTGCCGAGCGCAGATTTAAAACAAGTTCTGAATAGGTCATTAGTTACTATAATAATGACAGAAAAAAAACCGGCTAAGTGCGTATCGGACCACGCACAATGAAGGGTTCCGCAGTTGGGATGAATTTATCCCAAGAACAAACTTAACATTGTAGTTGAAAAACTTGTGGAATGTATGGGACATTCCAACTACAAATGTCCATAGTTAAACAAAAAAGATCCAACCCACATTACACCTAATGTGGGTTGTATCTTTTTCGTTTAACTATCGACAATGTAAGTTTGTACGCACAATATTTAGAGATTTACCATGTTATTTTAAGACCACACTTATAGGTTTTCCTGTAATCTATAGCTATAAAATTATTTTCTGTATTTTTTTCAAAATTTTAAGGTCAGTAGTATCTGAAATAAAGGGGGGGGGGGGAATGGTCAATTTTCGTCTATTTCATAAATAACTTTAAAACAGTTTAAATTATTAAAAAAAAAATATTTGAGACCCTCACAGTAAGGCCTTTCATAGATATATGGCACGGTACAACTTGCAATTTATTTTTTTCTTTATTGCCCTCTAAAATTGACCCCCATATTCAATTAAGTTACATTACACGTCCGTTTTTGGGTCACAGGAATACATACGTGTACCAAATTTCAACTTAATCGATCCATTACATTCGGAGCAAATTGGCTGTGACAGACGGACAGACAGATGGACACGAGTGATCCTATAAGCGTTCCGTTTTTTTTCTTTTGAGGTACGGAACCCTAAAAATCTTTCGCCATATCTTTATGATTAAAATGGATGCGTAAAAAATACATTGTATAGTTGGCTGTAATAAAAATTGTATAATTTACATTTTCCAGCGTGTATATTTCATTTGTTTCCAATTTACGTGTTGGACTACTAAAAGCTGAAGCTAAATATCACTTTGTGTTAAAACTTTTTACACACATGGTCTCTGGACCCCCTTGGGAATGATGAAATGTAAATAATGACTTATAATATAATAATGAATAATGAAAGAAAACAAGTTACAGATGACCATACTGGCACTATTCTATCGCCATTTACAGCGTGCGAGTTGAGTGAATGTCCCTTACTCATGGATTCATACAATCGCTATGTCTATCGTTCACAATCGCTTAATTGATCTCGTCGGTGACGAGTAATAACTAATAAGTATGTAGTTACAGTTCCGTTACCAATGCGTCGAGAAAATACCAATCAGCGTCGAGAATCTGGTAAGTATTACACTGTCTTGCAAAAAAATCTGGCAAATGTGACAGGAATTTTACGCGACATTTTGTCCTTACATTAATTTGCTCATAAAACAAATGTACAAGGTATGTTTTTGCATACATAAGCAGTTCTTACATAATATGACTATAGACAAGATAAAATAGGCATTTAAAGGTTACCTCAAACAAGCAGCCTAAGGAACATTTGCTTAATTGAAGGTTGAAAATGAAGGTTAATAAAAAGCTAATTAACAATTATAAAGTTGCTTTAAATTAGTCATTTAATATTTGCTTATGTTGTAGGTAGTCTGATTTATTAGTTCAGTTTCATATGACAATTTATATCCAATGGAAATATGATAAATGAGTGGGTATCAACTAAAATTACATAAAATTAATGGCGTACTACATATTATTTTAATGGTAATATGTTCTATACGAGCCGCGATATACATCGAAACGCAAACAAAGCAATCAAAAGCATCGAGCGTAGCTGCGCGTACGCTGTAATTATCACTCAATCCAGGTACGTAGGAGTACATACATCATCATTTAATAAGAACTTTTTAAACGCAGATGTTCCCTATTCGAAACAGCAGACAAAAGGCGTTAACGCAATAGAGATGCCCGCACAAAAAGACGGACGAACAGATGCGCGAGAGCCGCGAGAGGAGTCGTGGTATTTGTCTGTAAATCACACGAGCAAACAGCACGCACACCACTGGGGCGCAGGCGCGTGGTGACAGCGTTATGGGTGTGTGAGTGTACCTGCCATCAAGGCTGCGCTCGGGCATACCTGCCCCTACCTGCCTATCTCGCATTCTTGTACTATCTGCAAAGTATCGGAAGGTTTGCGCGTGTCGTAACGGTGCCCGCGTGCTTGCTGTTCAAACTGAACTTTACACGGCTCGACTGTCCTCGCCACCAAATCATTTTAATCTTGCCAGTTCCCACCGCTGATTGACAATGCAATTATGAATATGGTAATACTGTTTGTCAGACCTTCAGCATTCGACATATTTTGAATATATTAAGTTGAATAATTCGAAGCCAAGACGGTTAATTCCATTTTATAATAATTCATCATTCTGTTAACGACTACGCACATCTACGGTATTATTTTTGTCTGCCAAAACAAACAGGGAAATAGTAAATCTTATCTTATGAGCCTTTAAAGTCAACAGAAGATATTTTTGGAATGTTTCATAAATTATGAGAATAGCGCAGATCGCTACGGCCGCGGCTACGACTGCTACGCACTCAAAACGCTACTGAAAGATTGAATGGAAATTGATAGAATTTATCAACGAACTGAATATCATTGAGTATTTATTTACTAAAATTATTATTCATCTTCCATTATTTTAGGAAGGTGTTAAATGTGTCAAAGCTTACATTGATTTATTATTATTTAGTGATGTCCTCGATACATACGCTTGTAGGTCACGGACCATCAACCTCAAAACCTTTACAAGGAAATGCAGATCAGGTTAGCAGAAATTAACATTGCAAAACGAATCGTTTCCGCAAATAAAATATTTTCGCGTGGCTCGCGACTACTCGCGAGAATCGTCTACATAATTATTAAAATTTTAAAACACGCTGATTTATTATTGCAGAACGTGTAGATTATTAAATTCCGGAGTACAATAACGGCCAAATAAAACATGTTTGAGCTAATCTCTAGAGTGGAATCTGAGAGCAGCTTATTACACTTGAAACCATGCTCCTTGAATCTCATATTGCATTATGATTCATGTCAGAGGTTCAGCGAGTCATGGCGTCAAATGTCGAGTTTGAGTCCCTTGTATTGTTTGTATTGTCTCATCCGAGGCGGTGCACGGTGTGATGTCATAGTTCATAGGAACGCACGCCTTCAACCGTCAGTTTCGCAACCCGATGGATGTTACCATGGACGTGTTTCAGAGTTGGGTGCGTCGCACTCAGCGGGCTGCGTCTATTGTGCTATTTACAAAATGGTCAAGACGTAATGTTAGGTTTTATTGGTTGTGCAAGCAGTGCATGAGGTTTGGAGGTGAGGGGGCCGGAGGGGGGGTCGTAACAGGTGTACGAGGCCGGCGCACGCGCATGGGAGCGACGCGAAGGTCACCACAACTTGTGGCGTTCTCTAGTGTCGCAAGTTGATTACCGTAACTCCATCGTTCTAAAAGAAAAGTTATGCTAGCTGTACCAATAAGAACATTCTCCGAGTTTAAGGAGTAAATACCTAATAGACATAAGCGTCTTATGTCACTTAATTGGCAACCAAACATTATTTTGACTATAAACTTAGCACCTATTATATCTTTACAATCAGCTGCAACTTAAATAGACAGAAATTAGATCGTAGAAAACTCACCTCTTTGAGACCATCAAGACGTCCGAGAGACTTGGACTGTCGCAGTGGCAGGAAGGCCTTCAGCGCGTCCATACGTGAGCGCTCCGGCTCCGCATTGACGGTGGCGGTGAGGTCTGCACACGACAAGCGCGCCTTCCTGCGCTTGTCCAGCAGCTGCTTGGCCGTGCGCGAGCGGCGCTGCGCCGGCGCCGCGTCCTCCTCGGGCTCGCTGCACACCTCCCGCGCGGCGTGCACCGTGTGCCGGCGCCGCGACACCGGCGGCGACGTCAGACGAGACACCAAAGACTCGAACATGACGCCCAATATCACCCACTGCACTGCTGATACGACCAGTCACCACCAGCTCTTAAGCCTTGTAAACCCATATTGTGCAGCTCGATTTATCCCGTACGATGGAACGCCTACAACCAAACATTACTTCTGTGATGGCTGTTCTTCAGCCACAGCGGGCGCGACTTTCCATGGCCTCTCAAATCACAGGCACAGGTGCCTAACATGCGAACACAGCGGCACGCGCTTAGATGTGGGCAATGTGGATCGCTGACCGATCTGCCGCGGTATTGTCACTCGACTGAACGATAGTGACTCTCGAAATAGCTTTGTTTGTGATTCATTCACACAGTGTGCGTACCGTGACGGACGGAAATGGCAAAACGCGTCCACATTTGCATCCAACTATTACCTTCCTAAAGCAAAACGCGTGCATCACAATAATACTATAATAATATGTACATAGTACATATACATATACATATACAATATGTACATAGTACTACTGGTGTGGAAACAATAGGTGTCGAAAGAAGTTCAGCTGAGTGTTTTTATTCACACGTTTATGAACACTTCTATTAAGTTCGTTAACCCAGTTACTGAGTTAGTATTGTAATTAAATAAATCTGAGACTTAATCACACGATGCGGCGTGTTGGAAACACTTGAAAGTGTGCCACTGTCCAAAACATTGTGGTGGCAGGTTGCCATCGACGACGTGCTCAAATAGAAACACAAGGCCAAAACTGAAAGCGAAAATAGAAACATAACTGAGGAAGACTTCTTTCTTATTTACAAGTTCATTCTTACTACAGTTTTCCGGTCTACTTTTATATAACAGCAGCCCCATAGAATATTAAGTACAATGATTCGGTGAGGCTTGTTAGAAACGAAATTGCAAGTGGTTCTAAAACGTAACATAACACTTAGTTGCAAATGAGTAACATGAAACTATCCAATAGTCACGTTACACTCAATAAGCATGGTTATAATTCAATTTTTGAATGAAAATAATTACAAAAATCTGTAAGTAATTTATATATTTGCATATTTTTGTAGAAGAGGCATTCGAAGTGGGCCAGTAGGTAACCACCCTTTGCAGCTAGCACTAATGAAATTACCAGCGTGACAGTATTCTACGTAGGGCTTAAAATGTTGTGACTTATGAACAGGCAATTGCGAAAACACGCGCGACTTCACTCAGCCACGTCGTAAACGAAAAATATTCTTGTATTTTCACTTTTACACCTGTGTCAAGAGACGATTGTTTACTTCTTTTTATGACGATTGTGAATGCGCTGCCTGTACAAGGTAACGAAGTAGGCCACCTGATATTGTGACCGAAAGCTAAACATGTTCGAGTGTTAGGTAAGTCTAAATTCAAGTTCATATACATGCGGCGGACGTCGATAATGAATGTTTGAATTGTAACTGCTAGAACAAGGTGTTTGGTCGCACGCTCGAGGGCTGCTAGCCTCGGTCGGTACTCGGTAGCTATCGTTTGTGGAGCATGGCTCAGCTAATAAAACGGTTAGTCCTAAGTCGGCGACGTCGACGCAAACCGGTACGCGGACCGGTCCTGCATACCCACCCCCCCGCGCACATCACCACATCCCCGCGCACTTCTAAAATACACGCATACACGTCACCTTATCAAGAGAGCCACTGCGGCTAAGCTTCTTGTCAATCCGCTCTCCTATTTCATGGAGCGTTGGGACCGAGGAAGGTATCCTCGGATCGAATTTATCGTTGGAAACTAACTCCCCGTAAGCTGGCAATATAACCTGGACACCGTGCTGGTTAACCGCAGTTTATATTAATTAAAAGTAAACTCTCAATACGAACGAAATCAGTGTCGTATTCGTATTTGATGGGCAAGCGTGCAATCTAAGATGCTTGCCAATAAATATTGGATATGATTTGATACTATGATGCAACCGCCCAAAATAATATATTGTATTTCTTAGCCAAGAAAATCGTGAAGAAATCAAATGTAGCGTGAAAACAATTGGCGAAAGTCTGGCATAAAGACAAGTTAGCCAATAGTCGAGCGCAGTGACAAAGGCGTAGATTAGAAAGTGTGTTGTGTTGTGTATCAGAAAGCCCGTGATACCGCGCGCACACGCTCTGATTGGCGCCCTATCTACAAATCTGTCGCGTAGCCGGCGCACGACCATGTTTATACATCCACCCACCTAACTAGTAATTACCTAAAGCGAAAAGGCCCTTTTTTAACGGATTTTCTAGTTCAAAAACCCAGTTAAAGTGCAATCGGTTTTTAATTTCCTTATTTTCTTTTGCCTTAAGCTGAGCACAATCCAGAAAAAAAATAAAACACTGGTAGGTATCCCGAAACGGACCCACATGAATCTGTGCATGATCGACTACATGATCGATGACGCATTCAGAATAATAAATTTCTTCTCATTCCGTGGGTTTTTTATTTCTTTGCAACATGTCAAGCCATGTCAGTATTTTGATGGTCGAAGAATGGCCCCGACCAAATGCCTTATAGGGGTGAGTGGGTGAGTTCAACGCCCGCCGGTGTATGTTTCAGTAGAGGTTATATAACTGTGCTCCAATTTCAGGTGTAGGTTGAGGAAATGTTACAAAGTTTAGGGGGTCAGGCGGTGACCTTGAGTCGGAAGTGGGTCGTTCGTGAGATGGGCTATCGGGTGGCAGACGTCACGCTCAGCGCGCAGCCCACCTCGCTGCCCGTCGCGTTGACCCGCACGACACCACTATCACTCGCTATCCACATCATCAAGAAATTACTTTAAGTGAACATCACAACTCAGAGTATACTGCGTGTAAGAATTTTATAATTTCGAAACCGACTCAAAACCTGTTGGTATTATTGACCATGAAAAAATTTTCTTTTCTTAAATATACGGCTTATTGCTACTAGTTTACATTTTTATTTTATTTTTTAGCAAATTTGTCCCACTTAAAAGTAAACGAGTAACCGCGGAACACGGAGTCGTTTAGTCTAATAACGAGACGTGAGTGAAAGCCAAAACCCTCAAGTTTATTTGAGCTTACTTTACATTAAAATAAACATGATATAGTTATAACCCAGCAGATATATTAATGCCTCGTGGAGCGATATTAATTAATCTCATTATACAGATGTAAGATTCACAACATCACCAATTTGTTGAAACCAAGTGTATTGTTCTGAGTCTGGGTGTGGGTGTATCTATATAAGTATGTATTGTATTTACAAAAAAAAAAGTAGTGTATGTAGTATATCAGTTATCTGGTTTCCATAGTACAAGATCTGCTTAGTTTGGGATCAGATGACCGTGTGTGAAATGTCCCAGGATATTATTATTATGTTTCTATAAATCTCTGAAATTATTTATTTTTCTAACATATCTCGGGACCCTGGGGCTCGGACCTTTGGAAGGCGTACGAGGAGCCGCAGCCAACTCGCAGAGGTCTCTTAGATAATTTTAAATGATGAGGAGGCACCAACCGACAATTATCCCTGTATGCACTATGCAAGTGACAACCCCCGGTTGGTGTAGGGCTATTGTTGTACGTGGACACAAAACATATTGGGCTATGGGTCTGGGTGGCTAAAGTGGATTGGGTAACTTGAACTATGGCAGAACTATGTCCCCTGCCTGACCAATGTTATATATTATACACGGATAAAATGGCAGGGGGTGACTTGCACACTCAATAATGGGCCCCCGGAGACGGCCGCTAGCACATACTGACGTAGCGACAAGGGGGCAACACTTCCTGAGGTGCTTGAGGAGTGGAGAGGTATTCCACGGCTATCAGGACAATCCCGGAAGTACGGTCAAGAGCCCTACCAGCACCTTACTGGAATACTTCCTTCCTCCGAGCACGTTTGCTCTTGCGAATCTCCACTCAAGCCGGCCAATAAAGGCAAGAAATAGGTGGGACCTCTGTTCCTCGTCAGTGTTCACTCCAGCCGGGTAATAAAGGCAAGCCAGAGATGAGGACAAGATTTCTCCCGGGAGGTAGGGTCCGTAGGGTCGCTACTGCCCAACAGCTCGCCACATGCTGCCCTGCGGGTTTCTGTATCTCTCTTGGTCTGGCTCCTCATCCTAGACCCGTTCCGGCAAAGTAAACTCTACCGGCACAAACCTAAAGTTCGGAGCGCACAAGCCCCACCACGGCGTCAACGTACAGATACAGCGGTGGGGTTATAATAAGTTATTATTATTATTATTATTATTAATTCATTTGATGGTTATACGCGACGTACAGTGTAAGCTACCAAAACGAAGTACGCTTTGATTTACTTCACAGTAAGACCACTTCTGTGTTTATTCTAGGCATTAGCATTTGTCACAAAGTTGCGTGAGGTTTCTTGTTTTTTTTAAGGAATATTTAGTTTTTGAGGCACTTCAGTTATGTAAACAGTTTGCCTGTTCGTTTACGGAGTGTCAAACAGTGATGGGAGTGTGCTCGCGTTACTTCACCACAGCCTCAAGATGTTATGAAGGGCGCGGGACCGTTACTTGGTACTCGTATACATTAGCTGCAGCGTGACAGAGTTATTTAAATGATTCTAACTGTTGCCTCCGTCGCCGTTGTCGATGGGAGCGCTATAACCCGGTCGCTGGCTCTGATACGCTCATCCAATGTCTATAGTTAATTTCTTTGTTTTTCTATTGAGGCAATATTATAAACATTATGTACGTTCTACACGCAACAGTGTTGTTCTCTTTAGCTGAATCGCTCCCACTTTTTGCATACATTGGCTGTAAGGCCACAAACACAGTCAGAGTAACAATGTTATTGGGTAAAAGGTTGCAATCAATCAAGTAATTTGTAAGACCCATTGTGCCATCTCTATACTATAGGAAACGATTTGTTGCTTGAGTTGCTTCGTTCATATTTTTCTCCATGGAAGGGCCTTGAATAGTAATCGTTCGCATTTGAATATGTATGTTACAAACCTGTGAATAATTTTCTGCGTTCAATTTATTTCCAATTACACATCAATTACCAGTACTGGTGACCCCAGTTTTAGCCTTATTAAGCACTAGGTCAAGGAATTATGATGCATCAATAGTTAAATTATGCTCCTCGTCGTAAGCTGGCTTGCTTTCTCTAGGTCACTTGTTTACTAAGCATGTCTATTCGTAACGGGAGGACAACATCTTGTGTAGGTCAAGCAAACTTTGTTATGTTCTCATTATGTTAGATTGTTAAAGAGACCTCCGTTAAAGGGAAAAGCATTCCATTATACCAGCACTTTCCATAAATCCTTTTCGTTACTCTTGGATTTACATGTCCTTAGTTACTTTATGTTGTCCACTTTGTTCTATAAATCCGTTACTGAATGTTATAAAACAAATTTCGAAAAAATGTCCCCCGTATTTAAATCCAGATGCCCGTTAATTATCTTGTCTTTCTACTAAAAATAATAAAATTTTATGTTCCCTTTCGGAGAGCAATAAAAATTCTTTCTGTCCGCTTTTAACTACGTTCTAAGTCACGAGATGTTAATCCGTTTGGAGTCACAAAAACACCATAAACAATGAGTGACCTTTTTTTTTTCCAAAATATGTCGATATCTGTACGCATACTATCATACCATGTTGAGTTGTGCCTGTTCACACTCACTGCTTTCCACGTATACATGAGTGTACCTAGTAGTTATGAAACAAGCGAGTGTCGTAAACGATAAAATCAGGCTAACAATATTTATTCTCCGATAAATAGCGAGAGACGCGTGAAATTTGATAATTACTGAGGCCAATTTATATGTTATCTTGCATCATTAACTCCGCCCACTTACGCTCGCATAGTGTTTAGATTATTTTTCAAAGTTTAAAGTGGTGTTTTTGTATTAAATAAGTAAACCTTTCTAACGTCCAATAATAGAATTTGGGAAGTGAAAGTTTTTAAAACATTACAAATACCTACATATAATTTACCGTAATACATCGACGTCGTTGGAACCAAAATTGATAAAAACGGCTTTTCTCTGTCACTAAACAAAAACGTGGAATCTTCCTTCTAAAAACGATCGATTACTTCTGAGTGCTCTTCTATAAAAAGTAGCATCAAAAGAGGCGTCCAAAACGATGACTTGCCAAGTGAAGCTGTTCGCTCATTACTTACGATTTAAAGCGTGAATTTAGACAAAATAAAAATAACGTAATTCGAACAATTGCCTTAACTGGCAACTGTATGTCAGAGTTGTTAACGTCTAGCGACGGCTGCACGATTAGTGTAGTGATTCTGCTAATTCATGCAACTGAGGCGCTGAGTGTTAATCGAAAATTAACGAAGAATCTACTAAGTTTTTGAAATAATCAATTCAAGGTACTATGCGATAGTATGAAGACTAAAACTCAGTAATAGACTCATGAACATCAGCAAATTAAGAAACAACTATCTACAGATAAAGTTATAATTGAACAATATTGACAAAAAATTGCGTTTGGCAGCACAATTAATGAAAATGACCTCTGAGCTAATTAGAGAAATCACTATGTCAATGACGAACGAAGTACAAAAAGGCTAATCATTTTAAATTCAACAACGGGCATCAGTGTGGCAAGAACTGCGTTGATCTCATTAATTTCAAATGGAATATTGGATACAAACTGTAGGCTATGTTTTTAAGTAGGTTCATTACTTAGCTTTTGCCCTTCAGCTTTGTTACTTGTTTTATTGACAGAAGGATTGGGCAGAGAAAGTTTCGAAACGTCAAACAACTCGCAAATTCATTATGATGTGATTTTAATTGGCTGATTGTATTTAAATTACTGCTTTAATGTAACGTGTTTTATTCGTTTCATTCGGACTATTTAACAGTATGTATCGTTGTATTATTAATTAATATCGTAAATTTGTGTTATGTGACGTGATTTTGTCAATAAAGCATATATTACTATAAGCATAGTAACTTCCGTGACAAGGCTTCCTTGATATGAATCGCGAGATGTTGTTTTTAGTAAATAAACATCTGTTGGAAATCAAATTTAAGGCCACAACAACCTTAATCTCATTTAATATACGATGTTATCAAATAGATTAAGAAGAAATCCTATATAATCTGGTGATGGGTAGAAACGTTCACGCGTGAGTAAACATGACCAGTCTCGGGTCTCGAGGCATCCACACACGTGCACTTGTGAAGCCCTACTTCACTAACCCTATTTACTAGACCAGATACAACGACCTATTTCCATTCATACTGTACTGTTGCTACCCTTTGGAATGTTTGCGAAGCCAGTAAAGGGCTTTAAAAAAATACTGCAGTGTTCCAAGAATCATATGGTAAACATTTGATTATAAACTAAGAGAATTTATTTTAAGCAATTCTTGGAACTAAGATTGTAGAAATGCACATTCAAAGTTAGCAGAAATCGACACACGACACCGCTTACAGAAGCAAAATTACGAATATGGAAAGCACAGCAAGCCAAGAAAACGTGCACGCTACAAGTTCTGAATACCTATTACGTATGCAACTATAGAAACACTAAGTACAATATAATGATGGCAAAATTCTAAGAGACTAGGCAGAGAATTGAAACAGAGAGTCTTGTATTCGGTGTGGCAGTAACGAGGTTATAATCTGAATTCTTCCGGTATCCGGCGGTTTGGTCCGGGAATAGAAAGCGTTAGTCGCCAAACAAGCCCTGCAGGCGGTCGCGGATGTTTACGCTAGGGATAGAAATCAGAGGCAGCAACTGGTTACGAACAAGAAGTGATTAAAAGTAACGACGATGCAGATGATGATGTTCATGCGAGTGCCGCACGAGAGGAAGTCCAAATTATAGACATTGAGAACTATAAAACAGTAACATGTTGTAAAGTTTAGTGTCAACATTCAGGTTGATATTATAATATACCTCCGACGTGGTAGGATTGTTTAAGTTTGGACTGTGTGAGCTGACCTGAGTGGTATTGCAATATGTGGTTAGCTAGTGACCTCGACAATTGATCATATTATTTTTGCCTGAGCAACCGGCAGCTAGTTCGTCATGCTCCCTTAGATGTCACTGCTTGCGGTAGCGTCGGGGGTCGGGTTGCCTCCTTCCCTCAAATATGGCGAGGGGGATAATGGCTGATATTTGCGTTATGCTCGTAAACGGATACTGCTTGTGGTGACTGGTCGTCTTGATGACCTTGGTTTTGTTTTGTTATTAGTAATTAACTCTTTGTTTATTTAACTTCGATAGTCCTACTTTATCATTTGTGACTTCGAATTATGGCTTCATTACGAATTACGGCTTATATGTAAGTGGGCACGCCCTTTATTACTGGAGGCTTTTATTTTATAAAGTTCTACTTACGTTTTTAGTTTTGTATTTTTATTTCTGCTCGAGTATAGTTTTCTTTTTTTTTATATATATATTGGCGTGTGCCAGCTTACTTATAGCAAATAAAAATGTTTTGTGTTGCGTAATAATGTATGCCTAAACTATTATGCGCAGTGTTGTATAGATTCAATTTTTTTTATCTGAACAGACAGCTGTGCTGCTGGGGAGTTTGTTGCGCCACTTCTTCTCCCCAGCTAAAGCACTAGGAAGTGGTGAAGGGCGGGCGTTTTGAGGGACTGTATTATGTAATTTTGACGTTCGAAAAGTGCCGATTTTCAGCCTAGTTTGAATAAATGACTTTTGATTATAACCGAAATATTATTATTATTATTATAATACAAAGTAATAAGTAATAATACAAAGTTCAGATAATACAAAGGCTTATTAGTCCTGCTTGTTATAATGCCGATGCTTTAAGCAGTAAGTTACAATATGTATCAAAGCGTTTCTAGGCTCCACTGCAGTAAAAGAACCACAGATGTTTTCATGTAAAACACTTTCGCAAAATTTCACACTCCGCAAAGGCCTAGTTTTTGGGAAAAAAATTCACAGATCTCATGCACCAAATGACCTTCAAATATAATTCGAAATGAACTGCGGTAATAAAAAAAAAGCAAACATCATCATTCACTTTCCCAAATTTCCAACTATGTTGGCGTCGGCTTCCGGATGCAGCTGAATACCAGTATTTTACATGGAGCGATTGCCTATCAGACCTCCACAACCCAGTTACTGGATAATAGGATACCCCTTGGTAAGACTGGTTGTCAAATTTTCAGGCTTCTAATGACCCATTACAACTGTCAAATATCCACGAACGACAGCCGGCGAGGCACGGGAGGTTCTCGGTATGTAAAGACGGTCACCCATATCATATGGCCCCTATATGGGTACCATAGGGTATATAGGGTACCCTATAGGGATACCAGAGCGATTGGAAAAACATTTCCAATGTTAAAAATCCTAAAGTTTCAGAGCTCGGGACTTGGGGCACCCTGACTCGGACAGGTTAAGTTCGAAGGGGAAGATCGACTACGCCTTACTAAATAATTACATTGTTTTTCTCGGCGCCTTTGGTTTTTAGGGGTTATACCAGAGGCCATTTCCAACAAATTAAGTCTATCAACTAGGGGTCAAACATTAAAATCCCCTTTCAAGGAATACGTTGAATTTCCGAGCATCCTGTATATAATGTTAAACCAATTTGAACCGAATGATATCACAGCGAGTGACAAAATATCATAGCATTAGCAATAGCAACAAAGTTCTATTGAATTCAAATAAACAAGATGAGTGTATGAGAATAAACAAATGAGTAAAATTTAAACGTCGTATTTGTGATGTGAAATGGGTCACATGGGTCGCAACAATTTAAGCACCCCACAAAGCCTGGGCGAAAATCCAATTCCCAATTTTTAAGTATTTTTGAAAATTACCCATAATTCGTCATTATATATCACTTTTCTCTAAACTCTCAAATTGAATGGCGTTCATTGCTATTCCATTAGGTACTGAATACTTTAGCAAACCTTTCGATGTACCCAAATTTTCTAAAACATCAAACAGTTAAAAGTTAAAGGCAGAAGTTTATCAACCATTTTCAAAAAAATAAATCATCTACGTAGGTACATGAACTTTGACATTTGCACCACAGTGATCTCAAAATTTTACTATACAAATTAAAGCGAAAACATCTTCTTTTAATCAGCCGGTAAAGGTAAAGGTTAGTTAAAGTATTAGGTACCCAATGGAATAGCAATGAACGTCATTTAATTTGAGAGTTTAGAGAAAAGTGATAGTGACAAAAAATTCTGGGAAATTTTCAAAAATACGTATATAAAAAATCGGATTTCTCGAATCCCATGTATTGTTGCCTAGCCTTTATGGGATGCTTAATTGTTGCAATTGTTGCAAATGGGTCACACTAACACGTCCTGGAAGGAATACGTCAAATTACAAGTCATCCTGTAGATACAAGGTAAAAATTAAACGGAATAGTTTGTGATTTACATAAAACCCAAACGCACAGGTGTTTCTAGAACGTGACGGTGTCTAGCATTGAGGAGTATTGGAGATTTATTGTTAATGCTAAGTAACCTTTATGGTATTACCGGTTTTTAGCATGACTGAGCCTGTAACGTTGTCGAATATTTCCGTTGGAGAACGTTGTTATATTCTGTTGATTGGCGCGCTAAAACCTGTCTGAATGAGATTACTAAGAAAATTATGGTCTCGCCGATGACGTTATTGTTCTAATAGCAATTTTTTCAAGTTCTGGTGGCATTTTATAAACCTACTTTAGAGAAAGTGTGTTATTGATGATAACAAAAATAACGTTTTCGGTAAGACAACAAGAGTTTATAAGTAGTTCTGTAAATCTGAACTTATCAATGGCATGATCTACTTTATTGATTTAGAATTAGAAGTGCGTAAAAGGATTTCATGGATTCAAGCTGAACCCATTCAAGACATTTGTAAGTACGTTTTATTTGCAAGGAATTATTTTAAACTAATGATTGAGCAACATCAACATCATCATCTGATTAGCCTTTTCCCAACTATGTTGAGGAACTATGTTGGGGTCGGCTTCCAGTCAAACCGGATGCAGCTGAATACCAGAATTTCACATGGAGCGATTGCTTATCTGACCTCCACAACCCAGTTACTGGGTAACACGATACCTCTTGGTAAGACTGGTTGTCAGACTCTCGGGCTTCTGACGACTCGTAATGACTAACCGTCAAAGAATCACGAATGACAGCCGGGAGTCCAGGACCAACCATGGAGGGGTCTTGGTATGTAGAGATGGTCACCCGTCCACAGACCGACCGCGGCAAGCGTAGCTTGCACATACTTATTACTAAATTATTGCCGTATTATGTAGTATGTTTTAGTAATTCGATAGATAGTTGTTGAATGATATAATCTTTTTCTTCAAATCTATTTCATCATTCAGTCGGTGCACACATACCTGACGCTATTGTGATCGCATGTTTGGGTTCTAATCAATCTTTAGTTTATAATGACTAACTAAACTAAACAAACGTTTGACATAATTATAAAAAACTAATCGCAGAAGATGAATCAAAAAACAATCGTAAGTTAACGGAATACTCCAAAGTCGAAGTATCGAGGCCATAGAATCGTCACCCGCTAGATGAACACAAAATAACACTCTCACATCATAAGAGATTTAATTACCGTAAATCATAAGACATCACAAAATCCGGTGGATAGGATCGGAGCACTAGCTTCTTCAAGGGCTACTTTCCATGTAGGTAGACGGAACAGTCACTCACACACGTCCGCGGCTCCAGCTCACGGCGAGCGTTGCACGCGATCCAAAAGAAAAAATAACACGGTTCCTCCACAAGAGTCAATGCTGATCTTACAATACGAGTTCTCTGATGAGATCTCAAACTACACAATAAACCAGTCAATATTGGAAAGGATCACTCGAAAGTTGAGCTGCCAGCTATTTTCGACGGAGGAGTTTGTTGACAGATAGCTTGTGCAGACAGACGAGACGTTCTCGCCGCGCTCGCGCATACTCCGGTGTGAAGTCGGCCGCGGGCAGCAGCTTGTTCGGGCCGCTTCGGCCGGCCTCGGCGGCATTCGGAAAGAATGCGCGGCACGCGGGCCCAGAGGCTACAGCTTCGGCTGGTCCGTTGGGATCTACGCAACGCCCGCTTCGCTTCGCATACACAAAATATAATTAAATTGCAACAGCCGATCGCCATCTCAGCGCTATAATGTACACTTGCCTAAGATCAGGTTCTGTCCAAAGTCGGCATTAAGTCAACGGGAAAGTACAGTTAGGTGCAGGCGCGGGAATGCGTGAGCGAGGTCACGGAACTAGTTGTAAATGACAAGCCTTCCGACGAGCAATACAAGAATTGCTCGGATTATAACCCAGTTAGTAAAAAATTAATTAGGGCTTCATTCCTCCGAGACAAGCGCTGCCGAACGGCATTCCAAAAGTGTATTACCAAACAAGGCAAACGACTAAGTAGCTAGCAAAAGCCTGGAGTAACCCTATTGTAACCGATGACTCAAGGCAGTGCCTGTAAATTCGATAGAATTTTGCCAAACAATAAGTAAATCGCTTTTTTAATCAAAACTAAGCCGTTGTGCTACCTGCTGAATGCGGATTCGCAAGTTTTGCGGGTCATTGACGCATAAACCGCCTACGCTACGAGTACTGGTCAAAAAATGGCCTCCAACAAAGTATCACTACATAAATTTGGTTCGGAACGACACGACCAAGTAAATTCGGTACAAAATTTAAGGGCAGGCCATAGATAGATCAACAAATAACAAAGATCATTAAGACCTCAGTTTTGTACAAACAGAGCCGAAAAATGTTTGCGGACACGTGTGTCGGTCGTCCTTCATTCGGTGTGTATTCAAATTGTTTGATTTACTTTGAAGATCCCGCTGTATGCACAAAAAAAAAATGTGGATGTTTGAAGGCAAGTTTTTTCTACGATATCTTTTTCTCCAACACTTCATAAATCTTTCTCAGTAAGCACGTATGGCAACTGTGGCAAGTTCCTAAATTAGTTTTAGTTTCTGCACTATTAATGATGAGATTATCAATATTGTTTCAGATGCTGGCGTTCGAATCAAACGAACCGCATTTAGTTGAGGCTCGCGTGCGTTTACCTCGGCAATAGAATTGAATGGACACAATAGAACGGATGTTGGACATACATAACACGACCGGAATATATGAGTTTCCGCTGCGTAGTTTACTTGATTATCTTAATTCGTACACGTAGTAACTAAATATCAACATGCAGCGACATGTTATAACCACAAAGTTCAACTGTATAACATATTGCTGTCTTTGTCTTAACTTCATGTTTACCTGTTTATTCGATAGAATTCAGCTCAGTCTATAACGCAAAAGCACCATTTTATAAGACATGACTCATTGGCGCTCAACCTGTTTTAAGACATACTACATCGAGCTTAGAGAAACGTTTATCGATAAACAAGAATTGTTTTTGTATTTTGTTATTAGGTACTTATTAGGTCTAAAGGATGTGTGTTATTATCTTTGAAGTTATTATATTGATTTTGTCTAATAGAATTTTCGATTCATAAATGAAATCACTAACACTACACATTTTCAAGGAGGTTCTATTTCAACCTGTAGCAGTTCTATAAGGTCTAGTGTAGTAGACGTTTGTATTAAATTGAACCACTTTATATAAAAGCCTGATTAATATGGAAGCGCTAAGAAAACAAACAATAAGTAATGGTTTGCGTTAGTCAGATCATCTGAGTTCTGACTCAGAATGAGTCACGGCGTCTCAAAGAAAGCCTCGGCGAGCCTGATACTGCAGCGTAAGCGCACGCGCAACAAATGTACGAAGAATTCTATTGTAGGGGCCGCAGAATTTATTGCCTTATCTAAGACATTGATACTACTGGGCATAGCCGGGGGAGAATTGAGATAAAATGTGGTTCATTGTTTCGGAATTTCTGCTAAAGAATGTGTGACTGAGGGCTTTTTGCGATACGAGGTTTCATACACCACAGTAAAGAATTTTGTTGTCATATGTTTCTGCTGCAAAATCCAGAGCCAGTTTCCAATTTTTGATATCGTACAGGTGTGAAAAATGTAAGTATTTGTGAAAAATCGCGTGTGTTAGTACAAAAAGCAGCTGGAACCGTCAGCAGCAGCGCGGGCGCCGTCAGTGAAATCGCGCGTGTAGAAAGCAGAACTGGGAGGGGCGGCTGTCGGTAGTCGCACACGCACAACTGCTAATATACAGTCAATTGATACTTTTATGAATTTCTTACCACCACGGCACAGATTTATAATTGCTGTCTCCCGTATTGCAGACTGTTTCTAGATTTCCAATTCAATATTTATTCAGATCAAAGAACTGATAAAATATGCAATTATGTTCACTCACATAGTTGATTCTAGCGATATATCATGATCTTTGCATATTGATTTCAATAACACATACCACAGTCTTATCCAGAAATAGAGTGTTTTCGCTGAAGATGCTTTTAAGACGTGACATGACATACGATCAGTTGCCATCGAGGCGTAAGGCATCCGTCGTAAATATACTGCGTCACCAACTAAGAGTTCATCAATCAACAAATGTGTTGGTACTCCGGTACCGTTAGACGTTTCGCCATTACCAGGGCCGAGGATAGGGGAACTGGCTCCATTAACGAATTAAGTATTCGGCCGCTGACAACGTCAATTATGTAATAAACCATCGGGTTGAGTTTTACGTTAATTATCTTTTTTACCGTTAATGTTAACTTATCTTAGGTACCTTTTAAGGTTGATTTTGTACCCTTTTTTATTGTCAATCCCGATTCACATATCGATTGCCTGTGAAATGCATCCTCACGATGACGACAACAGTATAGCTTTGTATTCGAGCAGTGATACCAAACCTTTGCTAAAAATCTACTGTACAGTCAAGACACGTTTTATTACCGTAACCAGATGGTTTGTATGTCGTCCCTAAAAGTATATTTATGTTTCCTATTTGGAAAATTATTTGCTGTTATATCCAAACTAAGATAGTAAAGCCACTCTATCCTTAAAAGGCGAAGGTTTTATTTTTATGTATTTTCATCGAGAGAACATAATTTTGTAATAAATTCAATAAAATTAAGTCAGAAAAAATTCTTATGTATGCTTATGAATTTTAATTAATGTCTTTTGACACCTCCACTATAATGCAAGTTTATGATTTTATAAATGTTACATGGCATTCCAATTTTAATCTTAATTTAATTGATGGTGTTATGGCATTTAAACCTTCGTCAAGCACGTGGATGATGTAGTATACATACTTAGATAAAATAACGCCTTCTTTCCAAGGGGTTAGGCAGAAACTACAGACCGCCACCTGCTACGATCCTTACATACATCTTAATGATCTAACATATCTAACATATAAGCAGGTGTAACCAAACCTGTCGCCATACGCTGGACATATAGAACTACGTAATGTATATATGTGATCCAATTAAAATATAACCCAAACACTATATTCCTATACTTCCTATTTAATGTCTGAGGATTCCTGTTTGAAAACGTGATTTAAAATTCAAGATGGTTCTTAGATGCACAATTCTAAAACCTTGCCTTTATACAAATAAGGGTTACAATTTATAATTACGATGCGTCTACATCTAACGAGTACGGAGTACCAGACGGTATGAATTTTATTGCACTAGCACCGAGCTTTTTATGAGACCACTCCGGGCTGACGAATGCCCGAGATAATAGCAGATAAAAATGAGTTTCTAAACAGGAAAGAATTGTCATTCATCGTTACCGTCCAGATAATTCTAAAAGGGTAAGACAGTAAAAACGATAGAAATAGATTACAAGTATTGGCTGTTGCATTCCACACAGTAAAATATACCCGATGGGATATTGCTACTCGTTTACAAAAACAATTAATATTAGGTTGGGGAAAAAGTCTTTTCGCATTATAGTATGTATGAACTTGTAATAAAATCTCTTTGGCTATACTATTTGTATCTGGCTGGTTTTGGTATCATTGAAAGTTTAAATTTTAAAGAACATAATTCCAAATTCAAATTAGGAAAATGTGTGATTTGCATATGTTTTGCGTACCGTCAAGATGAGTGAATCTACTGAAGAAATTCGATACATTTTAAAATTTTACTACAAAAAAGGTAAAAATGTAACGCAAGCCGCGAAAAAAATTTGCGATGTTTATGGACCTAGTGTAGTGTCTGTGAGAGTAGCACAAATTTGGTTTAAGCGTTTTCAATCCGGAAATTTTGATGTCAAAGATGCACGTCGCTCTGGTCGCCCTATTACGGATAAAATCGATGCCATTTTTGAAAAAGTGGAGCAAGATCGGCATATCAGTAGTTACGACGTAGCTGAAGAACTGGAAATTGACCACAAAACAGTTTTAGCGCATTTGAAAAAAACTGGCTACACTAAAAAGCTCGACATTTGGGTACCTCACGAGCTCACTGAAAGAAACCTAATGAACCGTGTACTCATTTGTGATTCTTTATTACGACGTAATGAAACCGAACCATTTTTGAAGAAGCTGATAACTGATGATGAAAAGTGGATCACGTATGACAAGAACGTGCGAAAAAGGTCGTGGTCAAAGGCCGGTCAGGCTTCACAGACTGTGGCGAAACCCGGGTTAACTCGCAACAAGGTGATGCTGTGTGTGTGGTGGGATTGGAAGGGCATTATTCATAATTAGCTGTTACCACCAGGCAGGACCATCGATTCTGAGCTCTACTGCGAACAACTGATGAGATTAAAGCAAGAAGTTGAGAGAAAGCGGCCGGAATTAATCAACAGAAGGGGTGTGGTTTTTCATCATGATAACCCTAGACCTCACACATCTTTAGCCACTCAGCAAAAATTAAGAGAGTTTGTCTGGAAGGTGTTAATGCATCCGCCGTATAGTCCTGACCTTGCACCTTCAGATTTCCACCTGTTTCGATCTCTTCAGAATTCTTTAGGCAGTGTCAGGTTAACATCACGAGAGGACTGCCAAAACCACTTGTCGCGGTATTTTGACCAGAAGTCCCAAAATTTCTATAGCAATGGGATCATGTCCCTACCTACAAGATGGCAAAACGTTATCGAACAAAATGGTACCTACATACTTTAGTTAAATGTAAATAAACTATATTAAAAAATGTTTTGAATTTTCTTAAAAAAATGCGAAGAAACTTTTTCCCCAACCTATTATCTGGTATAATTGCAGTTGATCTTCTTATGGCAGTTGATATAGGTATGTGTGGCAGTAGAACAAACGAACTCAACAACAGCTAATCTCCGCACTTGTAAATACATTACTCTCATTGTAAGTCATTGCCTAATGAACAAAACAATCAACACAATTTAAATATCAGCCACCAGTTTAACTATCTTATACCTAGTAGCTGTTATTACGCAAGACATAAGTCACAGAGTCCAAGATGAGACTTCAATGCGAACAACTATCGAAGTTACGCATTTAATTTAACATTTAAATAATAAGCTTATGCAGATCTTCTTGAAGAAACTTGTGTACTCTTACGAAAAGTACATTATATGTTGAAATAAGTAACACAAGTAGTATACCTGTCTAATTGTGTAATAAAGTATTTCTGTATCAAGTTTAAAATATTAACATGTTTTTAGGCTTGGCACGTCGCATCGCAAATGTGTCCAGACAAGGCAACGAGTCTTTGGCAAGACACTGGCTGTTCAGTTCGAATTTCAACAAAAACCGATTTGATAATAATACTTATTTTGGTAACTTGGATACTTATAATAATAAAGATTTTTCATTAAGGTGTGCTAAACAAGAAGGTTTTTTCTTCGAACAACGATGGCGTATGACTAATGAAGCAGCAATGTGGATGTGAACCGTCTTCTTGTTGTTGTTCATCGGACATCGCTATTAAATTTCCCAGTCAAACGGAACCCATAAAAACCACGAACAGTAAGAGAAAATATTCAGATGAACTTTCTTTATTGTAATATAGATTTCACTGTCTTGTTGGCTTTTCCCAAAATACACTTACATATTTGTCTCAAAATCCGATCTTTACAGATCATTGCTATTCTCTGCTCATCGTTTGAACTTATTTTTCTTTACTTTACTTAATTCAATATTGAACTTTGTATACTTGGGTTAAGAATTAAATGGCTTGCAGTAGAGTTTATTTCGATCCTTCAGTATGTACGGAACGTCCGCTCCGGACATACAAAAGAATTTCAAAAGCAAATCTCTAGATTCTACATCAGTATTTAACGTTGTTGTTTCCTTGAGCTTTTAGTGTCCATTAAAATATCTACGTGTTGTATTTTCTATTTATAATGCTGATTTTTATCTAATATAATAAAATGTGCATGTGGAAAACAGACTGGAAAGCTATCAGGTAGGTACGTAGACGTCGGAAACAAGCGCAGCTCTATGTGATTCTCGTATGTATGTACCTACAACTTTACGCACCTCAATCTCAACTGTCTGACATGACAAATATAGATTTGGTCTAATACAGTTGCATTGGCAAGGCCTACTAAATTAATAAGTCTAGGATGTGGTCAGAGGAAAATGGGCTCGCTAAAAAAGTACGCAACTATAAATAGAATGACGCCACTTTCTGAGATCCAAAAAAAATGACAGACGGGCAATGTATCATTTGCTCCTGCCCAAACCATATGTTTTATGCGAAAACCACGTAGGAGACTATGTATTTACTTAGCCTTGAGATATTTCCACATACGAAATGGATGCAAATGACTGACAAAATTTATTAGACGTAATTCTATGTCATAACATTTATATCAGACATAATAATAAATTACCGACTATCTGTAGTGTATACATTGTTGATAGCAGCAATAATAGTAAGATAGCATCTCTAAATGTGGGTACAGCGTTAAAATGTCATTGACGCGTATTTAAAACCGATGTAGAATCGAGATCGGATCCTAATGTCCTCAATACGACCAGTTTGCAAGTTCTAAGGTAATCAGCGCAATCTCAGATGGTATGTAGATGGTGAAGTGAGGCCTTGGAATGTTAGGCCATGGCCTCGCGACGGCGGCGGGGGCGTGCCGGGACGTGCTGGGGGCAGTAGCCAACCGATTTGTCTTTTTGACAGAAGAGTAATAGATTGATAGTGCAGCAACAGATTTATTTATTTACTGGCAACTTGTTAGTGCCAAACAGTGTTAAATCAGATTAATTTTTTTTTTTTATCGTAAATCTTAAAATACGGTTTATCATTTTCCATTGCTACTGCATTTTATGTACTATGATCAAGATAAAATTATCCTCGACTATTCCATCGGCCACCGAGTTTATTGTGTGTTGGATAATGACTTGCCTCATTTTACGAAATCATTAAGTTGTAATAAAAGCCGAGACTAGAACAAAATATCTGAAGCTTGCACGAAATTTGCGTCTTTCTGAACGTTATACAGGGTGATGGGGCGTTTGTGCACTACAAGGAATTTTACTGTCCAGCAGTCCGTATTTTTACGGTCCGATGTGAAAAAAAACGGATGATTGGCTTGTGCTCTTGTCCGTCTTTACTCAGATCGGTGCGGCGCAGTTCAGGGTAGCTCTTTTTGAAACTACACGCCACGCACGCGTAATTACCTACGCTAGGAACGATGAGTACGGCTCGGAATGGGGAAAAGTAAAATGTCGGACGGTAAAATTACGTATAGTGCGCAAACTAGTACATACATTTATGGCGTGCCATATCAGACCGTAACAAATGGGACTGCCAGACAGTAAAACTCCTTGTAGTGCACAAACGCCCTAAGGGATAGCCCTCCGCAAACTGTCATGGTGCATTCAGCTCCTTATTTTGAATCATATTCCACGGGAAAATTTCTCAGGAAAGTTTAATTTTTTGGTCGTTTTTAGGGTTCTGTACATCAAACCCTTATATTATCACTTCGAGCTTCGTTGCCCGTCTGTCTGTCTGTCAGTCTGCCAGGGCCCTTTTTTTCGGGAACGCGTTGAGGTATCTAGTTGAATTTTGGTCCCTTGGAGCTCTAAAAAATCAAGCTTCTAAGTCAATGCAAAAAAAAACACGGCCATTTATGCGACAAGTTTTGATACTCGCAAGTAAATCAAAACCGTACTACAAATACTTACCGTTAACCTAGAATCATATTTGGCAAGAAGCAAGGTCTCACAGCACAAGTAAAGGAAAAAGCCCGAAAATTGTCAATTAGTAATTTTAACAAATCAAACATTTTTTTTTGGGCTTATAAAGTCAAATTTGCAGTTGTAGAATTGACCTTATATCAATAGGAGAACATGCTTTTCAATTTCAATGTTAAGTTTGTTTTGGGATAAATTATTTTCGACTACGGAACCCTTCGATGTGCGTGGTCCAATTCCAACACGCAATTGGCCGATTTTTTTTTTCACTTACTTTTCCTTTATTTCAATGTAAAATTACATTCTCTGTATGCAGCACCCCTATGTATGTAAATAAAACTGCTGAAATAAAAAATAAAAATCAGCAATGGATGTTGAAATACTCTAACGAACGACGAGGGCAATCAGCTGTTCACTTTCTGCCTAGCTACAGAGTTCATCGAACTCACGGCATACCTATTACCTACCCTTCCCAAGCAGTAACAGACGCTCCGATTTGTGCACAAAAACATAAACAAATCAGGTTTACTGGATTTCCATAACGTTCCTGAACTATGTTCATGTACCGTGATCTTAGTATAATATACTGAATTCGCCCTATCAGTCTGCGGAGGGCTGTCCCTTACAGCCTATATAAGTATAACGCAAAGTAATACAAAACAGATATGTCACGAAAATGTATCATTAGGCAGACTAATAAATATATAAGGGACTTACAACATAACATCTGACGGCCATCGAGTTATGCTTATAATAAAAACAAAAAAGGAAGCTAGCAGTATAGCTCAACATAGGTGTAAGAAGAGTTTCTGCCGTTAATAACAAGACGATGCTTTTATAAACACTGTAGTTGCAAATAATGTACTAGCGCAACATGTAGTTTATTAATAAGCATTACGATAAGACAATGTTATGCACAATTTAACAATACAAGAATATCTCAAGGAAGATGGAGATCCCACACTTCGCTCTCGCCACACAATAAGCTGTGGCCCTATAACAGTATCTAATGTCTATCTAGATTTCAGTGCTCACACGCAGCATCGCTTAGCATTCCCTGCACGAAGCGTCCCGTCGTCGCCTCGCGATGTGTTCACACTTTAGATACCAATCCTGTAATTGTAGTGGCCACGGCTTCTATTACACGTACGTTCTCGAGTTTTGGATTAGATGAGACGGATTTTTGTAACGCTCTTTTCTACATGTTTGTGTGTCTTAATCAAAATTTTGTAAAGGTAAGGAGGAGGCAAGTCGAAATTACAAGCATACAATCTACTTCCTACAGTTAACACTGCAAAGTCCAGGCGGTGCAGGAGCCCAACGGAAAACTCAAATATCATTAATATAATCCAAGGCTTGTGATGATCATGTTCGTACTGTTCTTGTTTGAGGTTCGAATAAGGAAGCAACGATCTTGGTCCTTCCTGACAGAAACGGGGATACAGCAGATATGAAATTATTTAAATAGTTAACTACATTATTCCCACCACTGAGAATCTCATAGTTTTAAGGACCAATGCGATTTCTATATTTTCCATTTTTAATTATCCGCTATCTATTTCATAATCAATGCATTTCAATAAATCCATGTATTACTTATCTAACCTGCCTTTAAAACGAGAGAGGAAGGTGTGTATATTTGCTCATTATCGTAAAACACACATCCTGCCGCATTCTCAACATCATTGGCACGATATTTATCGTTAGACAATCCTGCCTGTATAAAATTAGCAATCTTTACATAACCATGTCTCTCACGCGAATAAGGAAACATACATAATTTTACCAACAACATATTTATGATGAAAATATTTCTCGCTTCCTCTGCAGCGGGGTATCACATTAAATGGGTTTAAGACGCAGTTATATCACATGAAAGCTAAGCACTCAAGGCCATTGCATATATCATATATGCCAATGGTCTTGAGTGCATAGCTTGTATGTTCTGTTCGGAGCTCACGCAACGCGTCGTACGTCCAGCCAGTAATAGCTAGGACTCGCCCATCAAGAAGCGCTGACCCAAATTAGACGCATTATTAATTTATTATACATAAAACAAAAGGTATTAAAACACACAAACACACACACACACACAAACTCTGATCTTCAGTTTCAAATCATTATAAGTCGGTTATCGTCGCCTTAAGTTTGTCCCTAGAGACGTTCAAGTGCAGTCATCTATTTGTAAACGCGCACGTGGGCGGGTAAGGTTAGCCTGCATTCAATTTTAATAAAGAGCAACATTTTGAATGATACAGATAAAGATATAGAAAGAGAAAGAAAAATATTTTATTTGGGACATGCACAGGAAATATAAACAGTAAAAAAGGAGTATAGAAAACTAACAAAACTAACATTAAAAAACAAAAGAAATAACAATTAACAAATTAAAAAAAAGAGAAAAAGACCTGTGCTAGGCCAAAAAGGTCCTATCTCAGCATAAAGCTGCGATATTTAAATAAATACTACTCTGTATAATAGTATTCTGATAGAGCCCAATATATTAGCTAGACTAGTATCAATAAATAATTTGAAAAACATACGTGTATATCTATTTTTTTATGTTTCCAAAATTGTAATATAGGTTTACTTTGTGTATCCCACATATAGCTCGTTAAATTAGAACAACCTAGTTATTAACGTCCTTTGCCTCGCCATACAAATAATTCCAGACCTTTTCATGATCACGTTGTCCACAGAATCCCATATTACCGACAAAAACGACCTATAAGTTAAGCTTAAATTCAATCTGCGTACGCGCCGCATTTCGATGTAAAACCTTGTTAAACCACTTTTGAGCTCCTATTTTAAATCTGCATACAGCACCGCGGCGACTGTTATTAGAAATTCATGCAGATGAAATGAAATTTACAATAAATAAGATTTTTCTCATAATTCCGTCTGTATGCTCTCAGCACGATGCGCGTACGCTGAGCCGGCCGCGCCGGTTGTAAACCCTCTACCTTACGCAGCGATATAACGTTTCTTACAAAGTACATAAAGCCTCCTTTGTTATTTATTAGACGCCCTTAGATTACTATATACGTATATTCGTATTTATGTTTCATACAGGTGCGTAAATAACAATCTAACCTTACCTGTATAACTCTTCTTTGGAACTGTTATGTTCGTTATTTTAATTATTTACGTCTTGGCTAAGTGCTACTAACTTCAAAACCTCGATTTGTTTGGTAGCATCGAAGTCATTAGTCGCCTGCATTCTTAGGAACAGTATTTGAAATGCATGACTTAATGTTGTAGATTTTCTAATTGCTAATTTATAGTCGTAACACTTCACACTTCACGTAACGAAGTGTGAACTGTACCCAACAGACTTGGCTTTACCTATTCAACGTTAAGTCTCTCATCAAGTTATTCGATCTGTATTGTTTTTCCAATCACAACAGTCATTATCAAATTTGACATCAGATTAACTAATCGGTCTTGATCAAAACTGGAAATTAACATAATAATTATTCCCAAATATCCTGACTAATATAATAAATACAAACTAATATTACAAACTTAATTTCAAGTTTATTCAAGTTTGTTTGTTACACTTTGACGCTAAAACGGCAAAATGGATTTGAATTTTTGCCACATGGGTGACCTGAGTTAGGATATAAGATCGTTCTTGTCCCGGTAGTACTTTCCCGTGGGATAATTTCCGACATCTACGCGGGCGAAGCCGCTGGAAAAGCTAGTAAATAATAAATGTGGTTTACAGGTTTAAATACTTTTGGAAATGTAAACGCTTTTTTAAAACGCTTGCTAAAATCAACAGGTCGCTACGCTTATGGAAGTCACGAATCATAGTTTTCATCATTACGCTATGATGATAGCGCTATGTTATAGTTTACCCATCGCCTTTGCACTCAGCAAAGGCAATGGGTATTACTATTAGTACCAAGTCATATCTCCACCATCGTGGCGAGGGGCAAATCGCAACATCACGATTTATAGGGCTAACACAAGGAGCTAAACTATTTAAAAATCTATCAATCGAACACATCCGTTCGTGAAATCAGATATATATCGGCACAGAGTCTAAAGAGTTTCAAAAAGCAATAAAAGTTATGTAACAAGAATAAAATGTAGGCTCTGCCAACCCTAGGTAAGCGTTTTGTAACTATCATTGAATGTGCGAGTCGCGTCGATAGAATCAGAATCACGAATACATTTTACACATATGTAGTACCTATGTCTACAAAAGGATAAGCTTAACCACTTACGAAGTATTCTGTTTTCTGTTCTATATTTTAGAGTTTATGAGGAAATGATAGGTATACTTATTCGATGCTTAATCTAAGTTAGTTTCTTCCAGTGGGCAACTTGGTGGTTTGAAACTGAAACCGGCATCGAGTGCTTAGGGAAACAATGTATGTAATGATCACGAGAGAGAGCTACACGTGCGCACTCTTCCGCTCCATTAGCATTGAATGGTCGGCTCGTGCGCATGTCACACGGATTATTGTCGCCCGGATTGAACCTACTCTCAATCTAAATCAATCTACCTCAAGCGAAGAGCGAGTCGCTGCATTGTTCTCATTAACTTCGCCGATTAAACATAATGAGCACATTTGACACGTTCATTACACTCCTCGCTCCAATACGAACTCTCCGTAAGGTCAAGTGCAATGAAGCAACATTATCCTACCAGCTTTCGTAACACATGTCACCATACAATACGTGAGGGCATTAATTCTAATGTATGTAATGTACCGTTGATAGCTATATGTACTTACCGGTAATTCGAGGTAGTCACTAATGGTATACTTCGCAGCGCCTCGTCGAATGTCAGCCAGGGCTGCGAAGTGCTCGTCGCGGCGCACCTTCCGTCGTAACAGCGCGCGCGCGTAGGGGTACGCCGCCAGGAACTCTCCGTACGCGTCCATCAGCTCACCCATGAACAACTGCTTCAGAAGGATCGCGCTCTCACAAGAAACACCTTCCCCCGGCGTAGGAGGCAACTCGCGACACTTGAGCGACTCCGGGATGCTTTTCGTAGCAAAAGTACTTATGCCGCTAGTCGATTCACACGATGTAAACGCGTCCGTATCGCTCGAACCGCATTTCGAAAACGGAAACGCGGATGAGGCTCCGCTTTTTTCGCTACTCGCGGAACTTTGACGGGTGGTGCATGCCTTCTCATAGTAGTCCGGATAATGGGGCTCTGACTGGCTCTCGGTCGATGGCGAGGACTCCTCAGCGGCCGCACTACGGTACTGGGTATTCTTTATACAGTCATATAAATCCTCTATTGATTCGTAAGGTGTGATGCTACCACATGATTCAGCTTCGACATCATGTTCGTGAAGCCTCTCATAAAGGTCTTCGTTTTTCCTTTGAGAGACGGGTGTGATGGCTGATTCAGAACGACTTCTTTTAACACTCGGTATTTGATCATAGCCAAAATCTGTTGGGTTGAGAAAATCCCACCGAACGTTTGCCCACACGTTCTCGCTAACATCAGCTGATATCCTGTGATCAACGCAACATTGTCCACCGCTTCTGATAGTGACTGTAGTTACATTATCGCTAGTTTCTACAATAGAACTGTCGGCCACTGATTCATCGCAATCTATAGGAATGTCGACGATTATTTTACGAAGACTGACAGAAGAAACGCTAGATCGATTGTCGTCATCAACTTTTCGATTTTCAGTTGCATTTGAGTCGTTGAATTCCGAGTTCGTTATCACTGAAGATGTGTCAACATCATGCTGAGTAATCACGCCTTCCTGAATGAGTTCAGTTAGTATGCTTTTGGGCTCTTCTTCGATTATAGATTTTTCCAACAGGTCAGCTGTGCCGTCATCTTCTTGATTGCAATCATTTTTCAGTAAACCAGAATCTATGTACTTTCTCATGCGTTCTGTAAGGGCTTCGCTGGCTTCTGATACTGACTCCAAAAAGTAGAATAGAAGATGGTACTCTTCTTTGGTGATAACTGCGGCGCGTAGTAGCGGCTTGCCGTACAACTCCACCGCCGAAAACAGTGTTGAAGCTGTAATAAAAGAGAAAGTGTTTTGTCATACAAATTGTATTACGTTTGTGTGCACCAGTTTGATATAATTGACGGTTATTGACTGTGTTACTTTATGAAACATCTGCATAACGCAGTGTAGAGGCGCTACAAAAATGTACGTGGGAGTCAGTGAGGTCACGTTGCACATGGGTAAAATGAGTCACCTTGCATTTAAAGTTCATCTTAATGACCGAGAACTTTGCATTCCTTGAACCTCATTAGGTTTTGGATTTCTTTAGGCTCATTTAAAAAAAAAAAATTTTGTTTCTTCAAATGTATCTGTTGCCAAAGAAAAGATTTGACTTTAAAAACAGAATACGACATGTCACCTCTCTAATCACTTAATACCGACTCCATTCATCTGATATAGTATGGTAGTCACGGCAGCTGCATACCTAATGCATAAAAGCGCCTTCTAGGAAAGATTACCGGACAATAGCATGCGTATGCCTCTTATTGCCAAACCGCTTTCTACAAACGTCGCTGCGTCTGCCCGCGGAATACTGAATGAACACGCTTGGTTTGCAGCTTATTGATGTACCGAGCAGTGAGGTTCCTTGAAGAAAGTTAACGTGCAGCACATTGTTTCGCAAATTACCTAGTTAACCCTTTAACGCACACCCTAACTTTTTTTTTAATTCTTAATATTTTGTGATAAATATATATTCTGTGCCGTAAATCATAATGACATGTTCTTGAAAAAAGACCTGAAAATCTCTGTTTTTCGAGAAAATCATGAAAATCATACGGCCAGTAAACTGGCCATTGAACGTTCTGCGTCACTAACCATCACAGCAATATCACTGGCCAGTAAAATGGACACTAATGAAATCTATTTTATTTTTAGGAAAAGACGATAATAATAATAAAAAAATGTATTTCCTAATCAGCCTTTAATAATAATAGAATTAACATAACATATTGAGAGAGATGGAGGCGGCTGCGGAGGTGGCGATGGTGGGATAGGCGGTGGTGGTAGAAACAAAAACTCCTGTGGTGGTTGTGATGAAGACGATGTTCCAGAGCATGATCCTTGATTTTGACTACGTGTGCTCACGGTGCTGGTACTAAAACTTTCGTCGAAACAATCATCAGCATCAGAATCACCACCAATGTCTGATTGTGTGGCCTGGTCATCAGTAATACCCACGAAGTCATTCCATTGGTCCTCGTCTAGTGACTCCAACTCCCGATAAGTGTATGTGTGTCTAAAACAATGAGAAAATTACAATGTGTAACTATTACATTACGAATTTCATAAGTACCAAGCAAAAAAACCACCAAAAAAACCCCAAACGTACATAATAATAGGTTATAACTACCGAACAAGATTGTTTATCGCAAATTTATTACAATATCATAACACATGCTTATATACCTGTTGTAAAACAATATGGTTCATAGGGATTACTCGAAAATAAATACTCAATACAACATCTCAAAGTTAGGTAGGCAATTCTTAGGTTCTATTTTTTCAACACACCGGTTTGTATTCAATCGCAAATAATATATGTTTTTCTTATTATCCTCGATTACATTTGCACATAACATCGAAGTATATACTATAAAGGAATAGTTTCACTTACCTTTTCCAAGAAGACATGATTTTTGTTCACCATAAAACTTGTAAACACGTAACGTACACGCGCGATGACAACAAATGTTCCTGCGCGGGTGCACGGTGGCCAGTTCACAGGCCATCTTGAAAAAAGGCGCGAATTTAAAATGTCGCGCGGCGAACTTGAACGCTGGCTAGTTGACGGGCCAGTGTGCTCTAACGCGGGTCGTAAATGTTCATAAGGTTCAATATATAAATAAAAATCTATGAGATAACGACCTTGAAGTGAGTGTCCAGTTTACTGGCCACTTTGTATGAGCCGTCCTATAAAGGGTTAAGGTTATGAATAGAATATCGCAGATTTTATGACATCCTCTATCCTTGCATTAGAAAACCACGACAAACCTACATATTCAATGTCGATACTAACCATAAATCTTTTCCCAAGCAATGAATGTCTCCAGATCCCGGCCGTCCCATTGCGGTGGTTGGCATTCCACGACGAGCACTTCCCCTTCCAACACCGTTGCTGATGCTCTGGGTTCTACTGGAGCTTTGGAGCCTCCAAGGAAGAGCAGTGCCACGGGTGGAGCAGGGGGCGGTGAATCGGGGAGCGGGACTGATCCGCCAAGAGGTAGGGCCTGGGGTGCCGACAGTGGCCCACTTGGTAGACCAGCTAATACTGCTCCGAGGTCATTCAGCGGCTCACAAACGATTTCTGCTACGGTACTGTTGCCCCACACTGTCACCTGCAAAGACAAATATTACCTTTAGCATCACAACGCATTTCGTGTACATGACTGACGGAGTGTATAACGGTTTTTAAACGTTGGGTCAAGGAAATTAAAATTCAACATGAATGCTGGGCTCTCATAAATGGCGGAAATACCGTGATTGAATTTCTTAAAACTCCTGCTTAGTTTGTTATTTTTGTGTGTCATTGAATAGCTACCACTAATACTAATACACATAATCAAAGAGCTACCATAACAGTAGAGGAATCTTTGCCCCTTTGCGTGTTGTCTAAAAAGTGGGTTAGATTAGCCTTCCGTGATGAAGCCAAATCGAATGAAACGAACAATTATCCGTGAAGCCCACTCCTACACTTGACCAGGAAAACATTTGTAAAAATTACGAGGAACGTGGGAGTTTCAATCACTGCACCGTTTATCTAACGGCTGATACTAAAAAACGTGCATTATTTCTATATTACTATCATATCGATATCTAAATTGACTGATAGTGATCTATATAGGGCTTGTAACTGTCTCAGATCGTGATATAAGGAAATTGATCTTGTGCAGCTAACGGACACGCCGTCGCCATGTTGGTTATAATTTTCTCAGATCATAATTGGATTTTTATTTGTATGAAACCCAGCAATCAATAATTGTTCTAGACTTTATCGAATTCAAATCCTATCTTCAAAACAAAGATCTTGAAAAAATTCTACATGTGAAATATAATTTATAGTTTAATATTTCGAATAGCGATGTTATTGTTAAACTTTTTGGCTCTTAGAATTCCCGCAGTTATTTATGAACTTCAAAAATGCAAATGAACGTCCTAGGCATGCAACTATGCCCTTGTAGCAGACCGAAACGTGAGCAAATCGCATTAGTATGTAGATATAATAACATGTAAATGCTGGAGTCTCGGAGGCCTTGACGGGCCGGGTTCATGGCGTTTTTTACCGGGCCCTCGTGTGACGTCACGCTCGAGTTATGCGCACGCGTCGGGCGCAGCGTACCAGTCCGCCCTCCCCGGCCCGCGCACCCAATACCAAACCTCCAGGATAATGCGTCTGATACATCTTCAACGAGGAAAAAAAATTGAAACAAGATCCAGCGAACAAGGGGCAGTCGATTTTACACGGCCAACGCGTTTTTGGTCTTACAAAACCAGAAAGATGCATGGTTCTTTGATGGTTCTTGATTATAATTTATTTCTGGATGTGTCTGCACTTGATGTAGGTAGACAGACATCACTTCTTCTTAATTGAATTTATTATACAAATTATATATATTTATTAGCTTATAACAACTATCTATGCCATAGATGTTGGCGGGTGTTCAAAAGCTTTAGGTGAATTTGGCTATACAAGTAGGTACTGGTGCTGAATGTTTTAACTAGCTTTTAAGACTTATGAAATAGCTGGATATATAGGTAATTAGATACCTACTTAGGTTTGTTCGGAAGGTAAGTAAATGTATCAAAGCCAGTATAAGCATACATAAATCTTGGTATCTGTTTGACTATTCTTAATATTGTCCTGAGTATCCTAAGGAGGAAGGCAGGCAACTTTAGTGTAATTGTTTCGACGGATGAACCCAGTACCTACCGTGATAAAAACTCAAATGTTACCAGCAACCTGCATTGATAACATTTGAATTAGCAGGTCACTCAGAAAATGCAAATTTGCAGGTGACTCAGAAAATGTTCAGAATTGTCTCCTCAGAATGTTTTGCGTTGCAGGACGGAAACAGGTAAATGATTGACAAGAGCCACCTTATAAGTATTTTTTTTTTTTTTTTGTTATTTTCTTCATGTCTGCATTGTCTGCTTATAATATGTGTGTGTACATAAAATAATGGATAGGTAAATAAGAGCAGATCTATTCGTCTTGCTAGTAAGTACCTAGGTAGTAAAGGTTCCATGCAATGGACCTAAACCTTACTTTACTACTGGCTGACATTCGACTACTTACGCCAGAAGTGCTTTTACTGTCCTTTTTAAATACTTAAATAAAAAAGATAGTTCGTATGTTTTTTCGAGTCGGGACTTCATCTTTAGCTTGGGCGCTAGGCGGTATAATTTAGGAAGTATGCTATATTATTCATATACACATATAACACATAATTGGAGTCTGAACTTCTACAGTAGGTACATTTTTAATTTGCAGAATAGCAGTAGAAACATACATTATGATCTCGTGTTCAGACAGACACGCGTATCCTAACGAAACTAACACTGTTGCTTTTACCTCGTGCCTATCAATAATAAAATAGTGTTAAATGACACGACGTCTCCGATATCATTTTGGTTGCAAATGTAGGATCTGGGAGTCGAATCTACGAACCTTTGTATAGATTGTGGAATTCTGGACGGCTCGTCACACGTTTCCACCCGCGTCATTCAGCCAAATTATTTTAGGTGAAACTAATAGTTCCTATTTATAAATCTGTTTCTTATCCATTCCGTTAGATACTGATTTACTGATTGTAGTGGCCAGTATGGTCCTGTGCAGCACAGCAATTGACTATACGGTTTTGAAATAAGTAACGCCATCTAGTCGTTTTCTTCAACATCATTTACGCGCTGCACCTGCAGCGCCATCTCGTAGTGTTTATAAGCACTCGCAAGCGGCTCAATACTCGTAAAAGTTCTTTACCTAAGGATAGATGGCGCTATTGTACAATTAAATTTTCAGTGTGAAAATAAAATATTATTCACCGTGCCGTTATATTCTATACTCCTTATTCTGTTTCATAGTTAATTAATCACTAACAAATTAATTAGGTACCCATTAGATGAAATTTTTAACGTACTTTGTATTGTTAAGTATCAAGCTCCAGGTGTGCTGCTGATGGTCTTGACTTTGTAATAAAACTACTTGATTTCGATGATGACTGTATTTCTTAGGTACCTATACTGATTACATTAGGAGACGACCGATATTTGTGCACGCTCAATGTACTTACAGTTCATACATGATAAAATATGTAGATACTTGTATGAAAATTAGTTATATTAGTATCCTGTTGAAAGTGGATGACTAGTGATGGGATTCTACCCGGGTAAATTCCTAAAATGGGAATATTCCCGGGAATGTTTCCATTGAATCCACCCAATGGGTATTGATTCGGGTATTTATATTTTTATGATCAATTTATACATATTTCGCAAAAATCTATTTATGAAACTTAAGGTTTTCGAGTTTTCGATTTCTTTGTACAAAAATAACAACTATAAAATTGTGTTACACTGTTTTATTCAAGAAACGTTGTTATTTATTAATATAATATAACCATAATTCAATAATTAAACTAATCATTAATAAATAACTGATGCGCTTAATAGGTAGCTTTGTTTGAATGACCAAGCAGGTACACGCCGGCGGCGGTGCGTGGTGTTTTTTGATTGGTGCATTTCATTTGCCTGGTAAAACAGTAGACTCCATTTTTTTTTTTTTTATGAATGGCATCTCGTAGTTGACCTAGAGAGGTCGAGACTACTTAACCGGACTATCCTGTGGCTGCCTTAAGAAAAAACTCAAAGCCAGGGGCAAAAAACTTACAGACTAAGCGACTACACGCTAAGGGCTCCCCCTGTGGGGAACGGGCCTCGGCTTAGGGCGTCGCTGGGGGGAGGACAGCAAGATGGGACAGGCTGGATCAGATTTGAATTATTATTATCAGGGGAGTTTAAAGCTACAGGCTCAGCTACGCCACCAGCTGGCACATCATACCCGAGCAAGGGACGGGGGGGAGGACCATTATTACGGGGTCGTCGCGAGGGACCTCGGCGGCGAGGTCGGAATGTCGATTTGTTTTTGTTCCTACGGTCCCTACTGCTCTCCTGGAGAAGAGTTATGGGGTCGTCGGGATCTGAGAGGACAAGCCTGGGGCGGCGGACCTTACTGATACGAGAGGGGACATAGCTAGCCGCCTCGACAACCAGAGGGTTGCGATGGTTGGTGGCTGAGTCGAAGAAACGCTTGGAATTGCGTTTCAAGAACTGGGAGATGGTGGGAATGTCGAGATCGACATGGAGGATTTCGTTCCGAACGAACCAAGGGGCTCCCGTTGCCTTTCGGAGGAAACGGTTTTGGAGGGCCTGCATCCTATGTATGAGGTGAGGTTTTGCGTGCGCAAACACTGAACCCGCATAGGTCATGATGGGGCGAATGCACGCTGTATAAATGCGCAATTTGCACCTAAGTGACAATTTGCTACGTGCATTCAGAACGGAGTGGAGTCTACCGAGAGCGAAAGCGGCGCGCGAACGCACCTGCTTTATGTGCTCAGCGAAGGAGAGGTGGTGGTCGAGGGTCACACCGAGATATTTGGCTCGCGTCTCCCAAGGGATCGGCTTGCCGAACATGGTGATCGGTCGGGGGGGGAGTCGAGTGCGACGCGGTCTCAGAAAGAGAACCGCTTGGCTCTTGTCGGGATTGACCTCGATTCTCCACTTCCTAAACCATGCGCCGAGATTATCGACTGCGGTTTGGAGAGTGCGAGATATCGGGTGTTGGTCCCTGCCCGAATAGTAAATGGCCGTGTCGTCTGCGAACAGAGCTAACTGCGCCTTTTTACTTTTCGGGATATCGCTGGTGAACAGCGTGAAAATGAGGGGAGCGAGCACAGAGCCCTGAGGGACTCCTGCACGGATGGGATGGGGGGAGGATAGCGCTCCTTCTATGCGATAGCGAAAGGTGCGATTCGACAAAAAGTCTCGTAAGATGAGTACGAGACGATCCGGCACGCCAAGTTGGTAGAGCTTATATAATAAGCCGTTGTGCCAGACTTTGTCGAACGCTTTCGCTATATCAAAGAAGACAGCGCCCGTCATCAAACCACGTTGGAAGCCAACGCTTATGTGTTCGATGATGCGGTGGACCTGATGAATGTAGACTCCAATACCGTGGCCACGTTTAGTATTCACTTGAGTATCGGAACTTGCGGACGTGCTTATATGTTAATTCTGGTGTTTTGTGTTGAAACTTGTATGCTGTGTATTTGGATATTTCTTAAATTTAACCTGACAATTTTAGCAACGAATAACGGATTTTGAGTGTACATATTATTATTGTGGTATAGCTGTAAAATTTAGTGAGGCGATCGTATCGAATTTACGTAAGTACTTACATTTATCCTTTAAATATATTTTATTGATTGTATTTCTATCTCATAATTATTATGATTCTCTTTTCCTCTGATAGAAAAACATGCCATATTAGTAGCTAATTAATAAATAAATTTAAAAAAAATATTATAAATAAAATTTAATAATTTGTTTTTTAAATTAATTTTTTAAATATTTCCTAAATATTATTATAAACATTTAAAAATATTAATATTGATTAACTTTATTGTTATAGATATCATCATGCCGAAACAGAAAAAACTAAAAGTTTGGAGACATTACCACAGCTTACCTGACAAATCAGTCAAATGCACATTTTGTTCAAAAATGTACCGAGTACCTAATGTAACCAAAATGGGTAATCACTTGATGAAGTGTCCCAAATGTCCGCTGGTTATAAGAAATGAGTTAACGGAAAGCTGTGAAGAAACATCGTTATTAGCATTAAATACATCGAACTCATCAACTACAGAAGGAGAAATAATTGAAAACTCAACACCGATCAGTGACGCTACTCCTTTTCTCGAATTTACAGAGGAAAAAAAACTACGACTTACAAAATTGCTTTCAAAGGCAATTTATGTTACTGGCTCGCCTCTGTCTATGGTGGAACATCCTCTGTGGAGAGAGTTTTTTAAAGAACTACAGCCTCTGTTCGAACTACCAACACGGAAAGCTGTTTCCACAACACACTTAGAAACAATTTACAGTCAAATGGAACGAGAAATAACTGAAGAATTGAAGTCGACTGACAATTTACATCTTCAGTGCGATGGATGGAGTAACCGACGGAACGAGTGTATTATTAATTTTGTTATTGCGAAACCTGAACCCGTTTTTGTGAAAAGTTTAGCTACAACTGGCCATCGTCACACTGCCGAATACCTAAGTGAAGAAATTCAAATAGTAATGAGAACCTACGGAACGTATAAATTTGTGACTTTAATAGGAGATAACACAAAAAACCTACAAAAAGCTTTTGATTTAGTAAAACTGCAACATCCGAACGTAATCACACTTAATTGCGTGGCGCACACATTGAATTTACTTTGTCATGATATAATGAAAGAAGATGCTATACAAGCCTTCATTTCAGTTTCCGTCGACGTAATCAAATGTATTAGAAAAAGTCAAATTCTGAGCGCGTTATTCAGGCAGATAATTGTAGAAAAAGGTTCTGGCGAGCAACTAAAATTGCCCAGCAAGACGCGTTGGGGCAGTTACCTTTATGCTGTACGTAGTTTGCAAAATAGCAAGGCGGCTCTGCAATGTTTGGCAGTACATGAAGATGCAACAATGATCCCAGTTGATATTAAAGCAAATTTACTAGACGAAGAATTTTGGAAAATGATCGACGAAACTACTGCAATTTTAGAGCCAATAACAGATTACATATTTAAACTAGAAGGAAACGAAGCGTACATAAATGACGTGTACATGTCATTCAAAGATATAAAATCACGTCTGGTCTTTCTGCTTCCTGGTTTTTCTTCTTTGGTTGACAATAATGTCAGGGAGAGGATTTTAAATGCAGTTGATAAACGCAGAGGGAACTGCATAAAGCCTATTCATCTAGCAGCCTATATGCTAGATCCAAAATCTCAAGGCATCGAACTCAACGACGATGAAGAAATCATTGCCATGGATTTTATTCATGAGAAAGGAAGGCAGTTACACTTGGAAATAATGACAGATTTAGCTAATTATAGAGCAAGAGAAGGTTTATGGGGAAAATCTTTTGTTTGGACCAGCCTCCAGAAAATGAATCCCTTAACTTGGTGGAAAGGAATTTGCAAAAACAAACCTCTGAGCAAAGTTGCAGCTTGTCTTTTAACTGCTCCCTGCACGTCGGCTGCAACAGAGCGTACCTTTAGCGTTCATGGAAATATCCACAGCCTTAAACGGAATAGGTTAACAACAGAAAGAGCTGCAAAGCTGGCCTACATATCATATAACTGGAATTTGTTACACAATCAAAAAGACGAAGAAGTAGATGAAGAAGATGAGGAACCCACTTCAAGTCCTTTTATGGTTAGCCCATTGACCATAAACAATATTGAACCTCAACCATCAACTTCTAGTACAAGAGAAATAGAGTTTTGCGATATAACAAAAACATTCTCCGATGACAGTGATTTAGACAGTGATTAAATGAATCTCAATAACATTTTACCTACCTATTATAAGAGTATTAGACTTGAAGTGATTTTTGTCGCCCATAACCTGATATTTAAACAATAATTTTCATATCTGAACCATCCGGTTGTTGATTAAATGATTTAGGAGTTGATTGAACTAATTTACCCACGATTTGGGAACGCACCCGGGTAAATACCCGTTTTGGGAATATTCCCAGGAATATTCCGGGTGGAATGATGGAAACTTTCCGAGTCGCCCATCACTATGGATGACCTCTAAAGAATAAAACTGTATACAAGATCTTAAACTTAGATTACTTTACGAAGATCTTTTTACTTACATTTTTTCTGTTCTTTTTTTCTCACTCTTAGTAGTCTTAGTTCAACGTTCAGTGATAAAGTATTTTTCTATAAATACGAGTATCTTTATACAAATACGTATAACCTATGTTTATAGAATCTATGGGTTTGTCTGTCACGATCCGATACTCTTCAATGACCACCGTATAAGTTTACAAGTAGGTACCTACTTAGGTGCTTAGGTTAAGATCCTGTAACTGTGTTACACATTGGATATTATAAACATGCATGATTATGTGCGGGTAGTCATAGTATATAGTCGTAGTTATGTTGTATAAACATGATTTTCTAGAAATAAATTCTAGTATTTTTTTTATCTGTAACATCTTTCCTCTCACTTTCTTGCAATCTGTGGGAATGATTTCGTGAAAAGGGATGGAAATGTTCGTGAAAAGGGATGGAAATGTTCGTGACAAGGGACGGAAGTGTGTAACAGGAAGCTGGGGAAGCGCCCGCTATTTGATTTGACCAATGAGCGCGCGGGGTGCTAGACTTGGCCGTCAGATGTTACGCATCATAAGCGACTACTATAAGGTTCACTCGTTTTTTTAGGTACCTAACTGACTTTTTCCTGTCCTTTTCTAGAAGGTATCTCATATTATCATTTATAGCAAATACCAGATGCACAGATGCACTTATCCTGGGAAGGCATGGGTAAGGTGAGAATTCAAGTTTGTGTCAAAAGTTATATTCTAAATCGTTATTTTAAATGAAAATCAAGATCTGGAAAATGATTCTGATTATCTGAAATCATTGTCCAAAAATGGGAATGTATTATTTCAGCATTAGTACAAATATATTAATTATGTACTTAGACGTAGTTTCGAAATGTTAAAACATTATTTTTAGAAATGTTTCGCTTTAGTGTCAGACATAAGACTCGATACATTTCCCCAGCTTGTATTCATTCAAAGAGACACTCTAAGGTCGCTTAGTAGCGAGTTCCATTGTTCGCATAATATTCTCTTCATTCAGCAGTGTCTAGCGATCCGCGGGTCACTTTTGGTTCCTCCTTTCCACGTTGCACTCCACTCTGTTGAGTCGGTTGAATTTGAATAAATAATGTTCTCGATTAAGTATTAGGCTTTGTTTTATTCATTACACACTAGAAATGTTTATACAGGATCCATCCTTGATATTGTTATTGTAAGCATTTGTTTTATCGCTGTCCCGCTTTCACCACACCACCAAATACATAAATGTATAAAATATTAAAATACATAGATGTGTTTACATAGAATTTAAGTCTAGAAAGCGAATTAAGCAATACTTAGTTTAGTATTAGAAATTGTGGATTTAGTTAGAGGCTCCGTGCTTAAAATGTTAAAGTATGACACATGTCGATTACATGATGTGTCGCTACGCTACGACAGAATATTGTAGCTACGAGCTGCAAGACATTAGGTCTATTATGCCTTATCTTTAATATTATGCATTATTTGTATCTTATCTGATAGTATTACAAGGAATGACTAATCAATTATTGAAATATCTGTTAACGTATATGAAAGGAAGAATCTATTTGAAGTTTATCGATACTCTGATCTTTGAAGCTTTTGCAACACAACACGTCCAACTTATAAAAGTTATTATACTGTTACGAGCTGGGGTCGGGGATAAATAAATAAATTTACACCAAAAACACACTAAGTACCTACATTTAAATAATCACATATACAGTAATAAGAAACTTTAAGCAGAATCACTTGAATGTTGCTCACTAGTAGCTCACAGTTTTGCATTCCAAACTAACTGCCCTGGTAACCCTCTATTTAAATGACGAGTGTAAGCTTCTAGGAAGTTCGAGGACATAATTCGAGAACATTCTAGTATTTACGGAAATGATCTAGAATGCCCAAGGAACAAAATAACTGTCGTTTGTCACGACAGTTTTGTAAATTCCTTTTAAGTCATAGCAATTCGTTTTATACGTATAGATTTTTGATCATCACACATATACATATACGACCGTTATATACCAGAAGGTTATTAGGTGACCTTTTTATGATTTATACAAAATATAAAGTTTTTTAAAGGGGGGTACCTACCCTTTAAAAAACTTTATATTTTGTATAAATTTAAAAACGTCAAGACGGATAAGAGTTAGCCATGATAGTTTTTTTAAAGATCCTTACCTTATATTTATTATTATTATCCACGACTCAATGTGTTCATAATCTGTAAGTGTTGTAACTACAATTTTTTTTTTCATTTTCACAGTGAGCGAAATCCTTAAAATAGTAGATTTCATGGACCTGGATAAATGTTTGACTATATATGATTATATTTCACTCGTGAACCTTCGATGGCCTTGGATATTAAACACATTTTGTATTGGAATAAAGTTGTTATGGATGTGGTTATTCTACGGATTCTTACTTATATAATAATATGCTACATCACTTTATATTGAGTAACGATTACATTAGCGAATATTGTTAAAAACTACTACTTAAATAGTACTATAAAATTTGTGTTATGTTCAAGCTCAATAAAATTTTCAATATAGGTACTCTGTGTTCGAGTGAAATATTTTACCTACCCCTATTTTCATTTTGAAGGAAAACTTCAGAAAATTCTGCGGAACCGTTTAGCTCAATTATTTTTTTCTTGTTGACCTGTTAAGTGTGTCGGCTGCCGCTTTACATGTAAACTAGCAGCTGTGCAATTCATCAATGCTACGTAATTTTTGCTGACTTTTCTTCTAAAGCCTTCTTTTCAGTCTATTTCTTTACATCTTATGTGTCTATCTATATGTGATCACTATGTACAAAATTGGTTTGGTAGACGTTTTGACAATTACCAATACATAACGATCGTACAGTTTGATTGAGTAAACGTTTACGTAACGTTTTAATACGACACATGTATAACGTTACTGAAAAGTCGTATAAGATAGTTTTGTAGACGTTTTGATAATACCAATACCAATACATAATGATCATAAAGTTTGATTGGGTAAACGTTTACATAACGTTTTAATACGACATAAGTATAATGTGCCTGAAAAGTCGTATAAGATTGTTTTGTATACGTTTGCAGAACGTATAAATACGACACGGATTAATGACGACTAAATAGTCGAGCAACACTTTTAAAGGACTGCGAAGAAAGCTTAGTACTTTTATATGATATTTTTATAACTTATAATCTTTTATTGTTTTATTATATGATATATCTCCTTGGGTGGTCAAAACGACACTTAACCATAGACGAAACGAATCGTGTAGTTCTGCTACTCGGTAACAGATGGCGGTAGCGTCTACGTAACAATACTTGGTTCGCATTCGGTCAAATATTATGAAATACGGATGTATATCGGAGGAGGATACGGATGTAGGTTCTCCTGCTCATATCCCAATTTATTTGGAATCGGTGCAGCATGTCCTTCTTGCAGCGCCTGACGGCTAAATGAGACTGTATGCAACAGTCTCTTTTAGCCGTCAAGCGCTCATTTATCGACCCCTTTCTGGCCATAGAATAATTACTCGATTCTAAGGCAACTTTTGACCTTAAAAATAAATTTTGTCTAAAAGTATCGCTGCTTAAATCATCATATATTAGTACTTACATAGTACCTGGGCAACCAAGCTCTGCTTGATGAAATACAGTAAGTGAATTTTCCCAGATATGAGACCTAGCTAGATCGATTTTTCGCCCCCGTAAACTATCATCGGAATCGTTAGAGCTATTTTCGAGTAAATATACATTTATATAAATATATACACATGCAGTGCCTTAGTAGATATACAAATTAATATTAGATGATTTAAGAATGTCACTATGTAAGTATAGTTACTTACATAATAACATTCTTGATGTAGGTAACAGGGTTTCGAGGACAGGTTTCCTGAATGAATAAATTTCATAATAAATTTGAAATGTGCTTGTAAAAAGTGTGAATGTCTGATTTTTATGTCCGTCAAGATTCCTCGCCTCATGAGTCCAGAGCTTCGGACTTCGGAATAAGGATAACATTATTTCAGAAACCGCAATCGACTTTGTGCGCGTTCACGCAATAGGTATACAACGAAACATATGACAGCCAACCGTAAACATCAAAACCGGGAACAGCGTGAATTTTGGTTTCTTTAAACAAACGTTAAGAATTGCAAAAATTGTGAAAGAACATATAACAGAAGGCAACTATTTTTAAAACATCCGTGATTTATTAGATGCGAATACAACTGTCAATAACTAAGCAATTAATTAAAATGTATTTCGTTATTTGAAATTTATTCTAAAAGTGTATGTATGTTTGTATATGTATATATATAATATATACATATACAAACATACATACACTACATATATTATACTCGTATATATATATATATTTATAATAACGTTCTCGAAAACAGCAATTTCGATGAAAGTTGCCATATAGGGGTTTACGGGGGCGGAAAAATCTAGCTAGGTCTCATATCTGGGAAAATTTGTTTTCTCTTTTTCATCAGAGCAGAGCGTGGTCGCCCAGGTACTGTATATTGATATGAGTAAGGAAGTAGTAGTGGATCACAGTTAATTACCATTGCATAACTCCTAAATAGCCGAAACAAAACTTACTGAATGCAGCTATTATTAACACGGAGAGAGGCCTCCGTGTGTTACCGCTAATTGCTTTACACGTGGGAGCCAAAAAGCCGTACTTATAAAAAATATTAAAAACACTATTAATAGAAACGACACTACCGGTTTATATTTACGAGAAGCAATAAAATTTTGAATGCATTTCTCTTGAATATCGCGTGGAGGTGGAAACACATTGGGCCAAACATGTCGCCGGGTCGTGGGCTGACACACTTTTCAGTCCGATGTTATAATTACATACTATCAATACTAAAACACATGGTGAACGCGACACGCTCCAACCGTTTAGAAATTTTTGTTAAATCATTTCATATTATATTTTCCACTTTTATTCACATTGACACGAATATACCTAATTAATTTTACGGTGATTGCTGATGACCTTTTCTTTTAGCTTCATAAATCAGTGTTTGTTTTATTGAAAAGAAGAACGAAGAATATATTGACTTGAATCATCGGAGACCCGCAGAGCACTTGCTCCTTTTAAGAAATTAGAACCAGTAAAATGGAGGACTCAAATGACCCTGAGAAAAAATGGCATACTATACTAGTTGCTTACGATTTTACAGTCAACGGAGGCAAGCTTATTTTGACTACACCGATAAAAACAAGCAGCTACTTGCAATTTTCAAATCTGTGGAAGATAAATTGTTAGCTGAGGCGTTTCAACACCACAAAAATATATAAAATTTGCACAGCTGCAGTCGACTCTCCCACAAACAAAATAGACGATGTTTATGTACATATGCAAAGTTCCGAGTTCTTACATAACACACTAACAAATGCGACAGAGATTAGAGAAACCGTTGAATGCGAATTGTCTCGACCTCTCGAGTTTCGGTGAGCACCTCGTCAAGGGTCGTTACTATTGGAAATCACTTCCGACCTTTGTCACGACGGGTCACTTTCTACCGAATGCTCAATGTTTGGCAACGGACGTGTCTCGCTCTCTTTAACCGTCTGTCACACTACTGCTCCACTAATATGTATTTCAGTAACGAATTTCATTCTATTTTACCAGACTGGTCTTAATGGGTACGTTGTGTGTTTTCAACATCTGCTGCAAAACGTTCATCATCGATGTAAGTAAAATTAACATTAATGATAGCGTCGACTGATACAGGAGTTTTTTAATCTTCACGGTTAATCCCGTAGTTTGTTGGATCGATGTCTTGACCTACATTGTCAATTTCATCTTTTTTCAACTTGTTATTTTCTTACTCTCTCTCAGATTTACCCCCCTCAACTTTGATAATCCTGTTATCGTAAACAACTACACGTCAGACATTGAACACATCTCACTTTCGCCTTCTGATACGTATATACTATCTACAATAGATACCGCATTGTTTTTCACTGAACCTTAGGCGCAAGGGCAACTTGCGATAGACCAATCTAAATGACTGCTTATTCCTGCCTGGAGATGCCCAGAGGCATTGTGCAATCTATGCACCAACATAACAATGTATGGTCAACAAAAATACTTTAATACTATTCATTTATTCGTTGTTTAGGGATGCTACCTCACAGATTTAGATGAATATTATTGTGACGGGTGTGACAAATAAGGTAATATATAAAGGTCAATAGTCAAAGGTACATACAATAATAGTGACGAATCAGATGAGTGTCCAATACGTTGTATTATGTTTTTGTTATACTAGGAAACGGGACCGAGGCTGAGTCATCCATACGGAACGACTTTATGCATGATTGCCCCATCGTTATTATTCTAATTAAATTGTTACATTCGTCTGACATGTATTGTAAGAAACAAGCCTCGCGTATATTGTATTATATTAGCTTAAAATTATGGAATCATTCACGTTACTCTTACGTGTAATTATCGGATTTTCACGCTGATTTTATTTGTTGTTAAAACAATATCGGAATAGTAATAATGGAATGTAACAGAAGTTGATTGAGTAAGAAGTCTAGCTATAAGTTTAGCTAGTGTTACATTACGTGCAGGGGGTGGCTAGTTTAAAAATCCAAAATAATATTATATGATGTATTTTCTTGTGTGATTCCTATTAGCCTGCCGACTTAGCTCATTAATTAATGTTGTGTGAATTTCTTGCTGCAAAATGATATTTAAGTTATCATTATATTAAATGTAGCATAATTATCTTTAGGTATATATTTAGGTTATCATAATTATCGTTATCATCATTGATAATTTAACACATTATTAAATTAATTCTCAATCAATTTCATTGTTTGTTTCTATGTTGTATCTAATAAGCAGATACAAATACAGATGTTGGTTACACATGCGCAAATTATAAGTATTGATAGAACAATAGAAAGATGACAAGCATACATAAATCAATCACAATAATAATGTTCGTACATACATGGGGCACATTTGAACACTATCGAAACAAATTGAATTTTATCTCCTTAACATAGAAGCTAAATTTGTACAAGATCTTTATTATTCGAAGACTCGGCTAACAGCTAAATTGAGGAGACGTGAAGTTATTATTGTTAAAAACTATCATCATTCAGAATCAGTATTGAGCGAAACAGTGTATTATTCATATTATTATGGAAGTACAAAAGATGAAAGGCGAAGTAGCAATGCAGAATATAAGCTAACTGTAAAAATAAAGATAAACACTGTTGGAGAGGAAATTAAACTTTTTCATAAAGTTCCGACAGGCACTAAGGAAGATGCAATAAAGGCGAGAAATGCATGCAGTTTACTTCGTTACAGATTCTTTTGTTCAGAGAAAAGCATAGTAGGCCGAGTTCTGTTGCTCAATATCGTAGTAATGTTATCAGTTTATAATAATTGAGTAATGTTTCATGTTTGTTTCGTAAACGAGGGCCCTATGTTCAATGTGTTCCGTGATCGGTCATCGGGTATTTGGTTACGTATGAAACTTACTAATGTCAAATTAGGTATGGTTGTTAATGTTAGCCAACAATGTTTCGCGGGTAATGTGCCATGTGAACTCGTGTAATCGAAATGCATATTTTGGGGACAGGTTGAAGTTTTACGTTAAAATAATATTCTGACTTGATTTTCTTTAGGATTGTTATAACACCATTTATTAGACTTTTCCTCCACCATTATAGGTATATTTGAAAGATATTGTGAAGATTCTGATGTTTTTTTTCTTTGCCGCTATTAAACCAACAACTTCTGATAAAGTAGCAAGGCATATTTTTAAAATTAATGTTGGTTTATTTCATTGGGTACTACTGAAACGGATATTGCACCTACTCTGCCGGACTCAGACGTTATTTACTCCCTTTAAAGCTTTTTTTTTTATAAATGGCATCTCGTAGTTGGCCTAGAGAGGCCGTGACTAGTTAACCGGACTATCCTGTGGCTGCCTTAAGCGAACTCAAAGCCAGGGGCTTCCTTTAAAGCTCAACATTATCCATGTCAAAATATTAAGTACATTAATGTACCTATGGTTTCTCTGACAGTACCCAAGATAACGGTTGACAAAATTTAAGTTAAAAATTAGCTCGTTCAGACGATCCTCCAAAAAAAAAAACGTGCGTATAGAGTTACTTGACCGTGTAGGCGTGTACGTAATGTGACTGCTGAGTCCTGACCCAAGCCATGCTCAAGCTCTTGGCATCATATTATCATAAACCATCCAATAAAACCAAACAGTGCTACACAGATGAAATGCCACGAACTAATTACTTGGAGACGAACGGAACAATTAATTGATACGTGCCTACTACGCCGTTTACCACTTCTCTTTCGGTATTATTTCTTCATTCAACCTCGAACCTTCGATTAACCTATGATTTCCCAAGCTGGTGACACCTTAGACGTTAATCCGATTAGGCCTAAGATATTTTAACGGAAAGGTTGATCTGAACCTGTTGTAGTGCAACCTTTCCCGTTTTGTCCCAAGACATTATTGCTATTGTTCCGCTGTAATAACCAGAAACAGAAAAAAAACATCAGCCAAAGATGATCTGAACTTGTTAGAAGGATTCGAGATCTGATGATTTTGAGGTGAAGGGAATATTTTTAATATTTCAAACCGAAAATTTTAAAACTACAATTCAGCTCAGTGTATCCTAACTCAAAATGCTGTTTTAAAAGTTCTAGTTGGTTAGGATATTATTTTTGTAACTTTATTTTAGTGTTAGATTGTTTGTTAGAGTGTAATTAATTTGTAATCTTAAAATGCATAGAATTAGTTTGTTTAAATCCCAGTATTTTTAATATATGTAGGATTATGTTTGTCATTTGAAAATATTTATACTTAATACATAACATAACGTATCAGAAATGTTACTATTTTTCTAACAATTCTTTATTTGTTCGAAATAAATTTTGTGTGTAATATTGTTAACTTTGTTTTAGGGTATAATTTAGCTTTGATTTTACTTGTCATTAAATTTTTACAAAAATTCTGTTAAATTATAATTTCGTATTTGATTGGTAATTGTACGCCATTACTGTGAGAAAGATTACATAGCTAGAAAGACTACTGAGATGACGAAAGAAGTATGGAAGAAAAGGACGTTACGCCGACCCCAAATTGAATAAGCTGTACGCCGTTAACGGCATAACATAGAGATCTCTGTACCTATTTTATTTATAACACCTACATATTTCTACACGTATGTTTGTTGACTTTGTATAAAAACAAGACGAAGACGAGTTTAAAGATTTGCTAAAAAATATAAGTATTATTGACTGATTGAAAAAAGGAAACAGCATTCAACATCATTAAAAAAATTAAAAACTAGAAGGTACAGGTACGATACGTTTATAGATGGCGTAAGCTCGACGCGGTGACAGGTAGGTGCCTACAGTTTTTGCACTATCGCACTTATTGGCTAGAACTAGACGACGTTTATTAGAGACGAGATCCTCGGTAGTGAAGCGGTGAGTAAGTTAGCTTGATCGTAGCTCAAACCAAATAAAAAACTAAGATATAGCGCTGTCAACAGTGACGTGAAGCAGGTTTCGTAAACAAGTGAGGTGTAGTTTAGTAATTGAAGTTTGAGTATGAGCGTGTATGCATAGAGCGAGGTGTAGTTTTGCGCATACATTATACATGTTTTGTGCGCAGCGCTGTCTTGGTTTTTTATTTTGGTCTGAGGATCGTAGTAGTATACACTACTTACCTATACATTGACATCAAAGCCAAGAGAAAATGATTTCTGTCATTTACAAGTATCGTATTTTGTAGCCTTTTCAGTTTTCTACTCCGTCATGTGTTCTGAATTCTTACATCAAAGTGATTATGATTATGTATTGTCATATTTTTCCCCCTGAGCCCCTGACGCAGCGGCGCTGCTTCAAGCGACCTCCGTGTAGATATCATCCACGCAGCGCCTACGCCACGGCTGCACAGGAGCTTGACGAGGTCTACGCTGGGCAATCGCCTAGTATAATATGTAGTCCCAACTCTCTCCCACTCCATTTCCATAGTGTTATTAAAGTACTTAAATTAAAATGATGAAGTTATTATCACGTATTTTAATCAAGCAACAGCTTCTTTGTGCCTATTGTGTATCTCAAACGGAATTGACGTGAGGTTAATTTCTTGTTATGTTACATCACACGTATAAATTGTGAGAAAATTAGCGAATTTTATGCAAAGTACATCGTAGATATGTTACCAAACGAGTTTCAGTTCACAATAATATTTTGGAACAGAAATGATTGGCCTTAAAGAAATATTGATTGGCTTTTTACATTTGATTTATTTAAATTGATTTTAAATAAATACCTAAATCTGATGATAGAATGACCACTGACTAGGGTGTTTTATGCCAATTTAACAGTCAATAAACTTTATTGAAACTTGTAATTTTATGAGTACCTGTACCATAAACAACGCATAGTACTTACAAAGTAGTTTCCTTACATGTTAATTAAGTAGGAGGCAAGGCTTTCGTGAGAAGCTACGGTGAATAGTTAATATGCTCCTTGACGGGTACAAATTGATCTCAGCAGCCTACATAAGCAGGCCCTCAAGTAACCCGACAATTTTTCCTTTAATAACATGGCTATATACTTTGAAGAGGCAGAAATCGGCATAATCTCCGCGCTGTGTTACGTAGTATGTATTATGCTGAAGCAAAATATAGCTTTCCCTGTCAGCTCGGTGCAAACTTGGAACACCGAAAGGAATATGACATTTTTGCATTCAACTGCCATTTAAGTCCAGTTCCAAATACTAGAAATTTTATAAGCTTTATTACATAGTATAAAACAAAGTCGCTCCCGCTGTCTATACGCTTGGAACTTTAAAACTACGAAACGGATTTTAATGCAGTTTTCGGCAATAGATAGAGTGATTCAAGAGGAAGGTTTATATTTATAATATGTACATTTTTATAGTAAAGAAAATCCAACAAATTCAAAGATATGTAATGTGATTATATAATTCTTCTGTGTGTGTGTAAGGCACCCGCGCGGCTCAGACGCGTCGGAAAGAAATACCTCTGTAACCTTACTAAAAGTACTAGGATTGCAAGAATTTAAGATAGTAATTTAAAATAATAATACACCTATATTAATTCAAGACACTAGTTATGTATAAGAGAAAGATTAAATAATAGCACTTAATTTAGAACTAATTTCAGAAGGCTAACACAGGTTTTCCCGAGATGTGTGACAGGCTTGGGACTCCTATATTAACACATAACATAACCTCACACCTGTGTTCCGCGAAAGGTTAGGCAGGATGCACCTGTATTACACCCACATTTCGCCAGTTATGTATGAGTCCCATGTAATAAGGGGCGAGCCTATAAACAATCCTACCATGAATAAACATATAAATAGATAGATAGGTACGGTTAAATATAACCTTAAGGTGAGTAACTTGAAGCAAGTAATAAATGATGTAATGTCCGCTTGAATTTGTTATTATCATTTGCATAAGTGTCTTTTAAAGTCGCAAATTATGCGTCCCATTCTAAAGTAATCTAAAACACTTCCAGCTTCAAGTTCATCAAGTTTTTAAAAGGTCTCAACTCTCAAGTTATAGAGAAAAGTTTAATAATATTGGGTTTTTACCTATGAAATTTCCGTTTATTATGCTGAAAGTTAAAGTCATTTTTATATAAATATGTTTTATTTCTATCAATCAAAATATGCACTCATACTATCGATGCATCTCTGCCAGGCGCAGTGGTAATTTTTCAATGCCCTTCTTGAAGAAGTCGGGTGTACGGGAGCCAACAAACTCTTCAAAGGCATTTTGTACTGCCTCTAGGGTATTGATTTTTTTGCCTGCCAAGGAGTTGTCCAAATTATGGAAAAGTAGAAGTCTGTCGGCGCAAGGTCTGGTGAGTACGGTGGATGACGCAAAACTTCCAACCCTAGCTCTTGCCGCTTTGAGACCGTCTGTTGTGCCATATGAGGTCGAGCGTTGTCGTGTAGGAGCAGCGGGGACGAGCGATTAACCAAGGCTGGCCGGAGATTTGCCACCTTCTCCATCATTGTGTCCAGTTCCTCACAGTACACATCCACAGTAATGCTGGTGCCATTTGGTAAGAAGCTGTGATAAATTATACCAGCACTAGACCACCAAACAGTGACCATGACTTTTTTAGGGGTAAGTTTTCGTTTGGGGCATTGCCTAGGCGCTGAACCAGGATCTCACCAACATGATGACCACTTAGGATGATCAAAAAGAATCCATATTTCATCACAAGTGACAATGCGGTTCAAAATCCCTTCGATTCTGTGTCTGTTAAGCAACGCAAGGCATACCTCAACGCGTTCGTCGCGTTGGCGATGGTTCAGTTCGTGCGACACCCACTAATCAAGTGTTTTTACCTTGCCAATTTGACGCAAATGGACCAATATTGTTTTGATGCTAACGTTGAAAGCTGCTGCTAACTCAACCGTAGATTGAGTATGGTCAGCTTTTTTAATATTTTTTTTATTATTTGAGATGGGTTTGCTCTTTACTTTAGTCTAAGTCAGAGGTGACAGAGACAAAGTCGACGGTGGAGTGAGCTTACCCAGAAGAAGCCTGTTCACTCTCACTTTGAAGAGATTAGGGTTATATGCGCTCGGAAACACAGACGCAGGTAGTGAGTTCCACTCTTTTGCTGTGCGCATTATAAAAGACATTTGGAAGCGCTTAGTGCGAATTGGTGCAATAGCAACTAGGTAAGGATGGTAACTGGCAGTGCGTCTAGATGTCCGATGGTAAAAGGGGGCCGGTGGAATGAGGTCGTGGAGTTCTTGGGCACACTCACCGAAGTACAATCTGTAGAAGACCGACAACCAAGCAACCTTGCGGCGATGAGCCAAGCTATGAAGCTTGGCATCCACCAGTTTTACATCGCCAATGAGCCTCTTAGCTCTGCGTTCCACCGAGTTAAGCGCGGCTAGTACTTAGCGGTACTTAGCTGATCCATCCCAAAGGTGACTGCAATATTCCATGCAGGATCGGACTTGCGCTTTGTAAAGGGCTAAAAGCTTCCACTATCGCCTTTAATTCGTCGTTGCTGACTTTAGTTTTCGGGTGACCACAGGGTTCATTTTTTAGATCAAAATTTCCATGTCGGAAGCGTTCAAACCAATAACGAGTCGACTCGTGCGGTCGTTTGTAGTGCTCACTCCCTACACATAAATAATGTTGCGAGCCGTTTGTGCGGCATTGCTACCGCGACGGAACTCGTATTCCATAATTACTCGTATTTTTATCGTGTCCATATTGATGAAAAAGATACAAATGTAGTGAAAACAAAACACTAACGAAAAAACAAATGAGTGAATTTCAAAATAGGATTCCATATTTTTTAAATTATGTTCATTTGAATTTAGAATTTATTACCAGCCATACCTACATAAATTACGTTTCAAATGGCCAGTATTGTAAAACGGCAACTTCATAGGTAAAGACCTATTATTTAATTTATTTAACTCTGTCTGAATTAAAATCTTGCATACCACCCCCTATCAAAATTGATAAACTCGACAATTTTATTGAATTCTCAGACAGTGTAATTGCGTATCTTAAGGACTATGTATAAATAGGGGAATAAATAAGTGAAACATTAAAATTCAACTTTGATATACGAGCGAATAGCTTGTATAAAAGCATCAGTATGTAAATCTATGAGATTGCCGATGTTGCCAACCAAAGGCGATGCCTCAGTTTAGATAGATGTTGTTCCACAGGGCCTACTTCGGAAACCAGTTTACCGGTTTCTGCGAATGTCGTTTCTAGATAATAACAGCCTATAGTTTATCGAACCGGCGAATTCCGAAAACGAACCAATGACACGAGGTCTTAACGTATATTTTTGGTTTTAAAAAGATTGTTGTCATATTTTACTATTTAGGTAGGTACTGTAAAGATTCCATGCAATGGGCAACCTTTTTTTGTAATGGCTGACATCACTCACTAGAACTCTGTAGTATAGAACGCCCTTTTTTAAATATCTAAATAAAAAAGGTACCTAGTTCGTGTTTGTTTTAGGCCGGAGTTTGGCTTGAGTTAGGGTGATTTCCCCCGAATATTGTATCTTTTCAACTTATAATTTTGACATTTTTAATTATAAAATGCTTTTCTGCTCTATCATGTATTCTTTTTGGCTTGCTATTCCCCCTGTGGGAGATTACTGCGCCTGCGTTACTGCGTCTCTATCTATAATATCGATGCCTTAGTTCACAATTGTACTAACTACAAAAAAAATAATTTTCACTTTTTTAGTGCCAAATAGGTACACTAAATGTCACGCTGTTTCGTTTGCGCGTATTGAAATACCGTTGATACGTCTCTTTCTACTAAAAACGTAGTTTACAGATTATTTTACTTAGTTTTAGTACTGTTCATGTAAAAACTTTAATCCCCTCTCCTCAAAATTGACAATTCTGTAGTTAGTGCAATTGTGAACTAAGGCATCGATATAGTAGTCACAGCCGAATAGCTGTCACTCTACAACGTTCCACAGTACTATATTTGACCATTAAAGCCGGATCAAAGGAGCATTTCATACTTATTTTATTTTCTCCATGTTTTTCTAAAGCGAGTAGGCACCTATTAGGCGTATTCTTCTTTTTAATTGCACGTTCATTCTTTTTATTATTTAAGCCATGCCATCCAGTTTATCCTTTTTATTTTTGCGACTGGTCAGCTGCCAAAGCAGTCAACCGATAGATAAAACTTAAAACTTATCTCTCAGTGTAATAATATTGAACTGCTAGTCAGTAGTCAGTGAACACCTTTCACAGCAACAATAATACCTACACCGGTATCTAATATAATGCTGAAGGACATAATACCTAGTTCTAGAGTTACATGAGCATGTCTGCCTACATCTACTGAACAATACATACGAATGACGTCAGAGCGCATAATGCACAGAGCGTGCAAGATAAAACCCACACTAAAGTTACCAGATATCATTACTTTAATTATTTTTATTTGTTTGATACACTTCCTGATCACCAATTCCGACAGCAGATACAACAAAGGGAAGTGTTACAAACCTGTATTTATATCGGTCTTCATAAACGTTTTTTTTTTTATTATATAATTTGAATGACAGTTAATTCGAAATAATTCGCACATTAACTATTCGATTAATTGCTTCCTGTCAAATGTAGCGGTAGTAAATGTGTTCAGTAATTTAGCATCAATGTGCTCTAATTTCCTCAGGTTACATAAATAAAATGACGCGTTTAACACATTAATCCCAATTCCCCACTTATCCTCAAGCCGTCCCTTTCGCTTTTGAGGTTTCTCTGAATCCGAGCGCTCTGACTGTGAGCCGATTAAGGGAGCTTCATTAACTGGTTATTTGTGACGTAATTTGTGTTAAGTGTACCTATATTTACGGCGAGGTATATTATTATAGCTGATTATTATACAACACGAAGCAACAATAGCACTATTATCTCATAGATTCGCTCCATAGTGAGCGTGCAAAAATGTTATATCTGATGGCAGTGGGAAAATCGTTCCGTTTCTAAAAACAGTAGCAGCGTACATTCGGAAGCATATAACCTGTGCAACTTGTATATTAACGCGATGCAAATAATATTATTGTAGCGTTTGTACGTGATCATATTATTACGACACGGTCATGTTGACGTTCTTGAAACTCGTAAACGATTGCGTCGCAGGCGCAGGATGTTAATTTAGAACAAGTATGCAAGTTTCTTGGTATGTTCTAGATAAAATTATCTCTTGCTTTACTTAAAAGTCTGCTTAGCTAAAGTTACGCAAGTAAACAGGATCACTTTATCGGAACGTAGAACTTCACCAATGGCTGACAAGGACCTGTGAACAATGAAATCAACAAAAAATGTAAGAAGTAATATGGTGTTCACTATAAACACTGAACGATTCTAAAATAATTCTTTTGCTCGATTTAGTCATGCAGAAATCTAAAGTTAGCTCACAGTAAAATCTTATACCTAGATCTCTAGACACCTAGAATAAAAGGTAGCAATACCGGAACGAGGTCAACTCTTACGGAGTTACGAAATACTAGCTGAAAACGGACTTACAAATCTTTCAATTCGTGCATATTGCGATTGATGATATGAAAAAGGAAACCGACATCCTATTGTTATGGGAAATGGACTCATGTATAAAAGATAAACGAGCGGTAAAATCCACAAGGGTTTGATGACATTAATCTAAACAAACCACATTAACATAATAAACCATTTTTCATTTTCATTTTTTAATCTATAGTCCATTGTAGAACGTTCGGGTATAGAAACTATAGAAAGTCATAACGCATCGAGCCACGTCACAAAGCACTTCAGGGCAAGGCAGTGCTAATAAAAAATGCAAAGCATAATCTCACCTTGAGTTCGTCTGAATGGTGAGTTGAGTAACTCGATGCTTGTTAAACGACCAGTGACAAATGCGACTTGAATTCTACAATATTTTCAGTTTTAAATAAACTGTGTTTTGTTTTCTGAGATTTTTTTTGGTTTTCCATGATGTTTCGTGTTGTGCACTGCTGGACAGTTCCAATGAAAAATCTAATTTAGGCGAAAATAATCTCCCAAGCCTGTTTAACCGTCTGCCTTGATTTTAAACTACGAGTACGATGGAAATTAAAAAAAAAAAAACAGAAATATGAAGAGGAAATTAGCGAACCTTACGCAAGCAAAATCCATCTCAATGTCAGATCGCTGCAACGAGGATAATTATAATGACTAGTGAGATATGAAATACTCTCTCTGCTATGCAATTATGTTTATCAGCGAGCAGGAACGCGATTATTATCAGTTCCCACATTTATTCGTAACAACAATAGTTTTCATTCAAGCAAATTAGCGAACTTGACAAAAGAGTTTGTGTAGAACTTTTTTCAAGGTAAAAAACGAAATGAAACACTCGGTAACTATGAATGGATTGTGTTGCCTAGTTACGTAAGCAAAAAGAAAAGTAAATGCATACCTACTGAAATGCAACTGGAAAAAACAACCTATTTGATGTAAGACTTATCTGTTAAATCAGGAGTGCACTCCTGATATATGGGTGTACTTAAAACGTACTGTGATACAATAGGGACCTAATTGGGACAAGCCTTATATATCATCGTGCTCTATGGTAGTACACAAAGAGAAACAACTTACAATGTTGACCACCTCGTAAAATATTTAAACGTATGCATAACGTAGCGAAACTCAATACATTATTGTGCGTGCCTCCAGCCGACATCAATGCACCTTGTATTGATATCATTGGCATTCTATTCATGTCGGTGGCAAAGAGAGCTTGATGATATAAACATACCGAAACAAACAAATAATAGTTTCACATCATACGCACTCACGTAGTACAATAGGCACTGCTATATTATGATATAAGAGGCAATCACTACTCACACTTTAATCTACGTTGGGTAAGGCAGTTTAGTAAGACATAAAATGAAATATGTAACTAAAAACTGGCAAAGTGCATTGTCGGACCACGCACAATGAAGGGTTCCGCAGTTGGGATGAATTTTTACCAAGAACAAACTTAACATTGTATTTGAAAAACATGTTCTCCCATACATTCCAAGTGCAAATGTAAGTTTGTACGCACACTATTGATAGATTTACCATGTTATTTTAGGACCATAAGACTTCTTATAGGCTTTCCTGTAATCTATAGACAAAACTATTTTCTGTATTTTTTTCAAAATTTTAGGCTCAGGAGTTACGGAGATAATGGGGGAATGGTCAATTTTGTCTATTTTGTAAAATTACTTTAAAACAATTTATTTTAAAATTATAAATAAAATATATTTGAGACCCTCACAGGAAGCCCTTTCATTTAATATTTCACACGGTACAGTTTGCAAAACTTTTTAAAATTTTCTTATTTGCCCCCAAATTTGACCCCCATATTCAAAATTCATTTATTTACGTTACACGTCCGTGTTTGGGACACAGAAATTCATACGTGTACCAAATAGGTCCACAAGATTCGGAGCAAATTGGCTGTGACAGATGTATACGTATAGACAGACAGACAGACAGACACACGAGTGATCTTATAAGGGTTCCGTTTTTTACTTTTGAGATACGGAACCCTAAAAGATATACAGAGTGTTAGGTTAAACGGAGGATTTACTTTAAGGGGTCGTTGTACTCATCATTATGAACAACTTTTACTATGTATGAGACCAAACCTGAAATCGCAAAAAAAATCAGCTGTTCAGTACATTTATGTTCGCATAATTCGTCAAAATGTAGGGAGCAGCTGATTTTTTTTTGGTCCCATAGTAAAAGTTATATAGTGGATAATATAATAATTGAACAAGTTATGTTATTTGTGCGTGTGAATTGTCTACTTGGTTTTACTCGGCAAGAGTCTGACTTACTTCTTAAAGCATCTGTATCCATGAGGATGTCTAATTACCACGAGGAAAAGAAATGTGGGGAAAATATATCTTCTGACAGCCGTGCATGCGCCCACTAGACCAATAAATGGGGCCACGAAACATAAAACATAATTATCAGGTACTTCTTCAGTCAGAAGTACCGTGAAGCCATCCTATCACATGCAACCGTTATGTTCCGGTGAACAATGTTCGCGTGTTCCAAACATCGTCGTATCACGTAAACGAGCCGATATCTTCGACACGTGCTGCCAAGCCTGCCAACATGAATTCCTCGTTGCACAACCACTTTCGGTGGCAAAATGAATCAAACACCATCGATTCCGTGTTGCATGTGATTCGAATATTAGTTTGTATAACGATTGTTCGAATTCACATAGAAGATTTTGGAATGATTGTTGGATGACACGAATATGTTGCGTGCCAGTATTTTATGTAGCATAATCCGCCTATAATGTTCCTACTGTTGGGAGACAGGCCTCCTCTCTGTGAGAGGGATTGAGTGGGCTGTAATCCACCGCGTTAGCCCAGTGGGTTGGTGGATGTCACATGTCTTAGCATTTTCTTAGTAATTTCCTCATGATGTTTTTCTTCATTGTTTTGCGATTTTTCTGTAGCGTAGTAATGTTAATTGATACATCTTGTATTCTGTTCAATAGAGGACAGGTGGGAGCAACAAAATACTTGATGAGTTTTGATCACAACCATATTGCATACATGATACCTACCTACAGCTTACGATATGATGTGACCCACATTATAACAACTTGTTTTCGTCGATGCATTTCACCTTCTGCCTAGTTTTGATTTATTACTGCAGTGTGGTTTCAGCGTTTTAACCAAATTCTTGTGGTGCAAAGAACGACACATATACGTACCTATAATAGTTACTTTCTCGCAATCGTTCAAGAGAGGTAAATCGCCACTTTACAAACCATAGTTATCACGTAACTAGAAAAGTGGGTGCTTGCTATCATGTTTGACAGAAATACATACATTAACTCTGTTTAGCACTATTACTACGACTGTCCCGTGGCTTTATTCGCGTGAAATGCAGCACGATCGGTTGCCATGGGCCCAGAAATGGCACGATTGCCTTACAAATAGCCACTTTTACTGCCAGACATTTTAATTTATGGAAATGCTGTTGTCCTTCAACATTACGTGCTTATATTTAAAAATATTGAAATCGTTTCAAAGACATTAATTAATGAGATAGTTATTAAAGATATCGTTTAATTTTTGAGGCTCATGGCTAAATTGCGAAGCACAGCTTTACTGCCCGTTGTAGCAGATTAAAAAGTTATGCAACGTTGTTATACTTAGTCATTAATAGACTACTGCATTGATTACAGAACGAGTTTTAATCCCATTAAAAGACCACTTTATGCTTACGGTTCCAGCTGTCATATGGATATCTATGACAGCCATCTTGAGTTGACAGCCCCTCAGCGAGCGGCTTGAAAATGCTTGGTAACAAATCTTACCTTAGAATACCGGTATGCCACACAGCATATTTGCCCTTTGTAACCCAAAGGGCAAATAGCAGCTGCTATAAGTAAAATGATATTTTTGCCAGACCTGGTAAGCTCGATTCTAATAATTATTATTTTGACAAAAGATGGATAGGATAGGGACGATCCCTAGTTAAGCTACGCTTGAAGGGGTTGGTCCGTGGATGGGTGACCATCTTTACCATCTTTTCACTCCTCAGTGCCTCGGTCCCGGCTGTCATTCGTGGATCTTTGGCAGTCGTTACGGGTCATCAGAAACCCGAAAGTCTGACAACCAGTCTTACCAACGTGTATCGTATTACCCAGTTACTGAGTTGTGGAGGTTAGATAAGCAGTCGCTTCCACGTAAAATACTGGTATTCAGCAGCATCCGGTTAGACTGGAAGCCGACCCTAAAATTGGAAAAAGGCTAGGCAGCTAGATTGATCCCTAGAACTAAAACTGCTTCAATAACTTACGGTTCGGTTTATTGCGAAATTGTAATGTTATCCGTACGTACGATTTTTGTATTGTATTGCATAACCTACTTATTTTGATACGTAACATTCGCGAAACATTATTCAGATCCGAAAAAAAAAACCATTAACATCAATCTATTCGCAAAACTTTCCAACAGTTCTCAAAACACTACAAAAAACTTTACTACTAAGAAATTTTTCAGAAGTAGTAAACATTAAAACAACAGGTCATTCACTAAGGAAAGTTCCGAAACATTTGATAACATAAATCACTCGAGAACTCGAGATATATCAATCAGATTCATATATAGAGGAGAACGCGGTCCGCGGTGACCGTAACATCGTAGAAGCTATTAATACAGAAGTGCATGTCAGTAATAAAGCAACGGTATCAACAAATGTACAGTAGGTATATACTTGTACGCGTGTACGTGAGTAGACAAGCAACGCTGATCGGATTCGCGTAATTGATTTGCATTTGTCCGATATAGTATGTGGCCATTGATCTATCTCGGTTGTTACATTAAACTGTTACTTTGTTTTTGATCTTGTATTCAAGGACTTTCTTTCCACTTTTACCGATTTTACTCTTTATATGGATAGATTTTGTCATATCAGTTTCTTGATGTTGTATTCAAGGACAGTGTTGTCCACTTTTACCAATTTTCTTCTTTTTATGGAAACATTTTGTCATATCAGTAATTTTATGAACCTGAATTTGAGAAACAAGTGTAATTTATAATTATGTCTACTTTCTTGCATATTCAGAAAAGGCTATCTTGAAGTGGTTGTCCTATGTTTGCTTGTCGGTAAGGTTTTATTGACGTGTAAACATGAATAAACTTTACTTATTTGGTCTGAATAAACACAGTTTTATTATACAAAAATCAAGGATTAAACTAAGGCGCCCTTTAATTAGGAATCGTAGTATTGGGCAAATAATTAACATTTTAATGTAAAATTAAGTGAGCGCACATGTTGTATAATTAGCACAATAAAATGTTTGAAAAGCGCCAATACCAGTGTCTGCTCAGGTGCACGACTTAGGAACCATTTCTCAATGAAACCGAATTTCGTCTCTCACAGACATTATAATGATATCTTTTAAAGCAAACATGTGTTGCTTACAGAATATGGGACACAACAAATAACATACATACATTATCAGTTTGCCAAGATTTCGCAACTAACTAAATATTATGTATGTATCCTCAACACGTGGAAAAGAAAGTTAGTCGCATAACTCGTATAGCATTAGCATCGTTCCGTTTTCCATTCTATTCGAATTATTCGAGTGCCCGCATTACTTTGGTTTTACATAACGTAACACGTAATTAACTGCTTATTTGCCGAATTATAACTAATGTAAAGAGAAAACTGCTAGATTATGTGCTTATACAGCACAAATACAATAGTGTATAAAATAAATAAGTATACGTATAATGAATGCGTATCGTCGTGATCGTGACTCATGGTGTGAAGAAAGCTGGTTGACTGGTTCCTTATTTGTCTTTGATGTTTCAAAAACCACAAAGTTAAGGTTGTTTATTTATAGGTATAAACAACCTAGTAGTCAGTATAGTTAAACAAGAACATGCGATTATCTATTATGCCCCATGTGATTTCCCATCAGCAAAAATTACGAACTTGTATTCAAACTTTCATCCCCTTTAAGGGAGGAATTTTCAATCCTTCCCAAGTGCTCAGTGCTTTGTGTATGCTTAGTGTGTTGAGTATGTATGTTTTTAAAACGTTTACAATAATTGATGTAATTTGTCATAATTTGTTATCATTTAATTGTGCTTTTGTGTGCACAGATAAATGTTTTCTATATGTGTATACCTCGTATTCGCCTTTATGCAAAATGTCATGCTCGGGTATCAGTGAATTTAAAATGAAGACGCAGATATATGCCAATGACCTTGAGTAGTTAGTTTGCGTGTTCTGTGCTGAGCTCACGCAACGCATCCCGTCCAGCCAGTAATAGGACTCGCCCATCAAGGAGCACTGTCCTAAATGAGATGCATTATTAATTTATTATACATAAAACACAAAAGTATTTGAATAAAACAAGTATACTAAAAGAAAAATAATTAAATTATCTCTAAAATGGTGAAGGTTTCATAGAAATGCGCTTAATAGTTTTTTGTGATTCAGCTCAGTTTTTTATTCGCATTAGACATAACTTTATAAATTAATTACACTGTGTAATTTAAACATAATCTAAAATATTCACAGATAAAGTTATTAAGAAGATTCTCTAGTTTATCATATATTTTTTCCAAATTATTAACACTACCCGTTCACACGTGATCATCAGTTTAAAATCATTAAAAGTTATCGTCGCCTTAAGCAAATTATGAATTCGCTCGTTATTTTTAAATTAAATAATATTGAATTTTCTTCACGAATGGTTTGCTTCCAACTTAGCGTGGAAAATTATTTAATTACTTTCTGCTAACATACTTCCTCGTTACTTCCTTCCTTTAATTAGTAAAAGAACATTTTCATAACGAGGTCATGGTTGAAGTACATAGTAGGTACTCCGAGTTGAACTGAAGGTTTCAGAACTCTTCATTAAAATAATACATACCCAATTAACTCAGTAGAAAATTTAATGAAGATATTACCTGCAACAAAGATTATATCAATTAAAAATACAGTAAACACCAAATTGTTTGTAATTAAAATACCCTACAGTAGGTACCTACTTAACTAATAACAACATTGCTACATATAAATAATAACGACAACTTAAAAAACATACATACCCATCACTCCTGCAATATATTACATACATCTCCCTATTCAGTACACCTACATTTCATCAGTTATGTTGTGTTTCAATAATAAATACTTACAAGTTTAGTACTTAAGTTTAAATATAATAACCTAACATAACTAAAACTATTAAAAAACTAAAATATGGCGTCGAAAAATTCCTCCGCATCGCTGTCGACTGGTAATGTAGCCAGGAGACTGGCGGCATTGCCACGTCGTATGGTATTGCTTAGCCTCTGGCCAAGGTAAAAGCCAGCCCTTGGGTCACGGGAAGTGTCAATCAGCCGTTTGGAGATTTCGTTGAACTAACCATGAGCACTCGGACCCCAAGGCCCGAGGGTTTCAACCCCAAACGGCTCGAAAATATAGTTACCGATAAGGTTATTATACTTCCGCCGCTTGAGGTTTTCCGCAGCCGCAGCAGCAGCGCCAGCACAGCACGCTGTGCCAGGAAGATGGGAAAGCGCATGAGTATCGACACACGTTGCGTCCCACACTAAAGGTCTACCCACCTTCTAAGTTGTAAGTTAATTAGAAGTTAGTATAAGTTAGTAGTTACTTAGTTATAAGTTTAGTACTTATAATTTACATTAATTTACATGTTTAATATTTGAAAAGAAAACGATTAGCGACGAGTGGGATTTCTGATAGTGCAAAATATTCTGTTTTTTAGCTTATCTGTCAGTCGGAGGATAGAGGACTTCCGTTGATATGGTAAGTCACTTTTAACGTACGTATGGTATTTTTAATCGACTTCAATATATATATTGTGTTGTATTATGTGTGTTCGCGGATAACTTCGTCGTTTATGAACCGATTTTGATAATTATTTTTTGAGTTAGCTTCAACAATGCGTATTTTTCCCACTTAGTATATGTGGATGATGTTTTCGTCACTATTATTTACATAGCAGGTAGTGGTATTCGAATTTGTGTGGAGTAGGTACCCTTACTAAATAAAAACTTTTTAGCAAAAAATAAAACCAACTTTCAAATCAAAACACTACAAACTGAAAAGTAACTTAAATTTCGGAAGTCGGCGACAAAAAAACGAAAATACAAAACCAAAGACACCGACTAACGAAATTAAAGTTATTTTTCAATTTGTAGTGTTTTGATTTGGAAGTCGGTTTTATTTTTTGCTAAAAAGTTTTTATTTATTTGTCAATCGACAGTATATTTATAAAACATATATTATTAAAACGTAGTCCTGTATAAAATACTAACAGATTGTATTGTACTAACCATCGACTGTATCGACTTTGACAATACGCAATGAAAATCGAGTAATAAAATCAATCTGTAACATAGAAAATCGATTGATTTAAACGCCAACCCAGACAATCAAATGGCTTCTTCCAAGTTTCAAATTCAAATAAGTAGTTCGAAACTTATAGATGTTTTTCTTAATCCGTTTTAAAGGATGGTACACATCTACTCCTACACAAATGACAAGTAAAGAAGTTGTTCCACTTTCCGTGTGCCGACTTGCTGAGTGCACATAAAAGGTGGAGGACATTTGCATTTAGGTGACCAACATGAAAGGAGTGTAGGTGTCACACAACATGTGGCTAGCTTTTGAATTTTAAGTAAGTACAGACTTGTATAGTATTTAGCTCTGTTAGTCACAAAGTAAACCACATTTTTAACGTGTTGTTCAAACATTGTTGATAGATTAGTCTTGTTTGCTTGAGTTTAAGTCACAGTGAAAACGTTCTATAAACGATTGGAGGTCCAAATAAATTATGTTTTTAACAATCAATACAGAAATTAAAATATATTACCTAATCGACCTCATAAAATAAAAGTAAGGTTTTGTTTGTTATATTATTCTTAATAGATATCCTTGTACATACTTCATTCGGAAACAGCGAATAAGTTATAAAAAATTGGTATCGTTATAAAATTTAGTTCTTAAAATCTAATAGGTATGTACCTACCTAAGTATGTACCTAAATTTAAACATGATTGTATTGCCACAGAAAATAAGAAAAAACTCCACTTTATTTTTGGTTGTACGAATATAAAAATAAATATTAAATGCGCTGAGCTATAAGATAACACAGAAAAATAAGAATTCTTAGTTCAAAAATGACGTCATTTCACTTTTCTTGCGAACCACTCTACTCACAGCTGCGCTGACATTCGCGCGAATAGAATGTAAAACAATATTGCTATCCTTAGCAGCTGTTTATAATAACAACTATAATTATGTATGTAGCTTTTCAAATATTTAAAGGCTATTTTTCAATCTTCTTTGTCTTTTTTATTTTTAGAAAATTAGCTCATGGCTTGGTTACAATATTAGCCTGTCAGTACGGTGAAGGCACTTAGGATCTTAATACACTTATGAGTAATAACATAAAACTTAGTTACGTAACAAAAATACGAAGCTTGTAATTATTCGCCATGCTTAGTTAAAAGAAAGTATTGCTTGCTCTGTCACTGTGCCAAGCCTAAGCAGCACAGACATGATTTATAAATAACTAATTAATTATAAATAACCTCTAGCGAATACTTAATTCAAGTTAACATGAACGGTTACATACGTAGGCAGTTACATCGTAACTACCTCGATACAGTATATAATCGCCGAAACCGGTATTGACCTCAATCGAGAAATTTAGAGCATGACGAAAATACGCACATCTGATCACTTCATTATGCGAGTTATTGGAATAATTTATAAGCATTGCAATGCATTTCCCTCTTCCTGTCGCTTATGATCGGTAGCAAAATAAAAGAAAAATAATTTAAAAAAATTAAATCATCTTCAAAAAGAAATTATGCAGGTAACTCAAAATTATGAAATAACTTTAATTTCGGAAGTCGGTGTCTTGGGATCTGTATTTTAGTTTTTTGCTTTTATATTAGAGTTATTGCATAATTATGAGATATGTACTTAATTTGTTTTTGAAGACGATTTTATTTTTTTTTAATTATTTTTGTTTTGTAATTTTTAGTTTTTAGTAAAAACTGGAATATTTGTTTGTAATAAGTAGTTAATAGTTTTGTTATAAATGTTGCACTAAAGTTTGACCAAGGTTTTGTGATGTTTGCCCGTAGCTCGTATCAATAAGCCAGGCCGTCTCACTTACACGTATTAGTTCATTATCTTGAAAACTACTAAACTGATTTTGATGAAACTTGCACTGTTCAAAACAAAATGGTCACGATCCGATTAATTGTTTTGGAGAAATGCGTGGACAAACATATGTATGTTTTGCCGCGTGCCCACCGCACGCCGTCACCGGGACGTCGGCAAGACGTCAACGAGAACGAGACGATGGCGCCGACGCAGTGATACATACATTTACTATGGCCGCGTGTCCACCGCACGCTGTCACTGGGACGTCAACAAGACGTCAACGAGAACGAGACGACGTCGCCGAAGTAGTGATACATACATATACTATTGCCGCGTGTCCACCGCACACCGTCTCCGGGACGTCAACAAGACGTCAACGAGAACGAGACGAGCGACGGCGCCGAAGTAGTGATACATATATTTACTATGGCCGAGTGTCCACCGCATGCCGTCACCGGGACGTGACGTTCGGTTCGAATAATCTCGTTTCTAGTTGACGTCCCGTTGACGTTGTGCGGTGGAAAGACCTGTGGGACAGACAGTGTAAAGGTGACTTCACAATAGGCGTTTGTCTGACGCCGCGTCGACATTCGTAGATGCCGCGTAGCCGTTCGTAGACGCAACATTGAAGTCGCGTAGATCAAAGCCTACGGCGCGTAAACCAAACAGGGAACATAAACATATCTTTCCAATTTTACGTTTCTATCTTCAGTGGTATCGAAATTGTACGAAACTTTATATTCAGGTATTTTATTAATTTCCGCCTCACTTGTAAGTATAAAACTTCAATCATATAGTGTTAGTCATATACCGGCTACAATAAAAAGTGCCGTCGTTGTCAAACTGACAACCGACAGCGCAGTTAGCGCCTTCCTGAATTTTAAGTATAATGATATCATCATATAAAACAAGATTTTTTGCTAAAAGCTCTCGTACTGTAGACTACTCATAATCAGCGTTGATAAAAAATCATGCCTTAAAAAAAAAACAAAAAAGTCGGTATTTTTTATTTAAATCCATCTTTTTTTAATCATTTAATTTGGTATTTAGTTTTTAGATATCATTACGGTTTATAATCATTGACTAATATAAACTAACAATTACTTTTAAATACTACCAATGAAATTGCCGATCAATATCTTTCATTCTATTTAGTACTCCAAATAATATAATGGCATTAAAAAAAATCAGTTGTTCATTTGTTTTCCCACCGTTTGATTTCTTTTATTTGATATCGATGTTTCTGTAACCATGGAACAATCGAAATTGCGCGCTATTTTTAATCGACGAAAAAAGGAGGAGATTCTCAATTCGACAGTATATAAGTATATTTATTCGACCCTCTCGAATAAAATAAAAATCTTTCAAATCGGACTACTCTATAAAAAGTTATGCGTGGTCATACTTATTCCTCGAAGTTGGACGGACCCATGTAAAATTTATTGACTTTGCTTGGGTAGTTTTTCAGTTAGCTTCAATAATACGTATTTTTCTCACTTTTTATGTGGATGATGTTCTATTTTTTTTTCCAATTATTCGAATTTGTGTGGGGTAGGTACCACAACTAAAAAGTGAAAAATAAAAACTTTGTACAAAAAAAAAACAACTGACTTCCATTAAAAACACTACAAAGTGAAAAATAACTTTAACGGTGGCAAAAAACGAAAATACGAAACCAAAGACACCGACTTCCGAAATTAAAGTTATTTTTCACTTTGTAGTGTTTTTTTGGAAGTCGGTTGTTTTTTTTTTTTTTGTAAAAAGTTTTTATCGAATACTAGTTCCGTCGTCGCACCAACGCAACACAGACAGCACGCAATATTAACGACGTGTATGGACAAGGTACCGCAAGTGAACGCACGGTGCATTTTTGGATCGCATCTGTTCTGGTAATTTTGGTCTTAACAATGAGCCCCGAGGAAAAATTCAAATCTAACAACGGTGAAAAACGCCTTTAAAGAATTTATCGATTCCCGTTCCCAGGATACCTACAGCAGAGGCATCAACGAACTTTCATTGAAATGGCAAAAGTGCATCGACAATATTTCTTTGAAAAAAGAATGTTTGATTTTTTTCTATGTAAAACGGCAATTTCGAAGGACCTAATATAATTAACTGAAAAACTTGAACAAAGTTGAAGACGCCGCCGTGCGCGAAATCATAGAATAAATGAAGAATGATGCTGATGATTGATTTGAGTGAATTTTAGACAATTTTGATCACTATTTATGAGAAAGGGAAAAATAACTAAAAACTATTTATTTTCTTGATTTTATAAGAGTCGAGAACAACTTAATTCTTGAACGTGGCTGCAAGTGATTTTTTCTTTCTCTCTACTATGCCCGTTAAATCCTTATTACAAAGTTCATACACTGCTTTGGTAAACTTTTCGCAAATGGACTTTATTCATTGAAATGCACCCATACTTTTGTTGGTTTCTATTTTCGTTGCGGTGCACAAAACAATTATTGATGTAACATTATATAATATAACATTATTGCATAAAGCATATTAGTCACTGAAAAGACACCTAGACAAATATAGCGGTAGGTTATTTTTCAAAATTCTGCATAAATATGTCATATGCATCACTTGGGTCGTAGTACTCGTTGCAAATTAATTATTTGTTTTAACCTCAAGTACCTACTTGTATCACATATATTCTAGGTCATTGCACTCTTCGTTCTCATGTATTTCAAGCATTTTTGGGTCTATCACCAGCTGCGACTTATCTAAACTAATATTATAAATAGAAAAGATTTTTGTATTTGTGTTTGTAATCAGGGACGGTTACCGTTACCAAAAATATACCGGTAAAATTACCAAAACATTTCGTTATGTTACGTTAATTATTTAACGTTAAAATTAACGTTAAATATTAAGATTTACCGGTATTTAAATAGCGTTACAAGTAGCGTTATTTTGCTAAAAAGTAGTAATATCTGGTGCGACGTTGCCAAACCGAAACGCGCGTCGTAACGCCGTTCGTTCGGCTCTTCTAAGCGGAGCGGCAACAGCTAGCATTTTACGACGATCGGACAGATACAATTGTAATGGATAATCTCAAAAAATCAAAACCGATTTAAAAAATAATGAGTTGGCACAGTTCGTCAAAACGTTTGATCACAGCTGTAACCTAACCTATCCTAGTGAGAGATATTGCTCCGCACTTGACCTTTTAGACTTATTGCATTTGATATTAGACGACATCTGAAATTATTTTGCTATTGTCAACTTCATATGCATTTTTGACCTTATTTTAACCAATATTTTTTTTATTCTCTTTAGATATTAGTAGTGCTTTATCAATTCTTGACAATGACGCCAGAATCAACAGTCTAGCTAACCCCATTTTTGCGCTTTACGAATCGAAATTTCGACACATAGTGAAAAATAGAGGGTCGCGCGCACAGAACAGGGGGCCGATTCTACTAATTTGCAACGTTACACGTTCAATTGTGTTTCAACAACAGTCCAGTTTCGATCGCCGTTCGATAGTTACCAAAAAAGCCATTCTACTACTATTCTATAAGCAAAATGGAAACTAAACTTAAACCGAATCGTAACGGGAACGTAACAGCGGGTAACCTGTGTGACCAACATTCCAAATAGTATGTTTTAAAAATACCACAGAAAAAAAAAGTTGAATCTAATATATTACTAAATATGAATAAGTGCTACTAAAGGTATTTTTAATACAAAAACATATCTAGACCATACTTATACTTTTAGCCTGTATATTTTTTTGTAACATTTCAACTTTATAAATAATAAAAACTCAGAAGAACGTTTCGTTTTCGGCCCCAGCTTGCGAAATCTGTGAAACGAAACGTTTCAATTATGTCAAAAAGATAACGATGCGACTAAACGTCACGCTCATGTTCGGTTTTGTTAGCAGAATAGCTTTTGAGATTGTTTCGATCGATCGTTGACTGAACTGAAACGTAACCGCAGTTGGATCGTTGTTACATTAGTGGAATGAGAAAACGCTCAAAAGCCGTGGTTCAGTTGCGATTTTTGAACAGTTTTGTTAGTAGAATCGGCCCCCATATATACCTGTTCCGTGGTCGCGCGCATGCGCCTGCACCCGCGATGTGTGTCATAGGCAGATGAAATCCTACTTCAAAATTGGTACAATTATGACCTATCTTTTGAATGCTCAACCATTACTCTAGCGCTCAAATTCAAATAGTTATTAGCGGTTGAAGACTTACATGTTTTTGTCGGTCAGAAATATTGAACTTACCACCAGAACCTACACCGAGTAAAAAGAAGTTTTTATGTCAAAATTCTTTCACCTATAATGTAGAAAGCTACATTATCAGCGACTAACGTGGGCTGTATTTGTATTTTATCGATTTCCACGCGAACGAAGTCGCGGGCAGAGGCTACTATGGACTATAGCAAACATGTTGATCTCTCATAACTTGGGAATCGGTAGAGGTCTAAATCAAGTAGACTGTGATGATAGGCTGTTTATTATATCTAACGACTATTGTTCTGCAAGTCAATACCTATATTAGTTCACTAATGTAATCCTAATCACACGTGGTTACACACTAAAACACGATTTTGACATGTACACAGTAGTGATAGGTATGTACAGTGACCTAGGGAATAACTTTGGCCCAAATCGAGACGAGTGTTTAAAATGCCGGAAATATCGCGGTGTGACCACACAACCGAACGTCGTATGTCCTTCGGTAACTAATATGTATATTGGCGATATAGACGCGTACTTGCGAAATTTTGTGTGGATTTAATGACACTAAACATCTGTCTCGATTTGGGCCAGGCAGTGGGTTTGTTTATTGTCATGGTATGTTTAATGTCATATTATGCCCTAGGGTCAAAGTAACCCGACCTTAAGGTACTTGAAATAGTTTTACTTCATTGTCGCGGGTTGTTTGAAAGAGTAACCGTGGCCCTGGCACAGGCAACTGAAGGAACACGGTTGGGTTTTAGTCAGTAAAAGTCTGACACGCCCTCCTGCTCCGCCCAGAGCGGGAGAAGTTAATTGACGATTTTTCCCACCCAAAAAAAGCATAGCTCTATACTTTAAGAATGTCTCTACTAAATTATTTATAAATCTCACTAAAGAATAATTTTTAAATGGTAATGGTGGTGGTGGTGGTATCCAGCTAATAAAAATGCCTTAGGTATTGCTTCTAATTTTACAATTTTTGTGAGAGCCTGTAACTAGTTGTAATTTGAAAATACGAAACTGATATAATAATATAATTTGTTCCTACCTACATGCAAGTAGGTACATGTTGTAACATTGCGTGAAGGAAAGTGTACTTAGTGTAGAAGTAACCTGTAATAAAATACCATGTAAGTCTGTGTATTGGCAACAAACGGCCGTGAACCGCCGACCGAAATAATTATAATGAAATAACCAGTTTGATTGGGAATGTTATGTAACATATAATACCTACAGGCCAGTTAAAAAATATGTTATACCTAGTTAAGTAACATAAGTTATTTCCAGCATACATTTTTTTCAATAGGTAATAAGCATTTATCTTTTCTTAAATGAATAAGATTCTATAATAATATAAAAAAGCAATTTAGCGTCGTCGTCTTTAAACGAGGGCGATGACAGTTGACAAACTAGTCAATTAATTTCGGTCATAAAAGCGACAAATAATGATAACAATAAATATTTATACATTTCGCACAAACAATTCCCTGGAAAGTCATCTAATTTGAATTTAATCAACACATATTAACGAAGTGCAGGGTACAGATAATTACCAGTGATCGCATAATCGGGCGCTTATATACCTAAACTTCTTTCCACGAAAGAATAATATGGACATTCCTTTCTGAATAAATAAGTAATCCCGGGTTCCCAGGATTGAACAGTTTTGTAAAAACCACTATAACAAACTTAATTAAATTATAACAGTGGTTATTTTGATGCAGTATCTTTATTTTATTCCAAACAAATGGAATATCAATAAAAAATGACAATGTGCACAATGTGGTCGAGTAGTGGAAATTGATTTATCTATCTAACAGATTAGTGATCGAATCGACTAATTTATTGTATTTAATACGAACAGAAGGGATTCTGAAATGCATGTCCGTATTATTCTTTCGTGGGAATAAAAGTAAAGTTTAGGTATATTAGCGCCCGATTATCCGATCACTGGTAATTACTTGCAATTACGAGTACTTGAGTGTTACTACTTTTAAACATCAACGCATTTGGAATTACCTCATTCTGAAAGTAAATAAACATAAGACATACCTTTGAGAGGTCACCGACACAAAGAACAAAACAATAAAGTTGTAGTCTGAGTAATGTTTTGATACACAATAATATTGGAATTTGCAAATGTCTGCAGTAAGTAGGCCAGCTCCATAATACTGGTAACATTAATTGCGTATGCTTTTAAGGTCAATACTTCAATAGTGTGATAATGTTGCTAGAATGGAAAAAGGAAATCGCGGTGAAGGTACCATTGAACGTTTACTTTTAAAGTAGGTAGTTCGTCGATTGTGCGGGGTTAGTCACAGAATTCTACAAAAACAATGATGACCAACAGACAAAATATTTAGGCCCCGCAATAGGTACAACTAACAGATCTACTTTATATAAATCTTAGACTTCGTGAACAGTAAATGATTCAGTTGATAAAAGATAAATACTAAAGACGTTGTAAGTGCATATTTCACCAATGAAACTGAACGCGATCAGCACGTAAACCAAGATTTAGAGCTGTCAGTGTCATTACTTTCTTTGGAATGTTGACACTGACAGCTCTTGAACTAGGTTTAGAAGTGTTGATCGCGTTCAGCTTCATTGGTTAAATCCGCATAGTGTTTCGTTGAAATGTTTCCCATTTTCCTTAACTTTTCTTGAAAGTCGTATAAACAACGAAATAACCGAGAATTTTCTTGTAATATTTTACTACATACCTTTATTTCTAGTTCTGTATATTTATTTGCATGCAGTACTTACTGTCTACAATAGAACAGAACAGCCACACAATGGTTCGGAGTTATCGTCATCGGTACAAAATTACATACACAGCAATTTGAACAAAAACCATTATCTTTCATTTTATACTCGTCGAATGACTGACCACGACCTTGCCGTTAACATTGCTGATGTGATCTACGTATTTCATCGAAACATATTAATCCGGTACACGTTTAAATTTTACTTTCCGACGGAAACGGATGATTTGAGTGTACTTAGAAGGTATTGGAGTGGTTTTCATGTGGTAATTAATATTCTTTCCAATCGGAAACCTGTTCAAAACAACATACCTAAAGCCTGATTGCGGTGCTGTGCGATTAAATTGCCTGTGGCATTCCATAAGTTCAAGCAACTATAAAAGTTGTACCGTCGAAACAGTGTTCAGACGATGCAAGTACTTTGTTTCTACAATTTGATTGTATGCGACAGTCAAGAACCTTGCATCGAATAAATAGAGATCGGATAATCGAAAGCATATTTACTTAAAGTTGAGGTGTTGGCTAATATGGAATGCGCTTCTGTGTCGAAAAAATCCCACAATTCCGGAATCGACCAATTTAGAGTTCTGATTATAGAATCGAATGTATATTTACTTACGTTCAGGTGTTGCTAATATGGAATGCACTTTTGTATCGATAGTAAACATCTCGCGATTCCTGAATTGATATTTTAGTATTTTTAATTATAGAATCGATTGCTAGCTAATGTTATAAATAAAGTGGGTTGCCAAGCTGGCATAGCAAACGTATACATAGTAAACAAGCATACGAATAGTTATGTGATTTTTAAAATATACACCATTACAACACCATATATCACAAATTTGAGAAATCGTTTCCATACCATGTAATCGAATCGCGGGTTTTGTATTAAGAAATTAAAAATTAAGAAGCCGCTTCCATGATTTCTTAAACGAAAATTTACTTTAGGTAGGTAAATATGCATCCAATTATCCGATCTCTACAAATGAGTAAAGAATTCTTTACTCAAGTGCATCTACTGTCCCCAAGACGATAGGAGAGAGGTGTTCTCTAACTAATAGCTTTAAAAGGTTCTGTAGGAATTTCTGATGAAACTACATACATGTCATTTATTTATCGAAAGCGTGTTGTAACCCTGACAATACAATTCCTGTAAAAGTTTAATTCGAAATGCTCACATAACGCTTGAAAAGGACGATTAAAAAGTTTGTTGAACTATTTCTGAATATATTTGGAAAAATAAATGCTAAGAAATTAGATAATGTCAGCAAATAGAATTTGCTAATTTATTTATTTTAACAATAAAACTAGCAACAGACCAAGTAGATAGCGGATTCTTATATATTTTTACCTACATATAAAGCCAAAATTCCGAAGCAAGTTTTTCAAAAAAATGCGCGCGTGATTGCATTTTTTTGAGCTCGTGGATTGTTCTACTTACATAAGAAAATGAAATGAAAAATATATAATATCATTGAAAAAAATCTCTCACATTTCACGCTGAATCCATCGGAATATGTATTGAGGATTGATGGTGTTGATACAATCCTAATCCTTACTTAATATTATAAATGCGAAAGTAAGTTTGTTTGTTTGTTACCTTTTCACGCCTAAACCACTGAACCGATCATCCCGAAATAAAATACTGTTCCCGAAGAAAACCACAATAACGTTCTTATGATAATAGATGGCACCACGTGTCTTTCGAATCATGATTGAATTATATTATTATATAGAAACTTTAGTAGTGTGTTAAGAGTTTTTTTCGACAACCAGATGGGCGAAGTCGCGGGTAAAAGCTAGTAATATTATAAATGCGAAAGTTTGGATGTTTGTTACTCAATCATGCCAGAAAGGCAGGACGGATCTGGATGAAATTCGACACAGAGATGTATTATTGTCTGGAATAGCACATACGGTAATTTTTATCCCGGAAAAATGTACGGCTCCCGTGGGATAATTTCTGACATCCACGCGGGCGAAGCCGCTGGCAAAAGCTAGCAATTGATATTAATTTCAGTCTAGACTAGACGGCTCTCTAACATACCTACATAATGAAGGAGGGCGACAAACAAAATATTACATTATGCATGTTTACAAAAAGAAATGTCTACAAGGATGCAGCGCGATAATATTGATAAACTCGTTCACTACTTACACTACAGAGAAAATAGTTTAGAAAAGGACAAAATCAAAATCAAAAGTCATTTATTCAAACTAGGCTGAGAATCAGCACTTTTCAAACGTCAAAATTACATATAATTTCCACTGATTTATTTATTATATTTATTTAGCAGGAGAGGTGTATGTGCGCTCTCGCTTGGCCCAGACGGAACACTAGCGTCTAAACTATATTAGAGTTATGCACAGTGTAAATATGTATGAAAGAGAAAGACTCTCAAACTACTTAAGTGAGACGGATTTGTTTTGTTATATTCCAACAAAACGCCCGCCCTTCACCACTTCCTAGTGCTTTAGCTGGGGAGAAGAAGTGGCGCAACAAACTCCCCAGCAGCACAGCTGTCTGTTCAGTTAAATAATTTGATTCTATACAACAGTGCACAAAATTTACCTAGGTACATTGCGCAATACAAAACATTAAATTAAATTGCACATTGACAGTAAGCATCATGACCATTCAGGTAATTTATTTAGACTCAAACTAATTACCACTCTTAGGTATAGAAGGGAAATTGGAACAGACTATGAGGAAGACTGAGACCAAAATACTTATACAGACGTACCCAAGGGAAAAGCAAACTAATGTGGAGACATAGAATTAGAAATAATAGGATAGATATTTAAGAATTTTTTTACGAGAATTACTAATAATATCACCTTATATCATTAATATCAGAGCAGTTATTGAAGTTAAGTTACTGCATCTCATTTCACACAAATGAGTCAATAAAACCAACACAGTGCTGATTTCACCAATGAAACTGTTTTTTTTTTAAAGCGGTCCTATTGCAATTGCCTCCGGAAAGCCTTGACTGCCTAACCAGGCATTGGCGTTGCGATGCCTGAAGGGCCTCTCGCCGAGTTAAAAATAAAATTTTAGTAGCACATCTAAGGGCGCTCCGTGGTTGGACTCGAACCTAGGCTTAGGGTGCTACTGACTACTGAGCATGTGGGGACTTGTTGCATCTGATTGTTATTATTATTTGGGACAATGTTTAGAGCTACTTACTCCGCGCGGGCGGGCGGGGTCAAGGGTCGGGGGGATTGTCGTACTACTCTCTGAGTCGCGGTGGTACTCGCCGTCGAGTACGGAACTTAGGACGTCTGTCGTGTCATCGTGTGTAGTGGTGAGATTTCGTGGCGAGCTAACTTTACGCTCTCTTGGTAGAGAGTGATGTCATCGTCTTTGTGCGTGTTTGGGGCGTCGTGTGCGGATGTGTGTATCGGGCAGCTGCTACCAGTAGTAGGTTAATGTGTTTGGTAGAAGAATCGAAAAAGAGTCAGTTTCATTGATGAAATTCGACCTAAATGATATTGGGATCTCATTATCGCTGTATTCACGTACTTAACTCCATGCAAAGTGTTCGTAATGAGAACTTATAACTTTTTGTTATGACAAGTGTGTGACAAAAGTGTTCGTAATGAGAACTTATAACTTTTTGTTATGACAAAAAGTTATAAGTTCTCTTTACGAACACTTTGCATGGAGTTAAGTACGTGAATACAGCGATAATGAGATCCCAATATCATTTAGGTCGAATTTCATCAATGAAACTGACGCTTTTTCGATTTTATTTATTTTATTTTTATTCAAAAGAAACAACAAACACCTACAATATAAAACATAGAAACAAGAAATACACAAAACCTATAATTGCTGCCAACAAAGCTGTTCACAGATTAACTATAGGTAGTATACAACATAACAATGAAAAGAACCGCTATGGTCACAAATACAAAAAATAAGGAATCACTTCGGAACCCTTGCAGGATTACTTCGTTGTTCGTCTGTCTGTCTATATGTCCATCTGTCAGTCTGTCAAGACCCCTTTTTTCAGGAACGAGTGGAGATATCAAGTTGAAATTAATATCAAATATGTAGGTCTATGGTCCCTTGGAGCTTTGAAAAAATCAAGCTTCTAAGTCAACGCAGTAAAAAAATACGGTCATTTTTGCGACATAGTCTGATATTCGCCAGTAAATCAAAACCTATACCTACTTAACGTTGACCTAGAATCATGAAATTTGGCAAGAAGCAAGGTCTCACAGCACAAGTAAAGGAAAAAGTCCGAAAATCATTATTTTGTAACTTTAAAACATTTAAAAAAATGATGGGATTACAAACTTAAATTTGCAATTGGAGAATTGACGGTGACGTATATATCAATGTATAGGAGAACATGTTTTTCAACTACAATGTTAAGTTTGGTTTTGTGATAAATTCTTTTCAACTACGGAGCCCTACATTGTTACAGAGCCCTTCATTGTTTTTTTTTTTTATCTCAACCTATCGGAGTAGTTACCTACATTGCTAAACTTAGACAAATTATGATTTCCTATCGTCATGAACGTCTATAATTCAGATACTAACATTGTACTTACCTACCTACTACTGAAATCACGAATCCCCTTATCAACGACGACCATGGAATTTCCTTGCGACTTTTCACTACTGTACATCGGTCTACAATGACGCCGATTTTAAGCAAGTGGGCGTTTATGGACAGCTATAGATACAAATTAATTCATACGCTACTAAATATGTTATCAATTATTATTAGCCACCTTTAAAAGATGTGAAAGCATAAACATACAAATATGAAGCAAAACAGATTATTACTTTCACCTTATGCTAGATTCGGCTAGGTCAAAATATACGGTCATGATATTACTTTCAAGTTTCAACGTAATTTGACTGGCTTGGATATTCGAAACAACAGACTACCGCGAACTAATACTAACGAATAATTCTGAAGTGTAAGTATGTAGGTATGAGTAATTATTAGCTATCATAATAATTATTTATGTCTAACCGTCTAAGTAAAGTTTTGGAACCTATTCCAAAACTTTTATGGACTACCGCCCCCTTTATAAGAAAAAAAATCCAACGCCCCCTTTACATAATAGTTAATTATACCAATTTTATATGGCTGTCTATTAACTATTAATAAACACAAATTAAAAATTAATTCTCTCTGTCTCTCTCTCTGTAATCGTGTGACACGAAAAGATCCAGCAAGGGGGCGTTATCGCCCACTTTGGGAAAGGCTGGTCTAACGTATCATCACCCGAGGAAGCTAGGTACTCGTAAAAAGGGGCAGTGGTGGCCCAGTGGTAACGGCCGCGACTTTCGAGTTGTAGGTCGTAGGTTTGAAACCAGACAGGCTTTACTTTGTGTAAATTATTTCATTACCTGTTGAAGTCTACTCTCAAAACGGTGAGCGAAAACATCGTGAGGCATCGGCATGTCCTAGAACAAAAAATTCGAAGACTGTGACATCTACCAATCCGCACTGGGCCCGTGTGGTGGATTACGACTCTTAGCGAGAGGAGGCCTGCGTCCCAGCAGTGGGAACATTATATGCTGATTATGAAACTCGTAAAAAATTTCGGCAACGCTTCATGTCATATCTAGATGCCTTTTTCAATAGATTTTCGCCAAAGGCATCCTTCATTACAATTTTTGGACAAAAGCTAAACCATTCAGAGCAGAAGAAACAGCATGGATATCCTATAAACCAGCTCGGAACGAAATATCACTATTTCCACTTTCAGTAACGTCGACATCAGACCTAATGTGAAACAATATTGAGACAGCGAAAATACCAATAAGGAATACCCACGAGTAAGTAAACCCGACACCTGACATGATTCTGTAATCTGGCGTAACAGCTAACTAGTAATCGTTTAAGGTGTTAAGAAAATGGAAAGTTCTATTGCAACGGTCGCCAGTGGCATCATGGCGGTAGTTGGCACAAGCAAGCTTCACCATTGTTCACATACATGAGCATGTAACGTGGCGTGTCATTGTGACTGATACCTATGAAACTCTGGAAAAACTTCAACAATGCCGCTATTTGCCAATATACGATGACGTTTATACACCTTTGTGAAACTAATGATAAAAATGTACTCGTAATGCATGTGCTGCGCATACTTGGATGTGGAAACAAGCAATATGGAAAGCTGTTGAAAACGAGAAATTCCCAACATAGTTTACTTTCACTGGTCGTAAAAGTCATTAATGTCGCGAGGAAAATGGATTACTTGAAATCGGTAATAGAATCTAACTGACCTATGAATCTGTACAATTAGAATTTATCACCACTTTCGATTACACGAGAAATATCGGGAATTCAATACTTCTCCCGTCGATACGTTAAGTCTGAGATATGCTGTTAGGTGATAGCCGCTGTCGACTCACACACACATTGCACATATTATAACCTATCACCGGAAAGTGGATACACAGAGTGTCAATCTGTCACCGCACATTAACATAGTTCTAAAGGTATATATCAAATCAACAATGATACCTTATCTATCTCCAATGAAAGTGTAAGTTAATGAGAACTGAGCAACAGAAGACTCCTTTGTTGTGTGTGATATGTTAATTAGGTTACACACGCAAAGAAAACAATACGTTTTAGCGAGAACATTATGAACGTGCTACTATACTACACACTACTCGCATAACAAGGATTGTTATCCGAGAACAGTATGCAATTCAGTAAACATTAGAATGGAAATAAAATCCTTTGTCGTTATAGTCATATTTGAGTAATTAAATCCAATCCAATGTAGCTTTAATTGAACCTTGACCACAAATCAAGCACTAAACGATTCAATCAAAACATTTAGTGTTCTGTAACAATGTTAAATTTTGCTAATTGATCTCGTGTGTGACTAACTAATACTAATTTGTTACGTTTCAATAGTTTTGAGGTCACATAATAATGTTACATTCACAGTTTCAAATCTAAAGATTTACCTTATTTGGCAATTGGAGAGGATTCTACTAAAACTAATTCGATACACATAATTGCAGAAGTGATAGGCGTAACCGAATGACATAAGAAGTGTGTAATAGACAGTGTAACGATGGATGAAGAAATAGAGACATGGCTGATGAATAGTCGAAGATTGCTACCGAATTAAATTATAAATTAACACTTGTAAACGTTACCTAACATGGTATATCGCTAGCTAAATTCATTCGAGAAAATAAAAAAAATACAGACGTAGATAATGTTCATTGTAGTTTATAGACTTTTTGTACACTGCATCTAGGAGTTGTCAGCCGATTTTATACGCAATAGCTGTCACGGAAATTAGCTTGCATTTAGAATAATCTAATTCTAGATCACTGGCTGATGTATTTTCCTGTAGTACCTACCTATAGTAGATAATTCCATCTTTCTATTAGATCTTTTTCTTATTAAACGACTTCAAAAAAAAGGAAGAGGTTCTCAGTTTGTCAGAATCTTTCTTTTTTTGTGTATATTCCGCGATTACTCGAAGACGACTGGACCGATTTGGAAAATTCTTCTTTTGTTTCTTTCTAGTCAATCCCACTGTCATCAAGTCAGGATCTAATGAAGGGATCCTGGCGAAATCGACAGAACTCTTCAAAGAAAGGCACACCTATAACAATTTGGGCATTTCTATAGTAAATCGTGCATTTGCTTTCCGAAAGCAACATTTAGTGAAGTGGAACTGATGATGAAGAGCACAGAATTACTGATGGTCACCGGACCTACTCAATAATAACTATTCCCGGGTTGCGATTCCATTTAGGTACTTTAATTTGTTGCTAAGCAATTTATGCTCGCCACAATGCATATGGTAAATTGGACCTGACAGTGACTGCACCATAAGCTCCAGTTCTCCAGGTACTTACCAGGAGAACTCCTCAACAATTAACGTCCCTGTATCTGCATTTTATTTTATTTTGAAAAAAAAAAAAACTTACCCTAGGGCTGCAGTCACGACATAGATAGCGATACGACCGAATTCGGTCGTAAAGCGATCGCTATCTATGTCGAGACTGCAGGCCCTGGCATATGGGATGTCAATGTATAGGATTCATCGAGTAGAGTACAAATATTAAATAAATATTTTTTTATTATTTATTTGTTGGTATACATTTTTGTATCTCGGCGCTGATGTGCCGGTTTTATAGGATAACACGGGCCGAAGCCAAGTGCTAACCTAAAAAGTACTAACCTAAGTGATAGATGATAATATAACATTACGGTGTGATGATATGCTGATGATTTATGTTGTTGATGATGATGTTTGTTGGTGTGATATTAGTGCATCATTGTCGTTCTGAAGGAATTTTCGGACAATTCTGCAAGTGTTCAGGATAGCAGCTTTCTGTAAAGTTTGGTAGGTAGAAGGAGACAATTCTAGCGTATTTAAAGATTGGTGTAGTTGTTTGGGAATGACACCCGTGGTTGACAGTACTACTGGGACTATGGAAACGCTGGCTAATCGCCACATTCGGCTAGTTTCTATTTTTAAGTCCGTATATTTTGATAGCTTTTCTGTTATTGTGTTTTGTAGGTTGTGTGTGTTTGGTACTGCTATGTCAATAATTTGCGCGGTTTTATTGATTTTATCTAGTAAAGTTATGTCTGGTCTGTTGTAATGTGTTGTTCTGTCTGTGAGGATGGCCCGATCAAAATATAATTTGTGTGTTGCGTTTTCAAGAACTATTTCAGGATTATATTTGTAGTAAGGTACTGGAGGTGTAGTTATTAATTTATATTTTATAGCCAGTTTTTGATGGATTATGTTGGCTATTTGATCGTGCCTGTGTTTATAGTCAGTCTGAACTATTGCTCTACATGCTCCAGTAATATGTTGAATAGTTTCGGAAGAACTATGACATCGCCTGCAAATATCTGTTGAAAGGGGAATTCGCATAATATGCTTTTGGTAGTTACGGGTCTCGATTACTTGGTCTTGGATTGCTGTCATGAACCCTTCAGTCTCAGGAAAAAGATCTCCACGCCTGAGCCATTCGTTCGATGCTAATTTATCGACGTTAGCTTGGCACAGGTCATGGCGATGTCTTCCATGGAGTGACTTTTGGGTCCACTCCAATATTTTAGTCTGTCTGTCTGTCTGATTCTCGTTATTTTGTGAAGTCTTATCAAACATGTTTAACGGTGTCAGTTTTCTATCATTATGAACTATTGCTTTGTGTAGAATAGAGGTGGTACTTTTTGTGTTAAAATATGTTCTTAGGGTACTTATTTGTTTATTGTGTAGGTTGGTAATATCTATTATGCCTCGTCCTCCCTCTTTCCTGGGTAGTGTTAGTCGCTGTACGCAAGATCGAGGGTGGTGTTTCCTGTTTTTGGTCAAAGTGGTGTTAATAACGCGTTGTAGGTTTTTTAGTTCAGTTTTGGTCCAGCTTAATATACCAAAGGAGTATGTAAGGATGGGAATTGCAAAGGTATTAATAGCTTTAACTGTATGTTTGGCATGTAGTTGAGTATTGAAAATGGATTTAAGCCTATGTTTAAATTGTTGAGTAAGTTTATTTTTAATTTCTTCATGTCTAATTTGCTGAGTTTGAATGTATCCTAAATATTTGTATGTTTCGTTTTCATTTAAAGAGTCTATGGTTTCACCTGTCTGTATTGTGTATGAATGTTGGTAAGTTTGACCTGCCCTGACTGAGTTGAGATTATTAGAGTACAAATATTAAATAAATACTTTTTATTTTCAAAAATGAAGAAATAGGTGGCCGCAAAAGTTGTCCGTTTTAGACCATTTTTGTACGAGCTCTATCGCAAACTACTAAACAAGTTAGGAATTTTAAACTTATAATATCATGTACAGCTACCGTTATTACACTCTATTTAATCAACAAATACTAACAACGCCAAGCCATAAGGTATTTTGTATCAATATGGGTAATTTTCTGCAACTGCAAAAAATAACTTTGTAATTCACAGTATCGCTATGAAATACAAAGTTATCTTTGCGATTGTCACAATTTAAGATGAAACCTATTCTTCATTTGTCTGTATTTTATTTATTTGAACTAAAAAATAACTGAAGTACGGTACCCTCGGTGCGCGAGTCCGACTCGCACTTGGTCGGTTTTTTCTATACTATCTTCTTTAAGCCGTATCTCTTCAACTAGATTAAAGTCACCAGAATTATTCAGAATCCATCGAAACCCGCGAAACATTAACAGCCGGTCTGCGTCGGCGGCGGCGGCGTCTAAAATGCCAAATTCAAAATTATGCGAAAAGTTTCCATTAAACAATCGTTAATTAGATATTTGATTGATGGGAACGTTTTTGTTTGAAACATTCAAAAGTTCAACGTGCGAACAGCGGCCGGACATTCACTGCTTTTTGTTACCTGCCATTGTAGTTTTTTGCTTAGTTAGACTATGATGTTATTATATTGATATTACCTGTTATTATTATGATGTTACCGATGTTACATGAACTGGGACTAACTAATTTATATGTAATAATCGTAATAATAGGTTGCTATGATTAGCGTCCACTGCTAAAAACATCTCTAAAAATAATCTGGTCTTGTGATAGTGAACAACTATTTTGTTGTTAAAAATATGGCTGTAAGTACACACGGCTATACATTTCCAGTATAAGCTATAATCTCGTATTGTATAGAATTTCCGTATAATGAGAGGTTAGCTTACACTGGAAATGTATAGCTTGATATGTAGTCATGTGTAAGTTCTTAGACAAGGTATATCAGAATCTAGATTTAAATAGATTTATTCCTTCACGTGTGTTACGTCTATATTGTCCATCATAAGTAATTACAATTCATATCTCGTTTGCTATAATCCGTATTTTATTCGATAAAAAATAAAAATAGAGTCTCTATCAGCTGGTTATCTGTTCTGCAAGTATTGGATAACAAAATATAAATTTTGGCACTCGCTGTCCGTGAATATTTGTCGTTATTAATGCACCCTTCACTTTTGCAATGCACTATTGCAATGAAATGTTCATTGCGATATTTAGTTCAAAATGTATTGTTTTCTTAAATAATGCTATAACTACTTATTTGGATTTAATTACTCAACTGCAACTGCAATATACTTTATTTTATATCATCGATTTGTTAACAATTATCCTCATTTCAGTGCATGCATTCAAATATTATGAAATTTATTGTGCTTATAAATTAATTACCAATAATTCTACAGAGGTCATTTACAATTATCGGAATCGGGAGCAGTAATAAATTAGAAACACAATAAACTTTTATGATGACTGATTGACGACACACAGATGAGTCACTGTTGACTCGGTCTCCTTGATTTATTGACTAAGGATGTGACAATATTCATAAGTAAGCGAAATATTGGAATAAAAACTTACGCGTTTACTGTGTCTACGAGTAGCTGAAGACAATGATCGATGACAATGACAGTATCGATGACGATTACAATCGACTTGTTTGTAAGCGTATGTGTTGTGTAATCAACGAGGTTCCCATTCATGTGTTCGTAATGTGTAGTAATTACAATAACTAGTAAGGTACCTGCAGTGAGTGATCACAGATGCCTTGACATAGCAAACGTCCGTTGGCAATCGTGTTGCTAAAGGTAGGCAGAATGTAAGCCATGACAGTGCAAATATTATATAACAAATAACACGTTACTAGCAATTTCTATCTCTCAATTTATGCGTATTTAAAAATATGTTCAAAATATGGTTTAGAAGACTGGTTACATAATGTAATATATGTTGCAGCAAGTCCTTAAAAATATACCTATTACTTATAGGTTATTAAATAACTAAACTTAATCGTGCTCCTAAATTTTCACCACACCTATTACTTGATTACAGCTATGTTTTCAAGCCAGTTTGTTTAATACGATGATCCCATCTCTACCGTCTTTACCTATTTCTCTCGGCTTAGATCTACGAATGTTTTTTGTATTTATTTTTCATTCAAAATGAGCACGTAGGTGCAGCGTAGGCTTCAGTTGGAGTTGCATGACAATCAACAGATAAAGGTCTATCAATTAAGTATGACGTGTTGACCTCGAATTTACAGCCTCTATCCATCAGACAATACCTAGTTATTGTACTGCTAGCGATAGGAAAACCGTCGACGGTTGTTTAATGTTTGACTAACATTATTTACGGGCGGTTTTCGTCTAATTGATTTCGTCATACTTATTTCCTAAAATGTAAACATAAAAAACTGTTTACCAATACAGGACATGGTTCTAAAAATAATAATTCATTGTTTTAAATCTCTTCAAACGTGATGCGAGCCTGGTACTTAAATATTTCACAAGTTCTTCACGGTTTTTATGTCTCTTGCGCATAAACTGTAATTAGTATCAGTAACTTCTTAAGTGAAACTCACGTAAGAACATAGTACGTGCTAGATAGCTTAGAAAAATCTTATCGCACTATCATGAAGTACCTATACTTAACTAATAGTATGTTTTTGTAGACGCTGCTGGTTCACTTGAGACAAAATTACAGATGTATTTTTTCTATTAATTAAATATTATATTTTTCAATGTATTTGTATTACAATATACAAGCTAACGCTAAAATAGATATATTAGTAATAATAATAATAAAAAACCAAAAACCCCACCGCTGTATCTCTACGTTGACGTCGTGGTGGGACTTGCGCGCTCCGAACTTGGCCGGAACGGGTCTACGATGAGGAGCCATACCAAGAACCAGGGCAGCATGTGGCGTGCTGTCGGGCAGTAGCCCACGGACCCTATCTCCCGGAAGAAATCTTGTCCTCATCTCTGGCTTGCCTTTATTGGCCGGCTGCAGTGAACACTGACGAGGAACAGAGCTCCCACCTCTTTCTTGCCTTTATTAGCCGGCTTGAATGTAGATTCGCAAGAGCAAACGTGCTCGAAGGAAGGAAGTATTCCAGTAAGGTTCTGTTAGGGATCTTGACCGTACTTCCGGGATTGTCCTGATAGCCGTGGATATAATATAATAGGTGCTTGAGGAGTGCAGAGGGCACTCCTCAAGCACCTCAGAAAGTGTTGCCCCCTTGTCGCTACGTCACTATGTGCTAGCAACCGTTTCCAGGGGCCCATTATTGAGTGTGCAAGTCACCCCCTGCCATTTTATCCGTGTATAATTATATTATTGGTCAGGCAGGGGACATAGTTCTTCCATAGTTCAAGTTACCCAGTCCATTTAAGCCACCCAAACGCACAGCCCAATATGTTTATTTTCCATGTACAGCAATAGTCCTGTACCAACCGGGGGTTGTCCTTGGGTGAACTTGCATAGTGCATATAGGAATAATCGTCGGTTGGTGCCTTCTCATCATTTAAAATTATCTAAGGGGCCTCTGCGAGTTGGCTTCGGCCCTTCGTACGCATTCCAAAGGTCCGGGACCCCAGGTTCCCGAGATATATGAAGAAAAAAATAATAATAATTTGTTTGACACAGAACATATTATGTTACATTTGAACAGATATACAGAACACATTCAAATCTTAATTTTATACTGAAGGCATCTGTGTCTGAACTAGATAAGTACAAGTTGTAATAATAAGGGCTCCTTTTTACCATTTTGGTACGGAACCCTAAAAAGGGAAAGAGCTCACTGGGCAATAAAAATGCGTCCGCATCGTTGTCAATGGGAAAAATGCCCAAAAAGCTGGCGGCATTGCCACGTTGGATGGCAATGCTGATTTTTTATACTCAAAATAGGCCAGCCCTCTGGCACCGTGAAGAGGCGACCAACCGCTTGGCAATGTCCTGAAATACTCGATGAGTACTCGGACCCCAAGGCCCTAGTCGGCCTAGTAGTGTAAATAAAAAAAATATATAAATTTTCTAACTGACAGCAAATGGAATCATAAGTACTTGGTTGTCACCAAGCCGTTTGTCATGCAAGGACTATGGACTGTATTTCCCTCTCTAACAAAAACCTATATATGTCCAAGCATGGACGTCGCCATCCAAATACTAATCTATACGGCTCGCCCATTTCCGTCATTTGTGAAGATAAACACGCGAATTGTACACTCGCTTATATCCACATTGTTACATTCCGATCGGGGAATACGACACAATGGCAATTTGACGTGAATGAAATGTAAAAGTAATGTCAGTAAGGCGTGCTCCAGTCTTTGTCTACTTTTAATATGATGATAAAAAACACTTCATCTCTCCAAGCGCCAGGGTAGCCCGCGAAATTCAGTTTTTCTTACATTTTTTGCAATTTGCAAGTCAGTATTAGGTTGTATGTTGACCAAAATATGATTTGCGACTATAAAATGTATGTATTTACAGAATTGTAATCATTAAAGTCATCAATATAACTCTTTAAAACCAGGTAACCCTAATGAGTGACTATTTAATGAAATCTAGACATTTGAGGATTATACTAACTTAAGAATTGTATCACTGATTCTAATGATTATAATTCTGTAAATACATATTTGTAAGGGTCGCGAATTATACTTTAATCAACATACAATCTAATACTGACTTACAAATGGCAAACAAACGTAAGCAACAATACATCATCATTACATGTTTTTTAGTCCCGTGTCATGATTATATAATATTATAATAAACAGGACATCGTCTGTCCGGTCAGCTAGTATACAGGTTGTACCAGAAAGGTGTGGTCAAAATTAAGGGTGAGGTACAGTCTGTACCGTACAGACCATCAAACTGAACAACTGTTTCCATGGGACTAACATCGTAATCCCGAAAAAATTATCAGTCGTCCCATAGATTTGGGTCCAGTAGGTATTGAAGTTTTGTATGGGACGACTGATAATTTTTTCGCGATTACGATGTTGGTCCCATGGAGAAAGTTGTTCAGTTTGATAGTCTGTACCACACCCTTAATTTTGACCACAACTTTATGATACACCACACCCTGTACCTATACCAGCTGACCGGACAGACGGTTTCCTGTTTCCTAGAACGTGTTCACACCGCCACCTGCCGAGTCCAAATGAGAATCTAAACCATACATGGACCCACTCAAACACACAAAATTCACCAAAATCGGTCCAGCCGTCTAGGAGTTCAGTGACATATAGATAGACGTACCTACTGACGTACAGAAAAATTTTATATGTGAAGATATATGTATGTACTCCTACCTACATGTATTAGGGGTGCACCGTGCATCCAATACCGATACCGATGCCCATATATTATATCGGCATCGGCGATATTTTTATTGCCGGTACAAGAGGGGTACAACGCTAATTTTCAAATTTCGCGTTTCAAAAAATTAATGTAAGCGCGCGTGATGTTTCGTCTATTTCGTTGCAAAAGTGTCACGAACAATGACGTCTTATAACTTGAAAAAAATGGCGCAGAAATATCTAATTCAAACAGACGAAATCGCCTAACTTGACAATACTTTATATGCTCTGTATTTTTTAAAACAAAAATCTTATTAATGTTAATTTTAATGATTAAGACTAATAACCTTAATTATTAAATTTAATAACTAATAATCTCATTCTAAGTCTGTAATTTTTATATCTGTAAAATCCGACTTGTGGTTTATTTTATTATACGTTCATTTAAATTCAATAAGCGTATCGACATCGGTATCGGTATCGTTATCGTATCAGCAAAAAGGCGTATCGCTATCGCATCCCTGCTAGATATAAGTCTAGGCGTTATGTATGTATATATGTATTTATTGTATAAGGAAATGTTACACCACAGACTAACACTAGGTATAGTTCCCGTCAAATAACTTTACCGTATACTCTTTTCAATATCTATCTATACTAATACAGCAGCGCGCCATGCCATGCGCATAGGAAAGCCTGGTTTCAGCGCGGCAAAGCTACCAACGAACATATCGCACCTTTATTTCGAAACCGTTACTAAACGAAATTTTCATTATAAAAACGTAATTATTGAAAATATTAAATTATATGACTGCCAATCTGTCTAGCCTTTTCCCAACTACATATGTTGGGGTCGGCTTCCAGTCTAACCGGATGCAGCTGAATACCAGTATTTTACATGGAGCGACTGCCTATCTGACCTCCACAACCCAGTTATTGGGTAATACGATACCCCTTGGTAAGACTGATTGTCAGACTTTCGGGCTCTGACGACCCGTAACGACTGTCAAAGATCCACGAATGACAGTCGGGACCAACGGCTTAACGTGTTTTCCGAGGCACGGAGGAGTCTCGGTATGTAAAGATGGTCACCCATCTACGGACCAACCCCGGCAAGCGTAGCTTAACCTGATGAATCGACCCGTGCGGCTGTTATTACTTAGCCACAAGCTCCTCATAAAAATTAAAAAAAAATAAATAAATGACTACAAATTAAAATGACAAACAATTTATATGACTACACACCTTAAAAATAAACCAATAATTTAACAAATAATCACAAAAATATCTTTTAGGAGTAGTTATGAGTTCATCACTTTTTCATTAAGAGGTAAATAATAATGCAAAAATCGTAAATTAATTCTCCTGTAAAATTTAGCTTTTTCGTTTAGTAACGGTTTCGAAATGAAGGTGCGATATGGCAAAGTTACACACAACGTTACGAACCCGTGTTACGAACTATACTGTCTCTCCTTCTCCCTTTTCTGATGGATGAGGGCGTCCAAAGATTGTATTTAAAATATCGCTTTAGCGACAACACCGGATCTCAGATCCCGATGACCCCATAACTCTTCTCCAGTAGGGACCGTAGGAACAAAAACAAATCGACATTCCGACCTCGCCGCTGAGGTCCCTCGCGACGACCCCGAAGTAATTGTCCTCCCCCCCGTCCCTTACTCGGTAATGAAGTGCCAGCTGGCGGCGTAGCTGAGCCAGTAGCTTTAAATTCCCCTAACAATAATAATTACCCAGATTTGATCCAACCTGTCCCATCTTGCTGTCCTCCTCCCAGCGACGCCCTAACCCGAGGTTCGTTTCCCACAGGAGGAGCCCTTAGCGTGTAGTCGCTTAGTCTTGTAAGTTCTATGCCCTGGCTGGAGGCTTTGAGTTCGCTTAAGGCAGCCACAGGATTGACCGGTAAAGTAGTTACGGCCTCTCTAAACTACAAGATGCCATATATAAAAAAAAAAACGACAACACCGGCTATTGTGTTTGTGTCATAACCTAACCATGAATGTAACATTTCTACATTTATATCTGTAATTCTGATCGAGTAGGTACACAATAAAGAACATTCTATTATATTCGTTACATTACAGAGTGTACCTATTTTGTTTAAACACCTAATCTGTTTGCAGTTTGCACTGTATTCTTTCGTTTCAGGATATACAGCAACTATGTACTGTTATATTTAATTACTTAATATTTATTCTGTACGAATACTTAACTGTAACGCGAATTCTTCAGTTGTAAACATGATTCATGATAGAGATCGGATATACGGAATCTTACCTAAAGTTGAGGTGTAAGCTGTTATTGAATGCACTTTTGTATCGTAAAAATCTCGGGATTCTGGGATCGACTTTAGAGTTCTGATTATAGAATCAAAAGTACCTATATTTACTTACGTTCAGGTGTTGGCTAATATGGAATGTGCTTTTGTATCGATCGCAAAAATCTCGCGATTCCGGAATTGATCGATTTATTAATTTTTGACCACAGAATTGAATGCTAGCTAATGTTATAAAGTAGGCTGCCAAACTGGCAAAGCAACCGTTATATAGTTCTGTGATCCCGGTATTTTTTTAATAAATAATACCACATATTTAAAAGAAGTTGTTTCCATACCATGTGTCCAATTAGTTACGCATTACCGAATTTTATGGCATCCCGGGATTTATATTAAGAAAAAAAAATTAAGCCAAAAATTTACGTTAGGTTTACCTATATGCATCCGATTACCTTACCTCTACAAGATGTATGAAGAGAAAGAGAGTTATTTAACGCCGCACTATGGTTAGTTTCCGCGATTGTTTGCCATCAAGCTATCGACTTTTCTAGAACTACTTGACGTAACTAGTAACACAAAGTGTGTATACAACGTGTTTCACAGACGAGTGATCAAACTTAAGGGTGTGGTACAGACCATCAAACTGAACAACTTTTTCCCGGGGACCAACATCGTAATCGTAAAAAAAAAATTGTTGCCCCATGCAAAACTTCAATACCTACTTGGGACGTTTGGGACGATTGATTTTTTTTTTACGATTACGATGTTGGTCCCCGGGAACAAGCTGTTCAGTTTGATGGTCTGTATCTGTACCCTTAAGTTTGATCACTCGTCTGTGAAACACCCTATATGTACTAATATCATGATATTGTCTGCCTTTTACACGACAATAGGACTGCCCATACCCTGCTGTAAACAGCAGGGCTGTGGGCATGTGCAGCAATATAGGCACATAATTACGTGCGGTGCTAACCTTAAGTCAATATACATTCTACAAGATATCGATATTATTAGCACAAAGGTAGATAGTATAATATTCTCAAGGAAAACAGGTACAAAGAGTATCGAAATCTGAGCCTTTGGGACAAAATAGCACTTTACTTAACAAAATTACAAAAGCAAAAATACAAGCCTAAACTACTTAACATAATTTTATTTCAGACTATGGATTAAAACTGCTGTTTATGATAACGACAGAGAGAAATTATTAATCATAAAGAGCTTTCACTGAAACTAGAATTAAACAAGGTAATTAATTTCAGATAAAATAAACGGGGTCTTTGGTACAGACGCCATAATTATATTACTTACCAAACAAAACTAACGTAATAAATTCTATTTCAGAACATATAACATCGTTTATGAATGAGATGTAGTCCAAATCCAACGAAAATATGATTTATATCACGCTGTGAGTTCATTCATGAAATTGAGGTTGTACAAACAACAATGAAAACACAGTTGTAGTTAAAGAAACATTGATACTCAGGCCTTTAAATAGTTTTGATAATATATAGATAGGAGCTGAAACTAGATTAGTAGAAAATGGTTCACAAAAAACATTTCTACAAAAAAAAAAACAATCGACTTCCAAAAAAAAAACACTACACAAAGTGAAAAATAACATTAATTTCGGAAGTTGGTGTCTTTGGATCTGTATTTTAGTTTTGCCACTGACTTACGAAATTAAAGTTATTTTTCACTTTCTAGTGTTTTTTTTTGGAAGTCGGTTGTTTTTTTTTTTTGTAAAAATGTTTTTATTTTTCACTTTTTAGTGAGTCACTTTGTAATTTATCAAAGTTACCATGTTACAATAGCCTAATGTCAACTGCTCATCACCTTTTACAAAATATTGCTTTTCCTGATGCTGGGACGTTAGTTATTGAGAAGTTCTCCTAGTAAGAACCAGGAGAACTGGAGCTGATGGCGAAGTCACCATCACCATATACATTGCAACCATATTAAAATAATAGAATCGCAACCCGTGAAATACTTAGGCATAATTGAATAGTTCCGATGGCCATCTGTGGTCCTCATGATCAGTTCCACTTCACCAAATGGCGATTTTTGAAAACAAATGCACGAGTTACTATAAAAAATACCCAAATCCCTATAGGTGTGCCCATAAAATTTGAGGGTTTCCCTCGATTTCCATAGGATCCCTCCATCAGATTCCAACATGGTGGCAATGGGACCACCTCGAGCATACCCTTTCTAACAAAAAAATAATTTTGCAAATCCGTTTATACATGACGGAGTTATGCCAAACATAATCCGAATTGAGAACCGACTTCCAAAAAGGAGGAGGTCCTTTTTGGAAGTCGGTTAAAAAGGGGAGACGAGACTACTACTCTACCAACTTTCTTTTCTGATAAATCTGCTTGCGGTTTCCATGATGGTTGGATTCATTCATTTATTTCCCTGGGAAATATCGAGCTTCAATGTCTTCGTATCGTTGTATCTATATATAGATATCTGCTAAGTATAAGCCCTAGAATTGAGGAGATGCAGTGGTTGGGAAAGGTGGATGGAATAATTAAACATAGCAAGCGTCTCCTATTGTACCGAATCAAGAGTTGTTACGCAACTTGATACCTACCAGTTCAGCACAGGATTTATTATTATTACTAGGACCTCGATCAAAGTGTTTCGTATGTTATCTTTTGTTAGTCTCGTTATATTAGTCAAGGTTAAAAAAACTTTTTTACAGGTCAATACCTCATATATCAGTGATCAACCTAACACCCACGCCTAAAACGTATTGGCAATAATATAAAATCAAAATGAAAAGTCATTTATTCAAACTAGACTGAGAATTAGCATTTTTTTAACGTGAAAATTACTTAAGAAGTCCCCCAAAACGCCCGCCCTTCACCAGTTCCTAGTGCTTTAGCTGGGAAGAAGAAGTGGCGCAACAAACTCCCCAGCAGCACAGCTGTCTGTTCAGTTGAAAAAAAAAAATGATTATATACAATAGTACCTACGCAAAATAATTTAGCCAACATAAAACATTAAATTAAATTAAATTATTTGCCTTATGTCCGCTAGCAATAATTAAATGTAAAGTCAAATTTATAAGGTAATGATGACCTTGGCAAGGAAGAATGCGTTTTAACTCCTACAAACACTAAGATAGAAATGTCTGTAATAGATCTAGAATAAGCAAAACAGACGTATTGTAGAAATGCTACAAAATCCTAACCACGTGCATCGTGAGTTATATTTGACTTTACAACTTAGGCCTTGTCTAGCAAAATATTGAAAACTTCCTGATCAACAACCTCGCCAAAACAAATAGTGATTTACCGATACATCAACAAACTGAAGCGTGTAGACGCGTATTACGATTACGAGTGAACAGCGGAGAGCTATGGGAAACGTTCTCACATTCGCAGCGGCCTCGCATTTCACTTTCTTGCAATTAGGCCGAGCTGCCTAATTACTTCGTCGATGGTTAACGATTACATGTCTCCAGTTACTGGCAACCGTGTCAACAAGACTGTTACTTAATTGAATTACATGATATTGTGTGGTACGAGATGTGTTAACATACTAATAAACAGCAGATTTTATTAGGCGACCTCCCTGGGAGGTGAAAAATTAACAACAATTGGTTTTTCTTCGAGTATAAAGACTTCTAATACAAATATTTACAACCGAAGTATAGCGAAATTCAAGTAAAAAAACTCGCCTGATAGCCAATTAAACCGTCTGTTTTAGTTCAAATACGATTATCCTAACGAAAACATACATACGTACCTACATAAACTCACGCCGTCTTCTCATGAGGGTAGACAGAAACTACATAAACATTAATCTTAATAATTTATCTTATCTTATAGGTTATACTAGCTGTGCCCCGCGACCTGTTCGCGTGGAAGTCGTAAGATACGCAATATACTAAAATAACAACCACATTGTAATAAACCTCCCTCGACCCTGACCTGCCGCGTTGCATCGCCCTCCCGCGCTTTAACTTCACTTTCTGCTCGCCTCCTATAACCATAGCCTATAACCATCCTCGAGCATTTAAAACAATTTTTCAAATCCGTCTTTTTGTTCATAATTTCATGGGTTTACATTTTCTTTTGCGGAACAATAAATCTTTTCCTAAAATAAAAGTAGCCTAAGTTACTCCTTATAACATCAGCTATCTGCATGTGACAGTCTCATCAAAATTAGTCCAGCCGTTTCGGAGATCAGCCGGAGCACACAGGCAGACAAAAATGTTAAAAACCGTATTATTGTCATAAGTACCGTATAAACTTTCATATTATTTATTATGCATTTAGTAAAGTAAATTAAATTTAGTTTAGTATTTTGTCATTTTAACAGACACTTTAATTTTATTTATTTGTATGTAGATATAATATTTATCAAAATAAAACACTCTAAAGAGAATTTATTCATGCTCTTGTCAGATCAAAGAATCTCCATGAGAATTCAAAAATCGAAGTCAATGTCAGTAGAAGTAGCCAAAACAATTTGCTCATTATATCTTCGATTTGTTGATAGCTATTTATGCAATAAAACACGATGATCGCACCCCTGGCCGAATTGTTCATACAGCAGCCTTGATAAACAACATTCGTGGTTAATGTTAATAGCAGTAAGTAACACAACCCGTTGACCGAGAAGGACATTACTGTGTACGCCATTCTCTCGGCTAATTGCATAACTGTACCATCCTTACGGTGTGTTGTATAGACGCGAACATCTGTGTGATACTTTACGATGACACGATGAGAATAATAGAACAGCTTGCTAGACAACGAACATGGCGATGTATAGTTATATCAAAGTGACACACTTAATTTAGCATCTTGACTTAAGTAGGGCGTTAAGAATAATCAGTAGGTGAAAAGTATTAAAGCAACATTCCATGCAAAATTAACACGTCGTTCAACTTACATTTTTCAGGCTGAAGAGTTGATTCGTAACAGATTTATGACAACTCCAAGGAAACATTTCGCGTAAATACTTGTGGTGTTGAATCTTTATTTATTGTTCGGTATTCGGGACTATTACGTGTGTGACCCAAAACTGCTTGTGTGAGTTTACATCATGTCAAAAAGAGAGAAACAGACGCGAGTGTCAACTTTCTCCGCGCGTTCTATTTCAGTGCGGTGGCATCATTTTTTAATCATCCCGTTAACGGGGCGCGGACATCTGGGAAAACACCATTGTCTAGATTTTATCGAATGCTGTGACGTCACAGAATGTTTACATGTTTTAAATGTGATTGTCGTTAAACGCGAACGCTAATGCACGCAGTTTATTGACTGAAGGAATGATGAGAGAATAATGTGCGAGCAGCGACTTTCACACAATCACCGACCATCATCCACTTGGGTATTGGAAAGGCTAAACAAATATAATGCAAGGTGCAATATATTATGTTTATGCTCGAGAATACGAATCGTAGTCGGTATTCACGGTTTGTTTAAAATATCACACATACCTACCTACTGCGATTTTATTCAAGGTATCCGATTGTTTACGAAAAAATTGTCCATCCGTCCAATCCGAAAAATATGAGACTCATTTATTACGGTATATATTTATAATATGCAGAATACCTATAATTGAGTGTCTTTTTCTCATACTATACTGGCACAAAATTTGGGGTCACGGAAGTGAATCCGCCAAGTCGAGCAATACAAAGGCACGGCCGTACCATCCTTTTCTCGAAGCCATTCGGGTCATTTTCGTCACCCTGTAATTTCGATGTGGGAAAAACTACATGCCTAAATTTTCAGTCACCAAGAGAACATTACAAATCTACACAAAACAAAATCTATCTAATATTAGCGCGTTGTGCTTTTTTTTTTTTGTTTGAAAGTACCTATATGGAGGACTATTTTAATTACATAGTAGATTATGTTCCTGTGTGCAATTGCCAAGTCATTCTACTTATTAAATAAATAAAGAAATATAATATTGGTATGGTTACTATGTATAAAATGTTGTTAGCTAACTAACAAGGTATCATTTTATGATAAAGTGGTTGGATAGCTGCTCCCATACATAGGTAGGTACTTGGTTTACAGCAGCAGAAAAACTGCGTCGCGAGACTTGTGCACTTTTGTAGGTACATGTTATGTTTTAGATGGGATACTGTTTACTTAATAAGATGCTATCAACTATGTAGATTCACACGAAATTAGATCAAATAGAATTCTTCATGATTAAATAGAACTCACCTAGACGCCTGTGCAAAAAAAAAAAAACTTTTTGATCTAGCATTTATCTACTTGAAATTTTAGAACCGCCGAACACTAAGATTAGGATCTAGTTCAATGTCAGGCAGTCACCTATCACTTCCTATTATTTTAGAATAATATGCTAAGACACATTTAAAATCGTGTCGCATTTGTCCTTGGAAACCGTTCAGTTGCTAACAACAGGTTTCATGCTTTATTAACATCAAAGAGTTTCTTCTCGATTGGCTCAGTAATCGATTGTGTAGGGACCTATTCTGATGCCTATTCTCATATGAGCATTGCAACATAAAATCATTAGCTAAGTTAACATGCCTTACAGAGGCAATTAATTGCCCGAAAAAAAGTACTTATATATAAGCACAAATGAATATAACTTGCACAGAGCTTGAACAAAAACTGAAAAGTTTCAGATTTTTCCATTAATTTTCATCTAACATAAGGTTGTCCTGTCAAATACGTAATTACGAAAATAAAAACTCAATAATCCACGTAGCAACTGGTAAAGACCCACCTACATGAGCGGGAACAACATGCGGAAATGCGCTTAAAAATATCGCGGTATATATAACAACTTTTACTGGTTTATCATTTTAAACTTTTTGTACACAGGGCGATATCATGCAATCAGGAAAACTCCGGTGAACACGTTATATGAGTTTATACAGACTAACAAACTCGTCACAACTTTTATTAGTGATTTTTGTTTAAAAAATAAACTGTTTTCCGAAAGAAAGAAAACTTTACGAACTCATTTGGATTGTTTCCACCCGCGGCCTAAAATAATTCAGGAGCTAGACCACTACCTCTTAACACATTCTCTGCTGAACTCTTTATGCAAACGCTTCTTTATGCTACACCCTTACCGACCCTTTTTTTTACGATGTTTTCGAAACAATAGAGATGCACAACGAACGCACATGTGCGGCGCGCTGCACTCGAAGAAAGTTATGAAAACGCGCATGTGCGTCTGCCGCGCCTAATGTATTAAAGCAGTATTATTTTAATCTTATTTGAGTGTGGGAAAGTGATGGAGCTAGACGTCCTGTATAGCTCCATCTCGTTCTCACACTGAAGTAATATTAAAATAATGCTGCTTCAAGAGCTGGTGGTTGGCCCCCAGGGGTAGGTAACTATATTTAAAAACAAACCTAAATAATAACCACTAACACTGCATGAGTACAGGTGCCACTACAGCCCGTGACTTCATCCTCGTGAAATTTCTCGTCCCCCCGACCATCGCATCGCCTGCCCACTCTTTACTTCGTTTTCGCTTAGCGTTCTTTCTGACTTTTTTTCTTTTTTTCTGCTAGCGTGATGTTTTAAATAGCCTTTCTCAAGAATTGGGCTGTGAAATCAAAAAATAATTTTTAAATTCGGTTAAGTATTTTTTGAATTAAAAAAAAATATAGGTATATACATAAATCAAACCTTTTCAGTTTATATTATAATATTAGTTTTGATAAATTGGCAAGTGTAATCAATGTTCTCCATTTGGTAAACAACACTAAGTGAACGTGTGCCTCCAACACTAGCTGACAAAGACAGTTTACACGGTTCAATGGTCACATGAAGGCCCTCGCTCAAATCGTTCCCTATAAAACAATCACTACAACCATTAATGGTTTCAATCTGTTCTCCGCATTACGTGCAAACGAAAATAAACTGTGACGTTCAAACTGCAGATGTAACTGAAACCTATTTAAAAATCGTATTTCAACAATTTTTTTTTTTTTTTTTTATAGAAAATACTACAATGTACCCAATATTTTGTGTGGAAAGTTCCAAGAAAACTATTCGGATATTCATTATAAACAGTGGTCAGTTTTCAGTTTTCTTCACACGTTTCAATGTTTCAACGACATTCTACGCCAACGGGGTTTGGCGATACCTTGTAATCGCTTATTAGTTCTAAACAATCGCAAATCGGGTTCAAGTGCCAAGTCCACCGCACTTAAAAGGCATTTGAGAGCGGTCATAATCATGAATATGTTGCCAAAATTTCTAATCTTGCACTCACGTTGCCAAAACAACAATGTCATATGACTTAGGTATACATTGTGTTTTGAATGAGTTCATATAGGTACGTATTGTAGTAGGGGAGCTCACGATGCTAAATGGTGATTTACTCGAGCGTCGGCGTCACTTATTGGATTTTGAAGATTAGATGGTAGAAAGAAAAAGGTTATATATGATGGTTATATACCCTTCACCGGTGGGGGAGCACAGGAACTACACTCAGGTTTTCAAAAATGCAAAAAAATATTGTCACGTGGAAATACTCGAGCGCGTCAGGTATTGATAGTGTATATAATAATAATAATAATAATTTTGTTTAAGTAACAAGACTTATAGTGTTAGTAAAACATTAACACAGAAACACTTTGTGACAACACTGCTGTAAGGTGACAGGCCCAGCCGATACCTTGCAGCAGTGGTTCACAAACGCACAATCTAGCCTGCTTGCTACCATAGAAAGGATGCTGTTGGTGCTGCTCCGCATCATACTAACTAGGGATGCGCAACGCTCTCGCATCACAGCGTAGATGCAGTCAACGCCATCCCTGATGCGCTGCAGTATCGGGGTAATCCCATCAGCACCCTGAATGGCTATTGCACCACGCACCATGCCATGCACCACGTGTTTCTGATAACGGAGGAATATTCCTCCATCCTTCATTTTTAAAAACCTGTAGCCACTCCCCCCACTGGTGAAAGGCAGCATATTACCTATTTTCTTTCCACCATCTAATCTTCAAAATCCAATAGGTCCTTAGGTCCGCTGACGTTCAAATAAATCACCATTTAGCATCGTGGGCTCTCCTACTATTGTATTGTATCATAAGCTACTTTCTAGTATTTAGGCTCGGCCTTAATTATTACCAAGAACAGAATAACAATAGAGATGCATTAGATGCATGATGGCTTCTCTATCTTGTATTAGTCTTTTTGCCACAAAAGTGTAATACAAACATGTTCTTAGTTCATCTTACGACATGTCCTGAGATTTTTGGGCTCTCGCCAAGTAATAATAATAATAACGAACGATAATATGCTATGTCTGTGAAGCTATGCTGCTACCTTATAGCTTTATTTAGCAACTCTATGAATGCTATATTTAGAACAAGATGCACCAGCAGCGAAGTTCCTTCGTAGTAGTCTTATTTTGGACTCACTACGTCCACGATTGAATTTACAGTGTTTTGGCAGACTTACTTTAGAAAGGTATCGAAAGGTATAGATACATCCCTATCTAGATATTATCCATACAATATGTAATATTTACTAGTTCTGCATAAAAAGTTCGCCCCATATTACATGGGACTTAAACAACACTGACAAAATGTGGATGTAAAGAAAGAAAGAAAGAAAAATGCGCTTAATTGGCATTATAGCATAAATACACCTTAAAACTATAGAAACATGAAATAATGATTACAATGCCAAAAGGGCGTCCGTTCAGCATAATGTCAGATGGCAACACAAGGTGTACCACCTGACGCTGATTTTCAGCTGCAACCCACGAGTGACATACGCTAGAATTTAATAAACACAGAGAAGTGTGTGTCCGTTTTATAATAAATTAAGAGAATAAATAAAATGAAAATTTGTAATATACATGTGTGTGTGTGTGTGTGTTCTGCTGTGATTAATTAAAAACTAAAACTAACTGTAGGTACACTTCTGCCTAACCCTTCGCGGAACACAGGCGTGAGGTTATGTTATTTTAAAAAGTATTCAATGAAAGGTCATTGAATAGTTTTTAATATAACATATTTCTTAATCTTATCACAACAACAACAAGTTAATTACAATATTTTGATTAAATGTGCAAAGTGACCTTAATCGTCTCGATGGCTCCTAAGTATACTGAGTCAACTGTACTGCTAATAACTTTAAAGGAAGGTGATAAAAAGAGCGAATAGTTATATTTCAAATGGTAATACAATCAAGAAAAATTGCTAATCATAGTGAATTGAATATAATAAGACCTATGAGCAGTGCATAATAAATTTCATATTATTTATCGCCTTAGAAGTACAGTTGACTCAGTATACCTACTTAGGAGCCATCAGTCTAGCCTAAATAACTAATTACATATGTGAATATTACTTTCTTACAATTTTAAACCAAGGATATTCGCCAAAAGTCTCCAGTAAAACTAAATTAATAGTTTATAAAGACAATTTCAATCAATCAACTAAACGAAAGTTTTATCTTGCAAAAATGATTCATTTATTAAAAAAAAAATAGAAACAAAAATAAAATGAATATGTCAGCGGAACATCGATAATTTTATATATAGGTTCACTTTCACACTCGTCCGATGGTGGCGTGTAAATCGCAAGTCCACATCCTTTCACTACATTTGCATAACGAAACTAATGTGTTGCATCTAGCACTCGTGACTGGTTCGAGTGATTTTTTCTCACATAATGTGTCCAATAAATACAAAACATCTACAGTGATATATTGAAATTAATTGAATGTTACAATATCCGTTAAGGACACTCAAGTTATTGTAAAGAGTTTGGCGAATGAAAACTAATCATACAACTATAAAGCAATGGAGCGGAAATATTCTAGCAGTTTTTAATTTATTTTTAGAATTACTTTATTCATTGGGTAATCGTTGTAACGAAAGTTTTGGATTGGTAAAACATTGAATTGGATACTAGACTCTGTAGAACGAGCGTTTTAGAGAAATCTGTGAGCAAGGTACTGAAAGCACCAATTCAATTTTTTTTTTTTTTTGTAATACCTTTCTGGTATCCGCGGTTGTATATAAGTATACGTTTACCTACGAGTACTATGTATGGCACTATTAATTATATAAACATAACTCGGTATAGTTAACATCTCTACCGTCCTTTACCTACACGATTTTTATGCTGCAGCTCTAATGGATAAGTATATTCACAAGACATTTAAATATCTTAAGACCTGACAATGCATTATTAGCATTCAGCAAAGATTACTTACAAAAGATACCTTCAAAGATTGCACTGACCGATGTGCGCAAACCACGTATTGCATAGAGTGCGCATGCGCATGTCCAGTCGGCATTCGTAGGCCTTCGGACCGGTTCAACCGCTGCTTTAGATACAAAAAGTGATAGTCATCGTAGGTCCGAGACCTTAACTCGATCCGTACAGCTTTCTTCAATAACGTTCCCAAGACATGTGTGCTTGTAAATATTTCTCTTCATTATACGTACATAGGTCACTCAATAATTATTGTCGTTACACTGCTAGTTTTTATTTCTTTTCAAAATAATCTCCATTGTGGCTAATATACATTTCCTCATAGATTCAAACCAGTTGTCAAACCACTCCTTCCATTTGTTCTCGGATATTGCGGCGCAGATTTTCCCAGGCATTCAGAAGTTCAGTTTCCGTAGAAAACTTGCGACCTTTCAATAGTTTTTTGGCATTATGGAAACCACAAAATCACAGGGCGCTATATCGGGACTGTATCGAGGATGTTCCATAAGCCTGATGCCCGACGACTTGATAAAGTTGACAGTTTGCTGAGCACGGTGAGTCGGTCCATCAGCTTACTGAAAAGTGGCTGCAGGCTGTGTTCAATGTACCAGTTTGCTGTTACAGTGCGTTGTATGTTTGCGTGTGTATCTATTGGTATCGTTTTTATAACGCCGCGACGACCAAAGAAAACCACAATCATAGTTTATTTTACCGATCGGGATTGCTTCGGCGTTGTCGGATAATGTTCACCTTCAAACACCCATAACCGATTCTGAGACTTAGTTGGACCATCATAATAATATCATACAAATAAGTCTTTTGCGCCAGTCCACGTAACTGCAGATATGTTAAGAATCTCCTGAATTTGCACATAAGTGATTCGATGATCTTCCCGAACTAGTTTTTCCACGGCAGACACGGTTTAAGGAGAAGTGACGTCACGCGGCTGTCCTGTTTATACTACCGTTCGACAGTCCTGAGAGATGGATCAATATCACCCAATATGTTTTATCACTTGCACTCCAGACAAAAGCGAACCGATAACTGAGTAAAGTTTGTGAGTAAATATAATTATGTAGGTACGACGGGTCTGTGTTTGTATCATAGGGAACTTGTTCCTACGTATCAGAGAGATTAGATTATATTGCGGCTAGTTGTAATTACTACACTTACCTAGTGAGAAATAAGGGAAATAGTAAGGTTTGAGCAAGATAAAGCGATAAAGCTTTGGTATTTATCTAACATGGGTTATAATATGGGATATACAGGGTTATTTGTAAAACACCAGCAACCCCTTAAGGGGTCACTGTACTCATCATTATGAACAACTTTTACTATGGGACCAAACCTGAAATCGCGAAAAAATAATCAGCTGTTCAGTACATTTATGTTCGCATAATTCGTCAAAATGTACTGAACAGCAGATTTTTTTTTTCGCGATTTCAGGTATGGTCCCATAGTAAAAGTTGCTCATAATGATGATTACAATGACCACTTAAGAGGTTGCTGGTGTTTTACAAATAACCCTGTATGTATATCGATGTTAACTAAGCATAGTTTCGACCATGGACTAAGAAGTCCATGGTCGAAACTATGCTTGACTATTCAAAAGGATATCAATTAAACATGGCCTCAAAGGTATTGTCTGGTTAATACTTATATAATGCGGGCACAGAAAATAATTTCACTGAAAGTAAAATTCCAAGTTAATTTATTTACTCTAGAGTGTTTCTTTCATCGCGAAGTAATATTTTTAGGACGTTTTATACACGCTGCTTTTTTATTGACTAGGGAGCTGCCACGATAGTGATGTATTCATCATTATGAACAACTTTTACTATGGGACCAAACCTGAAATCGCGAAAAAAAAAATTCTGCTGTTTACATTTATGTTCGCTTAACTTGTCAAAATGTAGGGCACAGCTGTTTTTTTTTCGCGATTTCAGGTTTGGTCTAATAGTAACAGTTGTTCATAATGACGAGTACAACACTATCGTGGCAGCTCCCTAGCCAATAAAAAGCAGCGTTTATTATTTTAACAAATCCATTACAAAAAAAAATCATTCAAAATGTTTTTTTTTTTTTTCAAATTATATCGAGGCCAACGAGGGTTACGGTTGCAGCAACTTGTTTAGAAAATTCATGAATGCATAATATTCAAAATGCAACAATTACCAAAAAACATAAAATTTAGTTTTTTTTACATAATAGCGGAAGTAACATACCTAGTTGAAAAGATTTTGATATCGAATTAAAATAACTAATATTGATTATAGCTTCAGTTTTATATGCTGATTTTATAGTATTAGACTGTCTGAACTTATACGTAACTTGCTTTGTGCGGTTGTTATGCTAGTACAATTTTTTACGCACTACGAAAATTAAGCAGGTAAAATTTTCATCGGTGTGTATTTTTTTAATGTATGTTCGTCGATATTTTCGTCGGACCGATTTTGAAAATTCTAATCAAAAATTTCTTGTGTAGTTTTTGAGTTAACTTCGATAATACGTAGATATCTGTGTATTATGATAATGTGCTTGTATGATACTTCCTGTCACTGTTGTTGACATAGCAAGTGATAGTATACAAATCGGTCTGGCGTAGGGTATGTAAACCACTACTACTACTAAAAAGTGAAAAATAAAAAACCTTTTTTTTAATATTTTATGTGTGGTAAATCTTAATTACAATATATAGATAATATAATAGGTCAGCCCTTTGGTCCCGTGAAGAGTCGAACAACCGCTTGGCGATGTCCCGAAACACTCGAGAGCGCCCGGACCCAAGGCCCTAGTGTTTCAACCCCAAACGGCTCAAACAAGATAGCTCCCAATAAGGTTATTTATTATATTTGCGCCGTTTGAGGGTTTCCGCATGGTTTTAGCATATTAGTATAGGAACGATTATTAACTCAGATCTCACGGAGATTGTGTGAACTTTGAATGAATGAAGTTTGATTCAAGAATACTACTACGTAAAAGTTTAATTACTAATGACGGTAAAACTTCAACCAACATCAACTAAATGGTAATTTGCTAACTACTAAGATAATCATCATTTTATTGAAATAGAAACATTACCGTTTCAATGCTATTACGTAACCTAACAACTCAGTCATTCTATAATTTAATACGAACTACTACACAATTCTATCTAACGTCATCTATGTTAGGTATAAACATATACGTAGACAATGATGTCGTCTATTTGACTATCAATCAATGAAATAACACCAATCCAAGCCACCAGTTCACTATTTACAAACATTGACAATTGAAGTAGGAAATTAGGCGCAAACGTATCTTGATATTGCTGAACAAAATGAAAGGTGCAAAGCAGTAATAGAACTGTAAATCTGTATACTATTGAAGCTGTATATTACATTGAAACTGAAACGTTAATCTAAGAAGCAAACGTAACAAATCACTTCGATTAAAACGTTTTTAATTAACGCATTATAACTAAAAGACACGCAGTACTTAACAAGTGACTATCGTGATTTCTCAGGTGATTACCACATCATATTCATAACACATGCCATAAAAATGAACGATGATGCGAACACACTTACAGACAGTCAGGTATGAAACAGACAGACTTCAGACAGAGAACTCCACAGTTTTGGCACACGCTTCTGAGATCACGAGAAAAAATCGGGGCAATGTCAAAACATGAATGTCTATTAAATAACAGTTTTAAAATATAGTTCGTAAGTGCTTTACACTTATTTTCAAGAGTGATTCCGATTTAATAGCCTGCATAAATCTTGTCCTCTTTGTCGCTACGAGTATTAGCAAGTCCAGTCAATTTGTCTTCGGCCTAAATCAAGCTAGCCGGGTGTTAATCATTATTTGCTTCATAACACTGCATGTAGAATCTCAGTCATTGATTGTTTTGTGCCAAATCGTTTGTCACAAGTCATCATTACCCAACCGTCACTGATGATATGGACGCACGTGTTTTCGACTTATTTTACGTATCACGTCATGAATGTGTATCCAATTATATGGAGTACCGCAAGATACCCGCATGGAACCCCATTTAATCGTCCACCTACTAACGCATATCATTGCGACATCACTTTCTCTTGCAATTTGTCATTCTATGTATCATGAGTAGCTTAGTAGCTGATGTTTGTTTTTATGGTTCCGTAGGTAAGTAAGTCTTATAATTCACTTTGTCACTAACGATGTAAAAGTAGTGTACGAGTACGGATTAACTTTCTGATGCAATTATTTTAATTAGAAGTTATTCGAAGCCGGCTAGGTAATATCTCTTAGCGTGCTTGTTTGAAAACGTATTTGAAGATACGAGTATCAAGTAAGTGTAGTCCATCTGTAATCGTAACGTTGGTTGACTTTTTAAATCAATAGAATCTTGGTTATCTATACTAGACAATACTCTGGCTAAAGGTGGTGTTGATCACGCTCGGTAAGAAAATAGCGAAAAATGCACAGAGGGTTGCCAACTTGTTTGGAATGAAAAACTCATTAAGTCCAACTTTCTAGAACACCACTAGACGAGATCCCATATTTTATATCAATCAACGCAACACTGTACTTGATATAATAATAGAAATGACTGATGAATGATGATGAATCTAATGCAGTTCTCAAAGTGCAAAAAGAAACTCTTAATGAATTGAGAACATCCTCATACATGAAGTCTTATCCTCGCTTCCGTTACTTGCATTAGTCGGTGCAATACGTGGGCTTCATCCTCATTGCAGCTAAATATTGTCTGTCCCCACATCATTAGCGTATTAGAGAGATCAATGAATGTTATCTAATTTTGTGTCAGTTTATTAACGACGGAATGCTTGCTGAGAGAAACTGCATTCCTATGCACATAGAAGTATAACTACAAGAAAGACGTTGATGAAATCGGTTGTTTTATAGGACCATAATTTACTTTTTTTTTTAATAAGTTAGTAAGTAAGTAATTTATCTCAAAACTTCAACGTTCGTTACATCAATGAGGTCTCGATCCCTGAACCAGGACATCCTGTATGACGGGGGTCGAGGTTTCTCTAGTTACATGGATCAGTATATTATGTGGGCTTAGTCTAGATACAATTTATACTTCATTGTTACTATACTTTTAACATAAAATTAAAATAAAATAGGTTAAAAAAGAAAAAAAAATGGCAAATACATAATGAACAAAGAAAAAAATAATTTTAGATTAGAATGGGGGTAGCATGTGTCTGGTGATATGTGTGATGGGTGTGTGAATATAGGTGTACGTGTGTGTGTTTTGTCCGAGTCTGCCCACTAGGTTATATTACTGATAATGTTTTCCGTATCATCATAGCTACTTATAGCTTTCAAGCCAAAGTAAGATTTCCTTTTTTATGAGAAAATTGTTCACGTCTCTAACTAATTTGAACTGGCTAAATTTGCTGTAAAGGCGTGGCGCTATACTGTTATAGTGCTTTCTGGCAATCTTGCACCTTGCCCATGGAACGGGAAATCTATCCGTTCTTTTATTCGTATTTGGCAAGTAGGGGACTGTGTGCCGGTGATATCTCCGCAGGCACTCAAATATAAATATTTTTCTGATGCTAAGCACCCGCTGCTCATACACCAAAGTGGTAGGGGTCCTGAAGTTTATCTTTATCCTCTTGGTTTGCTAATATTGTGCAGTACTAATAGAACTGAAGACTAGAAGAGGCTAAAAGTCAGATCTATTTTCTGTTATATAAAAAACCGGTCAAGAGCGAGTCGGACTCGCGCACCGAGGGTTCCATCCCATCCTACTTCCTACTTCCTATCCTGCTATCCTACTAATATTATAAATGCGAAAGTTTGTGAGGATGGATGGATGTTTGTTACTCTTTCACGCAAAAACTACTGAACGAATATTCATGAAATTTGGCACACAGATGGTTTATAGCTTGAATTAACACATAGGATACTTTTCATCCCGATATTCATACGGTTTCGAGACTTACACGGGTGAAACCGCGGGGCGCTGCTAGTCAGAAATAAAAAATATTTATTACTATTTACAGACATCATTTTATTTTTTCTGTAGTCTTTACATAAACTTCTATCACACAGAATAATTTCAGATTTTTGCAAGCTATGCAAGCTTCGGAAGTAAGGGGGAGGGGGGGGGACGGTATTTTTATTTACATTTTTCCTCAAAATTCGAAAACTATGCGGCCTAAAAAAGAAAAACTGTTTAAGAATGTGCAAACAGCGATCTTTCATATGATACCCCACATGGCCCTAGTATTACCCCACTTGGAATTTGTAAGAACCCCTTTCAGTCCCTGTTGCAAAAAATATATATACATTTTTATTTCTTTCTTATTTGCAAAATAGTTGGGCAAACGTCATCTAATATTCCAAAATTCAAGTTGATAGCCTTAGTAGTTTTTGAGATATCTAGCTGTGACAGACAGACAGACTGAATCGCACCATAAGGGTTCCTTTTTACCATTGTGGTACGGAACCCTAAAAAGAGCATATACATAGTCACAATAAATATACATAATACAGTCTAAGCCTTAATTCCAAAAAGAATTCATAGTGAGACACTTAAATGCTTGCTGAATTGTTTACTATTATAACTGTAAAGAAGATAGATGATTCTCATACAACTGATGTTTCTTTAGTTTTTAATGATCCAGCAGAGATCATAAATACCTAATCTTGTCAGCAATAATTAAGATCTGTTGCAATAGTTTCAAAATATCAAGAAGTTTATTTATCATAACCGTCATATATTTATATAATACCTACCGGTATAATAAATTCCTTAATTCATTCCTAAACATGTTCTATAAAATGTAAGATTCACTTTTAATGAGATTCATATTCATCATTCGCCTCCCCATAAATAGCCAAGAAGCTGGAGATACCTATTATTATGCTCACAAAGTCAGTAGCTTAAACGCATATTCAAATACTATTCTCCTGCAGTGCCTAAAGTGACAAATCGTTATACGAGTAATTCGCATTGTTCTCTCAAGGATTTGGAAAATGACAGGCACAAACAAAGACTGTGTGTCCTTTGCAGTCTGATGTTAAACTGCAATTCACTACTCCCACTCATCACTTTGATAAACAAACAATTCCAGCCAGATTCGTTAAAAAGGGGTTAAGGATCTATAAAGTGATACGGCAGTTAGAGCAACTGACGTACAGAACTGCAGTCTACAGTCTATAACTGCTTCCATTTGTTTTGATTATATTGCTCTTAGGAGAAGCCAGTTAATGTTGCTTGTAAAAAGTTATTCAACAAATCGTTATGAAATTAAAAAGTCTAATGATAATTCCATTTCATTTTAACAATAGTAGGTAAACGGGAAATATTGAAGGCGCCCCCGAAGCATGCGCAGTTCATACAAACGAAATACCAAAATAATTTGTAAATCAAACATAATATATTCTAAAGATAGTGTGTATTTATTCCGATTGGATTACAAAATTATCTAGGTTCCCAAATATATATTAAATAAGAACATTGATTTAAACAGGAAATATGAGAAAAATAAGTTTTCTATAGAAATTTTAAATTCCTCACATCTCGTCTTCAAATCAGTGTCCTTTCCAAATATATATTTGGAAACCTAGATATTCTTTAATCCAATCGGAATAAATACACACTACCTTCAAAATATGTTTGATTTACAAATTATTTTGGTATTTCGTTTGTACGAACTACGTATGCTTCGTGGGGCTCTTAAGTACACAAATTCTAAACTTAGCCTCAGATTGCTTAGGTCAAGCAGAATACAATTATCTTCTCGAGGGATAGATAGATACATCTTCATAAGAGATCTAATCTAATATATGAATGAGAACAATATAATCTTAACGCAGATATGAAAATTGTTTTATAATCATGTGTGTTATACAATCATTCTTCACATGCCTCTGGGTCTACTACGTGTATACAGGATAAGTTTCAAAGGAGTGCGGATATTTTAGGAGGTAATCAGGTGCATAAAACTGAACAACATTCCCCAAGGAACATAGGTCGTAATTTAAAAAATGAAATTCAACTTCTCGTGCAAACATAAGTTACGTGACCTTGTATGAAAAGTCGATTTCCAATTTTATGATTTCGACTTATATTCCTTAAGATGTCCAGTTTTATGCACCTGATTACTTTCTAAAATATCCGCAGTCCTTTAAAACTTATCCTGTATGGCGTTAGTTTCGCAACCGATGTTTATGAGAATACTTATTTTCACCGTTCTGAAATACGTGTATGAAAACAATAATAAATAACCGACCGCCACACTCTGTGTAACGAAACGACAAAAACTTGAGAATGACTTAGAAATACCTTTGTGTGAACTATTTGGATAAAAGTGAATTCGCAATAAAACACGTAGTGTGGAAATGTCGAACGGTAGTTTTCAATGTTAGCGGTAATTAGTTGTCGAATTAATTAGGCAACCTACCACCGGAACCGATTCTATCCTTCACAGTTAAGGAAGTTCAGAGTAAAGGAGTAACACTGCAAAAAGTATAATTACCCAGCCCTGATCTTTAACCGCGAAAGCTCAGACCACAAACCACGTCCATTCTCAATTACTGAAATAAACTGTTCCACCACGTGCCTTTACTTACTATCAGGCTAAATCGATCAACTGACAGTATATTTTAACTTTAGCATTTTAAAATCTTTTGATCAGGCAGCAAAAATGTCGTGCATCATAATATAATTTAAACAGTACACAGCATCGGCGATAAGCAATGAGCTTTGGACAAAAAGAGGAACTTCATCCGGTAGTTCAACAATCCGGCTTCAAAGAGCATTCTCCGGCTCAATGACAAAAGCAAACAATGCCTGCCGATTTGAACGCGAAGGCAATTGCAGCTCATTATTATATCAATGGAGAAATCAGCGGTGTGGGCGACGCGAGGTAGTGGCGAAACACCAACGACCGTAGAACTGCAGTGACTCAGTAAACAGCACATTCAAATGCATGGCGTTAAACGTGAACCTTCCAAACACGGAGCCTAAATCGTAAATCTATGCTTACAAGCACTTGTTTTTTTTTTTTTTTAAATACAACCATAAAATCGAAGGTAGCGATCAGTAAACATTTTAACTCAAATAGACGAGCGTCTACTTGAGAACCCGTTCTATTTAAAATATCAATATTTGCACGTCTTGGAATCTATGGATTGGCTCTACTTTTTGCCTCTCTCAACCTTGTTGTTGCTTTGTGCTCTATAAATAATAACTTGTTGTCCATTATCATGATCAGCTGCTTAATTATTCTTATCTAAGACTATTGTGATTTTATCAATTCATAAAAAAAAACAATATTTACTCGCAATTTAAGAAAATGGTTATTTTGATTCTGAAACATGCCTGTCAAAGTAAACAGCATTACTATCTTGTGTTGTAAGTATTGTAATAACTTCTTTTTCTGATTCTTGATTTCGTCAATATGTATTAATACTATGTCAATACCTATGTCGTTATCAAACAATTACCACCTACCAAGAACACCTACATGAATTCATAACAATACAACGGCATTTTACCTGTCTCTGTGTTTTATCTGGCAATATTATGGAGAGCTCGAAAGATCTGTTCTTTTTGTCGCGGTTGCCAGATCTCATGAGCTTCGATGATGAGCGTGTGATGCTCTGCGCCTTCTCCGGCAGCTTCAGCGCCACGATGGACATGCTGCGCGACAGGCGCCGACCCAGCTTGCGCGTGCGCAGCGACATGGACCCGCTCAGCCCGCGCTTGTTGCGCGCCTCAACCGCGGAGCCCGGCGTGGTCTCCTCCACACCACCACTCTCCTCACTAGCACCAGCCATTGCACTTATTTAATAACGCCACTAATACATTAAAATCAACGTCAACATTCACATCTCCAGCACATTCGGTCACTAAACAATCACAGACATTTGTTTCAAAGTCTTCTGTCACTTAGTCTCCATCTGCGTCCACTATAACACAAAAATCCAGAGTGCACTTCAGCTTAAGATCCACATCGTGACTGCCCGCTGATATCGGAAATCAGGCAACAGTTCCACTGTAGTTCGGATCATATGGTCACGGAGCCGGTTTGGGAACTACCGCTCCAACGAATCTTACAATTTGGGACGACGTAAAACGTAATTCGATAATGGTCCGTAGTAAGTGTGAATGGGTTCAATGGTGCAGTTAGAGTGATTGTAACGTTCAAATAGAGCGCGTTATCGGCGAGCGTGTTGCATAGAGTTGGTGTGCGCGGAGGCGCAACGTGTGCGCGGCTGTTCGCGGTCGGAGCTACTAAACTGAAGGCGATACAAGCGCAGCAGCGCGGGCCAGGAGACAGGCGAAGCGCCCCGCTGCCGCCGACACCGCGCCGCTGACAGCGTCATAACAACTTCAATCAAATTACTTTTCGAATTGCATTGTAGCAATTTAATGCTCTGACACAAAACAAATATTCGGCACAGTTCGCATTCAGCTGGGGAGCGCTCCCACGACGTGCGACTATTAATCGGGACATCAACCGCAGATTCAGCTTACAGGCTCGAGGCTCACATTTGTTTAACGGGATTTGCTCTCGTTACAGACGTTCTTTTTGAACTCCTTTAAACTTCTTTGTTCTCCGATGTCACTCTTTATTTATGTGAGATAAATATCTAAACTAATGAGTGGTGCCTCATGACTAGCTCGCTCGTTACAGGTCAATAGATCTCAAGGTAATCGTGTTTCTGAATAAGTAAGACCTATTGTGGATGACTGGTGTAGCTGTAGAGTCGTATGAAGTTATAAGTTAGCGAGTGGAAATATTTTTTACATTGAAACATTAATGTCTTAAATTTCACAACAACTCTCGAGTGTTTTACTAGGTCACCAAAACACCACAAAGTAGGCCGTATAGAGAAACGATATTTCAACGAGTTAAAAATATCTCAGTTTGCATAGAATTTACATATGTAATTAGGTACTATGGTTTTCGTAACTCTATGCAGTCTTCGATGAAAGTGAAAATAGATAGAAAAGATAAAAAATGAGAAAAATATATATAGGGTGAATGGTAGTTAGTGACCGATACAGTTTAAACACATGACTGTACTCATGATAACAAACAACTTTTACTATGGGACCAAACCTGAATTCGCGAAAAAATGTGTTTAAGTATCGGTCACTAATTACCAGTCACCGTATATAAAATCCTAACTACAAAATATAGAAACAATGGAAAGTCATAGATGATTATAAAATAAAGTAGAACCTTTATGATCTAAAATGAAACTACAAACAAACATCAAAGCCAAAGAATCAAAGTCATCCAAAACCAATCGAGTCGGCAGCAAAACATACGTCAATGTCAAAATGGTAACTAGATAATTTTAACGTCACAAGCAAATCAAAATATATATTTTAGTGAGTTAATGCAAATTATTCTTCAAATTATTACATTTAAATCTAATCAGGAAAATAAATTAAGAATGCCGTAAGTAGAGTTTTAGTTTGGTAACTAATTAGGTACAGTATAAGGTACTAATGAGAACGTAATTCAACACACAATATATTGTTATTTATTATACTTATTAGTTAATAGCTATAATATGAGGTTAATAGATGTTACTCAATACAAGAATGACAAGTCTGTTAGAAAAACTCCGTAGTAACGGTACATTTCTACTAAAGATCATTTTCATGTTCCTTCTCATCACTAGCATAACCGCTATATTAAACCACGTGAGGATCTCAAGTTGAGATTCTCAACCCATTAAGCCTTGGTCCAGATAAACTCATAGTCAACATATCTGCCTCTACGTGGGCACTTTGTGGTGGTGTTTCAACTTCTTTCAATAGTCGTATGAAATGTAGTTTTGTATCAATATGCTTCGCCGCTCATACTGCCGCCCTATCTTTTCAGCCCAACCAGGGGGACTGAAAAGTGTTCGCAAATTATTAATATACCTAAAGCGCGAGACAATAATTTTGAGCCTAGGGGATGAGCTGCGGATAACTGAGACATGTTTACGGATTAATTACTAAAAGTGTAATGATGCTAATGACATGAAACTGTATTTATACTAAAGAGGGTATTCGCAAATTAGTACTATGCAGTGTGAGACAATAATGACACTTGAAGGTACTAAGGCTCAATACTTTTACCAGCACCTCTGGTATAGTATCGCGCTATTTGATATGGGGGTTGAGCAGTGGTATTGCTTTATGTTCGTATTCTTCTATAGTTTACCGCAAATGGTAAAATGACGACTAAAGACGACGAAAAACTTTCTTAACTTTTTGAATTATTTTGATATGCATTCACATATTTGAAAAAAATGTACAGTCAGCAAGAAAATGGGTAATTTTCACAAACACATTTTTGATGGCAATATATCCTGTTTCTTATAAGGATCTTAAAACTATACCGGACCAACTAAGGTTTGAGTACTAGAAAAGTCAGAAATTGCAAAAAACTTCCTAGGCTATAAACTATCATGCTATTTGATATGGGGGATGAGCAATATTGCATTATGTTCGTACTGTAAAACCACTAATTGTAAAAAGACGTGCCAATACTTTATGATAATGTAGATAGTTACCAATTTACGTTGTTCAATCATTATACACATATATACATACATTTTCGCCTTCTTCTCATGGAGGTAGGCAGAAACTACATAACGCCACCTGCTACAGAGTACTACGCACCTGACCTTTCTGAAGAACATCACCAACAAGGTCACTATATGTCATCCCTATATGTCCCCTCCCGGCGTCTCCACTCACATCTGTCTTGTAAAAACCTATTGTTAGTCGCCTTTCATTCATCCTCTCAACATGACTAAACCATTTAAGCATACTCTTTTCAATTTTTGTTACTACATCTTCTTTTAAACCACACAGTCCCCTTCCTTATCACATCATTCCTCAACGTATCATTCAAAGTCACACCACACATGCGTCGCGCAAGGAACGTATTTCCACATCATTTATTCCGCTTTCATGCTTCTTTTGTCACACCCAACATTCACTTCCATAAATACACCATTGTGAACAGCCAGACGGGCCTTTTTGGACATCAACTATTGATCACAATCGAATGTATATTGCACCATTCACTTTATTTCCCGCATTTACTCGCCACTCCACATCTTCATCAATCTTTCCATCCCTGTAAACAGACTCCCCACATATACCAACTCACTTATTTGCTCCACACACACCGATACATCCTCTTCGCTTTCAAACACATGACCTTCGTCTTATTCACATTTATATTCATCCCTTTCATCTTATATGCTTCATCCATCACAGTCATCTGTCTTGCAAATGTTCTGCTGACGATGCAAGTAGAACTTGATCATTTACTTAGAGAAGACATTTGACAGGCACCTCATTCATCCTCAATCCGTACACATCCTCTTTCATATCTGTCAGATAACTATCCATGTACAGTCACGAGCAATAATATGTATACCCTTAGCCAGTTTTAAAACTGATTTTCTTCTACTTTATTGATTATAATTGTATGTTGTTACGAACATAGCGTTTTGGAATACATAGAATTATGAAATAAGTAGGCATGTCTAAAATACTACTGTTATTTCATGAGAAAATCGCTTTTGAATTTCCATAAGTGTATACATATTCGTGCTCGTGACTGTACAAGTTGAACAACCACGGTGACGTTACACAACCCTGTCTAACACTCCTTGAGATGCAGAACCGGAACAACACTGGAATCCTTGTATAAAGATTTCAGTGCTCGCACCAAACGCCAGTCAACACCGTACATGGATAGTGTCGACCACAGTTCCTCCCTCCACACACTGTCATATGTCTTCTCCAAGTCAGCGAAAGCACAGCAGACTTTCTTGTGCTTTGCCAGATGTTTTCGGCTATGCACCTTAGGGAGAAGATCTGATCCATACAGCCCATTCCCCCTCTAAATCCTGCCTGCACAACCCATATTTTCTCATCTTTCACTCTTATCACTCTATTTATCAAAACCTTCGCATACAGTTTGCCGACAACGCTCAAAAGACTAATGCCGCGGTAGTTTTTACATTCCTGCTGAGATCCTTTTCCCTTATATAGTGGCATGATTACAGCCTTGAACCAATCATCCGGCACACGGCTATATCTCCGTACATATTAAAGATCCGGCACGACAGTCTTGCTACTACCTCTTCACCGCCCTTCTGCATTTCAGCAGACACTCTGTCATACCCTGCAGCTTTCCCAACTTTCATCTCTTTCAGCGCTCTTACAATCTCATCCAGTTTTATTTCATTGTCTTCTTCTATACCTGAGCTTGGGTCTTCAAAACTGGCTTATGCCCAGCTACCCACTCCTTGCACACTATCCTGACAACTAAATAAACTCTCAAAGTATCCCTTCAGCGTTTCAAGACCTTACATTCTTCGCTTAGTAAAAATCCATCTTCTACTCTTATAACATTCATACTCGATGAGAACAGCTTAACACTAGCCCTGAAGTTATTCTATAGTTATTATCAGAGAACTTTCTGTTATACCTTTCATCCTTTTCATCTTTTTTCATTTTTACTATCTCTTTCACTTTGTTTTTCATTTTGGAGTATTTCTTCTTCACTCTTTCCAAATCCTCTATCACATTCCTGGCCATATCCATCCTATTTGGGCCTTATAGGCTAACACATTAAGCCAGGCCTCTTTCTTCTTCCTCACTATTTCTTTTATTTCACCATCTACCCAAGAATAACCGTTAACCGTTCTACTACCACATTTCCTCTGTGCTTGACCACATACTTTTATGATTACCACATTATTTAGACGGATACGGTATTAATCATTATTAAATTAATTACGTTAGTTACCTTAAGCATTTCATACACATTATCATTATTATACCTATTATAAAACAAAGTCCACCGCCGCGTCTGTCTGTCCGTATGTATGTTCGCGATGATGTCAAAAACTACTCAACGGATTTTCGTGCGGTTTTCGTGGCTCCTGAGGAAGTTATAGGTGTATAATTCGTTAAGGTTTTGTGTAAATTGGTTGAAATATGGCCATGATTGTTAAAGATTTCGGAAAAATTCAAGCCGTCTGGGAGCTTTCATCGAAACTGCTGCCTACTCCGTTTGAGATATAACAAAACAATGTATGGTGGGATTGTTTCTCTTGTATAGGTCTACAAAAAAATCCGCAATGGCATATGTCTATCTTTTAAGAATATCTTACTATACCCATTCTAATATATAAGAACGGCTATTTTAGCTAACTTTCAACAAAGCAAATAACTAAGCGTATGGACGATTGCTTTGCTAATCTGTGGTTGTAAGTTCGATTCTCAATTATTGGTATATTTGGTAAATCTTTTTTTTCTTTTTGTAATACTAATCTAAATAAATAAAAAGGTCTATGCAAAAATCGAAACGGAGCGTTTGGTTTTTATCAGAATGAACCAAAGGAAGCTGAGGGCTGAGAACTACGTGCATCTAAGGGACGCCATGCAGCAAGACTCGAATGCAGAGAACGTTGGAAGTATGGTGATTCTCCCTTCCACATTCACAGGAGGTCCGTGGTATATGCACGAATGAACTCAGGACATTTTATGTTACGTGTGTAAATTCAGACGCCCGGACCTCTTCATCACCATCACCACCAACTCTAATAGCCGGAAATAACCTGAGAGCTCCTAGCAGGACAGGCATCTTATGACAGACATGACTTAAATCTCTCGAGTCTTCAATCTAAAGCTGAAGTGCCTTATGTATCTTCTCATAAAGGCAAAAGTGTTTGGTGCCGTCCGATGCCATATGTATTCAGCCGAATGGCAAAAACGCGGTTTCCCCACGCGCATCTGCTTCTGTGGTTGGAGGAAAAGATCAGGCCCAACGACATTTATCATGTAATCGGTGCTCTCCAGAATTAGCTTACCTTCTGACAGGTTATATTAGTTCATATAATTATTTATTTTCTTTGACTGTAAAGGTAAATTTATTTTAATTTTATTTTTATATATCATTGACATAAACTACGCATTGCAATGCTCTGGTCGAGTATGGGTTACCGGCTCCGCAATCATTGGCACATCAAGACCGCGGAAATCGGGAATACGCCGCCGAAACTAATTACGATCCGGGCGCAATGAGTACTATCGTAAATTACTACTCTATGTTGACCTCAGAGCATGTCCCTTTGCTCTGAGGTCAACATAGAGTAGTTTAACACCGTTCTCCAAAGCGTCGGGCTCAGTCAGGGTAAAATGTTTTTCTTGGATGCTCCTGGTGGAACATGAACCACACACATTTATTACCACTGGCATACTTACAGAGGTCAGGAGACAGGGCAGTGTCTTCCGGAAACGCGGCCACACTGCTTCCGGATGGCAAAACACTGCACGCCATTTTAAGATTCCTGTTCCTGTTCCTGAAACCCCTGTTTGTGGGGTGTCACGTAACAGTGACAGGGAGTGCGTGCTTAGTGATTGCGCTTTCATTCATCGGATGAATAGGAAAAATCGGACAAATAGGAAGAAGTGGAAGCTGTAAACAGAACCCTGCAGGACATCCGCAAGAACCAAGACATGGCTGGTGTCACAGTTTTGTTTAGTGGCGATTTCTGGAAAAGCACTGCCTGTGATGACGCGAGGAACTGGGGCTGACGAGGTGAATTAAATAGTTCGTTGAAAAGGTCGACTTGACCAACAACATGTGAGCTCAGCTTGGCGAAAAGTCACGTGCTCAAGAATTCTCCGAAGTTGTAAAAGTTGGGGAAGGTACTCTACCAGAGGAGAGCGGTCAGGTGGACCTACTCTTGGTAGAGTAGTTCCTACTTTAGAAGATTCGATTTGTCTAGTGTACGGGGACATCAGTCGAATACCGTACCAAGAGAATTCATGGGTGAGTGAACCATTTTAACGCCCAAATATGATAGAGAATGCTCCTGCGTCACCAGTCCTGACTCTTTGTATATTTAAATTTGGCTGTTGAGAACAAAACGACAAACGTATTATATATAGGGAAGTTTTATAAAAATGTGGCTGTTATTGTATTACTTCCACGCGAACGAAGTCGCGGGTAGAAGCTAGTTTAATACATATGCATGTTTATGTGTTTATTAGTTTAATACGTGTGCTCTAATTTCTGCTTTTATGGAACCATGCCAGTACCTTTTATCTCCCTCTTCTTCTTCGCATAGCTACATTTTATTAGTAGTCATTTCCCCGTCGTTTCTGCCTTCCATCTCATAATCCTGAGTTCATACTGGCAATTGCCTTTTTCCTTGAGATTGTCTTCTGTTACTGGCATCATCATGAACTTTTTCACCTTCGGTTGCTTCATATTCTTCATGATGTTTGACTACTGCTTTTTAAATTCATCAAGTGCATCATTGAACGTGTTTCCGACAATATCGTGTGGTGGCGTATCAAGCTGTGTCAATGATGGGGTGTAATATTGTATCGAAGAACTGGGTACTGCGTCAGATTTTGGCGATTTATGTTTAATTTTTATGTCGAATTTTATATTCTCCGTTACTTCTTTTTCTTCATGCCTTTTAGGTTTTACTCAGTATTTCTTTTAATTATATCTCTTTTATTCTCCCTTTTTTCTTGAAAATTTGCACAGGCTTTTCTGTAAAACATGGTATTTACAAATTTCACGTATCTGCTTATTATAAACTCTTTCGAATCAGGAACGAAAGTCGGTACCATCTGGCACAATTTTGCATATCCAACAAACACGCATTTAATACCTCGAGGAGCTCTTTTAGGTCCTTTCCTTTCGACTAACCCTTTCTGACTGAATATATGTAGGTGTCTTGCAGATGGTTCACGACCAATCCATTTTTGGAAAGGCGTCTGTCCATTCAGGGCTTTAGTTGGGCATCTATTCGTTACATAGTTTGCTGTATGAATGAAATTTGCCCACAGCTCCTCTACACACTTCATTCAAGTATTAGGCATCTTCTCTTCTCTACTAATGTCCGATTTTTAAGCTTAGCAAGTCCATTACTTTGAGGTGTGTAGGGTGAAGTTAATCTGCGTAGTATTCCATGTTGCATTAAATAATCATTAAAAATTTTGTTTATATGTACTTGGTACTGGTGTGGTTGTACTTGTCAGATTGTAGATATTTTATTTTATGCTTTAATACATTTTCGACCATGTTTTTGTATTCTGTGATTATGCGGTATACCTCGCTTTTATTTTTCATTGAATATACGCGGCAAAATCTAATGAAATCATCAATAAAGTCACGAAGTCTCTTGATCCAGCGTGAGTTTCAACTTGCATAGGACCACACACGGCGGTATATATAATTTCCAGTCAGCCATTTCTGGTCTTTATACCGTCTAGAGTTATTAAATGGTAAGCTCGTCATCTTTCCTTTCAGGCACGTTTCACAGTCACCCAATTTTTCCATTTCTTTCATTTCTAATTCTTTTATTACATCTCTCTTAGATGCTGCTTTCAGTTCAAATTCATTTAAATATCCAAGTTTCTTGTGCCACTTCATAATATTTGTATCTTCTTCTACTGCGTTGGCCTTTTTTGCTTCGTCCAATCTCATGTAGTACAAATCATTCTCTCTGTTTGCCTTGAGAACAATCTTGTCACCAGTGTGCTTTATTAATGCCTGATCTTTCTGGAATACTGCAGTGTATCCATTATCAGTAGTATTTCCAACTGAAATCAGGTTCATGGACAATTCAGGTACATATACGTATAGAGCACTATTTATATCGTGTAGTGTTCATCCTTCACTCTAACAGGGATTTCCTCCTCCTTTCTCCTCCTTCTTTGCCTTTTTCTTGAGTGACAAGTACTTGAGTGAAGTACAATACAGGATAGGAAGCTGGTTTCAATGTTCCAGATTCACTATTTATGGTGTCAAATATTTTCCCATCGCCGCAATGTGAGATGTACATCCGCTGTCGAGGCAACACATATTTTTCTTCAAATGCTTCGCAGTCGTCAGTCAAATTTGTTGCACACCAAAACTTCCATGATTTGAATTATTTTCACTATATCCGGCTCTCGCTTGGCATTCAGAAGCCTTATGTCCCTTTCTTTTGCATTTGTTGCATTTGATCTTCAAAGTTCCCCTGTTATTGTTACTTCCTAGTCTTTCTAAAAAAACCATGACATATCCTGCGAAAATCATTGGCTGCGAACAATACTGGGAAGCATGCACAAAACTACACCTCGCTCTGTGCATACACACTCACACGCACACATTTACACCAAACTGCAACAAAACTGCACCTCACTGAGTGCACACATGTTTACGAAACTGGCCTCACGTCACTATTGCCAGCGCTATGTCTTGGTTTTTTATTTGGTCTGAGAGCTAGTGATGATGTTGAAACCTCAGCTGAAGCCCTCAGAAAGTTTGCTGTAAATCCAAACGATATCTTCCTAAATGATTTTTAAGTTACTTGTTGATAAATAGTTCTCCATAAATTCAATATAAAAGTACAATAACCACAAGAAAAAGGATAATACAAAATTATTTTTTGACTCGTCATCGGAATTTTGTGCCAACATGGCATCACCGCAAAAACATGGCCTTCATTACGTAATTGCATTGTATCGATTGGCTTTACATTGTGACAAAAAGAGCTACAATAAATAAAACAGTTTTCAAAGAGACTAACTAACCACACAGAAAATAAATTTATCGCCCATTCTCTTGATTTTATGTTTACAGGAAAATTTTCTTTAGCAATGGGGAATATATATAAAGTAAAAGATAAAATTATGTTATAGCTTCTTGGATATGCAATATATAACCACGTCATAATTCACAAAAGTCATCAAATATATTTTCAGGAAATCTGAAATAGCCTCGAAAACAAATACTGACTGGAAAGATCGCTATTCGAAATTATACTCTACACACCACATGTTCCGGTTAGTACCGCGACAGTTATCTCTCTTTAGAAAATCCTTCATTAACAGTATTTCAAGCTGTCGTTTAAACACTTTCTAATTTTACTACAAATATGAAATTCTGTTACCTACTCTTCCACATGATCGCATTGTCTCTTACAATAATAGCGAAAAGTAGACTTGTTTCTTATATTTAGTTTTCCAAATCCTCTGCACCCATTTTACTTTGAATATATACCTAATTTATTATACAAGGTGTAACTTAAATAACGCACAACCTCTTAAGGGGTCACTTTACTCATCATTATGAACAACTTTTACTATGGGACCAAACCTGAAATCGCGAAAAAGAAATCAGCTGTTCAGTACATTTATGTTCGCATAATTCGTCAAAATGTACTGAACAGCTGATTTTTACAATGTCATTTTTTTTTTAGTACAATGACCCCTTATGAGTTTGTGCGTTATTTAAATTACACCTTGTATATTTTTATTAAAAGTTTGGAATTAATCTACCTAAATCCTTCGTTTATATTTCACCAGCTTTAATCGCTTTTATCAATAGCTACATAAATTACTAGCAGGATTTAACTTTTTATTTGCCGTATAAAGATATAAATGGTGCGCAGACTTTAGATTCAAAATATGTAGCTGCAACGGAGCTCGTTACATCTACATAGGTCTCAAGGCCTGTTAGGAGTCAAGTTGCATTTATTCAACCGCTACTGGCCACGGCCTGGCTTTAAATATAACCTTCTTTATACTATAGTCAGACTGAGTCACTTCATGACTCACGTAACCGGTGAAAAAATAAAGTCGGCCTCCGATTCGTTCATCTTGACTCCTTCTCTCGCGTTTCGTCGGAAACCGCTAGAAACCATTGTTTATGTATTTATTACAGGCCAGTTGGCGTGGTTGGTTAAGATACCACCTATCACGCCGCAGGTCGTGGGTTCGATTCCCATCCAGGACAAACATTTGTGTGCATGAACATGTCTGTTTGTCCTGAGTCTGGGTGTAATTATCTATATAAGTATGTATTTACAAAAAAAAAAAAAAAGTAGTGTATGTAGTATATCAGTTATCTGGTTTCCATAGTACAAGCTCTGCTTAGTTTGGGATCAGATGACCATGTGTGAAAATGTCCCAGGATATTATTATTATTATTATTTTCCAAATCCAATGCCCTTTAATTTAATATTATATTATATATTTATTATTATTATTTATTTATAATTTAATATATTAATTTTAAATGGCGTGTTCGCCTAACTATTACCATCTATGTTTTTGTTCTTTTAATCGCACTTGTTTGAAAATGTTTTTGCTTTGAAGTAGATACACGTTGGAAATATGAAAATGTAACATCGCCATTTACCTGTTTCACAAGATAAAGCACCTGCATCTCTTGTAAACTTAAAACAAACGATATATTTTCATTATAGAACCCAAAAAGAGGAGCCAAGTCGCATTTCGTTCATGAGCAACGATTCGACTCCATACACGTCGTTGTTGATGAGGATGCGTGCGACGCGGAACCGGGACTCTTTGATCTACGGCTGCGACGTCGCCATCCCTCCCGACATTAACACCCTGATGTCACAACGAAGCGAGTTCTACGACAGTGTTATGAATTCCGAGCGGTTGGTACTCCATGAATTGTAATCGTGGGTCTTTTTCGCCACCATGAGAATGTAATCGTAGGTCTTCATCGATGAGAATGCTCTCGTTCATACGTAACGTTACATTATTTAGGAACCGATAACGATGCACGATAGCCCACGATGGTCACGCTGTATTTATTGCTATTAAGTACCTACTTACATAGATTTGACGTTACAGTACTGCTTGATAGGTATAGATACGATATGTTTTCAACTCTCTTTTAGGGTTCCGTACCAAAATGGTTAAAAGGAACCCTTATGGTGCGACTCAGTCTGTCTGTCTGTCTGTCACAGCTGGATAACTCAAGAACCACTAATGCTATCAACTAGAAATTAGGAATAGTTTTAGATGACGTTTGCCCAACTATTTCTCAAATATGAAAGAAATAAAATATATATATTTTTTTTTTTGCAACAGAGACTGAAAAGGGTTCTTAAAAAATGTAAGTGGGGCTACTAGGGCATGTGGGATATCATATGAAAGAACGCTGTTTGCCCATTCTCAAACATTTTTTTTTGGCCGCATTGTTTTCGACTTTTGATGAAAAATGTAAAAAATAATACCGTCTCCCCCCCTCCTCTTATCTCCGAAGTTTGCATAGAGAAAAATCTGAAATTATTCGGTGTGATAGAAGTTTATGTATAGATTACAGGAAGAATAAAACGATGTCTTTAAATAGCACAGTTTTTTTATATATTTATATGACGGTACGCAACCCTCGGTGCGCGAGTCCGACTCGCTCTTGACCGGTTTATTTATGAAGGCATTCTCTCTAAATATATTCACCAGGTCAGACGATTTGGGTGGCAATGATACATTACTTCTAGACATGGTTCGAGCTCGAAGCCGGGAGCTTGAAGAGGAAGCTCAGGACAAAACGCTTGAACTGCCAGGAGAGGACGTTTCCGATGAGTTGGTTAATTAAACATACAATAGCTTTCAATACTTATTACATACTTACACAATAACACAATAGATATTAAAAATATTATTTTGATAATAACTATATTATACGATAGTTAAAAGTGGAAGCAAAGTTTGATATCTAGCGGCCGATAGATGGTAACAATTAAGTAATCAACAAACTGTGCTATACACCTGACACAATAGCGTAATAAAAACCAAAGATGACAAAGAAGCATTTGTAAAAAAATGTTAGGTTTCTCATTAAACTTTCTCTCTCGATTCAATTATGTCTATTAACTACGACTTTCTCACACTTTTCTTTGACGAATAAGTCACTGTTATGAATGTTTTTGAGAAATATTATTGAGTCAGGATTCATTTTATAAAAGAACTTCAAGTCACTTACTCATTTTATAAATATAGGGTGACTGGTAATTAGTGACCGATAGTCAAACACATGATTGTACTCATGATAACTTTTACTATGGGGAACAAATCTGAAATTACGAAAAAACATCAGCTTGTTTCCTACTTTTGACAAGTTATGCGAACATAAATGTAGGGAACAACTTATTTTTTTTCCCGCGACTTCAGGTTTGGTCCCATAGTAAAAGTTGTTTGTTATGATGAGTACCATCATGTGTTTATCGGTCACTAATTACCAGTCACCCTATACAGCTCATGGTCCTATTGTTATCGTCCTAAGCAATCAGTCTATTCACCTTGTTTTGTTAGTTGAATGGTAGGGTAAAGCTCCAGTTCAGCCAGTGAGAAAAGGTTTCGTTAATTTTCCTCGTAGCCAAACAAGCGAGGCGTGCGTGCATGGCCTGAGCATGCGTATGACAGACCGTAGCGTCTCCCGGTCGCGAGTCTCCCGGATATCTACCCGCCGTGACATGGACATTCCCTCCATTTTGGCAATCGAAATACCAGTTACTCCTGCACCGGTTAGTTTTACATGAAAATACTGCAAAGAAAACCATTTCACTGATTTTCTTACTAAACTTTATTTACATAAAAACATAAATTAATTTACAAGCAATCAATATAAAATAATATTTGATAAAATAACAACTTCATCCTGGCAGGCACCACTTGAAATTCCTGGACTGCGAAAAATCAATCCTTCTCCAAATCAAAATATTCCTCGATGGTCAATACGTCGGTCAGTTTGCCCAGTTTGCTCGCAAAAGTGGAAAGATAAATCATCTATAAACAATGTGAAATATTCTGGTTGGTATTTCTTCCTAAACTATTTAGCATCTCGATTTGCTGTTAATTATATGTTATTAAGTTTAGTTGGATGCGGCTGGATAGTTAATCCAGATGTGGCAACGACACTAATGATTAAGAATCCATTTTATTAGCCTTTTCAAAGACAACACGAGATAAGCTTACTAGAATACGGGTTTCAGTATTTTATGGGGCTTACTTTTCACCTGAAGGTTTTTTAGAACGACTTCTAATTCATTGTTCCGTTATCGCTCATTTTGCATTAAAAATTTTTAACCGACTGCGGTGAAGCCTAAAAAGAAGGTTTATTTAAACTGGTATTTTATTAATGTGGTAATTGTTTGGGATGTCAGTTATTATGACAAGTATATGAGGGCAACACTGTGGATGTGTCATAAAATCAGGATGTCAAATACAGAGATTCATCATGGACGATACTTGATTGTTTCATTTGTAATTAAATCTGTAAATCCTGTCTAAACAGTAATTATCATAAACATTATCTTGCTACCCAGGACTAAAAAGAAACTCTTCAGCAGAATTACCATCGGTGATCGCTCCAGCTCGATTACGCACAGCAATCACAATGGCATAGTAAGTTGAGGATTACCTACCTTATAAAATGTGGAGTTTTATTACGAGCCAGTTTGAAGCTCCTTACAAGCAGGTAATAGAATGACATTTTTTTTAAGGATATTAGATGGGTATCGCCGTATCGATACCTAAACACTATAAAGCAAAAAAATAATTAATTTGAAGATTTTTAGGGTTCAGTACCTCAAAAGGAAAAAACGGAACCCTTATAGGATCACTCGTGTGTCTGTCTGTCGGTCTGTCTGTCCGTCTGTCACAGCCAATTTGACCCAAACACGGACGTGTAACGTAAATAAATAAATTTTGAATATGGGGGTCGACTTTGGGGGCAAATAAGAAAATAAAAAAATTGCAAATTGTACCGTGTGACATATCAAATGAAAGGGCTTACTGTAAGAGTCTCAAATGTATTTTTTTTAATAATAATTTTAAAATAAACCATTTTAAAGTTATTTAAGAAAATAGACGAAAATTGACCATTCCCCCCTTTATCTCCGAAAGTACTGAGCCTAAAATTTTGGAAAAAAAAATATAGGAAATAGTTCAATACCTATAGATTACAGGAAAACCTATAAGAAGTCGATGGTCTTAAAGGGTGAATATTCGACCTTTAAACCGCCGTCATTACCTTCCGCCAAAAGTTGATGAAAGAGAATATATTTAATGAAATATTTCAGCAATTCCTGATTCTGGTCCTTAAGCAGATTCTGGGAATTGATGAAATATTTCATTAACGATATTCTCCTTCATCAACTTTTGGCGGAAGGTAATGACGGCGGTTTAAAGGTCGAATATTCACCCTAAAACAACATAGTGATTCTCTATAGTTAAACAAAAAGGATCCAACCCACATTAGGTGTAATGTGGGTTGGATCCTTTTCGTTTAACTATGGACATTTGTAGTTGGAATGTATGGGAGAACATGTTTTTCAACTACAATGTTAAGTTTTTCTTGGGATAAATTCATCCCAACTACGGAACCCTTCATTGTGCATGGTCCGACACGCTCTTGTCCGGTTTTTTCTTCTAGAGTCAACAACCGCAGTGTATAGTGCGCGCGGAACTAGTTGGCCGCGCCTTAGGTATGTGAGCGGTGGACGGAGAGGCTGGGGCGCTTGCTGTCATTGCTCAGTGCGGCGCCGTACTTCGCGACAGCAACACGCGTTGAAAGTTCCGGCTAGTTTAGACAAAACGCTTATGAGATTGCAATAGCGAGATGAGTCCGCAGATAAAAAGACAATCTAAGGAAATAAGTTTTTTAAAAAACGGAAAGCCGATGTCAATAGTTTAGAATATAAAACTGATGCAAATATACATAAATTAGTAGCAGAAGCAACAGGGATATCAGAACGAAGTGTAAGGAGAGTGATTGCTGAAAGTAAAACTTCCTTGCAAAATACAGGGGAAGAAAAATTTAGTTCTCCGCGGAGACCAAAAGAAATAAAAAAGAAAATACAAGTTGATGATTTTGATTTAGGCGTGATAAGAAGAAAAATGAATCAGTTTTATACGGTAGAGAAAAAAATTCCATGTCTACGAAAACTAAATACTTTGTTAAAAGAGGATAATATTTTAGATTGCGGATTAACTTTTTCAAGAGAACTTTTGCACAAACTGGAATATTCATTTAAAAAATGTAAATCGAAGTGATCCCTTTTAATAGAGAGACCACACATTGTTGAATGGCAAGTGAAATATTTGAGGGCCATAAGAAAATTCAGAGAAGACAAACGAAATATACTCTTTTTGGACGAAACTTACGTTAATCAAAGTCGCAATGTCCAAAAATGTTGGCAATCTTCGTCGGAGCCTGGAATTTATACAGCTATAGGCAAAGTAAGGCGTTTAATTACAGTTCACGCTAACCTAATAATAGCTAATAATAGTTCACGCTAGTAGCCGGAACGGGTTAGTTGACGATGCTTTGCTAATTTTTAAATCAGATTCAAAAACAGGGGATTATCATGGAGACATGAACTCTACTTTTTACAACTGGGTTGATCGAAAATTAATACCTAAACTTCCAGTTAACTCAGTCATAGTTATGGATAATGCTGCCTACGAGTATTATTGTGTGCAAGTTGAGAAGAAACCGACTATGTCCAGTTTGAAAATTAATATGCAGAACTGGTTGCAAAATCATAACGTGCCATTTTCTCCCACGATGATCAAAGCCGAACTCTTGAGGTTGATTAATACGACCCAATCAGAAAAAATATACACGATTGATGAACTTCTGAAAGCTGCAAGTTATACTGTTCTAAGACTACCTGCATATCATCCTGATCGAGCTGTGTGGGCAAATATTAAAAATTGCCTGGCCAGAGATCACATTAATGCTATATTGGACGAGAAAATTACAATACTAACAAGGCTATTTTCCGAATTCTCTGCCGAACAATGGCAAAATTGCCACGTACAAAAAAACAAGAATACTGGAATCATGATATGAGATTTGATACTATGAAGGACGAAATCATTATAAACTTACAAGATGATTCTGAATCAAGTTCAGAGAGTTCAGAATCAAGTGATTCAGAGGATAATGTGTCAGAGTAATTTCATATGAGTATATTAATTAAATAATTTCATAATATATCATTAAAATATGTCAGAATAATTTCATATACTTCATTTGTTTTTGGTTTATTTTACTATTAATTACAATATAATTAGATAGGTACAATATAAACTTCTAAAATTTCAATTGTTTTTTATTTCTTCTTTTCAATAATTGAACAATTATTGTTCACGATATCTCGAGATTGGTCATCACTGTCTAATCTCATGTGCGTTGCGAGCAGTAGGCAACCCGCCCCCTCACCCCTGTCGCCACCTAAGGCGCGGCCAACTAGTTCCGCGCGCACTATAGTTGATTTTTTTTTTTTTTGTGCAAACTTCACAGACGTGATGGGTATCAAATAGTATCGATATCTAAATACGATAAAACAAAAAAAATATATATATATATTTCTAAACTCAACAAGTAACAACAATACGAGCGGTCGTTGACCCAAAAAATCATCAAATCGTCTATTTTTTTATTTTGTCGTGTTTTAAGATACCCATTACGTCTGCGGAGTTTCGCTAGCCAATTTAATTTGACCCAGTATCGATATCTAAACATGATAGAACAAAAAAGATTTTTTTTTGTGGGATCGTACCGAAGTATGTATGTGTAGTCACTTGAAATATCAGTTTTTTAACTTCACAGACGTGATGGATGGGTATCGAGAATCGGTATATAAACACGATAAAACAAAAGAAAACAGATTTGATCAACTCATACTTCAAGTAACAACACCAAATAGCTCGTTAATTGTCGCTAGCTAATTTAATTTAACACAATACATACATATGTTTATTTCAGTGTTCCTCGCCCATTTCCGGCAACCGTGGATGAAAGTAAAGGGATTGGTCGAGCAATGAGAAACTCAGGCGCAGCCTGGCAGCTTACTCGAGCTCGTCGCTTCCGCAGCCCAAAACTACAAATGCCATCCCCAGAAGCTATCGCTCCTCTCAGTTCCACCGCACCAATGGCTCGGAAAGATTTGGATATTCGCGTTAACAGATTTCTAAGAGATGAAGGAATGCCGAAAAACTTAACTTCTTAATTTCAAAACCATCAAAATTGTGATGACGATTGTTAAAACTTGAATAAAAAGATTCCATATTTATTATAATCACCTACAGTAGCGTAAAGAGCTTTTTATTACCACACTTCCCTACAAAATAATCTGGGAGTTTCTCTACGGATGAGAACCCTACATTCAGTTGGCATTATACACTTTTCTGTTTTCTTAAACTATAATGCACCATGTTCTTACCCCGGGTCAATATTTGTTAACGTTTAAACTTTACCGTCGTGCTTACTTAATATGCGACAAAATTTAAGGGGGTGTTCTACCCATCAATATGAACAACTTTTACTATGGGACCAACTATGAATTCGCAAAAAAAAAATTACCTTCCCATGTAAAAGCACATACCCGATTGGACCATTTTGTATAAAAAGGTCGAAATTTTTTTGCGAATTCCGAGTTGGTCCCATAGTAAAAGTTGTTCATATTGATGTGTAGAACACCCCCTTAAAATTTGTCGCATGTTTTAAAAATCATCCTGTATATTCGGTAAAGGGTAATGCAAAAAGTATTCTATGTATTTAGGGTGACTGATTAGTGACCGATACTACACATGATTGTACTCATGATAACAAACAATTGTTACTATGGGACCAAACCTAAAATCGCAAAAAAAAAAATCTGCTGCTGCCTCCATTTTGACGAGTTATGCGAACATTAACTTAAGGGACAGCTGATTTTCTTTTGTAGCGAATTTAGGTTAGTTCCATAGTAAAAGAGTCACCCTATATTTTATAGTTGAGAACGGCTGGTCCTATTTCGCTGTTTTCTTTAAAAAATGTTCGTAGTACCGAATTAGGTTTTATCGAAAGAAAAATAGAAAAATAAAGTGCTTTTTAACTGACCTTAAAAAAGAAGGAGGTTCTCAATTCGTCTGTACATTGTACATATATATGTACACATACGATGTTTATATACGTATGTGTTGTGTGTATAATTATAATCATCGATATTTTCGTTAATTGTGGACCGATTTTTAAATTATTTTTTTCATTTGGTAGAGAATGCTTGTTCGATGGTCCCCTGTTTCCTTTCGTGAAAAGTAAATTAAAAGGGCAAAGATTTCGGGACGAAGAAGCTTTACTTTCGGCCTGGGACAATATATGTGCGGAAATTCCTGAACAGAAACGGAAAGACATTTTTTGGTTTATAAGGATGCAGAAATGTATTAATTGTGGTTGCAATTATTTTGAAAAACTGTGAAAAATAAAGTTAAATCTCAAGACTTTCAGAACACCCTATGTACTAAAACAATTAAATAAAATATTCCAGAGAGGAAATCCAGGGTCGAATGACAAAAACATCAACGTCAGACGAGAAAAAGTCACTATTCCGATTTCAAAGCTTATAAAAAAAGGTCGAGGAAGAAAAACTATGCAGTTCCTACATCTGATTCGGTTAAAAAGTACTTAATGTAGAAAAATCTCTGAACCGACTTTGTAGAATGAATAATTCTACATTAGGTATGTATTATTATTGGAACTGCAATATATTTACATATAATAATATATTTACATATAATACTTTATTAGATTTATAAAACAATGGTTAGACCTGCTGTCTTGTATGGATCCGAATGTTGGGCCATAAAAAGAATGAATGAAAGGCAATTGCATGCAGCCGAGATGAGAATGCTAAGAGGGATGTGTATTACACGAGGTATTACACGAATGGATAGAATAAGAAATGAGTATGTAAGAGGAAGTCTGAAAGTGACACCTGTGACTGAAAAGTTCTGTGGAAATCGGTTGTCATGGTATGGGCATGTGATGCGGAGGAATGAGGAAAATATCGTCAGGAAAGTGTTGAGTATGAACGTGGAGGGCTATACGAGTAAGGGAAGACCAAAGAAACGATGGATGGATTGTGTGAAAGATGATATGGCCAGAAAGGGAGTGACTACCGAGATGACGACTAATAGAGAAGTATGGAAGAAAAAGACATGTTGCGGCGACCCCAAATAAATTGGGACAAGGGCAGGAGAATAATGATGACTTTATTAGGGCTTCCAAACAATATACATTTTTTTATAAGTATCATGCATTTCTCCGAAACTATTGTAAGTGTATGCGTGCATGCGAGCATTGCAGTATTCGTTAACGTTTTTATGAGGATATAAGCGGAAGCGTATGTCCTAGAATCAGTATTTAAGAGGAAGCGCTAAGGTAGCCCGCGAAATTCAAATATTCTTACGTGTTTTTGCAATTTGCAGGTCAGTATTAGGTTTTATGTTAATTCAATTCAATTCCCGACCGTAACAAACTTATTAATACAGAATTATAATCATTAGAGTCAGTAATACAAATTCATAAGTTAGGAAAGACCTCAAATGTAAAGATTTCATGAAATAGTAATTCAATGGAGTAATATGAACTTAGTGAATTGTATTGATGTCTATAATGATTATTATTATGTAAATACATACTTGTTACGGTCGCAAATCACATTTTGATCAACTTACAACATAATACTGACTTGTAAATTGCAAAAAAAGGTAAGGAAATTTGAATTTCGCGGGCTACCCTGACGCTTTCGCCTTAAGGCAGGATCTAGGGTGGACAATGGGAATTTAATATAAATTTTCTCCCAGTTTCCGCCCTGGGCAATGTACAGTCAGTACAGTGTGAAAAAGCGGAATAACAACCGGATGTAAATTCCTTTTATCCACTCAGGCTTTGGGTGGTGGATTCTCGGACATGTTTCCGCGAATCCACCTTTGAGTTGATGTGGGCTGGATAAACGGAATAACTCTATTTTATTTTACTAGCTGACCCGACAGATGTTGTCCTGTCCAAATTGCAATCACTTTTACAAAAGTTCGTTCAGTTTATCCAGAATTTGAAGACTTTCCGGGAAACTTTTCAAATTTTCTATCCGTAAGATCATGATTGCTCCTAAAGATATGCGTTAGCAACTTTGTACAAATAAGCAGACGTGCTATTTCAGTCCTACAGGCGCTTAGTGCAAATTCTTATTTGTAATCATTTTTTGTTAATGTAAGTATTTCTCTGGGTATATTTCATTGAAAATGATAAAGAACGCAAAAGGAACATTTATTTGGTTTATAAATATTTTAGAATATTCTGAGCATCTTACCAGAAGATATACACGTGGCCGGGCTGCAACGAATACGGTACAACCCGGCCACAAACAAGTGCTTTTTAACAAGATATAGTTGTGGTACATTTAATCTATTTATTGGTACTGCAAGAACAATATAAGAACATTGAATTGATACGTCTATAAATTACGAACTCGACTGTGGCCGGGTTGCGTCGGAACACGCTCCCAAGGCGATGTCGGGCTTATTATCCATAACTCCCTTGTGAGCAACGTGATCAAGATCGAGAGTGTGTCGGGTGGCGTAAATTATACTCAGAATATCCGTAAGATATTCCTTGAAGGTCATACATTTTTATGCCCTGACCTCATCACACCCCGATGATGAGGTGGATACCGTGTATAAGGATATTTCTAAAGCCGTGAATTGCTCTAAAACTCACTTCATCGTTGTTATGTGGGATTTCAACGCGAAACTGTGCAAACGAGACGATGATGAGCTGCGAGTTGGGCAATTTGGAGTTGGACGTCGGAACCACCGGGGCCAGTAAGTGGGCCAGTTTTATGGAGAAGGAATAGGCCTCTTTATGATGAACTCTTTCTTCAGAAAATGTTACGTAAAGTGAGAATGTGACAGACAGTGAACCTGGCAGAGCCCTGATGGTGCCACAAAAAATGAGATTGACTTCATTATGTCGACGAAGAAGCAAGTATTCTGATGTGTCTGTGATCAACGCGGTGAAAACCGGAAGTGATCACCACATTGTAAGGGGCACATTGAACTGAAATATCAAGCTAAGCTGGAAAGATCTCCACTGCTCAAGTCTACGCTCCGTCCAGCACTGACCCAAATCCAAAAAAACCGCGAGCTATCAGCTCGAACTTGAAAATCGTTTCGAGTGCCTAGCAAGGTCCTTAAACGATTATAACGATGGGTTCGTGAAAACTGTCCAGCTGGTCGGGACTAAAATCTTCAAGACCCGTCGTACAAATTGAACCAAGAAGCTCTGTGATGGTACTTTACAGCTCATTGAGGAAAAGCGCGAGATAATCCTGCAGTCTTCAGACGATACGCTCAAGTACCCGAAATATTGTCTATAATGGCAATTTTTATGAGTAAATACCAAAACAACTATAAAAAATTTGTATACATACTTATCCAACGACGATAGTCTACTAAAACACTGTAATTTGATTTAAATGTATTAAAATAATCACGAAAAACCTGTAGAAATGGAACGTTGCCAGCCCGCGTGGGATAAATGCTTAGGCGGAAAAGTTCTAACTGAATATACTTAGCATAATATTTTTGGCCAGCACTTTCACATTTGGACCAAAATTGATGATGTCATTTCTCCCTTTCTTTCTTTAACGTTACATCAAAAGTTTTGTTAAAGTATTAGTTAAGACCCAATGGAATAGCAATGAATTGCCTTCAATTTGAAGGCATTTCAATTTGAGAGTTTAGAGAAAAGTGATATTATCTAGTGGCGAATTTTGGGAATTTTCAAAAATCCATAAGTAAATATTGGGTTTTCTCGAATCCCATGAATTTTAGCCTATCCACTCGAACGTCCACGGGGGCAAGTGGGTCGAAACTGCTATATGAGGGACATACGGATTTTTTTTTACAAATTCCATTATAAAACACCTATTGATAGATCTGTAATTTTGATGAATAATTGTTATGAAACGTTTTTCTCTAAAACTGATTGTTTTCCCGGAAAAAAAATATTTTCAATTTTTGTTGTATGGAATGAAACAGAAACTGCTATTTGGCCAAGTCTTGACAAATCTTGCTTTAAAACTACTTTATTATTATTCTTTGGCTTATTGGCTATAATTAAAAAATATTAATAATTTCAAAACATATTTATCGAAAAAATGTATAAAAAATATATTTTCAAAATTAAAGTAAATAATAAACAGCAAAATTGTCTTTGTTGTTGGATATAAATTACAATCAGTGAAAAATTAGCTGATCATCAGTTAAATATCATATATAGCACCACACTGCAACGCTAACGTCAGCGGCGCGTACGTTGCTAGTTCGCTACACGCCGCGTATCGCGCGCGTCAATCTCGCTCGTTAGCCGCTGTGCTGAACCGCTCTGTGCTCACCCGCGCGCGGGGATAAGTATTAAGCGCCCCGCCCCCCATTCAACCCCGCGGTAATCTTGTAAACAAAACCGATTTGCATCGTAGCTTCTTGGAATTTTGTGACCGTTGAATGTTTCTTAGAATGCTAGTGAGTATGGCTTTATAGTAATGTACGTTTCGTTTGAAAGTATGACTTGTATTCATTTTCAGAATTGGTTGTAAAAAATAACAAAACAATTTTTAGATACACTTTCAAAGAAATGACTCTAGTAAAAAAAAACAAGCGATGACCTATATGTTTTATAGTTTAAAATGCATGGTGTGTTTATTCTTAGCACGAAACATAAAACCACTTAACTTAATACAATTTTCATTAATTGTATTAAGGTAAGTAGAGGGTGAGAGGTAAAAAAGATTTGCAACTACAGACTATAAATAATCTTTCCATAGACGATTGACTAGTCGCATAGAGGGTTGGCGTACCTCAAATTCCTTGGAAATAGATAGTGCATCAAACTAAATGTATGGAATTAGAAAGGACTCCTTAATAGTGGTGGAACAAGGTTCAACCCAAAAGCAGATTTGCGTGGGATGACTTTACACCCACAAACCACTACTTAAATAAAAAAATGGGATGAATTTCATCCCATGTTTAGCGCCGCGCACGTCAGTCGAATGGCGAGCATGGAATTGTATGTACGAGCGCCCTCAGTCTGTTATCGATGATAAGCTGAATGCAACGCGTGCGTGGCAGACGCTATGAATAACGTACCGTATGTAGAGCGGTCAGTATCGCAGTATGGTATTTTATTATTTATTTCTCGCTGACGTACGCAACCAAAGAGAATTAGTCATTGTACGGAACCTACCGTACGCGACCGACATCAGCGTAGAAGATAATAATAAAAAAAAAATTGTAAAATATTTTCTTAGTATAGTAGGGTGTTATGACAAGGTGACTGGCCACAGCGATAGCCTGACCCCATGCACAAGCCTGACCCTGACCTGACACTTTTGACAGATATGTATTCCGTGCCTTTGACAGGTGCTTGCTTGACTGACAGTCGCTGAATGATTAGTGATTAGGATTACACAAAAAAATTATCAGTAAATCGTTACTCCAAGAAAAATACATCTTTTTCTGTAAACCTATCTAAAGATACACTATGGCCTTTATGTCTTGCACGAATACTTTGTTGGCAGCTGCAAAATGTTACCCAAAAAACTTTATTAACTTGACTGGGTCGGTGCGAAATTTAGTGTCAAAACAACTAGTTTACAGCGAATTTGGAGATCCTGTAGATGTTGTAAAGGTCAGGGAAACCGAAGTTCCTAGTCTAGGCACCCAGGATGTTCTGGTTCGCATGCTAGCTGCACCAATAAACCCGGCTGATATTAACACCATTCAAGGTAGGTACCTTCTTGTGGAAACTGTACAAAAAACAAAATTAAATTTTAAAAAATATATATAATTTAGGTAGTACCTACTTTAATAGTATATCGTGTAAACTTTTGTATTCAACCTATGTACATGTGAATTGCATTACCTGGACAATAAAGATTAATAATATAAGTCAAGATTTCAGAATAATACAGGTATTTTTTACTTTATTTGTATCACTAAAATTTTACTGTAATTGCTAGAAACTTTTTCTATTAAACGTTGTAACTTATTGTGGCAAAATGATGGTTGTTTTAGGCAAATATCCAGTCAAAGTGATGCTGCCATGTATACCTGGTAATGAAGGCGTAGGAGTTGTTGAAGATATTGGAAAAGAAGTGAGTGGTGTTAGGCCAGGTAATAAAGTTATAGTTACAAAACCAGTTCAAGGTACTTGGAGGGACATCGCCACATTCCATACAAATATGTTGAAAGTTGTCCCAGATGATTTGGGATTAGCAGAAGCTGCAACACTCACTGTAAATCCTTGCACTGCTTTTAGAATGCTAACTGATTTCAAACCAGTACGGAACAGTAGCATCGTAGTCATACAGAATGGAGCTAACAGTGCATGTGGACAAAATGTCATACAAATCTGCAAAGCATGGGGTGTTAAAAATATCAACATAGTGAGAAATAGGCCTGAAATAAATGAATTAAAGAGTCACTTACAATCCTTGGGAGCTACTTATGTTCTAACAGAAGAAGAACTGCGATCAACAACTATTTTTAGAGAGAAACAAATTGATAAACCGTCTCTAGCCCTAAACTGTGTTGGAGGGAAAAGTTCATTGGAAATGTTGCGACACTTACAACCTTCTGGATGTATGGTGACATATGGGGGAATGTCAAGAGAGCCAGTGATTATTCCAACTTCAGCATTTATTTTTAAAAACTTAGCTTTTTATGGATTCTGGATGACTGCATGGAATGAAAAGGCTAGTAACTCTGCCAAAGATGAAATGATGTCGGAAATAATTTCATTGATGTCTGAAAAGAAACTTAGAGCTCCTGTACATAAGATGGTGAAATTTGTCAACTTTAAAGAAGCCATTAGTAGTACTCTCACCTCCAAGGGATATCAAGGATGTAAATATATTTTAGATTTTAGTTAAGCATAACTTATATGTGATGATATGCTATTTTAGACAGTTTAATATAATAAATTGTTAAAAAGAATTAATTTTGTTTTATTAACATACCAAATTGTCAGTAGGTATCATTTAATCTTACCTATTAATGTTATGTGATGATGGGCATTCTAACTTTTCTAATATATTGTTTTAATTCCAGGAAGGAACTTAATACTGCCAAAATTGCCAACTGTCCCTGGAGATGAAGGAGTTGGAGATGTAATAGAAATTGGAAAGCATGTCTGTAGAGTAGCCATTGGTGACAGAGTTGTCCTATCTTCCAGACTACTAGGTTCATGGAGATCCTATGGTGTTTTTAACCAAAGAGATGTTCATGTTATTGCAAGAAATCTTAATCTTCCAGAAGCAGCGATGCTTACAATAGCCCCCTGTTCAGCATACAGAATGCTACATGACTTTAGAAAAATGAAACCTGGTGATACAGTCATGCAAAATGCTGCCAACAGCCCATGTGGCCAATCCGTTATACAGTTATGTAAAGCTAGGGGCATAAACACCTTTAATATTGTTGCCAGTTGTTGTGGTTTTGAATCTGTTAAGACATATCTACTTAAAATAGGAGCTTCTGAAGTGCATACTTTAGAGGAAGCTGAAGCACTTACATCCTTCGATACATCTTTAGCCAGACCTAAACTAGCCTTGAACTGTTTAGGCGGAAGATATGAAGACGTTTTGCTAAGACTACTTGAACGTAGTGGAGTCATAGTGTATCATGGATGTGCATATTATTTACCAACAGTAAAGCAGTCTTTACGGGGCGACTGTGAATTTTATAAATTCCATATTCATGATTGGGAAGCTAAGGCCACCCCCATTGAAAAAGATATTATGTATAAAAACATTATTCAACAAATGGTAGTGGGCGACTTTAGAGCACCAGTATATAAACCAATAGAAATGAAGGATTACATTCTTGCTTTGAGAAATACTGTGCATTCTGAACCATTCGCAACGGTCAATTACGTTTTTGATTTCACATTACCATGCTCCTGACTCGGGTGTTTTCCTTTGAACAATATTATTTACGAATGCATCCATAATTTAAAAAAAAGAAACATGACAGACACTGTCATTGTGACATAAGAGTAAACCAAAAATGTGTGTCACTGTTACGAAAAGATATCTAACAAAATAATAAAGTACCTGTTAAATTATTGTCTTACTAAATCTTTACAGGAACGCCGTTAGGTACTAAGACATGAATATATATAATTAATTATCCGACTGTCTTTTTGAAAAGAACAGAGGTAATAATCCGAGACATTTGAGTGTGTTGCGTGTGCATTTTCAAATACTTTTAAAGTTAAAACAAAAACATAATTTATTTACTTCCTATTCTTTAGCAATATGGATAAAAACACGTACGAAACATACGAGTTTCTGCCAGCAAATGGAAGTGAGTCAGAACATGACCAATTCTTTGTGGTTCAAGATGATGGTACTTTTCTCCGTAAGTTGGCAAGACACTAAAATTGATTTTCAATTCTTGTTGTTTATTCTTCATTATTCCTTAATAAGTACTTGACATTCATAACAAATGCTAGGTAGCATTTGTTATGAGTGTCCTACCATGAAATCCTAACGATTTTAGAGAATATGTTTTAACAAACATATTTTCTAAAATCGTTTCGTTCCGTTTTAATATGCTAGAAAAACTATGTTGGTTGGTTACTAATTCATTGATATAGCTGCCATAGTAATACTACAAATATTCATAGCGAATAAACTGTAGGATAGTCTGAAACCCACAGAACACATATACTCCTGAAACCATCTTCATTACTGTAAACAAATGCTTATAAAAAGTCAAAGAGGTAAATAAATAAAACACCATTTTAGAACAAGTCAATCTTTATCTTCTCTAGATACACAAAATAGGATGTTTGAAGTTGTTTCCAAAACATTGCAGTAAACAAACAGATCCAGTATGTAGCCCAGGTGCAGGATGTAAAGGAGGCACTGGAAGATGTTCAGCCCTGCACCGTGTATGGAGTCTCTTCACAACAGTTCTTTGTTGATGTTGACAATTCTGCTGAACTCATAAATGTGGCAGGTGAGTTATATCTTTGAATTTGTTATTTCTGAGAACTATCCTTCAGCGGAGACATTCTAAACAAATTGGTTTCCGTGATTGAAGTGGTTTGGGAAGGATTTAACACGTTAAGTGCGGCCAACGCGCATGCGCGATTTTCGAACGTTCACCATGTGCTGGCGGCGCTTATGCGCGTCCATACAATGTCCTTCGAGTGCGGCGCGCCGCACCTGTGGGTTTTTTATGCATCTCTATTGTTATTGTTTTATGATTCATAAAACTCGAAAATTTTCAAACACACATAAGCGTCTCGCCGCACTTGGGACAAGTTTGTATCATAAAGCAGCATTTGGAACAAATTCGCAAATAATTCAGCAGTTAATGTATTAATCCACATAAGATGGTGGTTGATGGTATGGACATAAAAATAATACCCATGCTCCACATTAGCACTGGATCGCTAGTAATGGAAGTCTCAAGGAGAGGCCTTCGCCCAGCAGTGGGATGATACAGGCTGACAGTAACAGTAACCCTTGTAATGTTTAATTTTATGAGGGCTGTCACATTTTGTCACCTCACCCTCACACAGGACCAAATTTTAAAAAATGTTCAATTACACAAACATTCTCCATGCGCAAGCCTCAAATTAACACTACTAACCACACATATGCTCACCAATGTGGAAACCATACAGTTGATATGTGTAATCGTCTTTTTATTCTCCAAATGAGCAACATAAAATACCTCGGGGGTAATGATAGATGACACTATCTCATTTAAAAAACATATTGAAAGCCTAGTTAAAAGAGTGCAAAAACCAATATGTTTTTTTTTTAAAATGCGAACATTAGCTGATTCAAAATTAATCACACAAGATTATTAAAACTAATTTGCTTCCTCTTGAAAGAGCTCAGAGAGCAATTTTAAAGGTAGCAAACTTCCATCCCTTCTTCTTTCCCACATATCTGCTTTATAATTCCTGCAACCAGGGCTCGGAAACGTTATTTAAAATAACGTTTTTAAAACGTTTCTAACAGTTCTTTGTACAACATTTTGTTCGGAACTTAAACGATATGAGAACGTTTTCAAAAACCGGTTTATTCCGCAGGATGCAGCCGCGCGATAAAATCCCTCCGCAATAATTTTACGTCCGTGTGAACGTGGGCTAAAAACTAAAGCACATAATTATGTATTTGGAAGGAGTTTTATACAGGGTTATTGGTAAAACACCAACAACTACTTAAGGGGTCATTATACTCATCATTATGAACAACTTTTACTATGGGACCAAAAATGATATCGCGAAAAAAAATCAGCTGTTCAGTACATTTTGACGAATTATGCAAACAAGATAGATATGCGATTTCAAGTTTGGTCCCATAGTAAAAGTTGTTCATAATGATGAGTATAATGACCCCTTAAGTAGTTGTTGGTGGTTTACCAATAACCCTGTATATGCAGGGAGGGGAAGAGATCCCCTGCCTGCATGGGGGAAGTTTAGGAAATGCATTGCTTTTTTATGAATTTTTAAAAATCTTAGTTTATGTTTTGTTAAGTTTTTGGTAAAAATTTAGTATCGTTTGGCAGGAGGAGGGGGTGGGGGGTAGGGGGTGCAACCTCTCACCTGGCACCACTCCCATGAAAGATAACGCACCCCTTCTTGACAAAAACAAATTATTGTAACCTAACCTCAAAAACTTTAATGTTGCTTCTGCAACGTCTCCGGCGCTGCGGGAAGTGCAGCCCCTTCGCCCTTGTGTAACAAAGGATAGACACCCATGCTCACCTCCGCAGCTTCGGCTTGCTTCAGCTGCTATGGCCCGCACCGGTGCCTATGCTTTGTTATAGCGGGCGGGGGCTGCTCTCCCTTCGCTCCTCCCGATTTTTATATACACTCTAGGGGTAGCAGCCAAAATACTACGTAGAGTCGGGTGCCCTGAGCCTGACTCGGTTTTTGAACAGATTCGACCTATTTTAAAGATGGAAGAAAAATGGCTGCAAATTATAGATATTGTGTTTCGTTTCACCTCTAGCAGATACCATCAGGATAAAAATAATAATTTTATATTGTCACAAAATCAAAATTTTCGTAGTTATTCACCCAAAAAAAAAACTCAAATCACTGTGAAATTGTTAAACTCAAATAAGATAACGCAAAATAATGCTAATTAAAAAAAAAATGTGCGTCAACTTATTATTTGCAAAATCAAAACGCATTATTAAAACTCCATAAAATAGCATCACGTGCTGTCAAAATTACGTCAAAAACAACAAAATAGTGCAAAAGTTGAGGTTATTTTATCAAAGTTTGATATTTTATATTTCCGAAAGTATTTATTTCCTACACTTGAAATTGATTGATTGACGTGGTTGATTGGCCAGGGTCCATGGCACTCTATGGAGCGCCATGGACCGTACGATCCCAACATAGAGCCTCCGGCAGGAAGTGCGAGAAACGCGAGAGTGCATTCGCGGTGCCCATCAATCGGGGAGCCAACCGCTGAAAATGCGGCCCGAAGTTCGACCGGATATCAATGACGAGTCTTAGGTACTTCATCGTCGACTTGATACCGATGTGAATACCTCCTACTATTGTGTTGGATCCTGAGGGTGGCGCTTTCCGGGGCCCGTGGAAACAAATGATTTCCGATTTATGCAGTGCCACCTGGAGACCCAATCGCCGGATCCTTCCTACGACTTACGCAACCCCAGCTGTTGCTAAGACAGTCACCTGTCGGAGCGTCTTCCCCCGTGCCATTACCAGCGTGTCATCGGCGTAACAGATGACGCCGACGTTACGGAGGAGTGCACCGCGCAGCACTCAGTCGTATCCGATGTTCCACAGGAGTGGCCCCAAAACCAAACCCTGTGGAACACCACACGACATCTCTCGCCGACCCCATCCTTCTCGATCCGGGTAGATGACATATCTGTTAGATAAGCCCCGATAATGCGGCGGAGGTAGTTTGGCACCCTATGATATCAGAGTGACTCCCTAATGTTACTCCAGGGAAAAGTGTTGAAGGCATTGGCAATGTCCAAAGACACTGCCAAGACGACCTCACCCTGGGCCATTGCTTCCTCCGCCAAGACTTTCACGCGCATGATCGCGTCTATTGTAGAGCGCCCCTGACGGAAACCAAACTGGTTATCAGCGAGATCCGGCCCCTCTCTTGTCATGTGTTAGATAAGGCGGTCTGCAATAATTCTCTCGAAGAGTTTGCCCACCTCACCCAACAACACAATGGGCCGGTAAGCGAATGGTGAGTCCGCAAGCCGCCCTTCCATTTTCAACAGGACCAGCTTTCCAGTCTCTCCAAACATGTGCTCAAGAGTCCCACTAATCGGGGCCAGAGATCCCTGATGGCCAGAACCCATGCACGGCCAGGAATGCCGTCAGTTCCTGGAGCAGTGTTTTTGACCTGAAGCCTTTGTACTGCCGCTTTTAGTTCTACCTGGGTCATTTCAGGCGCGTCGCCATCGTCATTTTCCGAGTTGGGCACCATAGTAGGCGGAACCATATGCGGTGGTGTGTGCTCCCCTTGTGAGGGGAATAAAGCGCTCACTACTCTCTCTAGCAGTTGCCGGTGGAAGCTACGGGATAGTGGAAACATCCACGAGCAAAGTTTGCGCCTAACCAAACGGTAAGGAAGCCCCCACGGATCACGTTCTAGAAATGCCAGCAATTCTTTATGGGCTTGGGCCCAAGTCTATTATTTCCAGCTGAAGAGCCTTCTTCGCCACTCTACACACCTCGTACAGTTCCGCCTCTCTTACCATAGCTTCTGGTGTTCGTCTGCGCCTTCATCGCTGCCTGGTGTACGGGCGTCGCGTGCGATGCGCAAATGCGCAATGTCTTGCGATCAGCAATACACCTGGCGCCTGTCAGATGGAGACTGAACTGAACATCGCAGCATCACAGATTTGTGTCATGGCCTCCCGGAACCATTCTGCCTCCTCGTCAATATCGACAGACCTGACTGGTGAGTCCAACCAGGCCTTCACGATTGAGGCAACCAGAAGGGTTTCCCGGTTCAGTTGTTTGAGCGCCCATCGCGAGCCATCCTCAACCCCGGTTGGGGCCCGCTTGTACCAGGCCATTCGAGGTCTGGGCGGAGACGTCGAACTGTATCTGTGATCCGACAACGTCTCCACGTCCTCCAATACACGCCAGTCCTGAACACGGCGTGCGACAGCGGGAATAGCAAACGTTAAGTCCACTATAGACCCACCCCACTGCCGCACACATGTCTGAACAGATCCCCGGTTTAGGAGCAGTAAGCCTGACTCCACCGCTCACTCCTCCAGTAACACACCTCGTGTATCTGTTGCTGGGGAACCCCAATTCGTGGATTTGGCGTTGAAGTGACCCATGACAAGGACAGGGTGAGGACGGCTTCGACTGATGACTGTGCCCAATTCTGTGATGAAACTCTCAAAGTCGGCGAGAGGTCGGTTGGGTGAGAAATAAATCCCCACGACCATGATATCTTCGACTAAGACCGCTACAAAGCCCCGCCCCCGGGTGACGGTCTCCAGGGGCGGAGTGCCAGCGGCCGGCCTCGAGATAAACGCCACCAAGCCTTCAATGTCACCCACTCAGTCATCCCTGGGAGGAACAAAATATGGTTCGGCAACGATAGCGACGTTGATCAACAACTCCGCCATGCTCTGGAGCAAAAGGTCCTGAGCCCTGGCGTAATGGTTGATATTCGCTTGGAGAAGACGAAGATGTGGGGCCATTCTGGGTGTCCATAACAATCGCCTTCCCCTCAACCCTTTCTTCGGCTTTATTACCAGCGGTCAGTGGGCGCGAAGGCCCAATTTTCCTATTTGAGTCAGCTTTTTTATCCCTCGGTACATGCCTTGCTGCCCGTTTGGTGGTCAACCGACCTGTTCAATGCCGCACACACTACACAGTGTGGCGTGGCATCGCAAGAGCTGGCCTTGTGACCGAGCTGATCACAGCGGAAACAAGAACCGCAGCAATCGACCTCTGAGGTGAATCGAACTCCATCGTGTCCCTCTCTCATGCACCTATAGCATTGAGGGGCTTATTTGCCAGAAGCCTGACCCGTGCCAAATTCCAGTCCACTACCAGTCTGGGACCATCTTTTAATTTTCAAGCTGCCGCGACGGGACAGCTGACCAGTACTATCTGCAGATCGGAGAAGCCCGGACGAATTGTTTCCACCTTAACTTAGTCTAGCGGGCATTCTCCGGTCTTTGCAACAGTAGCTGCGACCTCTTCCGAAGTTGCAGAGTCCCCCAGGTGCATTATACGTAGATCTGCGCACTTGACCTGCCTGGACACTCTAACGTCCACTACGTCGAGTGACGCTGAGGGGCACTGTTGACACCAGGGATCTCCAGTTCGATAGTTGCCTACCCTACCACACACTATTTACCTACGCGTACTCACAGAGTCACAGATAATACTTAGTACTTGTGAAACGACGAAACTAAGCCGCGTGGCCTTGAAATACCATTAAATGAAATACTCGTAGAACTTTCGTATAGGAAAAACCCAAGAAATGCAATAAAAACGGTGAAAAATGTTTTATTAATCGAAACCGATTAAAATTTTGTTCTTCCTCAAAAACGTTATTTATAACGTTCCGTTCGAACGTAACCGAAACAAATCGTTTCTTAGGTATTTAAGACGAAACCGTTTCGAAAAATATACCGGTATCCGAGCCCTGCCTGCAACATACTAACGATTTGCTAGCTTTTCATTATGCACTTAGTATTAAAACAGCACACCTTGCTTACCTACAATGCTGACAATACTAACAAGAGACGGAATGCAACGTCAAAACATGTCTTGGTAGAAAAAAAAATTACATTCTTAGACCTATTTCTGTGCAATAGATTAAATAAGAAACTAAGTATATATATAAATTTTTTATTTGTTAATTTAACCTATTTATTGTAAATATTTATATTTTTATTATTTTTATAATTATTATTTTTATAATTAAAACATGTTTTTTGAAAAACGTAATCAATTGGCGAACTAATAAGTAATATTAATTTAATAGGTAATTATTAAAAATAAATTTCTATTGTGTATTTAGTAAACTCAGTAAATAAGTCAATAAGTATAATGATCTGTTATTGAGACGAGTTAATAGGTAGAATGGGCTGGTATCCGCAACTCCACGTAAATGCGCGTATTTTACGTATGACGTCGAGTTAAATAAATGCCACAATAAAAATGTGTTTTTAACAATTTCGTATTAAATTAATCAAATTCAAAAGTCATTTATTCAAAGTAGGCTGAGAATCAGGACTTTTTGAACGTCAAAATTACATAAGACAGTCCCCCAAAACGCCCGCCCTTCACCACTTCCTAGTGCTTTAGCTGAAGAGAAGAAGTGGCGCAACAAACTCCCCAGCAGCACAGCTTAGTTAAAAAAAAAATATTCTATACAACACTGCGCAAATTACATGTAAGTACATTACGCAACACAAACATTAAATTTATTTGCTATAAGTCAGCTAGCACACACCAATATACCAAAAAAAAGAAGAAAAAGAAAAAGAATCGAAAACTATACTCAAGCAGAAACAAAAATACAAAACTAAAAACGTAAGCAGAACTTTATACCTATATTAAAAGCCTCCAGTAATAAATTGCGTGCCCACTTACATGTAGTCGTAACTCTTAAGTCACAAATGATAAACTAGGACCATCGAAGTAAAATAAACAACGGGTTAAATTACTAATAACAAAACAAAACCAAGGTCAGCAAGACAACCAGTCACCACAAGCAGCACCCGTTCACGAGCATAACGCAAAGATCAGCCATTACCCTCCTCGCCATATTTGAGGGAAGGAGGCAACCCGACCCCCGACGCTAACGCAAGCAGTGACATCTAAGGGAGCATGACTAACTTGCTGCCGGTTGCTCAGGCAAGAATAATTATGATCAATTGTCGAGGTCACTAGCTAACCACATATTGCAATACCACTTATTAAAAAAAAAACATTGTAATAAGTAGATTATGTCAATGATAAATAAAAATAAAATTAAAATAAATTGACCTTTACAAAATTTTATAAATTGAACTTTTATGTATTTTTCCATAAACATTATATCAGAAATCAGAACGGATTGGGACAGGTAAACGAGCAGCGTAACGTTTTAGATCTTTATTCTAGACGGAACTACCCTAAAAATGCCCTGCCATGTGCTTATAAACGTTTCTACGGCTCAAAACTGTAAATAGGTGGCGTACCAAGCAACCTCCGGAAATAAAATATTATTGCAATCGACTTCCGTTCTCTAACCGGAGACAGTATTTACAGTACCGGAAGTCAGTTGCAGAAAATCACAAACGATTAAATAAACTTTAACAAATGAATTCTGTACCCAATCAACAAGATTTAGTTACAATAAAACCAAAAGCTAACATTCGGCCTTCCTGACATTAAGTTTGTCCTCAAACTATAAATTACACAATAAACACAATGGTGCTTGCTTAATCAATCAATATTATAGAAGACCTGAATTTTTAGCGTTATAATTATTATGGTATGTACTTATCTAATGAAAGCACCATCTAACGATATTCTCAGAAACTATGAAATAATAAGTTCGTGACAATTTAGCCCAATAGCACAGGGACTATTTAAAAAGTTAAGGTATTACATAATCGTATTTTGTTAATTTCGCATTTTCATTAGCTCATTCATACTTTTCAATATTAATTTACATCCGTCACTCATTGCACGGTAAACTTCCTGGTCAAGCACTCTCACTTGCCAGCTCACTGTACGACTTCCAATGAATGACGCCACATTCTACATATGCCAAACATTGCACCGCAAGTTTCCTGGTCAAGCACTCTCACTTGCCAGCCCACTGTACGACTTCCAATGAATGACGCCACATTCTACATATGCCAAACATTGCACCGCAAGCTTCCTGGTCAAGCACTCTCACTTGCCAGCCCACTGTACGACTTCCAATGAATGACGCCACATTCTACATATGCCAAACATTGCACCGCAAGCTTCCTGGTCAAGCACTCTCACTTGCCAGCCCACTTACGACTTCCAATGAATGACGCCACATTCTACATATGCCAAACATTGCACCGCAAGCTTCCTGGTCAAGCACTCTCACTTGCCAGCCCACTGTACGACTTCCAATGAGTGACACTACATTCTAAATATGCCAAACATTGCACCGCAAGCTTCCTGGTCAAGCACTCTCACTTGCCAGCCCACTGTACGACTTCCAATGAATGACAGACACCACATTCTACATATGCCAAACATTGCACCGCAAGCTTCCTGGTCAAAGCACTCTCACTTGCCAGCCCACTGTACGACTTCCAATGAATGACAGACACCAAATTCTACATATGCCAAACATTGCACCGCAAGCTTCCTGGTCAAAGCACTCTCACTTGCCAGCCCACTGTACGACTTCCAATGAATGACAGACACCACATTCTACATATGCCAAACATTGCACCGCAAGCTTCCTGGTCAAAGCACTCTCACTTGCCAGCCCACTGTACGACTTCCAATGAATGACAGACACCACATTCTACATATGCCAAACATTGCACCGCAAGCTTCCTGGTCAAAGCACTCTCACTTGCCAGCCCACTGTACGACTTCCAATGAATGACAGACACCACAATCTACATATGCCAAACATTGCACCGCAAGCTTCCTGGTCAAAGCACTCTCACTTGCCAGCCCACTGTACGACTTCCAATGAATGACAGACACCACATTCTACATATGCCAAACATTGCACCGCAAGCTTCCTGGTCAAAGCACTCTCACTTGCCAGCCCACTGTACGACTTCCAATGAATGACAGACCACATTCTACATATGCCAAACATTGCACCGCAAGCTTCCTGGTCAAAGCACTCTCACTTGCCAGCCCACTGTACGACTTCCAATGAATGACAGACCACATTCTACATATGCCAAACATTGCACCGCAAGCTTCCTGGTCAAAGCACTCTCACTTGCCAGCCCACTGTACGACTTCCAATGAATGACAGACCACATTCTACATATGCCAAACATTGCACCGCAAGCTTCCTGGTCAAAGCACTCTCACTTGCCAGCCCACTGTACGACTTCCAATGAATGACAGACACCACATTCTACATATGCCAAACATTGCACCGCAAGCTTCCTGGTCAAAGCACTCTTACTTGCCAGCCCACTGTACGACTTCCAATGAATGACAGACCACATTCTACATATGCCAAGCATTGCACCGCAAGCTTCCTGGTCAAGCACTCTCACTTGCCAGCCCACTGTACGACTTCCAATGAATGACAGACCACATTCTACATATGCCAAACATTGCACCGCAAGCTTCCTGGTCAAAGCACTCTCACTTGCCAGCCCACTGTACGACTTCCAATGAATGACAGACCACATTCTACATATGCCAAACATTGCACCGCAAGCTTCCTGGTCAAAGCACTCTCACTTGCCAGCCCACTGTACGACTTCCAATGAATGACAGACACCACAATCTACATATGCCAAACATTGCACCGCAAGCTTCCTGGTCAAAGCACTCTCACTTGCCAGCCCACTGTACGACTTCCAATGAATGACACACCACATTCTACATATGCCAAACATTGCACCGCAAGCTTCCTGGTCAAAGCGCTCTCACTTGCCAGCCCACTGTACGACTTCCAATGTATGACAGACCACATTCTACATATGCCAAACATTGCACCGCAAGCTTCCTGGTCAAAGCACTCTCACTTGCCAGCCCACTGTACGACTTCCAATGAATGACAGACCACATTCTACATATGCCAAACATTGCACCGCAAGCTTCCTGGTCAAAGCACTCTCACTTGCCAGCCCACTGTACGACTTCCAATGAATGACAGACCACATTCTACATATGCCAAACATTGCACCGCAAGCTTCCTGGTCAAAGCACTCTCACTTGCCAGCCCACTGTACGACTTCCAATGAATGACAGACACCACATTCTACATATGCCAAACATTGCACCGCAAGCTTCCTGGTCAAAGCACTCTCACTTGCCAGCCCACTGTACGACTTCCAATGAATGACAGACCACATTCTACATATGCCAAGCATTGCACCGCAAGCTTCCTGGTCAAGCACTCTCACTTGCCAGCCCACTGTACGACTTCCAATGAATGACAGACCACATTCTACATATGCCAAACATTGCACCGCAAGCTTCCTGGTCAAAGCACTCTCACTTGCCAGCCCACTGTACGACTTCCAATGAATGACAGACCACATTCTACATATGCCAAACATTGCACCGCAAGCTTCCTGGTCAAAGCACTCTCACTTGCCAGCCCACTGTACGACTTCCAATGAATGACAGACACCACATTCTACATATGCCAAACATTGCACCGCAAGCTTCTTGGTCAAAGCACTCTCACTTGCCAGCCCACTGTACGACTGTCAGAGTTTGAATGTCTTTTGTCCTTTCGTCGTTTTGAATGTCTCTCTGTATACGAAAATTCACTTGTTTCACTTGATGAAGGGTCCCTACTCACACCACGAGTGCGCTTAGGCATAATAAAGTTCACCACTAAAACACACCGTACAGTTTAAAATTCACCACCGAAGCACACCGTATAGTTTGTAACAATGTCTGTTTTAACGCTCACAAAAAGACGATAGGAAAAGAGAAAGAATAAAAAACATATATTGCTTTAGATTTAAAAAACTGGTTAATTCTTAGTTCACTAGCACTTTGGGTATTATCCCACTTCTGATATCAGAAATCAGAACGGATTGGGACAGGTAAACGAGCAGCGTAACGTTTTAGATCTTTATTCTAGACGGAACTACCCTAAAAATGCCCTGCCATGTGCTTATAAACGTTTCTACGGCTCAAAACTGTAAATAGGTGGCGTACCAAGCAACCTCCGGAAATAAAATATTATTGCAATCGACTTCCGTTCTCTAACCGGAGACAGTATTTACAGTACCGGAAGTCAGTTGCAGAAAATCACAAACGATTAAATAAACTTTAACAAATGAATTCTGTACCCAATCAACAAGATTTAGTTACAATAAAACCAAAAGCTAACAATTAAAACATTTCACTAACAGTTTTTGGAACAACCAACGTATGTTTATCCAAATCCCACTCTCTATTATATTTCCATGTAATAGAGAGTGGGATTCGTTTGGATATTATGTGTTACATATAAATTAATAACTATTGAATAAATATTATAATTTCAGATCAGTTTATACTTCCTGATGGAGATAGCAGTCTATACACTAATAGTTACCTCTTGCAACCCAGTTCAAGCACCACAACGGAACAGGTACATGTTAAATAGTTATAAGTTTGAATATTTGAATAAACAGATAAATGGTAAGGCATTCTTTATGCTATAGTGCACACCATTTGTTCAGTAGTAGTAGACAGTGATAATGTTCAACAACTTTTGCTTCGTTGATTGCAAGTTATTCTGATTTATGCCGGGTGGTCCAAATAGTAACGTTATAAAAAAGAATTAGATTGCTCATGCCCAGTGGTAATCGAAAATACCCCATGTAAGTTCTGCGATTCTTGATAGTTTTCGAGTTATAATTATTTTTTTAAATTTCTTGAAAATTTCATGGGAACAGCTTTAAAACAATTTACCATTATTATTTATATTCTATATTTATTTATATGGCTTTTTTTTGCAATTTTCATTGTTATGGAATAATATATTCTTCCAGGCAAAAAAATCATCTTCCTAATTGCAAAAAAGAAAGTGAAAAAGCCGTGTAAAAATAAAGATAGAATTTTTTAAAGTGGTTTCCATCGATTCTTGATAGTTTTAGAATTATAATATTTTTTTTTTAATTTCATCAAAAATTCATGGGAACTGCTTTAAAAAAAATACCATTATTATTTATATTCTATATTTATTTATACTCGGAGGAGCTCGTGGCTAAGTAATAACAGCCGCGCAGGTCGATCCATCAGGTTAAGCTACGCTTGCCGGGGTTGGTCCGTAGATGGGTGACCATCTTTACATACCAAGACTCCTCCGTGCCTCGGAAAGCACGTTAAGCCGTTGGTCCCGGCTGTCATTCGTTACGGGTCGTCAGAAGCCCGAAAGTCTGACAACCAGTCTTACCAAGGGGATTCGTATTACCCAGTAACTGTGTTGTGGAGGTCAGATAGGCAGTCGCTCCATGTAAAATACTGGTATTCAGCTGCATCCGGTTAGACTGGAAGCTGACCCCAACATAGTTGGAAAAAGGCTAGGCAGATTGATTTATTTAAACGGCTTTTTCACATTTTTTTTTTTGCAATGTTCATTGTTATGGAATATTCTTTCAGGCAAAAAAATCGTCTTCGTAATTGCAAAAAAAAAAAGAAAGTGAAAAAGCTGTGTAAAAATAAAGATAGATTTTTTTAAAGAGGGTCCATAATATTTTCAAGTAATTTAATATCAAGAATCGCTGAACATACATGGGGAATTTTCGGTTATCAGGAATCAATTTTTTTTATGACGTCAATATTTGGACCATCCTGTATAACATGAACTTATGTGTAATAAATAAATAACTTATGTTTAATGCAATAAATATCTGGTCGACCGAGCTCTGCTCGGGTGAAAATAGAGAAAACGATAAGGAGCGAAAATCGATCTAGCTAGGTCTCATTTTTGGAAAAAAATATCGTTTTCTCTATTTTCATCCGAGCAGAGCTACTCCTATATTATAACTATCATTGAAATCGTCATCATCGTAATCATGTTCTCGAAAACGGACCTATTTTCGAGAACATGATTACAAACATACATACAGGACATCACAAAAACGGCAACTACGCATACTTCACATTTAACTAAGTAGCTTTGCTCAAAAATTATTGCTGGGAAACGACTTTTATTTTTAGGTACCTATACAAAAACAGCTGTTTATTATTGCGCGCAATGTAACGCGAACCCAGGCAAATGGCCCCGCGTACGCGTACGCATATAGGTACTTGTGGTAATGTGTGTGCGTTTGATATTAATTGCCTTTTTGTAACTTCAAATGCGTAATTTGTCAAGAAAAATCGAAAATTAGGTAATGTTTGGAAAAAAGTTTAGTTCACTTGGAATTCCTTTTCGTAAAAAAAATAAAAAAAATTGCGACTTTCGACTTTCAATATCTCCAGAAGTCCAGAACCAGTGGATTCCCAGGTATGGTCTAGTACTCTAGTCGAAAAAAAACGATCCAAATAATGGGTAAAATATGTGGCTTTCGGCTTCGGAAAGTGGCTTTTTACACCCGATATATACAAATATTGCTCATTCAATACTATAGGATAATAGAAATGTTCAATATTTGTTTTCAGATGGAAGAAGATGTTGTCGATGATCAATTTAAACAACCAGCTACACAGGATGTTGACATTGACGTAGCGACACACAATAGCAAACAAGGGAATAATTTTACTGAGGTGTAGTTTTATATTTTACTAACTTTTGTCTGCAGCTTCTCCTGCGTGGAGGTTAAAAAAGGTTTAAAAACATATAAAAAATTCATATAATAATGTGCTAACTTTCATGGTGATCGGTCAAGCGGTTTGTACAGACGCCAGCAGGTCAAGCTACCCTAAACTGTCTAAATTTTCCCAATCAACCTTCAACCTAATGCTTTAGCAATAAAGTTGAAAATCTATTAAAGAAATTTGACAGATTGTAGTAGCTTGATGTGCTGGCGACTTTACGTGCGCACTAGTTTAAAGACACGCGAACTAAGCGACAAATGATCAGTGATTAGCGCGTCGAATGCGAGACGAATTTCAGGAAATCTTCCGAACACTCAAAACTTGGATTTTCTCGAATCTTATGGATTTTCGCGTAGGCTGCATGGGACGTTCATAAGTGTTGCAAAAGGTCACACTATCGCTTCCTGGAAGTAATACGTTGAATTGCAAGTCACCCTGTATATTAATGTTTTACACAACAGTTCCTTCATATACGTATATATAATTTTTTTTATGTTAGCCTACATTGTCCCACTGCTGAGCAATGGCATCCCCAAATCCTTCCAAGCATCCTTTTCCAGGGCCACCTCGATCCGTCCCTTGCGGTATGCGTTTAGGTCGTCTCGCCACCTCTTCCTGGGCCGGCCTCGGCGGCAGGCCCCACCGTGTGGAGACTGTTGCCCAGCGGTCGCTAAGCATGCGGCTGACATGACCCGCCCAATCCCATTTTACCTTGGCAGCCTTTTTGCCTACGTCTAGGATTTGGAGCGCAGTGTGTTGTTTTGTATTCTGTCAGTTCTATTTTACGTTCAGATTACTGCGCTCCATTGCTCCTTGGCAAACCCCAAGGCGGAAATTTTGCGACTCGGTGAGCGACCAGGTCTGAGCACCGTAGATTAGGACGGGCAGAATACACATATCGATGTGTTTATCAGTAAGAAAATAAATGCAAAAACCTAAAATTTTCGGTTGGATATTGTAGATAAGCATAAAAACTACCACTCTGCAGACCGCAATTTTATCAATTTTATTGCCGCAATTTTATTTTATTTTTATTTAAGTATACGTTTCTTGTCGAATTTAGCCGGCAAGTTTGGAAACATTCCCGGCAGTTTTGGCAACTTTGGCAATATTGCCGGCAATTTTAATGGCTATTCCAGAGCTGTGGGGGCAAGGACTATGTAGGACTATGTCGTCAGCAAAACGGAGGTTTCTCAACCTCCTGCTGCCGACTTCAATGCCCTTGGTCGTCCATGAGGCTTCCAGGTTTCTAAATATCTCGTCAAGAGTGTTTGTGAATAATATCGCGAGAATGGATCACGCGATCATAATTTATTAATATATATTTTTTTTTATTAAATGTTTTTTAATTTTATTTTGTAGATAACATTAAGTGATGAGCAGTACCAGACATTGGAACAGAAAGGCTGGATATTATTGGAGTCCAATGACAAAATATTTGTGCTCAACACTTTAGGTCTACACGATATAACCAACAATGATAGTATGTATTTTATTTATAATATAAAAAAGGATACATATAATTATGACAAAAACAAAATTATGGAGGTACTCTTCTGTATTTGCTATATTTTTTTTTTCTTCTAGAACTGATACAGAAATTGAGAAACGAGATTCAAAATGACAACAACATTACGGAAAATGATGGCGGGTACTTATAATTTGTTATTATAGCTCTATAACTAAATTTAAAAAAATGCCTGCGCGTAATTCAATAAAATTTTATTTCTTATCAACAGAACTCTTAAAATAGAAAGTGTTTCAAGTCAATTCCAGAACATGGTCTCGGAGCCGTTGAGCAATCAACAAGAAACAGAGGAGTTCGTGATAAAGGCTGACAACCAACAAAATGAAAATGTAAAATGTGTACAAGTCTTTGTTGATGACAAAGGTATTTTCTTAGTATTGATAGTACCTACTTCGTAATCAGCTCTATTGCTGATATACATAGAATGATCCTGCATGGAAATTAATGATCATTTGCATTCCTGTGGAAGGGAGGAGAGGGGTATCATCAATTACATTTTTGGTCTCATATGTAACTTGAATGTTACACATTGCAGATTAAGTTCAAAATGCAATGTACTAGTTTGCAACATGGGATTATTTTTCCCCGGAAATGTAAACCCTAAAGAAGTAATCAAATATAATATTTATATTTGCAGATACTGTTCCACAGCTAGCTACAACAGTCACGAAAGAAAATGAGATAAACCGTGAAAAACTCGAATCACCAACTGAGCTGGTTATAGAGCCTGAAACACTGGAACAGCCGAAACAGGAGACGTGTTATGATAAAGATACACGCTCCATTAAAATAAAGACTAAATTCAATTTCAAAGGTAATAAATTAAGTAATTATTATTGTATAAGTCCAAACACACATTTGTTTATAACGTTGTCCTGTTCAAATTCCAATAATTCCATAGAAAAAGTACTTTGTTTTTTTTTCGAATTTTCAACTGTATATACTTATTGTGTCAATTTTGGTTTCAAACATAACCCCAACCCTTCGGTAGTCTCGCTAACATTTTTGCTAAAAGACATAATCATGATCATAATCATGATGATGACGTCAAGCATGTCAGTTTTGACGTATTCGACGTATATTTTCGTAATGCAAAAGGAAAATATATACACAAAACGGACGCATTGTAATATTGTTATGCTAGAAGCCTGTCATAACTTAACGTAAAACTAGCTGTTTCATCTCGCGGATAACTTTGAATTCCGTGGAGCTGTGTAAAGGCTAGGGTTTTCGAATAGGTACCAGTTTTCTTAATACCGCGCCTTAGTTCAGTCAATTTAAGTAAATAGTTAATTTTGTCCCTAAAAGATTAATTGGTTTTACGGGCATATAATATTCTGACAAATAAATGCATTTGCAATTGAGGAGTTTAGGAACAAAAAGTGACAATATGATATTTTCCTAAATATGGTTTTTTTCTACTTTACCTTGGATTCTATCCAACCTTAGTGTGTAATAAAATAATAAAAATAAACAAACACACTTTCGCATTTATAATATTAGTAAGGATAGTTAGGATGAAAAACCGGTCTATCGACACTCTAGACTCACAAGATACATTGAGTACTTAAATTAAAAAAAAAATCGTAACACACTACTAAAGTTTCTATTATAATGTAATTCAATCATGATTCAGACACGTGGCGCCATCTATTATCATAAGAACGTTATTGTTGTTTCTTCCCTCGGGAGCAGTAATTTATTTCAGATTGAAAGGTACCCTATGTCCGTTTCTGTACACGTGATAACGTATATGCAAAATTTCAGTATGATCTGTTCAGTGGTTAATGCCTGTGTTCACTAACATTCAAACCACTGGTTAGGTATTTAAACATTTGTTTTATGTCAAAGGAAGTTTGACATAAACATACCTAACCGGTGGTTTGAATGTTGGTAAACACAGCCCTTAGACGTGAAAAGGTAACAAACAAACTTACTTTATAAATACAAATGTTTCAGCGATGAGTTACGTCAAATATTGGCTCAAATGTGCATATTTATTATTTTTCCCATTCAAAAATATTGCTTGGTATTTTTACTCCTCGTATTTACCTTCTTTATCTTTTCATCCGTAAGCACCTTCAGCTTATTTAATAGTTAGTCATCATCATATGCCAAGCGTTTTCGCAACTATGTTGGGGTCGGCTTCCAGACAAATCGGATGCAGCTGAATACCAATATTTTACATGGAACGACTGCCTATCTGACCTCTACAACCCAGTCACTGCGTAACACAATACCCCTTGGTTCTGACGACCCGTAACGACTGTCAAAGATCCACGAATGACATCCGGGACCAACGGCTTAAGGCGATACCAAAATAAGTTGGGGGCTTTTTCGTAACCATTTATTTCACTATTACAGAATGTATGGATTTAATTTTTGGATATATGTTTATTGAATATTTGATCAGTACTCTGACTGAAAGAAAACACGATTGGATTTTTCCTCGATAGAATTTAATTCCGTAAATACCTCTACTTTTTTATATTTTTTTCTGTAATTCTAAAATCCTAAGTAATTTCATTGCAAAATTGCATTCAAAATGTGCGTATTAGGTAATTGAAGACTCTGACTGAAAATATTTTTGATAGGTAGCTTAATTTATTTTTAAACAATTTTTATTTGGTTTGGCGCTTTTATTTTGGTTCCAGCGCATTGTTGCGTTCTCTTTTTTCGCATGTGGATGTAATTGACTCTGTCACTTTTTATTACCGCTCTATTCTATTTCTATCCAACCTTAGTGTGTAATAAAATAATAAAATATCAAGTGTTGGTTTTTTCCTTTTACTTTCAAAAGTAAGTCAATATTCTCGCAAAAAGCAAACATATAATTTAACACTTTTTGTTCCTAACCTCCTTAATTGCAGATGCAATTATTATTGTAATAATTAAGTTTAAGAAAAAAAAAAAAAACAATTGACGTACTATTTTTATCACAAAAGTTATTAGTTACTTGTTCAAGAATTGTGTGCCCATCTGTACCAATCTGTACCAATCCAATAATAGTACAATTCTGGAAATTTTAGACCGTTAACTGTATATACTTCACGGCCGCTTTATTGTAGCCATTCAAACTTGGTCGGTTTATCCATGTATAAAGCGAGTATAGCGTGTATCCATGTGTATAGCGGTTGTTCTGGTATTTTTAAATTTTATATCTCTTTAATTAATTAGTGTAATGAGCAGAAATGTTTTATGTGAATAGTTGCATTAATACACTAAATATTGGAATAGGTTTTATTTTGCTTTTCCTTTAAAAAGTCCTATAATCGAATGTCATACAATATAGTGGTCCAGTCGTAGTAAATTATTCCATTGCTCATTAATTACTAAGAGCACATTAATGAAGCTTGGCAAGACATTGTAGACCATTACAACATACAAATAAATGTTATAAGTTAGAAAGAAAGAAAGAAGAAAAAGAGCCTAACTAAGGCTCTAGAGTTGCTATTTTATGTACTAGGACCTAATAACCTTATTTTACTTTTACGTGTATATCTTCTGAACGGTATGTTTTTTTCAAATTCTGTTTTCACAAACATTACACACAAATTCAAACCAACGTGTGTGGAAAATTACAACTCTGCACTAAACCGTTTTGTATGATTTTCATCAAATAGCCAAACGTCAGCGCAGCGGAAACTTATCTTCGCAGTTTAAAACACACAAATTTCATTTATACATACACACAAATATACACTAATTATTGAATGTATTTTTTTCTTGTACGTCCATAGGAAAAAAAAGTGCCGCTGGGATGACATAGTACCAGCGGTTTTTGTTGAATAGCTCCCCAATGGTTGGATGCACAAATTTGTACTTACCATACACAATTACACGACGTCATACACTAAATATCTGCTAAACTGAAATTAAGAAATTCGACATTTTTCCGCTGCGACTACGCACACGATCGGGCCAATCGCATCCTGGACATTCTGCTGCTCACAACTCACCGGTGCGAAGAAGAAAGGAGTCGAGAGAGCAGTTTAACCCAAAAGATTCACCGGTGAGGCAGGACCTGGGCCAGCCTGGCGTCACCGTCGTCGTTAGCAGATCGCGATTTTATCGTCCATCCATTGATTAATGTCACCCGTCTCTCCACAAGTCCATTGCTGACATGACCTACTTCGACGAGACAATATTGGAATAGTCTCTGTTGCACCATGTAACATGAGGCAACAGGGGCTAGTGTGAATCTTTCGGTTCATTCGAGTAATCGAGTCCGGTCAAACCACGCTGGGGTCGGTGCTATTCATTTATTCATTTCAGTTTTTCCCGAATTTTCAACTGTCCCACCGACAAGTGTTCAAGTGACTTTTCTAATTTTTCTTTCCCTAAAAACCTTATTCGGACTATTACGAACATTTTAAAATAAAACTTATCCAAATCGATTCAGTCGTTCCCAAGTGATGCGCTTACCAACGAACAGCACTTTATTTTTATCTATACAGATGAGTATAATCTAACTAACATGTTACGTTTTAAATCTTAGTTTTGCTTTCCAGATTTGCCTGAAAAAATAACACTGGGAAAATGTGCCAATGGAAAGCGATTGGTAGCTAAAGTAGTAAAACGGCAATCAAATAAACACAATGTCGCCAAAAATAATGTAGCTGAGGATGTTGTTTTGAAACATATTGCGGGAAACGAACATTATAGTAAGTATGTTTGAGATGCTGCGGAATAGTGAGATGATTCAGATTTCAGACACTGTCGTAATAGAAAGCGCTGGTCACGGGAATACGCAAACGCGATCGTCGCGGGGATACGTAAACGGGATCGTCACGGGAATACGCAAACGCGAGCGTCGCGGGAATACGAAACCGGTATCGTCACGGGAATACGCAAACGCGATCGTCGCGGGGATACGAAAACGGGATCGTCACGGGAATACGCAAACGCGATCGTCGCGGCCATACGAAACCGGTATCGTCAAGGGAATACGCAAACGCGATCGTCGCGGGCATACGAAAAGGGGATCGTCACGGAAATACGCAAACGCGAGCGTCGCGGGAATACGAAGACGGGATCGTCACGGGAATACGCAAACGCGATCGTCACGGGAATACGCAAACGCGATAGTCGCAGGAATACGAAGACGGGATCGTCACGGAAATACGCAAACGCGAGCGTCGCGGGAATACGAACCCGGTATCGTCACGGGAATACGCAAACGCGGTCGTCGCGGGGATACGAAAACGGGATCGTCACGGGAATACGCAAACGCGATCGTCGCGGGCATACGAAAACGCGATCGTCACGGAAATACGCAAACGCGAGCGTCGCGGGAATACGAAACCGGTATCGTCAAGGGAATACGCAAACGCGATCGTCGCGGGCATACGAAAACGGGATCGTCACGGAAATACGCAAACGCGAGCGTCGCGGGAATACGAAGACGGGATCGTCACGGGAATACGCAAACGCGATCGTCACGGGAATACGCAAACGCGATCGTCGCAGGAATACGAAGACGGGATCGTCACGGGAATACGCAAACGCGATCGTCGCGGGAATTCGAAAACGCGATTGTCGCGGGAATATGAAAACGCGATCGTCGCTAGCATTTGTTGGGCGAGCTCCAACAAATTACCGTGACGATCGGCAGGCTTATTACGTATCTTGCAGAAGCCTAGCGATAGCAAAATTTGCTTTTCAATCGCTTGTCAATCGCAAATCAGTATGACGTAACGTTGATACATAATACCAATTTGCGATTGAAAAGCAATTATTGCGCAACTTTTGCTATCGCTAGGCTTCTGCAAGATACGTAATACGGGTACCGGTATATTATAATTGTCCGTCCGTCATTTAAAAAAAAAACTAGTTTCGGCGGCCAGCGTAAAACGTGTGTAAATGATTGCAAACAAGAAATATTTAGTGATGAATCTCGTGATATACTTTCTGTGAAAAGTGCGGGTAGGCGCTGCCATCTCGATAACATATCGCTCCTTATTTTTTATTTTCTTAAAATTTTAAAAGCAGTAATATCACGATAAATTTAAACTTAAGTGACTTGAATAAACCTAATACAACAGTGATAGTGTTATTTAGTACCAAAAAAGGACGTTAGTGCAATAAACAGTAAAATCACACAAGAACCGTGGAAGTGACAGAGTTTCCTTTTTAGCAATTATAAACAGTGTAACAAACAGTAAAAGCAGTGAAGAAGTGAGAAAGGACTGTAACAAGTGGAAATATATGAAGTAAAAGTGATAAACTATTCAATAGTTTGAACATTTCAACACGAACAAATCGTTACGAAAAATATTTTGAATACTGAAACAGTTATTATGCTAAATATTTAGGACAACGCCATCTGTATTGTAAGAGCAACATTAACTTAGTAAGTCGATAAATCAAAACACCCACAAAACAGAATATTGGATACACAAACCGATCTACTTATTTGACACTACTACGTAAGCACATGATAGCCGAGAGGCGAAACTGTGTATCTCCCGCTACAGTGTTCGTGGGTTCGATCCTCAGTCAAGTAGTCGTTTTTTGGATGTTTATAGAGACCTTAAAATGAATTCTGACAATAGCAATAACATTACAATACGTCGGAATAATAAAACATCAAAAACTTCGTGTGATAGGCTATATTTAACCAGCCCGTCGTCGTCTGAGAAGTCAATAGCCGACAGTCTACCCGAGCAAAATACCAACTACGAAGATGACTACACCAAAAAATTAAGAGAACAAATTAAATCACTCACAGACCAACTAAATAGCGCTCACGAGCAAATTGACGAGCTACTACTCGAGAATGCCTCACTTACCACAGTCACACAAAAACAACAAAAACAAATCACGTTTTTAAAAACGATTTGTACAAGCACTCCCCAGAGTACTAACCCGACCCGTAGGAAGAAACACCAAAAGAAATGTAGGAAAACACTGGATTTTGAGAGAGAAGACAGTGACACTGCACTTAAGAATTATGAGACAAGCGTATTTACATTAAAAACACCACAAGAACCCATAAACCACGAGAATACCAGTAATATGTTGGGCAGCTCAAATCAACAACAACTGAAGCGGAACGAAACAAATAACAGACTGTCATTTGGGAAACCTAGAATAATAATTTTAGGAGACGAACAAGTTCGAGGACTTTCAAAAGTGATGATAAATAGAAGAACGGCCGAGTGGAATGATTGTTACACAGTCTCAGCTCTGATCAAACCTGGTGCACTATGCTCCGAAATCTTATCAAATAATTTAGACATATATAAATCACTCACAGAGCAAGACATTGTTATACTTTCAGTAGGCACAAATGATTCTAATCCATCTCTTCTACTGAAGGAAGTATGTATAGCACTTAATAACCTCAAAATGTGCCAACAAATCTATTTACTAGGTGTACAAAGTAATTATTATTTAAATGAGAATATGTTGAACCAAAGCATAAAACTGTTGACTCAAAACTTTTCTAACTGTACATATATTAACTTAAGTGAACTCTCTTATTATAAGCGTTACTTTTACATGAAACAAAATAATCGTACTTATTTAAATGAACTTAGCTATAAATTGAATATTGAAATAGACTATTTAAAATACACTCAAGAATTTCTCTCAAAAAGATCAATGCATTTCACTACTCACAATCAGAAAAGGTGTACTAATTTAGAGATTCCAAAAGATCAGAATAAAATTAAAACTAGTAATGATCGGTTTTTTCGATCAATCTAACCATAGAGATAAGATTACGCATGATATTGCTGATTTAACAATTTTTCATCAAAATCTGTGTGGAATTAGCAATAAAAAAGACGAACTAGAACTTTATGTAGAAAATATAGTACCTAAATTAGACTTTATCTGTGTTACTGAACATTTTCTAAACAAAATAAATGCTCCTTTATTTGCAATGACTGACTACAACTTGGTTTCATACAATAGCAGGGTAAACAAAAAAAGAGGTGGTAGTCTTATCTTAGGACAAACAAATAGACAAGTCTCTGATTGTGCGCAAATAAACAAATTATATAAATCGGAATCATTCGAAATATGTTGCACTAAAGATGTTGATACCGGGTTATATATATGCTGTTGTTACCGAAGCCCCGACGAAAAGAATTTTAAAATATTTATGGAAAAATTGGAAATATTGTTAGAATATTTTTTTAATAAAAAATGTATTATATGTGGTGATTTTAACATCGATCTCCTCTGTGAAAATAAAAAGCGCACAGAGTTTATAAGTCTTTTACGATGTTATAATTTCAAAACACTTATTCAAACGGCAACTTTCACTCGAAATCAGTCATCTTCTTGTTTAGATAATTTCATCACTAACTTAGACAGCACATATATTCAGGAAGTTTCCGTAGATCACAATGGCTTAGCAGATGGACATGCAGGACTTTTTTGTAAATTGACACTTCAGACGATAATGGAAAAAAATCCAAACAATAACCAAAAAATTATTATTAAAAAACGGATGTTCACAAAAAACAACCACGAGATATTTAATGAAAAAATATTAGGTATCGACTGGTCTTCAATGGGAATCAACACATTTTTAAACAATTTTCGTGATGCTTTTCAGTGCAGCTTCAGAGTGCGAAAAAAAGACGTAATTTTAAATAATAACAGTAATGGTACAAAATGGACCACAAAAGGCATAAGAGTTTCGAGTAAAATGAAAAGATTTTTGTGTGTAAATAATGGAAGTTGTCATAATACCATACTCACTTATAAAACCAATTATATTAGGTTGTTTAGAAAAGTTGTTAAACTAGCTAAAAGTATTGCTGTGGGGTTTCAAATACAGAAAGCTAAAAATAAAAGCAAGGAAATCTGGCAAGTAGTAAATCGCCATAGAAATAAAAACAAACAAATAAATTAAAACAAAAAAATCGCTGAACAATTTAGTTGTTATAACCACTCATTGGAGTATGGCGAAGAATATAGTTCACTTTTCTATTTAAAAAATTGTACTGATAGGGTAAATAGTGAAATGTGCTTAACGTCCGTAACTCCTGAGGAAATAATAAAAATTGTGGGGTCGATGCATAATAAAACTTCAAGTGGATATGATGACTTACCTATAAGTGTTTTAAAGCAACATATTAAAGTTCTTGCGCTACTATCAGACTTTTTCAATAAGTGTTTCGATGACGGTATTTTTCCGGAACAGTTTAAGATAGCGAAAGTTATTCCCTTATATAAAAAAGGTTCACAGACGGATACTAAAAATTATCGACCTATCTCAGTTTTACCAACACTCTCAAAAATTTTTGAAAAATTAATTAAAATTCGTCTAGTCTCTCATCTCAATAGAAATAAAGTTATAAATAGAAGACAATTTGGTTACCAAAAAGGTGTTGGAACTTCAGAAGCTATTAGCACTTTAGTTAACGACGTGGTTGAAAAACTAAATAAAAAATTGAAGGTAGCTGGAATTTTCTTAGACTTGAGCTCTGCATTTGACACTGTAAATCATACATTGTTGCTTGCAAAAATGGAACATTACGGTATAAGAGGACCGGTTCTAGCGCTTTTTCGGTCGTATTTAACTAATAGAAAAATGTATGTAGAGGTAAAACACATAAATCAGAATCATTTTCAAGAAGTTTATCATTCAAAGTTAAGAAGGGTTTTGACAGGTGTCCCACAGGGTTCTATACTGGGCCCAATCCTATTTTTAATTTTTATAAATGATTTACTTAACCTAGCAACAAAACTTACTCCAGATATAAAAATAATAGCATTTGCAGACGACACAAATGCTGTTGTTAGTGAAAGTACTGCAGAGGCTTTGAGCAGCACTATAAACACGGCTCTTGAGTCTTTTCAAACATGGTTTACAGCAAATAAGTTAATAATTAATACTAAGAAAACAAACATCATACTGTTTAAGTCTACATCACGTAGTAGTGATAATCTAGACGTTAAGTTAAATGGAGACAAAATACATATTGTCGACTCAGTAAAATTTTTAGGAGTTCATATTGATTCATTATTAAGTTGGAAAAATGAACTGCAAGCCATAGACGGGTCAATATCATCAGCATGCTATGCTCTGAGGAGCCTACGAGAAGAACTTAGCATAGACATTTTAAAATCAGTTTACTTTGCACTGGTAGAGTCAAGATTGAGATACAGTATTCAACAGTGGGGAAATAGCTACAAGTATAATTCTGATAGAGCATTTGTGCTACAAAAGAGAGCAATCAGAACAATAGTTCGTATTCCTCAAATTGAGTCCTGTCAGAAACATTTTCAAAGTCTATCAATACTTACAGTACCTAGCCTTTACATACTTACAGTATTGACTAGCCTAGCAAAACACATAAGTGATTATGAAACGCAGGACGAAAGACTTAAAAGGGAAAGCACAAGGAACCTATATTTGAAGCATAAAGTGAACACCAAATTAAATATTGTAACACATTGTGTACAGTATCAAGCGGTTAAATTATTTAATTGCTTGCCTAAGGATATAAAACAATTGCTATATAAAACCACCTTATTTAAAAATAAACTAAAAAGCTTCTTACTGGATAAATGTTTCTATTCCGTGAATGAATTCATGACTCAACAATAGTGTAACGGTGATTTTTTCATTTGTAGTCGAAAAATATTTAAATTTTTGTTTTTATTTTTATAAGTAATGACATAAATTAATTTTTGCTATGACAAGATTTTAATTTTTGACGTTTTAAGAGTTTTTGGTATGACATGTATAATTTTTGACAATGGATGAATTTTAAATTGCAGTTATGATTTTCTTTTTTAAATGAATTTTGATTTTATTATTAATTTAACATTATTGATTATATAATATTTTATATGACGTGTTTTCTAAATGGTTTTATGTAATATGATTTGAATCTTTGACAACGGATGAATTTAAATTGCAGTTATGATTTTTCTTTTTTAAGCGAACATTGTTGACTATTTATTATTTTATACGACGTTAATGGTTTTTATGTAATATGATTGAATTTTGAAAACGGATTAATTTCAATTGCAGTTGTGGTTTTTCTTTTTTAAATGAATTACTATTGAAAATTGTTGATTTATTTTAATTTTATATGACGTGTTTTCTTAATGGTTTTTATGTAATATGATTTGATTATTATTTGACAACTGATGAATTGAAATTGAAGTTATGATTTTCTTTTTTAAAAGAATTATCATTGATCATTGTTTTGTCATTGTTGGTCTATATAATTAATTAACATTAGTATATTAGTGAGTGGCTTTATTCATTTAATTTCAGATAATGATGGTATTTTTTATTAATCGACTTGTTTTTTTTTTATTTTTTATTATCCATTTTTCATGTAACACATTCAGACACAATGTAAATTGTTATCGAATAAATGAAATGAAATGAAATGAAATGAGATATTTTAGTTGAAAAATTTAATGCTTTATTTTTCCACGTTTGGAAAATATTTTGAACACTAAATGAAATCTTTGTTTTTTTTTTGTACAAATTAATATAAGGATCTCGCCTTGATTCTTTGTTTTAAAATTGTAAACATTTTTTGAATTAGTTTACAAGTTCTTCTACAATGTAACAATTGTAGAATTGTATACTTGTAAAAGCCTGACAGAGATGTATGGTATTTCTTCCATACATCTCTCATCTGGAAGGACATGACGAATTACTCACCCGATGTAAGTAATTCGAATGAAGGAAAACATCGTGAGGAAATCTGGACTTACCACACTTAAATTTCATTTATCTATACAAATAAATAAAATTTAAGTGTCTGTAATGTCAAAATAACAGATTTTTACTAAATGCATATGAAAGACGTTACTTATAACAAAAAATAAAAAAACTATTTAAAAATTTTTGTCTGTCCGTCGGTTCCGGCTATTCTCCGAAACGACGGGATCGATTTTGACGAGACTTCCACTGGCAGATAGCTGATGTTATAAGGTGTAACGTAGGCTACTTTCACTTTAGAAAAACAATTATGGTGCCGCACAAATAAATTAAAACCCATTAACATGTGAACAAAATCCGATTCAAATAAAGAAGTATTGACATTCACGAAGGCAACAGCTATTACATAGTTAATATAAGTCTGAAATCATCTTGAACAAGCGTGGTGATCAATGCTCGTGCCTTCTCTATATGAGAAGAGCCTTTGCTCTGCACTGGGACGATAATAGGCTGGTGCCTCAATCACATAGTGTGTATTTGCATTTAGCAAGATGTAATTTGCGATTGCATCTATCGCAGTATTGTTTACAACCAAACTCCAGTCAATTTTCTTATCTTTGAATTCATAATATCCTTCCAACATTTGTTTTTTAAGAAGTTCCAATGAACTAAATATATTAATGGCAAATAATGACATTTCCAGATACGACAGGTCTGCATGAAGTCGATTTTGTGAGCCTCATACAAACGACGTTGCGTTCGGGAAGCAGCTTCAACGAGGAAGACATTGCTTCAGCAAACACGTTCATCTCGCAGCTACTCAAAGTGCCCAACTTGAAGCAATCCTTTGTAGGACACAACTTGATTGTGACTAAGGTTTGGAATGAGATATTGTTTGTTTCTTCGGCTGTATCCTTGGCCGCTATATAAAACGCGGTTGGATAGCATAGGGCCCCAAGGATACGATGCAACAGCACATAAAGACGATACGGAAAGAGGCATCCGCCCCAGAAAATTGAAAAACGTTTACGGAAATATCCATCTTATGTTTTACGAAATAAGTTCCATATTTGATTAAATATAGTTGTTGTGGAACGACAACAAACTAGCAATTGATTGATTGTTACGAGTCAGGATAATTTGACGTGATTATGGAAATACCAAAAATCGCACCCGATATTTATATTCCAATCGTTTAATCTTTGACAGGCAACAAGTAATAAGGACGAATTTGGTACAATTTACAATAGAAGCAAAGTTACACTTATAACCGGCCGGCTGAAGGAAAATGAGGGGACATACGGCTTCGAGCATATACCCAATCTATTACAGACCATTAAAATTCAAGCAGGTATTTATTACCTCCACTTCTCTACTAATCAGCGAGACATTCTTCATTCAAACTTTCTCTGTCACCTCTGGCCTAGACTAGAGTCAAGAGCAATCCCATCACAAATAAAATAAAAAAATTGCCAAGACAGAGCACTCGGTCGGTACGTGTAATCTTGATTACACGTACCCAGTGCTCGGTCTTACATTACGTACAGTCAAGGAATGAAAATGTTAAGCACCTTGAGATTAATTTGTACTTGCTACTTATTATTTTTTCGTCTACATATCGTCAACACTGAATGAAAATGATATTTCGAAAATAGGTGGCATGAGCAGGCTATGTGGGAAAAAAAATTGTTTGAAAATTACTTTATATTTTCGCTCTTTAAGCGTACATACATCGCATAAATTCAACCTGTCTAATTTAGTCTACGAGCGGAACCATGGACAAAGAGGGTCTACTCTTATGTGTACTGTTGTAAATTACAGAAGAACAAAACGCGTCACATAACGATGAAGTATTCAGCTGTATAGAGGAGAAAGAGGCCAAAGAGAATTTCACTATTTATCACGTCCATATCGCAGAAACGAAATGCACTGATAATGTTGTCAGAGTGTCTGTTACGTTGAATAAACGGCGTAAGTATTTTAAACAACTGTTTTTATGTATATTTTGGTCAATTATTAGAGTCGAAGCTGTCTACCAGAAAATGAAACGGACAACTATCACGGTGTAATTTTTATAATCACCAATAAAAATCTGAAATGCATCATAGCTTACACATAGTTGTTCAGAGTATGGGTGTTATGACTCGTAAACTAATATGTATGTATAATTATACAGGGTGTAACAGAAACCCTATTGCTATCCTTATGCACTAAAGATAACAGCTGGTGTAGAATTACTATACATAGTTTCAACTCAAAATAAAATACTCTAAGAATTGATACCAAATTTTCGGTTTCATATCTGTTTTAAATTCAAATCATAGCAAACGTGTCACCGCACTACGTAGGTCAATAACTTAACACGTTACTTTCCATATCACGATAAATCTCTTCCGTAATTCTGCGCGCCTACACGGAAAAAAAAAATTGTTTTAAATTAAGAATATTTCACTTGGTCAAGACATTGCGTGATTCATATATGGGGAAAACATTATATTCTTAAAATTAGTAAATATTTGTCTTGTTATTCATTTTTCTTCCAAGTATATATACTCACTAACCAAGGCAATATCCTATTCTTGCAATGAGAAAGCTACGTTTTCTTTGCCTAAGTAAGTATATTTTTTTTAAGTCTAGAATATTAAATTCTCAAATTTAAGACAATTATGTCTTAAATCTAGATTGTACTCCTCGAAGTTCTCCGATTACTCCTCCGACTATGAAGAGCAATATCTCATAGCAAGAATATATTTATTAGACAAGAAATGTCATTGTTTCTGATCAAGAATATATCTATTGGTCAAGAATTTCCGTGATTCATATATGGGAAAAACAATAAATGGTTGTACCAAAACACAACTATTCTCAATGCTAGTAAATAAATAGTTAAGTCAAGATATTTGTCTTCCTTCTAGAATTTACATACTTGTGATTAAACAATATATTTGAGAATAATGCTTTTCTCAGTTGAACACTTTGTCAGACGGATCCCGGAGTTTTCTTACAAGAAAATAAATTCTCAGTATGAAAAATAAATGACTTGTAAGAAGAAAGGTATTTACTTATCTGTATGCTACGGCATATTTCAGTGAAGCAGCTTTAACTCTTGCATCAATTAATTCTATTTTCACACTGAGAACAATTTATCTCTAATGAAAAATATCAACAATCTTAGTTACTAGTAGATGCTCTTCAGTGAAGAAGTTTAAGCTACTAGTTCAATAACAATAAGTTATTCTCTGGAGATCACGTTGTTTTAAAAAGATAGTCTGAATGTTCTTAGTTCATTAATCATGCGTTTTTAGTGAAGAAGTTTTATTTCTTAGTTTAATAATTTAATCGAATTTAAACGGAGATCACGTTGTATAAAAAGAATAATATCAATGTTCTTAGTTCAATATTTATGCGTATTTCAGTGAAGGAGCCCAGTTCTTAATTCAAAAACAATAAGCAATTGATACGGAGATCAGATTGTCTCCAACCAATAATGTTAATATTGTTGATTTAAGAACGTGCAGGACTGCAGGTACTTAACTGAAGAAGTTTTAGTTCTTGATCTAATTCATTGTATGTTTCATACGGAGATCAGAAATCTCTTGGCTCAATAATAAAGTATTTTACTGTCAGAATTTTCATTTCTTAATTCAAATCATAGCATGTTTCATACGAAGGTCAGATTGTCTTATTTGAATAATTACAATAGTCTTGGTTCAATGGTTAAAATGCGTTTCAGTAATTTTTTTTCAGTTCATCGTTCGATTTATTCAAGTTAAAGTTTAGTCAGAATGTAATTAAACAAAATTTTCACATTCTGACTAAACTTTAGCTTGAATAAATCGAACGATGAACTGAAAAATATTGACTGAAACGCATCTTAAGCATTGAACCAAGACTATTGTCAAATAAGACAATCTTAACTCCGTATTTAACAAAGCACTTGAATCTGTACATAGAACTGAAACGGCTTCACTAAAATACCATGATTATTGAGTACCATTTGAAACATTAAATGAACAAGAAAAAGTACTAAAACTCACAGAATTTCGAGTCTGATCTTTCAATCTGATCTCCGCGTGCCATTTCATGCCTGAAAATAGAGGTAGGTAAATAAGTGGGAGATACTCAAATTAATAATAGATAAAATAATACAATGGATTTAATTGTATGAAATCATTTATTAAAGAATAAACTTCCTAAAACAAAAGTATTGATCATTTTATTTAAATATATTCTAGGTATTAATCATGTTATTACTGTGAATATTACTTAAGGGGGCATCGCAAACTATTGCTTACATTAGCTGCCTAGCTGCACTCGTGAGAAGTATAGATTAGCGCCGCCCTTTAAGATTTGTTTCTTTATTGGACATAGGACCATCAGAACCTTATACCCAATAATACCTAGTAGTTCAATAATTATCATCTTAAATACAATACTTAATATCTTGACAATATCGCTTTATTATGATCATTCTTAATCCTAAGGCGCTGGCAACCCGCCTACTATCACATTTTTATTGTCATACAAAATAATATTAATTGGCAAATCCTATCATTATCATCTGAAATATCTTAATTTGTGTCATGTTTCGCAGCAGAACCACTTTGGCTATATTATGTAAAAATTACAGGATAAAATGTAGAGAATGTCTATATTTTTGTAGCTTAATATAAAAAAAAAATTGTATATTGTTAGTTTCTTGGAAAATACCAATTCAATGTGGTCATGCTACAGAGCATACTCTCCAGCAGAGCCACTTTAAAAATAACGGTTATTTCACGCTGATTATGCACAGGTCATAATATAAACAAATGTATAATTATTGTACCTATATCAAGATAACACTTTGCTTGCTGTGTAGAGCCTTGTCTTTTACTTCATCAATTTTCGTTTGTATATCGCCAGGATTCTGAAAATAATAGCAAACACATAAAAATTGCAAAATTGATGAACATACCTACAAAGCACGCGTATTTACTACTAATATTATAAATGGGAAAGCTTGTGATTGAATCTGATCTGAAAATTTGGATGAAATTTGGTATGAATGTAAATTATACCCTGGTTAACAGATGTTACTCTTTATTCAGGAAAAAACCAAAACATACCATCAAATTACGTAACCGCGAGTGATCCCGCGAGGTATAGATATTAAATACCATACATGCAACTAAATAAAATAGTACCCTAATAGTACCTGGACGTAAATTATGCAGTTTTCGACGCATTCTAATGTGGAAAATTTTCTACGCTTGTTCAGTCTTCCTCTCGGGGGAATCAGGTAGGACAACAGTTTTATTTGATCTGGCACTTTTGGATCTGAAATGTATAAAACAGTTGATTTATTTTGAAGTAAGTAGGTACTATGCGAGCGGAGCTACGGGCGGATGCTAGTAACGTAAATAATATAAATAAGAATAGTGACGGTGACGGTGACGGTGAAGGTAAACCTAATAAATGAAAGTTAAACTGTTTATTACCATCATCAGGCTGCTCTTGAATACTTTCATATAAAGTACTCAATGTGTCATCTTTTGATTCTCCAAATTTGAGGCTGATGATTTTATTAATAAACCATTTCCAATTCCTGAAAAAGCATGTTGATCTTTCAGGATACAGTCTTTCAAAGTCCAGGTTTATCTAGAAACAAAAATTGGTTATCTGTAAACATTTAATTCTGTAAACATTTTTCAGAAAAGTATCTGGCATGCTGGTGTTGGACCAATCTAGTTACAGCCAACATAACAATAATATCTATAAAAATATTTGTGGGCAATCCACACAACACTATCTAGCCCTAAATTCCACAAGTAAATGTAGATTCAAATTGGATAATGAAAAGTGTAACATCGAACAGCTGTCTACCGCTTCGCATAACTACCTACTACCAGCCTATCATTTATTTGGGAACCCATAATCGAATAGGTAGGTACATTGAGTTTTAATTATATCTATGGGTAGGTAGGTAAAACCAGTAAGATTCTTTTTGCTCACAACATGGCGCCTAGCCGGCCCCGGTGCCGTCATTCATCGTGTGTTAGTCGATCTTTAAAATGCAATAACTTAATTAGATGTATTTCCAATAATTAAACACTTACCTTAGTACACAACACAATCTCCAACAACGCAAAAGAATCACTCGACAGAATCACCACGAACTGACACTTGCAGAAGACGTAACGTAATGCGGTGCACTGCACATCCAAGTCCAAAACAAACAGGGTGTTGCCTGCTACGAAATGTTATTTACCAAAATAAGGCCGAATCTGTCACGCCTCCACTATTTTTTCTGACATTGACTTACTACGAAATTAATCACTAAGCATACATTAAACCTACCTATTTCACGGTGTCTGAGTAACGTTAATCATACTCTCACTTTATGTTTGCATGTCTCAAATAGAGAAGGATAATGTTTTTGACGGACAGAAAGGACAAAAGTTGAAAATGAAACGTGTCCAGAGACTTCTATAATATACAGGGTGGGTAAGAAATCGTGGATCAAACGAAACAGGGTGATAGTTGAGGTTGTCAGGATAATTTTTGATGGTAATTTTTTTTTACAGTAATGTTCTAAAGTTACAAAAAATGTTTTTTTTTTTTTAAGTAAATACCAAAGATTGTAATAAATAGGTCGTTTAGTTGCTTATTACCACAAAAGTGCTTTTATGACAGTGGGTACGATGATTTATGAGTATTGACACATTTTATTTTTCACATTTTCACATTTTAACCTAATGGAAATCAAATCAAATAGTTTTTATATTATTTAAGTTCATTACAACCAAACGGAACGAATGGCTTTTGTACCTACTTTATTTCATACACTACTAATGAATCGAACATCGTGCCTATAAAAACAGATTGGTATAGACATACTCCCAAAAATTGGGGAAACAATTTGTGAAATTGCAACACTCGTTCCTTTTCGTTGACGACAGTTGTGACGTAGGTAGGTAGGTAGGTAGCACATTTTCAAAAAACGCAAATTTGGTTTAAGAATAACGAGTCTTAAATCAAATTCTTGATTCTTGAAAGATGTAGGTAATAATTAGTGGTCGTCCAGTTGTCGAAATTCGACCCTATTTAATTTAAATTTTAAGTTTGAACATGGTTCTATTGTCACAGATTTCGCTTTTCGATTTTTTTGTAAGGTACTTACAAAAAAATCTTACTTATAAAAAATGTTACATTTTGCACTCCTTCTCTTTATAAACTTTAAGTGTGCGAAATTCATACTCCTCCGTCCAATGATATTATATCCTCCGTCCCCGCAATTGTCGTAAAAAGGGGTAGGTACCTACTTAACTAAGCAAATCTTTTGCTTCACGTAGGTATTAATTATAAATTAGAAGTCTTATAGGAGTTTGTTGTCTTTCCCACGACTTGTACTTATAAAATTTCGACAATATTACAGGGAATAAAATGAGGGTTTATTAGAAACTTTAATAGGTACCTATTTCCTTTGTCTCCATAAGTACCTAAAGTACCTATATAATAAAGTTTTGGTCAGCAATCAGCCTTCACATTTAATAATCATTTTTAAATGTTATAAAATTAAATAGGTAGGTAGATAGGAGTTACCAACATACCTTAGGTAGCACTGCCATAGCAATAAATATTAAGTACGTAGGCTGTACATAATTTCAGATGTTTATGTAGGCCTAGCTGGTACCTAATTCTTTAAAATATATATATATATATAATATATTCTTCGGAATAGGGAAGGGAATACCTACCTACCTAATCTATTAGGGTTTTTCGGTCCGTCCATTTGTCACAAATGTTACTCTAAAAATAGGTAATTATGTAGATAGGCAGTGTAATAGTTCTATGTAGGATATTTATAGATATAGGTACTTGTACTTGCACGTTATTGTAAAAATATTATTTTTAAATAAAAATAAGTAAGCATGTACCTTTTGACGTAGGTACCTACATAGTACTATTAATCCTTCCTTACCTAATAGGTAGATAAAAAACTTTAGTAAATCTGAAGCAACCTAAATACTCGTAGTGTTTATTATTTTTATCCTTACCTCATGTAGGTACTTAATTTATAGAAAGTAATCAGCCTATCTATACATTTAGCTCGTAAATTAATTAAATCTTTTATTGCGTATAATCCTAGGTAATTATTATGGAATAGTATTGGGAATAGTAGGTTCTCATCGGTGTACCCATGGGGAGGGCAGCTGCCCCCGCCATTTTTTTAAAGATGGGAAATCATCAAATAACTCCTTCCGCCCTGGCCGGAGTAGAAGGGAGTGTCAGACTCTTACTGACTAAAACCCATCCGTGTTCCTTCAAGTGCCCTTGACGTTCCAAGGCCGCGGTGACTCTTACCGCAACAGCTGCCCTCTGGATTGGGAGTGTTATGAAGATTCAAATGACGTTTTTGCGACCCACGGTACTCGTATTTCGAAAATACGAGTGGTACGCCCAGCTCGAAAACACTCAAACCGCTATACAGCCTATCAATGACGTTGTCGCGAACACGCTGATTCGAAAAACTGTTTGAATGGTTACTACGCTAAGTAGTTCGAAAATCTTGGTATCAAAGTCCACTGTTGCGAATAGGATAATTCCAATCTGAATTTGTCTGACTTTGTCAAATAGTTTTTCGAATCAGCGTGTTCGCGACAACGTCATTCGATAGGCTGTATAGCGGTTTTCGACTCAATGTGTTATAAACAATGATTCTTAGGTCAATGCAACTATTTACTTAACCAGAAACAAACTTTTCTTATACTGAACATATATTTTCTTACCAAAAAACGTTAGAAAATCTTATTTTAAAACAATTTAGATTCCTAGCTCAACACCGTAACTTATTTCCACAAAACAAGAATGTCTTGTTCGAAAACATTTGACTATCTTTACTTGAATAATTTAGATTCTTACGTCAATACAACTATTTACTTACCCAAAAACAATGTTTTCTCAAACCAAGCATATATGTTCTTACTAAAACACGTTAGTATCTTATTTTGAGACAATTTACATTCCTAGTTCAACACCATAACTTCTTTCCACAAAACAAGAATGTCTTGTTCGAAAACATCTGACTGCCTTCACTTGAATAATTTAGATTATTACCTCAATACAACTATTAACTTACCCAAAAACAATTTTTTCTCAAACCAAGCATATAATTATGTTCTTACTAAAACACGTTAGTATATTTTATTTTGAAACAATTTACATTCCTAGTTCAAAAAACAAGAATGTCTGTCGAAAACATTTGACTACCTTTACGTGAAAAATTTAGATTCTTACGTCAATACAACTATTTACTTACCCAAAAACATTTTTTTCTCAAACCAAACATATACTTTCTTACTAAAACACGTTAGTATATCTTATTTTGAAACAATTTAGACTCTAGTTCAACACCATAACTTATTTCCACAAAACAAAAATGCCTTGTTCGAAAACATTTGACTACGTTTACTTGAATAATTTAGATTCTTACGTCAATGCAACTATATGCTTACCCAAAACACAAACTCTTCTTAAACCAAACATTTATTGTATTATTATAAAATGTAAGTCTTTCTTATTTCGAATCATTTCAGATTCTTCTTTCAAATCCGTTATTTTCTCACATTAAATGTTTTCTTCTTAGAACAAAAAAATATTTTTCTCCATCGAAAACGTTCCTGCTTTCTGATTATGAGAATCGTCAATACTTCTATGAAGAGTATAAAACTTTTGTCACAATAATATTATTGTTGAACGAATTTACACATTTTCTTGAACCAATAATTTATTTTTATTCTTGGCCCTAATCTCTGAGCTTCTTAAGCTAAATCCTTTTATATTCAGAGTAAGAATTCTTAATGAATTGTTTCAAAATGCAAATGTATTTTACAGTCAAGAGTAAATATCGTCTTGATCCAAAAAAATATTCTTGATGTAAATAAATAAATGAAGAATAATATTATATATCTAGAAGAATTCCATTTTATTTTATTCAAGATATTATTGTTACTTTGAGTAAATATATGCTTGAGATTAAACAATATACTTGAGAATAAGTTTATTCTTGAATGAAAACTTTGCCAGACCCCATTTTTTTCCGTGTAGTACCTACCGTAGTAGCCTACCGCAGGCGGTGTTCTTTGTCGGCGCAAACTGACGAAATAAAACATGTCGCCGCCGCACCGCGCCGCGGCGCTCAAGCGATTGCGCGCGCGCAATAAACCGTGATGTAAAAAATAATGCGTAATTATTGATTTACAGTTTACTAGTTAATATCAAGCCAGAAATTGCACGTAAAAACTGAGATAACAAAACTTACGTAAAAAAATCGCGTAAAAGACCACGCGAGGCAAAAAATCTGCCGGTATCAGCTCCTGGGTGCGACGCGAGTGGTATGGGTGCTAACCGTCATTGCTCAGCACTCGCCATACCTGCATATGGTTAGAGGCACCCAGCGCTAATGCAGCTCTACGTGTGCTAGTGCGTGGATTGAGTGCAAATTCTGGATCGGTAGTACTCGGGCGACCCTCTGAAGCAGGTGCGTGGAATGGCCCAGTTTGGTACAGACGATGTACCATCCGACTAAAACATGCCGACGAAGGCAGCTGTCGACGCTCAGCATCTGGTCTACCCTCAATAAAACGGCAACGGTACAGTTCTCGGGCAGCTCGCAAATTACCAGCTGCTGCTCCGACACACATCATGGGATGACAGGGATAGTAACGATGCACTCGTTACTGGTGACGCGGAACAGACGTCGACTGGCGAACGAGCAAAACAATAACATTGAATAATAATAATGCTAAGTAAAGCTCCTATTCCCTGCTATGCTGGTACCTAAATAGGGTAGCTGTCCTACTAGTGTCCACTACTGTTAAAGAATATTGTTCAAGAATTAAGAACTAATTTACATCCTAATAATAATTTCAACTTAACTGGGTTAAACTTTTAAGTAAATCTAACACATCAGAGCAAACTAATTACGTAATTCAAATTCAAAATTGAAAAATCATTCTTTTTTTTGGGTGGGATAATCATCAATGACTCAGCTCCCGCCCTGGGTGGGGCGGAAGGAAGTGTTAGATTCTTACTGACTAAAAACCACCCTGTACCTTCAGTTGCATTCCGGGGCCGCGTTATCTCGTTAGAAGTCTAAATTAGAAAAATAGTATTTACCAGGAGTAATTGAAACTACACGGAATGCAATTGGTTCACGTACCCTAACCCATTAGGTTTACACACATTATGATGCTTACATGTGTAACGACGTCATTAGGGTTCTGTGAGAAAACGATTTTCAATTCGGGATTAACAATTCCTGTTACTCATGCGGTCCTAGTACTTTTATTAATTTCTTGTAGATGCAGTTTCGCGACAATTTTTATTGACTTCATTTGAGTTTATTATAATAAAGACGTGCTCAAACCAATAAAACCCATGTACCACTCAAACAGCACCGACATGACAGACCGTGAACATCCGATAATTCTTTTGGTTAGTCCTACAGACAAAAATTATGCGTGCGTGCTAACAAACAAACTTATCGCGTTTCACAAGGCCTGATGATTGGCATTAAGAAGCATGCAGTGTACAATCTTCTCTGAAAGGAAGTTTAGTCATAAATAACGTTTGCTTGACGTTAAAACCTACGACAGTGACACCCCATTCGGTTGTCTACACAGATGCGGGTCTAAATCACGACACCCGAATAGGGTGTCGTCACAGACGAAGGGTTAAAACTTGTTGTTAATAGTTTTCGTCATAATTATTTTTAAAAAATACCTTATTTTAAAAATTATGAACGTAACCCATTGTGATTTTATTTGTACTGGGAGAAGAATAAGTTGCGAAGAGGTGAATTGAAATGACGTTTTGGGTTCAGTTGGACATAAATTGTTACTCTTTTTTCTATTCTGAGTTCTAATGGCACTTAATAATGTTTATTTAAGCAATTAATTCCTGGTAGGATGCACGTAAGGATTCGATTTTTATGATCAATTCAATGGTACGAGCTGACGATTTTTCGAAACAATTTGTTTTAATGCGATCTTATGTGTAAAAATTATTATGATAAGGGCTCATAATAGTTCAAGTTCAAATTTGCCCAAAGTATTGTGCTGACAATCATAAACACCGAATTGGTAGGTTTATCTATTTCAAACTAGGTCAATTACATACACTTTTTAACTTGTCCGCATTGTTTATGTTCGCGCTAAGCGAAGATTGAAACATTTGACGGTTTGATAGAAGTTCTCAATTGTATTGTAGCTAGTTCAGAAAACAAAATCCAAGTTTAGGAAAAGTCAGAAATAATATTTTGTAAACAAAAAATAAACATGCGGAATCTTTTATTCAGAAATACCAGGAGTAACAGGTTTATTTTTACTTACAAATAGTTCGCTGACACCGATCAGCTGACTTAGTACTAGCGATGTATTTATTTCAATTTGAAAAGTTCGGTTTCTGGTATCAATGTATTAAAAATTCTCATAACTTCCGAACACGTAGAGATAGGATTAAAAAAACCCTTACAATATCGTTTAATATCATCCAAAGAAGCCGTGCCTTTGGTATGTATATACCCTTTCCGTTACACGTTGTATAATGAGAGTTTCGATACCGCTGTAAGGCGCGGCTAGGCGGGGGCGGGACTGACGAATGAGCGGCGGGACGCTGTGAGCGTTGACGAATGAGCGGCCTGCACTGCCCCCCCCCCCCCCCGTCTCGCCACCAACATTTCTAAGACGCGGTACAGCGGTATCGGTCAAACTATAGTGCATGTTATAACAACCAACCATCCCAACATTGAAAAACAAAAGAAAATGTTGCTTTGCTCTGTTTGGTTAAATTAAAATAACCAGTGTTAGTAACTTGTAACTTTCGACTTCCAGAACTTCCAGCGAACTTGGTGTTTGATCTGAAGAAACGTTACCCGACCACGGTGTTCGGTTGTAGCAGTTGTGCAGTGCTGTTCAAATCTGAAGAGGTTTTGAAAGAGCATCAAGAGGTACTTACTACTACCCACATCCCCAAGATATCATACTCGTATCTTGGTTAACTTATTTTACAAGTACCATGGAAATTCAAATTAGTCGATTATATAATTATATTTTTAACTAGCTGACCCAACAGACATGTATGACAGTCAATTTTCTTCATATTTTTTTTTTTTAATTATTCTGATGTTTTAATAGTTACCCTGTTATTCGGGAAATATAAATGGTGTAACTAACCCGACTTTGTTTTATACAGTATGTTAGTTTAATCGAGGGACTTATTCAAACCCACAATAGTTCATGCTTACATGATACTAATAAAAATATAAACAAAAAAAAAAACACTGATAAACAGACAGAACCATACCAAAAATTTCCCAGTCTTGCAACGTGTATGCACCCTTGCGCTAGCCATCGCAGGGGATTTTCATTACTCCACCAATGTCCATTATGCACATAAAATACCCCCATTCGTGTAAATGTTCATCAATCAGTAAATAAAATGTTTTTGTCTAAATTAGACAAAAACCAGCTATAAAATTCACCCGTGTTTCGTGGTCGTTGACCCCGAGTTCTTGAACGGGTCTAAAATGGTGTGGGTGCATTCCTTCTTCATGCACTAGCTTCCACACAATCCAATGCGATACACCGAACCGTCTTGCAGCATTTCGAGTACTATACAAATGAATGGCTCCTCGCATACGTAATTGGAATATTGATAAGACGTCATTTTTGTTTATTGAACAACACGTTTACAGGACACATTTATCGCGAAGTAAGCGGGGTTGCTTAAGCGATACGCGGGAGTGCAAATAGACATGCGGAAATAGCGGCGCACTCGCATAGACTGCGGTCCCGATCAGCGCGGGAGTGTGTCCTGTCGATGCATCGGAGACAACACAAAGGAAAGGGGCGGAGTTTGCTCACGACGGGCTTCCATTTCGGCAGGATCGGCACGTGTTTTATCGCGTGATTACTTTACTGTTTACAAGTTCACTTCTTGCGCGCTCAGTGTTCATGAATAATGTATTTTATTGGACAATTACGACACAAATTAAGATTATAGGTTTTTTACACAATATTTGGGATGAGAATCGAATACTGTACTGAATACCTTCCCTCAATATGTCCCTCGTTTAACCTAACATACTGTATATACAGGATTACTGGTAACTCTACGGTATTCCTTGCAGGACGTAAGACACCAAATGTTCTACCGAAATTCAGTAGTTTTTGAGTTTTTTTTTTTTAAATTTTTTTTATGAAGTATAACAAAATTACTAAATATAAAATATTTAATTAGTGATTCTTGTCAAAGTTTTAGGTATTTTGGAACTTTAATTATTACTCGTAACAAAGATCTGCTACGGCTTCAGCTAAAATAATAACTTAATTTCCAGTGTACTCTCGCAGTAAATCATTTTTAAATTGGATTTTTCATTAAAAAATTAGAGTGAACAGGCTTCTTCTGGGTAAGCTCACTCCATCGTAGACTTTGTCTCTGTCACCTCTGACCTATAGTCAAGAGCAAACCCATCTCAAATAATAAAATAAAAAAAACTAAAAATCTAAGTAACTCAACAACTACTGAATTTCGGTAGAACATTTGGTGGCTTAATTTGTTGCAATTTAACCCTACTATGTATGACCTGCTGCAAGGAATACATCGAGTTACCAGTAACCCTGTATAGTTGTTAATATACATGTACTATTTCTTTTAGAACAAAGTATGCATGGACACTAATGAAATGATAAAAATAGAAGAATCATCTGACCAATCAAATAATGATGATGACGTGATCATTATGAAAACTGGCAAGGAAACAATATTTTCATGTGCACAATGCAATGTAAGTAAATTATTGTATTGTAAATTATTAGTGGGCCTGCTACTAATGGGACTTTATTATAAGTGATGTACCGACTAGTCGGCCATATTTATAGTCGGCTAAAACCGCCGACTAGTTGGCCCAATTTTCACTCGTATTAATATGCTTAAAAATTTAGAAGAGTGTGATTGAAATGTAATTCGAGATCTTTACTGTTATTATTTTATTGACAGGCCAGCTGGCGTGGTTGGTTAAGATACCGCCTATCATGTCGCAGGTCGTGGGTTCGATTCCCATCCAGGACAAACATTTGTGTGCATGAACATGTCTGTCTTGAGTCTGGGTGTAATTATCTATATAAGTATGTATTTACTCGTACAAATAAAAAGTAGTGTATGTAGTATATCAGTTATCTGGTTTCCATAGTAAAAAGCTTGCTTAGTTTGGGATCAGATGACCTTGTGTGAAATGTCCCGGGATATTATTATTATTTTATAATAATCAGCTTTACAGTTTACTTTCAGTGCAATCTCGAATAGGTTAGGAATAGGGGAACACTTCACTTGGTCCATTAATTAATCGGACTTAAATCCAGAAATTAAACTCTATAACAAACAATGGCAATAAATAGGTTTACAACTTAGAAATAGGAAGTTAGGAAGTTTTTCTTTCGAACCTGACCTAATAATAATGAATTAGACTTAGATCCAGAAATCAAATCATAATAATAATAATTCGGGTCGGTGCCCGTCTGTCACTCTGAGGCTGACTGGATGCAGACTGTCGAGCTAATGTGGGGAACAATACCAGAAATGGAAGCGGTTTTAATTACGCCATTAGACGTAGCCAGAGCAGTCCGTCCGTTACCGAATTGGAAATCACCGGGACCGGACGGACTGCATAACTTTTGGTTGAAATGGGTAATTAGTTCACACACTCGCCTGGCATCTCAATTCCAGTCATCCTTAGAGTCTGGGTCGCTACCGCAGTTTCTAACAACAGGCGTTACCCACCTGCTCCATAAGTCAGGTAGTCCCGCGGAACCCAAGAATTTTAGACCGATCACATGTTTGTCGACGATCTATAAACTTCTTACATCTATTTTGAGAGCGAAAATGAATACGCATATTGAGAATAACTCGATTATGTCTGCCTCTCAAAATGGATCTAGGAACGGGTCCCGTGGTACTAAGGAGCTACTCCTCATTGACAAGCTGGATAGATTATAAGAAGGCCTACGACTCGGTGCCACATACAAGATATATGCAACTCTACGCACCTTCCTCAAGTCGTGTATCTTGCTATCCTGGGTGTCGACAGATCCAGGGGAATGATGAGCCTGTATGGATTAAACGGGGCATATTTCAGGGCGACAGTTTGAGTCCACTTTGGTTCTGCTTAGCCCTGAACCCTCTAGAGAATCTGCTAGAGGATTCAGGTCTAGGCTATCGGTTGAGGAGAGGCGGTCATTTCATATCTCACCTCCTCTACATGGATGACTTGAAACTCTTTGCTCCCAACAAATTGCGACTGATGGGAGCTCCTGAAAGCAACTGAAACTTTCAGTAACGCCATCAGGATGGAATTTGGTGTAGACAAATGTGCAGTCATGCATGTAAAGCGAGGTGAGATCATGGAATCCGAGGGAATCCAACTGTCGGATTCCATACACCTTAGATCCCTCTCCTCATCCGAAAGCATTTGTGAAAGTATTTGGGTATGTCGGAAGTGTTAAGCATCGACGTTGCTGACATGAAGCAATCGTTGAAGGAGCGCTTCTTTGGTCGCTTGAAGAAGGTATTAACTAGTCTTCTTTCAGGCGGAAATAAAGTGCGCGCCTTCAACGGTTGGGTCATGCCGATCTTGATGTACTCTTTCGGCATACTCAAATGGACTCAGACCGAATTTGAGGCCCTGGATAGGAGTGTCCGTACACTGTTTACCGCAAACCGGATGCATCACCCAAGATCATCGATGATGAGTACATCCCGCGGAAGTGCGGGGGTCGAGGCTTTTTAAATGTGAAAACCCTCCACAACCGCGAGGTGAGCAGCCTCAGGGAATATTTTTTAAAAGCCGAATTGGGTATGCACCGTGATGTCGTCACAGTGGATAAGGGGCTTACCCCGCTCTTGGTTAAAGAGAACTGGCGCAAACCTGTAGTACTTACTACCGATGACCGCAAGAAGATATGGCAAGCAAGGAGCTTCACGGGCGCTTCTATCGGATTCTTCATGAACCCGGTGTAGTTTTCTTAGCGTCCGTATCCTGGCTACGTTTCGGTGACCTTTTCGGGGCAACTGAAGTTTTGTTTGTGCGATTATGGACGAAGTTATCTTGACGAATAACTACCGGAGACATATTATGAAGGACGGGACGGTTGATGTGTGTCGGGCATGCCACCGTCCGGGTGAGTCCATCAGACATATTATCTCAGGTTGTTCTCGTCTGGCTAACAGCTAGTACTTGCACAGGCATAACCAACATTGGCGTGCACAGAGATTTCAGACAGGGTATGCACAGCTAAAAAAAACACTTACCAGTTTCAGCTTGTTGCTGTCGATGGCCCAACGACTAGGACTACCTACCCTACCTGAGTTTTACCACAGGAGCCTTTGGCTTCGCATGATGTTTGTTTGCGACCACTATGAATATCTAAATAAGTGACACTTATATGATATGCAAAGTGGCATTTAAAAAGGCCGTGAGATGTTTATTTTGTTTTCTTTGCGCAAATGAATTTAAATTCAAAATAAATTACTACTTTAATGTTAACTGATTACATTCTACAAGTTCATGTTTATAAATCAAATCGACGCGTCTATCTTTTTTTCAGATAGTTTTGCAAAACGTCGTCGTAAAAACTGCTACATCGTTTTACTAAAAGTTCTTTTCCAATTGCAATCATAGACAAATCTGAGAGTCTGTTTTGGCCCTGTGTGTTTCGTAAATATGTATGAATTCGTTTTAGACTAGAAAATGATCGTTCGGTCGAAGCGCTACTGAATTTTGATTTAATTACCGACGCAACACTAGAAATTAAATCATTTTGGGTCCTATTCGATAACCCCGTGAATGAGCTACCCGATGTTGATTGTAAGTGGGTTTCCAAATTTCCATCATATTTAGCTAATAAATCTACAATTTCTAGAAAATTGCCTTTATTAAAAGACAAGCTGGATTCATCATGATCACGGAATGCTAATTCTTGTTTACCAAGAAAACAAACTACATTACATTACCGTTTGAAAATATTTCTATTTCTCTCAACTTTCACGTTGTGCCTTTCAACATCTAACTTAAACTGGCTATTCAAACTAGTCTCTATTCTACCTTTACCAAAAGTTTGGAACTTCAAGCAGGATTCCAGATGGTTTTCTGAAGAATCGTGTTTAGCAGCCAGCCGCTTTGTGAAAATTATTTAGATCTGAATATTCGTTATAGGTTCAAACATTCTTTTTATCTTGGTTTGTAAACAAAATGCAAGGGAAACAGTACAATATGTTTGTGAGTACATACACAACCTGTTATAATTATCATAAAAGAACAGCCAGTGATAATTATCATAAAACTTTCAATGAAAGTAACTGCATTACCTTTTTTTTAGTTAAATTGAATCCGGGTACACACCTTCCCTTTGCAATCAATTTAAATTTTTCCTCGAAAGATAACGTCGAAAACGCGGCAGATTTTAATTTATTTAAACACACTTCGCCAGCACAGGACTCACAGGTATAATTTTCATTTTTTACAATAAACTTACTAAATAATTAGGTACTTAGACAATCAATCACTCGCGCTGAGAATAACAAACAAACAATATGGCGACAAACTTTGCAATTACGTTCCGAACTAATACGAACGAATGAATTAGTCGGTCATTTGGCCAATCCGACTAAAAAAAGTCGACCCTCTGCAATCGACAATTAGGCGGTTTTACGGCTTCTCAATTTGGACGGTTTGCAATATAAGCAGTGCTTCTAAAACTCGAACACACGCACACGTTTTCACGCACACTGACACACTTTTGCTGTGTACTACACGACTCGCAAAATCATGCGTTGTATGAAAAATAAGCACGGTGTAGTAATGCTTTTGCCCGCTGGAATAGCTGGCGCTTAAATCGCGCTGTAAAAACGGGAAGCGAATGTCTGTTCGTGTGAATGGCGAATAAGTTAGATTAATTTTTTTTTTTTGAACTATAGTTATTTATCATTTAAAATTAGAGGGGCATGTAGGTATGTATGGCACTACAGGGTATGCAGTGCTTATTTGCATGTATGGAGTGCACGCCACTGATAAGTGTCCAGGATTATTCACCAGCAACTTGCTTTGAAATATAAACTTGTGGATTCTGAGGTACCATATTGCAAGTATCTGCCCGACCCAGTTCTAGAAAATGACCATGTCACGTTGTATTGAGATCGGTCTATCATTACTCACAGGACTATTGTCGCCAATAAGCCTGATGATAGATCGATGAGTGCGCCGCGCAATGATTGTCGATGTTACCATTCTACATGACGAGAACCTCGTGAAAGCTGAGAAAGAGGAACAAATGAAGTATCTCGACTTAGCACACGAGGTTCTTGACATGTGGAATGTGAGCTCGGCTTTCATTGTGCCGATTGTAGTAAGGCCAATGGCCTGATGGCCGAAAGCCTCGACCAACATCTCTCGAGGCTCTCGTTAGGTGGTTGGATCAAGGGCCAGATTCAGAAGACAGTACTTCTTGATATGGCTCGCAATGTGAGGAGGTTCCTGTCTCTGCAGCCCTAACCACCGGTAGCTTGGACCCTGCTCCCGATACCGGCGGATCATTATTTTTGGCCGACTAGTCGGCCGTTTTGCAACCGACTAGTCGGCTAGTCGGCCCATCTCTATTATTAATATTGTTTATTTTCAGGTTAAATTCACGAAACTGAGCAACATACAGAGGCATATGAAATCGCACCAGGGTACCAGTCAACAAATATTACAAACGAACAGGGTAACAGACCAAGAAACACAACCGAAAAAGAAATCTGCAATAATATACAAGTGTAAAATGTGTCCCAGCACTTATTATCATTCCGCATCCCTTTCGAAACACATAGTTACCAGACATATTAAAGTGAAATCAAATAAAAGTGTTGTTAACTAAAAATATTGTTTTTATTGTTGTATTTTAGAACCATATTGCAGTTTGGGATCCGCAATTAAATATGTATTGATTGAATAGGAATAGCACAAATGGTTATAGCACCCTAGAAATATTGCCAATCATTTTCAATTGCTGCTTCTAAAAGCATTGGTACTATACATATAATTATTTGCAGGTAATCAAGATATTAATCATTTATACCTTAGACAAACGTTTGTGAGGTACAGCCCGCGGCACGTAAGTTGGCAAGGTTTTGGCGTAGTGGGGGTAAGTTCGCGCATGCTACACTTATTGCAACAAAAAAATGGTCACTTTTATTGCTTGTCATTATTCTGTGGTTATTACCATAATTTATTTTTAAACATAACTATTTAGAAGAAAGTTAAAGAAAGGAGAAGAATTCGTGAAGTATATTAGGAGTAATAAATAAAATATACAGGGTTATTTGTAAAACACCAACAACCTCTTAAGAGGTCATTGTACTCATCATTATGAACAACTTTTACTATGGGACCAAACCTGAAATCGCGAAAAAAAAATCAGCAGTTCAGTACATTTATGTTCGCATAATTCGTCAAAATATGTAACAGTACACATCATAAACCATTTTTCCGGCATGTCTACGTAAAATACGTATTTGTTTGTGGCATTATCTAAATTTAAAAATTCAAACAAAACAATAACAAGAACTTGTAACAAAAGCTCAATAAAAACAAATGTTACAATTTTAGTGCACGCAAGTGTACTCGGGAGCGAATGGAACGTGGACGCGACGCGAGAGACAAGGGTCGACTGACCAACCAATCGCGCGCTCGGAATGATGCTACCTCATTCCCCGCGTCCCGCTCGCGACCAAAGAGATCTAAAAAATGACTTCTGCGCATCTAACGACTCTTGCCAACTTACGTGCCGCGGGCTGTACCTATGTTGTTATCATGTAGAAATAAATATTTACAATACATAGACAATGAAATATCTCAAAATATATCATCAGAAAATATGATATCTAGTTCATCAAACAAATCAGTTGCATTATTATCAATTTCATTAGTAATTGTATCATCTGTACCTGAAACAAAAAAAAATAAAAAAATATTTGTAATTTAAGTAAATAATGTATTAGTAGTTACAATGTTTTCAATCAGTTTTTATGAAAGATTGGCATTAATCTGGCAAAGTATTGGAATCATAATATGAATATTATACTAATTATTTAAAATATTATTTACATTCTCAGTGTAGGTACAACACACTTGGTGGAATACTTTCCTGGAAATATTTTTAGTGATCAAACAAAAAAGTAGTTAATTTTTACTTGTTTATTAAAGAACACCAACAGTATACACATTCAACATTGGTTTAGATGAGTATTTAGGAAAGGTATTACTGCTAATGTATACACAAATTATAGGTGTACATAATATTTAAAAAAAAAAAAAAAAACATTGGTCAGAAGCTGATTATAAACTAAAAGTAAAATTTAAACAAGTTAAAATACAAATATAATTATTTGGCTCACCTAAGTCACTTATGTTGTTTAAATTCTTTTGTGTTTTTATCACAGTATAATCCTCTTCATAAACTATGGCATATCCATCAGGTAATGGTTTAGTATCTGCATCATCAGTCAGTACTGTTGAGCTGTAGACTGCCAGTATATTGCTTAATGTTATATTAAGATAGTGTTTCTTGAACGCACTTCCCGTTGTGAGTATTGTAGGTTTCCAAAGAATAAAGGCACAGTATTCAGAGGCAATGTATTTGGAGAATGTTGACCATGCGTCTCTATGAAGTGTGCCCTTAATGTTTCCTGGAAAACAAACATTGACTTCAATATCAGTTCATCATCTTGTACTAGATTATTCCGATCTGTCACCCTGATTTGTCTCTTAGAGGAAAAAATAAAATTGACCTGTCCTCCTGTTAGCAACGAGAGTACAGTTCGAACTTTATTCACTCCTATCTGGGACAGATAGGAGTGAATAAAGTTGTTAACAGTGGGACAGATCAAGCTTTTGTCCAATCTGTTCCTCTAAGGTGACAGATCTGAACAATCCATCTAGCCTAGCCTTTTCCCAACTATGTTGGGGTCAGCTTCCAGTCTAACCAGATGCAGCTGAATACTAGTATTTTACATGGAGAGACTGCCTATCTGACCACTACCCTGATACTCGGAAACAATACCCTTGGTAAGAATGGTTGTTAGACTTTCAGGCTTTTGATGACCCGTAACAACTGTCATACTTATACAAATGACAGCCGGGACCAACTGCTTAACATGCTTTATACAGGGCTATTTTTAAATCACTAGCAAAATTTTCACAGGGTGTTCTACTTTCGTATGAAACGGCTGATTTTTTTTTCGTGATTTCAGAGTTGGTCCCATAGTGAAAGTTGTTCATATTCATGGGTAGAACACCCTGTGAAAATTTAGCCAGTGATTTAAAAATAGCCCTGTGTAAAGATGGTCCATGAACCACAGCATGCGCAGCTTAACCTGATCAACCTAACCCATGCAGCTGTCATTACTTGCCACAAGATCAGTTCTATCTCATAATTTAAGGAAAACAAAACTGAGTGCCAATTTCACCAATAAAAAAGAATGCAATCAGCACATCTAAACTGCATTCAAGAGCTTGTCAGTGTTAATATTCCACAACAATGACAACACTGACAGCTCTTGAACGAGGTTTAGATGTGCCGATTGCATTCAGTTTGTTGTTGAAATCCTCTTATAAAAGTGCAACATTCTGATAGCTGAACTATTTATGTAGATGGAGAGATTATGCAGCAGGCTAAGAACACATTGGCAATTAGATACAAGTCATCATACTCACTTCCTCTCTCTCTTAAGAGAAGAAGATAAGAGCAGTGTTTTCCCGCTGTCTCCATTTATTGGAGGGAGTGTCCTCATTAGTGCTGTGATGGGGTGGGTGAATATTCGAGCGTTTTAACCGCCGTCATTACCATTCGCCAGAAGTTGATGAAAGAGAATATATATAACGAAATATTTCAGCAATTCCCAGAATCTGCTTAAGGATCAGAATCAGGAATTGCTGAAATATTTCATTAAATATATTCTTTTTCATCAACTTTTGGCGAATGGTAATGACGGCGGTTAAAACGCTCGAATATTCACCCGGGTAAACAGGAATACATCATAAGAACCAGCAGGAGAATCTGGTTGTAGAACAGATCTTTGTTTATACAATGTCGGAGCTGGTGTCCTTATTTCAACAGAACTCAATTAATGATAGTGGTACTCACCAGTTGTATCTCTCATAATAATCAAAGGGTCTGTAGCAGATCTGTCAACTGCCTCCACAAATGCAGTTATTGTGTGGGCCTTCCTTTTTTTCAAGTTTCCAGATATGGCTTGCTGTTTAACTGTTTTTATAGAATCTATGTCATGTAAATTCCAACTTTTTAAATCATCTAACAACCTTACCCATAGTGGAGACTCAAATAAGTCTCCTCTTAAACTATTTTGAGTAAAATCAACATCCTGTAAGAAATAAATATTGTTAATCACATATGTCATTGTTTCTTATTAAACAATTATTTACATCTATTACCCATTTACCTGTGAAAGTAATTCTATTTGACAAATAGTTTCATCTTTATTTTCTTCAAACCCTCCAGTGAGTAGACCAGCTGGACCAGGGAACTTTCTTTTGGTTTTATGATCGAAATATGAATTAATCATTTTCCTTTTTGTGTGCTTGGGTGATTTAGTACTACATTGTGTAGTATTTACATTTGCAATCACATTCTCATTATTGTGATTTCCAAAATTCTTATTTTCATTATTCCTTACAGTATTGTGACTTTTAGTGGCAATGTTCTGATTTAATTCTATACTTTCCACGCAACTTGTTTGTATAATTTTTGGAAGAGAGACATTGTTTATCAAATTAGGTTTGCTTGACCCATGAATACCTTCTATATTTCTCTTTTCTGTTGTAGTATCTTCTGGGAATTCAAACTGAGACAGGACCTATGTGGAAATATAAAATGATAACTTTGATCAGGCACTTAGTTCATTTTCAAAATAAGATTTTTTCTAGTTCAATCAGAGATCAGCAATGATATTATATTAAAATGAGGCAGATATGTTACTACCACGCGTCCCAATTGGGGCACATTGGGCTATTATCTTTAGTGTGCGTCAAGCAAGGCGTAATAATAAAAAAAAACACGACCCTCTTTTTTTTGGACATTGAGCAGGACCAGATTTTAAACGTTAGTTTCTATGAACGTAACCCATCTTGTGTATAATATCATTGGAGATCAGTAACAAAAACAAACACAAAGACATTTTTGCAGCCTCATAAATTACCTGGTCGAAGTCGTCCGATTCAAACATAATTACACATTGAGCTGTTAACGGTAATAAATAAATTTTGTCTCCTGTTCTCTAATATTAAAAATCAGTTAATCTATTCAAAAGTAAAATGAAAGCAAATCACTAAAATAGCATAGAAGGAATAATCAGATGCAAATCGTGCAATGCAACTGCATAAGTGCAAATCTGTGTAAACTTTTTGACACTGACAGTCTATCACTTTTTGAGAACTCGAAAGTGGCAGTGTCAATGTCAAAAAGTATCTATTCTATAAATCAACGAAATCAACTGTCTGCCCCCATTGTGTTAAAGTGCCAAAAACTTATCTGGTCCGGTGGGCAAAAGAGGAACTAACGACGTCATTTTGAAATGTCAATATGCCTGTCATTCGCTGACTGTCAGCGACATAATAATATCTGACCCGACATTGATAGTTTATTTTTCGTTTAGTGGTTATATACATATACAGGGTTATGGGAAATTCGATACATTCCCTTAGAGGGGTTAAAGTAGAGCCCATTTGCAGCAGATTTGATCATATGCTACCCTATCCGATAACGGCTAGTTTTTGAGCAAATTATTTTTTTTTGTTTTTACTTCAAAATGCCGATTTTCGGCAAAAAACGCTATGTACCTACCCAAAATATCGTACTTTTTTAATTTATTTTTTGTACATTTTTAGACGGCTAACATTTTGACACTTCCTCGAGATAGCATAAAATTGAAGAAATACCAATAAATTTCATGTTGTGGTATCGAAAATGCAAAAAATAATGTCCAAAAATTATTTGTTTGTAAAGTTAGCAGTGAATTTGTAAGAAAAATAATTATGGAATGTAGCGTACAAATCACTGAAAAAAACTTTTTAGCAAAAAATAAAACAGACTTCTAAAACAAAACACTACAAAGTGAAAAATAACTTTAATTTCGGAAGTCGGTATCTTTCGTTTTGTATTTTCGTTTTTTGCCACCGACTTCCGAAATTAAAGTTATTTTTCACTTTGTAGTGTTTTGTTTTAGAAGTCGGTTTTATTTTTTGCTAAAAAGTTTTTATTTTTCACTTTTTAGTTGAGGAACCTACCCCACACAAATTCGAATACATAATTGAGCACAATAATTTTAGATATAGCCATGTAAATAACAGTGATAGGAAGTTATTAAAACATCATCACATCATCCATATAAAATAAGTGGGAAATATACGCATTATTGAAGCTAACTCAAAAACTCCCCAAGCAAAGTTAATAAAATTTATATGGGACCACCTCGAAGGTATACCCTTTCAAACAAAAAAAGAATTTTCCAAATCGGTCCATCCGTCTTTGAGTAATCGCGTAACAAACATACAAAAAAAAAACAAAAAAAAGAAATACAGACGAATTGAGAACCTCCTCCTTTTGGAAGTCGGTTAAAAAACTTCCTTATTACACTAGCTATCTAAAATGGTATAAAATGTTAGCAGTAAGCTTAAATTAAAAAAGTTGAAGTTCTAAAGAAACATTCAGGGTAACAGTACATTTTGTTAATGTTATCAGTTATTATTGTTTTTTAATTGCAAGAAAAACTGAAAAACTGGCTTTATGTAGTACAAAACATTTATTAAAAACATAAAATCACAAGTCCTGTTCAAAATGAGAGCCGCGGTTCCTAATGCAGGCACGTAGTCTCTTCCGCACTTCAGTTTTTGTTATACGAGAGGTTAAACCTTCTCTTATTTGCTGCGCTGCATTTAATATTCTCTCCCTGAGCTCTTCCACGTTGTTTATTGTGCTGTTTGCTGTGTAAACAAGTTCCTTCATATGGCCCCAAATGTAAAAATCGTAAGGTGTCAAATCCGGACACTTTGCCGGCCCTCCCCGACCAATCCAACGTCGAGGATAATTTTGGTCGTGCTACTCTCGCACTCGGTAGTGGGCTGGGCAGCCGTCGTGCTGGTAAATCATCCCCCTTCTTAACGCAAGAGGCACGTCTGCCAGCAATAATGCCACTTCGTTTCGTAAAAAATTCTCATACGTTTCGCCATTCAAATTTTGGGGTAAAAAATGGGGTCCGATGAGGCAGTCATTAATGACTCCCATCCACACATTCAAAGAAAATCGATGTTGATGAGATTTTTCTTTTTTCTTTTTTGGGTTTGAACGTTTAGGTGCCCAATAGTGGCTGTTGTGGAAATTCGTAACACCATCGCGATCAAACTTGGATTCATCTGTCCACAAGATTTTACTCAGATATTCAGGGTTTTCCATATCATTGTCTAATATGAAGCGACAAAAGTCAATTCTCCTTGCCGGATCTCCCTCCTCTAAAGCGTGCACAGGCGTATAATGGTAAGGGTACAATCCAGCTGTATGCACAGTAAACCATACCCTCCACTGTGAAAATCCAAGATACCTGGCCACGGCTGTTGTTGAGGCAGTGGGATCTCGTTGAAATTGTTCTAAAATTTCCTCTTCATCTTCAGGAGCGTAGATGCGTGGTCTACCAGCATCACTTTGTCTTCTGTAAACACTACCAGTTTCTCTGATGCGGCGGTATGTTCCAGAAAAAACTCGTTCGTTGGGTATACGACGATCAGGGAAACGACGGTTGTATTCCCTTTGCGCAGCTGCGGCATCTCCATCACAGAACCCATAGCAAAAGAGGATGTCAGCGTACTCTTCGCTTTCGAAAGAAGCCATTAGGCAAAACCGAAAAATGAGATCACTAAATGCGGGGATTTGTGCGCACGCGAAGATAATTTTATTCAACTAAACAGTAAACTAGCAGAAGTCAAAATAAGGGCTGGTGGGGGACTAAGCGGGGCGGGCCCACAGAGCACTAATACCCTTAGTCGGGGGCGGGCCTGTGTAGTGTGTCATACGAAGGCGCTGATTGGCTCCCTGGTCGCTACCCATGCGCAGCTATTGTTTCGCAGGTAAAAACGCGAACAAAAAGCATTACTCGCAACTGTAGACGAAATAACCCCATTTCTAGGAAAAATGCCACATGACTTAGTTAGTACTTTATTTTTGCTAATATTAATTCTGATAGTAACTTTTACACCTTTTTCGATAGCTAGTGTAATAAGGAAGTTTTTTCAGTGATTTTTACGCTACATTCCATAATTATTTTTTTTACAAATTCACACTAACTTTACAAACAAATAATTTTTGGACATTATTTTTTGCATTTTCGATACCACAACATGAAATTTATTGGTATTTCTTCAATTTTATGCTATCTCGAGGAAGTGTCAAAATGTTAGCCGTCTGAAAATGTACAAAAAATAAATTAAAAAAGTACGATATTTTGGGTACATAGCGTTTTTTGCCGAAAATCGGCATTTTGAAGTAAAAACAAAAAAAAATAATTTGCTCAAAAACTAGCCGTTATCGGATAGGGTAGCATATGATCAAATCTGCTGCAAATGGGCTCTACTTTAACCCCTCCAAGGGAATGTATCGAATTTCCCATAACCCTGTATATTATTTACTGTTCCATTTTGGAGTGCAAAAATGATAGTAGGAAAATAATCTAAAAAAAATGGAGGTGTTTCCTACCATCGGTAAATACGATTTTATTTGTTTTGATTTGTCATTTCATCATTATACAACAACAAGTTTACCAAATCATTCACTTAGCAAAATATTTATCCGATAAACTTTTATTTAATAATATTACTTGACAAACAATTCATTATTTTGTCATTTTATCTCATAAAACAATCTATTTTCTATACGCACTTTAGTGACAGAAATGAATCGCTGCAAAACCGACTCCACGTGGCCTTTTATGCCCTACCCCTGGAGTGTAATTTAAGCCCGCGTAAGCGCGGAGAGGCGAGGCGGCCCGCGAGCTGAGGAGCAGGTGGCTTTAACGCCCGCCGCCGCGGCTGAGACTGGTCAGCGAAGTCGGCCAGCAACCCGAAGCTGCGGTGGTGAGCGTTAAAACCCTCTGCGACGATAAGCTCGCCGGAGCCCCGCAGCATAGGAGCTGTGACAGAAACCATGCCTGCTGCATGTTGCATGCTTGCAGTGCCGGTTTTAGCACTACCGGCGCCCTGGGGCGAGATTTCTGTGCCACCCCCACAATACTCTTGAAGAATAGAAGGGCTAAAGTGTTTTGTCCATGCTCCTGTGCATTGATATAGTTTAATAAGAGATCTTTGTTAACTTAGGCAGAAATGGGTGAAATGCAGGATGTAAGGCCGAGCGAAGCGAGCTCGAAAAATGTTGGACCCGTCCTCGGATATGTAATTTTTTTCTTTTGTATGTTAGAGAATTAGGAAAACGCAGGATACAAGAGTGAGAAAAGTAAACTCGAAAAATTTTGCATCCCGTCACGGAAAGCTTAGGTTTTCTTTTGGCCATTCTTACAGAATAAGGGTTACTTTGTCGACGGAGTTTGAGAACTCACAGATTTTAGGATTCCAGAACGAGCGAAGTGAGCTCAAAAATTATTGGCATCCTACCTTGGCTAGATTTTTTTTGTGATTCACATAGAAACTAAAATTGAATGAAAGTTAGAAAAATAGGAAAATTTAGGTTGCGAGAGTGAGCGAAGCGAGCTCAAATATTTTTGTTCCTTACTTTTACATATATTTTGCATTACGTACGGGGTAGTCTAATAGCTTTTCACTGTTTGTCCACCGCGCCGGGAAGTGCTTCCCAGCGCAAGCAGAATCCACCAATTGAGTTTTGAATGTGGCTTCTGATTGGTCGTTAAACTCCCGTAGTAGACTTTGTCTACAAAATCCGCCATTTGAGTTTGAAACAACCTCTAATTGGTTGTTAAACTCTCATAGTGGATTTTGCACAAAAAATGCAACTCTGAAAGTGGAATTTGTATCCACGCGATCCGTGGTAGATTCTGCTAAGAAATGATAACTTTGCTGATGGATATTGCATAAATTAAACAAATTTTTTATTAATTATTTATTAGATAATGTTAATATTAATAATTGACAGATTTTAAAGCATGTATGAACTAATGCAACTTAGCGTTAGCGACATTATGGTCTATATTATAAGTCAAATCGTGTGGCCACTTTTTCTTCTTTTTAGTCTTGCCAATAGCGGATCGACCACCTGCCAGCCTCTTTGTTCCTCTTGTGATACCAGCTTTTGCCTGCTTATGGCTGCTCGGTTATGTCTTGGATGAATATGACTTCCGTTAAGTGCTTAAATATGTCTCTAAAATGCTTTTATTTTTCACATTTTATGTAGTCTTTGGAGACAATATTTCAGAAGGACGGTACTACACCCAAGCTTTTCAATTTTTAGAGTTCCGTACCTCAAAAGGAAAAAAAGGAACCCTTATAGGATCACTCGTGTGTCTGTCTATCCGTCTGTCGTAGCCAATTTGCCCCGAATCTAATGGACTTATGAATTTCTGTGACCCAAACATATTATATAAATATTTAATAAATGTTTATCATATGGTATTTTCCCTGATGTTTGGAAACATGCAAATATTGTACCAGTTCATAAGAGTGGTTCTAAGCATGACGTAGCGACCTATCGACTTATCTCTATACTATCTGCCTTTCCCAAATTATTTGAGAGACTGGTACACAATAAATTATATCCTGCCATTCGCAGTATTTTAATAAAAGAACAACATGGCTTTGTTAAAGACTGTTTGATAGTCTTGATAATAGACAGCAGATTGATGCGGTTTATACAGATTTCCAGAAGGCTTTCGATAAACTTGACCACACACTACTTCTTAATAAAATTGCTTATAATGGGATCAGAGGGGACCTTCTACGGTGGTTTATATCTTACATAACTAATAGAACACAAAAGGTGGTTGTTGATGGCTTTGAATCTGGCTCTTTTCGGGGTCAACTCTGGGGTACCACAAGGTTCCATTTTAGGCCCTTTATTATTTATTTTATACATTAATGACATAAAAAACTGTTTTCAAAATTCTAAATTTCTTCTCTACGCGGACGATTTAAGGGTCTACAAAATTATATCTGATAAAGTCGATTGTTTTAACTTCCAGCAGGATTTAGATCGTTTCTCTAGCTACTGCTCTTCCAATAAGCTTTACCTTAGTATTCCAAAGTGTCATGTTATAACATTTACCAAAAAGAAAAATATTAGCGAGTTCGACTATCGTCTTGCCAATACGCCAATTAGTAAAGTAAGTTTTCTTCGCGATCTTGGTGTCCTGCTAGATTCGAAGCTCCATCTGGATGCTCATATAGAAAAAATTGTTAACAAAGCCTACCAAATGTTTGGTTTTGTCATGAGATCTTCCAGGGATTTTCGTCGACCTTCCACCTTTTTGCACTTATACAAATCAATAATTAGGCCACAGTTAGAGTTTGCAGTACCTATTTGGAACCCTTTTTACGTAAAATATAGTGATAGATTAGAACTAGTACAACGTAAATACCTTCGTGCTATGAATTTTAGATGTTATCGGAATAAAATGTCATACCACTTACTTCTTAAAAAGTATGATCTTCTGACCTTACAATCAAGACGGAAACTTCTGGAAGTTTCTCTCTTCTAGACTCTGTTCAATGTGTGCCGCAATCATTTTGATTGTCCAGACTTAGTTAGGAGTCTGTGTTATTCGGCTGCATCCGGTTAGACTGGAATCCGACCCTAACTTAGTTGGGAAAAGGCTAGGCAGATGATGATGACAAGTGTAGGTCTTGTGTAGTACCTACAAGAGAGGGTCAAACATGGAGGTGTACAAGCCGACCCTAACATAGTTGGGAAAAGGCTAGGCAGATGATGATGACAAGTGTAGGTCTTGTGTAGTACCTACAAGAGAGAGTGAAACATGGAGGTGTACAAGAAGGCGGGTATCACACCTCTGCCGCGAAACCGCAAACCGCATGATATTCCGCTACTCGAGATCGAATCGCGATTCGAGTAGCGGAATATTAAGCGAGTCAGTTGAATTGAACTAAGCACTGCGGTTTCGCTTCTATGGTTTCGCGGCAGACGTGTGATATACCACAGAACAGATAAAGCACCTGTTCTGTGTGATATACGATACCCGCCTAAACAAAATGTACAAATAGGCTTGATTTTGAAATGATATGGGCATTCCCAAGCAGCTTGGCATTCCTGATTTCTGAGAGAAATGATTGAAATAAAAAAGATACGAGTTTGTTGTCAACGTGTTGTCAGTGTCAATTTATAGCAATTTTGTTTTGTTTTCAAGTTAATTTAAATATTATTTATTTTTATAGAATCTTGCATCAAAATTTTATAAAATGTCTGTGTTCGACTTTTTAAACCCTCTTGCAAACCTAACACCACGTTTTACTGAAGAACAGTTAGAGGAAATTATACAATGGTTTGATGGCCACGCAAAGCCTTTGTTGACAATAAATGATGCACCTAAACCAACTAATGTAGTAACTATCGAACAATTAATATCATTTTTGGAGTTAAAGAAGTACAGTACCAAATATCACTATGAATTTGGCTAAGTTAATTAGATTTTAAATAATAATAATAATAATTTCAGAGTATATTGTGTGGGTCACTGTGGGTAGGATTTAGGACTTATAATTCAACTATTTACTTTACAGATACCATAGGAGACATTTCAAGTACCCTACTTATTTCGAAATTATGACTGAAGCGGAAAAATTGAATGCAGGGGTCACTAGAATGTTAACACAGGATCAATTTATTTATATGTTAAATCTTTGGGTAGTGGAAGCTGAAATAAAACATGAATTAGAACTTGCATTTGCAGTACGTATTTATTTTTATTATTATTATTTTTAGGGTTGCGTACCAAACGGGTGCCACTGGTGGCACGAACAGGAATTTAATCAATAATATTAAATTCATTCTCGTTCGAACGGGAATAAATTATAAATTGAATATTATGGATGGAACGGGATTACACCACCGAACCCTATTACTAAACCTACACCAACCGTCCGCAGTATGTCTGTTTGTTACACGGGTGTACCGTAACATGTAGCCAGTCGGCCTGCCTAGCGCTTATTCAGTTACCTGTCACAATCGTCACGTCAAATTGGGATTTTGGTCTAAGTACTTTATGTTTTCCAAGGCCACTATGATTTCTGCCCCCGAAAGTACCTCGGAAAGCATGTTATGTCGATGGTACCGGCTGTCATTCGTAGATCTTTGGCAGTCGTTACGTGTCGTCCGTAGTCCGAAAGTATGACAACCAGTCTTACCAAAGGAGTATCGTATTACCCAGTAACTGGGTTGTAGAGGCCAGATAGATAGGCAGGCGCTTTATATTCCATCTCGTAAACACGCGGTCCTACGGCCCGAGGCCGCACCAGCCGTTGCTACGCCTGTCGAGGCAGGTCGCAGCCCGTGCTGAGCATTCCCACACAGGTCTCATCGGATGCGACAGTTCCCACAACCTGTTGGCTAGTCTGGCGCGCGATCTGTTTTGTGAGAAAGCGGGCCGTGGATCTGCAGCATTAGACTGGAAGCCAACCCCACCATAATATAGTTGGGAAAAGGATAGGCAGATGCACTCTGAATTCTGCCTTTCGGTAATTTTCTTTCATATTACACTGCACAGATTCCTACTCAGCTTAGTCCAATATTTTTTCCTTTGATTATTTACACATGTAAATAATCAAAGATTTTCTCATATATTTTAAAATTTTAAATGCTCGCGCTTGGCCAATATCTCACCTGATTTTAAGCTTTTTTCAAACAGGTCTTCGATACAGAAAACAGACAGTCCTTGGAACTTCACGAAATCAAAGAAATTGTGACGACGTACGGCGACGATCCCTTCAGTGAAGTTGAAGCGCTCGAAATTATGCGTGATGCTAACTTTCACGGGGATGGTCATGTAGTTTATGCGGATTTCATCGAAAGTTTATTTAGCCTTGCCCCTGAATTATATGACATTAAAGTACGTAAGGACCTAGATATTTTTTACCAGTATTTTTTAAGGTCTGTTTTATTTTTTTATTCCCTGCAGTGGAATAGTACTTAGTCGGGTGAAGATAATTGATTTGAATTAAAAAGTTTTTTTTTTTTGTAGACAGAATTTCTGTATGAAAATGCCGACGAAGATCCTTCAGTGCCACCAGAACCCGTTATCAAAGAAGTACCATCTCCACCACCGCCAGCGCCGCCTCCGACAGCGCCAGAGCCGCCACCACCGCCGCCACCACCTCAAAAAAAAGAAAAAGGTGGTAAAAAAAAGAAGTGACCAGCATTTATTCGGCACAATATTAATTTGTTTTTTTTTATACATTACAATAACTATTACATCTAAGTTATTGTTAATAATGTGCGTTTTAATTCGACGGTTGACATCTCTTTCTCATTTCTCTCTTTTCTTCATTAGTTTCATGCATAAGATGTCATAGTATAAAAAGGCAGGGCAGTTTGTTCTGTACTGCTTTATGAGCGCATAGTGATTCCCCAGGGCCCCTTTAAGACTAGCTACGCCATGAATATTGACATAGATCGGCAAGATCAAGGCAGGATCCGATTGAGCGCGAGAATTAAACCCTTTTTAACCGACTTCAAAAATGGAGGTTCTGTATTTGACCCGTAAGTATGTATGATTGTATGTCCGCGATATTCTCAAAAACGAATGAATCAATTTTTTATGATTCTTTCATTAACCTGATCTTACATACTTTCAGGAAGGTTTTAGTAGCTGTATAATACATTAGGTATTCTTCTTTCGTTCGTCTTGGGCTTATATAATTTTATATTCAATTATAAATGGAAAAATAAATTTACTTTTAAAAAGTAAAAACCGACTAAACCAAAAATGAATAAGATAACTTTCATAAAAACTTGACAGCTTCTGAAGTTACTGTTTTCAATTCTTCAACGCACCTTAGCTTAAGTTTTTTAAGTTTCTATGTTAAGTTTTTTATTAAAGTTATTTTAGGTTTTTGAAGTCGGTTTTTTTATTAGAATGAGTTTATCTTTATTGTCATTATTTCCGAAACAAATCTCTGTTGCTTTTTTATCTGTATCCGTCTAATTTGTCTTGTCTGCGGTTCGTATATGACATGACATCAGAAATGTCGTTGTTGTCAGTGTAGGCAATGAGTAGCAATTTGGTGCAAAACATTTTGATTTTAACATTTTTCGTTCAAGTTCGTGTTAATATGTATTAATAAGATTGTATGAGCTTATACACGTATTAGTTGGCGTGACTGATTTTCTAATATATAAATAAGGTATCAAAACTAGGGCAATGGATCTTGAGGACAATGCTATGGGTCTAACCCACGAACAGACAGATAAAATACTTCAATTTCAAGATTTAACGGGAATAGAAGATATGTCTATATGTAGAGATGTTCTACAAAGGCATCAATGGGATTTGGAGGTAATATTTATCTCAATATATTGATATGGTGAACGATGTTCCCGTATGTCAGGCTGAAGACAAGCAACACCCGAAAGTAGAAAATAAAGGAAACTAAATGTAGCGTTTTGATTTATTTTATAAGTTAAAAATATGAGTTTGGCTTAACATTTCTCTCAATATTTTGTAGGTGGCGATCCAGGAGCAGTTGAATATAAGAGAGGGTCGACCATCAGTATTTGCGACAGAGGCCCGCGCACCACCTGTGGTGCACGACCATATAGCACAGCAAGTGTTTACAGATGAGGCCCCAGAAGGGCCAGGTGGTGTGCAAGGCCTGTTCCGCTATGTAGTCAACTTCGTAGTATCTATGTGCTATAGTACAATTACATCTGTGCTAAACTTGCTACTAAGTTTTGTACGTAATGAAGATAGAAGGTGTAAGTATCTCATATTCAAATTAATTACCTATTGTATTTGATTGAAATATATCTATAAATTCTTTGTGTTAAAAGTACATCAATGCTCGACCTAAAGAGAGCAAAGTGAAATTTATTTACCAAGTAAAAGTTTTTGTCTGTCAATCCAAATCCATTGGGTCATAAAAATCAGCTATTTCAGGTCTGCTGAAACATCTTTGCATAAATAAGTAATACTTGTCCATTTTTTTTTTAATTTCTGTGCGTGGGCAATTCCTGAGAACTCAATTTTGACATCCAGACAAATTTTTTTGAGGATTTATTGTACTAACATGGAGTTTTCCTTTAAGGTGCCACAATATACTGCTGTAATTTTAAAATGCTTCTATTTATATTATTTTGTTACGGCTAAAACCCGAAAAGGAACTATCATAATAATTTGTATCTTTTATACCCAGTTTAATACAATACCATCAAACTACAATACTTAATCTACTTAGTTATATCAATCTAATATATTTTAACAAAATAATTTTAAATCATGTCCCAAAAAAAAAAACTGTCATCACTGTGTCATGTTACATAATATGTTTTCTGTTTTTGTGTTTGACATGGAGTCGCGTCATCGACGTGGATCTCCACACTCGGTATATATTGACGTAATCATAATGTATTTGATTTGCAATAAGGTATCAACGGTTCGATCAGTCCTTGAATAAAATAATGTTTGAGAAAGGTGTTTTGTTTCATAGTTATTCAGAAATAACATAGAAATCGCCATTACCATGTTCGTAATTACCATGTTTTACCATGGATATTTAACCACGGTCATGATCAATCTTATATTATGGTAATGACGTAATATAAATGATTGTCATTACCATGTCTCCTAAAATTTGTTTATGAGGATAAAAGAAGGCCTCAAGTATAAACTTCAATGTCAATATAGTCCTAAAAAATGTAAAAAACGTAAAAACTTTTTTTTTTTCACAAACATCGAAATTGCATATTTCTCAGGAATTACTCTGTACATAATTATATAGTAAAACAAAGTACAAGAATGTTTTAGTTATGTGTTTCAAAATCAGGTCTCAATGTCTCATAATGGTGTTTTGGTTTGAATTATGTTTTAACTTTATTCGTCTTACTTTTCATAGTATTGTAGAGCTTATCTAGTCTGAAATGACACACCCCGCTACCACATTTACTATAGTGTATGTATAAAAATTTATACAAATTTATGTATGTAGTGGGGTGCATCATTTCAGGTTACACAAGCAAGTCAAGCTCTACATATATTTTTATTTCTAGTGGTGGCTGACCCACTGGGGGATGTCATGGGCTTCATCAATAATTATACATCCCGGTACAACCTTCACCCGGTGTTCTACCAGGGAACCTATGCACAGGCTCTTAATGATGCTAAGAACGAGCTACGCTTTCTCGTTGTGTACTTGCACTCCGAATCAGCCACAGAGACACAAAACTTCTGCAGGTATTGTAAAAATCTTCAAACTTTGCATACTTGTCCATTACAATAAATCACAATGTTAGTATTCAAATATTTTCCATTTAGGTTAGGTTAAAAGTTAGTAGGTAAGCTAGACTGATATGGTACTAACTTTAAACTGCTTAAGGAGGAAGCGTCAGCGTAGCCCGCGAAATTAAAATTTTCTTACGTTTTTTGCAATTTGCAAGTCGGTATTAAATTTTATGTTAAATGAAGTATGATTTGCGGCCGTAACAAATATGTTTTTACAGAATTATATACCTACAATAGAATCAGTAATACAACTCCTTAAGTTAGTATAGTCCTAAAATGTCAAGATTTCATGAACTAGTCATTTTTTGGGATTACCTGGTCTTAAAGAGTTGTATTGATCACTGTAATGATTCTAATTATGTAAATAGATACTTGTTACGACCGCAATTTATAATTTGATCAACGTACAATATAATACCGACTTGTAAATTACAAAAAACGTAAGAAAATTTGAATTTCGCAGGCTACCCTGACGCTTCCCCCTAAAGGGGATGCGCTAAGTTGGCCCGAGAAATTCAAATTTTATTCTTTTATGCAATTTGCTTAGAGTAACTAAACTTGACACTGTTTAGAAAAAGAATACATTTGACCATAATTGAATGTTTAATGACATAATAATAATATAATATCTTAGTAACATTGTTCACACACGGTCATCTGATCCCAAACTAAGCAGACAGCTAAAATTGGACTTAATAATGGTATGATATGGATTAGTAATGGACGTCCAGAGAATTACCCCATAGGTCTTTAGTCTTTTTTAACATTTGATGTGTTTACAGACAAACCCTAGCCGATCAAGACGTGATCCAGTATATAAACACTCACGCGCTATTCTGGGGCTGTGCGGTGGACACGGCGGAGGGGAGGCGTGTGGCGCAGTCGGTGGGGGGGCGGCGCTACCCGCTGCTGTGCGTCGTGTGCGTGCGGGAGCATCGCATGACCGTGGTGGCGAGGTCCGAGGGCTCCTGCTCTCCGCACCAGCTGCTCACTCGTCTGCGACGCGTCGTTTCGGATAATGAGCCGCACCTAGCTGCAGCTAGGGCCGACAGGTAATGTCTGTTATACTTAAGGCGAACGCCCGGGTAGCCCGTGAAATTCAAACTTTCTTACTTTGTATGTGGATCAAAATACGATTCGCAACCGAACAGGTACGTATTTACATAATTACAATATAATCATTAAAGTCATCAATACAACTCTTTAAGACCAAGTAATCCTATTGAATAACTATTTCATGAAATCTTGACATTTGAGGAGTGGTGTTACTGTTTATGATTTAATTCTGTAAATACATACAATCGACTCTCGATAGTTTGAATTTTTTTCTGATTCCTTGAAAATACTCGATAAATTGAATAAAATCAATGTTAACTGGTCCCCTCGGTAATTTGAGTTGACGGAATAGTATCTAGCCCGTCAACATGCAATAATGTGAAGTTCGGGCTTCCCTACTCTCTATAATTTAAAGCGTTTATCATGCCCCTATCGTTTGTTTGTTGACGGAATAGTATCTTGCCCGACAACATGCAATAATTTGAAGTCCGGGCTTCCCTACTCTCTATAATTTGTAGCGTTTATCATGCACCTATCGTTTATTTGTTGACGGAATAATATCTTGCCCGTCAACATGCAATAATATGAAGTCAGGGCTTCCCTACTTACTCTCTATAATTTGAAGCGTTTATCATGCACCTAAATAAGATATGAGTGAGTTTACAGTTCGCATTCCAGTCTACCTTTGAACGTTAAAGTGAGTCAGCTTGTTTAATTAATTTTTTCCTCCCTCCCTCTTGGTTATTAAAACTCCTGTTATTTTGAATTCTTGGTAATTTGAAAATTGTGAGTCGACTGTATTTGTTACGGTCGCGAATCATACTTTAATCAACATACAACCTAATACTGACTTGCAAATTGCAAAAAAACGTAAGAAAATTCTAATTTCGCGGGCTGCCCTGGCGCTTCCCCCTTAAGGCTTTAGTTTCATTTACAGTATGTTAGGTTAAACGAGGGACTTATTGAGGGGAGGGTAATCAGTATTCGATTCTCGTCCGAAATATGTAATAAACCTATAACCTTAATTTGTGTCGTAATTGTCCAATATAATACATTATTCATGAACACTCAATACTCAATTTTATTGCATTCCATAATGTGTACATATAACAATAGGTATGTTAAAACATCGAATCAATTATGGACCCTGTCGGGCACTGAACGCGCTATAAGTATTCTTGAAAACAGTAAAGTAATCACGCGGCAAAACACGTGCAGATCCTGCCGAAAACAAAAGCGCGTGCTCAAACCCCGCCCCTTTCCTTTGTGTTGTCTTCGATGCACCGACAGGACACACGGGGAGTGTGTCCTGTCGGTGCATCGGACCGGTCCCGCCCTGACCGTAGTCTATGCGAGTGCGCAGCTATGTCCGCATGTACAATTGCGCTTCCGACAACCCCGCTTACTTCGCGATAAATGTGTCCTGTAAACGTGTTGTTGAATAAACAAAAATGACGTCTTATATTCCAATGAAGAATATTGGGATAGTTCATGGCTACGCGTTATCTAATGCAATTAGCAATTAATTTGTACTGCGAGATGTTTCCCAATCGCTAGCGCAAGGGTGCATACACGTTGCGAGACTTTCTGCGAAATTTTTGGTATGGTTCTGTCAGTTATTTATCAATTTTTTATTTTTTTTTTGTTGAAATTGCACTCTCATTTTTCATAATGACTGGGCATTATGTATAGTGCCCAATTTATCACTTGGTCCATAACAGTGACACACACAAACATACTCACATCCGTATTTATAGTGTTAGTTGGTATGAGTACGTTTAATTCTTCTTTACCGAAAATTACCATATTTTCCGTAAAATACCGCAACTTACGGTAAAAAACGATTTGTACTATAATTTAATAGGTTAATTTTACCGCTTTACATCCCTACATCTGAACAAGATTTTGAGCAGATACCTACACCGTAACCGAATATTCGGCTCCTGTTCTAATTTCGTCTGTAACCGAAACTTTTGAAGTTAAGTTAAATTTTTTGAAATTGATATTATGATGCGAGCAGGGACTGAAAGCGGTTACGGTTAAAAGTTAATATATAAAGGTATCGGTATAGCTCAACCTTTATGTTAAACCATAAAAATGGTTGAGTTAAGCTGATACCTTTTTAAATAAAGGTTGGGCTAAACCGTTATTTAACCTCTACACGATTTTTTAAGGTTAAGGTACTGCTACCGAAACATTTATAAAGGTTATAGTACTTCTACCGAAACATGGTATGCATTTCCAACCTCAAATTCCACTACTGAAAAAAAGAACAGTATCGAAATATTTGGGAAGCCCTTATTTAAGTTTAAAGGTACTTAGCTTAATTTTTGGGTAATTCAGTCTCTGGATGTGAGACACAATGTTTTTCGTTGGTTTGTAAAAAAAACTGAATCTTCGGTCGGGACATTAACAATAATGAAACATCATATTTATTATCTTGGCTATTCAAAGAGTAATAATGATGTCCCCGTAGAGTGGAGCGCGAGGTAACGGCCCGGCTGCGCGCGGCGCAGGACGAGGCGTACGCGGAGAGCCTGGCGGCCGACCAGGAGAAGGAGCGTCGCCGCGCCGCCGACCGCGCCGCGCGCGAGCTTCGCGAGCACGAGGACCTGCAACGGCGGCAGCAGGAGGAGAGGCACAAGATGGATGTAAGTACCACACCCGACCTCTAGCACACTATGGAAAGACACGAAACTTCCTGCAATAGCTTCTACAACATTAGGTGGATACGCAGTGGTAGCCCGCGAAATATTCAGTTTTTTTTCGCGTTTTTTGCAATTTGCAGGTCAGTGTCAGGTTGTATCTTGGTCAAAATATGCTTCGCAACAATAACTAATATGTATTTACATAATTATAACTAAAAGAATCATCAATATGTCTAATTTAGATTTGCCGTGGTTTGATCTGATTTCCGAAATTAGACCAATTTGAATTTCGCAGGTTACCAGCAGGGCTAACATGACAAGCGCGAGATCGCTCTTTTTCTCAATTTGTCGAAATTTGTCTACGATTCTGACATTATTCTTTTTTTATTTGTGATGTGTTTGCTCTTGACTTTAGTCTAGGTCAGAGGTGACAGAGACAAAGTCAAAGATCGAATGATCTAACATTATTCTAATGCCTAACAGGACGGTTAGGCTCGAGTAAACTTGAAAAAAGCACTTTGACACTTCTTTATCTCGTGACGAGATACCGATGTAGCAAGTTATTAAAAACAAATCATTTTTATCATAGCAACATCGGCTCCGTCTCATTCATTCGATTTTACCCATGGAATTAGTATGTACTATATTTATTTTACGTCCACCTCTTTTAATTTATGTTAAGTTCTTTATGTAACTGACTATTTGATTAAAATTAAATGTTTTTCTTTGCCGAAATTAAAATACAAAATGAAAATTAGTGGCACATAATATACTCACTAGATATACCAAGATCCCTTCGTGCCTCGGAAGCACGTTAAGCCGTTGGTCCCGGCTGTGTTATTCGTGGATCTTTGACAGTCGTTACGGGTCGTCAGAAGCCTGAAAGTCTGACAACCAGTCTTACCAAGGGGTATCGTATTTCCCAGTTACAGGGTTGTGGAGGTCATATAGGCAGTCGCTCCATGTATTGGGTTGGTAGGAAACTCTTGCGACACAACTTTCTTTAAATAAACATAATATTTTATTAAGACTTTGTTAATTACTGATATACTCTCCTTCTTCATCTACAACTCTTGCCCAACGCCCCGGTAAACTTTGAATCCCATCCGTCCAAAAATCCTTTGGTTTTAAATAAAAAAACTCTTCTAGGGTATTTTGAAGGTCTGTTTGGTCATCAAACTGTTTATCGCGTAAATAATTTTTCAAAGCCCGAAACAAATGGTAATCAGACGGAGCTAAGTCTGGTGAGTATGTTGGATGAGGTAAGACTTCCCAATCTAGCTCTGAAATAGTTTGTTTAACTAATTTAGCTATGTGTTGCCGAGCATTATCATGAAGAAGACCGTTTTTGTTTAATAATTGCAGACAGATTTCGTAGTTGTGACGAGTAGGTCTCTGCGTTTATTGTGGTGTCACCGCCCGATTTGCTCCGAATCTAATGCATCGATTAAGTTGAAATTTGGTACACATATACATTTCTGTAACCCAAACACGGACGTGTAAAGAAAATAAATAAATGATGAAAATCAAAAACATAAGTTTTCAAACTTACCATGTGACATATCAAATGAAAGGGCTTACTGTGAGGGTCTCAAATATATTTTTTGTATAATTTTAAAATAAAGTGTTTTAAAGTTATTTAAGAAAATAGACGAAAATTAACCATTCCCCCTCTTTTTCCGTACCTCAAACTGAAAAAAACGGAACCCTCATAGGATCACTCGTGTTTCTGTCTGTCTGTCTGCCCGTCCGTCTGTCACAGTCAATTTGCTCCGAATGTAACGGACTGAATAAGTTGAAATTTGGTATACGACGTACACGTATGAATTTCTGTGACCCAAACACGGACGTGTAACATAAATAAATGAATTTTGCATTTGGGGGTCAATTTTGGGAGGCAAATAAGAAAATTTTAAAAAGTTTTGCAAACTGTACCGTGTGACATATCAAATGAAAGGGCTTACTGTGAGGGTTTCAAATAGATTGTTAATATAAATAGTTTCAAAGTTTTTCATCCGCATCGATGTCGACTGGTAATGTTCCCAAGAGACTGGCGGCATTACCACGTTGTATGGCAATGCTTAGCATCTGGCCAAGGTAAAAGCCAGCCCTTGGGTCACGGGAAGTGTCAACCAGCCGTTTCGAGATTTCCTTAAAGAGACAGTAAGACCATGGGCACTAAGACCCCACGGCCCGAGGGTTTCAACCCCAGACGGCTCGAAAATATAATTACCTATAAGGTTATTTATATTTATTTGCGCGGCTTGGGGTTTTCCGCAGCCGCAGCAGTGGCGCTAGCACAGCACGCTGAGCCAGGATAATGGGATGGCGCAAGAGTATCGGTACACGTCGCGTCCCACACTAAAGGTTTACCCACCTTCCATGTAAATAAAGACATGCCGTTCGGTCTCTTGCCATCGTCGCGTGCCAAGTCATTGAGTTCTAATACAATTGGAACGCCGACAAGAGATCGTCGGATGATGTCATTAAAGTTCGCGTGCCGTGCTAAGCGACCCGCACTTCGGCTGCAAGACAGGCCGTGGTGTCCGAGGCTATTGATAACTTCGCCACAGTGACAGCGATGAGGAGAACAACATGAAGCTCCTTGCCGTTTTTAAAGTTATTTAAGATAATATACGAACATTGACCATCCCCCCTTATCTCCGTAACTACTGAGCCTAAAATTTCGAAAAAAATACAGAAAATAGTTTTATACCTATAGATTACGAGAACACCTATAAGAAGTATAGATTTATATATTTTTCGTATGGTCTTTACCTATGAAATTGCCGTTTAGTATGCAGAAAGTTAATTTTGCAAACTCCCTATTTTAGCTATTTAGTTATTGTTTTAAACTTAGCGGTACCCCGCCGCGACATTATAGCGCCATTTCAATAAGCAAACCTTATCGTGCCATCCATCAATTTCTATAATTAAAATATTTATAGGTAAAGTCATTTTTATATAAATAGCTGTTGCCTGCGACTTTGTCTGCGATCCAGGATGAATAGAGGCCTATGTCCTACTCCAGGGCATGGTCTACCATGTGCCAAATTTCATCCAGATCCGTTCAGCCGTTTCCGCAAAAAGTTTCTATAATAATATAATTCAATCATGATTCGAAAGACACGTGGCGCCATCTATATTAATAAGAACGTGATTGTTGTTTCCCTCGGGAACAGTACTTTTTTTCGGGATAAAAGGTACCCTTTCATCATCACAGCTTCTTACTAAATGGCACCAGCATTACTGCGGATGTGTACTGTGAGGAACTGGACACAATGTTGAGAAGCTCGCAAATCTCCGGCCAGCCTTGGTTAATCGCTCGTCCACGCTCCTACACGACAACGCTCGACCTCATATGGTACACCACAGACGGTATCTAAGCTACAAGAGCTAGGGTTGGAAGGTTTGCGTCATCTTCCGTACTCATCTGACCCTGCGCCGGCAGACTTCTACTTTAAAAAAAAATTTGGACAACTCCTTGGCAGGGAAAAATTCAATACCCGAGAGGCAGTACAAAATGCCTTTGAAGAGTTTGTTGGCTCCCTTACACATGACTTCTTCAAGAAGGGCATTGAAAAATTACCACTGCCCTGGCAGAAATGCATCGATAGCATGGCTATATATTTTGATTAATAGAAATAAAAAATCCTAACTAATATTATAAATGCGAAAGTAAGTTTGTTTGTTACTTTTTGACGCCTAAACCACTGAACCGATCTTCCTGAAATTTTGCATATACGTTGTCATGAGTACAGAAACGGACGGGGTACCTTTCATCCCGAAAAAAAAATACTGTTCCCGAGGAAAACAACAATAACGTCATTTATGATAATAGATGGCGCCACGTGTCTCACGAGTCATGATTGAGTTATACTATTTTGGAAACTTAAGTAGTAAAGTATGTAGTTTTTTTTTAATTTTTTATTTAAGTACCTAATACATTTTGTGAGTTGAGAGACATACAGATTGTACTTCGGAGAGTGTGCCCGAGAACTCCACGACCTCATTCCACCGGCCCCCTTCTACCACCGGACATCTAGACGCACTGCCAGTTACCATCCCTACCTGGTTGCTATTCCACCAATTCGCACTAAGCGCTTCCAAATGTCTTTTATAATGCGCACAGCAAAAGAGTGGAACTCACTACCTGCGTCTGTGTTTCCGAACGTATACAACCCTAATCTCTTCAAAGTGAGAGTGAACAGGCTTCTTCTGGGTAAGCTCACTCCATCGTCGACTTTGTCTCTGTCACCTCTGACCTAGACTAGAGTCAAGAGCAAACCCATCACAAATAAAAAAAAAAAAAAAGACCGGTTTTTCATAATACTATAAATGCGAAAGTGAGTTTGTTTGTTACGCTTTCACGCTGAAACCGCTGAACGGATTTGGATGAAATTTGGCACATGGGTAGACTATAACCTGGATTAGGACATATAATACTTTTGATCCCGGTAGTAAGTTCCCGTGGGATAATTTCCGACAACCACGCGGGCGAAGCCGCGGGTAAAAGCTAGTTTTATCAATATTTTCGTCAATCCAACAACGATGGGGAACCATGTTGGTGTAATTATCTATAGAAGTATGTATTTACAAAAAAAAGTAGTATATGACTGTAGTATATCGGTTATCTGGTTTCCATAGTACAAGCTCTGTTTAGTTTGGGATCAGATGACCGTGTGTGAATAATGTCCCAGGTTATTATTATCCCCCAAACACAATCTATTACACATAACATAAAATCACGCCGGTAATACCCGAAAGGTTAGGCAAAGCTGTACCTATCGTGCACGTGCACCCACATTTCGCCAGTTATGTGAAGTCCAATGTAATAGAGGGCGTGACCTGTATGCCATCAATCGGGCACAAATCCAGACTCCGGGTTGCTATTGAGAGATCCCTGATAGAAAAACCCAATAAAACTACCCGACCTGGCAATCGAACCCAGGACCTCATGCTACTAGACCAACGAGGCATCTATTAAACATGTGTGTAATAGCTGCAAGTTCAGCTCTCCTATTGTACTGAAGTCTATACGTCAGCTGGTGGAAGCCCGCGCGGCCATGGCGGCGCGCCTGGCGCCCGAGCCTGCGCCCGGCCAGGGCACCGTCGTGCTGCTTATACGGCTGCCAGGCGGTGAGAGGCTCACGCGCCGGTTCACGCTGACGCATACCACGCAGGTTAGTTCATCATCGTTATCAGCTGTCAATACAGGGAGTATCGGAAAGGTGTGGCCAAATTTAAAGGTATGGTACAGACCATCAAACTGAACAACTTTCTCCACGGGACCAACATCGTAATCGAGAAACAATAATCAGCTGTTCCATATATTTGGGTCGAGTAAGTATTGAAGTTTTGCCCGGGACAGCTGATAATTTTTACGATGATCGTCCCATAAAGTTGTTCAACTTGATGGTCTGTACATCACCTTTAAATATCACCACACCTTTCTGATACACCCAGTATAAGTTTGAAATTGAGCGAGTGTGGTGATCACCATCAAACGTAAAAGTTTGGCGAGTTTAGAATTAAGTAACACCTCTGTATTATAATTATATGAAATAAAAATATTAAAAAAAAAAAAATCTCGTGCCTTCTCTGTATGAGAAGAGCCTTGTGGGGCCATAATAGGCTGCTATTATTTGTATTATCATCAGTATCAAGTTATAGCAGTCCACTGCTGGACATCGTATACGATTGCACGCCTTCGCAAGGTAGCCGAAAGCGAGTAGCCGAGAATCCAGTTGATTCTCGGCTACTCGCATTCGGCTACCTTGCGAAGATCGACTCTCAACCTAGCCTGCAGGTTATCTATGAGAAATTCCTTTAATTTAATTCACTGTGGCCGATGTTTAGTGCCTCAGCGCTTTTTATAAATTTGGACATCTTAGGTATGCCCTGTCTTTAATGACTTGTAATATTTTTCAGGATCTATACGACTTCGTGTTCAGTCACCCGCAGTCTCCCGAAGAGTTCGAGATCACAACTAACTTCCCGAAGCGTGTGCTAGGGCGCGGGGCCTGCAGCCTGATAGACGTCGGTCTCAAGGATAGGGACGTGTTGTTCGTTAACGACGTAAACGCATAAAATGCGTTAGTGTTCTGATGCGTAGTTTTAACATCTGGTTGGGTTTGCCACGGAGTGGTGTGCAAATTGAGGGAACGGAATTTGCTTGATTGTCATCTGATGAGAAACGCGTGTGTGGCTGTCGTTAAATGAACTTCTCGCATACTTTGGGCCCGAATCCCCGCGTCTGCAGTGACTAAGTGGCGACTTACTATGCTACGGGTTCGAAATCTCGAGCTATGTGAGGCAGGCAGAGAAAATCATTGAGGTTGTAATATGTATGCGTGTGAGGGTGAGAACACTACATTTGCTCACTATTCCGTGGTCATAAGCGTTTCAACGTTAATTGTAAAGTTGGCACTACACCACTCGCGAAGTTGATCGAAATTAAGCGAATACGAGAGTGTAGACTTCGTGTAACCGTTTTAACCGCTTTTAATTTCGACCAGTACTTCGTCGAAGCAACTTCGCGAGTAGTGTAGTGCAGGTTTAACTACCGCGTCGAATATCGGCCGGTCAGTAGTGGAACATGTACATAATACACTGAACAAGATACACATAATAAACAGGCAACTTGTAAAGTTGTGTCATTCATTTTAACTGCATGACCAATGTAAGTATCTTATTCAGAACAACCACACAACTGCTCACACGAGTAGGCGTATATTTATTAGGACACGCCACGCGTATCGGCGGTTTTGGGCACTTAATTTCAATAATAAAATAATAGATACAAAATAATACTAATACCTGAATAGGCATTCAACGAATTAACATCATTCGAATACTCCATTTTAATTCTACACAGTCGGCAATCGTACACCTTTTTTCAGTGCATATTATGCAGTATAAAGCGGTTGAGACTCACGGTACTAATTGACATTTTCTTACCATTTTAATTTATTATGTCATGTGAATTTATTAAAATGTCGAAAAGTCCGTCAGTCAAAAGGATTACCCACTGTGTGGAGTTATTTATACTGGTTGTGCCAAACTGGTATTATTGGACCTGGCGCCACACTGGTTTCACAAACATTTTTCCTTATGTACAATGGCAACAAATGTTTGGTCCAATATTTGGGGTTAGTGTGGAGCTGGGATGTTGCTGATATCGAGATTAGGACACCCTGGAAATCAGGGTTATACTAATTTTGTACTTAAATATAACAATAGCGCAATAAGCTCCCTTTTCACTTGTGTTGTAATATCGGCGTTTGTGATCGCTGGACGATTGCAATTTCTATTTTTATGCCCCTCAATATATAACTATAATAATGATCTGTAGTTTGGGTAGACTTAACGAAATAATAATTACTTTTAGAAGGTCAGGAGATTGGACTTATGTCAATATTTAATTGAAATTATGCCAATGTATGTCAATTGAATTTCTTCTATATCCAACCCATGCAAGTAGGGTCATTATTGAGGACTAGCCTCGCTATATTAATGGCCTTCTTACTTGGGCTAGCTTCTTTACACTCCAATTAATGTGACTCGTAAAATTAGCAGTTGATGTTACTAGACACAATATTTGTAATAGCCAGCTGTATCTGTAATGATGTAATAAAATTTGACATCTCTCATATTGTGATGCTCAAAAAACGTATGTGTATTAGTACAATATTGGTCGATGTTATATGACTGAAAGCAGAGGTTCCCAGACTTTATTTTCTCGTAGACCACTTTCAAAATTTTGCTGGTTCCGGTGGACCCCTGCAGATATATTTACTTCATTATTCTCCCATAACTCGACAAAAAACGCGTTTTGTCACGCCAACGTAGACCCCGTCGAGTCTTTGGGAACCAGCGACTTAAAGGAACAGTCTTGACATAAAACTTTTGGAGTTTTATGGGTGAATGTCTACATTTTATTGTGATATTCGAGTGTTGTATGTATGTGCTAAAATATTGTGTATCCTAAACCAAAACTGGAATTAAGACATAATATTATTTGGAAGATGCGTGAATTTAATTGCATATCATATTTACACTTTCTACTCTGTTATATTGCTTTTATTTTTATATGTAAATAAGAACTGTTCTTGCGCTAGTAAAGACAAAGGTTTTGTGTCCTCTATGTTACCTACTTAAACACGACGCAGATTTGTTTGAGTCACTGATTTCTTACGCTTCAAGTACGGTATCGTTTTGTGAACGTTTAAGGTTTCATACTAGATGAACCATTTGTTACATGCCGCAGTTGTAAATGCCTGTGATAACAATGTGGTAATGGAGGACACTTAAAAATTTCAGTGCTAAGCTGTTAATCTACAATGACAAGTCTCCAACAGGCTATCTTCCTCGTATTTGAATAAATTCTCCGTCGTGTTTTCATAACCATTTAAAATTAGTTTTGTTTTTATATCAAACTGATGCGAGATCTGAGGGTTTATTCCCGGTCGTCCCCACTGGGGATGACTGGGAAAAAAAAGTCTCGTTCCTCCCCAGTGCTGACGATTGGAACTTTTTATTTACACAAATTCTTAGTTTTAAGGTGCGTATCACAGATGGCACGGTGGTACGATGGTACGAATCTTTTTTTAATACTGATAAACCGATCTGAGGGACTATGCTCAGAATACAATGTTTTTTTTTGTGGCAAACGAAAAAGCTCCACAGCGCATAGATGCCAGTTTGCGCATAGGTTTACCTAATTTCCGTTATGACAAGCATCTGCATATGCCACTAACAATGCGAAAGATAAGGAACAAAACTAATTTTATTTAGGTAAGTATGTAAATCTATAATTAGTAAGTTATGATTGATATTTTATAAGGTAGCGTTAAATAGATCAAGGTACATAATGTTATTATATTTCTTGGAATTTTGGTTAAATATCGCTTGCTACTCGTTTCCATTGTTTTTATTGTACTGTTGTTTTTTAAAAGAGTTCAATAATTGTATTTTAATTAGGGTTTTTGTTAACTATTTAGTACCCAAAGGTATTTACGAATGTAATTTTTTCTTGCGCAAAGATGCGGCGCATTGGGGTCAAAGGTTAGATACATGCATTTATTTCAAAAACAAACTGTGTTATATTGTTTTGTTGTATTATAGTCATGTTTCTTCCTAAATAAATGTTTTTATTTAAATATCTACTTTTAACGACTCCGTTATTATTTCCAGACCCTACCGTGTCTATAAATGAAATCTCTATTTTTCTTTACATTATTTAATAGAAACCCATAAGCCAACAACACACCAAAAACTAAACACCATAATGGAATGTAGGCACTTTTTAAACATTCACCGATTTCATTTATATAAGTAAAAGCGTAAATGAAAAGATACATAGATTACAAAATGATATAATACAACTAATAAAATTTGTTAAATATTTAACACACACCTAGAATACTATACATAGTTTTAATTTTAATCTATTATTTAAATTCAAACTTCAATAGTAGTACCTGTTAGTATTATTGCTAATGAAACATTACTATTCTGTTACAAATAAATAAAAACGTTGGTGTATCTTTAACAAAATGTAAGGACTTGATATGTTGTAATTATATTACCATGATGTCCGAAATATTGTAATGTACATTATTTGAAAATAGTATTGATATACAGTATGTTAACCAACAGAGGGCGTTCCCGTTAACCCGCAATAGTATAGCATCCATACATGCTAAAAAAAATATTACCATTCGAAAACAAAATGGTTTTTATTTTTTTTAATATTAAAATATTCACTAAAAATGCTAAAAATATTCACTAAAATATTCAAAAAAATATAAAAATATTCACTAAAAATAAAAACTAAATTGCGATGTTTCCGTTCTTCAAGTACGCGTGTACAGAGTGTTTCTTTTACGTATCAATTTAACATTTTTAGTGAATATTTTAATATTAAAAATAATAAAAACCATTTTGTTTTCGAATGGTAATATTTTTTTTAGCATGTATGGATGCTATACTAATGCGGGTTAACGGGAACGCCCTCTGTTGGTTAACATACTGTATATTTAAAATAAAACAGCTGACTTGCAGAACTACGCGAGGGTGTTCAAACATTAATAAAGACGACCTCCTCCATTTTGGAAGTCGGTTAGAAACACAGATGTTCTTAGCAGAAACAAGGAATAAATAACAAAAACAAATGTTTGGATTGGACAAAACATTTTCAAATAAAAAGGTTCAAAAGTTTTATTAATATTTAGAAAGATATCTTTCAAGAATTGGAATATCTTAAACAACTATATGTGTTTTTTATATTACTGGATTTCTATGGTAGCAATTCAAAAGTAAGTATGCAATTATAATAAAAATAGGATGGGTAAAAAAATACTAACAATATATATAAACTTAATATGAATACAATTTACACTTAATAATGGATGGAATAGGTACATAAATACCACCAGGATTTACTTCATACAATTATGACTATTATTTTTGTCTTTCTGTACATTGAGCTAATCTACTCAATCACAAATATTCTAATCACAAAATTACTACAATAATGTTCGACGTACCTAAAAAAGCTAATTTATCACACTTTGGTTTTAAAACTAATACACATTTAATTTGTTCCTGAAAGTTATCATAAGTGCGAGAATTTGGCCGAAACTTGTTTAACAGTTTCTACAAAGTAGTTATATTTCGTTATTACAGCTACAATTACCTATATTAATAGATTTCTCACTCTTTGACTAAACTTTAATCTTAGAAAAAAAAATCTTAGATGTTTCCTTGTAATGTACAATATACAGTCCATGAAGTTTTTACAATTGCTCTTATATTGGGCAGTTACGTTCTTTCGAAAAAAATATTTATTTCTTTAATATAAAATCTATAAACATCGATTGTACTTTAGTCTAAATAGGTACCTACTATTTTACGTGCTGTATAAAATTCCATTGACGGAATTTCCAATCGTAACTGTGGAATAACTTGTGGATTAATGTTGATGTTGTTAGCGCCAAACTGTCTGGCGGCATAGTTGCGCATGTACCGTACCTACTCCTGCGCAGTAGCGATATTGGCCCTGGAGTGCGTCTATGAGAAATTTATACTAATGTTGGTAGTCAATGACTTCATTTTCTGAGGCTTGTCATATTGCATCATGCGCACAGTTAATTTTTTAACAAATATCAATGCGCAAACTGAAGTTTAGCGCTGTCTGCCTGGATCCCTATCCCATAAAAGCGTGAATACAGTCGTCTTTGAAGCCGTGTTTCTTCAGCAGATCGAGGCAAGCATACGTGAACTCTGTTGGGCCGCACAGGCAGGCGTAGTGAGAGCATCTGTCGTCGCACTTCACGTCGCCCAACGTTTCAGCAAGGAGTTCGTCTCTGATGCGACCTCTGTGACCTGACCAGGATGAGCTGGCGTCTGATAGGACATGCGTGATCTTTAGCCTGAAAAAATATCGCGTTTGTCACTTCGGATTGATATACTGAATAAAATTTCCATTGAGGTTTCTTATGTTCCAGCAAATAAGTCTAACCCGTCTGTCTGTCTCTTCATAGTTTTGCCTAGTTAGGGGCATGATTTTATGAGGCCGTATACGAAGTTTTGCCGATTTTGCTGATTTACATGATTTTACAGTTAAAATACTGTATTTCTATACGTTTTTAATGCACAACATGAAATATAATTTGAATTATGATCTAGTGAAGGAGTTACTTTTTTTATTTAATTTGGATTAATCGATCTAAAACCGGTGACTGTTTTGTGAATTTTTGCTGTAAGAGGTTTAGAATATCACATTTACGAATCGTTTTGACGTGTAAAGGGTATAAAAATTGAAATGTATTCTTGTGAAAGTCGTCTATACAGGGTGGCCCAAAAGTCGTGGATCAAACGCAACTAGGGGTTAGATGGGGTCATCAGCTGCAAAAAGTTGTTCTACGGGAGGTCCTTAAGGTCAACCCCTGCAGAGTTATAATTTATTTTGTGTTTTTATGAGAAAATTGACTTTTTTTAACTAATTCTTATTAAAATTCGAAAAATCTACATCCTGTATCTTTTTTATAATTTTCACTACATTGGTACTGATGAGTCCTTGCGTTAGACATGCTATTTATGGTTGTTTATTGGGTGTGTTGAAGATAATATTAAGTTACACGATTTTTTTTTTCTCAAATCATAACTTTTCATTTACTTCGGACCCCACTGTGAAAAAAAAATACTCTACCGAAAAGTGACCCTGTATTACAAGTTTTGGCGCATTTAATAGGGATTCTGAAAAGGTATTACACATGGCTATGCATGGCTTTGATATCTTTCAAGGACGATTATTCGTAGCAAGGCCAAAGTTAACCCAACCATAAAACTCGGTTAGGCTTATTTAAAAATAAACTGGAACTAATACAATTAATGACAAAGACTCTCTGCCTCTCTTTTACACTAACCATTTAATCCTTTGTCAATAAAAGGCCGGTTCGCCCGTCAGTTCAGGTAGCTAATTTGCTAGGGTACAAGTTACTAACAACAGAGGTGCATTCCGTAGGTTACGTAGGAATTTTATTAGACGGTGCAGATTATGTATTATGGCCAGAGGCAGGAATTTTGAGCATTTATTGTAAAACGTTTTGCTTAATAAAACAATTATTTCACAATCGTTGTTTTGTTTTTTCGTCCTAGAAAGATATTAGAGCCACACATGGCCATGTGTAATACCTTTTCAGAATCCCTATTAAATGCGCCAAAACTTGTAATACAGGGTAACTTTTCGGTAGAGTATTTTTTTTTTCACAGTGGGGTCCGAAGTAAATGAAAAGTTATGATTTGAGAAAAAAAAATCGTGTAACTTAATATTATCTTCAACACACCCAATAAACAACCATAAATAGCATGTCTAACGCAAGGACTCATCAGTACCAATGTAGTGAAAATTATAAAAAAGATACAGGATGTAGATTTTTCGAATTTTAATAAGAATTAGTTTAAAAAAGTCAATTTTCTCATAAAAACACAAAATAAATTATAACTCTGCAGGGGTTGACCTTAAGGACCTCCCGTAGAACAACTTTTTGCAGCTGATGACCCCATCTAACCCCTAGTTGCGTTTGATCCACGACTTTTGGGCCACCCTGTACAATGTATGGACACTTTTTCCCACTTTCATATACATTTTTTGAGTAAAAAACATTTATCTTATGTTAATCAAAATGGGCAAAAAATTGCTTTTGATTTCGGCTACTTAGAAAAAAAAAACCGGCCAACTACGAGTCGGACACGCGCGCGATCGGTTCCGTACCAACCGTTCTCTATAAAAACGGCAAAAAAACACGTTTGTTGTATGGGAGCCTCTCTTAAATATTTATTTTATTCTGTTTTTTAGTATTTGATAACCCTAAAAATGCAGGTAAAAAAATTTGCAATAAAAAAAAATTAAAATAACCTAAATCTCGCATTAAGGCCTGTGTTCAACAACATTCAAACCACTGGTTAGGTATTTAAACAGTTGTTTTATATCAAATTTGAAAGGAAGTTTGACAAAAACCAACTGTTTAAATACCTAACCGGCGGTTTGAATGTTGGTAAACACAGCCCTAAAATACTCGACGCAAAATTAAAAAGTAAGTAGCTCTTTCATTAGATCATAATTGAAATTTATGTTGTGCATTATAACTTATAGAAATACAGTATTTTAACTGTAAAATCACGTCTGTAAAATTTCTTATACGGCCTCTTAAAGAGGATGATTAATGGACAAATCGAATTAAATCACCACACTTGGTATCTCTGATCTAATGAGATTGATGATGATGTAATATCCTTGCCGACCCGACCCCTAGTCGACTTTATTTCGAGCCAAAATAAAAGAATGGCGGGTTGATAATACACTACTCAACAAAGTCTAGGGAACAAGCTAACTATATCAACTTAATTAAGAAAACTCTTTAGAAGAAGTACTGGCTAAAAAAATTGTATATGTGTTGATTGATATCATTATCTGCCTAGCCTTTTCCCAACGATGTTGGGGTCAGCTTCCAGTCTAACCAGATGCAGCTGAATACCAGTATTTTAGATGGAGCGACTGCCTATCTGACCTCCACAACCCAGTTACTGGATAATACGGTAGCCCTTGGTAAGACTGGTTGTCGGACTCAGGCTTTTGACGACCTGTAACGATTGTCAAAGATCCACGAATGACAGCCGGAACCGACGGCTTAACGAACTTTCCAAGGCACGGAGGAGTCTCGGTATGAAAAGATGGTCACCCATCCACGGACCAACCGCGGCAAGCGTAGCTTAACGCGGGAAGAGATATTGAGGGCTGAGGGTATTTTGGAAGCAGGGCGTACTCAACGTGAAACTGCCGACGCTGTCAACACGCAGCTAAGCGTAATTTGCCGATTATGGGCGCGTTAGAGGACTACAGATTAACGTCACCGTAGAAATAGGGTCACTACTCAGAGACAAGACCACTTTCTGCAAAATGCTGCGAGGAGGCAGCCTAAATTTACGGCTCGCCAGCTGGTAGGAAGACTCCAGTCTCAGCACCAAGTGGTCATCAGTGACCAAACCGCCACGAGAAGATTGCATGAACTTAATCTTCACGCTCGCAGACCGCCTAGAGTTTCAGCTCTTCGACGTGGATATCGAGGTATTGTGAGCTAACTGCACTTTTGCACTCGACTGACACTCAGTTGGCTCGTGTTTCTTTTTTTTCTGATAAGTCGCGCTTTGGATTTAATTCCGATTCAAGAAGAGTGCGTGTTTGGCGAGTTCCTGGTCGCCAGAGTGGACTCAGAATCCTCAGGAAGTTCATCCGGACCAGGACGTGATGGTGTCGGCTGGAATTCGCTTGAGTGGAAGAATCCGTTCTCGAAACAAATTAACGAAACGAAAAAACGAGGTAATTTAAATGCCGAACAATACTATGACTAGATTGTATAACCTGTGGTCATCCCTCATCGACAGCACTATGGCCAAGATTTCATGTTTATGCAAGATAATGCGCGTGCACACCCAGCCAGCCTGGTGATGAATGTGCTCTACGAGAACAATATGACGCTACTAGATTGGCCTGCTCAGTCCGCTGATCTCAATCCCAAAGGGCATAGAGCATGCGAGGGATCTGCTCGGGAGAACAGCGTTCAGTGACCTTCCTCAAAATTTGAACACGGAAGAAAATCGTTTTGCACATCTTTCCAGAGTATGGAGCGATATTCCATCCACAGGTGACATAAACATCCTGATACTCACAGCGATGTAGAGCCTTGTGAGGTCCAATAGATTATTAAAAAGTTGATAGGAATGTTTTATTTATTTAATGGCATGTGGGCTCGTGGCTAAATGTTACCAGCCGCATGGGTCGATCGAAGGATAAGCTACACTTGCCGTAGTCGGTTGGTGGGTAGTATATCGAGACCCTTGACCCTTTGACAGTGCTTACGAGTAGTTAGAAGCCCAAGAGTCTGACAACCAGTTTTACGAAGGGGTATCATGTTACCCAGTAACTGGGTTATAGAGGTCAGATAGGCAGTCGCTCCATGTAAAATACTGGTATTCAGCTGCATCCGGTTAGACAGGAAGCCAACCCTAACATGTTGGTAAAATGCTAAGCAGATTGATTGGTATCTGCATAGGTATAGTATGTACTAGCGTTATCTGGGCGTTGTTTTTTTGTTAATTTGCAAAATCAGATTTTTTTCGTTTTTGGTACCTACCATTATAGATTTTCTTAATAAATTTTGATTTTTCCACCCTTTTATTTAAACAAATAATTAAAATCTGTATTAAATTACGCTTCAATTAATATAAAATCTGTTACATAACAAACACATAACCCTCCTTTTGGGCTTCGCCGCAGTCAGGTAAAAAGTGTCCAAATGAAAATAATTACAATACCTACCTACTATGAATACCCTTATTCCCTAGACTTTTTTGAGTAATGAAAGAAACCATTAGATGGCATTAATCCGTATTCGAGAAGGTATTTGAAGAAATAAAAATACTAAGAACCTGTCATCCTCTTTCGTAATTTCTTCGAAGTTTTCACGAAATAGAATGTCTTCTTCAGTTTTATTGAAGAACAATAAGTGCGTCCGTTCACTGAAACGTAAAATTTCGCAAATTAATTTAGGTAAATACTTAAATATCACAAATAATTGAATTTAGAAATATTCATAAGCCCTAAGTGGCCCACTCACTATCTCTATTGGAATTACGAGAAATATCCAGATCAAAGGAAGTGTTCTTATGAATTCAGAGAATAATGTGATTCTTGAAGTAGTTTCCACGCTCGAATGTCGAGACTACTTTAATATGGATTAATGATGACGGAGCAGCGAAAATGATTGATGTTGTGACCTTGCTTAAAGCCGACAGCCAACTTCCGATAGATTTCGTGCTGCAGGGGTGTTCTTTGTATTTATTCCACTAATATTATATAAATTTACTTTAAAAAAGTAAAAAGCGACTTCAAAAACCTAAAACGCATAAAATAACTTTCATAAAAAACTTAACAGCTTCTGAAGTCGGTGCCAAGCTAAAGTGCATTGACATTGAAGACACCGAATTCAGAAGCTGTTAAGTTCTTTATGAAAGTTATTTTATTCGTTTTAGATTTTTGAAGTCGGTTTTTACTTTTTTTTCCATTTTTGTTTGTTGTGTTTTTGAGAAAATCGAGGACATACAAACATACATACATACCTATATACATACAACATACGGGTCGAATAGAGAACCTCGTTATATAAGTCGGTAAAAAATGTAAAAGCTCCTGAAGAAGTTTGTTAGATAATCACGCATATACGGTTTATAATATATTGTACATATATGAGGCAAGGCATACCTACAGATATAGCATGACCTGGATTAACACATCTATGAGTTTTATATTAGTTAGATACTAAAATGGGATTGAAGCAGCGGTAAAACTTGGAAAAGTTATATATTAAAAAAAAAAAAAATACCTAGGTTCTACAGATTTTTTTTTAATGTTGGATCTTTTAATGTAGGTCAGTATGATTTACGAGAGATACCTTGAATGGCATGTTCCCTTTGACTAAAATTGGCTACCAATGTTTAATTTAGAAAAAGAAGTCTTACCATCTTGGATTAGATCTTGATATCATAAACTTGATCAGGCCAAGCATAGGCGTGACTCCAGTACCGGCAGCTATCAAATACAACGTCTTCACTGTCTTCAACTGAAACGAACCATAGACAATAAATCATACCCATGTCATTCTATTTCTATAAATATGATTTAAGATGATAAATATATGACAAAGAAATAATGGTCAAGGAGGAAGTAGGTGTATTTTTATGGGTTTAGGTCGCCATTTATTTTATTTATGAGTGCTTTGTTCCACAAGTTCAGGCCAGTAAACAATAAATGAACAATAAGGAGTTCCGTTTGAAAGCTCAAGAGGTCGACCCTTACCTACCATTTCGAACTATTCTGTTGAATCTACTGCCTAAAGTCTAAACTCTAGCAGAAATCTGTTTGCTTGTTGCTATAAAAAGCATTTGCTTTTTATAGCAACATCAGCATCATATAACTAAGGTTCATTTTCACCACACATCACTAAACGCGTTTAACGCTAAACACAGTTAAAACATCATTCTGTCTCTGTCATCTTCAAACGATTGAAAGAAACGGAGCGATGTTTTAAATTCGTTTATCGTTATACGCGTTTAATGATGTGTGGTGAAACAGAACCTTAGTTGTAAAAACGATAATCGAACGCTTTTTTCGATAATGGAACGCTAATGGATACTAAGGTATTCAAGCGTTTAATTCAAAGAAAAAGATAAAGTTAGTTACAGCACCGCTAAAGCTTCTTTCCAATCGAGACTAAGTATACAAAACTTTTGTAAATTTTACCGACAGCAAAAAAATCTCGTGAAGCATTTAAAATCACGGCCACTTATCAACTAGGTAGGTACCTACAACTTTTAAAAAGCAAATGAAATAACTGCCCTAGACATTAGAAAGGTTGAGTAGTTGAAACATCATTAAAACCTTACCTTCTGCAATTGAAAGTTGCCATAAGGACCGGAGAGAGTGATGAGGTCCCCGACTTTGAGTGCTGTGAGATGCGGCGAGAGGGCGCCATTGTCGTAACGCTTCACTGCCAACCGGAGAGCTGAGAAAATTTCAGTGCCATCTGCAGGGCCCCAGCCTTCGCCCACGGGGGTGTAGGACCGGATGCACTCTGAACCTAGATGAAACAAGCAATTTTGTGAAGCTGTAAATTTTCATACAAAAAGAGATAACGTTTTTCTCCCCGTATAGTCTAATTTTCATAATTTTTGGAAATGTTTTAGGTATAATGAAAAACTAGGTCCGTACGTTTTTATTATAAAGAAATATTGCATACGATATAAGTTATTAGCATCTAAATATCTATGTTTTTGACATAAAAACATCCTCGAGCACTTTTATTTTTTTAAATTAAATTAAATTGAATTACTAAAAACGAAAAACATACAGACCTAGATTAAAGTGTATTAAATGTAATGAAACCAAAATTGTCTCATTTTGTAAAGGTTTAGGGGAGTAAACACGTTATCGCCCGAAACAATATTTATGTAAATAATTGTATGAAATGTAGGTAATTGCCTCCAAAAATCGCGCCGCGTATCGGCACTTCACAATCCTCTTAAGTTAAATGGTGGTAATACCTAAGCAACCCATCTGTTGATAAGTGGTTATCGACTATATGCAATACCAGAGCAGGTGCTTCAAATTGCCACCTAAAGACAAACCTGAAGTGCCTCAATAAGGTGTAACTTAAATAACGCACAACCTCTTAAGGGGTCATTGTACTCATCATTATGAACAACTTTTACTATGGGACCAAACCAGAAATCGCGAAAAAAAAATCTGCTGTTCCCTACATTTATGTTCCTCCACTGATTGGCGGTAAAAATAGCCATGATGGTAGTAAGATGCTTTCCTGGACGAGCTGATCCTTTACAAAGAGCTCTAGGCGCTCACTGAGCCTAGAGTTAGGTAACCAGGTCGATCTCAGTAACCTCCATGAAATCAAATCCTGAGTAGGTAATTTTGATTGACCATTTTGATTTGAAACTGGGTGTCTTCCTAATTCGTCATTAAAATTCGGGATGTGGTGGAAAAATTCCACCCTGTACCTCCATGTTTACAGCCTTACATAACTCGACCATTAATAATGATCGTTATATAGGAAGATAGAAGTAGGTAAACTCGACAGCCGGAACAGGGAGTGCCAGCTTATCGCGTTGCTTGACAGGGCACTGCCGATGTTTTCACGTCTAAAACCATTTAGGGGCCGTCTCCACGAACAAGAGAATCACGGCGACACTCCCGATTCCGCTATGAGTCGCGACGATACGCTGCTGGCGGAATAAGCGCTCGTTCGACGATAATATCGCCGCGATTCTCTCGCTCGTGAAGACGGCCCCTTAGGTAGGTACGTTCCTACCTACCCCATTTCTGAAAGGCTGATTAAGTCTAACTTCTACTGACAAATTCAACAAATTTAGCTAAAGTAGTGTCGTAATTGTTTCAAAATAACAATAAACCAATAATCAGTCTGTTGACATAAGATTAAATTAAATTAATCTAATTAACATCATAATTTCATTAGTTGCTACGCTGACGCTATTTTTAGATTCTGTAAGATAAGATTTTCAATACCAGTGTTTGTATGTGTGTTTAATGGTAGGTAAAAGTACTTAGAAGAGGCTTCACCTCATCGCCCACTAATAAGGTTCCGTCAAGGCTAAGTAGGCATCTCCTCCGCTTCATTAATTACGATTTTAAATAGGGATAGGTACTCTTACGTTATCATTTCAAACTAGTCTTAGTTATTTCTTTATGGTCTGTATTAGAACTTAATAAGGAATCCTAATAACTTCATCACGTTTGCCCGTCGATATCCTGTTTGACACATGAGGGTACACGGAACTAGGATAACAGTGTCTTTATTAAAGCTTTATTAGAATGTAGGTACTATATATTGTGATACAATATAACTTAGCCTAAAACGAGAAAGTAATATCCAATAAAAATATATTGATACAATGAGAGAGTAATAAGACAAGGGAAATGTAACGGAAATATATATGACATTGTTTAGGTACGTTATTATACGCTGCCATCTCAACATAACTGTTGATAAAGTAACGTGCGCAAAACAAAGTAACTTGATACTTAGACCTAGTTTTACCAACCATGTTAGTTAGTAGGTATAATCTTCTGTTAAAATGTTAACGGGACATTAAGAGTAACCAGTGTTTCACCATGCGCTAATCCACGATTAAATGTCTTAATTCTGGTGGTACGTAAATACCATTAACATCGACATTTATTTTAATGACTGATTTACTGATGTCCGATTATGAACAGTTTGATGAAATTGGTTTGATTAAAATTGAATTACGTCTAAAGCTGAGTTTGTTTCGCCATTCTTCTCAGGGGTAGTCGGATAGGAAATGTCGACTCCATCTAGCTTATTTTTTTAGACTTTTTTATATGAAGTGTAAAATTGATTCATATCCTATTTACAGAATAATTCATTCATTTCATTTGTAAGTAGAAACCCACTCACTGTACTCGTTAAAAATATGAACACGACATGTGCGGAATGAATGGAACTTATTTGAATAACATGAATACATAAAAGATCTTGGCTTGACACGCGAGACAGGTGTCTGCAGGTGATACAAGATACAGTAGGGGACATATTTCAATAAGAATTTACGAGAGTTTTTCAATTTTCCAAGAAATTAAGTCATCAACGTATTACGAAAATTTTTCACCTGATAGAATTTCAAATTCTGTAATATTTCGTTCAGCTACGTTCATAATTTCGCGTCGTAACAATGTGATACGGCTCTAGTTAAAAGCCCTCAACGATATTAAGCGTAAGCACGAAAACTCATTTCGCTAATCATCCATTATTTATCTTTAGAGATCAGTTACTTGGGTCACGGATAAATATTTAACAACAACTTAGTTAGCGAGTAAAAGCTTATCTATTACTTCGATAAATAACCCAAGGCTGTTTTTAAAGAGATGAGTTTTATCAAAGATATCCGTCGGGTTAATGGAAAGTTCTACCACCTCCTTTAAAATGATCGGAAAACAATTTTACTTGGAACGGAAAAAGTTGTTAGTTTCTGGAAAAGACGGACCGTCGTAGCTAACTTATTTTATATTTATAAGGATTTTTCTATAAGCTAGTTTGTTATCTGCTTGAATACACAGTTGTTTATTTAAGAAGATATATCAATGTACTCGTACTAGTAAAAAAAGTTGTAGGTCTCACCTTCGATGCTTGTATGTACTCGTACGTGGTGTCCTAACGGCACGACCACTGGCCCAGCTCTCGGACACATGGACAGCAGCGAGGTGTCATGAGAAACCCTGCCCACCTCCATGACCCGACACTCCACGGACCGCGGCGAGGAGACGCGGCTCGCTGCCCCCACACTCACGTCCCCGCAACCCTTCCAAACACTCTGATCCACTTTGAGTGCGGTGATCTACAAAAATAGAGACAATTAACCACACGCCCCGTCATATTATTCTTAGGGGAACGTCTACACGATTGCAGTACATTTTATGACAATAGTTCCGCAATAGTGAGGGCGTTCTCTTAAAATAGCTAAGAATACTACTTCCAGTAAGAAAAATAAAGTTTCATTGCAATTTGGATTCCCAGCTAACCTCTATTTTTCCACTTTCAGCGAACACACGTAGCTGTAAAGGTTCTTTTAATTTAGCCTCGGGCTTTATTTTGAGCGTCCTCAACCAGCCGTTGGTCGCTACTTCAATCAGTAGAAATCCTTCAGTAATCCTCGCACAGCCCCCCGCGTTGGCCAGGTGTCCCGTGTACACGGATATCGTTAGTTTTTTTGACGTCTGTATCCAGTCGTACCGGAGAGGTAAAGGTGAATCTGGACTTTTGTCTGTTTTCTTCACTGGGCTTGCTGCTGCTCTTCGACTTATTGACATAGGTAAATCAGCTGATTGTACTAAACTCTGCATAATCTTGCTAGGAGGACTTCCTTTTGCATTATCATCACCCTTAGTAATTTTCTTTCTAACCGGTGTGATACAATTTGCTAAGTTCTCCATTGACTTTCTAACTAATTCTTGTGCTTTAGACGGTTCTCTGAGACGGTCGGATTTAGGCGATGGGTTCGAGGAGTCGAAGAGTTCCTCTGCATCAGGGAGCTCAAACCGGAGCGGTCCCACGAGACACTTCGCCAGAAGAGAGTCGTAGTTGACCCACGGATGTACTTTGTCGAAGAGTTGTGTGGCGTCCATGCCGGCGCCTCGCATTAGCTCCTCGGGCCCTGGAGTACGAGCAAAACTTATGTAGGTACCTGACTGTAAGACATTTAAACTTAAGAGGATTGTGAAGCTGTAAATTTTCATACAAAAAGAGATAACGTTTTTCTCCCCGTAAACATAGTCTCATTTTCATAATTTTTGGAAATGTTGTAGGTATAATGAAAAACTAGGTCCATACGTTTTTACTATAAAGAAATATTGTGTACCTACAATATAAGTTATTAGCATCTAAATATCTATATTTTTGACATAAAAACATCCTCGAGCATTTTTATTTTTTTAAATTAAATTAAATTTAATTACTAAAAAACGAAAAACGTACAGACCTAGATTAAAGTGTACTGAATGTAATGAGTAAAATTGTTTCATTTCGTTAAGGTTTAGGGGAGTAAAAACGTTATCGCCTGAAACAATATTTATGTAAATAATTGTATGAAATGTAGGCAATTGGCTCTAAAAATCGCGCCACGTATCGGCACTTCACAATCCTCTTAAGGTCGTATTACAAGCGGTATATTCTTACCTCCAGGGTGGTAGGGTAGATAATGCGTTATATTGTAGACGCGACCGCGTACAGCCAGCCAAGCGTCGTCTGAAACATTCAGTTCAAGTAGAGTGCCTTATGAAACATATTATTGAGGCGCGGACTTTTATTTGTGTATATTGTATTGTAAGTATTCTAAAGGAAATCTTTGTTGAAAATGTTATGAAAACCCAGCGCTTGCTTTATTGGGATTTTGGGATCCTTTATCCTTGTTAGACGCAAATCTTTGAGAATACTCAAAACGAAAATAAATAATACAACCTTTTATCGTATTAACTTTCGTTTTGTGTAGCGTGAGTGTATGTTCTGCTTTAACGCAAGTTTATTTGGACCTAGTTATGCAAAAAGCAGCCATATGGCACTTTTTCAAAAATGAGTTATGAACACAGTCATTCTAATTTCGACACACTCATTTGCAAAAACCGTCATCTATATTTATCACGGAGATATGAGCCGTCAAATGCAGCTTTTTCCATATATCCATAATGCAACCATCGACGGAAAAATGCTTATAGGTAACTCTGTTTGTACTTTTCCCGACATGGCTGATTTCTGCATAACACGATTCATTGTGCCTATTAGAGGTAGGCACAGTACAGTCCGTTCACATGTTATTTTACCTCTGACAGCAGCAACCTTATTTTAAAGAGAATAAGATTATTGTGATTTTTACAGACTTGTCAGTAGGTAGCAGCACACCAACGGCAACCTTATAGTAAGGACAATTAAGATCACGGTGAGTGACAGTATGACGCTCTACAAAGCCGAACTTTTTCTAAACCGGGATGTTTCGTATTTCGGCTGGGTACTGTAGAACTAACTTAGAGTATTGTGTGTAGACAGTTCAGCCGGTGAGACAGGTCGTATCCTCCCGCCGACTCCTGTTAAGTCTTTCCCGGAGTTGCCGAGACGGATCCAATCCATCAAACTGTGACCCGGCTGCAGAGCGCATTTGTTGCGGGGGTTGCCTGTAACAAAAAGAAAACACTACAGTAACAGTGTTTACATAGTTTACAAATGGATAGGTACTGGTCATCGATCACTAATAAACAACTAGATGCACAATGCCATACAAAAATTCTCTTAAAACGGTCGCCAATTGTCTTTACCTACTTCTAGTTGAAATAAATATACGTTAATGTAAATTCAACCATAAGTGCAATGTTTAAAGTTGTATTCACAAAGCCGTTACGACCGGTGCTTGCTAGTCAGCATACATCAAAACAAATTCAACCTTACTTACAATGTTTTAAAATCAGAGTTACAGTGCGAAAAAAACAAACAATAGATTTTACGACCGAGGCTCACCGCTAGGACAAAGGCATGAGTAGAGTCGAATTGTCCAATATTTTTTTGTTTATATTAGGTTGGGGAAAAAGTCTTTTCGCATTATAGTATGTATGAACTTGTAATAAAATCTCTTTGGCTATATATACTGTTTGTATCTGGCTGGTTTTGGTATCATTGAAAGTTTAAATTTTAAAGAACATAATTCCAAATTCAAATTAGGAAAATGTGTGATTTTCATTTGTTTTTCGTACCGTCAAGATGAGTGAATCTAATGAAGAAATTCGATACATTTTAAAATTTTACTACAAAAAAAGGTAAAAATGCAACGCAAGCCGCGAAAAAAATTTGCGATGTTTTGATGATGCGAGAGTAGCACAAATTTAGTTTAAGCGTTTTCAATCCGGAAATTTTGATGTCAAAGATTCACGTCGCTCTGGTCGCCCTATTGGATAAAATGGATGCCATTTTTGAAAAAGTGGAGCAAGATCGGCATATCAGTAGTTACGACGTAGCTGAAGAACTGGAAATTGACCACAAAACAGTTTTGGCGCATTTGAAAAAAACTGGGTACACAAAAAAGCTCGACATTTGGGTACCTCACGAGCTCACTGAAAGAAACCTAATGAACCGTGTACTCATTTGTGATTCTTTATTACGACGTAATGAAACCGAACCATTTTTGAAGAAGCTGATAACTGGTGATGAAAAGTGGATCACGTATGACAAGAACGTGCGAAAAAGGTCGTGGTCAAAGGCCGGTCAGGCTTCATAGACTGTGGCGAAACCCGGGTTAACTCGCAACAAGGTGATGCTGTGTGTGTGGTGGGATTGGAAGGGCATTATTCATTATGAGCTGTTACCACCAGGCAGGACCATCGATTCTGAACTCTACTGCGAATAACTGATGAGATTAAAGCAAGAAGTTGAGAGAAAGCGGCCGGAATTAATCAACAGAAGGGGTGTGGTTTTTCATCATGATAACGCTAGACCTCACACATATTTAGCCACTCAGCAAAAATTAAGAGAGTTTGGCTGGGAGGTGTTAATGCATCCGCCGTATAGTCCTGACCTTGCACCTTCAGATTTCCACCTGTTTCGGTCTCGAAACAGGTGGAAATCTGAACGAGAGGACGAGAGGACTGCCAAAACCACTTGTCGCGGTATTTTGACCAGAAGTCCCAAAATTTCTATAGCAATGGGATCATGTCCCTACCTACAAGATGGCAAAAAGTTATCGAACAAACTGGTACCTACATACTTTAGTTAAATGTAAATAAACTATATTAAAAAATGTTTTGAATTTTCTTAAAAAAATGCGAAGAAACTTTTTCCCCAACCTATTATATTATTATAAAGGTATTTTTTTAAAGCTTGTTAAGCTTAATGTGTTAAAAAAAGAGTACGTAATAAAACACATTTTATTCTCTTCTTTGGTGTATATGTGTAATCATTATATTATAATTTACCTGATTGGATCGATCACTAATAAAGAACTAGATACACAATCAGCTCAAAAAAAGACCTTACCGAATGAATGCCCACTTGGACGGGTACGTTTGAATTACATTAGCGTATATTTATTTCAACTACAATTACGTAAACACAATTGGCGACGAGAACTTTTGCATGGGATTGTGTTACTATAATATTTATAGAAACAGTAAACAAGTCTCATTAAACAAAAAAAAAAAAAAAATCATAAGTAACTTTAATAATAATAAAAAAAGGAACAATAGCGTCTCTACAAATGGAACAGAATCAACGCACATAACCCGAACAATTTAAGCGGGCATGCGATAGTATGATTACTACGTTTACTGAGAGTCTTTACAATTGAGATGCTTTATAACTCCTCCTGTTTATTACGACTTAATTAAAAAAATGTTTTTAAGACGATTTCCTGAGAAAATATTAGTATTTACAATACAGTGATAACAATTATATATTGATAATATTAATAGTTACCGAAAATATGAAACTCCATCTTTTTTTTGCGTCCTGGAAGTGTGATTTTCGCACTTTTTAAACGAGCACTGTGTCATGCTTACTGTCGGATCGTTCAAATGCTACTAGAGTAAAAGTAAACCAAAATGTTAAATTTGGTGGACTTTCGGTGAGGACATTTTTTGCCGCTGATTGTGTATCTAGTTGTTTATTAGAGATCGATGGTACTGGTGGTAATACTCGTAAATAATATATGTTTCCTTTTTACCATTCATAAATGTAAGTGATCCAGCTAACGTGCATTAATGCATGAAGTTGACATTAATATTTATTATAAATTTTGATAAACATCGCGATAAAAATATCAGGGAGACGTTTATGTATACAACAAATATTTCAAAACGTGGTGGATAATTGAATTTTCAGCACAACTATGTCCTACTTAGACCGAAGTAAGAGATTGAATAATTAATTATAGTAGAGTAGGTACCGTAAAATTTATCGGGCCAAGTTTCACAAACTAACAGAAAACACGTCTGCTCATGCGACTAAACAGACACCACGATCCACGATTTGACTATTCAAACATTCAAAATGACATAAATACCTGACACCGCACGTCTCCCGAGCACAGAAAATGCCTACTCGACTCTTTTTTCATTGTTTAAAGGTGCCAGGTAGAGTAAGCCGGATTATTTTGTATGGAAGTTCCGTTACGTTGTACTACCACTTGGGCCTATTCTAATAACATTATTTTAAGATTTTATGAACATACCTAGTAGATGATATACATACCTTTTTGAATAGCTAAAGAGACGTAGAAGTTTTTAAAATTATTTGCAGAATCTGTTCCATACAATTTCTTTTTTTAAAAGCTCTTCTAAGTTAGGTACACTCTTAGAAAATTCTTTAATTCTAACCGTTGTCGAGCAGTTTTATTTAAGCTGTTAGTAGTAGATTCAGTATTTGTTGATCATTTTTATTAATGGACATGTCTTCTAACTAGGTACATAAAAAAACCGACTCTAGGAGCTCTAATCCTAAAGAAAACGACAAAAAGCCAAAATCTAAAGGATTTTCTTTTTTAATCTTTAAAATTCATTTTCTCCATAACGGTTAAGTTTCGGACACCTTATTACAGAATCAAATCTATCAGAAATGACCTGAATAATAACGTCCTTTAATATTCAGTACGACTTTCCCTGTAACCCATTATACTTATTGCCAATTATAAACTGTTAATTAGTGCTGTATTATAATGCTTAAAATTGTGATAATATTGTATGTACTTATACTCTCTGAAATAAAAAAAAAAAACAAGCGAGCCTTACAGTAGTCGCATACGATGTGTAACATCCAGTAACATCTGACCCAACAGACGTTGTCATGTCCAAATTTAAAAATCCTATAGAAAAAAGAACGGTCAGTTTTCTCGAATTTCCGGTCGGTCCAACCGTTTTCAAGTGTTGCGATTACCAACGAACAGCATTTCATATTGGTAAAACACCAACAACCTCTTAAGGGGTCATTGTACTCATCATTATGAACAAATTTTACTATGGGACCATACCTTTTTTTTTTTTTTTTTTGGATGGGAAATCATCAAATAACTTCTCCCGCTCTGGGTGGAGCGGAAGGGCGTGTCAGACTTTTACTGACTAAAACCCACCCGTGTTCCTTCAGTTGCCTATGCCAGGGCCACGGTATCTTTTTCAAACAACCCGCGACGCCAGCGGCATCGGCCCTATTGGACCCCATCTTTTGCTGACATCTCTTTGAGGCGCGCGTGGAACACAACGCGCCGTCGACCCGGGCCTGGTCCTCACCGGACGGCGAGCTACCCACTACTCACCGTCCGCAAGCCCGCGCCTACGGTGGCCGGGAATCGGCTATCGATTCCCGCCGCCCAGGGATGGGACCATACCTGAAATCACGAAAAAAAAATCAGCTGTTCCGTATATTTATGTTCGCATAATTCGTCAAAATGTACTGAACAGCTGATTTTTTTTTGTGATTTCAGGTTTGGTCCCATAGTAAAAGTTGTTCATAATTATGAGTACAATGACTCCTTAAGAGGTTGTTGGTGTTTTACCAATAACCCTGTATAGGTATCATATAAAAACACAGTTCCATTGGTCCCACATATTGAATTCAATTTATTTGTGAACATAGCTTACAATAGTTGTTACAGTCAAAGTATATTATGATCTCTATGGCCTACCATTTGATATTCCTAGATAACATTTCGCATTTTCGCCACATTCGTAGCACCGCATAAATTCCATTTTTGCTATAGTGAGATACGTTTCAAGGGACTTACATTGACTTGTGTCTCACACAGAAAAATATAAGCTATCGCGGAGACATGGTAGGAGAGTGTAACACATAAGTCATAAGTAATTTATTTCATAACAATATAGGTACATTGTGTTGAAATACTAAAAAAAAAAATAACATTACAAATGCAACTAAAATAAAATTAATTAAATACAAGTCAATAAAAACAGTAACGCTCAATTAAGAATTTAAGTAGATCATAAATAATAAATGTCAAATTAATAAAATCAATCATAAGTTACAATGTCATATGTCATCTAGGAATTCATTGATACTGTAATAGCCTTTCCCAATAAAAAGGTCCTCAATTTGTTTTTAAATCAGTTAACACTGTATAAGGTTTTGAATTTTATAGGCAACTTATTGTATAAAAATACAGACTGGTACCTCGGGCTATGTTTGACAACTTTTAATTACAATACACTTAGTAAGCAGATCATATTTATGTATCTTGAAAAAAATACATGAACTCCTTTTTTCAGGTGAATAAATTGTTCGGTAAATCCGTACCACAGCGCAGCTTATATCTTATTAATGGTAGAGAAATTTTCTGTGAGTGCCCGCCGCTACTTTTGTACGAAATAATTCATGGATCTCACTGAAAGTTTCAAAGTTTTAACACCGGTGTTGAAATTGAATAGCTTTGTTGCTAGGTACGTAGCGCGATGCACTCGGTCGTCAAAAAATTGTGCACTCTAATCAGGATCTCGTAATTACGAAGTATATTTTTTCCCGACGTTTTCCCCGTTTGTGTTTGACCAAAAGTCTCCACATACTTTATTGAATTTAATATGCGAAACTACAGCTCTAACTCTAAGACCGCTGAGATTGAGGGGACGAATTTTCGATTTATTATGGTGTTTGTAAGCCCGTGTGATTTTCGACAAGGAATAAGCCACTTTCCACGTTTCCGTGGGTATCATCGTATCATCAAAGGCGACTAAGGGATAATAATGTGAACGGGTCCTCTGGATCAATATAACAAGATACGATGTCATTATGGCAATAGTCCCACTTCCTACCCATCCCAGTATTTCAAGCGGCCATAGCAGTTTACGTAGATGACACGATGACCCCTATCATCAAAGTCCACAAACAAGTTTGTTGACAAAAGCTTCAAAGCTTATCCGTCTAATACAAACAGATAGTGGCAACTAGCGTTTAAAGGAAAACAGTGCAAATTCCGGCGAGGGACAGATCAATAAATCAAAGCTGCCTAAAGTTACGAACCTTCGAAGTTGGGAGTTTTCCCATTTTCTTCAGGATGCCTTATGCTTCTAATTTTCGTTTTCCAATAATGGGAGCCGATGTTATTTTAGGGAACATTGCGTTAATGCTTTGGCTTATTGTACAGGAATTTTGGAAATTATGCATGGAAATTATATTAAGTAGGTAGATAACCTACCTAATAATTTGGATTGTACACGTGTTAGGTTAAACAATGCTGCGCGCTTCCAAAACTATGTTAGCAGCGGCAGCCAAACACTTTGTTTACCCAGTAATCAATATTTCTATTATGTTATTAATTACGTTTACCTTTGCCTATGCTATTACCGTAAAACGCGACTACACGGCCATGTCACTTGATGAGACGGACAGTTACTGAAGATGAAGAGATACCTGCGATGCGATCATTAATTGGTCTGTCAAGCGTAGTGGTGGTAAATGTCCGTGATCGTTGATATTTATAATCAATCCCCCTCTCACAGAGAGGAGGCCCGCGTCCCAGCAGTCGGAGCATTATAGGCTGATTATGCATGTTGATGATATTAATAATCAATAATAACTATAGGGAACCCATTTGCTGCAGTGGACTATGGAAGTAGACAATGGACACAGTAGTCATTTCCGCGACGAAATTATGTTAATACCTGGTTATTGTAAAGGCGCTTCCTCACCGGAGTATTCGCCTGTAATGTAGCAATCCAAGTTTCGATTTTGAGCATTACGTTACAAAACAGTCCTCATTGACTGACGAGCATTTGCCTGTAATGTAACAATTCAAGATTCGATAAGATTCGAATTCATGTTACAAATTGTATCCCGGATGCTCCCACTCACTACTGTTACATTACAGGCGAATGGTCCCGGTGAGGGAGCGTCTTTACGTATTCCGTAATTTATTTGCTTGAAATGTACACAAAGCTTAACACGGAAAACACAAGAATAATGAGTTTAGTGATGAATCACGTAATGGATAAGAACAAGATTAAATTAGTTGTTCTACTTTCATATTGAAGTTAGAAGCTAGCTCTAATTCCTACAGTACCCACACCAAGTAAGTCTGCTCGGTTAGTGGTTCGTATTTCCACCAACTGTTACGACCGAAATTAAGTTTAAGATTATCATCCCTAATTTCGTTTTACGGGTTCTCTTATACGTGACTGGTAGGACGAGCAAATTACAAGCCTCGGATTATTTTGTATTCATGGCTCGAGTTTGATTTGAATCATTGTCGAAACAAACGAATTGTTGCTAAAACATTCTAATTTCATCATTACATAAATAAGTTTCAAACTTCCATTATTTGATACTTTAATTGCGAATGCAAACTAGCTTTTGGTACTTAAATTCAGAAATTACTGTAATTATCCTATGAATGGATCCCTTTAATCACAACTGTAATGAGAGGAATTTAATTATAACCTTTCCTACATATTCCATGTATGGTATAATGAGAATGATGTATAGCATGTAGTCAAGAAGTATAATTTCGTCATCTTGTTGTTTATAAGCGACGTCGCCTACCGCTGGTCTTTGCTAAGTATAAATCAGTGCACTAGGTATTACAGTTTGTGGAGAGAAAGATTTATTAGTTTGTAGTGGACTTGCCAATATGCGCACCGCGGTCTAGGTACCTATTAGCGCTGGGAATACCCATTTGAAAACTTTTGTGTGTAGGTAAGGAAACTTTGGCTTCCGGAAACTGTTCGATCCATAAAGCCCACTTTCCACTATGGGATATTATAATATATATTATATCCCGAGATATACAGGGTTATTTGTAAAACACCAACAACCTCTTAAGGGGTCATTGTACTCATCATTATGAACAACTTTTACTATGGGACCAAAAAAAATCAGCTGTTCAGTACATTTATGTTCGCTTAATTCGTCAAAATGTACTGAACAGCTGATTTATTTTTTTGCTATTTCGATTTGGTCCCATAGTAAAAGTTGTTCATAATGATGAGTACAATGACCCTTTAAGAGGTTGCTGGTGTTTTACCAATAACCCTGTATCTGTAATCTTTCTCCAGTTTGCGTTCGTCATTGGATCACGCCGCACGCGTCGTTCACAAACAAAATCGATCTTCAAACAAAATGCATAAGTATTGTTTTGCTAGGTAGCCTCGACAGTACAAACAAATACAACTTTCGCTCGGTCGGTCGAAAAAATATTTATAGTTTGAGATATTAACATCTCAGTCGAAACGGTTCCATTTAAAAGTACGGTGAGCGATATTAATCCATATCTCGAGATGTAATATAAGTTACATTATATCCCATAGTGGAAAGTGGGCTTAATTCCCTAGGTAAAGGATCTAATGTAATTTCAATTTGCTTGCGCATCAATGAAATGAACTACTCAACATGACGCTGGCACAAAAGACGAAATTGACCCAGTGTTGCCATAGCAAAAAAAAGATCGAAGAGATTCCACAAATAAAAGTCTGCAGGGTCTTTAGGTTGAGCTAATTGAGGCTTCGCGATTTCGTTCCGTTGCCGTCTAAATAAAAAAAATAAAACCTAAATTAATTTTTAAAATATCGAGATTGATTGGACTCACAGAGTAACTGACCGGCGAAATGCCGGCCGTCGCAGTTTGAATTACGAACTGAAAACTTTACTCAAATTAGTTTGTTTTCTTTTGCGTTTTGCTTTTGTTAACAATATCACATCGTTATCGTAAGAAAAATGATTTAAAGGAAAAAGCTAAAAAAAAAACATTCTTCGTATTACAATACACACATACATATATATTATTTTTATTATGAAATATCATCAAGATGATAGTAAAATCTAGATAGTGGCAGAATTACACCCATAAAGTTGCAGAACCGAGACGTGGCAGTCTTAGAATAATATTATACGACTGATAAGTACATCTATACCTACGAAGAATTGTACATGTTTATAAAAGAGAAACGGAAAATATCGATTGCATGCATTCTTACATCGCTAATTAATGTTCCGTCCAGCATATCAGTCGAGTTATGAGTAGGTAGGATATAAACATACGTCAACATCATCTGTACATGACTGTCCTATTTAGCAGGCAGTACCACCGCCTCTATTAAATCAATATTGACTTAATTAATTCATCACAGTGAGTACATGTTTACATAACAACCTTCCACTCAAACCACAGTTTCACGGATAGAGCTCGATCCCCGCTTTACTAAGTGCTCCAAGCAATATTAATTGTTATTCATCTAATGCACACACTACAAACTGCGTATTTAAATATTCTAACACACACCCAATTACATGAAATATGTCGTCAGAGAAATGATTTTCATGGACCCAAAGCATAAAGTTTAATTAATGTTCAAAATTCGTATTAAGTTTCAGGGAATCTTCTGTTTGTTACAAAGTCAACAGACTTCAATATTATCTCGTTACATTTCCATCTGTCAACGTTAATTTTGGGTTAATTAATTTTAACATGTAAGGGAAGAGAAAGAAATGTTTTCTATCTACCATTTTCCTTATTTCGACGCAAAGTAGAGCTCGGGGATCTTGGCTGATCCGCTCATAGATAGCCTCCTGAGGAAACGTCGCAAAAAAATATATTATATTTAATTTATTTATGAGTTCCAAAGTTGTTGAGAAGGGAAATCTTGTTTGTTTCTGTATACCTACGAATTATTGGTTTTTATACATAGGTGAAGGGAGGGTTTATGAAGGATAGAAATATCAAGGGAAAAACTTCGTAATAGGTAAATATTTGGGCAGTAATCCCCAAAGCTGTCAGATAAAGTAAGTGGTTGCGTGAGTCACATTGTAATATTCTACTCAAATATTGGAGAGGCGAGTGCCATTAATGAAATTCCCCAAACGGACTAGCTAGAGTAAGCAATTTGAGTAGTACGTTCGGTGACAGAAGTTAATTACGAGATATCAATTCACATGCAAAATAGCCCCGTTTGGTCACCTATAAATCGTAGAATATATCTTTGATCCTATAGCAAAAGCGTTTTTGGGCCTTGCCTGTACAGTAGATCAAAGTACATATGTAGCTTTGGGAACAGATAAGTGTAAATATTTTTTTAAAATATTTCATGCAACGACGAACTCGGAAAAGGCAATTATAGATAAACATTCAGAAAAGGCAAAGGAAAGCATTTCATTACAACTAGCGTCTGTGATGTTGTTTTGTATTTTTTAATGAATATTTGTGCGATTCTACTTTTCATGGAGATTATTATTTATTTATGCAAATTAAATCCTTGGACAGTAACCCCGGGGTATTATGCTAACGGTATATAAAATAATTATATAAATAAATTTATTTTTTAACATTGTGGTTGGCGTTATGGCGTGAGACAATTTTCTTTGATTACTTAATCTTCAGGCGGCGCCGGCGGCCATGTTAATTTTCCGGCCGAGACTTCATTTAAATTATTTACTTAGGTATTTACGTCGACCACAACATTTATTTTCTTGGAACATTTTAATAGCTGTTGTTATTATCATATGGTAGATACTTTAATAATTCCGAAAATGAAACAGGAGAAACAAAATCTCTATCGAAATGAATGAGTTAAATTTTATTATAGGTCAGAATGTTGGGCCACAAAAAGAATGAATGAAAGGCAACTGCATGCAGCTGAGATGAAAATAAGAGGGATATGTGGTGTTACGCGAATGAATAGAATAAGAAGGTGTCACTTTCAGACTCGTCTTATATATTAATATGAGAGGAAGTCTGAAGAAACGATGGATGGACTGTGCGAAAGATGATATGTCTAGAAAGGGAGTGACTACCGTGGGGACGACTAATAAAGAAGTATGGAAGAAAAAGACATGTTGCGCCGACCCCAAATAAATTGGGACAAGAATGATGATGCAGGAGAATGGTAATGATGATGCTTTTTTTTTAGTGCAGCAGCGATAATTAATTTAAACTTTGTTTTATCTACAAATAGGCTCTCACATTGATATTATAATAAAAAATACCGGTCAAGAGCGAGACGGACTAGCGCACCGAGGGTTCCGTACCATCATATATAAAAAAAGTGTGCTATTTAGAGACATCGTTTTATTTTTCCTGTAATCTTTACATAAACTTCTATTACAAAGGATAATTTCAGATTTTTCTCTATGCAAACTTCGGAGATAAGTGGTGAGGAAAAGGTATTTTTATTTACATTTTTCATTAAAAGTCGAAACCTATGCGGCCTAAAAAAGGAGAAAAAATGTTTGAGGATGTGCAAACAGCGCTCTTTTATATGATACCCCCCATGCCCTAGAAGCCCCTGTTCAAATTTTTAAGACCCCTTTCCCTGTTGCAAAAAAATATACACATTTTTCTTTCTTTCTTATTTGCAAAAAAGTTGCGAAAACGTCATATAAAACTATTCCAAAATTCAAGTTGATAGCATTAGTAGTTCTTGAGATATCTAGCTAGACAGACTGAATCGCACCATAAGGGTTCCTTTTTACCATTTTGGTACGGAACCTTAATTAGCTCCTATCTGTGTTCATGAGCGGCCGGAAATGTAAAAAGTTAATTACTGCAAACTTAGGTATGAAACTCCAGCGTAGTTTCATTTCAAACATCCAAACTTTATATAAAACCAGGAAAAAATATTATGCACATAAAAGTTAGGAATTGGGGCGAAATTTTAATGTGTTGAGTAATTAATTACTTGGATAGATATAAGCAGTGTTTTTTGTTGATAACCGCCTACGGAAAACGTAACGTAACGATTAACGTGTGTATAAGTCTGTGGCATCGTGGCTCCCAAACGACTGAACCCATTTAGATTTTTTTTTGTTCTGTTGGAAAGGTGACTTGATCGAGAGCGTTTTTAGCTATGATACAAGAAAATGTATTCAGCCGTTTGAAGATTATCAGTACTTTTCTAGTTAATGAATGGATGTGAGCATCTTCCACAGGTCTTATCGAGTAGAAATTTGGTATTCTGTTACTTCAATGATATTAGAATAACATAGTAACTTTCAAATGATGCTGCAGCATTACCTGGAATTTGCAGGATACCCAACTTCCTCACCAACCAGAGGTATCGAGTTTGGGCTCATTGGAATGGTCTCAATGAATAGGTTATAGATAGATGGCAATCAGGGTCTGATGATGGAGTAGCCAAAATGAATGAGTTTTTTTTTTTTAATTTTTGACTTAAAACTTGTTGACTCTGAGGTTATGACTGCGAAAAAGTTATCATGTGTAGTTGAAATGAGGTTGAAGTCGCTACGTGGACACTATTGTATCCGCCCTCTACAGGTAGGTAGGTTTCCAAACCACCTTCATAACCAATCTGGAAGGCAAATAGGTACTTTCGCATCCATGGTATAGGTACCTAATGTAGAATTTAATGTCAAAAACATAATAAATTCAACCTTGGTTTGAAGTTGCTAATATGTCCTTTAATTTTCTTACATCCAATATAAAATCATGTTGATTGTAAGAAAATTAAAGGCCAGGTAGGTACTACATTCAAGCCAACGAGCTGCGATAAGATAAAAGCCGGTACCTATGTGAACAAGGAATTTCGTTTCTACTTGAAGTAAGATATTGTGTCTAAAGTCTTGTTTACACTAGTGAAATAAAAGAGTCCGTGATCCGTAAGATTTTCCGGAGCACCCCAGGGTAGGTAGTAGGTACTATCGAGAAAAATTACATCTGTACACCGTAAGGACTATTCTTGCTTGCAGCGCTCGGCCGCTATAGTAACGCTTGCTAACAGATGTGGTCATCGTGTGCACGGGATTTTGTTTCCAAGTTGGTCAGATGTACGTTTCCTCAATAGTACCTACTCAACATCGCTGCCAACTGTCTGGCTATTGCTACGGTAGGTATGCACTAGTATTCTCCAAATGCTCGCTAAAACGAAAGAAAATTAGTACCTACTTCTTCATCTTTTCGATGGTAACAGAAATTGGGTCGCCTCACTCTCTCTCGCGTCCGAGCCTGGTCCAGGCCATGGTGCGGAGCGAGAGTGCATGGGAGGCCGTCACCTCCTTCTGCGAAGCGGTGATGCTCGCGAAGGAGGAGGCGGAACGCGTGAGGGAGAGGCAGCCTCACGCCCTCAGTCGCCGCAGGAGACGCCCTGGGCGGCGGGAATCGATAGCCGATTCCCAGCCACCGTAGGCGCGGGCTTGCGGACGGTGAGTAGTGGGTAGCTCGCCGTCCGGTGAGGAACAGGCCCGGGTCGACGGCGCGTTGTGTACCACGCGCGCCTCAAAGAGATGTCAGGAAAAGATGGGGTCCAATAGGGCCGATGCCGCTGGGGTCGCGGGTTGTTTGAAAAAGATACCGTGGCCCTGGCATAGGCAACTGAAGGAACACGGGTGGGTTTTAGTCAGTAAAAGTCTGACACGCCCTTCCGCTCCACCCAGAGCGGGAGAAGTTATTTGATGATTTCCCATCCACAAAAAAAAAAAAAACAAAAAAAAACAGGTATGCAAAGTATTCTCCAAATGCTCGCTAAAACGAAAGAAAATTAGTACCTACTTCTTCATCTTCCGTCATGAACAATGACTTTAATTCTCTTTGGTCATGAAGATACGGGCCCGTCCGAAAGCAGTTGATCCGTCAAACACAGGTGTCAAATTATTTTTTTCGAACGGCAAAAAGCACGTCGGTAGTAGGGACAACTGTCAAAACGTGTTGTCATTTATTCATAGTTCGGGCCCCGAACTAATCTAAGGCCGGTTTTTTGATCCGTACACTCAACCAATGGTCAAACATAGTAACTAATGGTTGAATTTTGCCTAAATGTGAAAGGCTAAACATGAATGAGTTATTCTATTAGTTACTATATTTTAGTATGAATGAGCTAACATGAATACATTCATGTTTAGCCTTTCACATTTAGCCAAAATGCAACCATTAGTTACTGTGTTTAACCATTGGTTGAGTTAACTACCGATCAAAAAACCGACCCTAAGGTCCGTAAGTGATATGGAGTCGGAAACGCCCGTAATTTCAGCCAAAATTACGGACTTCCTGCTTAGGGAGTAGACCGCCAGAATTTCTCGCCTTCAGTAGCATCCATCGTTCCTGTAACATGCTGACAACAGGACAGCACCTTCTAGCACCTAAGTAGGCTAGTCGGTTCAGGTGGTAGTTAGAGTATTGACATACTATTATTAGTCCTCCAATGTAAAAGCTTTGGGTCTGTGCCAGTAAAATGGTGTTAAGACTATTACTACCAAACGAGGCATCTAAATTGGATAGCCCAATTTAGATACCTCGCTTCGTAATGATACAGAAAGTCTCTACTAGCCACATTTTGAGTATATCTCTCTCCCAATGGAAACAGACCTTAATCGTTTCAAGTAACTGCCTACAAAGCTAGTGGAGTATCTTACCTCACTATTTACTAACCTATTTCTTAAGATCTTTTATGAGCTCAGCGTTCCATATACGACAAATAAAACGAGGTATTTCTTTAAAGATCGCGTTCCATTGCAATTTGAAAGAAAGCTTGAGAGCAACGAGGTTGAAGAAATAGCGCAATAGACTATAAAGTTACACTGAAAATACTGAAATGCGTTACACTGCAAAGTTTCAGAATGAAAAACCGAGGGCGGATTTTTAATGTGTGTAAATAACCTATTGCACAAAATGTACCTACTCTCGAATTTTACCTCTCGGTCGCAGGTAACGAACGTCGATTTTCAATTTACTTTTTGTCCAGAAAAACGAAAATGGAAAATCATCTGGTGCAGATGTTCAATTTGTTGGAAAAATTGCGACTGGGAAATTATGACAGAATTTTGCCTGTGGATGAAAATGGGTAAAGGTTAAAATTGAGTGGTAAAATTATTGAATCACCGATTATATACTAACGCAACGCACATACTCTGTTAATGACGTCATTTACACAATTGCGCGTAAAGCCTGGTAACAGCGCAAACCCAGGTTATGCGGTGTTCTGTCGGTTTACCTAAACCTTAAACAATTCATTGACTACACAAAGCTTATACGAGTGCGTATCCTGAATATTCATAATCAGTAATAAAAACCGGCCAAGTGCGTGTCGGACTAAGCACACTGAAGGGTTCCGTAGGTGGGATGAATCTCAAGAACAAACTTAACATTGTAGTTGAAAAATATGTTCTCCCATACATTCCAACTGCAAATGTAAGTTTGTATGCACAATAATGAGAGATCTGCCATGTTGTTTTAAGACCATAGACTTCTTATAAGTTTTCCAGTTATCTACAGGCTGTGCTACAGGTATTGAACTATTCTCTGTATTTTTTTGAACTTGTACATACATACCTACTAAAGTAACTTTTATCTAACGACAATTTTTTTTGCCATTTGCGATTTTCTATAAGCGTGTTATCTTTTCAAATATATGTGTACTTCTGAAATCAAGTTAACATGTTCTGTGCGGCCAACGCGCATGCGCGATTTTCGAACGTTCACCATGTGCTGGCGGCGCTTATGCGCGTCCATACAATTTATATAACTTCCTTCGAATGCGGCGCGCCGCACCTGTGGGTTTTTTGTGCATCTCTATTGTTCTTGGCGTAATTGTTTTATGACTCATAAAACTGGAAAATTTTCAAACACACATAAGCGTCTCGCCGCACTTGGGACAAGTTTGTAACACCGCACATATGCGCCCAGCCGCACTGGGTAGAGTTTCTTCAACCGCGCATGCGCGCTCATAGCACCACACGAAGTATTTTTTGGGCGCGCATGAGCGTTTGCCGCACAGGGTTTAGTGTATCATAAAGCAGCACTTGGAGCAAATTCGCCAAATAATTCAGCAGTTAAAAATACGATTATGGCAGCAAAATTTTCTCTGTTGTATACCAACCGTGGTAATTAAATTATATTTCCGATTCCGTCCATAAAACAGTAAATAATGAATAAAAGAAGTAAAAGAGCGTTAAATTCGCAGAAAAGCGCCTAACATGCCTGTTTACAAGTGCACGCTTTGCCTAACTACTAAAAGGAAAAGCTTTTATCGTGAAAAGAAAAACGCGGTTCGTATAAAAGACATTGGGTGAGTTTCTGGGTACTAGTTACCGTGAAAGGCTTTTTAATGATAGAACACTAAACCATTTCCTTGGACATTACTTACTTTCTGTGAAAAGAAACATCACTTCTTTAATAGCCTATACTGTCCTACTTCTAGGCGGAGAACAGAGGACATGTGGCTAAGTAATAACAGCCGCAGGGTCGATCGATCAGGTTAAGCTACGCTAGCCGCAGTTGGTCCGTGGATGGGTGACCATCTTTACATACCAGGACCCATCCGAGACTCGGAAAACACGTTAAGCCGTTGGTTTCAGTCGTTACGGGTCGTCAGAAGCCTAAAAGTCTGACAATGTCTTACCAGGGGTAACGTACTGCCAGAAACTGGTTTGTGGAGGTCAGATAGGCAGTCGCTCCTTGTAAAATACTGGTATTCAGCTGCATCCGGTTAGACTGGAAGCCGACCAACAAAATAGTTGGGAAAGCGCTAGGCAGATTGACTGTGCGACTTCTAGGCAAAGCTTAAAGCCCTTCCCAATGTTCTGAAAGTGATTACTACCTGTACACTTAAATCAGTCGATTCGAACAGAGACATTTTTGGTTCGTTATCGTTTTATTTTTTGTGAAATGGTTCAGGAAATTAATGGATTGCCGAAATCCAATTAAAGAACGATAAAAAGTTCATCGAGCATTTACCGGAGATGGATTTGTGTATATTTTAACGTTTTCCCTCGGGCGCCAAAAAGATAGCACGCGAAAAAAATACCAAGGGCTTGTTTATTTTGCGATATATTCCGTTCCACGTTCTCAAACTTCATTACAGGTTTGGAACTATAACATAACGATCTCGATCAACTTCTGCGTCTTTAAATTAAATATACACGCTGCTTTTTTATTGCTATATATTTTATAACAACTTTTACTATGGTACCAAAACTGAAATGGGAAAAAAAATCAGCTGCTCCCTGCATTTTGACAAGTTATGCGAACATAAATGTAGGGAGCAGCAGATTTTTTTTTTCACGATTTCAGGTTTGGTCTCATAGTAAAGTTGTGCACAATTATGTGTACAACATTATCGTGGTAGCTCCCTAGTCAATAAAAAAGCAGCGTGTATAACTGGGGCCTATTATGAACTCTTATTTCCAGGCAGTTTACGGCGTAAACAGAACTGCCTTGCAATTTCGTATTATGACCTCGTCAAAGAAGCCAGTCAGCGGTCACGTGATACCCTGGCCGACTTCTGTCCGAATATTGCCTGGCAATACCGTACTACGAACGTTCGTTTGACATTTATTTTCATACTAAAACTGTCAAAAGTAACCTCACAATCCATTTTGTTTACGCTGCGTCAAAGGAGCTTTAAATTTTATGGAATGGTTTTGGATTTACTTGGCGAAATTATTCGAGCGTTATCCAGTTAACATTAGAAAATATCTCGTGTGAATGTACCGTTTAAGTTTCTGAAATCTCTTCGGCACTTCTGATGATTCAGACTGATCAAAATACCGGAACAACGGTAAAATTGGTAAAACTCCCACAATGTTTCCAACTGAACATTAGATAGGCGCCGACGAGGGCGAGGACTCTCATCCAATGAACTATAATAATTACAACTGCCTAATAGTATTATTATCATGTTGAAAATCGAATATTTAATAAAAAAAATACTCAAAAATAAAATACCATACCACCATATCCATCAATATCCATATTTTTGTTTATACTCCAAACTAGTACTTGCGAAGGAACTTATTAGACGTCCATGAAGTTGTCAATCAAATTCCCTGCTGAACCTCAAGTGGAACTAGTACGTTCGGAAACTTAATCTCGCATTACAATTTACAAACACAGAAAATTATTATATAACACAAAATACATTGTGTTCGTACTTTTGTACAAGATTAATACCTATTTATTATTTTTATCACAAAATACGTGATGAAAATAAAACCGTAACTTACCAATAAATATTTAATAGTGTTTCTGAATGTTACGGCAGAGAATTGCAAGCCAGCCATTGACAAACTACCCAGCGTGAAATCAGTCAGAATCAGGAATGTCATAATACGAAATTAAACCAGCCAGTGAAATGTATTATACAGCCAGTGGAACTTGCCAGCTTTTTCAAAAGTTCGTAATAGGCCCGCTGAGGAGCGATTTATAGCCGTACTCTCTACGGAACTTTGACTTCAACATTTACTAAGGGCCGGTTTTTTGATCCGTAGTTAACTCAGCCAATGGTTAAACATATTAAGTAATGGTTGAATTTTGGCTAAACATATTGTTTAACATGAATGTATTTATGTTAACACATTCATGTAAAAAATAGTAACTAATGGCATTTTGACAAACACATTTAGCCAAAATTCAACAATTAGTTACTATGTTTAACCATTGTTTGAGTTGACTACGGATCAAAAAACCGGCGCTTAGACATTTCTAACAATATCACAAAATAATGATATAAACGTCAGCAAAAAAGGCCAGCATTTGTTTGGTTTTACCTATAACCTTGCTATGTTTAAGGGGTAATTGCGAGCAAGGTGAAAAAAGCGTCGATAACTGTGTTTCAGACCTGATCTAGTTATCCCACGAAGGTAGTTTTTGCCGTCGCAGCTTTGTGTAGCCAAGCGAAAACCATCAGCACTTATTGGAGAAGTACCCTTTTGAGCGCCGGGCGGGCTCCTAATGAGGATATCGCGACCGACAGCGGCGACAGCCCGAAAGAAGTGCTTAGACCACCGTTTTAATCGTGAGCATTCGCTGAAGGAGCAAACGAACAAAGGAAAATGAAATAACCCGTCGGAATATTGGAATAATGAAGGGGTTAATTCAGGTTTCCAGAGTGTGAAGTTGTGAGGATTTTTTGGAACGAAAAAACGTTTTGCGTCGACCCCACGTAGATACTGTGAAGGCTCGAACTTCACAGGGGGCGGAGCTCAACTAATAAATGATAGCAGGTAGAACAACTAGGTATTATATTTAAAATTAAATACATATTTCGAAAGAGACTGGATCCTGCGACACAGGGCATTCTAGTGCGGGATCCACTGTCATACCTATAATGTAACATTTGTTTTTGAATCAATAAACTTTTGAAACTTTTAATATAATCTTAGGATAAACGCGTATAGTTCATAAACCGAATCACTCGTCCGTCTGACTTACTCGTAAAACAAACTAGGACTACTTTTTTATTCAAAAAGTAGTTCGGTATTCGTTTGAGCGATAGAATGTCAGCCAGTAACATATAAGGTTGCCCATAGTATGAAACCTTTACAGAACCTAGCATGGGACAAGGGCACGAAGATGATTAGTATAGAGGTACTTACATTTTTTGGAAAATGTTCACTAACCAATTTTCAAATAGCCTTTATTAGCAATTTCACTTTCCCTAACCAATACCTATACAAGGTGTAACTTAAATAACGCACAACCTCTTAAGGGGTCATTGTACTCATCATTATGAACAACTTTTAGTAGGGATATGGGATGGGACCAAACCTGAAATTGCGAAAAAAAATCAGCTGTTCAGTACATTTATGTTCGCATAATTCGTCAAAATGTACCTACTGAATAGCTGATTTTTTCTCGATTTCAGGTTTGGTCCCTTAGTAAAAGTTGTTCATCATAATGATGAGTACAATGACCCCGTAAGAGGATGTGCGCTAAAGGTTATTTGTAAAACACCAGCAACCTCTTAAGGGGTCATTTTACTCATCATTATGAACAACTTTTACTATGGGACCAAACCTGAAATCGCGAAAAAAAAATCAGCTGTTCAGTACATTTTGACGAATTATGCGAACATAAATGTACCGAACAGCTGATTTTTTTTCGCGATTTCAGGTTTGGTCCCTTAGTAAAAGTTGTTCCTAATCATGAGTACAATGACCCCTTAAGAGGTTGCTGGTGTTTTACAAATAACTCTGTATAGCGAAAAGTATTTTTTCTGAATGATTGAACGGGCCAAACTTTTGCCGTGAATAAACAAAAACTTCGGTCACCATTCAAATCAAATTCAAAATTACGAATTCGGTAAAAAGTAAAATAAAGCAAACTGTTCAAACATACAATTAAGTTTTCCATTTATATTGCTAGGCTAGGGTTGAGAAACAAATCAATGTGCCAGGGTCCCGTGGCTAATAAATTATCCTATTTTTAGTCTCTCAGAGCGATCGACCCCTCTCCCAGTGAATAAAAGATGAGCTTGCAAATGTGGAAGACTACCCGCGCTGTTCCAATCTTCTTCCGACTCATAAAGGTGTTATAAATAACCGGCTTTGCTACAAGTACCTACTTTTATGTTTCATTCTCTATCATCAATTCGTCTATCTGTGTGTTGCAGTCAGTTCAACTAGTTGTGGTCAGCCGATAGCGGCTGTCCACTAATAAATTGAAATGGACCGCGTCATAGTACGCTACAACGGACGATTAGAGGTAGGCGGAAGAGCGGCGGGAATCACCTCCCTTGGCAGGGGGGGTATCAGAGTAGCGCAACAAAAGCGGCGAATACCTAACGAAAATCAATTGCACCCGTTGGTCGCCGCTGAAAGAGTCTGCTTAGTATTGAAGCTGCATTATCAACAAAAGTAACACAGGCAAAGGTACACGACAAACTAAATAGTTTCATCGTGTAGGTACACGTTTAAATAAGATAATCCGATAACGAATTTGACCTGATGCGGCAGCCAGGGTTTGTCATTTTGTTTTAGTTTATAACTTAGAGTTTATTTTAGAGACACATCGTATCGTAGCTCGCTAGCTCGTAGCGTCTACCTTGTCTTGGTGAGAAGTTTCTTATCTAATTTGACACGTCAACTTGACACCGTCTGGAGTATGCAAGCTTGCAGCTCTTGACGACTTTACGTAAGAGGTCTAGATATATATTTTCGTACCATCGTCATCATCGGATAAGAATAGTTGGTCGCTGTGATTAACTCAAGACAATGTTTATGTTCTTTCTCCAGAATAAGCTTATCTTCTGACAGGTTATATGAGTTCATATAATTATTTATTTTCTTTGACATAATCTACTCATTACAATGTTTTTATATGAGTGGTATTGCAATATGTGGTTAGCTAGTGACCTCGACAATTGATTATATTATTCTTGCCTGAGCAACCGGCAGCACGTTCGTCATGCTCCCTTAGATGTCACTGCTTGCGGTAGCGCCGGGGGTCGGGTTGCCTCTTTCCCTCAAATATGGCGAGGGGGTGATGGCTGAACTTTGCGTTATGCTCGTGAACGGGTGCTGCTTGTAGTGACTGGTCGTCATGCTGTCCTTGGTTTTGTTTTGTTATTAGTAATTAACTTTGTGTATATTACTTCGATGGTCCTAGTTTATCATTTGTGACTTCGAGTTTCAGCTTCATATACAATCTTCATATATGTAAGTGGGCACATCCTTTATTACTGGAGACTTTTATTTAGGTATAAAGTTCTGCTTACGTTTTTAGTTTTGTATTTTTATTTCTGCTTGAGTATAGTTTTCGATTTTTTTTTGGTATTTTGGCGTGTGCTAGCTTACTTATAGCAAATAATTTAGTTTAATGTTTTGTGTTGCGTAATGTACCTAAATTATTATGCGCAGTGTTGTATAGATTCATTTTTTTTTTAACTGAACAGACAGATATGCTGCTGGGGAGTTTGTTGCGTCACTTCTTCTTCTCAGCTAAAGCATTAGGAAGTGGTGAAGGGCGGGCGTTTTGGGGGACTGTATTATGTAATTTTGACGTTCAAAAAGTGCTGATTCTCAGCCTAGTTTGAATAAATGACTTTTGATTTTTTTGACTGATCAGTCAAAAAACTTTATATTCTAACGATGCAATTAAGCTTGGGCAAATAAGAACAAAACAGGAAAAAACGTCGAGTGTTCCCGAGATATACAAAAGTTTATTGTAGGTAATTTCTTAGCTGAACTAAGAGATAAGAATTTTATGGTTTATGGAACCATCGTAAAGTCTAGGACTTATAGACCCAGAAATCGCCAATATGCAGTGAAAAGGGAGTTCTCAGTATGAGAAAAGGTAACTCAGTGGCACAGTCACTCTTCTTTTGGTCCTTGTCCTATTTTACAAAATGTTTTTCTCTTCCATTTTCCCCCATAAATCGTTACGCCCTTTTCATTCATTTCATGGGATCACACTATTCATCCATCTTTTCTATTTCTCTCCAGCGGCACAAAAAATTATAAAACGAATTAAAACAAAGTATATTTTCATTGCCTTTTCAAAGCATGTGTCGAACAATATCAGAGATTTGGTTGTAGGTACGAGGGGTGATCAAAAAGTAATGATAATCGGGTAGTTCCAGTGCACATAAAAATAAAAACATTTTTTTTTTGCTTGATATACCCATTAGGTTAGCATAAAAAATCATATAAATAGGGCACGATCGCCCGGGAGGTACATTCATTTGAATACGAACAGTCGAAGAGCTAACATCAAAATGGAGAAAAACGAAATTAGAGCTGTCATCAAGTACCTCTGTTTAAAAAAAATGTCTACCAAAGACACACACACCGACTTAGTGGAAACATTGGGGGACTCTGCTCCTCCATATTCCACAGTTGCACGCTAGGCGAAGGAGTTTAAACTGGGCAGAACATCCACGGCAGATGAACATCGCGAAGGACGCCCATCCACGTCCCTCACTGAAGATAATGTGAAAAAAGTCGAAGATGTCGTGTTGGCAGATCGGAGAGTAACCATCAGACATATAGTTGAGGTCACAGGGATCTCATATGGCAGTGTTCACAGAATCTTCACGAACGAATTGCATATGAAAAAGGTCTCCGCGCGTTGAGCAAAAGAAAAAACGAGTCGAGATTTCGAGAGTGAATCTCGAAAAGTTCCAAGCAGATCAGGATTTTTTTTGCCACGTTTCGTGACCATGGACACGACCTGGGTTCACCATTTTGATCCTGAAACCAAACAACAATCAATGACCTGGAAGCGAGCTTCCTCACCGACGCCGAAGAAATTCAAAGTGTCAAGTTCAGTAGGAAAGATTATAGCGTCCGTTTTTTGGGACGCTGAATGAATAATTATGGTGGAATATTTAGAAAAGGGAGCCACTATTTCGGGCTCTTACTACACAGACCAAATAAGAAGATTGCGGGAATCCATTAAGGAAAAAAGACGCGGCAAACTGCGAGCTGGAGTGCTGTTTCACCAAGACAACGCACCAGCTCACAAAGCCGCAGTTGCGATGGCTGCCATTCAAGAATCGGGATTCGAACTGCTCGTACACCCGCCCTATTCGCCAGATCTAGCTCCTAGTGACTTCTATCTCTTTCCTCGGCTCAAGGAACACCTCCGACGCAAGAAATTTGAAGACGATAGCGAAGTGATCACCGCTGTTGAGGGGTTTTTGGAGGGTCAAGACAAAGATTTTTTTTCTAAGGGAATTCTGGGTTTAGAAAAATGATGGACTTGTTAGGAGACTATGTAGAGAAATATTTTGTTTTTAACTATAATCACCGTGTTTAATATTCATTATGTGAATAAAAAACACGACAGCGAGCACACACAGTCACATTCGTGGGCCGTTGTAACTATTCAATAGAACGGGCTTTGGATAGTGATCCCATTTTGTCAATTATTGTAGCTTCACATTATTACATATTTTCTATTATTGATTGTGTCAAAAAGTAATACTACCAGTACTTAAGATTCGTAACGACGCTGTTCAATCCACTTGGAAAGCTCTTAATTCTATTAGTGAGGACATCCCTGTTTTATGTCGGCAATTGATCGCTCGGGAATAGACAAAGAAATGTTGTTGTTTTTATGTTTATGGCTAGCGTTTAAGTTGTGTAGTGTACATTAATCTTGTTGTAAAGAATGTGGACTTAGGTGGTACTGAATCCCCCCGGTGGGTTCCCGCATTGTCGAGGCGGGGGGGTTCAGTATCCGTGGTTTGGTCACCCACGGTGAAGCGCAGAGGAACCCGAGGAGGGGCCGCTCGTCAGTGCTTTTGCCGGTAAGCCGACGACGTAGCGGCCAATAAGTAGGTTGCGGTGCCGCTTGGGCGACATAGCAAATGAGGCGAGCCGCGATGTCGTATGGGAGTAAGTATGTAAGCCAACCAATCTATGTCCTAAGTGGTAAGTGAAGAACACAGTCATGGTGACATGAGTGAGTATACCCCTTGAATTATACTACGGGTCTTAATACCGCTCATCTTCCGAATATCACAAATGATAATATCTCACGGCTCTCAAATAAACGAGGACACCAGCGAGCGCGAAAATATTATTTTATTTTTCTTTTTCTGAGGAGTTTTCTTCCAAAATTTGATGTTTCATCCTAAAATAACAACTTATTTTTTCTTTTTAGTATTTGTCATCGCAAATACATAAAAGAAATAGATAGAGTAGAAATAGAACGTAATGAATACCTATATATATAAGAGGTAATATGCATTAAAACATAAGTCCGGGACCGCGAGACGAGTACCCAGTAATCTGCACCCAGAATCTTATTGACTTTTAAACTAAAAACAAGTTTAGAAGTCAACATAAGTATTTATGGAAATATACAGCTTTATACAAACCTAAAATTTACTTATGTAATAAGGGGTTGCGTCGCAGTTTATTTTATTCATAAATCCACTCATAGCATGTTGGCTAGCATTCTGCAACGATCTCTAAAGGGGATAAGGACACTTACAGACAGATTCCAAACTAAAAATAAACCTTTCAACCCTTTTCGGATAAGAACGTTTGGGTTTTGTATAAAAAGGAAAAAAATTACATAAGTGGCTTATCTATCTCGACCAAAAGAAAGGGTAGAAAGAAGTACTTGTTGCTTATCTCTGACTTTACGGAATACCGGACTTCTGAGACATAGTTATAAATCTTGTTTGGATCGGATCCAAATTTGTTTCACTTCTTAGAGTATTCTCTCGCGATAATTAGTCTCTTAGGACCTAGTCTCAAGGTCACTCGAACCAGTCCTAGATAGAAATTACTTCCATTTCATAAAAAGCGATAAAGCTAAGTACAATATTTGAGGACACGTTCTGTTTATGTTTTAAAAAAAATAATTTTAACTACAGATAAGTGCATTAAGTTTTTGAAAACGTCCTTTAACTTATGTTGGAGTTTTCCCATCGAGTTGTATCCTGCAGGTTTTTATTATAATTTGAATTTATAAATTGAAGATTAATTGATGGCTTTCTAGAAATTTTTGAGGTGGGTTGTAAGAATCACCAGCTCAGCCGTAAAGGCAGAAAGGTTCGCAACACGCATGGCCGCACCGTCGTCGTTGATCGGCGTAGGTCGAACGTTTATCTCCGTAATTGAACAGCTCCGATCTTCCTATTAAATTAAGAGTAGGATACTGGCCACTTCACGGTTAACGAGAACAATGCAATTAAGATAAAGCGGATTAAGATTATGAGAGCACCGGGAAGTGAATTAACAATTATACATCGAGCAACCGGCGGCGCGTATAATGAACTACAGAATTTGAAATCCTTTTGAACAAGTCTTGCTCCAAATTGAATCGCACTATTTTCTATTATACTGAAACTTTTAACAAACAATTTCTAAATGGTACAACACAATATAATATAGCAGTTATAACCCATGATTGAAGCACATAAAGCGCTGGCAAAGTTCCATCGAAGTAACATGTAAAGATTTTATTGAAACATGCTGAGGCCAGCGAAGTGGAAATATGAAAAGCGCTGCGCTTCACAACTAAGTATCTGAAGGTGAAGACGTGAACCATGCTACGAGAAGCTTTGCATGGACAATATTCTCCAAAGAGACTTTAATAGTAGAATACGTTTGCGTTTCACTTCGACTTATCCTTCACCAGGAAGTCAGCAAGGCTGACGGAGTGACATAATGATAAATCCCAGAACATTTTTTTGTTAAATTTCTTTCATTGCTCTAACTAAAAGATCCATCTTAGAGACTAGAAATTACCTACGTCAAATTTAACATCATTCCTTCCTTCGTTCTTGAGTCGTGAATTTTCGAGTCACCGGAGCATGTTCTTTTTCATCGCTACTCTCTTTCAAATGGTCCAAAGCTCTTGACATTATCTCATGCGGAGAGCTCACACAATAATGATTCGACATTTCACCGAGTGTTCATATTCGAACCGTGTTATTTATTTTATTAGTACATCTTTGTATTATTCATGTCCACATTACCTACAGTTACTGTGAATTTGGATCAGTACTCGTGTCTACTTGCATAATAAATATTCACGGACATGCACAAGTATTCCTCATAATGTTATTCACCTTTGAATTCGTATCATGAAAAATTAAATTAAAATTTAAAAAAAAAACCCCAACGCTAAAAAGAAAAGCGAAACTATATAATAATATGTATATTTTAATCATAGAAATTGATGGATGGCATGATAAGTTATGCTCATTGAAATGGCGCTATAATGTCGCGGCGGAGTACCGCTAAAATGAGACCCTTTATTAATTTACTAGCATTTCCGACCAACTTGCTTCGATACGACATGCTTTATACGATATTTTAAGTACATACCTACGGTTTTGTTACTAGATTAAGAAATTTGCTGTACTATGGAAGAGCGGAGTCTCCTAACACAGGCATTGTTTGCTTAAAAGGAGGCTCCAAACACTAAACCCATTTTTGTAAACTGAAGCATAAATAAACTTATTATTATTATTTCCTTTATTCAATAGTTAATACATATATAAATTATATTTTTAAATATTAGAATAAAAAAATATAAAAACATTTAAAAATATAAAAATATATAGTAGCCCACCGGTATCGGGAACAGGGTCCAAGCTACCGGCGGTCAGGGCTCCAAAGAGAGGAACCTTCTAACAATGCGAGCCGTGTCCAGAAGTACCGCTCTCTGAATCAAACCCTTGATCCAGCTGCCCAACGAGAGCCTCCTCAGGTGTTGGTCGAGGCTCTTGGCAATTAAGCCATTGGCTGATACGACTATCGGCACAATGATCGCTGAGTCTACATCCCACATGTCGACAACCTCGCGAGCCAAGTCAAGATACTTGATTTGTTTATCTTTCTCGGCTTTCACGAGGTTCCCGTCATGCGGGACCGTTATGTCAATAATCATTGCGCGCCGCTCTATTCGATCCACCACCACTATGTCAGGCTTATTGGCAACAATAGTCCTGTCAGTGATGATGGATCGATCCCAGTACAATGTGATATTTCCATTTTCGAGAACTGGGTCGGGCACATACCTGTAGTACTGCACTTCCGATTCTACAAGGCTGTATTTCAGAGCAAGTTGCTGATGGATAATCCTGGCTACAAGGTTGTGTCTATGCAAATACTCTTCGTTAGCTAGACGAGAACACCCAGAGATAATGTGTCGGATTGATTCTCCTGGACGGTGGCATGCCCGACAGATGTCAACCGTTCCGTCCTTCACAATAAATCTCCGGTAATTGTTCGTCATTTATTATTATACGACCAAATTTTTGTTGCAAAACATTGGGTGTTAAATTGTTAAGTCTGAGAGCGTTATGAGTTTGCAATCTACCTATTTGAGCTATTTAGTTATTCCTTTATACTTAGCGGTACCCCGCCGCGACATTATAGCGCCATTTCAATGGGCAAAGCTTATCGTGCCATCCATCAATTTCTATAATTAAAATATACATATATAGGTCGAATTTGATGGCTCAACGTATTAGTATTATTTTTGACTTTTTAAATGTTCGCTTTTCTTTTTTGCGTTGGGTTTTTTTTTAATTTAAATTTAATTTTAATTTTTTTAAACTTATGTACGAAAGAAGTTGTGATACTCGTAAGTACATTTTTTTTTTTCTAAATCATCTTAGGTCTTAGTTGCAATAGTTACTTAGCTGCCTTAAAAGTATTCTAATGCGCTTTCAGCGAGCTTGAGTCCTGTTTGGTAGTCGTAACTCCTGTTTTTTTTTTTACAAACTTTTCGGACGAAAAAATTAACGCAATTCAACATCATAAAAATGCGTTGTAATTACTACAGAATGTTAAGTTTCTCTACAAATAACATTAACTTATCCTGATGCCACGATTTTACTGTAAGTATAATTAAATACTGATAAAAAAAAAACCGGTCAAGTGCATGTCGGACCACGCACAATGAAGGGTTCCGTAGTTGGGATGAATTTATCGCAAGAACAAACTTAACATTGTAGTTGAAAAACATGCTCTCCCATACATTAATAATAATAATAATAACCCCATCGCTGTATCTCTACGTTGTCGTCGTGGTGGGGCTTGCGCGCTCCGAACTTTAGGTCTGTGCCGGTAGAGTTTACTTTACCGGAACGGGTCTAGGGTAGACCAAGAGAGATACGGAAACACGCAGGGCAGCATGTGGCGAGCTGTTGGGCAGTAGCGACCCCACGGACCTTATCTCCCGGAAGAAATCTTGTCCTCATCTCTGGCTTGCTTTTATTGGCCGGCTGGAGTGAACACTGACGAGGAACAGAGCTCCCACCTCTTTCTTGCATTTATTGGCCGGCTTGAGTGGAGATTCGCAAGAGCAAACGTGCTCCGAGGAAGGAAGTATTCCAGTAAGGTGCTGGTAGGGATCTTGACCGTCCGGGATTGTCCTGATAGCCGTGGGATACCTCTCCACTCCTAAAGCACCTCAGGAAGTGTAGCCCCCTTGGCGCTACGTCACTATGTGCTAGCGGCCGTTTCCGGCGGCCCATTTTTGAGTGTGCAAGTCACCCCATCTGATCCCAAACTAAGCAGAGCTTGTACTATGGAAACCAGATAACTGATATACTACATACACTACTTTTTTTTTGTGTACATACCCAGACTCAGGACAAACAGACATGTTCATGCACACAAATGTTTGTTCTGGATGGGAATCGAACCAACGACCTGCGACATGATAGGCGGTATCTAACTAACCACGCCAGCTGGCCTGCCAACTACAACCAAATCTCCATATTTAAACGAAAAGGATCTAACCCACATTAGGTGTTTTATGGGTTGGATCCTTTTCGTTTAACTATGGACAACATCGATCACTGTTGTTTATTAGAGATCGATGATGGACAAATGTAAGTTTGTACGCACAATATTGAGAGGTTTACCATGTGATTTTAAGACCATAGACTTCTTATAGGTTTTCCTGTAATCTATAGGTATTTTATTTTGTTTTAGTGTAATTTTTGTATGTACGATTTAATTTAATTAATTGATTGCCTACTTAATATGTAATATTGACATTGACTATTTAATTTAATCTTTATAATGACTATATGTCTTCATTTCTATTGTATTTGCTATTAATTGAATTATTTTGTTTTCTTAATTTTTATATGTGTAGCTGACTATTTCTTTACTACATATTATGCTTTATGGATTGATTCTGAATTAAACGTTTTATTATTATTATAGAATTATTTTCAGTATTTTTTTCAAAATTTTAAGGTCTTTAGTTTCGGGAATATGGGGGGAATGGTCAATTTTCGTCTATTTTCTTAAATAACTTTAAAATGATTTAATTTTAAATTATACAAAAAAAATATTTGAGACCCTCACAGTAAGTCCTTTTATTTGATATGTCACACGGTACAGTTTGCAAAACTTTTTTTTAAATTATCTTATTTACCCCCCAAAATTGACCCTCATATTCAAAATTCATTTATTTACGATACACGTCCGTGTTTGGGTCACAGAAATACATAAGTGTACCAAATTTCAACTTAATCGGTCCATTAGGTTCGGAGCAAATCGGCTGTGACAGACGGACAGACAGACACGACAGACAGACACACGAGTGATCCTATAAAGGTTCCGTTTTTTCCTTTTGAGTTTAGGAACTCAAAAAACGAATTCAAACAATACATATTATCTGCTATTTTTTTAAGAGTATACTAGTGTGCTGGATATCCTGGCTGCAGCATCAGCTCATCGTGTTGCCACCATTGCCTTGTATGTAGAATCAAATACTGATCAAAATGAATCCAAACCCGACATATACGTATCTGCTATTATTTTTTCCAAGAGTGTACTAGCACAGTCTAAAAATCCATACAGTCGTCCAACGAAGACGTCTAGACAGGGCAATCGTGCGGGGTGTGAGGGGCGAGACGCGGGTAAGCCGATCCCGAACTGCGAACAAAACGATGTCAGTAGTTCGGGATACGTCATTCAGGGCCGACAAGTGTTTATTTTTTATTTAAAATGGTGCATGCAAAGTGTGCTGTGAGTGATTGCAAGTCTTCATCTTACATAAATAAAGATCTGCGGTTTCATCAGCTTCCACGCACAAAAGTAAGGTAAATAAATCTGTTTTGTTATTGTAGAGTACATAAATAATTTTATTTGTAATGTCGTGCCACGTTGATAACGCTAATAAAATGGTCGACCGGCGCACGGTAAACAAAAATGTTAATAGGTTATCCGCACACGGCTTCCATCTGTTTGGAAATCCTACTAATATTATAAATGTGAAAGTGTTTGTTTGTATGTTCCGTGTCAAGATGGTGGACTTTTTTATTATTTACTAAGGGTGAATTTCGAGATAGTAGACCTAATTTTTTATAGTATGATATGGGTGTCAACTTTGAGTCTAATTGGGGTGCTTGTTACGAAAAAGCCATCCTTTTAGAAATCCAAGATGGCGGACGTCATTTTTTTTTTATAATTTGATATGGGTGTCAATTTTGAGTATAATTGGGGTGCTTATTAGGAAAAAGCCATCCTTTTTGAAATCCAAGATGGCGGATGTTATTTTGTTATAATAAGATATGGGTGTCAATTTTGAGTATAATTGGGGTGCTTGTTACGAAAAAGTCATCCTTTTTGAAATCCAAGATGGCGGACGTCATTTTGTTATAATTTGATATGGGTGTCAATTTTGAGTATAATTGGGGTGCTTGTTACGAAAAAGTCATCCTTTTTGAAATCCAAGATGGCGGACGTCATTTTGTTATAATTTGATATGGGTGTCAATTTTGAGTATAATTGGGGTGTTTGTTACGAAAAAGAAAAGCCATCCTTTTTGAAATCCAAGATGGCGGACGTCATTTTGTTATAATTGGATGTGGGTGTCAATTTTGAGTATAATTGGGGTGCTTGTTACGAAAAAGCCATCCATTTTGAAATCCAAGATGGCGGACAACGTATTTTTTTTATAATTTGATATGGGTGTCAATTTTGAGTATAATTGGGATGCTTGTTACGAAAAAACCCTCTTTTTTGAAATCCAAGATGGTGGACGTAATTTTTGCCCATTTATAATTTTGTTTTTGTCATAATATTTGAATTGTTCCTCAACAAGCAGCAAGTTACACCATCAATAATGATTGAGTTTTGTAACTTGGTAATTTTTTTCATTTTCAAGTATTAAAAATGTACGATGTGTTTGTAATAGATATCAGTACTTATACTGACCAATGATAATGACGTCATGAATCTGACGCCATATTGTACTGGTGAGATGAAATATGGCATCGATTTATTGACATCATTAGCACTTACTGTTATAATTTCTGAAATATTTATTTTTCATTGACTACACTTACGAGTACTTAAGCTAATTAAAAAATTGTTTTCATTATTATATCAATGTGTAATATTGTTTTATTATAATACTACTATCAATATTGATCTGCAATAAATAAATAATTTTGTAAATATTGTTTATTTGTGACAACCCTGGCCGATGCGTTACTGTCTAGACGATGTCGGCATTTTACACAAGATCAAAGGCGTCGTCCTACTGTATGATTTTTATACTGTGGTAATAGTGTGCTGGATATCTTGGCTGCAGCATCTGACCAAGAATTCTATAATCTTGCATAGTTATATAGCATACATGGGTATTTCTAATTTCAGGTCAAACATATGTTTGTAAGTAAAGTAAATACCCATTATGCGGTAGGGATCTTAGATCCCTACCGCAGCTAACAAAAGAGCGGATAACCTTGAAACGGCTGAACCGATTTTGATAAAACATGTCTAAGAACCACAGCTAGAAAACCTGCTCACACACATAGCGGTCAAACTTATAACACCCCTCTTTTTGCGTCGGGGGTTAAACCTACACCGCATCGCCGTTGAATAATTTACTTTCGAATACAACTCGGTACAATGAAGGATATTATTATTTGGTTAGCAACTTAATTATTTAGCAGCATTCAAGATTTACAAATTGAATCTGGCATAAATCTATTCAGAAGCTCCGACCAGGTATCAGAATTAGTACTAATTTCAGATCATTTGTAGGACCGTGAATGCTGTCCTCTAAGAATTCTGTATTCAACAGCATTCAGCATGAAACCCTACGCGATTCCAATAAAATAAACGAAAACCAATTTTGGTTCGCTATTACTTTGAAACAATCAAGCCAATCACAAATTCAATTCGGGATGAATTGTCAAACGGCCTAGGTAAATCTTTTTCAAAAACGCAAGCCGGATTAAAGAATTAGCGTACATTCATTTTTTTTATCAGAGAGACGGTAAGCATGAGCTGTAATTAAATACGCTCCCGTATTTCGTCACATGACTCTAAAAAGAGTGATTGATGTTACAAATTGCTTCCATTGTCAGGAGCGAAAAAAAGTGGATTGACGATATCCAATTTATCGGCAAAGAGGAAAATTGAACACCTAAAAGGTGTAGAGATTGTAAACAAAAATGTTGTAGTGAAACACTGAAATATTTGTGTTCGGTCAGGGCCTCTATTTACCGAGTAAATTAAACATTAACAAGATGGAAAGCCCTCATCTCTATGTAGATTGTGGGTCCGGTCATTTAAGCTTGACTGCGTAACACTGACAAATCATAAATTCGTCAATATACAATAGTAATAGAGAATCAGATATCAAGCAAAATATTTCGTTATTATTGGAGATAAATATTGGAAGGAATCACTACATTAGTTTTAGGTCACGGTGTAAAAATATAGCAACAGTTTGATTACGTAAATACGTGCCAGAGACTTTTATAGGACCATTGATTTATAGAAGTTATGACTCCCACTGATACACAACATTGGCCTGTGATGACATACAGCAATACATTCATAACATTTATTAATGTTTATCAAACTCTCTGTTCCGGCGTTCATAAAGCTTTGACAAGCCAACCGTAGAATTTATAAATCTCGTTGAATTTTTTAAGCGAACAAATGCATCCAGCCCCTGCTCTCAAGTTACGAGGCCATAACTTTAGTAGAGTAACGTACCAATTGCCTTAACCTCAATACAAAAGCTGGGATTTTAAGAAATTGAGGCAATAAAATCAACTATAGTTCGCGTCAAATAACTTTGCCGTTTTGAAACCAGGCTTTCCGATGCGTATGGCATGGCTATTGACTACTGCGCAGTCATATGCGCGAACTTCAGAGCGGCCAAGTTATTTGACGCGAACTATAACTAAGATTAACATTATTATCTACCTATTCGAATATAATGGTGGGCTCTTGCCATCATTAGACTTTATTATGAAATAATTATCCTCCCAGAATCTTGCTAATTCAATCAGAATTCGTAATTCAAAAGCAAAGGAGCTAATAAGGCCTAAGAGAAGACGCATGAAGACGGAACACCGCGCTACATTTCCCACCGCCCACCTCGGGAAAGCATTACCAAAACTTTTCCTCTCCGATGTTTTCACAGCGGATTACCAACAAAACTGCAAGGATGAAACTCTTGTCAATAACTACGTACTTGAAGCGTTTGAGGTCTAACTATAAGTCGGATTAGGAACCACTACGACTCTCGGAAACACTTTAGCTGCATAATATACATAGTTTCCGTGCAACTAAGGGCCAAGTTGGTATCTCCATCGGAATTTGTTTGTAACTAAGAGGCAATAGATTGTTAAGTTCTATGATTGTGAATTCAGCTTCTAAACTATGCAAATATTGTTTAGCTTTAGGTTACGATGTAACACTTCGTCTTAATACTGCTCTTTACAAAGTGTCGTAACATAAATCCGTCTTCAACTTAAACCCATTCCCATTTAACATTGTCCGTAAAGTTTTAACGATAAAACACAATCCAATTAATAGTTGTGCAGTTAGTCGTATCGTTGCCATCCAAAACTGTCGCATAACACTACATGTAGGTTTAGCGAGTTGCCAAGTCTCAAGGATACCTATTGAAGATAGCGAGGCTAAAGTTAAATAATCGTTAGTCGATGTGTAATAAGATATATTTACATAGAACACGTGTGAATGCGGATTATCTTCGGAAGAAAATTTATTATAGTATGAGTGTTACTGCTGGGAATATCTGACTATGCGGCAATAAATCTGTAGACAGGTTGAGTCGATTTGGTGTGAATATAACTGGAATAAATCTATAAGAACAGCTAAAACAAATGCTTTAAAGCTTTATCTACATATCTGTAGGTGAGTTATACTGCCAGGCACTTCTTGCAATTATCCGTGGAGTTTGGCGTTCTGTAAACAATAAAAGTACAATTTTTGGGAAGTAATTTAATGGTTTGCCGTTATTAAAATTTATTCGCAACAAAAATAAGCCATAAAATAATTTGGCCTTAAAATCAAATCATTCAAAATCATACAAAGATTTTGCTTGCAATAAATAAAATCAGGCTGCAACCCTTGTTCTGCTAACAGTGTTACAAATTGTCAACAATTTAACCAATTTCAGTCCGCTTGTATATTATATCATGCGTCTGCTTAATAAACAGTCGAGCTGTAAAATAATTACTTGGCCAGCAAGATTTCACAATTGATCAGTAGAGAGTACACAGTGGATTTTAATGGTTGTTAGTTTAAATATTGTAACTTTTTAACTTTAATTCATTTTTAAATAGCTGCTACGGTAATGAACTCAATTATGAAGTAAATAATCACTACATATTATAAAACAAAGTCCCTCGCGGCCCCGCCGCGTCTGTCTGTATGTTCGCGATAATCTCAAAAACTACTGCACGGATTTTAATGCGGTTTTCATCAACTGCCAGTTTGAATGCAGTAAGTAATGTAAGTAATGCAGTATTATACGACTGCAATAAGACTACAAATTAACGCTGCAACCCGATTGCAGTCGGTGTGCAGTTGGCGTGCAGTTGCAGTTGAAATGCAGTCCGTCTGTCTAGAGCCTAAGGCTGCAGACAGACGGACTACACAGGAACAACCGCACGCAGTTGATATATTAAACTGCATGCAGTAGTACGTTCGACTTCGTACAGTCGTGATATCAACTTCACGCGGTCGGCTACAGTCGTGTGAAGTCGATATTAACTGCATACAGTCGTGACTTCAACTTTACACAACTGCTGACGACCGCGTGAACTGCACACTTAACTGTATGCGGTTAGCGATCAACCGCGTGAAGTTGAAGTCACGATTGTACGAAGTCAAACGTACAACTGCATGCAGTTGAATATATCCACTGCGTGTGGTTGCTGTTGTGCAGTCCGTCTGTTGGCAGCCTAACGTTTGATAGTTGTCACTCATCGTATGTACTCACAGTCGAATAACACATCTCGACTTAGTAAAAAGGCAATGAGAGTTTAGGATGCAAGAGCGAGCGAAGCGAGCTCGGGACTTGGGGCACCCCGACTTGGACAGGTTAAGTTCGCAGGAGTGGAAGGCGTAGTCTTGCCTTACTACATTTTCTTTCTGATTGCTTACTAAAATTTGATTATACGTGGGTCGCTCAATGTAGCTTATATATTATATATTTAATTTGTTAACCAAAATAATTTAGAGCAGTCAAGTATGACATTAATTGCTGAATGATTTAGAAATGTTTGTTGACCATAAGTTACTAACCAACTAGCCATTTTGCCTGACCGAATACATTTTTCTGTTCACAAACATAAGAATACTTTGCTAACCGTTTAAATGATACCCCATTTTTTTACCTCATAGTGTAAGCCTATGTCTATTGTTGATTCAAGTACAGTCTAAGGCTCATTAAAACTGCTTTTTGCACATTCTATTTAGCCTTAATAAGATACTGCAAAGAAGCCTGTATTTCCCAATAAAGCAGAGATCTTTATTTAGTTTGAACAATTCCAAAATATAGTACAAGGCGTGCGTCCGCCCAGGCTTAGCACAAATTCGATTCAATCCCACGCTAGAAAGATTGAAAGGATTCTAGTGGAACTGATTGGACGGAGAGTGTGTGCCTCACCACTGAAGACACGTGTAGGTATACACACCACTTATTTATTACACGAAGCAAATAAATTGTGGGATGATTATAACTAAGGTAAAGTATAAAATAAATAAACGGTAGCTGTATTTAAACACTTCTTGTTGTGGGTGTTACCGAAATGTTACGAAAGTTTTGGTAATACCTATGTACAGACGCCAGCAGGTCAAGCTACCCGAAACTGTCAAATTTTCCCAATCAACCTTGAACCTAATGCTTTAGCGATAAAGTTGAAAATCTATTAAAGAAATTTGACAGATTGTAGTAGCTTGATGTGCTGGCGTCTGTACATAGGCTTTAAGACTATTTAGAACTTAAATAGTCTTAATGCCTTTGGTAGTATATTTGTGAAGTTAAATGTAAAGCTGTTTGTGTCTTTTTTGAAATATACCTACTACTGTTTGTTTTCCCATAAGAAATAAAATAAAAAAATAAAATAAAGGTCCGGTTGTCTTAAGATTTGAATATATTTTGGGCATATCCAATTATTTTTTGCACTACGTTTAAAATGTCCTCGCTTCTGAGCTATTCTTTTATTACCACAAACTAACAGTTACGTAATTCAAGGTGTAGCAAATAGAGACGTTAATAGATCTTCGATAAGTTCTGTGGCGTCTGCAAGTTGTTTACGCCGAATTTTCAAGCCATAAACCCGTTTAAATGGTCTCTGAAACATTATTTCCTTCTGAACTTTTATCTCTAATGTGCTAGACGCAAAACAATAATAAATGCGGCGGGCGCCACTCTAACAAGTTAAAAAGGAATAAATTATTTAAATATGCGGGCAAACAATTCTGGATTTGGGGCTTGTGACTAAAATAATGGCTGCCACTTCCTAAGTCATCTGCACACATCTGCGAGTTAAAGTTGAGCTTGCAGTGATCAGTCTAAGGATTGGTGACCATTCTTTACCCATCAGAGATATCAAAATCATGTAAAACCGCCACGGGTAATTATACTGAAATTCACTGCTCGGTTTTGAAATCGACTATCATATAATTGTAGGAAAAGCTACAAATAAATGGACTTTAAAAAGAAAATAAATTTAAGAGGTTTATCACATAATTGCGTTTTGACATATAGTGCCGGCGACGCATCGTATTATGTAGCAGTTGTAATTACTTTTATTTTGAGTCTTATTTATACTTATTTTTTTTTTTGTTTAATGTAATAGTAGTAAGTAGTAATGTATTTTAATTTGTTAATAACTAACGTTTATTCTGGAATAAATACGTAGTAAGGGGAAATTTACAGCGTCTAAGCGTTTTTAGTAGTTTTATGGTTTTGAATGGGATTTTGTATAGCTATCCCATAGATATTTCAAAATTCTGAGGCCGCTATGAACTAAATCACTATTTAAGATATATTTTATTATATATTTTTCATTTCATTTGATTGAGCACATTAGTCAATCCACGAGCTCGATAAAATGCAGTCGCGCATTTTATGAAAAGCTTTGGAATTTTGTCTTTATTTATACGTACTTAAAGATAAAGAAAGAAAGAAAAATATGTTTATTTGTCAGAGAAACACGTGCATACAAAAATATAATTAACTCGAGTTTTACAAAAAGAAAAATAAAACACACAAATCACGAGCACAAAACAAAAGTCGGCAGCTGCTGGCACGCCATGACTGTGACAAGAAGGCTTCCACTCAGCATGATGCTGTGCTATGGGGGGTCCACAGCACAGCGCTGTTTTTCAGTGGTCACTCGAAAAAGAAAAAAATAATTAGATAAGTAAAAATTGCGAAAAGCGAGGCCGCTTTGAAATAAAGTAATAACTATTTATTCTCTACCACTCAATAAGAGTTGTCGAAGTCTGTCAGTTTCTCAGAATAAGAACGCCAAAGCTGGCCAATATATTTCAAAAACGGTCGAAATGTAATATGCCTTTTAAAATGATTTCATTTCTTGTTTCTCAGATATTGCAGCTACATGTCGCTACAAATAGAACGAGCGACAATCACGGACATGCGACAGTTTGCCTTGTTATAAAATAGAGGCACCGAGACTGCGAAGCGTTATCTAAGCAAAACTTCATGATGAAGAATTAAATTATACTAGAGCTGCGCTCGTACGTGTATGCTAATTTATGAATTTTCGTTCTCTCGACGAGTTTTAGTAGTTTTAACTGACAAGGATAAGTTTGAAGTTTATTTTATTATCCTTGCAACAAAGTTTGAAACCTTTTTACATATTTTCAAACTGAATGAAGTAGTGACCACTGGCCATTTGCTCGAGGCCATTATTCGAGGTTATATTTTTTTACGATTTATTCGTCACATAAATGGCTTTTCATCTAAATTAGCCAGTGGCATCGGTCATATTTTCATTAAACCGTTTTACTTCAACCTCAAAAAATGCACGCTCCATTAGAAAGTTTTTAACGTGAAATACATGTTTGTGAAACCGCTAGTAATTCGTTGTAATTTGTTCCAGCAGTTTTCCTTTGTCTATACTTTACAAGGCACAAAATCTTTAATGTATTTGCCGAGTAACTGAGCAAATGAAAAAAAAAAAGAACTGAGCGACCTATTACTTGAAATGTCAAACAGCAACTGATCGATATTATTGTAGATAATTCATACCAGCGGTTCGCTTGACGGCACTGCGTTGTATAGCTACGTTTGTAGGTAGGTACGTCGCTTTCACGGTAGTTTTCACCATAAAATGCTTCCAGCGTAATTTATATCGAAATCTTTATGCATGAGACTACTCTCATTTTAGGCTTTAATGAATGTTACCCACGTATAGATTGATTTATAGGGTTCCGTACCTCAAAAGGAAAAACGGAACCCTTATAGAATCACTCGTGTGTCTGTCTGTCTGTCTGTACGTCTGTCACAGCCAATTTGCTCCGAATCTAATGGTGGGGTCCATTAGATTCAGAGCAAACTAAGTTAAGTTGAAAGGAGATGTTCCAAAATGTATGGACCTCGTACGTGTACACTATACATAAAAATAGGGAAATACATTTAAAACAGTTCTGAACTGTCCAATTACTTTAAAATGGCTTTGTTTGCTGGTAAACCACGATTAATTACACTTGAAATTGCAACACACAACAAAAACCCGTCATTTTTTTTATTTTTTTTTTATTTGTGATGGGTTTGCTCTTGACTCTAGTCTAGGTCAGAGGTGACAGAGACAAAGTCGACGATGGAGTGAGCTTACCCAGAAGAAGCCTGTTCACTCTCACTTTGAAGAGATTAGGGTTGTATACGTTCGGAAACACAGACGCAGGTAGTGAGTTCCACTCTTTTGCTGTGCGCATTATAAAAGACATTTGGAAGCGCTTAGTGCGAATTGGTGGAATAGCAACCAGGTAGGGATGGTAACTGGCAGTGCGTCTAGATGTCCGGTGGTAGAAGGGGGCCGGTGGAATGAGGTCGTGGAGTTCTCGGGCACACTCTCCGAAGTACAATCTGTAGAAGACCGACAAGCAGGCAACCTTGCGGCGATGAGCCAAGCAATGAAGCTTGGCATCCACCAGTTTTACGTCGCCAATGAGCCTCTTAGCTCTGCGTTCCGTCATGGCGGTAAGCTGTCATTTTGATTGATTAATGACGTTTGACATGTTTAATACTCAAGAAGAGGACTGAAGTGACATTGTTGTGACAGCTGACAGTACTCTTTCTATGATCAGTGGTCGTTATATGGTTTACTGTCATTGTTTTTATGCACAGAGTAACTAAATCGATGAGACGCCATATTGAAAGTGGATAAAAATAATTGATAAATATCAATTCCCTACCACAACAGTATACATTTAAATGAATTATTTGTATTTTTCCCGAATTCTACGGATTTTTCACTTTTTTTTGAGGTAGTGTACACAGACCTGGCCCATTTTGAAACATCTCCTTTGGTACACGTATGAATTTCTGTGATCCAAACACGGAAGTGTAACGGGTAAATTTTGGGAGGCAAATAAGAAAACAAAACAAGTTTTGCAAACTGTACCGTGTGTCATATCAAATGAAAGGGTCTCAAATATAATAATAAATATTTATTTAATAATTTTAAAATAAATCGTTTTAAAGTTATTCAAGACAATAGACGAAAATAGACCATTCCGTATTATCTCCGAAACAACCGAGCCTAAAATTTTGAAAAAATAAAGAATATACCTATAGATTACAGGAAAAGTTATAAGAAGTCTATGGTCTTAAAATAACATAGGTAATCTCTCAATATTGTGCGTACCTACACAAGTTTTTAAACTACAAAGTTATTTTTTTTTTTGGGATAAATTAATCCCAACTACGGAACCCTTCATTGTGCGTGGTCCGACACGCACTTGGCCGGTTTTTATATACTTTTTTGCTTAAGGCTCTTTAGCTGATATAAGCTGAGAAAACATTTTTTAGGTAGGTAGATATTCGATCAAAGACAGAATATTGAATCTAATATTTTGCGTAAGCCTATTTTAGTTAACTATAAAGAGAAGAGAAAAAAAGTCATTTCCAATTTTAGCGTAATATTTCTAAGGTTTCTGAAAAGATGTGGAAATCGGTTGTCATGATATAACGTATTTCATGTGCTACTAAGCCCCCCAGTATTACATAGTGCTTTTCATGTTTTAAGAAAGCTTTGATTATTTTTTCTGTTGTAACGAAAGCGTCACGTCAATGATATGGCGGTTTATTTATAAAGGCATAAGTCAGGAAGGGGTCACAACTACTTATAACTTTGTTTGTTTTTGTTTACTTATGTTAATTGTTATCCGACAATAAAATAAAACTCATGGAGATATTTTCTAGTTAGGTTTTAAATATTAAGTCACGTAAATTACCACCAGTTGGCATGGTTGGTTAAGATACCGCCTATCATGCCACAGGTCGTGGGTTCGATTCCCATCCAGGCCAAACATTTGTGTGCATGAACATTTCTGTTTATCCTGAGTCTGAGTGTAACTATCTATATAAGTATGTATTTACAAAAAAAAGTAGTGTATGTAGTATATCAGTTATCTGGTTTCCATAGTACAAGCTCTGCTTAGTTTGGGATCAGATGACCGTGTGTGAAATGTCCCAGGATATATTATTATTTACAGCCTCACAAAGACGGGCTCTTTCGAGAGCACTTTCATTACTTTCCTCAGAACATGAGGAGTTAGCAACCGTAATTCAGCTCGATGGTCCTGGATTTATTAATTTTGTAATTATATATATGTATGTTGTTGTAACCTTGTCTTTTAAATAACCACAGAGAAAATAATCTGGCGCTGTTAAATGTGGGGAACGTGCGGGCTAGAAAAATGTTGAAAATCTCGAGATTAAACTCTTGCCGAAAGTCTGCTTTAAGACGGTCATCGTGGCTCGAACAGCATACAGTGTCCACCAGCGAGATGGAGCCATCTTGTTGGTACCACATCTCTGGTCAACAAGAGCTGGCGTTAAAAAAATTTAAATCATAATCCGATATCTAAAGCCATCCACAGTTACAGTATTGCCATCGTCGTCTTCAAAAAACTAGGGTCCAATAATCCTTTTGTAGCTGCGCACCAGACTGTACACTTGATACCCCTAAGAGATCGGATACTGACCCACTCCGCTGAAAACGTGCCATCAAGCGTCGAATCATGGGTTCTGAGGGAGAGTTACGCACTTGGAAATGGCGGCGATATGCTCGCTGGGTTTGAATAATCGACCGATGGTTAAAAAAAGATTATATTACTTTGGTGAAATTATCCCTGATAAATCTCCCAAATGTGTTTTATAATTTGATTGAAAAAAGAACAGTAAATGTCATAATTTTATTTTTAAAACCTCGTCGTCACTTTTGCGCGCCACCCAGTAGAAGAATTTCCATGTAGTTTTCATATAAATTGTTCTATTGTCGCACCTGTCTGCCTTAAATGTTGCTTGAAGTTAAGTAACAGTTCTCTCCTTAACTATACTTTTGACGTTTAAACATCTTTTAACTTTACTTATTTTACCTACTCTTAACATAGTGTTAAATTGCATAATGAAGTTATATACGCAGAAAACTACTAAGTGCTGATTTCACCAATGAAACTGAAAGCGATCAGCACATCTAAGCCGAGTTCAAGAGCTGTCAGTGTCCATATTTCAAAGACAACAAAATAATCACAGTGACACTCTTAAGAGGGCCCTTCCCGGTCCGTCTATCATCAACGCGAGCATGGTCGAAAAGCTTGTTGTTTCATCCAGCGCAACGCCCGATGACTAACAAGCAAGTGAGAACACGATAACATTGCACGTAAAATAGTGTGCAAAAATTTTATGAAACTTGTTCCAGGAAATACGTGTTTTTTTGCAAGCCTTACAAAGTTTGTGAAATAAATGTTTGTTATTTAGAATCTCCATTACATGGACGAGGTTCCTATCGATATGTTTTCTTTACTTTTACAATTTATGAGTACATTATGAACGGCCAAAGTTCAGGTAAAAATTGTGGAAAATAACCAAATTTTTGGAGGCTTACACTGAATTTGTTTCTCCAAAATTTTATTTTTCGCTTTGATTGAAACCTAGATACAGTGCACAAAATACCTATTACTTAGTTCAAAAATTTCTTAGAAAGATATGTTAAAACGCTATAAACACGTACAAGCGTTTGTATGAAAAGTATGACGGAAGGCCCCTCTTAAGCCTATTTTCGTAAACAGAAATGTTATCCTCTCTTTTGATTATTTTGGCCACTTTTGGCAGAATAAAGTAATTTTCTATGTTATGCGTCCCACCGGAATGTTATTCATAAAAGGTAAATTGTCAAAGTGATGGCAAGCTTTGAAAGCGCCAGTCAGCAAATTACTCTCGACCGCCATCAGCCGTTAATTAATTCATTTTCCTTAGCTAGTGTTGATGGAAACTATTTTGTTATAAAAAAAAATTCTCCTTAATGATAAATTTTCTTGCTAAAGACACTGAGATAAAGGAATATTTTTTTTTTGGTATCGAATAATTTTGCGACAATTAAAATTCTTTTGACGATCTTAAATATTTTACGGAGATTTTCATTTTAAAGACCAGCAATTAAGTTCACATAAAGACTAAACCGATTGAAAAAGGTCAAGAATTCTGACGCAAATGTTGGAAAGAAAGTACAAAGTCTTAAAATATTTCATTGTCTTCACGTGGAACACAATGGAGGAGAACTTTTGCACTTCCATTTGAGCCCCAATCTCGACTTAATTAAGTGGAACGTCACTGAAGGTAAGAAGCTGACTACGTAAGTACTATATAAGTTACATCGATCGAGGACCGATACGAGTAAAGACCACAGAGCACAGGGACACTAACTAGGTACTGTGTTTACTTTACGTGTGTCTTATTTAGTAATCAAACACGGTAGGAAAATATGACTTTTCGCATCAATCACACACTTTCGGACAGGTATGAATCATCCTGATTTTTTTCAAGAAACACATAAGATAGGCACCTATGCATTACACATCTAATCAAAAAGGGTGGCCAAGGCTTGGTCACCCACGGTGAAGCGAAGAGGAACCCGAGGAGAGGACGCTCTTGTCGCTCGCTCAGCTATTTGACGGGTCGCCATTGTCTGATGGCGGACGCGGTGAGGCCGCAGGATAGGAGGAGTGACGGTATTTCGTGTCGGCCGATAAGTGGTAGGCAGCCGGGCCACAGACCTGACCGGTCGCAGGGGGACCAATGGTGCATAGACACGGGGTTGTCTAGCGCCCATGTGCTGGTTTGGTCCATGGGGTGGTCATGGCGTGCAATGTGTTCTGGTGCGCCGGTGATGGGGGTATTCCCAAGAAGAGGGTCCGGTGACTGACAGCTGCGGCGGGTTCGCAGTGAGTGCTAACGCGTGCCCGTGTTGCCGCCACAAGAGAAGGACACCGTGGAGTTTTAGTGGGTTGGAGTCCCACATAACTGCGCTATCTCCCCGTGGTAGTGCAGTATGCATGAGCATTTCTCCACGCAAATAAAAAAGGAGGTACGCCATATTTGTGTACCAAATAAGTCAAGTAAATAAAATACACTTCACGTAAGTTGGCGCAGAGTAAGCTCAAACATAAAGCTTGAGTGCTATGTGATATAATGTACCATTTGGTCTCTCATCCGATAAATGGTAGACATAATCTTGAAATAATTTAGAGCGTGGCTTATCTTTAGAATGGTGTAATGAAGCTTGATGTTACTAAATTAAAACCTTATCGTCGTAATTTTATTTAATGACCATGTAACTTATAATCATCATCTTCCTAGCTGCCCTTATCGCAATTTATGTTAGAACTTTTTTTTAATTCCCGACGGAAACAGAGGGGTTTATAAGTTTAACGTGTGTATCTGTCTATGGCATCGTAGCTCCTAAACGACTAAACCGATTTAGATTTTTTTTGTTTTGTTTGAAAGGTGACTTGATCGAGTGTTCTTAGCTTCTCAAGAAAATCTTTTCAGCCGTTTGAATATTATCAGTTCTTTTCTAGTTGATGAATGGATGTGAGCATCTTCCAAAGGTCTGATCGAGTCGAAATTTGCTATTCTGTTACTTCAATGATTTAACTTTTCAAATATCAACTTAATATTTTGTTTATTTAGAAAAAATACTATAATAATTTATTCATTGCAAAAAAATAAATTTTCATATAAGTATGTACAACATAATAACATTAGGTACTGTTTTTTATTATCCATCACTGAGATACGAGTATTTCCACGTGTAGAATCCCATAGGTGTTAAATATTACCTTCCCTCTCATACTCATTTTTAGGGTTCCGTACCCGAAGGGTGCCAATCGGAACCCTATTCCTAAGCTTCCGCTGTCCGTCCGTCCGACCGTCAGTCAGCGGGCTGTATCTCATGAACCGTAATAGGTAAACAGTTAAATTTTCACAGATTGGGTATTTCTGTTGCCGCTATAAAAACAAATACTAATACCATACAAGAAACGTGTTTTTTTTAAATATGTGTTAAAATTATCAGGTTGGCGGATGTCTTGCACCAAGATATAAGACAATGAATTTATTGATAACTTTGTTATTTACAATAATTAATCAGTAATGTAATCCCCAAATAACTCTATTACTCTGGCCCATCTAGTTGGTAGATTGTTGATGCCCTGCGCCCAGAATTCCGGAGGCTGTGCAGAAAAGAAATTGTCCACTGCCATTTTGAGGTCTTCGTAGTTTTGAAAATTTTTCTCACGCAAATAAAGCTTTAGTGGTCGGAACAAGAGATACTCGGATGGCGCGAGATCCGGTGAGTACGGTGGGTGGGCAACCGGGTGCCATCCGAGCTCTACGATTTTTTTTCGAGTCTCCGAAGCGACATGAGGTCGCGCATTATCATGGAGTAAGTGAACATTTACACGTCTCGGTCGTTTTTCTCTTATTGCGTCAGCCAGTTTCTGAAGCTGTTCAGTATAAATGGAAGTCGTAATCGTCCTTCTCGCAGGGAGAAGCTCGTAATAAAGTGGGCCCTTCGCGTCCCACCAAACGGAGAGAAGATGCTTCCGTGAGTGACGGTTCGGCTTTTGCTGCGTTGGTGGCTCTGCGTCGTAAGGAAGCCAGACGGCGTGCCGTGTGTTATTATTATAGAGAATCCAGCTCTCATCGCCGGTTACCAGATCTTCAAGAAACTCTTTCCGATTTGGCTGAAAAAGAAACTATTACACAAATACTAACTCTGACTTGACGATGACTGTCAGTTAGTTGATGTGGAATCCATCGTGCCATTACTCTACGATAGCCGAGTTTGTGTAAATGAGCCTCGACGGTCGAATGATAACAGCCAAGAGTCCCTCCTTTAAACAGCGGAGTAATTCCTCATCGTCGAAGGTGGATGGTCGCCCAGATCGCTCGTGATGCTCAAGAGTTATATCTCCCGATGCAAAGCGAGCAAACCAGCGGCTTATCTTCCATCGCGATACAACACCTTCACCGAACGCTTTGCTGATGTTAGCGGTAGCCACACTCACGTTGTGTCCCTGACGCCACTCGTAAAAGATGATCGTTCGAAGTTGATGTTCACTAATCATTTTCACAAACTAACCAAATCCTTACTAGCGCGCTTTTATATACCCTTGATGTGATTGATAGCTTCGAGAACCTTCTACAATATTCTTACGTATCCCAGATCAATACTAAATATTCCAGAAAATTCTAGTAATTTACAATTTCTTGTGCAATATTTTTCCCCCAACCTGATATTTTACGATGGTACGGAACTCTGCGTGCGTGAGTCCGAATGGCACTTGGCCGGTTTTTATACTGTCTATAATACAATGCACTGTGAGTAAAATAAAAGTAGGTAACATATTTTTTATTCGTTACCTCGGAAGAAAAGATGACGTCTGTGAAAAAAAAAAACATAATTTTCACATATTTCATGTGAAAATTATGTTTTTTTTTTCACAGACGTCATCTTTAATAAAAGTAGGTAACATATTTTATATTCGTTACCTCGGAAGAAAAGATGACGTCTGTGAAAAAAAAAACATAATTTTCACATGAAATCACGGCGAGTGTTGTTGTTGGCGAATGTCTAATTATTTACGCAAAATTCCTGTGTTATCATTATGATAAACAAAAACATCGATTCTTAAAATAAACAGCTTACTTAAATATTTATCCTGAAACGGGGATCGAACCCTCGTTCTTGAACTAGGGCGGACACTCATGTCGATGCACCCTAGGTCACCGTATCTCTATTATGTTTTGCAATAAAAATAATTCGAATATTATATTGAAATCATAATTCGACTGAAGATAATTTAAAATGAAAAATCACATAGCAGTAGCTGTAGCTAAAGGTCATAATACAATAATATGTAATATTTGTATTCTCTCGTAGCCAAATTCTGGGCCAAAACAATTTAGATTGCCATCATATTCTTATTTTGAAAGCATAATAATGTCCCGTTACAAGGTAAGTTTATACATAATAGGTTCTTGTACATAGGTGAACCTCGTACCCATTTCCATCTTTTACGCATCTTTGTTGCCATGTGGGCGGTTCACAATAATATCTGATCTATCATAGCTTTGAAGACATTTTATAAATAAGATGTAGGTAGCCACTAAGCATTTTATTTCTGTGCTAAGCTTTTACGACACAAACTACACGGGTCAATATTTGTTTGACTGGTTTAACAATACGAATATCGTTGGCACTCGATCTCATATTATGACTAATGGCGAAAATCCTAATGGAATTGGAATTTCACGAGATAAGTCTGAATCGATTGACAGATGGACAGATAATATATCGAGGACTTAATTGTTCTGATTTCCGAATCAGTTTTGGCATCGCTGATCCCTCGTTTAAACCGATTAAGTGAAGATTTGCTGGAGAGCCAACAATGGCAGCCGCTGGCTCATTGAAACAAAGGGATGTGTGTGTGTGTGTGTATGTTTATGTTGAGTACTTGAGACCTTAACGAGTACGTCACAATGCAGGCACGCCTGCATAAACTAAGGTTCCCTTTTATATAAAGGTAGCGGCATTCCCTGTTAAGCTCTTTGCCAAAGTCGTAGGAAATATAATGAAGCCTTGAGGAGAGAGAACTTTAGTTATTAAATAAGCTTATTGTTTAGAGAGAATATTAGAGAATTTAGAGCCTAATTGTGAAATAGGACCGTCCTTGGGGCCCAAGTGAGAGACGAGATTTATGATACAACAAAAATGTTAAACACGAGTAGCGTACTGAAATAATTATGATGGATCTTTGCGAACAAGAGAATTTCTTTTTTAAAATTTAAACAGGCAATAATGATGATGAATTATTAAAAAGCGGCCAAGTGCGTGTCGGCATTCGCACATATAGGGTTCCGTACCAAATGTAGAATAACCGCAAAATCAAGTTGGTTGTAATAGGAAAAATTAGGGAATTTCAAAGAAAAATGTGATTTATCAATATATTGGTATTTGTTAGTAAAATATACGTACTAATACGCAAACAACAAACACACGTACGTACGTAATAATAAACATTAACACCAAAATTCAAGTTCATAGGTCAATACAAAATTCTTCGGAACAAAATTTTGTAAAAAAAAAGCTGACTTTGGTGGCTCATTCCTTTGTTTTCCATCTATTTTTTTTTTGTTTGAGATGGGTTTTCTCTTGACTATAGTCTAGGTCAGAGGTGACAGAGACAAAGTCTACGATGGAGTGAGTTTACCCAGAAGAAGTGTGTTCACTCGTAACTTTGAGGAGATTCGGGCTGTATGCGTTCGGGAACACAGACGCACGTAGTGTGTTCTGTAGAATTATGCATTCTACAAAATCTGTTCAAAGATTTTTTTCATTAAATAGGTACTCTTTGACTGTGCACATATTCGAACTGTTCCTGTTTTTTTTTTCACAACTTTTTTATTAACTATGAATTCGGAATAGAAAATTTCTCTGGTCTCTTGTCATTTTTGAGGTTTTCGGTCATTCGGCTTCGGATTTCTTCTCACGTAGGTACTATAAAATACAATTGCTGCGATTTTAAATAAAAGCCCGAAATTAAGTGTAACTTCGAGAAATATATTTTCTATAAGCACAGGTAGTGTGTATTGTGTCCCGTTTTTTTTTTAATGCGAGTGTGAACCCTACGGCACACCGAGTGCTTCACCATTGGGAACGTCTTGTCAGCCGCTATTCTGGCTTTCCCGGCAAGGGGAGCACGGTATCCAACTGCCTGCTAGGGTCCTGTCGGCGGTACCAGCGGCGGGCTGTTCCCGTCAGCTCGAGTACCCTACCTTCGCCGGCTTCACGTCGGGTGATCGCCGCGGTCGTCGTATACAGCTACTATATTTTTTATTTACTTTACTAAATTCTTTAACACATTCACTGCTGAATTATTTGGCGAACTTGCTCCAAGTGCTGCTTTATGATACACTAAACCTTGTGCGGCAAACACTCATGCGCGCCCAAAAAATACTTCGTGTGGTGCTATGAGCGCGCAGGCGCGATTGAAGAAACTCTACCCAGTGCGGCTGGGCACGTATGTGCGCCGTTACAAACTTATCCCAAGTGCGGCGAGACGCCTAGGTGTGTTTGAAAAATTTCCCATTTTTTATGAGTCATAAAACAATTACGCCATGAACAATAGAGATGCACAAAAAACCCACAGGTGCGGCGCGCCGCATTCGAAGGAAGTACATAAATTGTATGGACACGCATATGCGCCGGTAGCACATGGTGAACGTTCGAAAATCGCACATGCGTGTCTGCCGCACAGAACGTGTTAACCGCTTAGTTTTTCGCATTTCCATATAGGCTGTCGGTTTGATTACGCTTGATTATTTTTATTGAACTGAGTCGCGTATTTTGTGCGATACGATTTAGGCGCTCTCGGACTATCGAATTCGAATTCGGATAGGACGCTTAGATCAAATATAGGTGCCGGTGTCGACTCTCTTCGCATTAAAGCATAACCTTATCCGGCAACTATATTAATAATTAAATCCGCTAACCAAGAGAAATCCGGGATTGTCTTTTTTATATAAATTTGTATGTTTTTTTTATACTTTTGTAAGTCCATTTTTTACTTTATGCGTGTTCCGTTTATTTATAAAAATCAGAAAAATTATACATATTTGTAGTGGTGAATGTAGATTTTCTTTTTCCAGTTCCCACTCTTTTGCCGTGCGCATTATGTTTGGAAGCGCTTAGTGCGCATTGGTGGAATGGCAACTAGGTATGGATGGTAACTTGCAGTGCATCTAGATATTCGATGGTAGAAGGGGGCCGGTGGAATGAGGTTGTGGAGTTCCTGAGCACACTCACCAAAGTACAGTCTATAAAAGAATGACAAGCAGGCAACCTTGCGGCGATGAGCCAAGCTGTGAAGCTTGGCATCCATCAGTTTTACGAGACGCCAATGAGCCTCTTAGCTCTGTGTTCCACTGAGTCAAGCGCAGCATGTTGGTATTTAGCTGCGCCATCCCAAAGGTGGCTACAATACTCCATGCAGGATCGGTCTTGTGCTTTATAAAGGGTCAATAGCTATCCAGGCGCAAAGTATCGCTTCACTATGTTTAGGATGCCCAGTTTTTTGGCCGCAGTTTGAGCTTTGTGCTCGATGGTAGCGTCGAGAGCTGAGACTGGATGTCAACTCCATGCCTAGGAGCTCGAGCCGATCTGTTACAGGAATAGAAGTACCCCGTAAAGTAAGAGTTTGGTCGAAACGACTCCTGTTAGCGTTGAAAAGACACGCCTGTTTTGGTAGCGTTAAAAGAGACCAGATTGTCATCACCCCATTGGGAGACAAGGCTTAAGGTCAAATCTGTCCGCGCTACCATGGCCTCTCTCAAGGAACGAACTTCATCGCCGCTGGTTTTTGCGCTGGACAAGTATCTCTCCGAAACAGTACTGTTTTTTAAAACAAAATCAAAAACAGTATTTATCTACTCAACCAGAACGAGTGTTTCGTTCTGGTTGAGTAGATAAATACTGTTTATTATTACTGAATTGGGTACTGTTTAAATACTGATTACTCAATGGGGTAGGTCAAAACGCGTTTTTTCGCGCCCCCTTTAACTGTATGGGAGCCCCGCTTAAAAACATTTAAAAATATTTTTTGACAATTTGTATGGCTTTGGGTCAACAAGATTTGGGACAAGAACAAGGTTATACTGTGAAAAATTCTGTGTGTCTGTGTTCCCGAACGCATACAACCCGAATCTCTTCAAAGTTAGAGTGAACAGGCTTCTTCTGGGTAAGCTCACTCCATCGTAGACTTTGTCTCTGTCACCTCTGACCTAAAGTCAAGAGCAAACCCATCACAAATTAAAAAAAAATAAGACTATAGCTCTAACCGTTTGGCTGTAAAACCTGTGTGACAGACAACGGACGGACGGATCCGTGAGTGACAGCCATAGGGCTCCGTTTGGACCCTTCGGGTACGGAAGCCTAAAAAGCGTAATTAGAAAGACTGGCAGTTGGAAATAGATGGTATTAGGTAAGAAGGGGTGGGTGTAAACTGAAGCAATAAGGGAGCTTGAAGCTTCAGGCCCGAGGGGAACAATAAATGGAGGTAAACAAGAATACGAGTTATTTGCTGTAGGTGTAACGACTCATAGAATTGTAGACTTCATCATCATCGAGTTTCTACGTAAAATAAAGTTTGTGTACAGTACAAAATTAAACGTAGTTTTTATCAGAATATTAATTTTGCTACCATTTTATTGTCTTCAAGTAGAAGATTTAATATACCAGCTGTTATTAATGTTGATGTACCGAAATACAAAACAAATGGAATAATATTATTAGAGCTTCTATTAGAACAGCAACGCCAACAGATCCATTTGTATTTATTTATCTATAAAGTAATACCATTAGAAAAATACACGTTCAAATAGATTGATCCTATTGAGCACGGAAAGGGCCTTTGACACATCTTAGTATTAGATGTAAAGTAGTGAACAGAAGGCATGTAGTAATTCGACTTCCATTCAATTATAATATCCGTAAAACGGAATCCCACGGACTCGAGTGCTCTTGTTTGTCAAAATAAAATTCGCAAAAATCGTCCAATCGTTCATGTGGAAATCCGATAACAATTTGGACAAAGACAATGTGTGTCATCAGCACATTCAGCATGTGTAAAGAAAACTATTCTGGACCAATCGTTTGGAAGATCACAACAACATCGACCATTGGGAAAAAAGATTTTAGTCAAAAGAATAATTTAGTTACTGGTTTGTTTTAGATGTTTTTCCACGCGGAAACAGGTCGATCCCATTGAATATGGAAAACCTCCCTTTGACAAATCGTTGTATTAGATGTAAGGTAGTGAACACAAGGCATGCAATAATTCGATTTCCATTCAGTTGTAAAATCCGATGTACGGCATCCCACAGCCTCAAGTGCTCTTGTTTGCCAAAAGAAAATTCGCAATAATCGTCCAATCGTTCATGTGGAAATCCGATAACAATTTGGACGAAGACAATGTGTGTCATCAGCACATTCAGCACGTGTAAAGAAAACTGTTCTGGACCATTCCTTTGAGAGATAAACGAACATCGGTAAAAAAGATTTTAGTCAAAAGAACGTTTAGTTATTGGTTTGATTTTCCATTGCGGTAGTGATTTTTTTGTTATATTCCCCCCGCCCTTATTTATTAAGGTCGAGTTGGTGACCTTAGTAAATAGGGGAAACAATATTATAAAAGATTTTAACGGCATTGTTTTTTAGGCTATCGGCTTTTCTTAATAATAAAAACATTTCGGTGTAAAGAAGATATTATGAGCTACAAATATTTAAAGTGCGTTGTTCTTTTGTTTCATCGGTGAGCAAGACTCGCTTGGCGCTCGGAAAGCGGAACTTTTCTAAAAGCAATTTTGAGAAATACCGGTGCAACGTATTAGAATGAAAAATGTCTGAAAGATATTTCTGTTATTGTGGCTTTATTTTTATGACGTACTTGACATGCAATAACAAGAAGTCTTCGCCGAAATATAAGCGGGATGGGTGGTAGTAAGGTAACACACAACTTTATTATTAAAAGTCATAACTGGCACGTATTTACCTGTAGGTACCAACTTAATGGAAATTTCACATAACACCGGCAAGTGATGGTCCGTTACTTTTTACTACTGTGCCCGTCCCTAAAGTGTTCATAACCAGTACATAAACAGCTTTACTACCTATATACGAGTAAGTCCGACAGGCTGTGGTAGTGGGGGGTGCGCTTGGCAAAGATTGAGCGTGTTTATCTTGGCTCCAGAAAACTTGGCGCCTTCAGCCGTCCATCATAGAAATTTGTTTACGAGATAACAATGACCCAGTTTTTATACCTGTCATAATAACTCTCATTTGGAAAGACAACTTCATTTGCAAACCAAATAGTATAATTTTCGCCATTTCTGGGATCTCTTTTTGTTATATTTGTAGCGTAATTTGCATTTGTCTAGTTTGTGTATTATTATGAAGATGAAATATTTTATTCAGCAGTTTAGGATCTACAATCGTGATTAAGTTTTGGCACAATTCCAATATCATCTTCGCCACGGTCGGTCTACGGGATATACAAAGGTGCAGTTTTCTTGAATTGTGAGACATTTTAAACTAGTTTCTGCTGACTGTATTGTGTCGCCAAAGTGTTGCATTACAATGTCACATTGACAACAAAATCATGTATAACTTTACTTTGATCTCATTTTAAACTCGCCCCGAGTTCTTGAAATTATATACATAATGAACGAAGTATCATTGACCCGGATAATTACGGCGAGATCTTTTATACTCGACATGTTAATTTTACTAATTGCTCAGGCTCAACATTTTGTCGTGGCCTTTCATCTTGGGGAGTAACAAATAAATGAGAGCAATAATAAAATATAAAGCGGCATTAATAAGATCGCAACATATTGAATTCTGCGTAAAGATACCTTATTGTAAGAAGCTGCCAACATTGAATGTATTTGATGTTCGACGTTCAAACGGATGAAACAAAAAGCAAGCAGCTAGCGTAGCGAGGGAAAACCCTCCAAGTGTAGCCGGAAACGGAACTAACGAGCAATTTCGCCGCTTAAGTTGAACCGCACAACTGTTACAGCGTAGGTACACATCTACTACATATACCTATGTTCTCTCTAGACTAACATATAGGTAGGTTGCAGGTTGTTAGCATGACCCATATGTTCATAGCAAGTTGACATATTTGATTGTCGCAAACGTATTGTACCCAGCTTGATTCACATTTGCATACCTACGTCAGAAACACAGACAGAACGTGTATAGTATGCATATTAATTTTAGTTGGTTTCCAAATGCTGGCAAAGATGAAACTCAAGGCGAGAAGAAACGTACCTACATCGATCACAATGCACATTAAGTTATCGTACTGCATGTTGATAACTTTCTTATGATTTTTTTTTTCATTGGCAGTGATGAGTTAAAATAACTTATATGCTGTTTGAACACAAGTTAAACAAGCGGCCAATTGCCGTCTTAGATCTATGCATACAGGACAAAATCAGTCACTATAACAGCTCGAAGGGTGTACACTGATAGATCACTACTTGTAAAGTTGTGATAACACGTAGGAACACACCACACCATGACACCACCGCATGATATATACTCCTATAGCACACGACACGGAAGAAGAAGAGCTAATACAACAAATCGATGAGGATACACGTCTGACGTCATTAGTCGAACCCGGAAAACCTCATCCGAAAATCATGTACTGTGCAGCCACAGGATAAAGCTGAATACAGACATACCAACCTCAGTTCAAACAAAACGATACCGATCTCGACGTGCCTAAGGCCAATCAAGTTGGAGCTGCATATTTCAATAGTCTGACTCTACAAATAGGAGCAGCACATCGTTCCACCTCGGTGCTGACCCAATTCCTGGCTGCCACAAACGATGCGGCAAGTTGACCATATAGCCTGCGTTCCCGGAAAGGAATGAAAGTGAACTGTTTATTTATATGTAACGTCATTTTAGTCACATTTTTATACCTCCAGGATGTGTTTATTTTCAAAACTCATTCCAAATTCATTCACAATTATTTTACCTTATCTACTAATAAGGTAAAATAATTGTGAATGAATTTGGAACAGATTGTTCGAAGTTTAGAAGTGTTTTTGGACTTATATATAAGAAAATCTCGGTGTTATGTATTGTTATTTAGGTAATTTTGGTAACACTATGAAATAGTCTGTTAAAATTAATCGTTTTAGCCGTGAATATAGGCATGACATAAAATAACAATATAACGTTATCGGAAATTGGTAACGCTGAGTAACTCAGTTAATCTGTATTAAATTGTGTTATCGATTTAACTATCAACGGCATTAGTTATAGTATTAACGGCACGTATGAACTCTCTTAGCTTGGCCATAATATTCGGAGCCCTCGCAAACGTTACAATAATATCGCTATTGCATACAACACTAAAGTAGGTATTATATTTTCAGGGATAACACTCAAGTGGTATTTTACTGGCAGTTAAGGGAACATTATGTATTCAACGTAATGATACACGACAAAGATCTATGTAATGTTTTCCATGTGACTTTTAGGGTTCCGTACCTCAAAAGGAAAAACGGAAGCCTTATAGGATCACTCATGTTTCTGTCTGTCTGTCTATCAGTCTGTCAGAGCCAATTTGCTCCAAATCTAATGAACCGACTACGTTGAAATTTGTAACACCTATGAATTTCTGTGACACAAACACGGACGCGTAACGTAAACAAATGAATTTTAAATATGAGGGTCCTGATATGAAAATTTACCCCCCCCCCCTCCCTATCAAATAAACTACAGAGCCAAAAAATTTTGAAAAATACGGTAAATAATAGGTTGGGGAAAAAGTTTCTTCGCATTTTTTAAGAAAATTCAAAATTTTCTTCGCATTTTTTAAGAAAATTCAAAATATTTTTTAATATAGTTTATTTACATTTAACTAAAGTATGTAGGTACCATTTTGTTCGATAACTTTTTGCCATCTTGTAGGTAGGGACATGATCCCATTGCTATAGAAATTTTGGGACTTCTGGTCAAAATACCGCGACAAGTGGTTTTGGCAGTCCTCTCGTGATGTTAACCTGACACTGCCTAAAGAATTCTGAAGAGACCGAAACAGGTGGAAATCTGAAGGTGCAAGGTCAGGACTATACGGCGGATGCATTAACACCTCCCAGCCAAACTCTCTTAATTTTTGCTGAGTGGCTAAAGATGTGTGAGGTCTAGCGTTATCATGATGAAAAACCACACCCCTTCTGTTGATTAATTCCGGCCGCTTTCTCTCAACTTCTTGCTTTAATCTCATCAGTTGTTCACAGCAGAGTTCAGAATCGATGGTCCTGCCTGGTGGTAACAGCTCATAATGAATAATGCCCTTCCAATCCCACCACACACACAGCATCGCCTTGTTGCGAGTTAACCCGGGTTTCGCCACAGTCTGTGAAGCCTGACCGGCCTTTGACCACGACCTTTTTCGCACGTTCTTGTCATACGTGATCCACTTTTCATCACCAGTTATCAGCTTCTTCAAAAATGGTTCGGTTTCATTACGTCGTAATAAAGAATCACAAATGAGTACAGCCCGCGGCACGTAAGTTGGCAAGAGTCGTTAGATGCGCAGAAGTCATTTTTTAGATCTCTTTGGTCGCGAGCGGGACGCGGGGAATGAGGTAGCATCATTCCGAGCGCGCGATTGGTTGGTCAGTCGACCCTTGTCTCTCGCATCGCGTCCACGTTCCATTCGCTCCCGAGTACACTTGCGTGCACTAAAATTGTAACATTTGTTTTTGTTGAGCTTTTGTTACAAGTTCTTGTTATTGTTTTGTTTGAATTTTTAAATTTAGATAATGCCACAAACAAATACCATTTTACGAAGACATGCCAGAAAAATGGTTTATGATGTGTACTGTTACATATTTTGACGAATTATGCGAACATAAATGTACTGAACTGCTGATTTTTTTTTTCGCGATTTCAGGTTTTGTCCCATAGTAAAAGTTGTTCATAATGATGAGTACAATGACCTCTTAAGAGGTTGTTGGTATTTTACAAAGAACCCTGTATATTTTATTTATTACTCCTAATATACTTTACGAATTCTTCTCCTTTCTTTAACTTTCTTCTAAATAGTTATGTTTAAAAATAAATTATGGTAATAACCACAGAATAATGACAAGCAATAAAAGTGACCATTTTTTTGTTGCAATAAGTGTAGCATGCGCGAACTACCCCCACTACGCCAAAACCTTGCCAACTTACGTGCCGCGGGCTGTACACGGTTCATTAGGTTTCTTTCAGTGAGCTCGTGAGGTACCCAAATGTCGAGCTTTTTTGTGTACCCAGTTTTTTTCAAATGCGCCAAAACTGTTTTGTGGTCAATTTCCAGTTCTTCAGCTACGTCGTAACTACTGATATCGCTCCACTTTTTCAAAAATGGCATCCATTTTATCCGTAATAGGGTGACCAGAGCGACGTGCATCTTTGACATCAAGATTTCCGGATTGAAAACGCTTAAACCAAATTTGTGCTACTCTCACAGACACTACACTAGGTCCATAAACATCGCAAATTTTTTTCGCGGCTTGCGTTGATTTTTTACCTTTTTTGTAGAAAAATTTTAAAATGTATCGATTTCTTCATTAGATTCACTCATCTTGACGGTACGAAAAACAAATGAAAATCACACATTTTCCTAATTTGAATTTGGAATTATGTTCTTTAAAATTTAAACTTTCAATGATACCTAAACCAGCCAGATACAAATATATAGCCAAAGAGATTTTATTACAAGTTCATACATACTATAATGCGAAAAGACTTTTTCCCCAACCTAATAGTTATATATATGTATCTATAGATTACAACAAAACTTAGAAGAAGTCTATGGTCTTAAAATAACATGGTAAATCTCTCAATATTGTGCGTACAAACTTACATTTGCAGTTGGAATGTATGGGAGAACATGTTTTTCAACTACAATGTTAAATGATAAATGATAAATGATGATAAATGATTTTTATTTCTGTAAGTAGGTTTGTACAAACACTTTTACAAGTCAATATTTTTTTTTTTTAACTAGATGAGGTCGGCGTTTCCTAACTGACTACTCTGAGAAGAAAGGCCGAAACAAACTCAGAGGTCACAGTCTCTTATAAAGTCCAGACATAATCTTGGTCACTTCATGTGAAGACCATGTAGATTGGTGTCTGAAATGGTCTTTTGAGGAAAGAACCACACAGATTGAGAGGACCTGTCCAGTCAGTGCACGCATTTGTCAGTAATCGCGCAGCTCAACTCAGAACTTAAGGAGCTCAACGATTCGACGAACAATACCAAAGAAAGGACATTGGGGTAGGCCGCATAGATTACTCAAACTGCCAGACCATGCTTAAAAATAACTGAGAGAAAAAATAAAACAAACAAAAAAAAAAAGCAATGACCTACATAGTCTTCACATTCACAATAAATAAAAATAATATAATAATTACAAAGTAAATATTCATGTCAACATTCAGTATGCAAAAATAAAAATAATATAAAATTTGGAGCAGTTCAATCCCAAGCCTTTTTGTCCTCAATATAATCTTTAACGGTATAAAAAGCTTTCTGACACAACTTGCGTTTAATGAATGATTTGAATTTATTAAGGCTCAGATCTTGAACGTGGCTTGGAAGTTTATTATAAAAGCGTATACATTGACACCTGAATGACCCACCTATTTTCTTGAGCCTTGTTGGAGGTACAACAAATTTGTGTTTGTTCCTAGTATTTATATTGTGGATATCACTGTATTTTTTAAACAATTTAATGTTTTTATGGGCATATAAAAGATTTTCAAAAATGTACTGAGAAGGCAAAGTCATTATATTAATCTCCTTAAATTTCTCTCTGAGAGATTGTCTCGGACTTAATTTATAAATGCATCGAACAGCTCTTTTCTGCAAAACAAAGATAGTCTGAATGTCGGCTGCATTTCCCCACAACAGAATACCGTACGACATTACACTATGAAAATAGCTAAAGTACACTAAACGGGCTGTCTCTATGTTGGTTAAATTACGAATTTTCCTAACAGCGTTGTTAAGTTTGTTCTTGGGATAAATTCATCCCAACTACGGAACCTTTCATTGTGCGTAGTCGGACACGCACTTGGCGGGTTTTTTTTTTTCAATTCATTTGTACTTTCTCGAGTTGATCCCGGCTGTCATTCGTGGAACTTTGACAGTCGTTACGGGTCGTCAGAAAACCGAAAGTCTGACATCGGGGTATCGTGTTACCCAGTAACTGGGTTGTGGAGGTAAGATAGGGAGTCGCTCCATGTAAAATACTGGCATTCAGCTGCATCCGGTTAGACTGGAAGCCGACCCCAAGATAGTTGGGAAAAGGCTAGCAGATTGTACTTCCTGAGTTTGTCTTGGACATTTCTGATATCAGTGAAGGCAAACATCGTGACTCGTGAGGAAACCTGCACACCAATTGCGTAACACACTTTCAATCACAATCCGACGGATTTTGTAGGAAATTGCTAATTCATTGCTGCATATGTTTGAAAAGCTCATCTTCTCGATTACGTAAATCACGCGATGAATATTATTGAATTGTCAAATTGAAAGGCATTGCCATATCGTCGGGATAGTGCAAATCCGTGGAACTAGCATTCAATAATTCCGCGTATCTGGCAAATGTAGCCAATTTCAAATTTCACGGGCAATGCACTCAAGATCCTAATTAGCAGATACCTCTTTGACGTGATTTTCGTGGATGAACACATGAATTATTACTCTTCATGTAAAAATGAGGTCAAACGCCGATGAAAACAAAAACAAAAAAAAAAAAAAAAACTTATAACCTTCCCCTGTAAACCGTAGTGTAACGCGCACTTTACGTAAGTATGGTAGATTCGCGAATTTGCACTATCCCCGACGATATTGTGAGTTTTAACAAAATTACCCCAGTGGACTTTATAGTTAGTACGTTTTAGGCTGCCAACAGACGGACTGCACAGCAGCAACCGCACGCAGTCGATATATTCAACTGCATGCAGTTGAACGTTCGACTTCGTACAGTCGGTGACTTTTCAGTTCACGCGGTCGGCTGCAGTCGTTTGAAGTCAATATTAACTGCATACAGTCGTGACTTCAACTTCACGCGGTCGGCGTTAATATCGACTCCACACGACCATTAATTATCTAAATTATCTAATGTGCCTATAAAAGATAATAATTAAAGATTAAAATGTGATTTATTAGTAAATTTTGTGTTTTTCTTGTATTCTTAAAAATTATATTGATCTTTCGATAGAATGAATATGTGATGCGTTGAACGCTCGATCAAACAAACAACATTCGATATTTTGAACACTCGATGTATTGAGTGTGCGATGTATTGAATGTTCGATTTAATAACCATTCGATATTATGAGCGTTCGAGTATTTAGACGTTCGATTTATAGTGGTCGATCAATTGATATTCGATTTGGCATAGTACACCCCTGCAGCCGACCGCGTGAAGTTGATGTCACGACTGTACGAAGTCGAACGTAACAACTGCATGCAGTTGAATATACAGACTGCGTGCAGTTGTTGCTGTGCAGTCCGTCTGTTGGTAGCCTTAGTACCATGTAATAGGGGGAGAGCCCATTGCCTTCAACCGGGCACAAATCCAGACTCCGGGTGAGAAATTCCAGATGGAAAACCCAATAACACTATGTCCGACCCGGGAATCAAACCCAGAACCTCATGCTCGAAAGTAGCGTTGCAGACCACTAGAGCAACGAACCAGTAAGTCAATTTATAGTTATAATACCTATAAGTCTGAAATCGACAACTCATCGTGGTGAATTAATGTTCATGTTCGTGCTTTCCCTGTGTGAAAACAGGCCCTTACCCTGCAGTGAGGCAATAACAGGCTGATATTATTTTTTTTTCCGACGTAACTTAGTTTTAGGGATGTCGGTGATCATAACTTCCATGCGTAACACTACCTACTAAACTTTCATATCTTCTGTGTAATAATTACGTACCTACTATACACGTTTGAGCATAGGTGCTCTAAAATAGGTGCTCAAACGAGAATACTCCATAATTACCTATCACAGTTGAATTTATGAAAAATAATATAATTTATACTGCTTTAAATTACCTTCTAAGAGATAAAAGACGGTGCCTTTTCTGTCCTACTGCTGGGCTAAGGCCTCCCCCAAACATTAAAAACACATAATAATAATCAAACCTATAGAAGAAATAATAAAGCGCCTGAAAGCCAACTCCAATTTACTTTACATGAAGAAATAAGTAGCCTGACATCACATTATGAAAGGCCATTTGTTAATATTATCTCCTGACAAAGAGACTCGACAGCTGCTCCGAGAGTAAAGGCAACCATATCTGATCAGAAAGTCATCGGGCTTCATTCACCGCAAAACATAGTCTAGCAAATCAGTGTACGAACCCGTCATATTTCCTGCAGTATGTATAAATAAGATATAAGTAACGGAAAAACGCCAAGACCTTTTCACAGAAAACTTTACGGAACTATATTAGTTCGATAACAAAACGAACTTCGTTTCGCTGCGATATGTTATTAGAACCTCCGTATACCGATACGAATCGATATGAAATACGTGTTTCTGATATCAAGGAATCAGCTAAGTGAGACATAAAATATATAGTTTTATTACAATCAATAGCGGATCTATTAGTAAAACGAAGAGCCTAAATAAATATTTGCGAGAGATTTCACAAAAATTCGCAATCCATTTATAAAATAAACAAAATACCATCGGTGCTTGTAATTGGAGCAAAATGGACGATTTAGTTAATGATTTGAGACTGGTATTATCTCTATATTTTTTAGTAGGTCAGAACACTTTAATCTCTTCAAGGTTAGTAGCGTCAGAAAGTTCACCAAGCACACAACAGGCTGCAATAACCGTTTGTACAAGAAGGTTCTAAGAACAAACCATTGTTTGTGAACCCGACAACTCTAAGAAACATTAACTTCAATCAGTAAAGGTACCTAAATCACGGTATACATTTGTAAATAAAGGAATGCCCCAAGATGATATTAGAAAACTTTCCCAAAAGTAATAGGCAAGTAAGGCCACAGAGGTTGAGGTGTTTCATCTAATTTAATTTTAATTAAAGCGGAGAATTTCTTAAAGAGAATATTTTTACTAGCGCCCACCTGCTACTTGCGTGCCTTTATTTCATATTTCCACCCAAACAAATATCAAAAGTTTAACGAGGAAAATAATTTCTTAATGTGTCATCTCGCTGGATATTATTTGCACATTCGTGTTCTATTTCGAGATATTTTCACTTACTGTAACCTCTCTCATCTGAGTTCGTATGGGAGCACTCACTCGCGCGTTTTTCGGTGAAAATACAACAAAACATTTTAATTTTCGAACACTGCGAAGTGGCCGCTCAACCGACTGAAGCTGACTGATTTGTAGCTAAATTAACAAACAATCAATAATTCATTAATATGCAGGACCCCGTTACTCCAAAAAGGCTGTGGTAGGTATATTGTGACGTCACAGATAGATGACATAACGCATACAATAACGCAGTCACGCAATGTGTTAAGTACATCGAATCGAATGTGTATAGTTAGATATATCGGGTGTTTTAGGGTTCCGTACCACAAAAGGAAAACGGAACGGAACCCTTATAGGCTCACTCGTGTGCTCCGAATCTAATGGACCGATTAAGTTGAAATTTGCTACACGTATGAATTTCTGTGACCCAAACACGGACGTGTAACATAAATAAATTCATTTTTAAAATGGGGGTCAATTTTGGGGGGCAAATAAGAAAAGTAAAAAAAAAAGATTTGCAAACTGTGCCGAGTAACATATGAAACTTTCATTTCATATGTTACTCGCTCGGCTTACTGTGAGGGCCTCTAATATATTTTTTTAATAATTTTGAAATAATTTTTTATAAAGTTATTTAAGAAAATAGATGAAAATTGACCACCCACCCCCTAATCTCCGAAACTACTAAGCCTGAAATTTTGAAAAAAAAAATAAATAAAAAAATGGTTCTTTACTATAGACTATAGACTACAGGAAAACTTATAAGAAATCTATGGTCTTAAAATAACATGGTAAACCTCTCAATATCGTGCATACAAACTCACATTTGCAGCTGTAATGTATGGGAGAACGTGTTATTCGATTAATATGTTAAGTTTGTTCTTGGGAACCCTTCATTGTGCGTGGTCCGACACGCACTTGGTCGGTTTTTTTTAGAGGAGAGAAGTTTAAATTAATATATCATAAAACACAGAAAAATGTTTTTAAAATCCTTGAAATTGGCTTTATTTGATAGATAATTTTATGGCATTAATGTTTGAACATGCACTGAAAAAAAATTAATAGCTGAACTAGTTCAGCTATTACAAAAATAGTTAAATTTTAATTAGTAAAAACCAAAGTTTTGCTAAAATAGCTGAACTGGTGTTGCTGCACATCCCAAACTAGTTATGCTATTCAGAGTGCAATTGCCGTTAGTTAAAATGTGAACTAATGCTTACTAATTTAGGTTAGCTAAACTCGTTTAGCTACACGGGTAAAATGTAGCTAAAAGTAACTCAACAGTTTTGTTAGAAATAATAAAGCAGTTCAGTTACTATTTATATTTCTGTGAAACTACCTAAAACAGAACGGTTTTGTTAATACCACAACACTTGTTTAATTTCAGTTAACTGAAAACGGTTAAGTAAAAAATACCTTTACTTATTTTACAAAACTCGTTTTAGCTATTGGTAGCACTCAGTTTATTAGTCCCCCGTTTTATGCTACTAGCAGCTAAAATTTGTGCTACAGATAGCTGAACTTTTTTTTCAGTGTGATCCCGGGCATTTGGCCGCCGCGGCTGACATCAACGTCTAGTTTACTAAAAAAATAACTTTTTTATTGGCTTAATTTACTAAAGGAAACATTTCACTAACGACTAATTTCACGAAATCTGGCCACCTCGTTCGTGCGATTTGAAGCCATTATTTTATTTTCTCTGGGGATATGTAAAGTCACATATCTACTCCGATAAACCAGTAAAAATTGAGCACTTGGATGCCAACATTCGATGCATTATTGCCGAAATACAGCCTGATTTACTGCGAAGAGTGTGTGAAAATTTTACCTCCAGATTACGCCATGTACATGCCCGAAATCATATTCAAACATTAATGCCATAAAATTATCAATCAAATAAGCCAATTTCATGGATATTAAAAACATTTTTCTGTATTAGGGTTCCATACCAAAATGGTAAAAAGGAACCCTCAAGGTGCGACTCTGTCTGTCTGTCTGTCACAGCTGAATATCTCAAGAACCACTAATGCTATCAACTTGAAATTTGGAAAAGTTTTAGATGACGTTTGCCCAACTATTTTGCAAATAAGAAAGAAATATTTTTTTTTTTTGCAACATGTACTGAAAGGTGTCGTAAAAGTTCGAAGTGGGGCTACTAGAGCATGTGGGGTATTATATGAAAGAGCGCTGTTTGCACATTCTCAAACATTTTTTTAGGCCTCATAGATTTCGACTCTTGATGAAATATGTAAAAAAAAATGCCGCCCCCCCCCCCCCCCCCCCTTTGTTTCCGAAGTTTGCATAGAGAAAAATCTGAAATTATTCTGTGTGATCGAAGTTTATCTAAAGATTACAGCAAAAATAAAACGATGTCTCTAAATAGCACAGTTTTTTTTATAGATGATGGTACGGAACCCCCAGTGCGCGACTCGCTTTTGACCGGTTTTATTTTATTTCAATTTAAATTTCTCCCCTCTAAAAAAAAAATACCTTTACGTAACAACCAAATTAAGTTTTCTGACATATTTTATAGATTTTTTAACAAAGTTGTGCACAGCCATTTTATTAACTGCACTGGCATTTTAATAGTTCTGATATTCGTTTTTTATGGGAGGCGTTCTAGTTTCCGCCTTTAGAATTTGATTTCCAAAGCCGACATTATTAACCCATGACTGCGAACGTGACATTATGAAGTTTGAAATAACCCTTCCGCAAATTTTCCGCGTGTTATTGAATGCCGTGAAAATGTCTCATAAGCTACGAAATTATTCGTAGCTCATACTCGTAAGTTTAATATGCAATGCTTACTTAATGAGGTGTGGAATAATACATGTAGGTATTCAAATGTCTATAAAATGTTGTTATAATTACATAGTATCTGCAACCAATTATCATTTTAAAGACATGATAGGTATATTTAATCAGTTTTGTTCGATCACAAAATATTTTTGTCTATTTGATAAAACTTAATCACTATTACAATCTACATGGACTGATCCAAAAGTGATGATATTCGGTTAATATCAAAGAGTTTACATAGCTTGCTTATATAAACTCTTTGGTTAATATGTATACATATATTTTTTAATTATTTTTGATATGCTTGCTTCATAAAAAATAAATCATTCAAATAGACCACAAATCCCGGGAGGTTCATTCATTTGAATAGTTATTCATTTAAATAGTTTTATTTTTTATCATAACTTTTGGATCAGCCTAGTATACTAATATAATAAAGCTGAATAGTTTGTCTGTTTGTTTGAACATGATAATCTCTAGAACTACCATACCACTCGTATTTGAAAAAATATTTATTTTTGCTTTGATAGCCGACTTCTTGAGGAGCCTATATCCTTATAGGCTATTTAACATCATGCTATGTTGTTGGGTCTGGTTTCCGCACTTGTCCTTCAAGTGGACCATTGTACGTGAGCCATGGCGGCTGTCGGTGGTTATTCCAACCAGCCCACTTCCCTTCCCTCCAGAAGTTGATCACGGCTTCTGGTCTGATCAGAACATCTGTGAAAGATCTGGGTGCCCCAAGGGTTTCTGTTCTAATCTGGGTAACGCCTGTGCATTCGAAGAGCACATGCGCAACGGTTTCCTCAGCCTCCATGCAAGCGCTCGCTGCACAGAGGACTGTCCGTTATGTCCATTGTGTGAAAGTGTTTATTTAGTAAGCAGTGTCCTGTGATGGTCCCCGTCACCAGATGCAAGCCATTCCTGTCCAGGAGTAATAATCGCCTGGTTAGTTTGCCATCTAAGCATGGCATAGCCTCCCTGGACTGTCTGCAACCCGGTGTCGAGGAACACCAACTCTCTGCTTGTGTGTGGGAGAACTCCTGTAGCCACCTGCGCAATTGGTTGAAGGGAATGGGTACGATTGGTTCAGCTCCACAGACTGAATGTGTTGGATGCTCTCCTAGCTAGTTTGTTAGCTGAATCGATACCGAGATACCGTTACTCGTCTAATGCATTGTGATATTCTAGTCTTGAGGTAATATATATTTTTTCCTAAGGTTTGGAGTACTGAGGTACTGTCGGAGAGTATACGTATATGGGTATCCGTTACTCTCCTGGCCTCTATGGCATACGCCGCTTGTATAATGCCCACACATTCTGCCTGGTAGACAGTGTTGAACATTCTCAGCGGGATGGATATGTTTATGTTGAGGTCGTGTAAGAAAACTCTTGACCCGTCGGTGTAAACTCTCAACTCTTTCCGGCCCGAGTAGTCACACTGTTCTTCCGTGAGTTTTATTATGTTGTAATGCTTTTGAAAGTGGTGTTGTTTCGGGGTTCTATCGCAGGCTGATGCCATCATTGGTTGTCGTTTAATCGCATCCTCCTTTATGCATTCGGTTTCAGTTGATAGGATTAGGGTAGTTCCAAAGAATCGTGGTATTTGTAGTGTTGTCAGCTTCCTCCTTTTTGTAAAGAGAATCAGCACGGTTTTATAGGGTTCACTGATAGTTGTTGTCTATTGCACCAGTCTTACTCCAGGTTACTATAACCAGGTTATTATAATGGTTATGTCGTTGGCGTAGCCAACAGTGTAGTATCCTTTGTCATTAAGTGTATTAATGAGGCTGTCTACGACCAGGTTCCATAGCAGCGGAGTGAGGACGCCCCCTTGCGGGCAACCCTTTGCCACGACGGCGTTTGTAGTGTCGTTCACTGTAACTTGTACAGCTCTTAGTTTGTGATTCAGCCGCTCAGGGTTGAGTCTATGCCGTGTCTGTCTAGGGCCATGCTAGTACTGTTGAACATTGTTTTGTCAAAGGCGCCCTCAATGTCAATAAATGCGGCTAGTAATGAGCATTTGTGATCCACTGCACACTCAATCATGGAAACCACGCTGTGTAGTGCAGATTCCGTTGATCTGCCAGTGGAATACGCATGCCGTTGTTTGTGAAGTGGTTTTATCCAGAGAGGTCCATCTCGGATGTGTCTATCACGTAGTCTCTCGTGGGTTTTCATTAGAAGGGATGGAGGACGCTATGACCCTTAAGAGTCGAGCAAAAAGAAAAAAAAAGTCAGAAATAACGCTAAGCGAAAGCGAAAACGAAGTAAGAGCGTGGGCGGGCGATGCGATGCAACGCGCTAGGTGGGGGCCGACGGAGTTTTACAAAAATGTGCTGTTATTTTAGCATATTGTGTGCCTTACGACTTCCACGCGAACAAAGTCGCGGGCAGAAGCTAATCTTATAATAATTGTCATGGATACCAAATTATCATATTGTGTGTAAGATAATGTGCGAAATGTCACGTGTGTCGTTTGTAGAACAGTTCTATAGGGATTGTGTACTTACTTGAAACATTAAGCGTGTCTTAAATTAGGTACACTCTCCTATACTTAGACCACTTCAATTAATTGAAGTAAGTAATCTCTCAGACTTGCTTCTCAGACTCTCTTAGTCTATTTTTGGACGGAAAAGACACAGGTAGCAAGGTAGAAATCTCACGGATTTGAGCATAGGCACTTCCTAATGCCTCTCTCTCATTATGTATTTTTGCGTTTACTTCAGTCAGTGAAGCAGTAAAAATAAACAAAAATACTACCGTACCCACATTACATTATCGCTAATCGGTATTGTGTTTGGCAAACAAAGGGATTATTTGAAGTGAGTAGTATTGAGCCATTTTCTTTAAAAGAAAGATGAGTAAAGAAGTCACCTCTAAAAATTCTTCAGACACCCGGTGTTTACTCGGTACAAAACTGTATGTAAGTGGACATAGACCTAACCTTATTTTATCCCTTCATATTTGAGTGAAATGCTAGTCATTATAGAGTTGTCGCCATAAAGCAACGTGAGCGCCCTTTCCTGCTTGGGGCGAAGATCTTTTTACAAAAAATAAAAAAAAAAGGAAATACCGTAAATCACAGCCTCGCAATAAAACTGTACGCGGATATTGCCTGGATGGAGGACAGTGCAGGTAGTGGGTAGTGCCACCTGTCACGTAGCACGTAGCCTGTCCCTGTTACGAGCCCCAATCATTCGTCTCAATTACTTCCACCTTTGCTAGTCGCTTGCTTGGAAATGCGTTTTCTTTTATTCGTTTTACCTGCGGTAACTTTCTTGTAAACAATAATTTTTCGGCGCTGTTACGATTCTCTTTTCGAAATAAACATTTAAGGGTGCATTTCATCAATGAAACTGAACGCGTTCAGCACATCTAAACCGCGATCAAGACCTGTCAGTGTCAATTTTTTTTTTATATATGGAATATTGACACTGACAGCTGTTGAGCTCGGTTAGAAGTGCTGTTTCTGTATTTTTTGTGAATAAACCTTATTATTATTTTAAAAATGTCTTTGACATATCTCGGGATCCCAGACCTTTGAAAGGCGTATGAGGGGCCGAAACTATGATGAGAAGTCACTATTATTTACTGATCGCGTTCAGTTTCATCGGTGAAATCAGCACTTAATGTAGTAAGTTATATTTTTTGAAATATATAGTGGCTGTCGTATTTTAATACATTAGGCGCGGCAGACGCACATGCGCGTTTTCGGACGTTCACCAGGTGCTTGACGGCGCGTATGCGCGTCCATACAATTTACATAACTTTCTTCGAGTGCAGCGCGCCGCACCTGTGCGTTCGTTGTGCATCTCTATTGTTTCGAAAACATCGTAAAATAAGGGTCGGTAAGGGTGTAGCATAAAGAAGCGTTTGCATAAAGAATTAAGCAGATAATGTGTTAAGCGAATAATCTTCTTTTTAAAACGAACATAAAAAAAAATTAAGTAGACCTACATTTTGTGTTTAAATAATAAATCGGTCCCCGGAAAATAAAGTTTTCGTTGCGTCTTCAGGCTACAATGCGTACAAAATTTAGGATCACTTTAGGACCCTCGACTCTGACTTCCCACTGCAGTAACGCTTTTGTGCCAGTTTTGTAGATGCTATTTTATACATCAATGATTACAATGATAAGTTTTATCTTGTTGGAAAGCTTTTCCTTTTGATCTCAAGGATAAGAAAAAAGTTTGTAGAAACACTGTTACAGGAAAATCATTAATTATGCCCGAGTCCCAGCGAATGTCCATCGGTCCCTGGAAAATGTCACTTCATTTTATAATCCGTAAATAAATCACTTCTGATTGCTCAGGACCTCTTTCACGGATATGTTTTTATTTTTAAACCGGGTTTGTGGACAATGGCGGTATATTTTCAGTTTTCAAAAACACTTCAAATGTTTAGGGTTAAAACGGGTGGGTCCATTGTTCACATCCGGAAGTGCCTAAAGTTGTCAAGTCAAAAGTTTAAAGCGAAAGCGTCCGGGTAGCCCGCGAAATTCAAATTTTCTTATCTTTTTTGCAATTTACAAGTCAGTATTAGGTTGTACGTTGATCAAAATGTAATTCACGGCCGTAACAAGTATGTATTTACATAATTATAAACATTTAAGTGATCCATACCACTCTTTAAGACCAGGTAATCCTAATGAATGACTATTTCATGAAATCTTGACATTTGAGGATTATACTAACATAAGGAGTTGTATCACTGATTCTAATGATTATAATTCTGTAAATACATATTTGTTACGGCCGCGAATCATACTTTATTTAACATACAACTTAATTGAATTGAATACTTTTATTTCAGACAGAGTCCATAGGGTTAGTAACAATTTTACTTAACATCTAGTGTTAGTAGGTACAGACACAGAACATAAATGCACAATTCAAATTAAAATGCAGCGTGGAGCTGCATCCACCTCCGCAACATCGGGGAATCCCACCGATCGGTGAACACACTCAGAATACTATTGGTTAATACTGACTTGCAAATTGCAAAAAACGTATGAAAATTTGAATTTCGCGGGCTACCCTGACGCTTCCCCCTTAAGAGACAATTTCGTAAATGGTACGAGTGTATTAACTTGTGAAACTCCTTTCTTGTCAAATGTAGGTAAGTAATTCCAAACCCGTTTCTCGTATATGTCTGTGAGAAAGGGCTCTTGATAACATCGAAGTGCTATTGTGCTCCCGTACTGTATGGTCATGTTAACTGATTAATTATATCTGACTCAAAGAGACCCTTAGTTTGAAGTTTCTCGTTTGATGTAGCTAATGGAACAAGGTTCGTTATAATGAAATTCAACCAATATGTAGTTTCTAGTTTAATGAGGGGCCTGTGGCTAAGTAATAACAGCCGCTCGGGTCGATCGATCAGGTTAAGCTACGCTTGCCGCGATTGGTCCGTGGATGGTACCCATCTTTACATACCAAGATCCATCCGTGTCTCGGAAAGCACGTTTAGCCGTTGGTCCCGGCTGTCATTCGTGGATCTTTGACAGTCGTTACGGGTCGTCAGAAGCCCGAAAGTTTGACAACCAGTCTTAGCAAGGGGTATCGTATTACCCAGTTACTGGGTTGTAGAGGTCAGGCAGGCAGTCGCTCCATGTGAAATACTGGTATTCAGCTGCATCCGATTAGACTGGAAGCCGACCCCAACATAGTTGGGACAAGGCTAGGCAGATTATGATGTAGTTTCTAGTTTACGAGTACGTAGAGACTCGACACAATTTCTAATAATATAAAATCTATGTAAGATTAATTAAATCATTTTTAGGGTTTCGTACCCGAAGGGTGCCAGGCGGAACCCTATTACTGAGCCTGCGCTGCCCGTCCGTCTGTCTGTCAGCGAGCTGTATCTCATGAACCGTAATAGGTAGACAGTTGAAATTTTCACAGATTGTGTATTTCTATCCGCTACAACAACATATAATAAAAATATAAATTTAAAAATTAAAGGGCGTCCCATACCTACCAGAAACGTGTTTTTTCTAAACAGTTTTAAAAAAAATATGTAGTGTTAAATATTGTACGGTGATAAGAAACCCTTCGTGTAGGAGTCCAACTCGCACTTGGCCGGTTGTTTATCGATTTCAATGATGGACTACTACCTTTTACCTTAGCTTACATTTTACCTTAGCTTACTTTTTACATGGCCGTCGTAAAATAGCTCAAGGTTAAGACGCACATCTTATTTCCAAAGAAATGTCATACTAGACGGACTAGACACTTATTTTTGGCCAAGTTGGGTAAATATGGAAATATTACAGCGCGACTTTTAGTTGTTATAATAAAAGATAATGAGAAAACTCACGTTTCATGTGGAATACTCATATTATAATGATATGATTAAGCAAATAAGATAAAATTATACAAACGCGACACTCGGATAATAAGCGATAACTAAGCGTTGCTATGTAACTTTTTGCAAATTATGAGAAAATTCCATAATGTACGAAAAAGTACCAACATTTCCAACGAGTAATAATGTTGAGCGGTAAAAGCTCAGTGGACAAAGAACGCTTATCCATCATCCCGCGATTCATTGGTTTTATATCCATTTGGGTTTAGAGCAAGCAATTTTGTGAATAAAATTAGGTGGAAAATAACCTGAAGTGTCGGGGTCGGGGGGTCGATGCCTCTGTCTGCCATTCCACCAGCAGCCACAACAAGGCATCCCGGTGCCTCACACCACCACTCTCGTTTAACTTCGTCTTCGCATTATGGCACACAACAGAGTTTACCAACAAAACCTTATTCAAGCATTGTTCGTTGCAATAACTATTCTATTCAATACAACTCTACATTGTAACTGTATAGGAAACGGATTTCTATGTTTATCTTGAACATTCACAAAATTATCAAAGCATTTAATATCATACGAATTAAAACTTTTCCTTCAGAAAGTTTTTAATTTATCATGTCTATTATCCGTAAAGTTTTTGATATTCCTGCGAATTTATAGTTCGTGTGTGGAACTGTCAATAGTTAATGTACACCACGCTCGCTTACAGGCATACGACATACTAATTGCCACTTCACTTCACTCGGATAAGGACACCAAAGCGAATTAGTATCGGCATTGTCGAGATAGCGGCACGGGACGCGCCCGCCCTCCGCCGCGTTCTGCGCTCAACTGCGGAATATATATGAATGAAATGAAGTCGATGAGGGTTTCTCATTTTCGGCGTCCTGAAAAAATTGCTAAATCCTCATGTTTATTAGAGTCCCGTGATGGCCAAACGGTTCAATGAAGGTGCTTGTACCCTTCAGGATTGCGTATCAACTCAATTGCCAAAATAGACTTTAATATTACGGATTATGGACCATAATAACGAAATAGTGTGCGATTGTAGCCAATTCACACCAAACTTAATCTCGTGGAGCCTTCAACGTTTGTCTTAATAATGGGGAGATATAGCGGTGTGGCAAGTTAGTTTATTAGGGAACTCTCGTCGATTGCACTACTTCCAGAGCGTTATGTAAACATAAATAATTTAGTAGAAGAACGATCTTTTACTAGTTAAGTAGCTTTAATTGCAAAAGTTGTAAAGTTAGATGGAAACAGTCACGGATATCATTAACTTTAGAAGGTCACAATACGAATGAATCGCAGAGTTAGCAACGTTTGTTGGTTTCCTTTCGAGGGTGGTAACGAAAAACAATATATTTTAACCCCCTCTGGCAGTTTTATACCCACTCTATAAATCAAACCTATTAAAACGTTGAGTTGCTGAATTTTTTTGAAGTAGATACCCATAAAATTTGGTAACAGAGGATTAGCTATGTGATTTATTCATATAAAATTGCCAAGTATTATTTACTGATTTTAGGTAGATGTAGCACAGTGGATAGTTACCACCTTCTTTCTTGGCTAGCATGGCTAGCACCACACACTACAAAATTATACCCATCCACTAAAACCTGAAAAAAGACAGTATGTATACATCGGCCGTTGTAGGCCGTAGCTGCACTTTTTAGCAGGTTTCATTTCATCCCAATACATTGAAAGCGTCTAAGGCTATTCAGATTGATCTAATATTTTCAGCTGTGGTCAATGATTTAATAATTAAAGCCGGTTTACTTATTTATGATTACTTTATGATAGACTTTCATTTCATAAAAATAAGAGTAATATAGAAATACATATTTTGTGACGTATTTCGGCAACGATCCATTTTCCAACTGCTGACTGCCCAGCTGACACTGCACTAGAGAATATTTTAAATTGAGTACCTAAGTATATTAAAGCGGATGGCGTTGCACTTACAAATGAAGTAAAATAGCACCCCGGTAAGTTTAAAGCCTTACCTACTCAAATAAGTTTAAATTCCAGAAACTTTCCAAGAAAGTGAGAGAAAATGTCATACGTCTTAAAATGATGTTAGTGCTATCTGCGAGCATTCCAACTTGAGTTTGGGTTTCTATCAAGGAGATCATTTTATAACGTCTGATTTTCGATGATCCAGTGAAGCTAGATAAGCCGTCAGTCAATTAGCGCCTGCTTTATTCCTATCCAACGCCAGATACTGGATTCTAGACCGGTTTAAAAATTGGTTATAATGATCAAATATCGATCCAGTGTCACTGGATTTCAGTGTTGGAATGAGATGATACTGGTTAACGTAAAGGTGTTCTTCCGAAACTGCGGCGAAGCTGCCAAATCGCTATGACAGACCGTAGTAACAACGACTGGTATCTATGCGACTTCCATAGACGGTGACATTGGCGCCTGTCGCCGTTTTAATTGAGTTACATAGAAAACAGCACCTTTAATCAGACTAGTCAGTACATCTATGACTTGATCTTTGCCTACAGCTTCAAAGAGTGACGTGCAATGGTCGGTCAGTCCTTTAGCCAACTGGCACTCTAGCACCAAGCTGGTAAAAAACAATTTACCGGCTAAGTGCCAGAGTTTCACCGAGAGATTTTTTAAATATATGTATTGGTATTCTCACGGTGCCATCACAATTCATCTTCGCCAACATCTTATATATTAGACAAAATATACATTTATACAGTAAAAACAGTGATATCCACAATGCACGTATATTGTCCTTATTTCTGATGTTAACATCAGAAATAAGGACAAATTACGTGCTCCGTTTCACCGGCTTCATAAGATTCATAACTCATTTGTTGGGCTTGGTATAACCTTTTATAACAAGTTACCCTCTTCTTTGCTAGATTTGCCCTTCAATGCGTTTAAAGCTAAAGTAAAATCTAACCTTTGTTCATTGAAGGCATTACTATTATATCGCTGTGATTAACATCAAAAGAATGTTTATGTTCTTTCTCCAGAATTAGGATACCTTCTGACAGGTTATATAATTATGATTATTCATATAATTATTTATTTCTTTGACTGTAAAAGTCAATTTATTTTAATTTTTGTTTTTATTTATCATTGACATAATCTTCTCATTACAATGTTTTTTATGAGTGGTATTGCAATATGGTGGTTAGCTAGTGACCTCGACAATTCTTGCCTGAGCAACCGGCAGCAAGTTCGTCATGCTCCTTTAGATGTCACTGCTTGCGGTAGCAAGCAGTGACTTCTGGGTCGGGATGCCTCCTTCTCTCAAATATGGCGTGGTAATGGCTGATCTTTGCGTTATGCTCGTGAACGGGTGCTGCTTGTGGTGACTGGTGACTTGGTGACCTTGGTTTTGTTTTGTTATTAATAATTAACTCTTTGTTTATTTCACTTCGACGACCTACGTACAGAAATAAAATCATTTATCATTTATTTATATAAATGATAAATGATTTTATTTCTGTACGTAGGTTTGTACAAACACTTTTACATGTCAATCATGTTTTTTTTTTTTAAACTATATGTGGTCGGCGTTTTCTATCTGACTACTCTAAGAAAGGCCGAAACAAACTCAGACGTCACAGTCTCTTATGAAGTCCAGATATAATCTTGGTCAGTTCATGTGAAGACCATGTAGATTGGTGTCTGAAATGGTCTTTTGAGGAAAGAACCACACAGATTGAGAGGACCTGTCCAGTCAGTGCATGCATTTGTCAGTAATCGCGCAGCTCAACTCAGAACTTAAGGTGCTCAACGATTCGACGAACAATACCAAAGAAAGGACATTTGGGTAGGCCGCATAAATTACTCAAACTGCCAGACCATGATCAAAAATAACTGAGAGGAACATAAAACAAAAAAGCAAGGACCCACATAGTCTTCACATTCACAATAATTAAAATAATGTAATACTTTAAGGTAAATATTCATGCAAAAATAAAAAACCGGCCAAGTGCGTGTTGGACTACGCACAATGAAGGGTTCCGTAGTTGGGATGAATCTCAAGAATAAACTTAACATTTTAGTTGAAAAACATGTTCTCCCAAACATTGCAAAAAAATTGAAAATTGGCTGTGACAGACGGACAGACGAACAGACAGACAGTCACATGAGTGATCCTATAAGAGTTTTTCTTCACATGAAATGAATGCGTGTGGTCATCGACCCCTATTTATAAAATACTTAGGTCTTAGGTACAATAATTGAAAATCATGTATAATACTCGTATATTCTATATATACAGGGTGTAGCGTAGTTAATGGATAACCCTGTAAAAATTGTCAAATCCCGGAGTCGATGGGCATGCGCAATTTTTTTTTTCTTAAAATATTGCCACCTTTGGTCACTTCCCCAGCCACCGTGTTCACAAATAAAGGAATTTTCACAATCTGATTTCTGCATAATCAATCTGCCTAGCCTTTTCCCTTTCCTTTTTGGGGTCGGCTTCCAGTCTAACCGGATGCAGCTGAATACCAGTATTTTACATGGAGCGACTGCCTATCTGACCTCCACAACCCAGTTACTGGGTAATACGATACCCCTTGGTAAGACTGGTTGTCAGACTTTCGGGCTTCTGACCACCCGTAACGACTGTCAAAGATCCACGAATGACAGCCGGGACCAACGGCTTAACGTGCTTTCCGAGACACGGAGGAGTCTCGGTATGAAAGAGTGGTCACCCATCCACAGACCGACCTAGGCAAGCGTAGCTTAACCTGATGGATCAACCCGTGCGGCTGTTATTACTTTTATGTTATTTCTGCATAATATTTTTAAATAAACGTGTTATAAGATGTGTATTACAGTTTTAGAGTATACCTCATGTGGTATTTTAAACGTACAAGTGAAAAAATTGTGTTTCCGTAAAAAAAAAATCACTTTATATCTAAAAAAGATATGGAATATACTTACCATTTTGGAATCTGCATTAAGAGGACAAGTTTCAAAATATGGGCAGCTAGGTTTCCATGCATTTTTTTTACTCCAGACGAACTCAAACTTAAAAAAAAAAATTGCACTTTAAGATTAAAAAAAAACACATGAAGACATAATAATAGACATCTTATGGACACATTTATTTAAGAATATTATTCATAAATCAGATTGTGAAAATTCCTTTATTTGTGCACCGTGTTCACAAATAAAGGAATTTGCCGAGGAAGTGACCAAAGGTAGCAATTTTTTAAGGAAAAAAAAAATTGTCTGTGCCTATCGACTCCGGGGTTTGACAATTTTTTATATTACAGGGCTTGGGTTCCTTACCCGCAGATACAGGGTTATCCATTAATTATGCTACATCGGTATCGGATGAAATAAAAAAGTAACTATACCTACATCTAGGTAAAGTTATGCAATCTATCAAATATAAAACTTACCTGATGAAGGGGTCATTGTACTCATCATTATGAACAACTTTTACTATGGGACCAACCTGACATCGCGAAAAAAAATCAGCTGTTCAGTACATTTTGACGAATTATGCGAACATACTCGTAAATGTACTGAACAGCTGATTTTTTTCGCGATTTCAGGTTTGGTCTCATAGTAAAAGTTGTTCATAATGATGAGTACAATGACCCCTTAAGAGTTTGCTGGTGTTTTACAAATAACCCTGTATATTATTATGTCACGGCTAAAACCCGAAGTGCGGCTAGGCTACAACTATAGCAGTTGGTTAAACTTAGGTGTAGGCTGAAAGGTAGGTTAGGTTAGAAGTGTGACCACACAATGCACGAGCTGAGCGAGCGAAGCGAGCGTTGCCGCGGCAGCGGCCGGCGAGTGCCAGGGTCCGAATGCAATCGGTAACCTACATCTAGTTCTAGCCGGCTAAAACTAGGTGTAGCCGCACTTCTGGGTTTTAGCCGTAACATAATAATTCGTATATTAGGTTGGGGAAAAAGTCTTTTCGCATTATAGTATGTATGAACTTGTAATAAAATCTCTTTGGCTATACTATTTGTATCTGGCTGGTTTTGGTATCATTGAAAGTTTAAATTTTAAAGAACATAATTCCAAACTCAAATTAGGAAAATGTGTGATTTTTATTTGTTTTTCGTACTGTCAAGATGAGTGAATCTAATGAAGAAATTCGATACATTTTAAAATTTTACTACAAAAAAGGTAAAAATGCAACGCAAGCCGCGAAAAAAAATTGCGGTGTTTATGGACCTAGTGTAGTGTCTGTGAGAGTAGCACAAATTTGGTTTAAGCGTTTTCAATCCGGAAATTTTGATGTCAAAGGTGCACGTCGCTCTGGTCGCCCTATTACGTATAAAATTGATGCCATTTTTGAAAAAGTGGAGCAAGATCGGCATATCAGTAGTTACGACGTAGCTGAAGAACTGGAAATTGACCACAAAACAGTTTTGGCGCATTTGAAAAAAACTGGGTACACAAAAAAGCTCGACATTTGGGTACCTCGCGAGCTCACTGAAAGAAACCTAATGAACCGTGTACTCATTTGTGATTCTTTATTACGACGTAATGAAACCGAACCATTTTTGAAGAAGCTGATAACTGGTGATGAAAAGTGGATCACGTATGACCAGAACGTGCGAAAAAGGTCGTGGTCAAAGGCCGGTCAGGCTTCACAGACTGTGGCGAAACCCGGGTTAACTCGCAACAAGGTGAAGCTGTGTGTGTGGTGGGATGGCATTATTCATTATGAGCTGTTACCACCAGGCAGGACCATCGATTCTGAACTCTACTGCGAACAACTGATGAGATTAAAGCAAGAAGTTAAGAGAAAGCGGCCGGAATTAATCAACAGAAGGGGTGTGGTTTTTCATCATGATAACCCTAGACCTCACACATCTTTAGCCACTCAGCAAAAATTAAGAGAGTTTGGCTGGGAGGTGTTAATGCATCCGCCGTATAGTCCTGACCTTGCACCTTCAGATTTCCACCTGTTTCGGTCTCTTCAGAATTCTTTAGGCAGTGTCAGGTTAACATCACGAGAGGACTGCCAAAACCACTTGTCGCGGTATTTTGACCAGAAGTCCCAAAATTTCTATAGCAATGGGATCATGTCCCTACCTACAAGATGGCAAAAAGTTATCGAACAAAATGATACCTACATACTTTAGTTAAATGTAAATATTAAAAAATGTTTTGAATTTTCTTAAAAAATGCGAAGAAACTTTTTCCCCAACCTATTATATACGTTGTAGTAGGTAAATTTTACATTTGATAGATTGCATAACTTTACATAGCTGTAGGTACTTTTTTTATTTGATCCGATACCGATACCGATGGCCGATATGCGATATTTCTATTGCCGCTACAACGATAATTTCAAATTTCGCGCTTCAAAAAAGTAATGACAACGCGCGTGTGGTTTCGTCTATTTCATTACAAATGGGGCACGAACACAAACTTGAAAAAAAAATGGCGCGGATACAATTTAGTTACTAAATGAGTTCTGTCGCATCAGAGAGATTTTAGTGATTTTTTTTGTGACACGATTGTCTTGAATGCTACTTTAATGTCACAAAAAAATCTGAAATATACACACAGAAAACTGTAAATAATTACAAAAACAAAAATAACCCGAAAACTACAAAAAATTGCGGAACATATGTATGGGGTATTTTCGAATACCGCTGGGTATCAGCAATTCAGATTTTTTCTTTTTGACGTCACTATTGGGACCACTCTGTACACATAACTTGTTTCTACAGAAGCATCACTAACCTATAATAAACGTCCAAGAGGTGATAGCTCTCCTATACTGGATGTATTTTTTACCGTCTTGAAAAAAATAGGGTACAATAGGTGAACGGAGTAGAAGCCTATGGCATACTTAGATTTTTTCAATAGCTCAGACAGAAATTGCTCTATCAATAAACACTACACATTTGAAGTACACTAGACAATAAAAGCAGAAATTTTGAAAAAACTGTACAGATAAAAAATATCATATCATATAATATCACTACGCAGGGTGCGTAGTGCGTATGATTTGAATTTCGATATTTTTTTTTAATAAGAAAAATACTAGGTGTGCCATACATAGGCTTCTACTACGTTCACCTATTGTATCCTATTTTTTTCAAGACGGTAAAATAAATCACCCGGTTTAATCTGAAGCCGAGAATTTTATTGAATTGATATCGAGAATTGAAATGTTGGGTATATACTCGGGAATGTACACGTTTGTTTAGTGACGCGCACGGATCTCGGCGTTTGGTTGGATCACTGTGTGACACAATCCGCCTGGGATACCGTTAGAGACATTAAGGTATGTAATGATGTGGTTTGGTCTGACAATTTTCCTGTGTTAATAAACCTTAAGCTTAAAATCTGACATTAAGAATTTTATAAATAATAAAGTTGTATGGAGTGAACGGACAAGATCTCAGGCAGATGACTATTATGAATTTTGTAAAAAAAAAAACTTAAGGACATTGCTTTTTCTTTAGATTTTTGTTTGTGTGTTGATACGTTTTGTTGTGACGGGGCTCATAAAGATATCATTAATGACATGTATAGTACATCATAAATATTTTACAAGAATCCGCAAGTGTTTATGTTATTTCAATATCACAGGGTGGAATAAACATGTGAGTGCTGGTCAGACGGAGGCCAGGTACTAGTTACAGTTATTTGGTACAGTAGGCCAAGTAGTGGTATTTTTTATGATGACTTGTGTGAAAGTAGAAGAAAGTTCAAGGCAAAATTAAAATTCTGTATGAAAAATTAACATCAGATAAAAATGGATATAATATCTATAGATCCGCCAAAAAATTCTCAGTTTTGGAAAAGCACAAATAAGCTTAATTTGAAACCTGGTCTCCCTGTGAACATTGCAGGACAGACGGAACCTAAAGACATTGCAAACTTATCTAAGGACGACTTTCAAGTTGAATCACCTTTATGTAGGTACATGTAAACCACAGGTTTTCAGTGCTGAGAAGGGGCAGGTTGGCATGTCGTGTAATGTTGGGTTTACAGCAAAGGAGGTGAGAGACACAAAGACTATGAGTAGAGGTAAATCGCCAGGCCATGATGGTCTTAGCACCATGATGTTACCTGCAGTATGGATCACATCTACCGCGAGTTCTAGCCATGTTTTTCTTTCTGTGTATTACTCATTCTTACCTGCCAAGATCTGATGAAGACTATTGTTGTACCAATAATTAAGAACGGGAGATATTTCGGATAAAGGCAATTACAGACCAATAGCGCTGGCCACTGTTATTGCAAAGGTTCTGGACCGTTTTATGGACAACTACCTAAGCAGGCACCTAAATCTGCATGACAGACAATTTGGCTTTCGAAAAGGCCTTTCTACAGAAAGTGCCGTTTTAATTCTTAAGCACACTGTAAGTTACTATGTCGATAGAAAGACTCCAGTGAGTGCGTGTTTCCTGGATCTCTCGCTTTCGAAATGGTGGTTTATGATGTGCTATGGACAGGCTAGATGGCGTGGTTGGTTAAGATACCACCTGCCATGCCGCTGGTCGTGGGTTCGATTCCCATCCAGGACAAACATTTGTGTGCATGAACATGTCTGTTTGTTCTGAGTCTGGGTGTAATTATCTATATAAGTATGTATTTACAAAAAAAAAGTAGTGTATGTAGTATATCAGTTATCTGGTTTCCATAGTACAAGCTCTGCTTAGTTTGGGATCAGATGACCGTGTGTGAACAATGTCCTAGGATATTATTATTATTATTATTATTATGGAAGAAGCTTAAGAATACTAGTTTATCAAAAGAGCTGTGACCTGTTTTTGAGTATTGGTATGGCAATCAGATAAACTATGCTAAATGGGCCGGGGAATTATCGGATACATATGGTTTGAGGTGTGGAGTGAGGCAAGGGGGAATAGCCTCTCCTAAACTTTTCCATTCATATGTAGATGAGTTGATAGTGGGCTCACCAGCATGCAAGTCGGCTGCTCCATTGACGGCATATTTGTCAACAATTTGAGTTATGCGGACGACATGGTGCTGTTGGCGCCATCTGTTAGTGCACTTAGGAGGTTGTTACAGTTGTGTGAAACTTATGCCTTGACCCATGGCTTACGATACAATGTAACAAACAGTGAATTCATGTTGTTTTAAAAAGGCAATCTTGGGTCTGACTCTGTGCCCCCCGTGATGTTGAATGGTATTACTCTTAACAGGGTTAGTCAATTTAAATATTTGGGTCATTTGGTGAGCGCAGACCTTAAATATGACGCAGATACTGAGAGGGAGCGCAGGGCGTTGACGGTCAGGGCTAGTATGTTATCCAGAAAACAAGTCAAAGTTACATTATTTAAGGCATATTGTCAAAACATCTATGGCAGCAGCTTATGGAAAACATATTCTCAAACACCAACACATAACACTTTGAGAGTCCAATATAACAGTGCCTTCAGAATGCTATTGCGGCTCCCACGTTTCTGCAGCGCATCTGCCATGTTCATGGAGGCTTGAACGGACGGATTCGCAGCTAATCTACGCAAAAAAGTCGCCTCCTTATTGAGCAGAGTTCGTGCCAGCAGCAATGGTATTCTGGCCGTTATTGTGGATAAATTGGACTGCCCAATTCTATGTCATCACATTAGGGTACTGACTAAAATGAATAAAGAATGAAATTGATGTAGGTAATTACTATTTGAAGAATTAATGTTTTAATATATCGACCGTCCCTATTAACAATGTCGGTTCTGCAGGGAGAATACTGTTTAGTTCCTACTGAACAGTGGTCTTTTTCGCAGAACTGACATTGTTATATACAATATCATGAAGATTCTTTTTTATCGTTAGGGCAAACTTTGAACTGCCCTCAGTTCAAAGTTTGTTTTGACAGTGAAGAACTTTTTTTAAATTGTAATTCGATTTATGTAAAAAAGTGAATATTGGTAAAAATGTATATCCGACATTGTTAATAGGGACGGTCGATATTTTCTTACCACTAACATTGTTCTTAAGTACTTATTCACTAACCCATATGGACTTGTTGTTTAATTATTTGATTTGATTTGTATGTTAGACATTTATTTGTCCTTCTTTGTGATTATTATTCATTAGACATCGGACTTCTAATATTATTCATCAAAGTTTTTCAAGATTTCTAAGAGTTCTATTTTTTTTTTACCTTATCTCCAACATTTATCATCTTGCTAAATAAATATTATATTCTTTTGTAGGTACTTAATTATCTATATCTATAATAATAAAGCTCAAGAGTTTTTTTGTTTAACGCGCTAATCTCTGGAACTACTAGTCGGATTTGAAAAATTCTTTTTGCATTTAATATCCCAATTCTTGAGGAAGGTTGTACGAGTAGGCTATTTAACATCACGCTATGACCCTCAGCAGCCACGCAAAAAGAAAAAAGCCACAGAGAATGCTATAATAGCGCGGGCGGGCGATGCGATGCGACGCAGTGGGTCAAGGGAACGAGAAAATTCACGCGGACGAATTCACGGGCAGAAGCTAGTTTTGTTATAAAAACCTACTTTATTTACAGCGCGCAGCGTAGGTATGAGTTTATATTATAGTTCGCGTCAAATAACTTTGCCTCTCGGAAGTTCGCGCAAATGACTGCGCAGTAATCAATATCTATACTAAAACAGCAGCGCGCCATACCATGCGCATTTTCAGAGCGGCAAAGTTATTTGACGCGAACTATCATTACAAGCTATCATTTATAATCATTATTATCCAAAATTAAGATTAATATAGCCTAACCCAGGAAGGGTCGGTTTCAAATTTCAGATGGCTTTTTTAATTAAAAAAATTGGAGGCAAGAGAAACAATTTAGCTGAATAATTAATTAATGAACAATGAGAGAGTTCATGTAGGTACTTACGTGTAACGCCTACCTAAACCAGCTATGTTGGTCTTATGTAATAATTCTAGTAAATATAGCTTGAATACGAGTAACAGAATGCGAGAATAGAATACAAAATGTGAGCTTTTATTAAGTTTTGATCCAAAATGTGATTTAGTGAGTAACGTGCCTAGAATATTTTATATGTGGGGAAAATTGTTCAGAATAACCGGCACAAAGGTGCATAAATTGGTATATTTAATGTAAATAATTTATATACACGTGTTTCACAAAATTCCATTCATAAATTGATAAATTAATCCTATATATAAATTAAATATTAGCCCAATTCATGAGGAAGGCTATAGGTTATTTAATATCACGATATGACCCTCAGGAGCCGAGCAAAATAAAAAAGTCAGTAAGAACGCTAAGCGAAAACGAAATACCTAATCGCGTAAGCGGGCTACGCTATGCGATGCGACATGGTGGGTCGAGGGAACAAGAAATCTTACGCGGACGAAGTCGCGGGCAGAAGCTAGTATTTTATATATCTAGTTTATATTTTATACACTAGTCAGAAGTAACTTAGAATACGCATGTACAGCGTGAAGCCCAAAGAGAATATAGTCATTGGTGGAGCCCGTCTTATGCTGTTCACTCTCAACGCATTGAACGTATACAGCGTATGATCACACGCTCGTTGGCGTTTAGCACTCGTGGTATTTCTCATAGATGAATATATAACCAGCGGCTTTGTTTTTTCAAAATGACTTCTCTCCGTGACCGTCGAGCAATGCTTAGTATTTCATTTTTGCACAAAATTGTTAACGAAAAGATTGATTGTAGTACCCTCATAGCAGAGATTCCCATCACATTTCCACTTAAACGACCCCGCGCTGTCTTAAATAACACATGTTGTCCTCCATTCTGACGTACCAATATCGGTGCCCATGTTCCACTAATAAATACTATTATCCATTACAATATGTTCAATAAAAACTTAAATTCAAACCTGGACATATTTCACGACTCCTTGGGTGGTTTTCGGAAAAAAATACTCGACAATTATCATGTAGTCACATAATTTCTGTTAGTAGAACTATGTATTAATATGATTTATATGTGTTATGATAATGCCCTTCATTAATTTGTTTTAGGTTGTATTCAATTTTATTAAAGTTAAATAACTTTGTTTAAATTTTACTTTTAGTTTACAAGCAGCTTCTGTCCATTTTTTTTTTAGTATTATGTACACCTATAATTTGTGTATACATTAGACCTTTCCTAATAACTCATGTAAACGAATGTACATATATGCTGTTGGTGTCCTTTAATAAATAAATAAATAAATACAACACTTTCTATAAATAATGACATAATAGCCCGCAGAGTAGAAACTAATAAAAAATAACTCAAAAAAGTATCTTACAATGTCAGGGGAAAACACGTAGGATAGCCTTGTAATGATGGGTATTAAAAACAGTATCATTAAAATATTTCTCGTTCACCAGGTTTCCGGAGACTGAATTTAAACATTTTTATTTGCACTTCACCGCTAACCAACAACGAATAAGCATGCTAATTGCTACAGCACTTGTTATATCACTTACCGGTAGCCGAGCCGCTGTTCACCACGTTGTTCGGCGCAGCATTTGACGTCACTGGCTTCGGATTCGGGTTCGGTAACGAGTTGGCTGACGACGTTGGGGAAGTCTTCACGCATGGCGACGTCGGTAATGATACGGGAGAGGATAATCTTAGCGGTGACGTAGGGGTGCCCAAATTGGACGGAAGTGACATCTTGGAATCCGAGGAAATGAAAGAATTCACTTTGATGGTTATATCGGATTTGTCGTCGGAAGGCTCGGGAGTACAGAGGACTGTGGGCAACGATATTTTTCTTGTTGATTTCTGCTCTCTTGCTGGAGAGTCGTCCATGTTACCCTGAAATCAAAGAAACGAATAAGTGTTACATGTACCTATGAAAGGCTATGTGATTTTACGGAGTCTAGCATAGGTACCTACATTGTATATTTTTTTGTAACCAGAGTATAATTAAATATAGCGTGGTCTATTTTAAGACTGTTTACAAAGCGTGATGCTAAAGCTTATGTTATTGTGATTAATTACTGGGCGACCGAGCTCTGCTCTAATGAAAATAGAGAAAACGAATTTTTCCAGATATGAGATCTAGCTACATCGATTTTTCGCCCCTGTAAACCCCTATATTGCGACTTTCATCGAAATCGTTTTCATCGAATTAGTATATAGGTATACAGGATGTAAGTGTAAACAGGTGCAACCTTTTAAAGGGTCATTGTGCTCATCATTACGAACAACTTTTACTATGGGACCAAATCTGAAATCGCGAAAAAAAATCATCTGTTCAGTACATTTATATTCGCATCGTCAAAAGTAGGGAACAGCTGATTTTTTTTTCGCGATTTCTGGTTCGTCCTATAGTAAAAGTTGTTAATAATGATGAGTACAATGAAAAAAAGGTTGACCCTGTTTACACTTAGGTACACCCTGTATACTTATAGGTACACAAATATTGCTCATTTAATAGTATAGGATATATAAAAACAGTAAGTGAAATACAACGGTCAGTACAAATAACAAACAGTAGGAACCTATCAATGGACTCTTTGTTCTTTTAAAATTTAGAATAAATATAATTATTCTAATGTTTACAACAGTTTACATACTTTCGAATTTTGTTTACTCCGCTAGAGAACAAAGCGGTGTAAATATTTAACACGTTTTCAGTATTTTTATGGAAATGTTGGCCCACTTTCAAATATTGTATCGATTCGAAACCTTCAAGCCTCACCGTTTCTCTCAAAGCTTATGACAATAATACCTACTGGTGGCACAGTTTGAAAATTAAGATAAGAGGGGTTTTATTCCCTGAACGAAAAATGAATAGTACTTTCGATATTTATGATAAGCTTTATGAGAAGTGCCTTTAAACTATAAAGATATAAGTATATTCATATTCTATACCAAAACATACGATACAAAAATAAATGTCATGGCCTCATAAAACATTTAGAGTTCAATATTTACCATTTAGATTTATATTTTTATTTGTAACCGGTCTTTCTATTTAAGGCCAATAATGGTCTAACTTTAGAGACTATTTGAGAGCGAACAACTCAGTCTGGTACATACACAATACAAAGTAACTAAGGTTGTTTTGACAAAAAAGGGTTTAAGATCTTCTAGTATAATTTCTTAGTACGGATTCACTAATGAAACTGTACATGATCAGCGCATAAACTACGTTTAAGGTAAGTCAGTGTCAATATTTTCTATGGAATATTGACAACGACAGCTCTTGAACGCGGTTTAGATGTGCCGATGGCGTTCAATTTCATTGGTGAAATCCGCAATTAGTGGTTACCAATAAGAGGTATTACCTATTAAAAGGCTTTTTCCTTTTGCTTCGCAGGATATTAATCTGTCTACATCAAGATATTAAAGCCTTTTTTGTCTAATTTAAGAAAAAACACGATCTTGGCATTTAAATGTCAACTGTCGGATAACCTCAAAATAACTCGGGCACAAACGAAATGTGAAACGAAAACAATTTTCTACCAAGAACAGCAACACAGTAAAATTATGGTGCCTTCCACAAAAGCTAATAATCAAGTGTTTAAGTTGAATGGTATATTAGGTTTATAAGACTACTGTCTTATAGACTTATTATGCCGAACTCACATACATCAGCTACTGCCGATGTTGTAAAAAGCAAGCTTTGACAGACCAAGTTAAGAGAAAAACAAACAGCAATACCGTCTGTGTCGCTGCGTTCACAGGTAACTTTATTCATTTACCTAAGATATTCGTTAACTGAAATCCCTTCCTGTCTTTGCCTAACCTTATAAGACCAGTAATTTCGGTTGAATGTTTCAGAAAGCTCTCTGCATCTTACACATTAATGATCGGATAATTCTACAGAAATGTAGAACGATATTAATACCAAAAAATAATCGTAACGAGTAGTGTGAAGCCGAATGTCCAGCGCATGACTTCATTTATCAATTCTTCGTCACACAATTTATGGCGATTATAAAAAAAGTGATAAACAACGTGCACCGAGTGGACTGGTCGGCAACCCAGTACGCCAGTGAGGAGCCGTGTAGGTAGGAGGACGCCCGACGCGATGCCGCCACTCGGCCTACGCTCGAACTACTGCGCCAGAGCGAGACGGCAGTACTGATGTAGATACAAGCTGATGTGTGTGTCCTCGGTTTATGTCGCTCATTCATTGAGTTGAACAGTTCGTTATAGATGAGCGACACAGGCGTTGTCGCAGCTTGCTTGTCGTCAAAACTTTAACATTGTTTTCAAAAAAGTGTGTAATAGCGGTAACAGCGATAGTTTATAAATAGCAGTGATTTAAAGTTAACGCAAACATGTCTACCACCGAGATAGACAACCCTGTGGGACTAAAACTGAGAGTGGTACATGCAGTGAGATTAATAATCGCGAGTATCGGGAAGTTTTTCTTTAGTTTATATTATGGAGCTGAGGGTGAGAAGATACCACCCATACACGACGATATCTTAAAACAGCCAGCTATTACAGTAGCAGAGAAAATTCGGAATAAAGAGGTAAGTTTGAGTTATAATAAATTAATAATACTGTAAAGTTTGAACAGAGGCTAAACATATTTGGTGGTCCCGTTACAAAGGAACTTTTCTAAACAGACTTGCAAACATCTGGAGTATACAAAGTAAAAAATAAATGTAGCTATACAAACATGAATAAACATCACAATGGTGAGCTAGTACATACAAGTTTAATAGCTAATGATGTAATATTTAGAGAGGAAGCACATGATGCAAGTAACCAGAGTGCGTGTTTCTACGTAACAAGTAAATTGTGCTCCTACAATTTTTCAGACAGTTTTAATTCGTCGTACTTAGGTAAGTACGACGAAATAGAGAGCATTGAACTACAATAAGGGTTCGGAAAATCAACATAGATAAGTATCTATGTTGATTTTCCGAATCCTTATTGTAGTTTAGTGCTATTTTTACACAAACTGATAGCAGTATTCACGTGTGAATCGATCGCTATGCAATTAAAAATGCACTTTAATAACAAACCGTTGAATCTCCAGCAATAGGCACAGTAACAAAGTCCAAACTATAAAAATATGATTCATTATGTGCACGATCTTATCTAGAACTGGCAAAACGATTAGATTATTGCGAATTATTCTGCCCTTTTCCGGTGCAATGGCTATAGTAATTAAATCCTGTAAAATACACTAGGCTTGCATTTGCTGTTCAATTTTTAAAATGGGTTAAATTTTCTGACCTGCTTCGTTATTTCATTTGAATGTTTGTTTCTACTATGGTAGTAGCAGTTGTCAGTACATTCGTTTTATATATACGCATACACGTCACTTTTATTAATTTATTTAATCGCCATTACTTACCAGCACGTGTAGGCACCCAAACTTCAACTTATAACCTTGGCATTAAACATGAGTATGACGTATACATATTTGGTACCCTAAGCTTACAAAATTTTAGAATGACATGCGGAATCAATTACCTATCTGCCGCCTCATGGAGAATATGCAGATCCTATAAAATTTTATACTTATATATAAATGATAATTAGGTCGATATCAGGATTCAAAATCTATAATTCTTTAGTCGTACGCGTTAACGATGTCATATAAATATAGTAGGTAAATATTTAATAGAAGACAACGAGCTGGTTTGGTATGACTAAAGTCAGCGTTACAAAAGGCTTTAGTTATGTCGTGAATTAAACTACTTAGCATTGTCTCCATTAGAATCCGGTACGATCGTAATAAAGTGGTGTAATTTCGATAAGGAAGAACTGATTGTTTCTTGAACCGCAGGTCAAGCTTCTTATTTTTTTATTTATGCTTTGTTGTATTTTGTTTGGAGAGGTTTCTGCTGCCCATAATTGGGGCAAAAAACAAATTTGATTTGGCTTTGTCGAGGATGTCGTGCAATTTAATACCTATTTAAGAATGAAAGCAATGTTGTTAGGTTTTGAGAACCAATGAAAGTCACAGTTATAATTTCCAATGATTTATTTATTATATTTATTTAGCAGGAGAGGTGTATGTGCGCCCTCGCTTGTCCAGACGGAACACTAGCGTCTAAACTATATACTCGTATATATTATAGATTCACTGTGGTATTCACAGTGAAAGAGAAAGACTCAAACTACTTAAGTGAGACGGATTTGTTTTGTTGTATTCCAACAAATGTTGCCTCGTGCCTTTCGTTTGAAGGTCAGAAGCTAAGTGTTTAATTAGTGAATCCGCTGAACAATGGAATTCTCCATAAACTAAATTTCGACAAAAAGCTATAAAGTTAAAAAGCTATAAAATAAACGATCAACAGCCTGATGAGGAGCCTATGTCCAGCTGTGGACGTCTTTCGGCTAAAGGATGATAAAGAGCCTGATAATTTATTTCCTGTAGAACATAATATTGTCTAAAAGCTTATTAATTATAATATATAATATATTTATTCCTCATATCAAGTTGGTATATTGATTTAATTATTCGGCCTTGATCAAGTTATGCAATAATGTCTAGCCTGTTTTCGTTCAACGATGTCGAGGAACCTTCCATAAATACATGTGTAACCGGTTATAACCATAATGGTGCCGATTCTCTTGTTCAATAACTAAACTAAAATTAGAGAATCGCTATCTTTTACTAACAGGCAGCGCGAGAAAAGGATGGCTGTAGCTATGAAATAAGTTAGAGATGTCAAACTAGCTTACGCCTTGGGCTTCACCGTGTTTTAAGTCGACATGTTTTTACGTGTTGTCTTAATTTGTATGGAAATACTAGTTCAACTTAATTGGACAGCTCTAATTTACGTCCATCTCTTTCTTGGTGTATTAGAGAGAAAAAGTTAGCAATAGCCTAAATAAGTTTAGTTTTTGCACAACAGAATCGGCACCAATATCCAAGATTAGAATGAAGGAATCCTCAGTAATTTGGTTAAAGCAACAACGGCGGCTAAATCTCTAGAGATGTAGCTAAATCCACAAAACTTCAATGCTATCATAATAGTTCGACGTAATAAACAGCAGGATACATAACACCCGATGTTGATTGATCAACTACGTAACATAACTAGTAATTCATGGACTCACAATGCGGCACGAATTGGCTGTAAGCATCACGAACCGAATGAAACCGTGAGCTGGTACACTTGGTACTCGCTTTGTTGAAAAAATATCGTGAAAGAGTTGATTCGCTTTGTACAAAATCTTCTGGGGATAGAGAAATAGGAAGTAAGTGTACGAACCGAGTGAAAAAGCGTCCAGCGGGGCGTTCAGCGTTGCGTGCAGCGTTCACCGAGCGCCGATCGGCCGTCACTCAGGACACTCGCGAGTGTTTGCATGTGTTTAACACGAACGTCGCACGCCCCGCCCCGCCAGACGCTCGAGTCGAGCGTGTGAGTGACGGCCGAGCGGCGCTCTTCGCCGCTTGCACGCAACCCTGAACGCCCCGCTGGACGCCTTTTCACTCGGGCCGTACACTTATGCTTTGGTGTAGGGGCAGCAATCAAAATCTGTCCCCGCGCAGAATGCGGCTTGAACTACTTTACGACAGTTTGTTGATTTAATTTCATATGGCAATCGAATTAGTTCGATAACTCAAGTATTTCCTATCCATTAAGAATCTATCCTAACTATTCTAGTCTGTTGGATAGTTTACCTGTTGTTTTATTAGGTATCTTTATAATTTTGGTTTGATTCAGTTCGAATACAAGACATTGAAAACGAAGCTTCGAACGTATGCTAAAGATAATTGCAGTTAAGTACTTAAGAGGACTACAGGACGTAAAGCGCGGTCGCTGACGGTCTGCATAGAGAAGCACGATGAGACAACGCTGGTAATTTATCGCAAAATATGATGCAATTATCTATTTACAAAAAATCTATTGATTGAACTAAAAAAATAAAACACTATATGTTGCTTGTAGTATAATCTGACCAAAAATTAGAATGATTGCATATGTATCTATTAGTACAGTTTCTATTCGTTAAAAGAAATTTTTAGAGGTATCTTCGTGAATTTTTTCTATCGTGTCAAATTAGTTGTATTATGTTTTCAACACACTACCTAACTAGCATATAGGGTGACTGGTAATTAGTGACCGATACTTAAACACATGATTGTACGCAATGATAACAAACAACTTTTACTATGGGACCAAACCTGAAATCGCGAAAATAAAATCAGCTGCTTCCTACATTTTGATGAGTTATGCGAACATGAATGTATAAGAAAGCTGGTTTTTTTAATATTAAAAGTTGTTCACTAATTAGTAATTGCCAGTCACTGAAGAATATCATGTATTTTTCTGATTTGATTCACTGCAGTAGATCACATACTTTAAGGAATTATAAAACTTGCGTTTAGGTCCTGAAGTCCCCATTTTTTTTGTACTGCCTTACCACCGGGAGATAGTGCTTTTAGTTATGTGGGACTACAACCCACTAAAACTCCACGGTGTCCTCTTCTGCTGCTTGTGGCACGAACACGGGCACGCGAGTGCTAACTCACCGCGAACCCGCCGCGTCTGTCCGTCACCGGACCCTCCTCTGGGCCCCATCACCGACGCACAACAACACATTGCGCGCCGTGACCACCCCATAGACCAAACCAGCACATGGGCACTAGACGACCCCGTGTATAGGCACCCTTGGTCCCCCTGCGACCGGTCAGGTCAGTGGCCCGGCCGCCCACCATTTTTCGGCCGCCGAACGAAATATCGACACTCCTCCTCCCCTGCGGCTCCATGGCGTCCGCCATCATACGGTGGCGACCCCGTCAAGGCCGCGGAAGGTAGGGAGAGCGGCGCACCGCAATACCGGTACTCCTCTCCCGCCGCGGCCTTCAACCCTCAGCCGCGATGCCTCCCATACGACATCGCGGCCCGCCTCAGTTGCGATGTCGCCCAAGCGGCACGGCAACCTACCTGTTGGCCGCTACGTCGTCGACTTCCTGGGAAAAACCCTGACGAGCGGCCCGTCCGGGTTCCTCTTCGCTTCACCATGGATGACCAATCCACGGCTACTGAGCCCCCCCGCCTCGACAATGCGCGAACCCGGGGGGGGGGGGGGGAAGGGCTATAGTCCCCTAACATTAAACTTGGTAATTATTTTGTAAAGATTGCGGCTTTAGATCGCGATTATTTTTAATGGCGACAGCTCGTCTTAATTCCTTACTTACAATGGTCGTTAGCGAAAACGTTAGTTTGACTTAGGTAATTTAATATTCTCATGAAAGTGAATTATTGTATTCTTATGAGAATAAAGTTCCTCAATTATGTTTTAAATGTTCTATGTTAAAATTAGATAAAATCAATTTATTGAAGAAAATCATGAATATATCGGTAAAGTTAATCCCATTCCATGTGGCTTTAATAACAACAGCTTTTGGCAGGCTGTGCCGAAAATTGAATAATAGTAATTTATCATTCGTTGTAGCAATCTTGTATAGCTGTCTATGAGGGCATTATTCAGCAGTTATAAGTAGAATAATATGTGTGGGTGACGGTAATTATGTTTTTTATTGTATCCGACATCGGCACTGTTTCCATGATAAGCTAACCAACAAGGTCACATAGAGTTTTATTTAAATACAGGCTAATTAAGATTTTATTATTTTTATTAACGCTTAGTAAAACACTTTCCAAGGCCGTTTTTTGGTTCAATAGTTATTCCGTGGGAAGCTGAAAACTATTTTGTTAATTAATTTACAGATAACCAGCGTGGAAGTAATAGAAGCGTGCATCAGGCGGATTAAAGATGTCAATTCAGCGCTCAATTGCTTCGTGGAAGATCGATTTGAAGCCGCATTAAAGGAAGCACGAGAGGCCGATGACCTCGTCCGTAGCGGCTTGAAGTCGGCCGCTCAGCTAGAAGAAGAGAAGCCCTTTCTCGGCGTCCCTTTTACGACCAAAGACTGTATATCAGTTAAAGGTACGATAAGACTGAATAATTATGGTTGTATAAGGATTTAGTCCGAGATAACAAAATGGCTCCATGCTAACAAACCACTGGCATATGCATAATCAATTTTCTGTACCACTGTAACGTTTTAGGGTTCCGTACCAAACTGGTAAAAAGGAACCCTTGTGGTGCGACTCAGTCTGTCTGTCTGTCCGTCTGTCACAGCTGGATATCTCAAGAACTACTAATGATATCAACTTGAATTTTGGAATAGTTTTATATGACGTTTGCCCAACTATGTTGCAAATAAGATTTTTTTTGCAGCAGGTACTGAAAGGGTGTCTTAAAATTCGAAATGGGGCTACTATGGCATGTGGGGTATCATATGAAAGAGAGCGGTTTGCACATTCTCAAACATTTTCCTTTTTTTTAGGCCGCATATTTTTCGACTTTTGATGAAAAATGTAAAAAAAAATACCGGGAGTACGGTATTTTTTTTACATTTTTCATCAAATTCATTATCTCCGAAGTTTGCATGAGAAAACTCTGAAATTATTCTGTGTGATAAAAGTTTATGTAAAGATTAGGTACATGAAAAGAAAACGATGTCTATTCATTTATTTAAATAACCAACGTATCGCCATTGGTTATTTACATATAATATGTTACAAAATAATATATTACAATATTGGCTAATAATATGGCTAATAATAGGTACCCTATTTAACTAGAATTAGTATAAAACATGCGAACGGACTAGCTAATAAGAAATGTATAAAATTTTGTGACTATTTACTTATTTAGTTGATTATAGAGCCTAGGTGTTTGCTATCTGCCTTTGCTTTATGGTTTTTATTATGTCTCTAAATAGCAGTCTTTTTTTTAATATATGATGGTACGGAACCCTCGGTACGCGAGTCCGACTTGCTCTTGACGGGTTTTTTGTAATGATTATACTTGATCAGCGTCGGTTCAAGGATTTCTTGTATTGTCCGTTTTTAATTCAGATCTGCGATTATGATGACCAAGTACGGATGATAAAACAACGTTGTACGTACTAGGCACACATCGATTTAAAAAAAAGTCGGCTAATCGGTAGATTACCTTCGTGGATTTTAATATCAACATAATTAATACAGTTAATTGGCAATACATTATGGTCTGTTGCCAATTACCTAAGTGTACCTCTGAAGTTTAAAGTACTGTATTTTATGCTCTATTATCCACACAGTACCTAATTGAAACGCATGGAATATTTTTGGTATATAGAAATATAGGTACAATTTGTCTCCATATATTGTAATTATTCGTAAAATATAGTTTGACAGGTGTACAATTCATGAGTAACACATATACGAAAAAAATTAGAAAATTTATAAGCATTTCGACTGGAAAGGAAAAACCAATGTACAGAATTATTTTCCTTCGATGTGATTTCAACTAATTCATTACTTATTTACTCACTGACCACAACGACCGATCCGATCATTCTTGCCCCTAACGCTTAGCTTTACTTTACCTATAGGTAAAGTAGGTATACACACACGATCGCGAGTATGTCGTCATTGGCGGTAAAATGGTCATTAGTTAAATTGTTTTTCTATTATATGAATGTTGTCCTATCTTCACATTACAGGTTTACATCACACATCCGGTGCGGTTCTTCGTAAAGATGTTATTGCAGAACAAGACGGTGATGTCATCACGTTGCTAAGACAGAAGGGCGCCATTATCCTTGGACTCACGAATGTACCTGAATTGTGCATGTGGTAAGTCTAGATCGACCATTATTCAAGTAGAAAGTATCGTGACAGCATAGCCTAAGCCACTGAAGATACAAACATGGAACGAAGAGGGAGAGATTATACACATAGTTGCACTATGAAAGGTCTTTTGATTTCATAATTTTCAACCCGCAAGGGTTGTTGACATGTGTCAAAATCAGTCAACCTTTTTCTACACTTAAAATCCAAAACGTCAGATCATTTGACCCAAGTCCAAGGCGAAGTCACGGGCAAAGCCCATATACCTATTCAAAATTCTAGTTCTCTATTTGATGTCCATATTCCAGGTGGGAAACACACAACCACATCCATGGCAGAACGAAAAACGCTTACAACACCACAAGAATTGTTGGAGGTTCATCTGGCGGGGAGGGATGTTGCCAATCAGCTGCAGGCAGCGTGTTTGGCATAGGTATGTACAACGTACACTTAAAAAAAAAATGCAAGCATGTGGCATGTTGAGTCAGACAAACCATTTTGAGTGTCGAACCTAAGATGGGCCACCACTAGGCCATATCTCCCGAAGGACTGATGGCTGTTGAAGCTGACAAGTCGAGTGCAAGCCGCAAACGCTAACGTGGCGTGGGACAACCCCTAGTTTTGGGACAGATTTGATGCGGAAGGCGGAAAACCAAATCAGGTGATGTGCCGCAACTTAGGAGATGCTTATGTCCAGTAGTGGATAGCGATAGGCCGAGTTGATTAATTGATTGAACTGAGCGTTGTGCGGCTACTCTATTGAGACTTGTTGATAAATCTTCAGCTGTAAAACGTAGTTTATTTTATACTAGCTGTTGCCCACTATGTCGTCTGCCATCCAGGATAAAAAAAATTCATTCTCCAGGCATATTCATTCTCCAGGCATGTTCATTCTCCAGGTCCCAGGCTACGTGTCTGACAAATTTCATAATGATCGGTTTATTGGTTTAGGCCTGCAAGGTAACAGATATACAGTGTTACTTTCGCATTTTTATAATATTGTATAGTTAGTATGGATCCTTACGTCTTTATGCAAAACTAATTTTGCTAATGTGTTACTTCAAGTCATCACTTAACAAACTTATACATCAATGTTAGATCGATATAATTTGTAAGACATGGTTTATTTCTGTTTTCCTGTTCTTTAAGATTGTAATACAAACAAATGTTTTGTGTTTAAAGGTTCTGACATTGGTGGGTCGATACGGATGCCAGCTTATTTCAACGGGGTTTTCGGTCACAAGCCGTCACGTAACATTGTTTCAAACACTGGACAGTACCCCATTCCTGAGACGGATTTACTGAATTCATTTTTAGGTAAGCAACTATAATCATAATAATTATAAGAAAGTCAAATATATTCATTCATTGGACATTATCGACCTGAATATAATTGATGATGCGAATTGCTCGAGTCAGAGAGGTTTTGGCTAGCAAGTTGGTTCTGGCTGATGGTACGACCAGCAGTGGCGGGGGCCGTCGCCTCCACACATAACGGTCGGGTACGTACAAGTGCAACCGCTGCAGCACTCTCGGGTTGTAGTCTATGCCTCGGAGCAGCTTCACAATGTACACTAGTGCAAATTCCCGTCGCACCCCAAGTTGATTGTACCCCACCATACCCAGTATTTATATATATATTTGCCCATTTATTTGGGTTCGGCGCAACATGTCTGTTTCTTCTATGATATCTTCTCAAAATCTACATATTCATGTGCATCTTAGTGCGAAAGTCCTACTAAGATATTAGTGCAATTTATACTGTGAGTAGGAATAAGTACTCGGAACTTAAAATTTATATTTTCTGTACAGGTATTGGTCCAATGACCAGACATGCGGTGGACTTGAAGCCTCTTATGAAAATTTTAGCAGGGTATAACGCCAAGAAACTCAACTTAGATGAACCCGTCGATGTCAAAAAACTCAAGTATTACTATCAATTCAGCACTAATGCGCCGTTGATGGACCCTGTTGATCCGGAAATTATAACAGCAATGAAAATGGTTACGGAATTTTTGAAAAAACAATATCAAATTGACGCTGTAGAGAAGAAAGTACCACTTATGCGCAAGGCGATGCCCATTTGGTTCGCAAACATGAAGGGGACCAAGAGGTTTGGCCAATTAATAATGCCGGACGATAGTATAGGAAAGATCTTACTAGAAATCGTGAAAAATATGTTTGGGCTCTCTGGAAACACGTTCATTGGTTTGGTCACCTCTCTGTTTGACTACGGAGGTGTGAAAATTGGCAGTGAAAAATACAAACACTACCTCAAACTACGCGAAGATCTAGAGAGGAGCTTTTCGAACTTGCTCGGGGACGACGGCGTGTTCTTCTTCCCCACACACCCTACAACGGCACCCTATCACAATGAACCACTAGTTCGACCTTTCAATTTCTCTTACACAGCTATTATCAACTGTTTAGGTTTGCCCTCTACCACGGTTCCACTAGGGTTAAGTAGCGAAGGTTTACCGATTGGAATCCAAGTGATTGCAAATCACAATCAGGATAGATTATGTTTTGCAGTAGCAGAAGAATTAAATAAAGCATTTGGAGGATGGGTAGAACCTCAAAAATCATAAAGGACATCTTACAGCGACCAAACATTTTTGGGTTAAATTTGAAAGTGCCGGTTGCGTTTTATCCTGTTGAGGTACGGAAACCTAACAATGAAAAGAATAACATACTTATTCAATCGGAATATATATTTTTTTTTTCGTTTGGCCAGCACTTTCATAATGTAGCCCAAATTCAATCAGTTTCTTTTACTATGATATTTACGACTTGAATCATGCATAAGTGCATACTGCAGTATGTCACAATATTTTTTGTAATTTTTAATACAGTCAAATTAAATCAGCTAGCGAAACTCCGCAGTCGTGATGGGTATCGATATCTAAACACGACAAAATATTAAGATTAAATTATATTTTTTGGGGTCAATGATAGCTGGTAGTGTTGTTACTTGAAGTGTGATTTAATAAAATCTGTTTTATCGTGTTGAGATGTCGATACCCATCACGTCTGTGAGTTTACCCAAAAAAACTGATATTTTATGTGACTACACTATCGACCGCGGTTGATGACCCCAAAAAAAAACAGTTGTTATGTTTAGATATCGATATCCATATATCACGTCTGCAGAGTTTTGCTAGCTAATTTAATTTGACCCTGTATATTTGTACAATGCCTTAAATGTTTATATATGACAAATAATTGTTAACGGTATTTTAGTATAAGTAATAGGTGATATTGTTGGTGTGATATTAACTACAATGGGGACTAGGCAGCTTTACAGACATTCTTGTTGCGATAATTATTTTGACCTTTTTGTAAAAAAAATCGTAGGCGTGTGGATAGATACTTTGAATCTTATCGCATAACACACGTTTAAAACAGTATTTGAAAATTTGATCAATTTTGTTAAAAATTTTTGCCTGTTACACTACCTACTTTTTAACGGGAACAGCAAATTAGCAACAACGTCTGATTGATTGCTGCTGAGATTCTAATAATATAAATAACGTCACTGAGTGGCAATGAGTGCCGCACGCTATACACTCCTTCTCGTATAGCGTGTGGCAGAAGGTAAATGCTCGAGAAGTTCTCAGATTGTAATCGTCAGTTGGTTAAGTAAACTACCAACCAGCGAGCGAATGTGCGCGCGATTTAACCCAAAAGTTCTGCTGAATTGTAATCTGTGTGATCCGAGTGATTATAGTGTGATTCCTAAGCACCTGCGTTTCTCTTACACCCGTTCCCCGGCTATAATTGGCACCCAAGAAATTTTTTGCGGCTTTTAGGTAAGCCTCTGTGGCACTGGGTTAAAGTTGTGCGTTGGGTGGCGTAGGTCATCCAGTAGCTTCGACCTGTCGATGCGGCTGGCAATAGTCATACGATTTCATTGGTATTTAGTAACAAACCCTGGGGTGGCGATTTTTCTGACTATAGTCCAAAACCCTAACCTCACTGGTTTGCCAGTACTGAATGAGGAAGCCGGGGTGACGTCACTCTAGCTAGCACACACTAAACAGCTCATATTAAGTTTTGGTGGCAGCTTAATTAAGACTAGGAACTTTGATTGCTGCTATTATGCCTTAAATATTGGCAAAGGTACAATTTATGCTATCACCTATGAGGATCCTGGAGTTATGCACATCAATAATCTCACCCAAAATAACAGAATTGGAGAAAGTAAGTAAATATTTTTCCTCTTGGTAAGACCTATTTAACGACACTACAAATTGCTATTGGTGGGGGTAGGTACCAAAATGCTTATTGTTCTTTGCTTGATTTCAACCTTGATATCTAATGAATTAATGAGCGATAACAGGCGTCAGTAAATCGAGCAAATATGTAAGAAGCTGACAGTCTTCATTGGTCGTCAAACGGCGTCGGTCGTTAATGGCGTGTCTGAACCAGAGGGGATAGCGGACATGTTTAGAGTGCATTTCTCTGTGACACCACGGTTGCAAGTCAATAAGCAGGAGGGGTGCGGTGAAGAGAGACTTGGGTTGTCTAGCCCGTTTTACATCTCGTCAAAGGAGATAGGGAAGGTTATAAAAACCATGACTAGGGGTAAGTCTCCTGGTCATGATAACCTTAGTATAGAACATTTCCAACATGCCGGTCCCCATCTTCCTAGGGTCCTATCTATGTTGTATAACTTTTGTATTAGGCACTCATACCTGCCTGCTGAGTTGATGAGGACGATTGTTGTACCTATAGTTAAAAATAAGACAGGCGACGTCTCAGATAAGGAGAACTATCGACCAATCTCATTGGCTACTATAACTGCAAAGGTACTTGACAGTGTGCTCGAGCGTAGGATGTCTGGACAGCTCAATTTACATGACGCACAGTTCGGTTTTAGAGCTGGGCTGTCTACAGAAACAGCTATTCTGGCGCTCAAGCACACGGTCAGGTACTACACCAGCAGGAATACACCTGTATATGCTGTATTTTTAGACCTTTCGAAGGCATTTGACCTGGTTAATTATAATGTCCTATGGACTAAGTTGCGTGACCGGGAACAACCTGAGGAGATAGTTGAACTTCTCAGATTTTGGTATAATCATCAGATTAACCAGGTCAGATGGTCGGGTGCTTTGTCGGAGACGTATGGTCTGGAATGTGGTGTGAGGCAGGGTGGTCTGACCTCCCCAGCGCTGTTCAGCCTATATGTCGATCAGTTGATCGGGGAGCTCAGCAGCACAGGGGTTGGATGTTCGGTAGATGGTAAAATTATAAATAGCATATCTTACGCGGACGACATGGTGCTGCTGAGTCCCTCGATTGAGGCACTCAGACGATTACTTGAGGTTTGTGAGAGGTACGCCTTGACTCACGGCCTCTTGTACAACGTGAAGAAGAGTGTGTTCATGGTGTTTGGGGTTACTGCCAAGGGTCACAGGGCAGTGCCGCCTGTGTACCTATATGGTGTGGCTTTAAACAGAGTGCCTAGTTTTAGATACCTTGGACACATACTAGTCGAGGATCTAAATGATGACCAGGACATAGAACGGGAACGGAGGGCGTTGTCGGTCCGATGCAATATGTTGGCCCGTAGGTTTGCAAGATGTACGAGACCGGTCAAAATCACCCTTTTCAAGGCTTATTGTCAGTCATTTTACACATGCAGCCTGTGGGTCAAGCATACGCAGAGGGCCTACAACGCTCTTCGTGTCCAGTACAACAACGCCTTCCGGGTGCTGTTGGGGCTGCCGCGATTCTGTAGCGCGTCAACCATGTTTGCTGAATCTACCACTGATAGTTTTCCAGCAATCATGAGGAAAAGAACGGCATCATTGTTGCGCAGGATTCGTGGGAGTGCCAATGGCATCCTGAAGGTGATTGGGGATAGGCTGGATGGCGTTTTCCTGGAGTATTGGACCCGTATGCATAGCTATGGGTCTGATACTGCAGGAAAATACATGAATTGAAAAATTGTAGGTTGTATTTTGTTATTTGGTTTTTATTTTAAATGTAAGGTACTAACATAGTTACGTAAGTTGTATCACTAACAAACTATGGAGCAAGTTTCCGAAATAAACGTTTTATTATTATTATTATTATTATTATTATTATTATTGGTCGTCAAACGTACACAGCGTATGCATATCGAGCGGCAATAATGATCGTCAAAGTTATTGACTAAAATAGAAATTAAAGACCAATTATAACTTTAGCGTGTGGACTTCGGGTCGAAAGTGTCAAATCTACACGAAACTCAAAATAGAAACGCAAATTCGTAATTTAAAAAAATGGTACCTACTTACGGTTAGTGTCGCGATACGTCAGATTTTCGCGATATCCGGAAGGAGTAGACCTAGGCACTAGGCAAAGGTTTAGATTTTAGATCATGAATGATATGGATTCGTAATCCATATTTCGTCGTTTTTCGTTCATGATGTTAGATCCAAACAGTGTTAAAAAAAAACAACCGACTTCCAAATAAAAAACTACAAAGTGAAAAATAACTTTAATTTCGGAAGTCGGTGTCTTTGGATCTGTACTTTAGTTTTTGCCATCGACTTCCGGAAATTAAAGTTATTTTTCACTTGTTTTTTTTTTGGAAGTTGTTCTTTTTTTTTGAGGTACAGAACCCTAAAAATAAAGTCGAACGTATAAATTTCATATAACTTCATTTCTTATAAATTTCATATAATTTAATATAACATGGCAGTCGGTTAATAATCATTTTGTAAGTCGATTCATAACACTGAACCAGTTTACATATCATCATTCTCCTGTCCTTATCCCAATTATTTGGGGTTGGCGCAACTGTTTTTTTCTTTCATACTTCTCTATTGTAAAACTGTAATAGATTAATAACTGCAAGGGCCCTGATACCCTTAACACAAGTTAAATCTTAATTTGGGTACCAAAAGTTCAACAAAACTAGCATTTAAATAGTCTTCTGTGTAATGCTTGTGTTTTTTCTGTGTGTATTTGACTGCAATAAATAAATATTATTATTATTAATCGTCATCTCGGTTGCATTAGCCATGTTATCTTTCACACAGTCTGTCCATCGTTTCTTTTGTCTTTGCATACTCATATAGCCTTCTGCATTCATACTAAAAACTTCCATGACAACATTTTCCTCATTCCTCTGCATCACACACAACCGATTATCATATACCACAACAGATTTCCACACAACTAGACCTCCTCTTATAGTAATACCTACTCATTTCTTATAACCAGTCTAGTGGCAAAACCACACCACCATTTTGCCAACTATTTTGTTTATAAGCATTCGGCAGAACATATATGTAACATGCATGATAGCAGTACACACATGTGGAGCATGTAGATTTAGTATTTAGAATTTTGTAAATTGAATAACTGGGCTATAGAAAATTACAAACCATAAAACTTGAGCACAAAAAGTGGCTCTCTTAGTATTCACTGGGCTCTCTTAAACAATACCACCAGATAAAGTGAAATTACCTATTCTGAGAAAATTTACACCCAATCTAACAAAACAAATAAAGCCACAAAATGTTGTTAAAAAAAAAAACAAATTGATTAATGTAATTAATTTAAAAATGTATATTAATAAATTACTTTAAAAAGCATCAGTAACTACAACATTAACATAACAAATTATTGTGCAAGGCTGTAAATGACTTTTAATATTTCTTTCCTCTTGGCAGAGGGGCTTATCTTGTCATGCATTTCGCAGCTGGCAATCTGTCCTGTTTGATGGGCATGCTCAGCCAGCCTTTCAGCATTGCATATGACATACACCCCACAGTCATAGCTATTGCCCTGTTGTATACAATCTTTGTTCACAAAGTTGATTTTATCTGAAAACAGTTCCAAACATTAGCCTGATGATCAAGTAAACATTTATTAATTTAGAAACAGCAGGATTGTTATGAGTATTGTGACTATATTCTTTGGTGAATTGCACTTTCATTTATAAATTTATAATTTTAAAACCATTATAACAGAATTCATTTACAAAACATTCAATTTTAATTTGGAATAATATTCTACTGAATCTGATTATAAAAATTGATTACTTACCCTTAGATAGGTATGGAATAAGATGACTCGCAAACTCCCAAGCAGCTTTGTGATTGCTCACATATGAAGAATCCAAATGGTAAAAACAGCTTTCTGGTTTTGAATAAACAAGAAGACTCCAGTGTGAGCCGCCGGCCATGTCTGGTGTATCATTATCATTTAGGGCAAAGAACACAAACTGTCTCTTACTTACACCAAGAGGTTCTAGAAATGTAGCTATTTCATCTTCTTGAACCAATTTTATACATTGAGTCACCTCTGGTGATACAAACAGTAATTCTTTTGCGTTTCTGAATATCTTTTTCTCTAAGTATTCAAAATAAAATGATATGATTGTATCATTCAGCCAGTATGGTCCAGACAAAAGATGAATATCTGACTGATGAATTATTATACTATGGAAGCTTAATACAATTGAAGCTTTGGCCATTTTCTAGTTATTTTAACTTAATGATCTCCAGTAACATTCAAGCCTTTAACATTTAATGCTGATATTATCTGGTAAGCAAGAAAAATAGAACTAAAATAAAATATAAGCACGTTTTAAATATTAACAGTGTCCGTCAACTTTAAAAATGTAGGTAATTAAAAATTAAAAAATTTTGGTCGAAAAATTCACTGAAAACCATTTTGCATCGAGTTGATTTTGGGCATAATTTCACAAACTGCTTTATTGTTTCCTAAGCGGTGTCAACAAAAAATAACATTATTTTATGTAATTACGTTTTAGTCAATAATGGGTTGACGTACACTAGTATTTAATGTATTTTAAATAGATTTTTTATCAAAAGATAATATGTAAACGAACTCACCTGCTGATAAAGTGTGAAAGCATTTATTTGAGTCACGTTTCGAATAATTTGGATTACCACTAATATTTTTAAACTATTGTACTTCCATGCTGTGTTTTGTTAATTTATTAACGATAAAATATTACAACCATACGCAATCGTTCATTTCATTGGGAAATTGTTGGTTGGACGTCTGTGATCCGTCAAACTTAAAAAGAAAATCGACGTCACTGTGACAGATGATCCGTTTAGTTCCATTGATCAGAGTCCATTGACAATAAGACCGAGTTGAGCAAGAGACGAGTGGACGAATGATTCGTTTTGTTGTCAATAACAGATTACAGAAATACAAATCCAACATGAAGGAAGTTTTCTATAGTCATACACCCACGAGGCAGTAGCATAAATTCTAAGGTGCAAAGTGGTGCGGATCACCAGGGCCCGTGGTAGTCCCACTCAGTGTCCGGGCTGGGAGGTCCGTCATATCAACAATGCTCAGGCCTAAGGCCTGCATTTCTCCTGCGTTGAAGTCAGTCGCGCGTACCATAGCACCTATATAGCACCAAACTGCGACGCTGACGTCAGCGGCGCGTAGATTGCTAGTTTGCCGCGTATCACGCGCGTCGGTCTCGCTCATCAGCGCAGCGTACGTCGGTTGACTGGCGAGCATGGAATTTTGCGAGCGCCCTCAGTCTTTTATCGATGATAAGCTGAATGCCACGCGTGCGTGTCAGTCGCTATGAAGATTGTACCGTAGAGCGGTCGGTATCGCAAGTACGATATTTTATTATTTATTTCTCGCTGACAAATGCGACAAACCGTACGCGACCGACCGTATGCGATCGACCGAACGCGACCGATATCAGTGTAGGAGAAATTCAGGCCTAAGGTCTTAGTCGACGAATGGGTTTTAAAGGTAGGGTGCTAAAATTGTCGCACATGCATCGCTCCTATTTCCGTATGAATGAAAAAAAATGAGCTCACTTTAGCATCCAGGGACACTAAGTTGACAACCAGTTAAAAAAAAACACGTCGGGAAGTCAAATGAGCCAATTTCCTTTTCGCACTACGGCTTCTTATTTGTCTGAAGTTACGCCACTACCAAGCCCACAAGCCTGCACAAGGACGTTGTTTCCTTAGTTCCAATTAAAGCGCAAACATTATCCACACATGGAACGACCTGGTATCTTAGAGGGGCTTGTGGCTAAGTAACAACAGCCGCACAGGTCAATCAATCAGGTTAAGCTACCGCAGTTGGTCCGTGGATGGGGAATTAGGGACCATCTTTAACATACACGGAATAATATATGTTCTGTTTACATACGAATAAATACTGTTTAAATACGAAACGACCCCCCCGTGCCTCGATAAGCACTTAAGCCGTTGGTCCCGGCTGTCATTCGGAGATCTTTGCCAGTCGTCACAGGTCGCCAGGACAGAAGCCCGACAACCAGTCTTACCAAGGGGTATGGTATTACCCAATAACTGGGTTGTGGAGGTTAGATAGGCAGTCAAATCAAATCAAATCGTTTATTTGTGATGCATGGATTATAAAGGTGTTAATTACATAATTAATACCTACTTGATAATCTTCATTCCATGATCAGCCACTTGGGCATACAAATTATTAAATAACATAAAGAAAATATGATTATAAAATACAATACAAACAACACAAACAAATACAAAATGTCATTGAGGACTAAATGTAAATTCTATTATTATTATTAGTCATGAGTCATGACAGACACAAGACAATCGACAACAATAAATTATCGTCAAGGGACATGAAACATTTAAAAAATTCTAGTCGGTAAAAAATAATTACCAGAGTAGTAACAATTTTCTATAAGAAATTGGAACAATTTATTTATAAAGACGTGAATATTGCCACATTCTTATAAGACATTAGGAATCTTATAGTAGATCTTTGTGGCCATAGCTAACATACTTTTTCCAAAGAGGGTAGTTCTACGTATACTGTCTGGTAAGGTTATTATGCAAGTGACTTTTATTCTCTTTTTACTCTAATGTACAGACGCCAGCAGGTCAACCTACCCGAAACTGTCAGATTTTCCCAATCAACCTTGAACCTAATACTTTAGCAATAAAGTCGAAAATCTATTAAAGAAATCTGACAGATTGTACTAGCTTGATGTTGCTGGCGTCTGTACGTATAAATAGTGATGGATGATGTCTAATAAACGTAGAAAGAGAATGAACGAATGAATGAATTCTCTATCTACGCTAATAAACCAAGGCATTTATTGTTTTTAATTATTCTTTACAGCTGTCAGTTCTATTGAGAGATAGCTCACACGCACCTTTTTTGAAATTTGAAAATTTTATCTTATAATTATTATTTTATTTATTTCAGACTTAGTACTAGTCCATAGCGATACACTCATATACATACTCCTATAAATCAAACTAAAAACATAAAACTCGAAAATAAAATTGTGACTAAATAAATCCAAATAATAATAATAATAATAACAAAAATAATAATAATTAAAAATGTCAAAAATATAAAAATGTCAGATTCATATTAATAGTAACTGGTTAACAATGCTACCTGCCCCAAGCCCGATATACGGGTGCATGTAAGGCCTGCCAGTGCTGCATGAAAGGCCCGTCCAACCTGTTGGCAACAACGGTAAGAAGACTGTTGCCGCTGCCCCGCACTCTACTCGCTATCGAGGTCACCCTCTTGCGCATGCTGGCATAAAAACAGTCTATGCGGACGCTCGCGAACATGCCCGATGCGCTGCAGAAGCGAGGCAGCCGCAGCAGTGCCCTCAACGCGTTATTATATTGAACGCGGAGAGCGCTGTAGGATTTCTGCAAATATGACACCCACAGACTACTCGTATAGAAAGATGTGCAGTAGGCTCGAAACAAGGTGATCTTCACATCCTTAGAGCTACGAGCAAACCTGCGGGCAATCATATTCGCCCTCACCGACAGTGCCCTCCTCTCTCGCTCAATATCAGCGTCGTCCTTTAGGTCGGACGTCACAATATGGCCCAGATACTTAAAAGTATGTACCCGCTCCAAGGGCACCCCACATAGCCTTACTGGTGGAACCTCCGCCGGACATTTAGAGCCCGCATTGAAAACCATAAGCTCGCTCTTTTTCACGTTATATTTTAGGCCATGTGTATGAGCAAACGTTTCGCAAATGCTTATTAGCTCTCTGAGTCCCCCTATTGACGCGCTCAGCAGCACCATATCATCAGCGTAGCTGATGTTGTTGAAGCAAACATCATCAACGTGGCATCCAACATGGCGGCTGCTGAGCTCGGCAACAAGTCCATCGATATACAGATTGAAGAGCGCTGGTGAGCTCAATCCTCCCTGCCTCACCCCGCACTCCAACCTGTACGAGTCCGACAGAGCTCCCGACCATTTAACATTATTGACCTGGTTCCCGTACCAGTGCTGGAAGATTTTAACAACTTCAGGCGCAACTTGCATATCGAGTAACTTCCACCACAGCACTTTATACGAAACCAGGCCAAACGCTCTGGACAGATCGAGGAAGCAGGCGTAAACAGGCGTGCTCCGATCCGTATAATATCTGACAGCATGCTTTAAACTCAGTATAGCACTATCTGTGGACAGTTTGGGCCTGAACCCAAACTGGTTATCGTGCAAAGTTATTGTATTGTTTAACTGAGCACCAAGCATGCCGTCAAATACGTTCGCGAGTACTGTCGCTAATGAGATCGGTCTGTAATTGTTTTTATCTGATATATCACCTGTTTTATTTTTAATAATTGGTACTACGACCGTCCTCATCAGCTCGTCTGGCACGTATGAATGACGAATGCAGAACGTGAAAAGCATGGCCAAAGCACGTGGCAGGTGGGGACCCGCATGCTGCAGGTGCTCTATGCTGAGTCCGTCATGTCCTGGAGACTTACCTCTGGTCATACACCCTATGGTCCTAGCTACGCCCGCAGCTGAGAACTTAACTCTTGGTTCCAGAACAGTACACTCTGACTCAGCATCCACCACCTCAGAGGGTGGAATACTGCTTGGCTCGACACAAAAATGCGATTTAAAAACATTGGCAATATCCCTTTCATCAGTCGCGCCATCGACGCTCACCGGCAAACCAGGCCTAAGATTGTGCTTTTTTGTAGTTAGGTAGTAGTATTTCCCCAGAATATAATTGCATATCTGAGTCTAGAAGCAACATTACTATGATAAGCTACGAGCAATGTGTTAAGATTAACCTTTATAGCTAGCATAATGAACCATAAGATGACTGTGTCATTTTTTTCATACAAACTCTATATGACTTTGCCATTTCAAATGATGACAATTTGTACTCCAAGAAATTTTGCTGTAGTCTCAATTCAACTTTTTCACTTTTTTTTTCATTCTATTCGAGATTGTAAAGGGTTTTTTTGTTTTCTGTTTAAATTGCATTAATTTAGTTTTATCGACATTAATTAATAAATTATTATTTTGTAACCATTGAATTATTATATTTAAACTACTATTTGTAATATTTTCATCATTGTATACAACACTGCAGTCATTAGCAAATAGTACCATACGATCTATAGTAGATTTCGGCAGGTCATTGATGTAATAGATAATAAAAAGCAGTGGGCCCAAAACACTACCTTGAGGAACCACATATTTTATTTTTGTACTCCTGGACTTATAATTTATTTCAAGTTTCGTATTAGCGCAAATTTTGACAATAGGTACTCGTAATCTGAGTTCTAATATATTACTGATGTAAGATTTTAGTAAGTCTAAAGCGTTGCTCCTAACACTGTACGATTCCAGCTTACTAAGTAGTATATTATGATTCACGTAGTCGAAGGCCGTCGCTCCATGTAAATGTAAAATACTGGTATTCAGCTGCATGCGGTTTGACTGGAAGCTTACCCCAAACTAGTTGGGGAAAATTTAGGCAGTTAATGATGGAACGCCTGGTATCTAACGACAGCCACCTTTCATACATTTGGCTTGCAACCTCGTTGCCCTCTGTTGTTTATGTTTAATTATAGAATACTTTGGGAAAAGTTAAGAAATTCAAAAGTACATAATATTGGTTCTCAAACCAATTATACCAAGTTTTAATTATAGGGTGCAGACGACAACGCCTCGCGCCTGCACCCCGTCCCGTCTAAGAGCCAAACCACACGGGCGGTGCGGCGCCGCACCGCAAGCCATTTCGCCGCGCTGGCGACCACACGGGCAAAGCGGCGTCGCAACGTTCTACGGAGCCGCGGCGGCGCCGCAGCGGCGGCAAAATGAGGGGTTGCCCATCGCTACGTACGACAGTCTGTAATAACAATGGATCAAACAACTGCGAGCGGCGCCGCTCCGGCTCCGCTCTGCTTACACCCCTCCCCGCCTCGTCTCGATTCCGATGCGCGCGCGGCGCGGCGCCGGAGCACACCGCACGGCGCCATGTGGCTACAATGCATTTTTGTATGTAGAAAACCGCAGCGGCGCCGCTCAGGCGCCGCCCGTGTGGCTTGGCCCTAATATGTAGGTATGTTTTGAGTCTCGCAACCATGATATTTCTACTGTGGCGCAACCCTTCCACATTTTTTAAGTATAAAGTAGGTAAGAAGTGCACCATTATCAAAATCAAAAAAATCAAAAATTATTTAAGTATTTCTCCAACATAACTTAGGCTTAACAGATTAGTGATTGGAGCCTCCCTTTAAGCAAGTAATGCCTGTATAGGGAGACTACTTGGATAACAATAAAAATAAGAATAAGTAAAAATAATAATAAAAGTAACACAAAAATACACTATTTGTGTGAGTGTGTGAGTATGTGTGTGAGAGAGTGAGTAAATGTGAGAGTATGTGAGCGCGTGTGAGAATATGTGTGTGTATGTATTTGTGAGTGTGTGTGTGTGAGTATAATATGAGTGCCAAACATGAGATGCGAGGTAAGGACGTGTAACCACATATCCCTTCAACACTTATACTGTTGAACTCCATTGCATGCAACAGTTCAAGTGGACAGCAACCATACGTCATGATCATCAAGTCAAGTTACATGTGATAACAGTGCTTCCGTTTCATCGTAGTTTAAAAGTTTTATCCAATTAATTAAAGATTTTTGCAGTCATAGTACTGTTTTGTATAAATGTTTATTTCCTTATTTATCCTATTACATAATTGGGCAGAACGTTTTTGTAGTTGTATTCTAGCAAAGCGAGTACGTGATTGGGGAATTTGCATAATATTGTCCTTTCGTCTTTTTGTTAATTTGGAGGAGTCTAACGGTAAAGTTTTGTGTGTTTTCAAGATGGCCTGCATAATACTTATATAATTTTCTCACAGAGAGCAGGTCACTGATCTGGTATAGTTCACCTATGGGGAATCTCAATTTCTTAAAATACATAATTTTTATTAAGGCGCGTTGTGCACGCTCAACATCTATGAATTTTGATTTACTAGCCCTTCCCCAAACAGGGATGCAGTACGTCAAAACTGACTGTACTAGAGCAGTACCTATATATTTCATTCAGGAGATTTCTTGGTGAATTGTGGCGAGTATACAAAGTTTTTGGGACGACATGCCGTAAATAATTAAATAACCAGCTTAGCTTTCTGACTCTACTTGCAACTTCTTCGAGATGTAGGTACCAAGATAACCTTTGGTCAACTACCACTCCTAGGTATTTCGTATGAGTTACTGGTAATTTGGTCCTACTTTGCTCCTCTACGTGTAATTATGCTCCTGTTGTTTTCGCCTATTCTACGTTAAAAAATTTGCAACAATTAATTAAATTATGAACGCATCCGTTTTTATCCATTTTTTCGTTTTTACCCATATCTCACCAATTTATATCATCCAAAATAGCAAAACATATTATAACTGGAGCAGAGTTTGAATTAGGAAAGCATTAATTTGCTCCAACAGCTTTAACAATGGAGATTACATAGAAACTATATCTAGGAGCAAAGATACCCAACACCATGGGTAATTTTGCTCAGTATTATTTGTCAAAAATAAATTCATAATATACTTCATAATATCTATTTCCCTAAATAAATACTTGTCAAATAAGCTATATATCCATAAAATAATACATTAAGTAAATTGTATAGTTGATTTTCTAAAAATAATCATAATTTTCAACATTTGGAGCAAATATTGGAGCAAAGTAGGACCAAATTACGGTACTTTATCTATTGTTGGACATTTGCAATTTAGCTTATTTATATTGTCACATTGGTGAATGTTTAATTTAAATTGTTCATCAGGCTGGGTACGGTTGTTAATACTAAAACATATAAAGTCGGTTTTAGAGGTTTTCAATGTAAGTAAATTGTTTTTTTTAACGATTTGGCTATTATAGTCATACCCATCTCAGCATAGACTTTGACCTCTTTCCAGGACTTCCCAGAAAAAACAACAGCTGTATCATCGGCATAAGCGAAAATTTTGGCATTTTTGATGTTCAAATTACATTATGTGGTCCCCCCGTCACTCCAGACGAGGTGCAGGACATAATCAAGGGTCTTAAACCCCGTAAAGCCCCCGGCTCAGATGGAATTACTAATACAGTGATCCAACTCTTCCCTGCCCAAATGCCCACCTTATAATACTCATGGTCACCATCTTCAATGGTGTCCTGAGCAACAACATCTTTCCACAAGCATGGAAAGAGGCCACAGGCATCCCCAAGCCCGGTAAGCCCAAGGCTGAGCCCACTAGTTACCGCCCCATCAGTCTGCTCAATGTGCTCGGCAAAATCTATGAGAGGCTTATTTATAAGCGACTCAGAGACTATGCCGAGACAAAGGGTCTCATCCCTAACGAGCAGTTTGGTTTCCGAACGCAGCATTCATACGTTCACCGCATCATCGAACACATAAGCGTTGGCTTCCAACGTGGTTTGATGACGGGTGCTGTCTTCTTTGATATAGCGAAAGCGTTCGACAAAGTCTGGCACAACGGCTTATTATATAAGCTCTACCAACTCGGCGTGCCGGACCGTTCGTGATCATCTTACGGGACTTTTTGTCGAACCGCACCTTTCGCTATCGCATAGAAGGAGCGCTATCCTCCCCCCACCCCATTCGTGCAGACTGGCCGTGTCGTCTGCTGTTCGCAGACGACACGGCCATTTACTACTCGGGCAGGGACCAGCTCCCGATATCTCGCACCCTCCAAACCGCAGTCAATAACCTCGGCGCCTGGTTTAGAAAGTGGAGAATCGATGTCAAACCCGACAAGAGTCAAGCGGTCCTCTTTCTGAAACCGCGTCGCACTCGACTCCCCCCCCCGACCGATCACCATGTTCGGCAAGCCGATCCCTTGGGCTACGCGAACCAAATACCTTGGTGTGACCCTCGACCACCACCTCTCCTTCGCTGAGCACATAAAGCAGGTGCGTTCGCGCGCCGCTTTCGCTCTCGGTAGACTCCACTCCGTTCTGAATGCACGTAGCAAATTGTCACTCAGGTGCAAATTGCGCATTTATACAGCGTGCATTCGCCCCATCATGACCTATGCGGGTTCAGTGCTTGCGCACGCAAAACCCCACCTCATTCATAGGACGCAGGCCCTCCAAAACCATTTCCTCCGAAAGGCAACGGCAGCCCCTTGGTTCGTTCGAAACGAAATCCTCCACGTAGATCTCGACATTCCCACCATCTCCCAGTTCTTGAAACGCAATTCCAAGTGTAAGTTTAAATTACCGTACTGAATGACTATTTCGTGAAATCATAATCATAACATTTTAGAGATTTGTATTGATGATTTTAATTTTAATCATTGTAAATCCATACTAAATTCGAAAGTAACTGTCTGTTACCTTTTCACGCCTAAACCACTGAACGGATTCCAATAAAATTTGGCAAGGCGATTCACTGGAGCATAACGCAGCGCCACAGTGACTCGTCGGGAATCTCCGTAGACAGTTGCGAGTTCACCGTGAACTATGCGGCACCCGGTTCTGACTCATTTGAACCTCAACTGACCTTGGCAAGGATCACAATATGCACTGACTCAGCCCACTATCGACCTCCGGTCTCCGGAGAGGAGTAATGTGGTGGGATCTATAACGCGAAACATGCGAATTAAGCATCAAACTGACGTCACACAAATCCTGCACAGCCCAAGCAGCGCAACCTACCGCGCGCGACTGGCATATAATATATGGCATAAATATTCCCTATGCTATATTTTACTGGCGCGAGCGGCGGGAAGGGCACCCGCGCCGCTGCTGTAACTATGTTCACACGCAGAAGCTGTGTGTTAACGACACCTGCTTGCGAATTCCGCCGCCCGCGCCGCTCCCACTGTGATTGTAGACTTGGTGTACAAAAGCAGTGGGAGCGGCGCAGACGGATGCGGGAAGGGCAGCCTTGCCGCTGTAATCAAGTTACACGCAGAAGAAACGACACCCGCGCCGCTCCCACTGTGTTTGTACACTGAGAGCTACGGTGCCACAGACAGACACAAATAGCGGTCAAAATTATAACACCTCTCTTTTGCAATAACAAATTTAGGAAAACGGCAAAAAATCATAAAAGTAATAATAATTAAAATTATTTATTAAATAATTTCATTAACCACTAATTAATAATTGGTAACAATTATCCGAAATTAATAGTCAACACACAGAAGAAAATAAATAGTGATTTTTGTAGAACATTCACAAATGAATAGCTTCAGGGGGCATCTAGTTAATAATTTAATAACAGTAAATCCACTCACATCATTATCAAAAGAGTATACTCAGCGAATATACTTCACACTGTAACTTGTACTCACATAATTGTTTTATAACAGCTAAGAACATGATTGTGAACTATAACTAAGTGTATCTAGCAACTTAAAATTGCAAAATACCATTGATGATACTGATTGGGCTAAAAAATAAGAAGTAAATTCCATGAATAAAATGGAAAATGCCTCTAATTTTGAATGAAATTTTTCCTACGTCTTCATAAATCTACTTTGTGGCTTCTTTTAGGTAAGCGATGAGGTCCGCACGCTCATTGGGCTTCTTCAGACCAGCAAACACCATCTTGGTGCCAGGGATGTATTTCTTGGGGTTCTCCAGGTACTCAAAGAGCGTATCCTCACCCCATGAGATACCTATAAAAGTAAATATTACATATTAATTATCATTAGGTATATTATTCTTGACATTGTATAATATCTGTATATCAATTTGTATCATAGGCAACTGATAACTTTAGCTAATCTAATCAAACAGCGACATTCATCGGAAGTGAAGTAATTGTGGTACTGCGATTGACTAAACAGTGCACAAGTGATATTCATGCGATTATAAAAGACAATGGGACTTTGAACATGATGTCATCAACTATAGTATTAGAAATATATATATAAATAAATACCTACAATGAGTTTCCTTGAAACTCACACAAGTATTATACTATACATAATATTATACTCATGTTCAGCAAACAAAAAAATCACAAGTGAACCAGTTCCTAACATGATTGATATCTTATGATTTATTGATTTCATAATCTTATGATAAGTTTTGATGTGGTATAATTAAAATCAATCATACAGCAAATTGTAAAATCCATGCTGAAATGTAAAAATAAAATGAGAAACTAACCTTTGGACTTGTTGGCATCTGAGTATGAGAAGCCGGCTGCCTGGCCAGTCTTACGGCCCCAGAAGCCGTGTAGGTTTGGTCCTACTTTGTGTTTGCCACCGGCTTCAACCTGGAACATGGAAGAAGTTACCATTAATACCATGATATTAATAGAAAACAAGAGCCTTTACTTAAAACTCATAATCATAGATTATGTTAGTGTAATCACAATTGGCAAAATGCACAGTGGTTGTAAGATTTTGTTTGATAGAAAAACTAGAAGGGTCAAAATAAGAGTCATCAGTCATCTTTACTATAAAAATTAATCAGCAATCCTTTTAAAATAATTATAGAAGCTATTTATATATAATTGTTATAGTTGTTGCTCACATGACACATGGTGTAACTTCTATGACAGTAACATAAAGTTCAAATTACAACAACTCATTGTGAAATGTAACCTACACAATTTAAGATACATAAATAAAATGTGGAATTTTATCAGGATTTACTGATTAACAGTTTGACAGGAAATTTTTAATTAAATACTTTGTTGAATCATACATAAACCATCTTTCCCAAGGAAAATTGATTTATTTATAATAAAGTTTCAATGTCATGTACTCATGAGTGACAATAGACAATGTCAACTATGCTGACAATGTGATGATGGTAGAGATAAGAATGAATGAAGAGTGAAGCTACTTACGGTGTGGCACTGGGCACATCTTTGAACAAAGATTTTCTTGCCGTTTTCAGCGTTACCAGCAGGGATTCCCATTTTACTAGAAAGAATAAACAGGAAAAGTTAGAAATAATTAAAATTATATGTTAAAGGAAAAGAGGTGGAATGCATTATAGATAACAGAGGTTATGTTGAGATCATGATGACTTCAAGGTCATGATTCTGAAGCTTCCTACTAGGTACATTGTAATTATTTCATAAAATAATTTCAAAATATTTAATTTATTAACTACCTAATTTATAGTAGTTTTCATACATTATTTTACATAAGCCGGTAGGAAACAAGGAAAAATGTGGGTAACAACCTAACTCTTTGAGCAGAATCTTGCAAATGTTCCACTATAATTGTTGTAATAAGCATGAGTAAAAAACAAGTAAATCATAAAGAAGGTTATTAATAAGTATTGCCCTGGAATTTGCTATTAAGAACTAGGTCAGGATCAATGTCAGCAGGGAGTTCCAAGGCACAAGGTGTCGTAATGTCACGTTACGTAAGTGCATGAAATACTAAATGTGGAACCAATCACGTCATATGCTTTGTGCTCCTTGTTACAATAGTAGATTACTCATAAGTAGTCGGTATATTCACATTACAATCTGAAATTCGCGAAATACTTGTCCGAAGTTAAAATTAACATTAAAGGTGTCTAACGCAATCAATACGAACATTACATGGGCAACGTTAATATAAAAAAATAGATCATATAATATCAATGCCTGTAATACAATAAGAATCTACTTACGATTTTGTGTTTTTGAATAATTTACAATTTAGCGCGACGTTCGCTCACCACAATTTGGACTTTTTTAATGACGAATTCGTTGGTAGTCGTAACAGACAGAACCGTGCGTGTACACTCACACGACAACGAATGATTGATCATTGAATGAACTGAAAGTACTGCGCGCGAATAATGTTGCCAGTGTTGGTTGAGTGTTGGAACCAATGTGCTAGGCCAGCCCGCCCCGATCGATATCGTTAACCGTAAGTAGGTAAATATTGGGTTGGCACAAAAGTAATGAGACACTACAAAACTCTATACATTTCCTTTTTCAAGTTAATTGCTTCCGATATTATTCTAGAACTTTGTAGAACATTCTTAGTACAGTTCGATTCAAACTTAATGGCGGCTCGGAAGTTAGCTGCGAGTGCAGGTGCGCGCAGGTACAGGCAAGTGGACAATCATTTAGGCTCCATTTAATTATTTTTATAACTCAAAGTTGTGTGAATGTTTTAAGTGCTGTATAGGTACTTATTTGTCAGTTTGTCAAGTACGGGGAGGTTTCAAGGAAAAATAAAATAGGTTTATATGTATTTTTTAAATTTTATATTTATGATAACTGCTGTATCGCCTCCATAAAAACTTATTTACTTATGGAAGAAGAAGAAATAATATTTCCTTGGAAGTCCAAGGAAATATTATTTCCTTCGTCTTCACATGAATCTGATTCCTCCTCAGAGCCAGTATCGGATTCATCGTCACTGATCAATCTGCCTAACCTTTTCCCAACTATGTTGGGGGCGGCTTTCAGTCTACCGGATGCAGCTGAATACTAGTATTTTACATAGAGCGACTGCCTATCTGACCTCCACAACCCAGTTATTGGGTAATACGATACCTCTTGGTAAGACTGATTGTCAGACTTTCGGGCTTCTGACGACCCGTAACGACTGTCAAAGATCTACGAATGACAGCTGGGACCAACGGCTTAACGTGCTTTCCGAGGCACAGAGGAGTCTCGGTATGTAAAGATGGTCACCCATCTACGGACCAACCCCGGCAAGCGTAGCTTAACCTGATGGATCGACCCGAGCGGCTGTTATTACTTAGCCACAAGCTCATCTATTCATCGTCACTGATATGGATAATAAATTCGAGGCATTTTTAAACAAAGTATTTTCCTAAAAACCAACACCAATCTAATATTTAACGTAAATAACGAAAAGATGAAATCAAAACAAAACAGTTAATAACAAAAAAAAAAAAACTTAACGAAACAATTAACAAAAAACAACAAACTATTATGAGTTCGACTGTACGTAAGCTGGAATGCGCGCGCGTGCGCTGTATACGGACGTAACTCACACATATAGGGGAAGACGCGTTGGGCGAGTGCGGGTGAGAGAGAGGGCACGCGGGGAAGTGCCCCGCCGCCACGTCACTTTACGTCCCGCTGATACCTAATATTGCGTTCTGCGCATCCGAACGTACGATGTTCCGAGCCGCCATTAAAGCTCATTTCAGACTACGCTAGCATAATAGCATAAATACTATAATAGCATAATATACCATATAGTTCATAGCACAACAATATCGCTCGCCATACATTTATTTAGAACACGTTCACACTTTGCTAAAGGCTATGACTTTGCTAATATAGTAATGGCTTGCTATACGCTATTAAATTGAGCGATACACTATGCTATGATCGCGCGGCGCTCGCCCCGCAAGCGGGACGATCGAAACGACATGATTGGTCAACTGAGCTTGCCGTATAGCATATTTGCTTGCGATTATATCGCATAATGTGAACGCATTGCTATACAAGGTGTAACTTAAATAACGCGCCACCTCTTAAGGGGTCATTGTACTCATCATTATGAACAACTTTTACTATGGGACCAAACCTGAAATCGCAAAAAAAAAATCAGCTGTTCAGTACATTTTGACGAATTATGCGAACATAAATGTACTGAACAGCTGATTTTTTTTCACGATTTAAGGTTTGGCCCCATAGTAAAAGTTGTAATGATGAATATAATGACCCCTTAAGAGGTTGTGCGTCATTTAAGTTACACCTTGTATAGTATAGCCATATAGCTTTTAATGTTGTACTTTATAGCAGAATAGTATTGCGTAGTCTGAAATGAGCTTAAGTTTGAATCGTACTGTACTTGTGCTGTGGCTCCATTTAGATCTCGACATTCCCACCATATCTCAGTCCTTGAAACGCAATTTCAAGCGTTTCTTCGACTCAGCCACCAACCATCGCAACCCTCCGGTTGTCGAGGCGGCTAGCTATGTCCTTTCCCGTATTAGTAAGGTCCGCCGCCCCGTGCTTGTCCTCTCAGATCCCGATGACCCCATAACTCTTCTCCAGGAGAGCAGTAGGGACCGTAGGAACAAAAACAAATCGACATTCCGACCTCGCCGCCGAGGTCTCTCGCGACGACCCCGAAGTAATCGTCCTCCCCCCATCCCTTGCTCGGTAATGCAGTGCCAGCTGGTGGCGTAGCTGAGCCAGTAGCTTTAAATTCCCCGTACAATAATAATTACTCTGATTCGATCCAGCCTGTCCGAACTTGCTGTCCTCCCCCCAGGGACGCCCTAAGCCGAGGTTCGTTCCCCACAGGGGGAGCCCTTAGCGTGTAGTCGCTTTGTAAGTTTTATGCCCTGACTGGAGGCTTTGAGTTCGCTTAAGGCAGCCACAGGATTGACAGGTTAAGTAGTCACGGCCTCTCTCGGCCAACTACGAGATGCCATCAAAAAAATAATAATCGGTTTAATCAGTTTGAAGAAAAACGGACGAGCGACAAGTTCGAACACTATACTTATACGAGTACTTGTTAGGCCACAGTGCGCGGGTTGCGGCTGACAATATCAACACTGCATTGGGTGCTGGAAGTATAAGCCATGCGACGGTGTCCTGATGGTTTGACCGTTTTAAATCAGGAGACAGGAAGCTTGAACGTCAGCCGCGCTCTGGACGACCACCCGCAGTGAATGATGACGATTTACGCCACGAACTGCAGTCAAATCACTTAAACTTAAACTGCAGTCACCACGCCGTGGAAAACCATCTGTATGAAGTTGGATATCGAAAAGTTTTGGCTCGGTGGGTACCGCAAATCCTTACAGACGCCAGTCGTGCAGTCCGTGTCGCTGTCAATCATTTTTGCTGCGACCCCGACGTAAAGAGTTTTTGCCTGATCTGGTTACTGGAGATAATCATGGATTCATTACGAGAACGATACACGCCGTGCTTTATGAAGAAACGCCACCAACTCAACCGAAGCCGAGTCAAAAGAATCGCTTAAACGTTCTGCTTTGCTGTTTCAGGGACGCGCAAGGCATGCTGTTTTATGAACTATTCCACAATGAAACTATAAACGCTGACAAATATTCAACCCAGCTCACCAAACTGTCTGCTGCTATCAAGAAAAAACGACGAAGACGAGTCAATGTAGTTTCACTACACGATAACGCTCTACCTCATGTCGCATCTGCCGTTCGCCAAAAGTTGGAGAACTTGGGCTGGGAGACGATACCTCACCCAACTTATTCCCCAGACCTCGCCCTATCAGACTATCATTTGTTTAGAGCCCTGAAACAACATTTGCGGGGTAAATAATTTAATGATTTCTCTGTGGTAGAGGCGGAGTTGAACAACTTTATCGAGGCACAGCCATCAGAGTTCTGGTCCACAGGCATTCAAACTTTGCCGGATCGTTAGCAAGAATTTTTAGTAATGTGAATTCTTAGATGCTTATGGTAATTACATCATTGGCTAAGCTTTTTGTATTGTAATAATAATAAAAAAAATAAAACGTAAACCAAGTGTCTCATTACTTTTATGCCAACCTAATAAATTCCTACGTAATCTGTGACGTGCGTTGGTCACTGGTCAGGTTCACCATGGAAGCCTCCAACAAAATATAGGTACGATCAACAAAAGCTACGCCTTTCCAATTTTGAAACAATGTTGCTTGCAAGCTGCAACTTTTTTTTTTTTTTTTTGTGGATGGGAAATCATCAAATAACTTCTCCCGCTCTGGGTGGAGCGGAAGGGCGTGTCAGACTTTTACTGACTAAAACCCACCCGTGTTCCTTCAGTTGCCTATGCCAGGGCCACGGTATCTTTTTCAAACAACCCGCGACCCCAGCGGCATCGGCCCTATTGGACCCCATCTTTTGCTGACATCTCTTTGAGGCGCGCGTGGAACACAACGCGCCGTCGACCCGGGCCTGGTCCTCACCGGACGGCGAGCTACCCACTACTCACCGTCCGCAAGCCCGCGCCTACGGTGGCCGGGAATCGGCTATCGATTCCCGCCGCCCAGGGCGTCTCCTGCGGCGACTGAGGGCGTGAGGCTGCCTCTCCCTCACGCGTTCCGCCTCCTCCTTCGCGAGCATTACCGCTTCGCAGAAGGAGGTGACGGCCTCCCATGCCCTCTCGCTCCGCACCATGGCCTGGACCAGGCTCGGACGCGAGAGATCGCCGCCGCCGATCGGCTCCGTGAGAACACGGCGGTGCTCTGCCCAAGCCGGGCAGACCTCCACTGTATGCTCCACCGTGTCCTCTGGGCGATCCACACAATGGTGACACCCGGGCGTTTCCTCCCGCCTTATGCGAAACAGGAACCTCCCGAAACAACCGTGTCCGGTGAGGACCTGCGTCAGGCGGAAGGTGAGAACGCCCTGGCGCCTCTCTAACCACTCCTCAAAGAGGGGACTTATCGCCGCAATTGTGGCGTGCCCAGCGCTGGGCTGCGACAGTCGCACTCTCCATGTCGCCATGAGATCCCGCCGGAGCTGCAAGCTGCAACTGTACTTATGACAAAGTAAACAACAAAAGACCATAGGGCCAGGGTTTTTTCATTGAATCAGTGTACACAAAAATCAACTTTAAGGTGTAAAGGCGTCCGTTTTGTCGATAGTACCTAATTCAAAATAAATTTTACCTTTTAACGGTAAATAAAACGGTGTGTTTTATAAGAATTGGATGTTATGCGTAACAAAATAATGCGGAAATTGCTACATGTATGTACTTATTTGTTTAATTTTTGCTAAGATGTTTTTATGACTCGTCGGGTATTACTGTCATTAACCGATTCTAATGTTGATGCCACCGATTAGTGACGTGCATGACCCATGCTCATGGGATGGTATCTAGATCTACATTTCCTTGTGTAGTTAAGTTTTGCTCAAGATAGAGTTTAGAAATGTGTCTACCTGTTTCTATACAGTAACGAGCATTCATAGGGTGGTCCAAATAGTGACGTCTGAGGTGACGTCGAAAAGAAAAATCTAAATTCCTCTTACCCAGAGGCCCAGAGGTAATCGAAAATACCACATGCATGTTCCGCATGTTTTTGGTGTTTTCGAGTTCTTTTTGTTTTTGTAACTATTTACAGTTTTCTGCTGGTGGAGCTTCAAAAAGTCATATCTTTTTTTGTAGTGGGTATTTTTCAAATTTTTTTTGTGACTTGTCGTCATTCATGTCAATCTGCCAGCCTTTTCCCAACTATGTTGGAGTCGGCTTCCAGTCTAGCCGGATGCAGCTGAATACCAGTATTTTACATGGAGCGACTGCCTATCTGACCTCCACAACCCAGTTACTGGGTAATACGATTCCCGTTGGTAAGACTGGTTGTCAGACTTTCGGGCTTCTGACGACCCGTAGCGACTGTCAAAGATCCTCGAATGACAGCCGGGACCAACGGCTTAACGTGCTTTCCGAGGCACGGAGGAGCTTGGTATGAAAAGATGGTCACCCATCCACAGACCAACTCCGGCAAGCGTAGCTTAACCTGATGGATCGACCCGTGCGGCTGTTATTACTTAGCCACGAGCTGATCGTCATTCATGTCACAAAAAAAAAAAAAATTCTCGAAAAAAAATAACTCGAAAACTACAAAAATCATGGAACATACCTACATGAGGTATTTTCGTATACCCTTGGGTATGAGGATTTCAGATTTTTCTTTTGTACCAACCTGTGTGTATGATATACAGACGCCAGCACAACAAGCTACCCGAAACTATCTATCTATTAAATATTATTATTATTATCTATCTATCTATTAAAGTAATTTGACAGATTGTAGTAGCTTGATGTGTCTGTACTATGAACAGTACCCTAATTACGTAACACACTATCAATCGGAATCGGAATCGTTTTGAAGGAAATTGCTATTCCATTGCTTCATATGTTCGAAAAAGTCTGCTCGACAACGTAAATAACGCAATAAAAGTTTTTGAACTGTCTAAATGAAACCGATTCCGATTGATAGTGTGTTACGCAGTAAGGGTGGCTCGGCAATAATATCTATCCCACCAAAAACATTTCCATGTAAAATATTGCCAAGACGAGACCTGTCAAAAAGTTATCAGATCTCATGTAGAGCCAAGCTTCTGACTTCACACGCGCTAACTTCACAAACTCTATACTCAATACCCAATATCTTTATTGCTTTACCATAATGTTTACTTAGGTGGTAAGTTCTATATAATTGAGATCATTATGGACCCTGTAGTGCACAGCAAAAGGGTAGGAGAGAGGAAGCCCTGTTTTAGGAGATCATGAATTATTGAATTATTATGAAATATTGCTATATTTTTTAATTTATTATTATTGCTATTTTATTTAAATATTTTTTGATGTATTAGTTGTTATTATTTTATTATTTATTAATAATTACCATATCAAATTGCGTGATTGCCATTAATTATTGTTAACAATTATTATTCTTATATTATTAGTAATTTCCTTAACATTTATTAATCTCTTATTTATGTTTATCGTTTAAATATTCATCTAAGGAATAATAGCATTTGTTTATCAGTAATTTTTTTAAGTTTTATTATAAATATATTGAACTTTTCTTCTTTCTTTATTATGTGTGGAAGTTTGTTGTATATTTTATAGACATTACGTAGGGACTTGTAGAATGCATTTTTAGCCTGGATGTTGGTATATTTAGCCTAAGTGTGTACTGTGATTGGATGTCTTCGCGTTTTGTGTAGAACTCTTGATGCTTACGGACAAATTTACATAATTCTAGAATGTAAATACTTGGGAGGGTTAGAATATTATGTTTTAGAAAACAGGGTTTGCAGCTGTCAGTTTTATCAATATTTACCAAGATTCTAATTAATTTCTTTTGTAGGGTAAAGAGTGTCATTGCATTTGTACTATTTCCCCGGAGGGTTACGCCGTAGCTAAGCCATGCATTGGCATACGCATAATAGGTGGTGAGAGCAGTTTGTAGATCGGTTGCTTTTTTATTTTTCGAATTTTTTAAGAGCGTATGAGAATTTTGAAGTTTTTGAACGGGTTTTTTGTATTTGAGTTATAATATATTTTTCTATTGTAAGTCCAAGTAATGTAAATTCATCAACAGTTTCCAATTTTGAGTCGTTAAATATGAAGTTTAAGTGTAGAGCAGCTTTAGCATAATTAATCTACACCTTAGTCATAATATGAGGCTTGGCCGTTTCCTTTCTACTAGAACTATTGTCTAACAGAAAAGTAATGAATAGTGAATAAATTTTCCACCTTACGCCTATGTGACGGTAGCGAAACGGCCAAGCACACACATATTTTGACTAAGGTGTAGAGTATGTGAAGCAAGGGCTTGTAGAGTTACAGCGTGTAGAGCTTGGCTCTACATGAGATCTGGGCCTCAAGTCTGCTATTACAATAGTGTCAGAATGGTCTATCATTGATTTCATAATTGTTGATTTTGACAAGTTTGGTAATCTACTAATATAATGGTGTCATTATGACTTTCCAATGGTCACCCACTGACACTCCATTGAAAGAAATAGCTTAAAATGGTAATCTCGTACATCTGAAATCTGGTACAAATGAAATGGAAATCTCGTACAAATGAAAGACTGACGTATGCGGTAATCTGCTAAAATTTTGACAGTTTCTTTGACCAGTACCACGATTCTATTACGAGACCACTGACCTGCCGATGATCGACCATTATGAATTTAGCATATTACGAACTTTTAGCTAAATGACAATGGGATCGTGTTGGAATGACGAATTAATAAAAAATAGCAGATTTGGGGCCCTTTTTTTTTTTTTTTGTGCATGGGAAATCATCAAAATAACTTCTCCCGCTCTGGGTGGAGCGGAAGGGCGTGTCAGACTTTTACTGACTAAAACCCACCCGTGTTCCTTCAGTTGCCTATGCCAGGGCCACGGTATCTTTTTCAAACAACCCGCGACCCCAGGGCCCTGATAACTTTTTGACAGTGCGAGCCATATGATCTCGTCTTGGCAACATTTTACATGAAAATGTTTTTGGTGGGATTTCACTTCTTTTTGTAAGTTCCTTATGACAATATTTTTTTATTTCATTTATTTTTAAGGATGGGGGGTGATTTACTAAAAAAATATGTATTATATTATTTACCTCGACAATTGATCATAGTATTCTTGCGTGAGCAACCGGCAGCAAGTTCGTCATGCTCTCTTACTGCCGTCATAAGGAAAAAGGACATTTCTACAGAAATATTGAAATGGAGAAAAAAAAATATTTTGTTCTTTTTAAAATACAAAAGCAGATGCGTCATAATTTAATAGTATGAATTATTAGGTTTTCGTTAAGTTTACGCCAATATAAAAATACTGGTAGATGAGTTTTTTTTTGCTGATACCGAATAAATAAATAAATAACTCTATTTCGAAAAAAATGTCAGATACGTCTTTTTTCCTTATGACGGCAGCTTAGATGTCACTGCTTGCGGTAGTGTCGGGGATCGGGTTGCCTCAAATATGGCGAGGGGGTAATGGCTGATCTTTGCGTTATGCTCATGAACGGGTGCTGCTTGTGGTGACTGATCCTCAGCTGGCTGATTTTTTTTATAACAATGAGCCCCTATATCAATTTTCAGACCTCTAGCATCAGCGGAAGTCTCATACAAACTTCCATCCCCTAGTTTAAGGGGTTGGGGGGCAAAAGTTCCTAATTTTAGTTTTTTTTTTGTTGTTGTTTGTGTACTAATACTAGCTTACATACCAAACAGCTTTCAAGGACTTAGAAAGTACCCTAAGGGTTTTGATGATCAACAGTCAGTAACGAAATCGGGGTTTTTTTAGATATCAATAAAATCTAAAATATAAGAGCTATAAAATTGAAACTTTGTATGTTTAATAAGTCCACTATTGACATCATATCTCGAGAATTTTCTTTATCTGGTGTAATCCAACCCAAGTTATGCGGGTTAAAAAAACGACGAAGCGCTTCGAGAAAAGGTAGTAGTGCACTTGCGCTTCGCTTGGCTCGTCTTGGCGGGGGCACTACCGTGCCTCCCGATAGGGTGACTTGTAATTTAGTAACCGATACTTAAACACATGATTGTACTCATGATAACAAACAACTTTTACTATGGGACCAAACCTGAAATCACGAAAAAAAGAGTTATGCGAACATGAATGTATGACAGCTGATTTTTTTTTGCGATTTCAGGTTTGGTCCCACAGTAAAAGTTGTTTGTTATCATGAGTACAATCATTTGTTTAAGTATCGGTCATGAATTACGAGTCATCCTATAATATAAAGAGTATAATTCATACAAACGATCATGTCGATTGCGTACTCCGCGACGATCGTTTTTGACTTTGATCCTAACTAATAAATGTGAAAGTGAGTTGGTTTGTTTGTTACGCTTTCACGCTAAAATCGCTGAACGGATTTGGGTGAAATTTGGCACATGGGTAGACCATGACTTGGTTTAGGATATAGGCTACTTATTATCTCAGTAGTACGTTCCCGTGGGATAATTTCCACCCTCCGCGCGGGCGAAGCCGCAGGCAAAAGCTAGTATTCATATAAGCAAGTGCGACGATCGCGTTCGGTTAGAACGCGGCCATTATGTATTCCCTCTTATATTTTATTTTGGTCAACGTTGCTTGTTATTTCTACTACCTGTCTTTAGAAAGTTTTCTACAACGATTGGATTTTTGTTATTAGTTTTATTTTTATTATGCTTTATTTTGTGTACCTATCTTTGGAACCCGAAGGCTGAGAATGCGTTATTATTAGTCCGCCTAGCGTACCACGTTTTGTATGTATTTAAACGAACCTGAAATAGCTACCATTTGGAGTCCTATTTAATACTATATAGGTAGCTAAGTAGCTGTTACCAACTCAGATGTAGCGCTCGCCAGCCGCTGCTTGGTTCCCCCCGTGGTTGGTCACAGTTCCAACATAATCTATCCCGTTTGGTCAGGGTACCCTAGCTTAGGGCTGGTTTTGTTGATGCGTGGTTAACTCAACCAATGGTTAAACATAGTAACTAATGGTTGAATTTTGGTTAAATGTGAAAGGCTAAACATGATAAATGATAAATGATTTTTATTTCTGTAAGTAGGTTTGTACAAACACTTTTACAAGTCAATATTTTTTTTTTTAAACTAGATGAGGTCGGCGTTTCCTATCTGACTACTCTGAGAAGAAAGGCCGAAACAAACTCAGAGGTCACAGTCTCTTATAAAGTCCAGACATAATCTTGGTCACTTCATGTGAAGACCATGTAGATTGGTGTCTGAAATGGTCTTTTGAGGAAAGAACCACACAGATTGAGAGGACCTGTCCAGTCAGTGCACGCATTTGTCAGTAATCGCGCAGCTCAACTCAGAACTTAAGGAGCTCAACGATTCGACGAACAATACCAAAGAAAGGACATTGGGGTAGGCCGCATAGATTACTCAAACTGCCAGACCATGATTAAAAATAACTGAGAGAAAAAATAAAACAAACAAAAAAAAAAGCAATGACCTACATAGTCTTCACATTCACAATAAAGTAAAATAATATAATACTTACAAAGTAAATATTCATGTCAACATTCAGTATGCAAAAATAAAAATAATATAAAATAAAATTGGAGCAGTTCAAACCCAAGCCTTTTTGTCCTCAATATAATCTTTAACGGTATAAAAAGCTTTCTGACACAACTTGCGTTTAATGAATGATTTGAATTTATTAAGGCTCAGATCTTGAACGTGGCTTGGAAGTTTATTATAAAAGCGTATACATTGACACCTGAATGACCCACCTATTTTCTTGAGCCTTGTTGGAGGTACAACAAATTTGTGTTTGTTCCTAGTATTTATATTGTGGATATCACTGTATTTTTTAAACAATTTAATGTTTTTATGGGCATATAAAAGATTTTCAAAAATGTACTGAGAAGGCAAAGTCAGTATATTAATCTCCTTAAATGATCTCTGAGAGATTGTCTCGGACTTAATTTATAAATGCATCGAACAGCTCTTTTCTGCAAAACAAAGATAGTCTGAATGTCGGCTGCATTTCCCCACAACAGAATACCGTACGACATTATACTATGAAAATAGCTAAAGTACACTAAACGGGCTCTCTCTATGTTGGTTAAATTACGAATTTTCCTAACAGCGTATGCTGCGGAGCTTAGCTTTTTTGACAATTTATCTATATGCGGGCCCCACTGAAGCTTAGCATCCAAATTTAAGCCCAAGAATACTGGGCTATCTTCAGGATTCAACTCTTCGCCCTTTATCAACACGTTAGTTTTCACCTGCCTAACGTGAGGTAGTGTAAACTTAATGCATTTGGTTTTTTTTTCATTAAGGAGTAAATTATTAACACTGAACCAGTGAACTACTTTTGAGATCGCTCTGTTTACATCGTCAGTAACCAGCTGCTGACGTTTAAGTTTAAACAAAAGTGAAGTATCATCCGCAAACAAAACTATATCATGATTATCCTTAATGAGGTAGGGCAAATCGTTAATATAAATAAGAAACAAGAAAGGACCAAGAATCGAGCCCTGTGGGACCCCCATTGTTACTATAGATCCGGGCGATCTTTTTCCATTAACGTCAACGCTCTGAATCCTATTACTCAAGTATGAAGTAAGAAGATCCAGAGCGGTGTTCCGGATCCCGTAATGGCGGAGTTTCCTGATTAACGTTTCATGAAGAACGCAATCGAATGCCTTGGACAAATCACAAAAGATGCCCAAGGCATCGCATTTGTCTTCCCATGCATTATAAATATGTCCTAAAAGTTCAACACCGGCATCAGTAGTTGAACGACCCTTTGTAAAACCGAACTGCTTGTTATGTAATAATTTATGTTTATTAAAAAATCTTTGCAATTGGTCTAAAATTAATTTCTCAAAAATTTTACTAAACGTAGGTAGTACTGAAATGGGGTGCGTGGACAGGAAACCTCCCCGAGTGCCCGGGGGCTGGAGTTCCCTTACGGATACGTCCGGGGGGAAGGCCAGTCTCCGGGACGGTGCACCCTGGGGTGCGGGCAATGGTTCCCCTTAGGCACGTGTGCCTAAGGGGTTTTGTTGCCGGTATGCCAATATCCTGTCGGAGGTACGCTCCAACGTGTGTCCCTCTGTTCTAAGCAGAGACGCACAGCGGCGGAGTAAGAGCGGGCTCGGTGTGCACTAACCCTGCCGCCGGGCAGGCAGGAGGAAGTCATTTCCTTCTGCCACCGTTAGTATCGTAGCCCCGAAGATTGTTCAAGGTCATGTCTCTGACTTTTGACGGGGGTCGAGGGTCTTGGCTTAACCGCCCGGACCGCGAGGAAGAAAACCTCTATAAAAAATTACCCCAAACCTTCAAGCGGCGGCGCACCGTGAGGGAGGTTGGTAGCTTGATTAATGGGTAGCTAAATTAATCGCTAGTGCGAACCACAGTTTTGAGCCAGTTATAAAGTTTTTTACTCGTGGGAACAAATATGGGACCAAAAATAACTAGACGAGAAGAGGAGAGGGAGAGGAGTGATGCGGGGTCGGAGTCCGACGCCGCATCGGGAGTGAAGGGCGCGAAGGGCACTTTTAAGAGCCCGGAGTGCGTAGTGGTGGGGGCCGCTGAAAGGAAAAATGCTTTCCTAAATGGATAGATGGAACCTAAATCCGGGAGATGCCCAGGAGTCTTCCTCGGACGGCGGACTTAAATCGGCTCCGAAATATGCTCGCCGGGGCCTAGCCCGGAAGAGCAAGAGCCGGGTAAACGCCGCACAGGAGGACGGCTCAGCCGGGTCGGCCGAGGGGAGCGCCGTGGAGGCGTCTGGCGATGAGTCGGACGCCGCTGGTGGCTCCAATTCAGAGCGGGCCAGGTTTGAGGAGGTCGTGGCCGCTGCATTCAAGGGTGTGGCCCTGAAGAAGAAGCAGTCTTCTAAAGACAAGGCCATACCCGCAGCCAAGGCCTCCATTATGGCGGCAGCGGAGGCTCTAATTCAAGGGCCTCCGTCGGACGGAATGTCCGAAATGCGGGCGGAGGTCGCCCGCTTGACAGCCGCCATGGAGCTTCTCCGAAAGGAGAATGAGGAGCTCCGAGCAGACCTGGCCAGGCTCCGCGGAGCCGGCGCTCAGGAGGGGGTGCAGGAGGGGGTGCAGCAGGGGCAAGGCGGCCTCGGGCCTGCAGAGGACCGAGTTCTGGCCTTGGTGCGGAAGGAGCTGGCTGCCCTTAATAACCGGTTCTCGGTCCTTGAGGGAATCGTCCTGCGGCCCCCGCTAGGCCGACCGGCGGCCTCGGGCCAGCCAAAGGCGGCTTCGTATGCCGCCATGGCTGCCACGGCCAAACCAGGGTCGGCAGGGCAGGCGAAGGGCGGGGCCGTGGCTGCGAAGGCGCCTGCGACGGCGCCTGCAAAGGCGCCCACGAAGGCGGCCGCGAAGGCGCCTGAGAGGGCCCCAGCTGTGGCGGTGACGACGCGGCTGCCCCCGCCTCCCAAATCTCCTCCGGCTGACGCCGAATGGCAGGTAGCTGGGGAGAAGAGGAAGGAGGGCAAGGCGGCAAGGTCGGCCAAGCGGAGGGAGAGGCGGCGGCGGCGCAAAGAGCGAAGCGTCGCGGCGAGGTTACGTGCCCCAAAGTCCGCAGCTGTAGTGATCACACTACAGCCGGAAGCGGAGAAGAAGGGCGTGTCCTACCGCGACGTGCTCGCCAAGGCGAGGGCGGCGGTGAACCTGGAGGAGATCGGTGTGACCAATGGCATGCGGGTAAGGGTCACTGCGACTGGGGCTCGGATGCTCGAGATCCCCGGTGCGGCCAGTGGCCCGACCGCTGACGCTCTGGCCGAAAGGCTCAGGGCGTCCTTAAATGCGGACGAGGCCCGAGTGTCCAGACCCGCCAAGTGCGCTGACTTGCGCATCCTGGGTCTGGACGACTCCGTGACGGAGCGAGAGGTGGTGGCCGCCGTGGTCAAGACTGGGGGGTGTGCCTTCGAACAGGTGAAGGTAGGCACCATCCGTCCTGACTTCACGGGGATGCGAGCCGTTACGGTGAGCTGCCCCGTATCGGCGGCCCACAAAATAGTTGGGGAGGGCCGAAGGTTCCAGGTGGGCTGGGATTCCACGCGGGTGAAACTGCTGGAACCCAGACCTCTGAGGTGCTTCCGTTGCCAAGTGGGCAACCACGTGGGAGCAAAATGCACCTCGGAGGTGGATCGCAGCAGTCATTGCTTCCGTTGTGGTCAGCCCGGTCACAAGGCCGGCTCGTGCAATGCCACGCCGCACTGCTATCTATGTGCGGCAGCTGGCAAGCCGGCCGATCACCGGGCTGGAAGCAAGGGCTGTGGTCCACCCACCAAAGCCCGGGGCAGGGGCAAGCCCTCCACCTCCGCTACCGCCGTCACGACCGCAGCCGCCGCCACAGCCGCCGTCGCTGCCGCCTCCACTGCCGTCGCCGCCGTACTCACTGCGGCAGGGCCCTCACAGGAGGCTCAGGGGGGGGCTAATATGGAGTGCCAGTAATGGCCCCATTACGCCTCCTCCAGGCGAACATCAACCACTGCGCCGCCGCTCAGGATCTGTTGCTCCAGAGCATGGCGCAGTGGTCGATTAACATCGCCGTGGTCGCTGAGCCGTACTTTGTCCCGCCCAGTGATCACTGGGTGGAGGACCTGAGCGGCTCAGTGACCCTTATTTCGTCGGCCGCCGCCGGTACCCTGTCCCTCGAAGCCGTCAAGAGGGGACAGGGTTGCGTTGCAGCACGGTTCGGGGGGATTGTCGTGGTAGGGGTATACTTCTCCCCGAACCGAACTCTCGCCGAGTTCCACAACTCCCTTGCGGAGTTGAAAAACGTCGTCGTCGGGTTTCGTTCCCTTCCCATGCTCGTCCTCGGGGACTTCAACGCCAAGAATGTGGCTTGGGGTTCCCGGTATACGGACACACGGGGCAGGATGGTGGAGGACTGGGCTCTGGAGACAGGCCTGGTCATCCTAAACCGGGGTTCTGTCCCCACGTGTGTGCGGATGCGGGGCGAATCAGTGGTGGACATTTCGTTCGCCAGCCCCGCTCTATTGCCACATGTTGTTGACTGGCGCGTCATAGAGGGGGTGGAGACCTATTCCGACCACCGGTACATCCGGTTTGATGTCTCCGCCCAGACCTCGAGCGCGCCGGTCCGACAGGCCCCGAGTGGTCCGCGGTGGGCGCTGAAGAAGCTGGACCGGGAGCTCCTCCTGGAAGCCTCGATCGTGCAGGCCTGGGTGTCACCACCGGACAGGCCTGCCGACATCAACGACGAGGCGGAGTGGTTCCGGGAGGCCATGTCCGAAATATGTGACGTGGCAATGCCCCGGGTCCAGCCCGGTCGCGCCTGGCGCCAGGTGTATTGGTGGTCGCCGGAGCTAACGGCTCTGCGCGAGGCGTGCGTTGCTGCGCGGCACCGGTACACCAGGCACCGCAGGCTCCGTATCCGCCCTCCGGATACGGAAGCCATTCAGGCGGAGCTGTACGAGGGGTACAGAGAAGCGAAGACCGCCCTCCGAGCGGCGATCTTGCGGGCCAGGGATCTGGCTCGCGAGGAGTCGCTGGAGACTCTAAACAGGGACCCATGGGGACGCCCTTATAAAATGGTACGGAATAAACTCCGTCCATGGGCGCCCCCGCTGACGCAGAGTCTCCGGCCCCAGCTTGTGGAGGACGTGGTGAGCGCTCTGTTCCCTTCGCGAGGGGAACATACTCCCCCGCCCATGGCTCCGCTTCCTGCGGTGCCCGTTGCGGACCACATCACCGACGACGACGACGATGCTCCAGAAGTGACCGAGGTAGAGTTGAGAGCGGCGGTACGTAGGCTGAGTGCCAAAAATGCCGCCCCAGGACCCGACGGCTTACCTGGAAGAGCCTGGGTTCTGGCCTTTGGGGCTCTCGGGCCTCGACTAGGGGGGTTCCTAAGCGCATGCTTGGAGAGGGGCCAGTTCCCACTTCGTTGGAAGACGGGGAAACTGGTCCTCATTAAGAAGCCGGGGCGCCCTGCGGACTCTCCGTCCGCTTACCGACCCATCGTGCTGCTCGACGAGGTGGGCAAGCTCTTTGAAAGAGTTATTGCAGACCGCCTCGTCGGGTGGCTGGTGCAGGAGGGGCCGGATTTGGCGGAGAGCCAGTTTGGTTTCCGCAGGGGGCGCTCTACGGTGGACGCCATCATGCGCGTGCGAGCCCTCACGACGGGGGATGCTGTTGCCCGGGGTGGGGTCGTCTTGGCGGTGTCTCTAGACATCGCCAACGCCTTCAATACCCTGCCATGGAGTTGCATCAGGGAGGCACTCCGGTATCACCGGATGCCGACCTACCTCTGTCGAGTGGTTGAGGCTTATTTGACGGATAGGGCCGTCATCTACCCCGGTCATCAGGGAGAGTGGAACCGGCGAGAGATGTCGTGCGGTGTCCCACAGGGATCGGTCCTGGGGCCGCATTTGTGGGACATCGGATACGACTGGGTGCTGCGCGCCGACCTCCCTAGCGGCGTCAGCGTGGTATGTTACGCTGACGACACGCTGGTCCTGGCGCAGGGGAGGTCGCACCAGGCGGCGGCTGAATTAGCGACACGCGGGGTTGCGATAGTCGTTGAGAGGATCCGGCAGTTGGGACTCGTGGTGGCCCTGCACAAGTCCGAGGCCATGTGTTTTCATGGTCCTCGGAATGCGCCACCGTCGGGTTCCCAAATAACGGTAGGAGGGGTTCGCATCGGAGTCGAGTCGACGATGAAGTACCTGGGACTCGTCCTCGACAGCCGGTGGAACTTCGTGGAGCATTTCCGACGTTTGGCTCCCAGACTGGAGCGGGCTGGGGCTGCCTTGAAGCGGCTCCTGCCCAATCTAGGTGGTCCAAACGCCTCCTGCCGGAGGCTTTACGCGGGGGTCGTGCGGTCCATGGCCCTTTACGGGGCACCGGTGTGGGCGCGTTCCCTGAGGCTGCGGCCAGTCCGCCGGTTGAACGCGTCCCAGAGGGTCATGGCCATTCGGCTAGTCCGGGGTTACCGCACGGTCTCCGGTGAGGCGGCGAGCCTCCTTGCCGGATTGCCGCCGTGGGATCTGGAGGCGAAAGTCCTCGCGCACGTGTGGGAGTGGCGCGAGGAGGCGAAACGCCGGGGCGTAACTCCGCTGCCGCGAGAAATCACGGTACAGCGGACAGAGCTCCGGCGGGATCTCATGGCGACATGGAGAGTGCGACTGTCGCAGCCCAGCGCTGGGCACGCCACAATTGCGGCGATAAGTCCCCTCTTTGAGGAGTGGTTAGAGAGGCGCCACGGCGTCCTCACCTTCCGCCTGACGCAGGTCCTCACCGGACACGGTTGTTTCGGGAGGTTCCTGTTTCGCATAAGGCGGGAGGAAACGCCCGGGTGTCACCATTGTGTGGATCGCCCAGAGGACACGGTGGAGCATACAGTGGAGGTATGCCCGGCTTGGGCAGAGCACCGCCGTGTTCTCACGGAGGCGATCGGCGGCGGCGATCTCTCGCGTCCGAGCTTGGTCCAGGCCATGGTGCGGAGCGAGAGTGCATGGGAGGCCGTCACCTCCTTCTGCGAAGCGGTAATGCTCGCAAAGGAGGAGGCGGAACGCGTGAGGGAGAGGCAACCTCACGCCCTCAGTCGCCGCAGGAGACGCCCTGGGCGGCGGGAATCGATAGCCGATTCCCGGCCACCGTAGGCGCGGGCTTGCGGACGGTGAGTAGTGGGTAGCTCGCCGTCCGGTGAGGACCAGGCCCGGGTCGACGGCGCGTTGTGTTCCACGCGCGCCTCAAAGAGATGTCAGCAAGAGATGGGGTCCAATAGGGCCGATGCCGCTGGGGTCGCGGGTTGTTTGAAAAAGATACCGTGGCCCTGGCATAGGCAACTGAAGGAACACGGGTGGGTTTTAGTCAGTAAAAGTCTGACACGCCCTTCCGCTCCACCCAGAGCGGGAGAAGTTATTTGATGATTTCCCATCCAAAAAAAAAAAAAAAAAAAAAAGGTAGTACTGAAATAGGTCTATAATTTGTGGGGTCTGATGTACTACCTGATTTAAACAAAGGTATTATTTTACTATATTTCATGAGGTCAGGAAACTCCCCACAGTCGATACAGTTATTAAAGATAAGAGCTAAAGTAGGTGCTACAATGTCAATAATAGACTTAGCAACTTCTACAGAATTACCCCACAGATCTGCTGTCTTTTTTACATTTAAAGTGTGAAAGGTTTTAATTATGTCTCTACAGGTAATTTGTTCAAAATTAAATTCCGAATCGCAAGCATTAACATTTTCCTTAAGCAAAGACTCAGCAACAGAAGTTGATGAGTTTAGGGATTTAAACCGGAATATCTGAAAAGAAATTTTCAAAGGCCGCGGCGACTTGTGAGTCTGATTTTATTATATTGTCATTAATAGACAGGCTGTAGTCAGCACTTCGGTTATTAGACCTTCCCGTTTCACTATTAATAATATTCCAAGTCGTTTTAATTACATTACTACTGTTTTTAATCTTCGAACTCAAATAACGCGACTTGGCCATACAACAAACTTTTTTAAATAATTTTGAATAGTTTCTAACATATAAATTAAATTCAGCAGTGTTTACAAAAGACCTTTCATTGTATAGTTCATAAAGCCGTGTTCTACTTTTATGAATACCAATGGTAGCCCAATCACTGAAAGACGCGTTACTATTAACCGAGATAGTCTTGGGAATAAAGATGAGATTAAATTGTTGGCAGTACATATTAAAAAAATCATCATACAGATCATTAGGATCAGTATGATTAGCCAAAACTGTTAATTTATTAATGAGTTTAACTTTAAAAGCTTCCAAGCGACTTGTAGTTTTGGGGTTAACAATGATATCCTTTTTAGCCACTTTTTTGTTTTGGTTTTGGATAGTAATCCTTTGCCCGCAATGATCAGAATCTAGTAAATTTATAATTTCTTTATGGCTTGGAATAACATCTGTATAAATATTATCTAGGCATGTGGCACTAGTAGGGGTTATTCTTGTGGGCTCCAAAAATAGGTTTACAAGATTGTATGACTGAAAAAGACTTATTATTTTACTACAAGAACCTGACTTTTCTAATAAATTAACATTAAAATCACCACAAATGATAATAGATTTATTTGAGTTACATATCTTGTGTAACACTTCATCCATTACCTTTTCAGAGCAGTCATACAATCCTGAAGGGGGCCTGTACACACTTAATACAATAAATTGCTCCAATTCTATACAAGCTATTTCAACTGTCCGCTCAACAGATAGGCTCACAATATCCTTACGGTCTTTAAATTTCAGCTGGTTACTTACTAAAATTAATGAGCCACCATGTATAGCATTTACTCTGCTGAACGAACTACCAACCTGGTGATTATTAAAATTGAACATAAACTGGTGGCTTTTAAGCCAATGTTCTGTTATACAAAGAATATCAATACTGTTAAAATTCATAAATAATTCTACTTCTAAATCTTTGTTGAGAAAACCTTGAATATTTTGATGCACCAGGTTAATACTATTTACTAATTTTGAATGAGTTAACGTGAATATATTCATGTCTTCCTATAATCGTAATGAATGACTATTTCATGAAATCTGGATATTTAGGATTATACTAACTTATGGAGTTGTATTACTGATTCTAATGATTATAATTTTGTAAATACATATATGTTACGATCGTGAATCATACTTTAATCAACAAACAACCTAATACTGACTTGCAAATTGTAAAAAACGTAAGAAAATTTGAATTTCACGGGCTACCTGGTGCTTCCCCCTTAACTCATTCATGTTATGTAACTAATGGCATTTTGGCAAACACATTTAGCCAAAATTCAACCATTAGATACTATGTTTAATCATTTGGTTAACTGGCTAAGGATAAAAAAACCGGCCCGTAGTTACTTCGACCAACTGTGAGAAAAGGCCATAAAGAAAAAAAGAGGCTTATTTTAAAGTGTGCACAATTAGATGGTCAATAAGTTTTTAGAGGGTCTGTAAAATATTTCCCTTTGTTTAAGAAGTATAAATAAATAATAGAAATGTGTCTTGCATAACAATCAATAGGTACCTAATTAGTTTTAAAGCACGTGATCACGTGACACAGTCACACATCGTTTCACACGGCAATGAAAACGTCAGTGTTTACGTATATAATCTAAATTGGTACGACTAAAAATAATAGCCACTACGCATAACAGTCAGTAAGCATGCCAGTATAATAAATAACAACTAGAGTGCGTTTCGTCAAATACACACATAAAAAAAGTCTAAGCAACATGTAGGTACGGTTTTGAATTTTTGAACGATTTTTACTATTGTAATATATTTATATTTCTTTTATAAATAATAACTAAGCATTTTTTGATGCATTAGTGACTACAGCAACAAAATCCATCATTCGATTGTTCATTTAATCACAATAATAACAATATGTGTACCGTAACATGCGTACAGTATAAAATAAAGTTAAAACGAAATTAAAGTTTTCATCTTTTATAAAATTAAATAACGTCATTTTTTATTATTATTTGCAAAACAAAGTGTGACCGCCTGTGTTGTTTAAAACTTGTCGGCAACGATTTTTATTAAATTTATAAGATTGTTTTTCTGATCCTGCGGCAATCGCTCCCAATGGAATTTTAAGGCGCGTCGCCCACACGAGCTAGAGTCGAGGCGGCGTCGCGGCGCGGGCGTGCGGTGCAGGGGTGCGGGGGGTTGAGAGAAGGGAGGTGCAGGGGGTAGCGTGGAAAACCCACCGCAAACCCCCCACCCCTGCACCGCACGCCAGCGCCGCGACGCCGCCTCAACTCTAGGGCGTTGTCCTAACAGAGCGCGACTACGCGATTTTCGCGTGAGTAAGCGATGCGATCATCGTATGGTCGCACGAGAACAAAAACTAGGTGTCCTAATAGAATGCGAGTACGCGATCATCGCGCGAATTAACGACGCGAGCGACTGCGATGCTAGGTACGCATTTTGCGTGGCATCGGCGTTAACCATGGACGTCGATAATGCTCAGTTTTTACTTTCGGGAAACATGTGGATGACCTATTTAACGGGCATCGATAATAATGAAAAAAAAATACGTGGGAAGCAAAGTGCTTTGTTGAAAATGAGAGGAATACGTGGTGAATTTCACAATCAATATTTTGACTTACGAGGAGATGAGTCTGCATTTTATGATTATATGTCTATGTCACAAGAATCATTTGACTACATATGCAACATAATCAAAGACGATTGCAGCCATATGGTAACGAACTACAAAATACCTATAAGTGTGGAAGAAAGATTGGTGTTGACGATTAGGTGAGTATTGTGTAATTTCTATAATTTACTACTTAATCTTGGTCAAATAAAGAACGGGATAACAATAAATGGCGTTGATCTCATGTTAAATCTTATTTCCAACTATATTTGCCATTTTTACGTTTCCTTAATTTTTCTATTAAAATTTTCAGCAAATCTTGGCCCAAAGGTTATGTATTTAATATATTACAGAATGTTTGGGAACTATGTGTACAAAGATATCTAGTGTTACTTTAACTTACGTTTGAGATTTCTGAGTTAAAAGACGTTTGAGGTCGAGTTTCGCTGACTGTTTATTATAGGGAAGAAAAACGAAGTCCATAAATTAAATTGAAGGTTTATTCAAGTACTAAAAAGAAAATCAGAACAAATCGCAAGTCAGTAGGTACCTATCATTGATTTATTTCCCCATTGGCACTAATAAGTAGAGTCATTTGTTGAAGTTTCGTACTCATGTAGACCCAGCGGATCATTTTCGTAGTAGTGGCGCACCGACGACGTTGAATTATCGTTGTATGGTCCGTTTACCGGAGAGGGTATTATAGAAAGTGATACTGGTGTTGATGATGTCGAAGGGGTAGTTATATTTTGTATTTCATCAGCAATAATATTTTGAATTTTGCTTTTTATTCTCAGTTTCTGCACTGGTGATAAATATTTAAAATATGGCGCTAATGATCTTAAAAACAACATGTCTTCATCGTCCTGTTTGTCATTTTTTGCATTATTAAACGCTTGTACTTTCTGTTTTTCTATTTCAGTCATTTTTTGTTGAAAATGTGTCAGTTAATGTTGTTTTTTTGGTTGACGTTTAATTTTTCGGTTTACCTCACTTGCTCTAGAAGATGTATCAGATGTGTCGTCCAAAACAGAGATTCTCTTTCGAGCAGCTTCAACTTCGAGAGACCTGTTGTTAACAGACTCTAAATTTAACTGATCGCTTTCTGGATTTTCAGTCACCTCTTCAATTTCAGCTATTTCTGAAGCCTCGATAGCCTCCGAATTTACAAAATCTAGGTCTTGAGACTGTTGAGTCTCATTGTCAGACCCAACATTAGAATCCTCCAAGTTGCCTTGTGTGGCCCTGGGTTTCACAATATCTTTTAAAAATGTCATTTCCTTAAAATAACCCCACTTGCATACATTTCGTCGTTATTAGGGCTGCCTGGGTCTCCGGATCGAGGCTGTCGTACCTTTTTTACTTCTTTCATGAATACATCCCTCAAATTTTTCCATTTGGTTTTAACGTCAGCTTCTGTAACATGACAAAAATATGAGTTTTTAAACTGACAAGATCACAAGAATATAAAAAATATTTTTTTGTTCACAGGTACCTAACAACAGGAACTTCTTTCCGGAAATTATCAATACCTTTCCGAATTTCAAAAACAGCCATAGCAAGCATTGTGTTGGAAGTCTGCAGTGCTGTTTGGAAAAAATTGCATCACAAACACATGAAATTTCCCAGTACAGAAGAATTTAAAGCTATAGCAGAATCATTTGCAATTAATGATAAATTCCCACATTGTTGTGGCAATTTGGACGGCAAACACATTCGTGTCAAAAAACCGCAGAAGTGTGGTAGCATGTATTATAATTATAAAATGTATAATTCCATAGTACTATTAGCTGCCACTGATTCAAAAAACAGATTTATATTTATTGACGTAGGTGCATGTGGAAAAGACAGTGATGGCGGTGTGCTCAGTAATTCAAGTTTCTATCAAAAGCTGCACAACGGAGAAATTCAACTTCCTCCCGAAGAACCATTACCTAACTCTAACATTGTGGCACCATATGTGTTTTTAGGAGACGAGGCATTTCCATTAAAAACTTTTTTAATGCGACCTTATCCAAAAAGACAAGCAACAGATGTCACAAAAATAAGATTCAATAAAAGATTATCTGCTACGAGAGTTGGTGTTGAATGCGCATTTGGAATGATGGCCACCAAATTTAGAATACTATATACACCTATCGAGACTTCAGTTGAAAACACTATTAAAATAGTTAAGACGATATGTCTGTTGCGCAATATTTTAACAGATATTGACAAAAAATATAGCGATCAACACTTATCAAACATTGGAAATCGTCGACCGGAATACTCACTGAGAACATTAAATAGAACTAGGCGTAATAATCACACATCCGCAGCTGCGATTAGTGCAAGACAAAAATTTACTACTTATTTTTCAAATCAATTGTAAATAACATAAATGTATGAAAGAAAATAATAAATAAAAAAATATACTTACTTGTTTTATTTAGATTTTTTGCAACAATACTCCACTCCTTGTCACTCTTTAGACGGTTTTTATAGTCGTCTTTACGTTTATCCCATAGGGTTGGTCGATTACGCACTTCAATTATCAATCGATCTTCAAATGTCATTTTACACAATTATTTTGCTTTCTGTAAACAAACTAACGTGCGCTTTGCCGTCTACAAATCACATTACTAAAACTAAAATGGCGGGCTGGCGGCCAGCCGGGCAGATGCGCGAACGCGTGCGGGCAGGTCGAATCATGACCTGCCCCCCTCCGCCCGCTCCCTACGCGACGACGCGACGCGATTGCGCGATTTTAATTCGCGCGAATAGATTAGAACATTTTAGTCGCGCACCGCATCGCGCGAATTTAAATCAGGACACCTCTTCGACATCAATACGTTTGATCGCGGATTCGTACGACTAAAATTCGCGCGAACTTGCGATGATCGCGTAGTCGCGCTCTATTAGGACAACGCCTAGCTCGTGTGGGCGACGCGCCTTACAAGTCTTTCAGTTGTTGGGTTGTCGACTCTCAATCCAGGTTCTCTAGAACACGTCTCTGGAGCATGTCCCATGCGTGCTCGATGGGACTGAGGTCTGGCGATTGTGCAGGCCACGCCATTTGTGTGTCACGGATGTTTTCCATTGCCAAGTACTCTCAGGCCCTCTGAGTTGTGTGCGAACGAGCATTGTCATGCATCAGCGTGAAATCTGAGCCAAGCCTGTGCAAATGGGTGAACATAAGGCCCGAGGAACTTTCAGCATTCATATTGCCATCTACAAAAACTAACTCAGTTCGTCTGTTCTTCATATTACCCGCCCATACCATCACTGCAAGTGAAGCCTCTGTAAGGGTGCACTTCCTGGACGCATCTCAGCCGTTCAGCATTTCTGGGACGACGATACACTCTTACCCTTCTCGTATCAGGCCTAAATCCAAACCGGGACTCATCGCAAAATAAAATTTTATCCCATTGCTCTAGGGTCCATGTCAAGTGTTCCCTACAATATTCGTTTCAACGGACGCGATTCCCATGGCGTATATAGGTGGGCACCTAATTGGGCGTCGTGCTCGTAGGCCTTATTCATGCAGCCTATTTCTCACGGTTTGGTGGCCAACAACAACACCGCTTGAGAATTTTAGCTTTAAAGCCGGGCCCGGGCATCCGGCAGCCCGGGCCGGGCTGACGTCTTGCAGTCAGTTGTAGGTATGTATCGGTCCTGTCGAGCAATTGTACTCCTTCCACGCCATGGGTGCTGCTCAGTAAGATTCCCTGTAAACGAAACGCTGCCAAATACGACAAAATCAAAATGCCGAGATACCTGTGACTGATTTCTACCCGTTTGTAGCATTCCTATAGCTCTCGGCATTTCAGCCGCAGTGAAATGGCGTCACTCCATGACATAAAAAAATGACTCACCACTCACGAGATACCTGGGACTGATTTCTTCCCGCTTGTTGCATTCCTACAGGTTTCTGTATTCATCAGCAGTGAAATGGCGTCACTCCATGACATAAAAAAATAACTCACCACTCAATTTTTTCAAAAACAGTATGTGTAAATGATAAAAGTGTACCAAATTTATCAAGCAACGAAAACACATGAAATCGGGAAAAAATATTTTGCTTTTAATGAAAACAAAACACAATCGAAAAGTTTCTATTATTAAATTGAGCCAATATAATTATGTTTCCGAGAACAAAAAGATTGTAATAAACCAATCCACTTTGTTAAGAAAAAAATAAAGTATCAATTAATAATAGATCTATCTCTAATAGACCTATGAACCTATGAAGTTGCCGTTTTACAATACTGGCCATTTGAAACGTAATTTATGTATGGCTGGCAATAAATTCTAAATTCAAATGAATTTTATTATAAAAATGAGTATGGAATTCTATTTTCAAATTCAGTCATTTGTTTATTTATCATTCAGTGTTTTGTTTTCACTACATTTGTATCTTTTTCATCAATATGAACACGATAAAAATACGAGTAATTATGGAATACGAGTTTCTTCGCGGTAGCAATGCCGCACAAATAGCTTGCACTATTAATTACGTGTACGGAGTGAATACTACAAATGAACGCACGACTCGTTGTTGGTTTGAATGCTTCCGACTAGGAAATGATCTAAAAAATGAACCCCGTGATCACCCGAAAACTAAAGTCAGCAACGACGAATTAAAGGCGATAGTGGAAGCTGACGATAATGTACGGCTGAGTTAGCAGCAGCTTTCAACGTTAGCATCAAAACAATATTGGTCCATTTGCGTCAAATTGGCAAGGTAGAAAAACTTGATAAGTGGGTGCCGCACGAACTGAACGATCGCCAACGCGACGAACGCATTAACAGTTACCTAACCTATACACAATACAGAATTATATTTATCTAAGAGCTTATCTGATTACATAAAGTAAGTATCCGATAGCTTATCCGTTAGTATACTCCACCTAAATGACTGATTTATTTAACAAATAAGTGGATAGTACTAATTTATTTTATTTCTTTCAAAGCGTGTAGCCATTCTAGTACTGGGTAACATAGGGTTACATTGATAACAACTTTTGACTTATGAAAAACTTAATTTTATAATATCCACAATGCCATATTAAAAAGAAACTATCAAAAGTGCCAACTACTGATGGCAGGTGGTACTATTTCCATGGAAGATGGGTAGGCCTTTAGTGTGGGATGCCACTCTTGCGCCATCGCATCTTCCTAGCTCAGCGTGCTGTTCTGGCGCCGCTGCTGCGGCTGCGGAAAACCTCAAGCGGCGTAAATATAAAAACCTTATTGGTAATTATATTTTCGAGCTGTTTGGGGTTGAAACACTCGGGGCATGGGGTCCAAGTGCTCATGGCCTCTTTAAGGAAATCTCGAAACGGCTGGTTGACACTTCCCGTGACACAAGGGCTGGCTTTTACCTTGGCCAGAGGCTAAGCATTGCCATAAAAAGTGGTGATGCCGCCAGTCTCTTAAGTACATTACCAGTCGACAGCGATGCGGATGAAGTTTTCGACGCCATATTTTAGTTTGTGAATAGTTTTAGTTAAGATTGTATATAATTTTGTTATTTTTACTATTGTTAATTTAAAGGACCATAAATAAATAACTCGTTCACTACTGATAGTTTCTTTTTAGTATGATGTTGTAGATATTATAAAAACAAGTTTCTCATAAGTCGAAGGTGTTATCAAAGTAACACCATTTTAGTACTGTTGAATATTTTCCGCTTAGGAGCTCGTGGCTAAGTAATAACAGCCGCATGGGTCGATCCATCAGGTTAAGCTACGCTTGCCGGGGTTGGTCTGTGGATGGGTGACCATCTTTTCATACCGAGATTCCTCCGTGCCTCGGAAAGCACGTTAAGCCGTTGGTCCCGGCTGTCATTCGAGGATCTTTGACAGTCGTTACGGGTCGTCAGAAGCCCGAAAGTCTGACAACCAGTCTTACCAAGGGGTATCGTATTACCCAGTAACTGGGTTGTGGAGGTCAGATAGGCAGTCGCTCCATGTAAAATACTGGTATTCAGCTGCATCCGGTTAGACTGGAAGCCGACCCCAACATAGTTGGGAAAAGGCTAGGCAGATGATGATGATGATGAATATTTTCCCCTTAGTGGTTATCTAATTTCTGTTTCGGATTTTTACTTACAGTCCATAATGAGATCCAAAAAATAATTTGGTTAGGTATATAGCTATTTATTTTATTATTTATGTAGATACACACAGTAAAATACATAGTCAAATTCATAATTATAATTTGGAGTACAAAGGTACTGCTTATTTCTTAAGAATTTTCTCAGCAACAACCCGGAGTCTGGATTTAAGCCTGGTTACTGGGACTTAAACATAACTGGTGAAATGTACAGACGCCAGCACATCAAGCTACTACAATCTGTCAGATTTCTTTAATAGATTTTCGACTTTATTGCTAAAGCATTAGGTTCAAGGTTGATTGGGAAAAGCTGACAGTTTCGGGTAGGTTGACCTGCTGGCGTCTGTAGTATAGGCACACTTCTGTCCAATCCTTCGAGGAAACAAGGCGTGATGTTATGTTTTTATTTAATTTAATGACAGATAAAAGCTTTAGGTGCGTCAACTAGTATTTAGTCCATTAGTTTTATGAACGTTTTCTTTATTACGGAAACTTTATGCTCTATGCTTGCGACACACTACACTGACTGATTACCTAATAACATGGTGTTCTTAGCTATTGTAAGTATGGTCGCAAGCGCTACTGCTGAGCATGAGGTCCTAGGTTCGAATTCCAGCTAGGGTAAAGTGTTATTGTATTTTTCCATCAGGCATTTCTCTGTAGCAGTCTGAATTTGTGCCCGGTTGATGGCAATAGGCTCACCACCTATTACAAGCAAATCGTGTTATGGGGTTTGGATAAGTTTATACAGAAAACTTAAAGTAGTAGACATCAAATAATACGTCTGGCTAACTCAAGAGTTTTACCAGTCAGGGAAAAAATGAAAAAAATAAAACGGATTGAGGATAAACCTTACCGTAACCTAACCGTAGATGATTGAAAAATGAATGTCACTAAAAACTTGCAAAAAGCACTACCGTATTTTGATAACTTTGGCGTAAATAAGAGGTCACCTAATTTCCAGTTTTTTTCAACTACTTATCTACTTTTTCTAAACAACCTTTTTTTTTGGTGTTTTCCTTAACATCTGTTTTGTCTAAAAAGTTCGGAAATTTTCTGAATTTTAACGCCCGTAAAAATTACTATGATGAAAATTCAGTAACTTTCCGAACTTTTTATGCAAAACAGAAATAATGTTATGAAAAACAGAAAATCTCAGTGGGTTCACTGTTCTTTGTTGTCATTTGTTAATTTAAATTTTCTTATGTTTTTGTAATTTGCAGGTATGTATTAGATTGTATGTTGATCTGAATATATGATACAAATTTGTATTTATAGAATTATAATTATTCAAATTATCAATACAACTCCCTAAGTTCATATTACCCTATTGAATGACTATTTCATGAAATCTTGACATTTCTAACTTACGAGTATGAAGTTTTATTACTGATTCTAATGATTTTAATTCTGTAATACTAATACTATATCTATATCTGATATAACATACATGTGTATGTTATATCAGCATAAATGAATCAGCATAAAATCTAATACTGACCTGCACATTACAAAAAAAAAAAACGTATCTAAGAATATTTGAATTTCGCGGACTACCTTAGCGCTTCTCGTTATGTATAATATTAATTCGGTAACTTCTTACTGACGCCAAAATTATCAAAACACGGCAGTTCTTTTTGCACGTTTTTAGTGATATTAATTTTTTTTAATTGTTATCTACAAGGTTTATCCGATTTTTCACTGACTGGTGAAACTCTTGAGCTAGCCAGACTTTTTTTTTTTTTCGTGGCCACTACTTTATGTTTTTATCAGGGTGTAGCGTAATTAATGGATAACCCTATATCTGCGGGTAGGGGATCCCAAGCCCTATAATATAAAAAAAAAATGTCAAACCCCGGAGTCGATGTGTATGCGTAATTTATTTTTTAAATTATAGTTTGAAAAATTGCCACCTTTGGTCACTTCCTCGGCCACCATGTTCACAAATGAAGGAATTTTCACTATCTGATTTCAACTTAATATTTTTAAATAAACGTGCTATAAGATGTGTATTACTGTTTTAGATTACTTCGTGTGGGTTTCTTTTTATCTTAAAGTGAGTTTTTTTTGTAAAAAAAAAAAAAAATGAGCCTAAAAAGATATGGAATATTGATATACTTACCATTTTGGAATCTGCATTAAAGGGACAATTAAAAAAACATATGGGCAGCTAGGTTTTCATACATTATTTTTATACCAGACGAACTCAAACATAGGAATTTTTTTTACAGAAACATAATATTTTCACTTTATAATTAAAAAAACCACATGTAGTACTCTAAACCTGTAATACACACATTGAAATTAATAATAATAATAATATCCTGGGACATTTGTCACACACGGTCATCTGATCCCAAACTAAGCAGAGCTTGTACTACGGAAACCAGATAACTGATATACTACATACACTACTTTTTTTTTTTTTGTATATACATACTTATATAGATAATTACACCCAGACTCAGAACAAACAGACATGTTCATGCACACAAATGTTTGTCCTGGATGGGAATCGAACCCACGACCTGCGGCATGATAGGTGGTATCTTAACCAACCACGCCAACTGGCCCGCCATTGATGAAAATTCCTTCCATTTGTGAACACGGTGGCCGAGGAAGTGACCGAGTGAAGTGAGTGGCAATTTTTCAAATATAATAAAAAAATTATTGCGCATACCTACCCATCGACTCCGGGGTTTGACAATCTTTTTATATTATAGGGCTTGAGGTCCCCTACCCGCAAATACAGGGTTATCCATTAATTACGCTACTACTATCCAAAAGCAACACGATTTCCTAGTGCCGACCATTAAACATAACTGACCAAATGTGGGTGTACTACAGGTATACACCTCTACTTAACCCTTCGGGTATTACAGGCGCGATGTTATGTAATGGCACAATATTAAAAAAGGTTCAAAATATTACAGTTAGCATACTTATACCGCAGTGCGAACGAGACATCAATCTGCCTAGCCTTTTCCCAACTATGTTGGGGTGGGCTTCCAGTCTAACCGGATGCAACTGAATACCAGTATTTTACATGGAGCGACTGCCTATCTGACCCCCACAACCCAGTTACTGGGCAATACGATACCCCTTGCTAAGACTGGTTGTCAGACTTTCGGGCTTCTGACGACCCGTAACGACTGTCAAAGATCCACGAATGACAGCTGAGACCAACGGCTTAACGTGCTTGCCGAGGCACGGAGGGGTCCTGGTATGTAAAGATGGTCACCCATTCACGGACCAACCTCGACAAGCGTAACTTATCCTGATCGATCGACCCGTGCGGCTGTTATTACTTAGCCACAAGCTCCTTAGTATATTACGTATGTACATTATTATTATTATATACTTATCTAATATTATCATTACATTTACTTGATGGATTTGTGTTTTATAGAATTATGATAATACCTACTGAAAGATAACGGAAATAAATTCCATCGTTTTGGAATTAGATCTATCATACATACCTACGTACTAATTAATACCGACGTCACACACGTACTTTGTACGCTATTCCCCATCGGATTCCCCACGGATTTCTCATCGGCAAAAATGATGAACTTCCATACAAACTTTCACCCCCTATTTAACACCTTTACCTACGGGAATTAATACTCAAAATTCTTCCTTACTGTTCATCTTCGTTACCAATATAGGGTGTTTGGAAGCTGTGTGCAAAGCCTTAAGGGGGTGATAATTGACACTATTTAGAGCTTTTTGAGCCATTCATGTCTTAGATGAAGTATTTTTTTTTTTAACTGCAAACTTTTAGTAAAATACAACATACCAACTTTAACTAGGGCAAAAAAAAAACATACTTCGTCTAAGACATGTCGCATGCTTAATAATAAACTGACTGATTTCGGTTCAGGTGCAAAATGAGTTAAGCGTACAAAGAAATTCGTTTTAACTAAATTTCGTCAAAATATCATTTCTGTATCAATAATCAGTTCATCAATTATTTCTACAATACATTGTTTCATTATTATTATGCCTTTTGAATAAGTTATATGCAATTTTTTAGTTAGGTCAGTCTATTATTAAGCATGCGATGTATAGCTCAAAAAGCTCTAAATAGTGTCAACTATCACTACCCCATAAAACTTTGCACCCAGCTTCCAAACATCCTGTATAAAGAACTCTTTTACAAAAATAGCCAGCGGCTTAGGCTGTGCGTTGTCATCATCATCTGCCTTTTCCCAACTATGTTGGGGTCGACTTCCAGTCTAACCGGAGGCAGCTAAGTACCAGTATTTTACATGGAACGACTGCCTATCTGACCTCTACAACCCAGTTCCTGGGTAATACAATACCCCTAGGTAAAACTAGTTGTCAGACTTTCGGGCTTCTGACGACCCGTAGCGACTGTAAAAGATCCACGAAGTAGCCGGGACCAACGGGACCAACTGGACCAACTACTTTCCGAGGCACCGAGGGGTCTTGGTATGTAGAGATAGTCACCCATCCATGGACCAGCCGCGGCAAGCGTGTGGTGTTATTACTTAGTCACAAATACAACTGGCTGTGCGTGGTTTGTCAGTAAATTTAAGATTTTTATTAATACCTCCATCTTGCGGCTACAATTTGATTCAGTCAGCTGAACTTCTAGTGGTTCAAAGTAAAGAGCAAACTGAATAAAAGCATTATTTCTGGGCGACAGAGGCGCTCTCTATCGGTGTTTCAAATCAACATTTACTTACTTTCCTTAACTCTGGTACCAGCCATTTATTTCGGTTGTACCAGAATCATCCAGTAGATGAGGCTTCGGTCGTCTCTCTCCAGCAGGCAAAATATTCAAATTTACATCTTATTGACGTTATTTATCATATAACCTAACGTTTTTTTTCTTCTACAATTGCTAAAACTTGACATAATACCCATTTTACCCACTCACCTGCAAAAATATTTCAATCCAATGTGTATGCCCTTCTTGATGACTTAGTTAATTTTCAGTTACGAGTATGTCACAATCAAATGATTACCTAGTACACCTAAAGAATTTATTTATATTGTAACAAATGAACATCGTCACTATTGATTTCTACGTCATCTAATGGAAAGTTAAGATAACTGCGGAGGTTATTCGAGCTGTCGAGCATAGTCAAAGTGAGCGTTGAGAATATTATGTTTGCACAGACTAGATGGCAGCTCTAGTATTCACAGATACAGCTTCAGATATAAATAGACGCAAACATGGAGATGTAAAAAATCCAAGATTAATATACAACTATTTACTTTGTGAACAAACAATGTAATATCTACACGTTCAATAAATTTGATTGTAAAGGTAATGTCTGTAAATGGATAATGACCTGATTAGTTATGACGAGGTTGATAAAATTCTCAATACATAGACTAACTCACACCCCCTTCCACCTAAACAGTACCCCGTCCGATACATTCTCAAATACACCCTCTTTTTAACACAACACAACACTACACAACAAAACACACTATACATACGGTTTTCTCTTTAATTCGTATATTTCAGTTTCTGAATAAAATCTTTATTTTTCTTTATTTTATGTCTATAGTACCGACACTGTGAAAATAGTCTAACTGGTGTTAACTTGAGAGCCCTGACGCCCATAACACAAGCTTAATCTTAGCTTGGGTGACAGTGGTTTATAACTCTAACATACCAAGTTATTATTTTATAATAATATTATTTATTACAACACAATTCGATACAATGTACAATGTACGTAAGAAATAATAATAATAAATAATAATTATTATTTATTCAGTAACAATTGGTAAAATATTAATATAAAATCTTAAAATAATTTACAAAGGTATTATAGCTCATATTTTATAGAAATTAAAGGACAATACAATTCTTACCAATATTAAACATTAATCAAGTCTTGAAAAAAGCAACAAAAAAGTCAACAACACAATCAATCAATTAATGAGCAATAAAACAGTCTTGCCATTAACACCTCGTCTAGTGAGTCAAATGAGGCCTTACTAGTTTTCTCTTGGCTAGCCTAGCGACATGCAATGTCTTTTATTACATGGCCAAAATTAAACAATTAGCGAAATGTTTTGCTGACAAAGAAGTACCCGAAATACCCGTAAGTACCCGAAATTACAAGTTAAACTCTTCAGTGAAACAACCCTGAAAAAGTCTGTATTTTTCGGCTGTATAGATAATTCTATATAGGAATTCATAATTAACATATTTGAATATGAAAAAATAATTCTTGACGCTCTACGTAAACATTGCTACTACGCTACGAATGTCACAGACCTCGAGTAGTCCCTCAAATGCATCGCTACGTGACTACGATATTCGTAGCCGCGTAGCGACACATCGTAGCACGAATATTCACAATGCGCTTGTGGTAGAATTAGTTTTTATTTTTTTATTTTATCTTGTGTTACAACTTTACGAATTTTATTGAACGAGTTCATAGATAATGAATGTATACACTTTTGAATTTTGTCGTTTCATTTTCTAGGTAAGGTATACTTTATTTAAAGTTTTCTGTTTAACATCTCTGTTACTGATAGATAAGGATGCCTTTCGCTACATAAAATAAAATGGTGGATAAGAAAGAACAATAGGATCCTTAACCCATTGAAGATAATCGTTAGTTATGCAATGTAGTATTTATTATCTCTGTGATCCTTTAACGGTAAATTGCAGATTGTTCCAATTTTGACAAGGGTTCGTCTCAGCTGCGGGACTTTGATTTAATGTCGTGGTATGTACTTCAGCAGCCTTTGTTGAAATATTCATTTGTCTTTACGAAATAGTTCTTCAGTTACTTTTCACCAATTTAAAATGGTATTTGACATTCAGAAATTATATTAATAACAGCCGTACGGGTCGATCGATCAGGTTAAGGTACGCTTGCCGTGGTTGGTCCGAGGATGGGTGACCATCTTTACATACCAAGACCCCTCCGTGCCTCAGAAAGCATGTTAAGCCGTTGGTCCCGGCCATCATTCGTGGATCTTTCACAGTCGTTACGGGTCGTCAGAAGCCCGAATGTCAGACAACCAGTTTTACCAAGGAGTATCGTATTACCCAGTAACTAGGTTGTGGAGGTCAGACAGGCAGTCCCTCCATGTAAAATACTGGTATTCAGCTGCATCCGGTTAGACTGGAAGCCGACCCCAATATCGTTGGCAAAAGGCTAGGCAGATGATGACGACATTCAGAAATTAAAGATTCTTATGTAGGGAAGTCTTATAAGGCAGTAAAACATACAATTTCGGGAACCTACCGAAAATAAATCTAGGTCTGAATAGTGAAAGATTTACAGTTGCTTGGAATATTCAGCCGAATATATATACATATTTATTCCAGTTGTTCGCAATATTGTCAACAGAATGTGGGAGACAAGCTCAGCAAAGCCGAATCTTCTAAATCGTTATGATTTCCCCGGGGAAGCTAACCCCGTTATTTTTACAAAACGCATGTATTTCTGTGTTGTGGACAATTTTAGTTGTTTGTAACCACTATATTGTTCCGACGGCGACGGAATTTTTTTAAATAAATAAAAAAAAAAAAATCGAAATTCCTAGGAACCAACTATGTCCGCGGTTGTACAGTCGAGTCTTTTGTCTTCGCCAGTATTCATATTCTTTCCTTTATGAAGTCAGGACACATAACACCTTTTGAAGCTATGGTATTGAGTAAACTATTACATAGGATGGCATAGAAATATATTTAACTACTTGATAACAAAGAAAGTACTAAAATTAAATTAATTGAGATCAAAATAGCTTATACCTTTAACCAATATAGAGTTGACATCCACTTAAAACTTTTTCAATGGCCTGGCCGTTTATGAAATACTAGCTTCTGCCCGCGACCTCGTCTGCGTGTATCTTGGTATATCTTTTTATAACAAGCTACCCTCTTCTTTGCTAGATTTGCCCTTTAATGCGTTCAAAGCTAAAGTAAAATCTAACCTTTGTTCAAAGGCATACTATTCTATCAACGATTACTTAAACGATAAGAATAGTTGGTCGCTGTGTTTAACTTAAGACAATGTTTATGTTCTTTTAATTATTTATTTTGTTTGACTCTCAAGGTCAATTTATTTTAATTTTATTTTTATTTATTATTGACATAATCTACTCATTTCAATGTTTATTTATTTTTATGAGTGGTATTGCAATATGTGGTTAGCTAGTGACCTCGACAATTGATCATAGTTTTTCTTGCCCGAGCAACCGGCAGCAAGTTCGTCATGCTCCCTTAGATGTCACTGCTTGCGGTAGCGTCGGGGGTCGGGTTGTCTCCTTCCCTCAAATATGGCGAGGGGGGTAATGGCTGATCTTTGCGTTATACTCGTGAACGGGTGCTGCTTGTGGTGACAGGTCGTCTTGCTGACCTTGGTTTTGTTTTGTTATTAGTAACTTAACTCGTTGTTGATTTTACTTCGATGGTCCTAGTTTATCATCTGTGACTTTGAGTTACGACTACATGTACGGCTATATGTAAGTGGGCACGCCCTTTATTACTGGAGGCTTTTATTTGGGTATAAAGTTCTGCTTACGTTTTTAGTTTTGTATTTTGTTTCTGCTTGTTTTCGATTTTTTTTTTTTTGGTATATTGGCGTGTGCTAGCTTACTTATAGCAAATAATTTAATTTAATGTTTTGTATTGCGTAATGTACCTAAATTATTATGCGCAGTGTTATATAGAATCATTTTTTTTTAACTGAACAGACAGCTGTGCTGCTGGGGAGTTTGTTGCGCCACTTCTTCTCCCCAGCTAAAGCACTAGGAAGTGGTGAAGGGCGGGCGTTTTGGGGGACTGTCTTATGTAATTTTGACGTTCAAAAAGTGCTGATTCTCAGCCTAGTTTGAATAAATGACTTTTGATTTGATTTGATTTGTGTTGTTCCCCCGACCCACGCTGTCGCATCCTAGGTATCGCCTGCTCGCGCTATTACTTCGTTTTCACTTAGCATTATTTATGACTTTTTTTCTTAGCGTGATGTTAAATAGCCTAATGCCTTCCTCAAGAATTGGGCTATCGAATGCAAGAAGATTTTTAGAAAATCCGACTGGTAGTTGCAGAGATTAGCGCGTTCAAACAAACAAACAAAATAACAAACTTTTCAAATTTATTATTAGTACAGATATAGATAAAGCAATTATTATTTATTTAATTGGGTTAAAAGCTGATAGCTTGTCATAGATGGCAGCACTTTTGTCCGTCTTCAAACTGCCATTTTTGTGTATCACTATTGTGTCTATCACTAATTAAACGAAAACTGGACAAAAATTATGTGACTTGGAGTGTAGTACAACTAAGAGCGGAGCTAAGGAAAGGAGAAGCGTCTCTCATTGGTAAAAAAGCAGTTTTAGTGGAAAGTTGAAATTATGACCATTTTATAATAAATTGATGGGTTGTTTTATTTGTTTTACATTAAAGTCCTTTTTTTTTGTTGAAGACTGGAGGCATACTACAGAGAGAACATGATCGGATCAAGACGAGCTTGAGGATAACCACCCCAACATTCCTGCCCCACAAAAGGTCAAGGATGTCAAGTCTAACACTGATCTACCAGCGCTATCTAAGACCCACATTCAAGAGTTTGCTGAAAGGGAAGTTTTCGTACAGTGATGATGATGCATGTATCTTCCTTTGTAAAATATACTTTATTTACAATACGTTAATATTGTTAAGGTATCAAATACACCCCCTAAAGGGAAAATCCTGTATGGAAGTAAGAGCTTGGTAACGCTAAGAGTTGCCTATGATTGTAACCATGTATATTTTCACGCACAGTGCCTGTAATGAAAACACACTCCGTTATCTATTTTATGAAAAAGAACATCACTTGTATATGATATCTCTGATAAGTATTCAGGTTTAAAATGGATAGCACATAGCCTCGACGTATTATTGAATTTCCATTTTTTTTCTTCTGAGAGCTATCTCCCACAGTTTTCTTCTTTTAACATCTTTTGAGAATACATGGGTTCCCAGATTTTTACAGTCAACATCTGCGCACTGGGACATTTTAATTAATTATGAGTAACAGAAGTTGATTGTTTACAAAAAATGTATGTATATTGACAACTAACTGTCAAATTTTAAGACGGACAATGATAGCGACATCTGAACTGAGCAAGTGGCAGTTTTTATCCTCATTATCAGCGTCTGTCAGTGTCATATTTTTAATTCAGATTCTGTGGTATTGACATTACGGCAACATACAGTTACTGGCCGTAAATATAGCACATGGATTGAAAAGCACATGAAACAAGTACCTAAGAACACATCGAGCATTAGATAAAATCTGTCACACACAATTACCAGTGACGAAGACGACTCTCTACAAAGTCCAACATTTTCTGTAAATCAGTTGTGGAATAATATTTACAGCCAGTTACTGTACTTGTAGTCGAGTCGAGTCGGCAAAGCAGATTCTATTGTGCAATGAGCAGACAAAAATAGCCCTTAAGGTGACGAACATAAATGATGTGACAGTATCTACGTTCTCTTTGATATATTCGTTTGTTATGTAAGTAGAAACATTATCTGTTTAATACCGGATCCCAATAATTGGGACCAGGTATTAAAACAGGACCCAGGGACCACGTAAAATACACATATAGTGAATAATTCACTACATATGTATTTTAGAGGTTTAAATTAACAAGTGGCTTACTTAAACAAAATGTCCGCCGCAAATGTTAAATAGTCCCTAGAATAACACTTTGAAACCTTAACATTCAAATAAAGGGACAGCTTTGGTTGGAGTTTCGATTTAAATCGGCTTATGAAAAGTTTTTATTATACTTAAGTAAGGGACACATTCGTTAGGAATCAACTGGCTTATTTTTGGGATTTTCGCGAGGGAAATTGTATAAAAGAGTGGCGGTGAAATGCTGTCGGTTGCGTATTTCGCGCTTTGATTTTAGTCGGTATGCACTTGACTGGTTCAATTTGGCTACGCCGCGACGGACACATTGGCAGCCACAGTAACCAGTTTCAGCGCGAACGAATCCTGGTGAAACTACCTGAGCGGTGCGAGTATGTGGTTTCCGTTCAACCTCGTGAATGTTCATGAACATTTCGAGAAATTGGGAGCTGACAAGCCTTTGATGCACCGCGTGCTGATTCCATTTTGTGTTTTCCGGTTTTCCTTTACACCTCTTCGGATTCGTTCTTTTATTCTACTGTTTTCGTTTTGTGAATGAATGAATGATATATTTATTTGCAAGAATATAGGTAGCTAAGTTTTTAAGATCTATGGGTTTCACTACCTATATATTCGGCATTTCCGCCGTACAAATATTAGGTTTTATATCTTACTAATACACTGTGATTGTATTTATTTACTGGTGGTATTTTGGAAGAAACAGTTACTATTGAAAAGTTTCTATGTAACTTGATTTCGGTGTGATTTGTAAATTCGGTGTGCCTGACCAAGAAAAGGTCATTCAAGCGTGTTGAGATTGCTATTTTTTTACCCCCGACATAAAAAGAAGGGTGTCATAAGTTTGACAACTCTGTCATTCTGTGTACTTTTGTCTATTTCCATTCATTGTTTCGGTCGTTCACGGGCTGTTATCACTGGGGGCTTTAAGTTAGATAAATTAGGAGCAACAATTACAATACTATAACTCTTGACGTTCAGTCACCGGCCATTAAATTAAAAATACATAGCCAAAGCCGGTGTAAGTACAATTTATTGTTTGCCCTCGTAAGCTCTAATAACACAAATGGCCGTAAACAAGTCTACTTTCAGTGAGATATATAGGGAAATGTTTATTAATTCACATTATGGCTCCGTAATGGCGATTCTTTCAGCGATAGAATTATCACGAGGATAGAGGCCTTAATCATCATCTGCCGAGCCTTTTTCCCAGCTATGTTGAGGTCGGCTTGCAGTCTAACCGGATGCAGTTGAATACCAGTATTTTACTTGGAGCGACTGCCTATCTGACCTCCACAACCCCTGAGAGAGGCCTTAATATGCCTCGTTATTGTGGACCGTCACTCCCAAGGGATATTTTGGCCATTAGTCTGCCTGATGAAGTCAATAATTATCATCAAATACCCTTTCATTGCAAACGTTTACAGGTAAGATATTTTACCTATAAACGTTAGCAATACATGAAAGAGTTGAGATATTTTTTGAAACTTACAGTAAGCAATTGCCTGACACAAATACCCCTTATTTATAAACGTTGCTTAAAAAGTTAAGTAATGATTAGCTTCTGTTTAGCCATACAGTTTTGACGTTTAAACGTCATCGTTTATAAATAAGAGGAAATGTGTACAGTAATCTAATAATACACCAGATCTACACTGTTAAAAAAAAAAACAAATGAAAATGTTAATTACTTTGAAGCACACATCAAATATTTTTGCCTGTGAATAAGGACTTTACAGCAGAGCAAGAATTTGAATAAATTGTTGCCGACGCAGCTATTAAGAGGTTTTACTCAGGCTTTACGATCTGGATCGTTTGATAACTGTCCGCAGTAAATTCACTTTCGCTATCTGTTTAATCTAAGGCGCTCCTGCCCTTCTAATTGTTTTTAAATCTTCCGAGTGTTTTATTGACACACGTGTTGGGTGGGAAAGAGGGACGTTTTAGTAGTAATTAGATGTAGGTCGACCCTAGTTAATACGTTGATTCTTTGCATGTTTGAAGCGTATTCTCACTGTGACATTTTTTTTTAATCTTCTTCTCTTGTTGTACTAATCGTTGAAGACTAGTCTTTTATTTTTGCAGAGTACCTATATATTTCTTTATGGAATCAATAAATTATCAGTTTATACGATTGTACCTATAGTCTAACAAAGGCTCGTTTTGTTTTCAAAAAAGGAACTCGTTAATTCTTCATTCCTCTTATTAGTCCTTCATGGATCGTCGAATTTTGCGAAGGACAGTTGGTCACCGTGCACATTGTCTGTTTAACAATAGATCAAAGGCTTGGCTGCTAACCGCTGCCGTCGATATCGGGTGCGAATTTCTAGCTGCCCACGATATCCTATCTTTTGAATGATATTGAATTCGGTTTAACACAAGGAAGAGCTTGTTTCCTAATAGTTGATACAACCTTGGTGACTTGTGTGATGAATTGTGGTGGAACTGTTAGATTAAAGATAGTCATAGACGTAGTATACCTAGTAGAAGACGGGTGCGGTAGGAGATCGGGAGTGGTGGCGGTGATATGGCTATGTCTTTTATAATAATAGTAATAATAATTTATTCGCAAAAACATGTGTATACATACACACACACACACACACACACACATAGGTGCATAAGTATATGTAGGATGACAAAATAGAGACAAAGTAGACGTGCTTAATACATGTTTGCCAAACGTCATGGCATGCAAATCTTTAGAAAAATTTAATTTTAAATTAATTAATTCTCAAATAATTATAATTAACAGAATAAAATCTTTATATAAATTTAAATTGTATGTAACTAGAATAAATATGTCACAGTCATAATAGTAATAAAAGATCATAATAACATGTCACAAATATAAAAAAGAAGTACAAATAACAGTCAAAGAATCATAATAGCAAGTACAATAATTATAATTAATAAATTGAGAATTAATTCAATTTGGTAACTTATCTGCTATAAAATCGGTTAATGTATAATAACATTTATCGACAAGTAATTTTGTAAGGTACTTTTTAAATTTATGTAACCATTGCTCTCTTATACTATGTGGTATTTTATTATAAACATTGGGTGCCATACAAATCACGCCCTTTTTTAACAGTGCTGTATTATATGCACCTGTGTACAGTAGACTCTTATACTGGGATCTCATAATGTTATTTCTTTTCCTGACGTCATTTAAAGATGGAAATAAATGTGTATTTGTTTTTACAAATATAGCTAATTCTAAAATATACAGACATAGAAACGTTGACAGTTTATTCGTTTTAAAGGCAGGGACACAACTATCCGTTACTTTTAGACCAAACATGGCTCTAAGGCAATGCTTTTGACATTTAAAAATGCTTTCCCTTTCGCTGCAATTGCCCCAAAATATTATGCCATAGATACCTTAAGACCGACACAACCAGACCATGATAAGCCACTAGTAGTGATTTACAGTTAATTTTTTTTGACATATTGTGTAAAGCATACATGTACATGTTTTAGTACCTAGCAAAAGTTAAATTATTGATTGATGAGTGCTATCGATGGCTCCTAAGTATACTGAGTCAACTGTACTTCTAATAACTTTAAAGGAAGGCGATAAAAAGCACGAATGGTTATTAATAAAATAATATGAAATTTATTTTGCACTGCTCAGCTACGAGTATTTTTCTTGATTGTACCTATTAACATTTGAAATATAACTATTCGCTCTTTTTATCGCCTTATTAAGTAATTAGAAGTACAGTTGACTCAGTATACTTAGGAGCCATCGATATTATATATTAACTAGGTATATAAATATAATTGTCTCAAAATAAAATAGATAACATTAGTGAACCCGCAATCGTTTCATGGCAGAACAAAGACTAGGTACTTTAAAAACAACGCTTGTACCTATCCTGCTGCCTGTAGGTGACTCAACAAGATTCCTCACGATCATAATAGGTATTGAAATCAAAAACTGACCCGCCTGCAGACTGACCGGTTTTCAAAGAAACCAAGCTGTTTTCCATCGCATTTAAAAAATCGCACATTAGAAAAATATATAATAATACCGATGACACGATTCACGATCACACGTTCGAAGCAGGACGAATACTATGCAAAATGGTGTGATATCGCCCATCAAGGACGACCGCGCCACAGAGAGGCACTCCAAAAATGTAAGTTTCTGAAAAAATCGTAACATTTACGTGGGTACTACCTGATGTTACATGACATGCAAATAAAAATTGGTGGTGCTGTGAGAGGATCACCAAGATTTCTTTAAATACACATGTTTCATAATATGTTGAGATAGGTATATTTTCTAAAATTAAGTTATCTACATACCACCATCATGTTTTTTTAGAAACACGGTTTTAGATTGGAGTACGTCACTGTAGCGCGGCTAGGGAGTATCACACTAAAATGTACGATTGTACGATCCGTCAAACGAATTTACACCTTTTCTAATGATGTATCGACGACCCTAGAGATAAGATTTTGCAACCATTCACCGATTGGAGTGCTCGCCAATGTTTTCCGTATACATGAATAAACAATATTCCTCCCCAGGGCTACTTTGAAAGCAACCTTGCTCTGTTTTCGCCACATATTGGATTCCTATAAACATTTTATCACCTAAACAAATCAGTACCTAAAGAAATTCCTTGTGGTGTAATAAAAAAGGTGCAACTTATTGCTTTTGCGTTAAAAAATAATTTTTAGGTCAAGGTATTTGTTTAAGGTTTAGTCAATCCATTTTACCCTCTTTGGTGAATCGATCTGTCGTGTTCGACACAGAAATAGGAGAAATTTCTTAATATTCTATTAACTTTTCTGCCTATCTGAAAAACAGCCATTCATTTCGCCGCAAAAATCCCCTAAATTGAAAATCCCTGTTTAATCTGCAATCAATCTTAGTACCTATCAAAAGCCGAACAATTCACTTGTAAGAAGCTGACGTGTCGAGATTGGGTACCCTATTCAAAGTATACAAGTAATTTGTAGACCTTTGTGAAATTAGGTTGAAAATATCAAGGTTTAGACTGACCTTATTATACTCCTTAAGGAAAGAAACTCAGTATTGTTAAGGTTCCATGCAATGGACCTTAACCTTATGTTGTACTGGCTGACATTCGACTACTTGCGCCAGTATAAAACTCTCTTTTTTTAAATAATTAAAAAAAGATAGTTCGGATGCTTTTTCCGGTCCGCACTTCGGTTTTAGCTAGGGCGCTAGGCGGTGTAATTTAAGAAAGTGTGATATTTTATTAAATAATGTATTAATTTCCTACTGATTATAGTAAACTAGTTATTCTGGCTTCTTCCTCTATCATTTCAAGTAGTTACGTTCCCCGTAAAAACTCAGAACTTCCACATCGTTGGAGTCTGATCTTCTACAGTACCTACAGACAAGGATTTATTTGAATATATGAATCTCCGTAAATAATACTATGTAAGTAGTAGAAGAGAAGAAAAGCGATTGAACGCAGCATCCTAGGAAAAAGGCAGGACAGAATTCGAACACAACGCTGCGTACCAAAACGGGTATAATGGACGTAGGCAAGAAAGCTGCCATAGGATTGGGCGAGTCACGTCAGCCGCATGCAAGATGATCGCTGGGCAGTCTCCAGACAATGGGTACCTGAATATGGACGGCGTCGCAGAGGCCGGCCCAGAAAGAAATGGCGGGATGACCGCGACGAGTACCGTGAGTGCTGGTTCGAGCTAGCGAAGGAAAAGAGTTCCTAGAAGAATTTGGGGCAGGCCTTTGCCCAGCGGTGGGACAATATAGGCTAAGTAAAAAAAACCGGTCAAGAGCGAGTCGGACTCGCGCACCGAGGGTTCCGTACCATCATATATTAAAAAAGTGTGCTATTTAGAGACACCATTTTATATTTTCTGTTATTTTTACATAAACTTCTATCACACAGAATAATTTCAGATTTTTCTCTAAGCAAACTTCAGAGATAAGGTGGGGGGGGGGGGGGACGGAATTTTGTTTTACATTTTTCATCAAAAGTCGAAAACTGTGCGGCTTAAAAAAATAAAAAATTATTGTGAGAATGTGCAAACAGCGCTCTTTCATATATGATACCCCACATGCCCTAGTAGCCCCACTCGAATTATTAACACCCCTTCCGAGACCCTGTTGCAAAAAAAAAAAAAAACATATATTTCTTTCTTATTTGCATAATAGTTGGGCAAACGCCATCTAAAACTACTCCAAAATTCAAGTTGATAGCATCAGTAGATCTTGAGATATCCAGCTGTGACTGATGGATAGACAGACAGACTGAGTCGCACTATAAGGGTTCGTTTTTACCATTTTGGTACGGAACCCTAAAAAGCTGTAACCGAAAATAATTTTGTGTAATTAAGTGCATGTCTGAGTCTTTCTACACGTATAAATATTAAAAGCTACAATCTTTCGTAATAATTTAGTTTTACGTAAGCTGGCAGCACACAAGCTAATTTCATAAAAGCATTTTAACAAGAATATATTTACCTTATTAGACTCCGCGACAAGAGCACAGGCTTAATACAAAAATGTAAAACGGAATATTTTAGTAACTGGTCAAGTTTCACAGGAGTGCAGCTCAATGAATACTGAATCATTAATTAAATGTCCCTGTAGACGATGTTATGATTAAACTCTAGTTATGTTTAATGTTATTGTAGCGATTTGAATAACAATGATCGGCATACCTCACCCCTCCGGCATTGTCGATTCATTCTCATGACGGCCACATACGTGGGTAATTCTGGACAAAAGGATTGTGATCTTTTAAAAGGTTTATACCCGCACGTTTTCACCACTTATAATTCAAAGCGAAAAGAAACCAATGCTATACACTGTTTGATCACATATATTTCAATCAAATTCACAAAACAAGTACCTTTCCTGAAAGCCGAGTTCAGTGCTTTACAAATGTTATAGTAAAATACTTCTTGTTTTGCAAACAATGTAATTAAGCAAACAAATGTTTGTTTCTATCAGCTTTATTGAATACGAAACGAATCAAACTACAAAGTGGAGGTATGTCGTCGCTTCCGTATATTCGTTCCATTGTAACGAGGAAATGGGAAAATGAAATGTGAATAAAGCTGTACCTCCCTTATCGTTTGCATTCAATCAGAGGTAAATAAATAAATAAATAAAATAAAATAATAATAAATAATAATAAAATATAAATAACTCACTGTAGTTAACAGACTTTTTATAAGACTAAACAAAACTTTGGAGCAAACGTCTAATTTAAATACTTTACTAGAGCTATTATGATTAATGCAAATATGATGCTATGCCCATTAATGGAGAAAGCACCGTTGCAGAGCTCTGAGTGGCACATAGAGCACGATTTGTATCGTGGCATAATTCCTGCCATGTCGGTGTCATCGCAGGACTTTCCGCAGTCACGGATCAGAGTAAACGTACCTGTAACAAATGAATAATTCACAAATACATACTTAAAATTATAGTGTTAAAATTAAATTTAAAAACTATACAACTTACTTCCCTGTCCGAAAGTTTTTGTCAAGCAAGCGTTGTTTCCTTTTCGACAGTACTTCACTGTAGTTCTTCTGTCCGGAGCCCAGCACGATGGATTGTTGGCCGTACTACATGCGTAACAAATTCTCTCGCTCTGCATCAACATTAGTGCTGACTGTCCCATCAGCCCGGCTCCCTTGGTAGGTTCTAGCATTTCACGTCTCGTCTCTCTCTCATTGAACTGTGGTCGGACATGTGACAGACTTTTCTCTGATTTGTCATGAGGTGGCAACTTTGATTTATCCAAACTTCTAAGGCCTTCGCCTTTATTTAATTTCTGAATATTTTTTTCAACATTCAAAACTGACGACAACGCGTGTTCGTTTTCAATGCGGGATTCAATGTACTGATCATTATTGTGTCGAAGGTACTCTTTATCGTTTTTCAAAATGTCCTTCGCATTGTCTTCATCATTATAACTGGACATGGATCGCCTTGAGTCTCCTATTAAGTTATAAGGTTCTTTGTCATGCGAACACTTATTTGGCAATTCAGCTGCTTCGTTGTGTTGCGAAATAAGTTTAGCTACAAGAGCAGGCGGTAATGTTTGAGTTTCTATAGGATCAAAATTGGCGGGGAATCCTGGGAATTCACTTTTATTTGTAGAGGGCTTATTTATTCGTGTTGAACGGAGTCCATTAAGTTCAGAACCAACAGTATTTCTTGGCTCAGAAATATAGTGATTTTCTGGTTGAGCACCATATTCATTGTTCGGTGCTATGAGTAGCGGCTGGTCTCTTCTGCTAGCTGCAGATTTAACTCCATTAGTTGGCGTAGAAAGAGAATCACTGGTTGGTGCTGGTGCTTGATCTGACGGTTTAGGGTTATCTTCCTGTATTTCGTTATTGATGGGTGGTATTATTTCATGGTGCATTTCTTCATTTGAGTCTATTACAGGGTTATTTATTGTTATGGAATTCCTAGTTTCCAATAACTTGTTGCTATCGATCGTATGCTGTGGGTTCACTAGGGGCACCCGGTTGACAAGATTTTTGGAATCATATTCTGCGTTTCTTAAAGCCTGTGGCTTGAGAGGAGCAGCAGCACTTATTAATGTATCAATTTTTGAAGTTAGCGGAGGACTTAGCTGCTCAATAATTAGTTCACTCTCTGAGTGACTACGCCTCGCACATGGTTTTGAAACAGCACTTCTTTGGGCTTGGTCATAAAAGTTACCTTGAACAGTATGGAAAGTTTGTACTGGCCAATCACTTTTGTCGCCGTCTGGTTGAATCAAGTTATAATCATCTACATTATTTGTCTCCTGTAGGTGGCCTGAAAGGAAACTAGTATTAAGGTTAAGTATAACTACAAGAACTATCGTTTTGTTTCTTTTACCAACCTGATGAAAGCAGATTACAAAAAATTGTTAATATAAAAAATTTCATGAGTCCGTCTTTTAATTTCTTACGGGGAAAACTACACCTTACGGAATACGAAACTAGACTAAAGTAGTTTCACGTAGAAACCTCCCAAATATATTATACGATAGCAAAGATATTTTATCGCTAAAAGCTGTAAACCAATATCAGTCTATTGTGAATATGCGCTCGATGGAAAGATATTCCATGAAAACAATAGATGTTCCGCAAAAACGGTTTCCATTGTTCCGAACTACATTCTCGTCAATTTCTTGTTCACTTTAAGTGGGGTATATAATAATTTTTAGTATACTAGCTTCTCATAGGATCTTGGTTCATAGAAACCTAGATTTTATTACTGAACTGATTGCGAAGATTTAATTATGACATAATCCGTAGTGATGAAAAATTCCGTAATGGTATCTTCTAATTTTTTTTTTAACAAATGACTAACTGCAAACGATGGAACCAACTAACATCGTCTATTGATTGTTTTTGTCAGTCGTCAACATAAACTGTTCCACACTAACATGGGGAAATGAATGTTACAGAACACGTAAAAACACTATTAGTTGTTATTCACACACATGTTACCCTTTAAATTTTGGTCTCAATCACTGTCAAGAGAGCCTGAGGGTTTTTGACAAAAACATCGTGGAGAGAAGAACTAGGATGGCTTGTCACCGGCAGCCGGCCGGCGGGCTTGTCTCTGCATAAAATATCGAGTCCGCTCAATAAAATCCGCAACGCTGTTGGAATACACCGAAAATGTTATTGTTTATTTTTCTTGGCGACCGCACTTGTGTTTTTAATCTTTCTTGTTTCTTCTTTTTCTATTTTTTGTATTCAATTGTAGCTCGATGTGTCATGTAGTTATGCTCAAAGTTGTTGTTATTTGTATGCTTTCTTCGTGTAATTTTTAAAGTTATCAATTAATTAAAGATTACAGTTATCTACTGATAGTTTGAGACCATACCATAGCTAAAAGCAACATACAACGAAGCAATGCCGCCCGTCTCTTGGGTACATTACCAGTCGACAGCGATGCGCAGGAATTTTTCGACGCCATATTACATATTTTAGTTTGTTAATAGTAACGTTAACTTAGGAAATTATACCATTTTTACTATATAGTTTGTTAGTTAATTGAGTATATGAAGTTTACATTTGGGGAGTTTGTTGCGCCATATCTTCTCCTCAGCTAAAGCACTAGGAAGTGGTGAAGGGCGGGCGTTTTAGGGGACTGTCTTATGTAATTTTGACGATCGAAAAGGGCTGATTCTCAGCTTAGTTTGAATAACTGACTTTTGATTTATATTATTACTCAAATTAAAAGTTTATCTTGACTAGGAAAAAAAAAAACGTTGGAAATGCAATAAGAGCAGTGGGGGCCGGGTGGTAACAGTCCCGACTTATGAGTCGTATGTCGTGAGTTCGATTCCAAGCAGGCACTTTACTTTGTGTATTTAATTTCATCACCATTGCTCTTAAAACGGTGAGGGAAAACATCGTGAAGAAGGGCATGTCCTAGAACCAAAAATTATTGTAAGACATGTGACATAAACCAATATGGTCCAATTCCTCTCATAGAAAGAAGGCCTGTATCCCAGCAGTGGGAACATTATAGGCTGATTATGCATGCATGTTATAATAATGTTATTCTACTCCAGATGAGACAGTAGATATTATAATACAAGTACTAAAATTATTCTCAAAAAAAAAACAAAACCCATATAACTACCTAAAGCCTGATATAATGTTAATGTACTGTTACCGTTATTGCGGCACAAAACTTCGAAAAGAGGCACCTAATGGTCGAGACGGTCTATCTATTTTCGCAAATTGCTCTTGTCCCCTCACTTCATGTCTATTTGCTCTTTTATTACTATTATATCCGGAATAAGTTATTAAGTAAGTATTAAGTTATTAGGTAAGACTTACTAAACCTTGTCAAAGAGAAATTTGGTGTAGGTGCGAGGCGAGGAGACCACTCCACTAATTTCCGTTTATGAGTTGATCTGTTGAAGTGAGTATTCGGAGGATTGGCTTTCGTGTAGGATAGTATTCATGCCACTCCATGTTTATCATTGGAAATCTTGATGTACGAGTATGTCGTGTGGTTTTCCAAGTGGTCGTTTTCTAAGCATTTTTGTGGCAATCTTACACGGGCCACGAGGCCCATTCCATATAAAAGCAGTGTTTATTTATGAGAGCTGATGATGCCGATCATATCGAGTCGAATTTTGAGCTTGGCATTGAAAATATGTTTAGTCATACGCAAAACGATTCCAACAATTTGCTCTTAAATTATCTAAAATATTTTAAATATTCAAAAGTCAATGCTTAATTTCGCTATAACTTTTGAACGTGCCTGTAATCCTGAAAAATGATGTTTATGGTGATGAGCATGACGTCACGGTATTAAGTACTAATTAACTTTACCTATGAGTGTTTAGCGAGCGCTCGTCATAATTAGCTCTGATGAATTGATCAGAATGTTTTCGGATTTATACAAGTGGTTTGGTTTTCAGATAATATGTTGTTGTGAATTGTAATAATTATTGAGGCATGTACTAATAGTTAACCAGTGTAGCCTTTGGTTTGATTTCTAGTCCAGTCAGTGTTATTAATGTTATGCTTTAAGCCTAATTTTAAGCGCTGGAAATCCAGGCTTCCGAACTTCGAGGAGGTTATGGTACCTAGCTTCGATACCCACAAGCAATTTGAGCGAACATAGTGGGTATAGATCTGCCCTACCCTTTGGTAAATATACAGACCTACCTACCAACATTAGCTACAGGTTGTCGGAGGGGAACCTCATTAAAACGTCAGATTAAAAAAATAGGACATTACTCTATAAAGGATATTGCAAAACAAAAATGTTGTGAAGGCTTAAGCGCTGCGAAACGTAACAATAATAAAGTGCTTTTATTGCTGAGATGACGTAAAACGCGAAGGACGGTGAAGAAGGATGGTATGCAGTATTTTAAAACCTTCGTTATGAGTCCTTATAATTAAAGGTCAACCGTCAACCAACTTTAATGTTGGTATTCTATTTTAACCCGACTACGGCGGAGCAAAAAGAGGGTAATGGTTCTTCGATGTCGTTTTCGTAACGAGGCCATGTTCAGCATAGAATTGTTTGATTGGCGTAGGTACCACTATGCATGTAATATCGTCATCGCCTGTTTCATTGTATTTTTTCTTTTTTCATGTGTATATTTTACTGTATTTAAAGAAATAATAAATCTAACCTATTTTACTCGTACTTAATTCCAATAAGTTACAATTATTCTTATGAAAATCTTGGCCTAAACAGAATTCTGGCTTCGTTTTTCAACTGCATTTCTCTTGTTTTTCAACGCCATCTGTACTTACCCAGCATTAAAATCGTATGCGCACTTCGTCATTTAAGAGGGGTTAGATGCTAGATTAAATATATACCGACTCTATTTGAAATATCAATAGATGACATCCAATTTCGCCAGATGTGACGGACGCTATTTATTAACTAAAACCATATAATGAATGGAGGAAAATATAGCCTTGCTGACTTTATCCGACTTGTGTGGGGTTCTGAGTTACTCATAACGGCTGTCAAAGCTAGAGCAGTCTCGTAATTCTTATTTCAGATTTTGTCTAGTTTTGTAAGTCAAATGGTTTGCTGTTTTCGTTCAACATTCGAGTCATCTGCATTGCATTCCGTTGGCTAGTTGCCAAGATATGCTATTTGTGTTCCTTGATACTTCTACTTACGATTTGCATTGTCTTGTCTTCAGTCCGAATTTTGTTCAATTTAGGTTTTGTTTTATTAATGAAATCTGGGCGCAGAAAGTTTTCAATGGCTGTTTGCCACTGAGGTTTAAATCAAATCTTTATGTAGGTTATTCATAATTTCCAAGAGCATTTTCAATTTGTTTCGATCATCCCGCTCCAAACAGTACATTAAAAAAAAACACGCGGCCCGTATAACTTATTAATAATAATGCTTCATCTACATAGACATTCTACCTCATTTATAAGATCAACAGCGAGCTTATCTTGATTTCACAAGAATTTTTTTTCCATAATCAAAAAACCGGGTTTGATACATCAAACAAAACCAATATTGTCATTTCTCGATTGCGTCATTACTGTAGCCTACATTGATATAATTTACCACATAAAATCTCCCACAATATAATCATGACATACGCCTGATTGATTTTCGCAACCGACCGCTCGCCCAAGATTCGGCAGACCAAGATAAATTAAGGAAGGGATAAACATCAATTAGGCAAGTAGTGTGTACGTCAAGCGGGAACCCGTATTTTACGCTACAAGAGGAACTATTTCAAGCAAACGTATTGGGATTACTCGTTTAGCTACGTGTGTTGGCGGCCTCTGGCTTTACTAAGTTATACCCCGCGTTTACGATACCTAAATGTTGTTAGCTACTGTACCGTGCTTGTAGCGGAATGTAAATTGATTAGGAACCTAAAGCCCCGAATCTAAATAGGGGTTGAATATTGTTTGATAAATTATGAGAAAAACATTATAAGTAGGTACCCAGTTTGAGATTAAATATAATTATTTTATGACCGTTTCTTTCAAGATGATTTTATTAAACAATGGTTAGACCTTGTATGGATCAGAAAGTTGGGCCATAAAAAGAATGAATGAAAGGCAATTGCGTGCAGCCGAGATGAGAATGCTAAGAGGGATGTATGGTGTTACGCGAATGAATAGAATAAGAAATTAGTATACATATAAGAGGAAGTCTGAAAGTGACAGCGGTGACTGAAAAGTTGTGTGGAAATCGGTTGTCATGGTATGGGCATGTGATGCGGAGGAATGAGGAAAATGTCGTCAGGAAAGTGTTTAGTATGAATGTGGAGGGCTATACGAATAAGGGAAGACCAAAAAACGACGGATGGACTGTGTGAAAAATGATATGGCCAGAAAGGGAGTGACTACCGAGATGACGATTAATAGAGAAGTATGGAAGAAAAAGACATGTTGCGCCGACCCCAAATAAATTGAGACAATGGCGGGAGAATGATAATACTTGCATGATGATTGAGAGGCCCGTGTTCCAACTAGTTGTAATAATGAAGAAAGTTAGTTAATAATGTACGAATCGAAAGTCTTGCTTGTCTTTACGTAACAAACTAAGTTTTACATCTCATCCCGATAAACTTGATATTTAATTAAAGCCCTGGTAAAATCAAGAAACCGGCGATCTCGAAACTAGAGACGTACATTTAATATTACATTAGAAATCCGAAACTAACGATAACGATCCTCACACAATCTAATTTCACAGTTATATGCAAACAAATTCACGCTCGACGAGTCTTGTTATCCCTTACTGAGGTAATATCTATAACTTCGCGGTACTCGGCCAGAATATTACGATGTTAACTTGAGGTCGTCGTTTGTTTTCTCACACACCCTGCAAGTTATATTTGTCGTTCTAACTTAACCGGTAATCACATTCAGTTCAGACAAATTAAGCCCCAGAGCGCTTTAATTTTAAGGCCCGAGTTCAAGTTAAATAATCCCGCAGGTGTTGAATTGTGTTTGCAGTTATTCCAAACGATGGAAAACTTTATAAAAGAAGGAAGTTCGGAAGTTATGTTGTCGGTTCTTTTTGGTTCTCCCTTGTTGAGCCAATGAAGGTTTGGTGAGGATTATAAAAGTTTTTATTGAAAGAAAGCATCTAAAAAATAATTTCGCTTTAAGGTGGGCGTCCTACCACACGTCGATTACCTAATTGGCGTATGTGCGTGTGAGTAATGTGTAGGTGTGTTATTTATTTATTTAGTTATAATATTTATGATATTATATGTATTAATGTGTGGATTTTTATATCTGCAAATAAAAAGGAGAGAATTATTTATGAAAAGACGGAACAACTTAAAAGTTTCTTGTGAAGTTTCAGAACAAGTAAACATGAAGCCCAGCGGCAGAAAAAACACAGTTCGTTTTATGCAGCAGCAATTTTCAAAAACAAAAGTGTGACGTAAAACTGAGGATTGACCCGCTTTTTTCTGACACCCTCTCGTACTTAACTTTACATTCTAAGGTGGTAAGTTTACAAACTCTCCGTGTGTTTGATTGGCACTAGCCGCTGCTTAGTCGAAAGCTTAACTTTAATGAAGTTGGACGAGTGCGGTTATCAAGCGTGCTGCCAGGGTCCATCTAACTCGTATACTTACCTTTAACTCTTAGTTTAATTGGGGTTTGCAAACAGTGTGTTTGTAAGCTTTGTTTAGTTTTATATGCCATTTATGTGAAGTGTTCGTTTCAGTTGTGCGATGCAAATGCGTGCATGCAATGTACTTATTGTTTAGCGGACACGGAGTTATATTGTTTAAGTAGTAGGCCTAAGCGCAGTTGAGCGTTTATTTAATTAATGCAATTCGTCTCTATGGAAAGAAATAAAGAAAGAAAAAGTATTTATTGAGATTCGCATAGGAAGATCACAATTTAAGCTAAACAAATTTGAAAATAAAAAATAAAATACAGCAGTGACATAAAAATAATAAAACAGTCCCGTACGAGGTCAAAAGGCTCCTATCTCAGCATGATGCTGCAACACTTAAAAGTAAGTGTCACAGCGCTGGTATTCTGATAGGGCCCGCTGTGATGTCATGGACAATTTCAGAAATAAATAAAAAAAAAATAAAACTAAAAAATGATTTGTGAAAAACTTAAAATAAAATATTTATTAAATTAACTATGCCTGTAGTAACTATGGTAGCATCGCTGTGACAAGTGACAACCACCGGTGACATGTGACAATGACATGTAAAGTGACGCAGGCGCCGCCGCCGGCCGACGCTCCGGCAAAAAATAATTAAATAAATAGGTATATGATAAATACATTACGGCCGTTTAATGCTGCAGTCAGTATTATAGTGCAAAAGTTACAAGGAAAAGAGCACTGGGGTAGTTAGTTAACTAGCTGGAGAAATAAAGATAAACTAAAATAAGGTTATGAGTGATACTACGAATAATAAACAGAGTCGTAGGAGTGGTTTAGGAACCTATTCAGCTGTGCTGCTCAGTGAACAGTCGCTGCCAAACGCTCGCCACCAAATGTTATGTTCAAAGTTTATTTATCTTTTCAGTAATCCACTACCACTAACATCACATTAGGAACAACCGGCTATTCTGTAAAAATCTCAACGTGAAAACCTAGGTGAAGTGAGCTTGAAGTGAGCTGTCATTCCACCTGATGCTAGGGATTGACACTTTTGACGTCTCGCTTCACGCTCACTTCACCAAAATTTTCACGGTCAGATTTTTACAGAATAGATCGGCAGGTATTCTCAAATAATATATAAATCATTCACACACAAGCACAGCAGTTGGTATGAAATGTGTGCTCTACACTACAGTGCAGTGTATTGCACCCATCCATCACTATTAAGCACGGTGCCATTTTTTTCATGTCACATGTCCCGGTCTATACCGCTTGTGTGCATTAGTTACGATGACAAATTGACCCATTTGATTTGAATTCGCCAACCCATATTGAACCACTGAACCCATGCAAACTTTATGAATTTTATTGTAGAAAACCGCCTTGTTAAGTGGTGTGTAGAGGGCTTTGTTCAAAGGTTTTTAAAAAGACCGCAAAAGCTTTTGACATTCTTTGTTCGGCTCTTACATAGGTCTATAACGCGTATAAAATATCGTGGTTTTTTAAACACTCGTACAAACTGGACTAAATTTACATTATTACTTTTAGCTGTTACTTTTCAAAAAGTCACTAAAAACGGCTTTAAAACCATTCGCCCAATAAATCTACTGAAGTATTCAAATCCCAATTTTATATTGGCAATGATCGGGAAGTGAACAACGACGCTATAACTGAAGCGATATTCTAAAGTTACATATTTATGAAAGAATCCCTCTTTTATAGATCTTGTGGCGGTTACGATGTATGCCTAAGCATGCAATAACACGTTTTACATTTTAGTGGGTCATAGAAAATCGGGGTCTTGAATGTCCATTCTGTCAGTGAAATGGTCAAAAAATATTATACATTATATGTGGCCCCAAATGTAATCTATCAACTCTGGTTACCCACGGGATCACTTATTCTGCACTGAAAGTGAATATTTTTACTATGCTACGAATATAAATCGTTCCTACTCTACAACGTGCAACGTTATGAGAGGATATATTGAAACCGAAAGGAATTTAGTAATCCCTGCGAATTACAGCAATGTATTTATGTGATACTAGCTGTTGCCCGCGACTGCGTCCACTATGAAGTAACCTATGTCCTTCTCCAGGTTACTGTCTACCCAAGTGCCAAATTTTATCCTAATCCATTCAGCCGTTTTAGTGTGAAAGCGTAATCAACACACAAACAAACACTTCTGTATTTATAATATTAGTTAGTATAGTTAGGAAGATGAAAAACCGGTCTATCGACACTCTGGACTCACAAAATGGTACTTAAATAAAAAGTTAAAAAAACTCTTAACACACAACTAAAGTTTGTATAATAATAATGCAATCATGATTCGAAAGACACGTGGCGCCATCTATTATCATAAGAATGTTATTTTTGTTTTCCTCTAGAACAGTACTTTTTCAGGATGAAAGGTACCCTATGTCCGTGTCTGTATACCAGAAAACGTATATGCAAAATTTCATGATGATCGGTTCAGTGGTTTAGGCGTGAAAAGGTAACAAACAAACAAACAAACTTACTTTCATATTTATAATATTAGTTAGGATAATATTAGTTAGGATTTTTGAAACAAAAAAAATGTTATTTTACATTTCAGAAGTCTGTTGATTTGTCCTAAAGAAACATGCTAATTAAGAAGAAACTCACATTATTATTATCCCCGAATTGATAAACCAGATGTCACCCTGGTTTAATAAACAGGACCTGTTCTTCCAAAGATGTCCCAAATCGAAAATGAATTATTAATGACTGAATCGGGCCTCTGCAGCCTTAAATGGGACCTTTATTTGCTCTGTATTCATGAAAGTACTTTTCAGCCAGTGGTTACCAATCATTACAAGTCAATAAAGACTCGTACTTTTCTACAATTAGCTTTATTAACAATTTTCAGAAGTGAATTTCTGACTCACGGCTTTTAATTGAGAGTTAACTTAGTACCATTCCTGTTAATTTACAATTAAAGGCGAGGTCAGTAAAAGTGTTTAAGTGTTTTGAGAACATATATACTTGTGAAACTGTTATCGTAGTTTTATTAAGTGCTATATACCCCGCTGTAAAGATTTCTTATTTAGCTGAGCTATCATTGGACTTATCTTATGTGTTTATCTTACTATTTTCCACAGCTGTTCTCAGTATGATGTATTACGTATACGATGTGATTGAAGCGGTTACGTTACTGATAAGGACGTCTGCAATATGACTTCAGTTAGATAACTTAAACTAGACTTAAATCATTCATTAAACGCAAGTTGTGTCAGAAAGCTTTTTATACCGTTAAAGATTATATTGAGGACAAAAAGGCTTCGGATTGAACTGCTCCAAATTTTATTTTATTTTTATTTTTGCTTACTGAATGTTGACATGAATATTTACTTTGTAAAGTATTACATTATTTTAATTTATTGTGAATGTGAAGACTATGTAGGTCATTGCTTTTTTTGTTTGTTTTATTTTTTCTCTCAGTTATTTTTAATCATGGTCTGGCAGTTTGAGTAATCTATGCGGCCTACCCCAATAATAATATCCTGGCCCCAATAATAATAATAATAATATCCTGGGACATTTTTCACACACGGTCATCTGGTCCCAAACTAAGCAGAGCTTGTACTATGGAAACCAGATAACTGATATACTGCATATACTACTTTTTTTATTTTTGTAAATACATACTTATATAGATAATTACACCCAGACTCAGGACAAACAGACATGTTCATGCACACAAATGTTTGTCCTGGATGGGAATCGAACCCACGACCTGCGGCATGATAAGTGGTATCTTAACCAACCACGCAAACTGGCCCGTCCTTTCTTTGGTATTGTTCGTCGAATCGTTGAGCTCCTTAAGTTCTGAGTTGAGCTGCGCGATTACTGACAAATGCGTGCACTGACTGGACAGGTCCTCTCAATCTGTGTGGGTCTTTCCTTAAAAGACCATTTCAGACACCAATCTACATGGTCTTCACATGAAGTGACCAAGATTATGTCTGGACTTTATAAGAGACTGTGACCTCTGAGTTTGTTTCGGCCTTTCTTCTCAGAGTAGTCAGATAGGAAACGCCGACCTCATCTAGTTAAAAAATAAAAAAATAAAAAAATTGACTTGTAAAAGTGTTTGTACAAACCTACTTACAGAAATAAAAATCATTTATCATTTAGAGTAAGTAACAGTGTTTTATCTGCGATGCAACACTCAGTCACGTGCTTGAGTAGGTATAGTCAGCCACAAAGGCAGATTTACATTATCTCAAGTTTTAAGAAAGAAATCTTGCTGATTATCACAATTACCTAGTTTTTACACGACTGCCACAAAAAGGAGTGTAATGTTTTCAGGGTTCATGTAATGTGTTGTAGAATTACATTCTACGAAAATTGTTTTAAAATCTTTTGCCGTAAATACTCATTCAATTTGGAGAGGTATACAACCTTATAATTATTTCGTTGGCGGTATTCTCACTATTGACTTTTTTTATTTTTTTAAATTTTCTGATGGCAGATCATTCCACTATTTCGTCAGTTTTATTTTTCAATTGTTATTCTCCATCAGACCTAAGAGTTCATTTTTTTGTCCCATGTTTTTCACAAAATACAGGGTTATTGGTAAAACACCAACAATCTCTTAAGGGGTTATTGTACTCATCATTATGAACAACTTTTACTATGGGACCAAACCTGAAATCGCGAAAAAAATTAGCTGTTCATTATGACGAATCATGCGAACATGAATAGCTGATTTTTTCAAATCATCAACTTTTGTCGCTCACTATACAATCCTTATCTACAATCATGCACATACACTGAAAGCGCTTTATTCTTTAAATCCAGATTTGCATTGAAACTGAAACCAGAAATAATTATTTTCCTAAAAATACATCAATGACAGTCGATGCCTGTCCACGTATGCATATTTATTTTTAGTGGATAAAATCAAAGCTTTCATTTTGGTTTTTGTGATTGTCATTGTGATTCTCGTTGGATTTTCGCTGATGGATGCAATTCATTCCGTGAATACCTCGAGCAAAATAGTGGGCTAACGAACCTGGTACATGTATGCATAATGTCGAACATGGTTTTTCGGTTTTCTTTTTGTGTAACTGTAGGTAAGCCAAAGATTATGTATGAATGTTGGTGGAAATCCCTTCATAGGCAACCTTGTATGAGCGTTGCTTTGGCACACTAATAGTTGCATAACGTTTTTCCGGCTATCCGCAAATACAATGTTTCAGTTTCAATATTTGAAGCTCGTGTGCTACAAACATTTCCACTGAAATCAATATTGGATTCTGTATACATGAGGGCTTGAAAACAAAAAAAACCGTCACAAAACATTTTATGGAGAGTTTTACGAATTTAGGTGCACCAATAAACATTTAACAATATACCTACAGGATTACGTAGATATTTTTGAGTTTACACTGCAGCTTATGTCATGCTAGCATATCAAACTACTACAATCTGTCAAATTTCTTTAATAGATTTTCAACTTTATCGCTAAAGCATTAGGTTCAAGGTTGATTGGGAAAAATGACAGTTTTGGGTAGCTTGATGTGCTGGCGTCTTAGTAGCAGCAGTTGTAATAAGGAGCAAAACTGACAGGTGTCAACACATACTCTCGAGGGCTGGACTGTAGTGTAGTTAAATGAAAATATAATCGTAAATAACTAATTCCAAAAAAAAACCCAAATAAAATGTTGCTATTAAAAATAAAATAACTTTTCCTTTGCAAGTATTTCAGCAAGTTTTACCGACGTTAATCAAAGTATACCTGGCATTTGCAATAATTTATGAGACCCACAGGTGTCGTGACAGTAACAGTTTAAGAAGTTCAGGATCCTACAAGTTCGAGCACCTAACATAACCGTAACTAAAAGGCTTTAGGTCACAAAACTTAACAAGTAAAGTTAAATTGTTAAATGCGCCGACATTGAGCCTTAGATATTACTTGCACGAGTACTCCCTTTACAAGTTTGTTTTGTTAAAGTGAAGTTGGTAAAAATTCAGTTTGTTTTTTTTTTTTTGTTTTTGCAGGAATATTTGTCATGTTATGTGCAGCATTTTCATTCAGTAGCAGCAGTTTTAATCATGGAAAATTATTTAAAAATATAATATTCATACGTGGTGATACATTTTTGTACTTGCACCCATGGTTGTAGCTGTTAGAATTTTTAACAAATGGAAAAAAAAAATCAATTTATTTATTGACAGGCGTCCATGTTTTTGTAACAAAGAATCCTTGTATAAAAGTTCTTACTGATATTCGTTTACTGATGTTCGAACTGGAAAGTGGAAAAAACTAATTTTGCGAAAAAGACAGCTAAACTTTTTAGTGATTATTGCGTTCTTGTCAAATTTTAATTAGTCCGATTAAATTGAAGCCAGTAAAAAGCTTTTAGAACGTCGAAACAGGCTTGGATCCTCCAACAATAATGAATTGAGTGGAGGGACTCCTACTGTGTCCGTGAAATTATTCATGCTAATTTTGTCTCAGTGAGATTGGTAAATTAGCGCGCAGGACAGTCAGTTATATTATCGTTACTCGTTTATTATTTACAATTATCAACGATGTATAAAGTTTTCAAAGGCGTATAACAGTTAAAAGGAATGCTAAATGGTTCCCTTTTGCAACCTATCAAATATGGAGTTTTTTTTTTTAACGTAAATCCAGTCATTCTATCAGCCAAAGAAAGGCGAGGTTTAAATGCCACCTGCATAGATGTTGTCCATTAAAATGACACAAATAATGCTTTATAGGACATTATGCGATATCGGGTGCAACCCTTCGTGGCTTGCCTCGGGCTGCCTCGGGGAGCGTCGGGTCACGGGAAGTGCGGTTGGACGCCTTTTAATTCCGCACGCACGTGCCATTGCCATGAGGCGCAACCTTTGTCAGTCGAGCCAACAATGAAGCCTTTTAGCAGTGATTTATTATGGACCACTCTCCCTCATACCACAGGGAGATACGGGCCAGCTAGACCTATAAACAATTACGCTAGATTAACATAATGGGATATTCAGAGATAAGCAACTCACTTTGTTAATCTTACGGTCTCGGGATTGCGATGGAGCGATGCAAAACTATTTATTTAGCGTAGGCTATCTTAATCTTAGATAACTTGATAGAACTTAGTTTGTGTCTTTACAAATTAGTTTATATTTATGCTGACTAATTTGAGTCTGAGCCTACTTTGTACGTTAGTGCTGAACTTATTTAACATTTTTAGGTGATGAGAGTTCCTTTGTAGATATGTAGTTGCGGTTGAGTGAGCAGTATGAATGTGAAAACGATGAATGCCTGCTCAAGGTGACAGACGTCGGCGTTCCAGGTGTATTAGAACTCATTGGCTTGGCACGCGACTATGGCAAGAGACCGTACGGCATGTGTTTATTTCCATGGAAGAAGGGTAGGCCTTTAGTGTGGAATGCAACGTGTATCGATACTCTTGCGCCATCCCATCTTCCTAGCTCAGCGTGCTGTGCTGGCGTCGCTGGTTCGGCTGCGGAAAACCTCAAGCGACGTAAATATAATAACCTTATTGGTAGTTAGTTATATTTTCGAGCTGTTTCGGGTTGAAATCCTCAGGCCGTGGGGTCCTAGTGCTCATGGTCTCTTTAGGACAATCTCAAAACGGCTGGTTGACATTTCCCGTGACCCAAGGGCTGGCTTTTACCTTGGCCAGAGGCTAAGGATTGCCATACAACATGGTAATGCCGCCAGTCTCTTGGGTACATTACCAGTCGATAGCGATGCGGATGATTTTTTCGACGCCATATTTTAGTCTGTGAATAGTTTTAGTTAAGTTAGGATATAGTTTTGTTTGTTGACTATTTATAATTAATTACGTAGAGCTGTGTGGTCATCAGTAGCAACATATCAATATAAAAAGAAAACCGGTTAAGAGCGTGTCGGACCACACACAATGAAGGGTTCCGTAGTTGGAATGAATTTATCCCAAGAAAAAAATAACATTGTAGTTGAAAAACATGTTCTCCCATATATTCCAACTACAAATGTCCATAGTTAAACGAAAAAGATCCAACCCATATTACACCTAATGTTGGTTGGATCTTTTTTGTTTAACTATGGATAAATGTAACTTTGTACTAGAATTACCATGTTGTTTCCATCAGAAGACCATCGACTTCTTATAGGTTTTTCTGTAATCTATAGGTCATGAACTATTTACTATATTTTTTTCAAAATTTTAGGCTCAATACTTTCGGAGATAAAGGGGGGGAAATTGTAAATTTTCGTCTATTTTCTTAAATAACTTTAAAACGGTTTATTTTTAAATAATAAAAAAAATACATTTGAGAGTCTTACAGTAAGCCCTCATTTGATATGTCACACGGTACAGTTTGCAAAACTTTTTTTTATAATTTTCTTATTTGCCCCCAAAGTTGACCCCCATATTCAATATTTATTTATTTACGTTACACGTCCGTATTTGGATCACAGAAATACATATGTGTACTAAATTTCAACTTAATCGGTCCATTAGATTCGGAGCAAATTGGCTGTGACAGACGGACAGACAGACAGACACACGAGTGATTCTATAAGGGTTCCGTTTTTTCCTTTTGAGATACGGAACCCCACAAAAGAAGCAGCTTTTTGAATATACTTTTGAATTTTCTTGACGGTATGCAGTCATAGCATAAGCTACAAGAGAGGCCAATTCTTATTACTTGGCAGTAGGTACCAAGGAAAAGCTTGAATATTTTTAAGTTCAGTACCACACCATTCTTACGTAAATAGATAAGTATGTATTATGTATAAGTTCACATCTGAAAAACAAATTGTGACTCATCCACACTACTGTGACCTCTTTTCGTAAGTATTAAGGACTCCGTAACACAGTTTAGGAAATAGGTGTGTTCCTATTTCCGTGGCGTTGTCCTGGTAAGCCTCTCGAGTTCTTTCTTATAACATTTTTGAATGTTACAAGTTTCTTACCCCGGAAAGAGAGAAGGGAGAAAATCCGATCAGTCTAGAAAAAATCCAATCTAACTTGGGAGCAGAGATTACATTAAACAATTGTTTTTATAAAACTTCACCTCTTTGTTATAGAGAGCAACTTTGGGAATAATAGAATTGGCCACCAGCGGCGAGGTGCGAATTTTTGTAAGAGAGAAGCCGAAGCAAAGCCGATCTTAACTTACTTACTTATCAATAAAGTAAAAATGAATTCACTAACTTAAAAATAAAAGTCTTTTCTTTACTTCATTTAACACCATCTATCGTCAAATAGCAGACCCAAAAAGAAGTTATTACCACACAAACAAAACTTTTAATGTTTTAAGTAAACTAAATTATGGACTATCATACTAAAATTATTATAGCAATATAAAGAATGGACTACAATACAGTTTAACAAGTGAAACTAAATAAAATATGCAATATTCCTCCATCTCGTTTTCGCTGACGCATTTTTTCTATATCTGTCTCTATCGTAACCCGTTGTACACCGGCTTGCTCTCGTCCATATCAAGCGGTGCCACGTGACCTAAAGTGACGTCATAACGGGATTGCTATTATATGAATTTTTAGTTCCTTATTATGACATTTTGGCGCCGGGTTATTTCAGAATATTTTTTTGGTGTTGTAGTAATTCAAAGCTAATAATAGGCATTTTTGTCGTTTGAATGTTTTGAGTGTAACTATATTTTTGGCAATACTAGACACTATAGACTGTGGCATTTTTCAAAAGCAGTAGAGTTGCTGATCCGAACCTCCGAAGGGAAGCCGGTAGGAATCGTGTTATAAGGTGCTTTCGCCACTGTTGGCCACGATGACCAGGTGCTTTCGCCACTGTTGGCCACGATGACCAGGATGGCTGCTCATTACCTTTGACGTCGTGTCGTAATGTTTGGTCTCCTAGTACATAATGCATGAATGTTTAGTGTAGCACAAAGGCAACTCTATTGCAAGCCTTATCGTGTTTTCCCATCTGAGCAACGCGTCGGTACTATACGATTTCATAAATGCTTATTCGCTTTAATCACGTTCCACATTTGCATTTTGATAGTAATCTGTCTCTCGCCTCTCTCTCTTTACCTATGTCATTGTAAATTCTGTAAACAATCTTGCGCGGGAGCACCCATTTTAGAGTAAGTTATCTGACCAGTTACAAGGAAGTAATTATATGGCTTTGTCGTTATGAAATATGGTTTCCTTACGTTAATAATATTCGCAGGATTTATGTTTATTACTGTGACAACTTTAGCGTCAAAACTAGAGTAATTAAGGCAGTTGTATGGTCGTAAGGCTTTGTCAATTCAGCAGCGAAATCATTATTGTGTTAGAAACTATAGTGATTCACTTTGATATTCGTATTACAATTTATGATTAAATACATAACGTACAAGGATATAGTCAAATTTATATTAGCGTAATATTTATTGGAGTAGAAATAGCTCCGTAAATATCTAGTCTGACAGTTATTAAAATATATCAGTAGTGAGAAGAAAAGATTGCCAATTTGTATAGCACATTGTTTATTATAGCTATCCATTATTGGAGGATAAGCAATATGATAAAACGACTAGATTGTAGTGCTAAACCATATATCCCGTTCATATATTTAAGGATATCATTACATCTGTCTAACCTTCGAAATGTTTTCATTGTGTTCATCTTAAGCGGGGAAATGGTGGCAATGATAGCTTTCCCCTATTTAATGGTGTTCGAAATGAGCCCTCGCCAGGATATATCGCGGTAGACAATCAAGAGGGCACATATACAAATGTAACAAACAAACGAACCATCAGGATCTTTTTCTCCCATCAGTTTTTTGAGTCATCTGGGAATTGATATTTCCAGTAGGTAGGTATACAAGTTTTTTTTAATTAAATTTTTCAATCCGTGGTTGTGTTCTTGAATCCCGAAACACATTAATTTGCAATATTTGGTTGTGATCACAAAATGTCATAATGTAGAACAATATCGATAATATCTACAATACTTCATATTCATCTTGAAGAGCGATAAACGATCATTTCGACTGGGCCAATGGTATGTAAAATAATATATTATTATTATTCGAATGTAGGGATCGTAGCAGAAAAAGGTGTAAGTTTATGTACATACAATATGTAACAAAAACTCTGTTGTTCCTTTTAACACAAGATTTTACTCATATAACAAACAACTTTTACTATGGGACCAAACCGGAAATCGCGAAAAAAAAATCAGCTGTCCCATACATTAATGTTTGCATAACTCGTCAAAATAAAGGGAGCAGATGATTCTTTTTTCGCGATTTTAGGTTTGTTCCCATAGCAAAAGTTGTTTGTTATCATGAGTATAATCATGTGTTAAAAGGAACAACAGGCTTTTTGTTACATATTGTATAAATGTTTCTTCAAGCTTTTTGCTCTTCCTTACACATGAACATGACATGATAAATCTCAACCAAAAAGCAGTAATTAGTCAAACCAATAAGGGCCTAAACAAGTATTTCATTTCTACGGATTGGAATGTTTCTTACATTGCCTTGGAAAAAGTCGGAAACGCCCGAAGTAGGCCATTATCTTCGGAGGAAGGAAGGACGAGTGCCTATCATCCATTTTAACGCAAGATTCCTAATCTCTGTTATTTTGCTGCGGATCTAAAGCAAACTTAATCGCATAATCAGCTTAAACGCGAAACATGAAACACGCCGTTTTAGTTTTCTTTCCGAATTGGGATTAAGACTCTTTTTCAGTGAAATTGTATCATATTTGTTATAAAACATTTGAAAAAAATAATCGCTGTAGGTACCTTACTCTAGTTGTCTCTTTTTCTCGTATCAGCACAACTCTAGTAGCGAGACCCGAGACTGACCGGTAGTGCGCTGAACGTATAGTAGGTACCTATGTAGGTACTTACATCGTCACTCCTGTGGACTAAAATGGTCTTTAATGAAAACTCTCGTGGACAGTCAACATCCGTAATTGTTATCCCCAAGATATTACACGATAAGGAAGATTAAAGTTACGCGTCCACCGGGTCGGAATCGGGAGCGTACGCTCCATACAGAGCGTCCGCATTTACAAAATGCCGATAGGGTGTGTCCACTGCATTGGGATTTTGCATCGGCAATATCAACCAGTGTTTCCACTTTTAGGGATGTCTCCCTTTTTAGAGTAAAATTACCAATATTATGCATTGCTTAGGGCTATTTTATTTTGACAGGGATTTATATGTACCCTTTACATTTGTTTTGTTTTTCATTCTGCATTGCGACAGGTTGCGGAACAATGGCGATAAAATATTTTTAATTGTTCTATTTTAGTTATTCGTTTGAAAGTATTTTTAATTAAAACTGTTTTTGTTTGTTATCACATTTTGTCAAGTTTGTTATTGACTGTTGCATTTTAAACATTAGTAGTTGTTATAAAATACATCATGGCTTTTGATTTCTTGAATTGAAGTAGTATTTATTTAACTTTTAAGTTACCTACTGCATACCTACATTTGCCAACCATGTACATACTTTCAAAACAACTACTTACCTACTAATTTTTAAAACGTAACACACGCATGCCATCAATTTCTATTGTAGTAATATGGTCAATCGCTTCAATTGCAATAATTGTCAATTTCTTTCTTTACCTGTTAATACTTGCGTCTGTGTTCCCGAACGCATACAAACCGAATCTCTTCAGTTAGAGTGAACAGGCTTCTTCTGGGTAAGCTCACTCCATCGTAGACTTTATCTCTGTCACCTCTGACCTAGACTAAAGCCAGGGGAAAACCTATCTCAAATAAAAAAAAAAACCTGTTAATACTTGACGCGTTCACTGCGGATGACGTCATCGCAGAAATACCGGTCTCTGGTGCAGATTTGCCGATCCAGTGCACGCAGTACCATAGAAATAAATACAAAAAAACAAATCCGTACGCTGCGATCGCTCCGATTCCGACCCAGTGGACGCGTAACTTATACAGTCTTCTAGAACATTATCTAAACGGACATATCTCCGTTGATCCAAGAATATCTATCTACGTATACAACAACAATAAGTAATTGTAGGGTTTCAACAGGAATTAGCTGTAATAAATGTATCTCCCTTGTGTGTGGAATTATATTTTAGACTAGCTTCTGCGTGCGACTTCGCCTGCGTGAAATTTCTTGTTCCCCCGACACACCGCGTCACATCCGCCCTATTACTTCGTTCTCGTTTCGCGTTCTCTCTGACTTTTTTTTTGCTCGGCACTTAAGGACTAGGACCCCTAGCGTGATGTTATTTAGACTACAGCCTTCATTAAGATCTGTGCTATCAGATGTATAAAGATTTTTTTCAAATCCGACTGGGCCTTCCAGAGATAGCACGTTCGAACAAACAAAAAAACAAACTCTTCAGCTTTATTATTACAATAGACACAGATTAATACAGACGGGACACTCCGCAGTTTAGGTATGAAATTACAAGTACGCGGCGGGCTCGACTTGTCGGGCTAATTCAGTGCGGGCTGCCACGCACCGGTCGGCTCGCACGGTCAGTTCGATACTCAGTCACAAGCCGCGTCGTAAAAGAAGACAACCCTAACGAGTCAGAAGGTATAAGAGTTACGCGATAGAAAGAGAGGCAACTTGTAGGGGAATATAACTGTAGGTAATAAGCATTATGCGACCTGAATTGCACTTTATTGTGTCGTAGCAAGAGTCACTTTTTATTTAAATTATTTTGCGGAGTGTCGCATCTGTATCAATCTGTGGTATAGATAACTCCAATTATACCCACTGCCACTAATTACAATTGTAATTAGAGCTACAGTGATTAAAAGACTTTTGTCTAAGTGAGTCCGCTATTATCTACAGTTTTGTTTGATACTGTTTGCAGTTACAATGCAGAAACCATCTAGATTTAAAATATGTTAGTTAAATGTGTAATTATTTCACAAAATAATTGAGTATGATGGAAATCGTACAATATGTATTGTGAAGGCATCGTTCATATTGCGTGACCAACATATTACTACCTATTTAGGTATTCCCCTAATAGAGTGATTAATACATTAATTGACATTGTTGTGAAACATTGCACATCCTCGCGTTAGTAATATTTCATTTAGCATCGCTCTCTTGTTTATTATAATTACTTTAAAAAAGTAAAAAATAATTTAAAAAATTATATCGACTTCAATAAGAAATAAACTCAAAATTATGAAATAATTTTAATTTTGGAAGTCGGTGTCTTGAGATCTGTATTTTAATTTTTGCCACCGACTTCCGAAATTAAAATTATTTCATAATTTTGAGTTTATTTCTTTTTGAAGTCGATTTAGTTTTTTAAATTATTTTTATTTCGTAATTTTTAGTTTTTAGTAAAAACTGGAATATTTGATTGTAATAAGTAGTTAATAGTTTTGTTATAAATATTGCACTAGAATTTGACCAAGGCTTTGAGATGTTTTCCTTTTGACACCACACCCGTAGCTTGTATCAATAAGCCAGGCCATCACACTTACACGTTGAAAGCTAGGTCATCCTAACTATTGCCATTACTGAGGACCAATAAGCACTTACCTGGTCATAATCGGACCTTCAGAAAGTATCATGTCGTAGCATCCGTGCTCAGTTAGATAAATGTTGAAAGCTAGGTCATCCTAACTATTTCCATTACTGAGGATCAATAAGCACTTACCTGGTCATCTTCCATTATCTTGAAAACCACTAAACCGATTTTGATGAAACTTTCACTGTGCCCTAAGTTGGAGTAAATGTAAGCTAACAAAAAAAGAATGGTCACGATCCGATTAATAGTTTCGGAGATATGAGTGGACAAACATACATCTATAAAATTTTGTATATTTGCTTGGAAGCCCTAATAGATCATCATATGTGAATATCTCGCAGATCTAATAATATTACATACATACGTATCGAATTGATAACGCCTTTTTTGAAGTCGTTAAAAACCGATTTCAAAAACCAAAAACGAATAAAATAACTTTCATAAAAACCTTAATAGCTTCTGAAGTCGGTGTCAAGCTAAGGTACATTGAAGCATTGAAGACACCGACTTCAGAAGCTGTTAAGATTTTTATGAAAGTTATTATATTCGTTTTTGGTTTTTGAAGTAGGTTTTTTCTTTTTTATAGTAAAATTTTAAAAGTTTTAGTTGAATATACAATTACATAAACCCAAGACGAACGAAAAAAAGAAGAATATACAACATCCGTTTGGAAATGACGGAGATACAGTACTTTTATACATATAACTTACATAAGAATAATTATCTAACATATTATATACTAAAACCTTCCTGAAAGTATGTAGATTACGATAGTGAAAGAATAATCAAAAATGGTTCATTCGTTTTTGAGGAAATCGCGGACATACAAATTTACATACATACATACGGGACGAATAGAGAACCTCTTTTTTGAAGTCGGTTAAAAATATAGTTGAAAATTCAACACTAATGATTAAGATTAATGCATTAACGTTTTGCTTATGAACAACTACGTAATCCATTATGTTGCAAGTTGTATTTTGTGCACGTAGGACGGACGCTTTTTAAATTGCCTCTCACTACGATTACTCATTCATGAGTCCTGATTGGTTTATTTTATCTGTGTCTTCAGTCAATTATCGCGCAAACACTGCAAAAATCATAAAAAGAACAAAAAGTTTTAGTTTGAATCGCAGCCGAAACCACTGCGCAGCATGCCAATCGTTTCATCAACCTGAGGTCTGTTATCAAAAGGCTTTAATATCGACAATGTTTCCTACATAATTCCACATAAATTTTCCCAACAAAGATCAAGTTTAGCATGATCACGGTATTTCTTCTATCATGAATAGTGATGTGTTTAGGTGGGACCCCGAGACAATACAAACATTGATGAATAGTTTCCTGTAAGCTCACGTTACGAGCCGCTCCTTCAGTCATACATTATGTATGTAAGATTCACGACCGAATATAGCATTTGGGCAACGTTATCTTTAAATAAATATCGCATTACGCCTTTCTTTTTATAAAGGAGTAACCGTCCTTTTGTTATCTCGTGTTTTTGTTTGTTATGGTTTTTATATATGGTCGTGATGTCCTAGTGGTCAAGGGCTCGCTTCTCATACACGAGGTTGTGGGTTCAAATCCAGGCAAGTACCAATGTGACTTTTTCAATTCTTATATACTTTCTGAGCTTATAGCACAAGGAGACCTTATACCCTTTGGGTCACCAATTTGGCCGCAGCTCTACGCATTGAAAGGTATTTCCTAGTGTTGTATGTTCCTAAAGCCTTAAGGTGCACAACTCAGAAATAAGGGAGAAATTTTTCTCTAAACAGTCAGTCTCACCATTTGTCCAAGTTTCAATAATACTAACTCACGAAAATTGTAGTGTCAAAATGTGTAGCTTGTAGGCTTTTATATTCATCTTTTTTTATATATTAATAATATTGATAATGATTTCGATTTTTATATAATATATAAAAGTCACACAAAAACAGCAGATCTGTGGGGTAATTCTGTAGAAGTTGCTAAGTCTATTGTCGATATTGTAGCACCTACTTTAGTTCTTATCTTTAATAACTTTATCGACTGTGGGGAGTTTCCTGACCTTATGAAATATAGTAAAATAATTTAATTTATTTAAATCAGGTAAAACATAAAACCCTACAAATTCTATAATTTGTGGGGTCTGATGTTTTACCTGATTAATTTGTCTAAATTTGTCAATCGGTCTAAAATTAATTTCTCAAAAATTTTAGACCAATTGCAAAGATTTTGTAATAAACTTAAATTATTACATAACATACAGTTCGGTTTTACAAGGGGTCGTTCAGCTACTGATTGTTGAACTTTTAGGACATATTTGTAATGCATGGGAACATAAATGCGATGCCTTGGGCATCTTTTGCGATTTGTCCAAGGCATTCGATTGCGTTCTTCATGAAACGTTAATCAGGAAACTGCGTCACTACGGGACCCGGAACACCGCTCTGGATCTTCTTACTTCATACTTGAGTAATAGGATTCAGAGCGTTGACGTTAATGGAAAAAGGTCACGCGGATGTATCACAATGGGAGTTCCACAGGGCTCAATTCTTGGTCCTTTCTTGTTTCTTACTTATATTAACGACTTGCCTTACCTCATAAAGGATAATCATTATATAGTTTTGTTTGCAGCTCACACTTCACTTTTATTTAAACTTAAACGACAGCAGCCGGTTACTGACGATATAAATAGAGCGATCTGAAAAGTAGTTCACTGGTTTAATGTTAATAATGCGTTCCCGAACTCTGGGTCTGTGCCGGTAGAGTTTACTTTGCCGAATCAGGTCTAAGATAGGGAGCCAGACTAAGAGAGATACATAAATCCGCAGGGCATGTGGCGAGCTGTTGGGCAGTAGCGACCCTATGGACCTTATCTCCCGGGAGAAGTCTTGCCCAAAAATCACAAACCTCCTTGCCCAATACTCCCCTCGATCCCGTAAGCTTCTCCATCTTATCGAGTCGGCTAGTCTGCACGTGTTGCCGCTCAAACCTACTCATCATAACCCTGTCGGCGATGACACCTGGCTTGACGTGATCCTCACTTCGAATCCTTCACTCGTTTCCTCCCATGGTCAACATGACGCTCCTGGCTTTTCTCATCATGACCTGATATTCCTTTCATATATCCTGAAACCTCCCAAACCTAAACCCAAGGTTCTGTACAGGCGCTGTTTTGCTCGGATGAATGTCGATAAGCTCAAGGAAGATGCATCTGTGGTCGATTGGGAGCCTATGACGCAAGCCGTTTCAGTTGACGACAAGGTTGCCATTTTCAATGATGTTATAATCAATCTTTATGACATCCATGCTCCCGTCAAAAAAGTTAAGTTAAAACGCCCCCCTGCACCATGGATGTCAAGAGGAATACAAATGGCAATGCGACGTAGGGACCGCGCGTTCCGTAAATTTAAAAGAGATCGAACAGACGAGAACTGGATATTATTCAAGGCTGCACGGAATAGATGCAATCAGATGATACGCAATGCTAAACGCCGCCACATTCTGGACACTATAAGCTCTTCTTCCTCTGCCGATATTTGGAAATTTCTTGGAACTCTGGGTATCGGCAAATCGCGACATTTAGACCCTCCTAATTCAGTTGACTTAGACGATCTCAACCGGCATTTCTGCACTGTTTCAACCATGGATCGTCAAACCAAGCTACAAACTCTGTCTCTTATTTCTGGTCTAACGCGTCCTCATATTAATCCTTTCAGTTTCATTCCAGTTGAACCGGGAGAGATCAGAAAGTTCATTCTCTCCATCAAATCAAAAGCGGTGGGATGTGACAATATCACCCGTGATATGATCATTACTATTCTGGATCATCTCCTGCCCGCGATTACCCATATTATAAATTATTCCCTATACACCGGAGTATTCCCTATCCTGTGGCGCAAAGCCTATGTTCGTCCACTACCTAAGGTTTCCAATCCCTCTCTTCCTACCGACTTTCGTCCAATTTCTATCCTTCCGTTCCTGTCCAAAGTGCTTGAGGCCTGTGTCCACAAACAATTCTCTAACTTCCTACATCGCAACTCACTCATTAGTCCTCTACAGTCTGGGTTCAGGCCTGGGCACAGCACTGTTTCCGCCCTCCTTAAAGTGACTGGCGATATAAGGGCAGGACTGGAAGACACCAAGGTTACTGCTCTAGTGTTGGTTGATTTGTGCGTATCATCTGTATGCAGATGACTTGCAGTTGTACTGTCAAGGGAAGGTTGATGAATTACCTGATGTTATCGACAAATTAAATAGGGACTTGATAGCTATAAAATCCTGGGCTGATAGATTTGGTGTAGCTGTAAACCCCACGAAGTGTCAGGCGATCATCATTGGCAGTCCTCGTGGTATTAGCAAAGTGGTGGGTATAACCTTGCCACCAGTTCTCTCCAATGGAACGATCGTTCCTTTTAGCACTGACGTGAAGGACCTTGGCTTACACATTGATAGTACCCTGAATTGGCGTACTTAAGTCGCTAGGGTAAGCCAGAAGGTTACTGGAACGCTGCGGGCTCTGTACCGGCTGAAAAATTTATTACCATCGAGTACGAAGACAATGCTTGTACAGTCCTTAATTTTTCCTATCATCGATTATTGTGATGTGTGCTATTATGACCTGAATGCAGATCTCCTCGACAAACTTGACCGTCTTCTCAATAACTGCATTCGATTCGTTTTCAATCTGCGTAAATACGATCATGTCTCCGCGCATCGGTCGCTTCTACAGTGGTTGCCCATACGCCAGCGCCGACAGCAAAGGGCGCTGACCACCTTGTTTTCATTTCTTGACTCTCCCTCTTCCCCTAGTTACCTAGCTTCCCATTTTCAATACATTTGCGCCAACCACAATAGAAATTTACGTTCATCTCACAATCGTATTCTTCAATGTCCCACCCACCGCACAGACTTCATTCACTCTTCCTTCTTCGTTCAGTCTATCTCTCTGTGGAATGCACTCCCCCAGGAAATCAGGATGGCAACCGACCGATTATCCTTTAAAGTTAAAGTTCGCGACCACATTCGCAAGAAGCTGGTAGTATCATCACAACGGTAATGTTTCCCAATGGTTTGTCTTATTTGTTTTAGTATATTTAAGTCTATTTATTGTGTTTATATTTATATATAGTTAGGTGTATATATTATATTTATATGTATCTATATCTTTATATTTAAGGCTTGGCATTACGCCGTTGACCTCGCTCAAATGGGCGTTCCCGCCGAGAATGCCCCGCGCACCCCCTCATTATAATTACGCGCGAAGCGATCACTAATATTCTATTTTGCACCGCTGACTGCCACAGAGCCATGACGCGCGACGCACGCATAGGTAGCCTGTTGCATATTTCAGAGCAGTGGTGCAGAACATTTTTAGGTAAAAACTTGTATGTTGTAGAAAAACAAATACAACACTTGTGTAAATTATTATATTTTTTGAAAATATATATTTTTAATGACTAAGAACTCATTGTAATATTACTAAAACAGAAAATGGGCGGCAGAATATAGACAGTTATTATTATTAGCTTTCCCCGCGACTTCGCTCATAAATAAAAGTGAATAAGTTTGTACCTAAAAGTACTACTAGTAGTTCTTTTAAGTACTTCAAATATTAAAAAAAAAAACGCAAAATAAATCAACTAGAAAATCTGAGCAATACTTTGTGTATTGCTCAGATTTTCCACTTGATTTATTTTGCGTTTTTTTTTGCCGGCCATATGCTTGCACGAAGCTCAAATGCCATATTAGGTTCATGGGGTCCATGAACCACAATGCGTCCCATATGGTTTGTGGGCCCCATACGACCCGTGACCTCAGTTCAATTTATTATAAGTCACAAGCGGTCGTGGGCCCGGAACTTATTAGTTCAATAAGGCCGGCCACATACACAGACTGAATTCCGTTTCGGAATTCCGTTCCGAAATATCGATTCGGAATTTTCAAAGGCAGTAAATCCATACAAAATCAAGGATGTATCACACACGTACAGTAGTTCTTCGTTTATTTTGAATGGCTTTGCTGCTTTCGAAATTCCGAAATGATATTTCGAAACGGAATTACGACTGTATGTGGCAGGCCTAATCAATTATTCATTCTTTTTCTAATTGAGTTTTAGCAATACTTTCATTTTCTAGCCCATGTTTGACTGATTTGACGTGATCTATTAGGTTTTTATAAATTAAATTCTTCACCATATTAGCACAACTGATGTCATTGCGTTTTTTAATTACGTTACCGAAATTTGAAGCCGTCAGTTAATTTCTTCTTAGTTCGAGCCATTCACTTGACTCACTTTGAAGTATTGTACCTGTTTCAATTCTTTTTTTTTCATCTTCATTCTTCTCTAAATTTTTCAAAAATATTCTTTTCGATTCCTCTAGCATTTCCTTTGACATATCGGGGTAAAACAAACAAACAGCAATACGTTTCCACTTATAATATTACTAGGATTTTTATGTAAAACACATAAAATATTTACCTGTATAGTTTTTATAACAAATATGATTTGTTTGTCGAGATTCCTTTATTTTCTGCTCTAGCGCAAATGTAGCAGAACTTATATTTGACAGCCATGAACAATATTTTATTGCTACGTTTACCAAGTATGGCTGCTGCTCCTGACAGTGAGGAGTAGTTTTTCTTGTATGATCTTTTTCCCCAACATCCGTCAGCAATGACATCAATTATCGGTATGCCCTTTGCATTTACTTTACCCTATTCAACGGCAGCACATCTTTCCTCTTCAGTAGCTTCGTTCAAAGATCTTAACGCTTCAGATTCCCACGTTTTGTTTACTATATCCATATGAAAGGTGAATCATTTTTGTGAGATCTCAGGAAGTCCTAGAGTTGACGTAATTTCCAGAAGTTGCGTATGTCCACATCCTGCTGCTATTGCCCCAGCTACGGCACATGTGTTTAAATTCATTTCTTCTGGGGTGTTGTCTCCCTCTATTATAAAACTCATGTTACATAAAAGACATTTCAGTTTTAATTTATTCATTAAACCTGTCAAACGTTCAGAAACGATTTCTATTGACTTTAAACCGCAGTCCAATGGTCCGTGGCTTGATATTTCTTGGAGTGATTTAAAAAAATGACTGATGTTTACAATACGTCTACCAATCGATAATTCTTCAGTTCCCCTAAAACAAAGTAAAATATAAAATTCAGTTGAAATACTGATGACTTTAAAAAATATTGTAGCTTATATTGTATACGTTCATCCACGTTTACTTATAAAAGGGTTACGTTAATCCAATTTTAAAATATGTCATTTGATTTGCTTATAACTTTAGGGTCCTATGAAACTCGCCAACCTCGTTACTTTTCGACCCCTTGTAGTCCGAGAGTCGCAATCTGCAGGTTACATCCATGGGGTCCAAAGAGGATGGACAAAAAAGTCCACATACTGTCGGAATTCCGTTTCGAAACATCGATTCGGAATTTTCGAATGCAGCAAATCCATGCAAGATCAAGGATCTATCACACACGTACAAGTAGTCCTCCGTTCGAAATTTTCTCCGATTCAAAATTACGCATGGTAGTCTGTGCGTGACTTTGTATGGGTTTGCTGCTTTCGAAATCCCGAAACGATATTTCGAAACGGAATTCCGGGACGGAATTCCGACTATATGTGGCTGGCCTAATTATTACCCTGTATTAGCAATCTGATTGCGATGAGTAATAATACAGGGTCAAATTAAATTAGCTAGTGAAACTCCACAGACGTGATGGGTATCGATATCTAAACATGATGAACTAGTTAGCTGCGACACATATACAGGTTCAAATTAAATTAGCTAGCGAAACTCCGCAGACGTGATGGGTATCGATATCTAAATATGATAAACTAGTTAGCTGCGACACATATACAGGGTCAAATTAAATTAGCTAGCGAAACTCCGCAGACGTGATGGGTATCGATATCTAAACACGATAAACTAGTTAGCTGCGACACATATTCAGGGTTAAATTAAATTAGCTAGCGAAACTCCGGCCAACGTAAATTCGTACGTGTCTAATAGTAACAAGCTATAGATTCACTGCATGCGAATCTATACCTTGTTATGTCGTTACTGTGCCGCCGTGTCGTAATGCCGCCCGGTCGTTTGGAATCTATACCTTGTTGCCATTAAACACGTACGAATTTCCGTTGGCAAATCCGAAACGAAAACAGTTTCTCGTTCTGGCGACGAAAGGTACCTAGGTAAGTATAAGCAGCTGATAGGTAGGTACCTGCTTAGGTACGCATATTACTTATACGTACCTACCTATATCTTTTTATCGAAACGCTTGATTGATGGTTACTAGTAAAATGTTAGATAGGTACTCAAATTACTTACCGTTTCATTCTTTTTATTCTCCTCTTGTATTTTATTTTCAAATTACGCTTAGTGCGTCTTTTTTGTCACCCATATTGATTTTATAAATAAACTTATATTAACACAAATATTTCCTATGTAGTATTACTAACTATATACTAAAAACTACTCTAATATTTACACACACAAAAACTATTAAAATCAACAAAATAGGTATTTGTTTACAATACTTTCTAATGGTATTGTCACCAAAGAAAAAATGCGGGAAAAAGTGGTACAGGTCCGTTCAGCACTGCGTCTCGTCCCGCACTAAATTAATAGGCGACAGAGGGGTTGCTCACGCGATTGAGTGTCGATTTATGTAAAAAATTATGACTATAATTAATTAGAAAAGTTATTTAAAAAAATAAGCCGAGGATTCCCTAGGTATTGTATTGTGTAATATCATGATGACTATAAAAAAACCTAGCGATTAATAGTTTCGAAGAAAAAAGGTTTTATATTTCTAAAACAGGGGTTACTTCTCATGTATGTTAATGATATTTCAAATTATTTTTTATTTTTTTCGAAGTGAAGGGGACATGTGTTTTATTGTGTAGTTTAACATATATTTTTTTAAAGATCATTATGGTACGGGTTATGGAGAAAAAAGGTTTTAAACTTCTTCAGTTCCAGCCTGATTTACATATAGCACCGCCTTAAATATATATCTATTCCTCATCTATCGCTGTTGCACCTACCACTGTTTGTCTCTGCATCACCCAAAGGTCGACTGGTAGAAAATGCCTATGGCATTAAGTCCGCCTCTGTACATTTTGTGTGCTTAAAGTATTAAATAAATAAATAAATAAATAAATAAGTCTTGTTCTTCACCTCTTAATGAAAAAAAAAAAAACTAAATGCATTATTTTACGCTAGCTCACGTTAGGCAGGTGAAAACTAACGCGTTGATAAAGGGCGAAGAATTGAATACTGAAGATAGCACAGTATATTTGGGCTTAACTTTGGATGCTAAGCTTCAGTGAGGCCCACATATAGATAAATTGTCAAAAAAGCTAAGCTCCACAACATACGCTATTAGGAGAATTCGTAACTGAACTAACATAGAGACAGCCCGTTCAGTGTACTTTATCTATTTTCATAGTGTAATGTCGTACGGTATTCTGTTGTGGGGAAATGCAGCCGATATTCAGACTATCTTTGTTTTGCTGAAAAGAGCTGTTCGATTCATTTATACATTAAGTCCGAGACAATGTCTCATAAAGAGATTTAAGGAGATTAATATAATGACTGTGCCTTCTCAGTACATTTTTGAAAAAAAAAATATTATATATGTCCATAAAAATATAAAATAGTTTAAAAAATACAGTGATATCCACAATACGTATATAAACACTAGGAACAAACACAAATTGGTTGTACCTTCAACAAGGTTCAAGAAAATAGGTGGCTCATTCAGGTGTCAATGTATACGCTTTTATATTAATCTTCCAAACCACGTTCAAGATCTAAGCCTTAATAAATTCAAATCATTCTTTAAACGCAAGTTGTGTCAGAAAGCTTTTTATACCGTTAAAGATTATATTGAGGACAAAAAAAGGCTTGGGATTGAGCTGCTCCAAATTTTTCTTTTTTCTCTTTTTTATTATTGTATACTGAATGTTGATATGAATATTTACTTTATAAAGTATTATATTATTTTTAACCGACTTCAAAAAGGAGGAGGTTATGTATGTTTGACCATATCTCCGTCGTATATAAACAGATTTGCAAAATTCTTTTTTGTTTAATAGTGGTTTATTCCGAAATGTCCCATCACATTTCCAGTCCCATTTAAATTTCATATAGATCTGATGATGGATTCCGGAGACAGACAACGGAACTCTTCAAAAAGTTACAGCAAATCAACCGCGATTGATTGCAACCTAATTGTTTACGCAATCACACATCATAACATCACACCTGTACTGTACTCGAAAGGGTTACATATCAAAGTTAGTTAGACTGGAAGCTAGTTGTAGCACATAATATTCAAGCTTGAATTATACAATGTATTTATTGGTCAGCTGATTTTCTATGAGAATACACGAAGGATGATGAAATAAGTCCACGCAATCTTACTTAATTTCTGCCAAAGCTCTTTCGTCGTGCGGCCTGTTGAGTAATTTATTTGCCTCTAAGTCACACAATGCTATTCCTTCTAAGGTTTTCACTCGACTTAAAGCTACATATTGCTCATCCAATACCGAACAACGACGTAGTTACGAATTTAGATAAAACGTAATTGTGTCGTTCCCAATAGAATAAAGATGTAATTACGAATTTAGCTAAAACGTAATTACGTCATTGTTCTATTAGATGAGCGATATACTAACTTGGCCTTTGGCGAAGTTTTTTTCCCCTAAATCTATGACAGCTCTATCCAACGTTGTACACTGTAATTTGTGAACCGTAACTGGCCAGCTCAATATTAAGGGCAACATCCTTCGCTCTACATTGCCAAACCGTTGAGATTTCGTCTATAACAAGCCAGTTCATATTACGCCATTTTTTTCCCCGGGGATCATTGTTGAGATCAAAATTTCGAGAACGGAAGCGACCAAACCGAAAACGCACCATGCGTTCACTTGCGGTATCTTGTCCATACACGTCGTTAATATTGCTTGCTGTCTGTGTTGCGATATTGCCACAACGGAACTCGTATTCGAAAATAGCGCGCAATTTCGATTTTTCCATGGTTACAGAAACATCGATATCAAAGCAAAATCCAACGGCAGGAAAACAAATGAACAACCGATCTTTTTTTAATGTCATCTATGCTATAAAATTAATTTGAATTTGGAATTCTAAATAGAATTAAAGATTGATCTTCACACCAGCCGGTATCAAAAAATCGGCAATTTCATAGGTAAAGACCTATTATTAATGTTATCATCCTACATTAAAACTACCAGTAGGCCGTAGTCAAAATCTCGAGGCTAACCTTCATTAAAAAAAAAAAAATAATTAAGCGGTGTATTTTGTCTCATAATCTTTAAGCCAAAGTGTTTACCTTTTATATCGGTTATCTTGACAAAGATTGTAATTCAGGGAGATGAATGAGGCTGAACGACACAAAATCCCTTTTTTGTTCATATTATTATTATATTATAAATTGTTTGCCAGCAGTTCCCAACAAAGTTGGAACCTCGCTGAGCAGGCGATATTAAGTTGTTAAGTCCTCAAAAACTTTGTAACTCCTTCAATATCTTCGAGATATGAATCTACGTTTTGTGTTATCGTAAATTGTTTTAGATTTACTTTGTATACTCAATCATAATGAGAGAATTTATGACTTTGATGATTGTGCATAATTTATTTTGTATATTTTTTTATTATATTACAGATTCACAATCGACGGACCAGCGAATACAAAGTGGCTCCTTTCGCCTTTATTAGTTTACCTTCGTCATACCTTCGAATTGTAACGCTAACGGTGCGAGGATGGAATATTTCCGAAAAAGTTTAAAAGTACCGTAATTTCATCGGCATCTAAACGGAGGCGATGCAATCTTGGCAGAAATAAAATATGAATAAAATGTTGATATTTCCCTAGGGGACTCTTTTTACAATCTGCTCCTATATTTATTTTATTTTATAGAAGGTACATTCTTTATGTCATAAAGAATGTACCTTCTATAAAATAAAATAATAATATTAACAAATAGCTAATTACAAGCCACCCCATATAGTTCAAAAAAAGTCGGTAAAAAAGAAAATACATAATCAGTTATTTAGTAAAGAGAGTAGCAGACAAGTTAACTATCCTTGAAAAATAACTGTGCCAAATGCCGTCTTAAGGTCACTACACTGGTGCAGAATAAGTCGAAATTAAGGTCCATAGAAAGAACGTTGAAACGAAGTGCACTTCTTATTGAATAAACATTACGCGTATAATTAATTAGTCATTGCGAAAGGAACATTTAATATTGGTCGCCGACGTAATCCCATCAGATTCGTGCGTAATGACAAATTAGCAACGAGTTCAGGACAGTCAATGTGGCCATTTGCGATACCCAATACCTAGTAGACTCATGTCTCCAATATGACGTCTCATCTCCAGAAGAAGGAAGTGGTACCGTTTGCAGCGGTGCTCGTAGTCAACTGAGTAAGTAATATTACTTATTATTGTACTATTGCTCCACTATTTCATTTATAGTTAATATTCTTGTACTCCTGATTATAATAATACGATCAAAAGTATCAGAAACTAACACAGACGTTAATTCAAAACAATTCAAATATGCTAGCTGAGAATCAGAACGACATCTTAAATATTAATCTAAGAGAAGCGAACGGTACGGAAACTAATTCAATAGAGAGTTTGTCCAGTCATCTGCAATGCATGCCAAGATTCTGAACGCTACGACAACGCTACGGCTACGCTGCATCTACGCGACGGCTACGAAACTGCTACGTGTTTGACTACGCTGCTACGTAAACACTACATGCACTCCTTAGATTACTGTGAGCAATCGACTGATGTATGCTTTCATCTCGACGGTTACGGATACTAAATATACTTTAAGAGGTTCACTGTGGTGTCAAAGTAAAAGGAGATAAGTCAATAAACACATTTTTCAACAGGTAAAAGAAGCTCTTTACACTTTTTTAGTATTTTGTTGTGTCTGACTAAACTGGATTTGCAATTTGAGTTTTGCGAAATTGTAACACAAATACTGACTCATTTCCCTTTTAGCTTAATAGATATTAATGTTTAGTATCATATTATGAAAATAAACCGTTTTTAAATATTTATGACTTATTCCCTTTTACCTTAACACCACAGCAGCGTTGTGCCGTCATAAGTCTGAACTTTATGAATTCCTTCAATATAGTGATAAGACTGTAAACAATATCAATTCAATTATTAACGGTAAACAAGGTACTGTCAATAGAGCACTACCTGTAAATGAGCCTTTAGCAACTACAAATAAAAATAAACCAGGAAATAATGGATTTCAGAAATAAATAATACAAATCCGCTTCCTAAAGATGGAATAACCATTTAATATCAAATAATGTGCAGGTGAGATCGATACTGTCGATAAACTCGATATCGAAATAAATTCCAACATGCGGTGAAGTGATGTCCAGAACTGATAAAAGTTATCACAGAACTCAACTGACAGTATATATATTACATTACCTTCGATAGAATTCGAATAATAAATTAAACACTTAAAGGTTGTAATAATTAAAACAATATTTATTCATGTTCATCATTGTTTGAATAAATAACACTGGATTACCTACAAAATTAATATGTAATAAATAAAAAAAATACCTAAATAGGTACAGTGTAGGTAGACAGTACATAGTACAGTCACGATCTAGGATTGTTCAGCTACTAGCTTATCATCTTAGCTTGGTTGTGTTACACGAATGCCGCTCGTTTTTCATTATTGAAATGTCACATGTCAAATTTCACGCGCGACATTCGTGTAACACAACCAAGTTAAGATGATATGCTAGTGGCTCAACAGTTTCGGTTCGTGACTGTACATACTAATTCCATGGTCCGTACATACTATGTATTTCCAGTCATTTGCCATGCTGAGCGTTGACATTTGAGTTACAAATAATGTTCTATTATCTATATCTATAAAAATCAATGCCACTTTTCGTTGTAATTTTATAACTCAAGAACGGGCTCACCTATCCAAATGTTTAGACTTTATTCGGACTATTTAGTAGATGGTTTATGTGAAGTTTGCACAAAATCGGTAGAGCGGTTCTTCATTTATCACATTTTTTGTAACAAATGAATTCAATAAATGGCGGATCATTTTGTAAATGGGGATTTTGCTGTCAAATTGAACCTTTTTTCAGAATTGAAACTTTTCAGTGTTGACAGTAAAAGCATGTTGTTATGTCATTCATGCGGTTATTTCAGTTTGGACGTGCTTCGATTAAAGCAAATTGTCAGCGATAATTATTGCTTTGTGTTTATATTTTTTGTTCAAATGTACTATGTATATAATGTGTGCGTGTACTTTTCTCAGTTTTTTAGCGAGCCGTCCGTGTTTCATATCGCTTACAGGCTTTATTTGAATTAAATTGTCAAACGCATTTACACAAACGGTAAGTTTTGAACTGTTGAAGTGAATTATATGTATGCATGTGTGTTTCTTTATTTGAAAAAAAAAACATATTGTGTACCACTATTAATGTAGCAATTTGTTTTTAATTTGATTTATTCTTTTTTAATTGAAGGAAAAATACCACGAGCCAGACGAGCAAATATAGGTCGCCGAACGCGTAATGCAAATGATTCGTATACGTCATCATGCAAGAAATCCTGATTTTTTGATTACCTTGGAAATGTACAACGAAGCTTTGATAATAATTGAAGATATGTGTCTAACGATTGCAAATAAAGCATTAGTACAATTGGGTATGACCGCACCAAATCGTTAGATGCATGATTTGTTTGATCGTGAATTGCAACGTGAGCAGGAATTCAATTCTAATGGTTTGCGTTTATTTGTACAATCGAATATAACCAAAATGAATATTCAGCAAAAACATGTATATGACACAATCATGCAAGCCGTTTCAATTAATGCAGGTGGATTATATTTCTTGGATGCACCTGGTGGTATAGGTAAAACGTTCGTTATATCATTGATTTTAGCGACTATTCGATCAGAACAGAAAATTGCATTGGCACTTGCATCTTCGGGAATTGCTGCTACATTATTAGAAGGTGGTCGGACCGCGAACTCTGCATTAAAATTGCCATTGAATGTACAGGTGATTGAAACTCCAACTTGCAATATTTCGAGAAATTCTGCTATGGCAAAAGTTCTGCGATTAACGTCAATTATTTTATGGGATGAGTGTACAATGGCGAATAAAAAATCACTAGCAGCATTTAATCGAACAATGCATGATTTACGTGGTAGCAACAGCTTTTTGGTGGTGCTTTGATATTACTGTCAGGGGATTTTCGACAAACATTGCCTGTCATTCCTCGATCAACTCCTGCTGATGAAATAAATGCCTGTTTGAAGTCAAATCCAACGAGGCGGTCAAGAATTCATCGATTCCCGTCCCTAGGATTTCTATAGCAGACGCATCAACGAACTTTCATTAAAATGGCTAAAGTCTATCGGCAATACTTCTTTAAAAAAAATGTTTGATTTTTTCTTTGTTAAACAGTAGAGGTAAGGACCTAATATTTTATTTCAAAATAACAAAATCCACACGGACGAAGTCGCGGGTAGAAGGTAGAAACTCTAGTATATGGTTAATGTTAATTAATAGTAGATGGTTAGATACTAATGTAAAATGTCCCATTCTTCCTAGTTTGGTGTTTATTCAATTACGTGAGTACCTACCATAATATCTAGTAAAGTTAGATCGATCATCTCTATATAGAATTTAGTGCCATATATAATTATAAAAATCAATGCCACTTTTCGTTATAATTTTATAACTCAAGAACGGGCTCACCTATCCAAACCAAATGTTTAGGCTTTATTTAGGCTTTATTCGGACTATTTAGTAGATGGTTTATGTGAAGTTTGCACAAAATCGGTAGAGCGGTTCTTCATTTATCACATTTTTTGTAACAAATGAATTCAATAAATGACGGATCATTTTGTAAATAGGGATTTTGCTGTCAAATTGAACCTTTTTTCAGAATTGAAACTTTTCAGTGTTGACAGTAAAAGCATGTTGTTATGTCATTCATGCGGTTATTTCAGTTTGGACGTACTTCGATTAAAGCAAATTGTCAGCGATAGTACCAACGGATTGATCGCTATACCGAACAATTTTTGTACAATTGCGCAATCGATAGATGAATTGATTGAATGTGTTTTTCCGAATATTCTTCAGAATTACAGAAATCATGATTGGTTGAGAGAACGCGCCATTTTAGCACCGAAGAACATTCATATGAATGCCATTAATTTTCGAATTCAAGCGAAACTGCCAGGTGTAGCCACGACATATATAAATCAATTGACAGTGTTATGAATCAAGATGAGGCAATGAATTATCCAATTGAATTTTTAACTTCATTGGAACCGGCTGGTATGCCACCGCATTGCATGAATCTGAAAAATGGTTCTTTGATTATATTATTGCGAAATATTAATCCACCAAAACTGTGTAATGCCACCAGATTGGCAGTGAAAAAGTTATTGCCAAATTTGATTGAAGCTACGATCTTAACTGCAAAATCAAAAGGAGAAGTTTGTTTGATAGGGATACGCCCCTATGATTCCAACTGATACGAGTATGCCATTTGAATTCAAACGATTACAATATCCTGTGCGTTTATCATTTGCGATGTCCATCAACAAGGCCCAAGGGCAAACACTTAACGTTTGTGGTGTGAATTTGGAGGAATCATGTTTTTCACATGGCCAACTTTATGTTGCCTGTTCCAGAGTCGGTACCCCCAGCCGTTTGTTTATTCATGCTCAAAATGGAAAAACAAAAAATATTGTTTATCCAAATGTTTTGGATTAAGTTTTAAAATAGCTAGCAATGAATAAAATATTTTTTTGTTTGAATAAATGAATTTGATGTTCCAATTATTTTTTTTTTAATATTTCACTTTCTACGTAGCGAAGCACGTACCGGGCCGCTAGTATAATTATATATGGCACTAAATTCTACATAGGGATGATCGATCTAACTAGTGGCCCAGTACATGCTTCGCTACGTATAAAGTGAAATATTAAAAAAAAAATAATTGGAACATCAAATTCATTTATTAAAAAAAAAAAAATATTCATTGCTAGCTATTTTAAAACTTAATCCAAAACATTTGAATAAACAATATTTTTTGTTTGGTGCATCCAAGAAATATAATCTACCTGCATTAATTGAAACGGCTTGCATGATTGTGTCATATACATGTTTTTGCTGAATATTCATTTTGGTTATATTCGATTGTACAAATAAACGCAAACCATTAGAATTGAATTCCTGCTCACGTTGCAATTCACGATCAAACAAATCATGCATCTGACGATTTGGTGTGGTCATACCCAATTGTACTAATGCTTTATTTGCAATCGTTAGACACATATCTTCAATTATTATCAAAGTTTCGTTTTGTACATTTCCAAGGTAATCAAAAAATCAGGATTTCTTGCATGATGACGTATACGAATCATTTGCATTACGCGTTCCGCGACCTATATTTGCTCGTCTGGCTCGTGGCATTTTTCCTTCAATTAAAAAAGAATAAATCAAATTAAAAACAAATTGCTACATTAATAGTGGTACAGTCACGAGCACGAATATGTATACACTAAGGGAAATTCAAAAGCGATTTTCTCGTGAAACAGCGATAGCAATTTAGAGATCCCTACCTGTTTCATAATTCTATGTTATCCAAAACGCTATGTTTGTAACAACATACGATTATAATCAATACAATAGAAGAAATACAGTTTTAAAATTGGCTAAGTGTATACATACTAATGCTCGTGACTATACACAATATGTTTTTTCAAATAAAGAAACACACATACATACATGTTATTCACTTCAACAGTTCAAAACTTACCGTTTGTGTAAATGCGTTTGACAATTTAATTCAAATAAAGCCTGTAAACGATATGAAACACTGACGGCTAGCTAAAAAACTGAGAAAAGTACACGCACACATTATATACATAGTACATTTGAACAAAAAATATAAACACAAAGCAATAATTATCGCTGACAATTTGCTTTAATCGAAGTACGTCCAAACTGAAATAACCGCATGAATGACATAACAACATGCTTTTACTGTCAACACTGAAAAGTTTCAATTCTGAAAAAAGGTTCAATTTGACAGCGAAAAGTGGCATTGATTTTTATAATTATATATGGCACTAAATTCTATATAGAGATGATCGATCTAACTTTACTAGATATTATGGTAGGTACTCACGTAGTTGAATAAACACCAAACTAGGAAGAATGGGACATTTTACATTAGTATCTAACCATCTACTATTAATTAACATTAACCATATACTAGAGTTTCTACCTTCTACCCGCGACTTCGTCCGTGTGGATTTTGTTGTTTTGAAATAAAATATTAGGTCCTTACCTCCACTGTTTAACAAAGAAAAAATCAAACATTTTTTTTTTAAAGAACTATTGCCGATAGACTTTAGCCATTTTAATGAAAGTTCGATGATGCGTCTGCTATAGAAATCCTAGGGACGGGAATCGATGAATTCTTGACCGCCTCGTTGGATTTGAAATTTTGCCCCGCTGCTCATTGTTGAGATCTTAATTTCCAGAACGGAAGCAATCAAACCAAAAACGCACCGTGCGTTCATTTGCGGTACCTTGTCACACGTCGTTAATATTACGTGTTGTCTGTGCTACGTTGGTGCCACGACGGAACTCGTATTCGAATATAGCGCGCAATTTCGATGTTTCCATGGTTACAGAGAAATCTATATCAAAGAAAAATCGAACGGCGAGCATCGATCTCTAGTTGTTTATTAGTGATCGATGACGGCGAGAAAACAAATGAACAACTGATTAAAAAAAATATATATTATAAAATTAATTTTAATTTGTAATTCTAACATTAGCCGGTATCAAAAATCGACAAGACGCAACGACAGGCGGTTTTCGATAATTTTCATATATTTTCTTCAAAGCTCTGTTATACTTGGCGTCGAGTTGCAGAGTCGCAATGACAGGCTAGGGGAGTCGCAAGCTCTGGCTTGTAGCAGCGTCTAGACGCGCGGTGCACGCGCACACCCGTTGCCAGTCGCTTGCGACAGGTCAGCGTCTTGTCGACGGTCTGTCGCAGTCGCATGTCGCATAGTGTGCGAGGTGGTTAAAAGCTAATTCAATTAGATTTTACTTTTTTCTACCTTTTGATTCAAATCCTGAATCAAAGAGAAATCTGTGCTCTTAATAAACTAATTAGTTCGGCTGCGGTTAATTTCAATTGCATGCGCTTGGAAGCTAGCATTAATTAGATGTGTTATCTTAGGACATGGAGCGTGTATTAGTGTTATTACAGGAGATAATATGAATGGTACCTAAGTGCACCCTGATGGTATACGCAACTTGTAAATAGTAACTGTTTAACACTTTCTCTGCTCGGGAAGCAGACAATATTTAACAATCATTCTGAATGATAATGTGGTTGGTGGGACCGGAAAAAGGTTATTAATAGTTTTTGAACAATATATTCAATTTTAAGTGTTATAAGTAGTTAGCTAGGGAGAAGATCACGAAAAGTGCACCAAACTACTCTGTAATTTTATTAAATAAAATAACGTGCTCTGAGTCGCAAGATACTGCCTAGGTTCTTATGAGAATGTGGTTGAAATCAACAGATAATGTGGTGCAAGTGTAAATAAACGTAAAATACCATCGTCCATAGGCGATCGCGGGCTGACAGTATTTGCTAACCTATAAGGTTTCAGTTAATCACTTAAAAGGACATATAATACATTCCATATTTAACTAACCCAAAAATGTAGGTCTAGACCACTATCAATGCTACACTAAGTCTCAATTTTTCAACAAGAATCCAGTTTAGAAAGCTCAAAAAAGAAAACTAAAACTTTGTGTACTTCATAAACAGTCCTAGAAATATACTATCGACAGTCGAGCAGTCTAATCCGAAGATGATACGTCGCCGGCAAAGTACATCATTTGAGGATGGACCCACCGAGTGAATAGCTCACTGAAGGATGGCGCTCAACTTATACTGGGAAAGTTTTTATTAAAAACCGTCTGCGTTATCCGCTGTCTCTCGAGTCTTTATGTTGTGGTAAAATATTTTTATTTATTAAATACTACGTCGATTAATAATTATTTTGAAAGTTTCTTTCGTATTATAATTCTGTTAAAACAAATTTGTTATTATCGCGAATCATATTTTGATCAAGATACAATCTGACAGTGACCTACAAATTGCAAAAAACGTAAGAAAGTTTGAATTTAGCGGGCAACCTTTGTGCATTCACCTTAATCATGAATGTGCTGTATACTTATACTTACTCCCTTTAAATATGTAGGTATTACTTGATAATTTTGAATGAAAAGAAATTAATAATGATATCAGCTTAGCTACTGCATAAAGCTAAATAAATAATTTAATTATGACAACAGAGGGGCGATATTTTAAGCCTTATTTTATGATATTGAACATGAGCACGATAGAGTTGAAAAATACAGTCGTAAATTGTAACAAGGCATACATAAAATATGTGATTACTCAATCCCGTTTCAAAATCTCAATTCATATAACAATAAAATGATCCGCAACGATTTAAGTTTATTTAAAGGTACCTCTGAACTGTTCACCGAAGACCGAAGCTATGAATTATGGTAATGTGATGAAAGATTGGTGTTTGAAATCTCATTTTAAAATAATGAAAGAGCAACTTAATGTTGAAATGCTGTTATTCCTTATGATTGCCTGAAATGACGTATTCCGAGAGTACTCAAAGCTTATAGCAAATATAAAGAGTTATAAAAATAACTCTACGAGATAGAAACTTCTTATTTATTAAGACTTTCGTGAGGGTTTGTTTGTCCAGTTTTCACGCCTCAACGCCCCTGACGACCGTCATATATGGCTAGCCAATAGTTTATTACACAAAGACGGACATAGTTACATATTGAATATCAATTTGCCTAGCCTTTTCCCAAATACTTATGTTGGGGTCGGCTTCCAGTCTAACCGGATGTAGCTGAATACCAGTATTTTACAAGGAGCGGCTGCCTTGCCCCTTGGTAAGAGTTACATATTGAATATAATAGGTCTTTACTTATGAAGTTGCCGTTTTACAATACTGGCCATTTGAAACGTAATTCATGTATGGCTGGCAATAAATTCAAAATTCAAATGAATTTTATTTTAAAAGTATGGAATTATATTTTCAAATTCAGTGTTTGTTTATTGATTTCACTACATTTGTGTCTTTTTCATCAATATGGATACGATAAAAATACGAGTAATTATGAAATAGGAGTTCCGTCGCGGTAGCAATGCCGCACAAACAGCTCGCAACATTAATTACGTGTACGGAGTGAATACTACAAACGAACGCACGACTCGTTATTAGTTTGAACGCTTCCGACATGGAAATTTTTGATCTAAAAAATGAACCCCACGGTCACCCGAACACTAAAGTCAGCAACGACGAATTAAAGGCGATAGTGGAAGCTGACGATACTCAATCTACGACTGAGTTAGCAGCAGCTTGCAACGTTAGCATCAAAACAATAATGGTCCATTTGTGTAAAATCGGCAAGGTAAAAAAATTGATAAGTGGGTGCCGCAAGAACGGAACGATCGCCAACGCGATGAACGCATTGAGGTATGCCTTGCGTTGCGAACAGACACAGAAAGGAAGGGTTTTTTAACCCCATTGTCACTTGCGATTAAAAATGGATTCTTTTTGATAATCGTAAGCGGTCATCATGTTGGTTAGACCCTGGTTCAGCGCTTAGGCAATGCTCCATACGAAAATTTACCCCTAAAAAGTCATGGTCACAGTTTGGTACAATTCATCACAGGTTCTTACCAAATGGGACCAGCATTACTGCGGATGTGTACTGTGAGGAACTAGACACAATGATCGAGAAGCTCGCAAATCTCCGGTTAGCCTTGGTTAATCGATCGTCCCCGCTGCTCCTACACGACAACGCTCGACCTCATATGGCACAACAGACGATCTCTAAGCTATAAGAGCTAGGATTGGAAGTTTTGCGGCCTCCACCGTACTCACCAGACCTTGCGCCGACAGACTTCTACTTTTACGAAATTCGGACAACTCCTTGGTAGGGAAAAAATTCAATACCCAAGAGGCAGTACAAATGCCTTTGAAGAGTTTGTTGGCTCCCGTATACCTGACTTCTTCACGAAGGGCATTGAAAAATTACCACTGCGCTGGCAGAGATGCATCAATAGTATGGCTGCATATTCTGATTGATAGAAATAAAAAATATTTATATAAAAATTACTTTAACTTTCTGCATACTTTAGTATGCAGAAAGCAGCGGCAATTTCATAGGTAAATCAATTTCATATACGTATATAATATTATATTGAATATTCAAATTCAACTAGTATACTATACATACATGCCCAATGCTAGGTGAACTTTAGGCAAAAGCAAGTGCATCAGGAAGGAACGGATCATCATACGTCTGTCGCTTCTTGACGACAACAAAACTTCAGCCTTTCGACAATCTTCACTTATATCGTCGCTTGCACCCAACGCACTTAACTATGACTTAGAAGTTTTCCAGTTATTCTCTGAAGGTAGGCGGGAGAGGAAACGCAAACCGTGGCTTTCAAGTTTGAATGTACGTAAGAACTCATGGTAAGAACCAAACTTAGTTAATTGAAAACTTGACTTATGTAAGATGAGAAATGACTTTGGCTACGATTCAGTTTTACACTACTTTAATTGGAGAATGACATTATTTTTCAATCACTGTTACTTGAGTCAATTCCACGGTACAGCGATGAAACTAAATCTATACTTATAATATAATATGCCAGCAGTGCGAAAGTAAAAAAAATAAAATAATCTATACAAATAATAAAACTGAAGAGTTTGTTTGTTTGTATGTTTCAACGCGCTAATCTCTGGAACTACCAGTTGGATTTGAAAAACTCTTTTTGCATTTCAGAGCTGAATTCTTGAGAAAGGCTATGGGCTATTTAACATCACGCTAGGGCTCTTAGGAGCAGAGCAAAAAGAAAAAGTCGGAAAGAACGCTAAGCAAAAACGAAGTAATGGCGCTGGCAGGCGATGCAACGGGGTGGGTCGGGGAACAAGCACACGGACGAAGTCGCGGGCCGAAGCTAGACTACACCTACTAATAATAAAGCTAAAGGGTTTTTTTTTGTTTGTTTTTTTGAACGCGCTAATCTATGGAACTACCAGTCGGATTAAAAAAATCTTGATGCATTTGATAGCCCAATTCGTGAGGAAGGCTATAGGCTATTTGATTTCATGCTAGGACCCTTTCCCAAGGGTCAAGAAAAAAGAAAACAGTCAGAAAGCATGGTAAGTGAAGTCATAGCGTGGGCAGAACTCAGAAGCTAGTTATAAATAATCCTACTCCTATCTTAGAAAGAGACAAAAGAAAATTATCGCTGAACCTTGAATCATTTTTCATTCTGCCTAGCCTTTTCCCAACTATGTTTGGGTCGGCTTCCAGTCTAACCGGATGCAGCTGAAAACCAGTATTTTACATGGAGCGACTGCCTATCTGACCTCCACAACCCAGTTACTGGGTAATACGATACCCCTTGGTAAGACTGGTTGTCAGACTTTCGGGCTTCTGACGACCCGTAACGACTGTCAAAGATCCTCGAATGACAGCCGGGACCAACGGCTTAACGTGCTTTCCGAGGCACGGAGGAGTCTCGGTATGTAAAGATGGTCACCCATCCACAGACCAACCCCGGCAAGCGTAGCTTAACCTGGTGGATCGACCCGTGCGGCTGTTATTACTTAGCCACGAGCTCCTCTGAATCGCTGAACCTTGAATATGACCGAAATATTGTGCTTAAGTGAGTAAAAATTTGGACAGGATAAAGTGTGGTTCTTTCAGGTAAATAAAATATAGAAATACATTTTAGTTTAGACGATACTCTATAAAATTGAGCCATTTCCATGCCGAGATCAATTTATTCACAAGTTGTATATCTAAAGTGCAGCCAGAGTATCTTCGAGAAGTGTCCTTTTCCATGTCAAATTGAAATCTTTATCCTTTTTGTAAGCCTTGAAGGCTTCAAAAAACTTTGCCCTGTCTGCTATTTTAACAAACAAAAAGCCCTAAAAATAATGTTGTCATCAAACTAATTAATTATTAACAGCTTTATCTGACATTATTCATAGCCTTATTAAAAAAACGTTGGCTTATAAATATTTATCTTTCCGCACCGAAAACGGGATGATTTTATAAATTCACTGAAGTCAGTTTTGGGCACGTTCATGTAAATAATGAATGGAAGGATTCCGACATACCGGCCTCCGGTGCTTATCTTCGAGATAATCCATGATATTGCCGATCTCAGGTGTTTTGGCGATACAATAGTGATGTATTAGCATTATGGGAAGCTTATATACTCGTAGGTAGGTAGTACATAAACCTACGCAGTGATAATTTACATCGCCTTTAGGTTCTTGATTCTTTTTGTGTTCGTCCAATCACAAATGAGTCCAGTTGACCTAATTTCTATTGATTCCTTGAGACAAAGGCGGTTCTTTATTAATAAGAGTTGACTTAAAAGTCATCTCTTGAAAAGTAAGATTAATTAACTCTTTTGTTAAAACTAAGCTTTGTTGAATTTACACAATCAAAACGTTAGAAATAATGTGAAATCAAAAATATTATACGGTACTATTTACTGTTCTTTTGTCGAGTTGGTCCGTAGATGGGTGACCATCTTTACATACCGAGATTCCTCCGTGCCTCGGAAAGCACGTTAAACTGTTGGTCCCGGGTCATTTTTAGATCTCTGACAGTCGTTACGGGTCGTCAGAAACCCAGTAGTCTGACAACCAGTCTTGCCTAGGGGTACGGTATTACCCAGTTAGTGGGTTGTGGAGGTCAGGTTAGACTGGACGCCGACGTCAACATAGTTGGGAAAAGGCTAGGCAGATTGATTGATTTACTGTTCTTAAAGAACAAAAAAAAAAAAAACAAAGTACAAATCTTAACTATAATGGATCTACTTTGTTGCTCATGTTTCATTTTACTTAATTTTCTTCAACAGCTGCCGGCGAAAATAAGCAGATGATGCATCATAGTAATACATTTTCCTTTCATTCCGAGATACCGAAGATTGCATAGAAAATATTACGTTGAAATTTTCTCCTTTGGCAGTCTCAATAATATCAGTTTGAAGCTTGGTAATAATATCTTTGACGTTATTCATCTTCACTGCTGCACTGTGCGGTTTCTTTTATGTACTTTATTTAGTGAAAATGGAAAACAGAAATGATGCATACTGTACCTTATACATATTGTTCTTCTATTACAATTCTTTTTTAAGTGTAATTTCTTAGGCGTCGATTCGATAACTGGACTAGAATTGAGAGTGAAACAAGGAAGCGTCACGTTTAGGCACATTTCTTTGCATGAGAGAGAAGAAAGATATAACTCTCTCTCTCTCTCTCTCTCTCTGTGTCCCTCACACTAAATCTCTTTTCTTCTTTAGTTTCAGGGTTCCATACCTCAAAAGGAAAAAACGGAACCCTTATAGGATCACTCATGTGTCTGTCTGTCCGTCTGTCACAGCCAATTTGCTCCGAATGTAATGGACCGATTAAGTTCAAATTTGGTACACTTATTAGTACACTTATAATTACCAAACCACGACCAATCTGTGACCCAAACACGGATGTGTAACGTAAATAAATTAATTTCGAATATGGGGGTCAATTTTGGGGGCAAATAAGAGAAAAAAGGATTTGCAAACTGTACTGTGTGACATATCAAATGGAAGGGCTTACTGTGTGGTTCTCAAATATATATATTATTTATTTTATATTTTTAAAATAAACTGTTATAAAGTTATTTTAAAAAATAAACAATAATTGAGCATTCCGAAACTAATGAGCCTAAAATTTTGAAAAAAATACAGAAAATAGTTCTATACCTACAGATTACAGAAAAACCTATAAGAAGTCTATGGTCTTAAAATAACATGGTAAATCTCTCAATATTGTGCGTACGAACTTAAATTTGCAGTTGGAATGTATGGGAGAACATGTTTTTCAACTACAATGCTAAGTTTGGTCTTGGGATAAATTCATCCCAACTACGGAACCCTTCGTTGTGCGAGGTCCATGTACTTGGCCGGTTTTTTTAAGAAGTTTCACTTCTATCACGTGTACGTTGTCAGTCAGTCGGTCAGTCATGTGTCGTGTCATTTTTTTAAGTATAATAAGTAGGTACCTATTCCTAGAGTAACACAACGTTAAGTAGTAGGTATGGAATAATTCTATAATTACTGCTTCATAAAATTGTAAATCACCTCACCTATTTTGACGATTTTGAATTCTGTTTGACATTAGCATCAATATGACATGTAACTTAATCTATTTGACATTTATTGTATTTTAAATTTGTATTGATATGCATGTACCTATTAATATTAACTTTGTTACCAATGTTTACATAATTCCACATAGTTAAGATATCTTAAAAGTTAAAAATTTGTGTTAAAAAGTAAATTTCGACAATGTTAATAAAATATGTTTGTACGCCACTGAGCAAAACATAGAGGATCTACCTATCTGAAACATCTCGTACACTGTTATAATTTGACCTATGTTTACAAAAAAATCAGAATTAGAATCAGAATCAGAATCATTCTGATTCTGATTCTAATTCTGATTTTTTAACACAATATTATAAATTGTAGTCACTTTTCGTGACTGTCTCTGTGACTGCATGTCAACGGATTTTGATTTTGCGGTTTTCACCATATTTAAAGAAAATACCGGAAGGTACAACCCTAATATCTTCAAAGTGAGTGTGAACAGGCTTCTTCTGGGTAAGCTCACTCCATCGTCCACTTTGTTTCTGTCGCCTCCGACCTAGACTAGAGTCAAGAGCAAACCAATCTCAAATAAAAAAAAAGTTCATGTGTATAATACAAACAATCTGCCTGCCTAGCCTGTTTCGGATTCTAGTCTAACTGGATGCAGCTGAATACCAGTATTTTACATGCAGCGACTGTCTATCTGACCTCCACAACCCAGTTACTGGGTTATGCGATACCCCTTGGTAAGACTGGTTGTCAGGCTTACGGGCTTCTAAGGACCCGTAACGACTGCCAAAGATCCACGAATGACAGCCGGGTCCAACGGCTTTACGTGCTTTCCGAGGCACGGAGGAGTCTCGGTATGAAAAGATGGTCATCTATCCACGGACCAACCGCAGCAAGCGTAGCTTAACCCGATGGATCGACCCGTGCGGCTGTTATTACTTAGCCACGACCATGTGTATAATACATTACTTAATATTAAAGTACATATTATTAAAAATAAATCCTGATGTTTTGTCAAGTCGTAAAAACCGTGCGAGGCCCTAGTTCAAAATAATCCATAAAACATGAAGAGAGAGAAGATATATTATGATCAAAACATTCAAGTATGACTAATTTTATTCATATGACGTGAATTTTTTGATCATAATATCTCTTTTATGCGGGGGTTTGCATTTACAAAACCCCACAAAACTATTCAGGAGTTTATTCTATGCGATTAATTTAAACTGAGCAAAAGCAATAAATCTAATAAAGTTGCCTGAGTATAAATTGATAGTGCAAGGTTTAAAGTTTATTCCAATAGTCGCCTACCGTCGGCGGCGTCCGAGCGGGCGGCGCGTGCTAAATAAATTTCAAAATCGATGAGTTCTTACTACTTATTTACATTAAAATCTTTCTGCTTTATCAAGCAAGTCCGCCTGAATTCCCTGTCGTTAGACATTCACTTTTTGCATCAATACTTCGGTCTTTGATGCAGACGGAATGGTTGGCTACACTCTGTATAATTAATACGTGGATAGTTATCAAATCCCATTACTTGATCAGTCGTGTGGAGATCTCTTTGTCTACGTTGTAATATATTGTCTTATTTAGCTGAAGACATTTGCAGTAAACCACTTTTCAACCTTATGACCTTTGTAATAAGGTTGAAAAGTGGCTCACCGCAAATGTCCGAGGTTGTACGGTCATAGACCTATAATGTTAAGCAATTTTCAAACATATTCCCTTTACCCCTTTACGAACTGTCGTTTTGTTTCAAAACGTTGGCAATGACGTAGGTAATCGGAAAAATAATAAAGTGCAAGTTAAAGTTACTTATGGCAGTTGTCCTACCGCTGGTAGCGACTAACTATCGGCTATTTTCTCGCTTAAGAAACGTACAATAGATATACATTTCAGTGTAAACAAAAGAGATGCATATATTAATAGTTGATCGCTGACTATTCACACTGCCAGCGAGGACTAGCTTCACTGGGTTGTCGCTGAGCGACAATAGCTATCAATGATAACACTCGCTCAGTGATACTCACTCAGCGATGCTCGCTTGGCGGTCAGAACTCACGCCGAGAGACCAACCAGCGGTCAGCTAGTGGTGCGAGTAATCGCTCGTCGCACTCGGACACTCGCTGACAGCCCAGCGACAAAACTATCGGAACTTTTGTAAATACATACTTCGGTACTACACACTCGCTGCTTGTTGCTCGCCAACTCGTTTTCAGTTGGACGCAGTAATAAATAAGTCAATGCTCTTGGATCTTTACCAATAATGAAGCAAAGACCCTTTGCATAGTAGACCCTCCCATATGGAAGTAGCTATCACACGTAAAATTAGCTTACGAATCTATTCATATGCCCCGTTTGACAATAAAAAAATGCTACCATTGGTTGATTGGTAAGCAAAACGATTCGTTTTTGTTTATAGGAACCTAGAATTAGTGAAGGTGTTTATCATATTCATTCTTTGACTGGCCTTGGATATGACGTAGTCAAATTTTTGGCTATAATTAGAGTACAATGTTTAACCTGCTGGTGTAATGTTATCTTATCGCCACGTACCTACGTACCCAGTGAGAGTAATGGGTAAAGATGTTTGCCATTAATATCATAGCATTTTGAGATTTAAATAATCTTTACACTATAAGCCGACCCCATCATAGTTGGGAAAAGGCTAGGCAGAATGATTGACTATCTTTGCCTACAGACGGAATAAAAATAAAATTTATAAAATAAAATGAACTCATTTTTATGCCATGCCCAGAAAGATTGTGAGTTTTTAAATGTAATCTATGGACATCTGTTAGTATTTAATCAATATAAAGTCAATCTGCCTATCCTTTTCCCAACTATGTCGGGGATGGCTTTCAGTCTAACGGGATGCAGCTGAATACCAGTATTTTACATGGAGCGACTGCCTATCTGACCTCCACAACCCAGTCATTGGGTAATACGATACCCCTTGGTAAGACTGGTTATCAGACTTTCGGGCTTCTGACGACCAAAGCTCCATGAATGACAGCCGGGACCAACGGCTTAACGAGCTTTCCGAGGCACGGAGGAGTCTCGGTATGTAAAGATGGTCACCCATCGACGGACCAACCCCGGCAAGCGTAGCTTAACCTGATGGATCGACCCGTGCGGCTGTTATTGCTTAGCCACGAGCTCCTCCTAGTATTTAATAAAATAGTTAAAACGGTGATTTAATCACAATATGTGTCACATGCTTAAATATTGTAATTTCAATTTAGGTAAATTCCTAATGAAGCCACAATGTTTCTCAATTCAATTAAGTAATATATTGTGAACATTAGTTTACCTATAAATTGTTACAGAGCCGCAGTGCGTGCGGATTGGTTTGATTACATTAACATATTAAATAGTTTGACATATTCAAAGCCAACCAACCCAAATTGCAACCACAATCTCTGAACTGCTTGTTGCAATTTATTATAATACATATTTTTTTTTTTACTTTTATGGTTTTATTTTAGTTCTAATGCTTACTGCGAAATGCTTTCTTTATTTCTAGTGCCTGATCGACCGAGCTCTGCTCGGGTGAAAAAAGAGAAAACGAATTTTCTCAGATATGAGACCTAGCTAGATCAATTTTTCGCCCCCGTAAATCCCTATATTCGAACGAAATCGTTAGAGCAGTTTTCGAGAACGTGATTACAAATAATAACCCTATTATAATTGTAATCACGTTAGTTCACGTAATTAGTGACCGATACTTAAACACATGATTGTAGTCAAGATAACAAACAACTTTTACAAGAGGACCAAACCTGAAATCGCGAAAAAAAATCTGCTGTTCCCTACATTTACGTATGTTTGCTTATCTCGTCATAATGTAGGGAACATTGAGACACTATTGATTATTAACTGTAGATAGGTAACTTTTTCATAAAAAATATTGATACTTTTCTACAATGTTCTTTTTTCCGAATAATGAAACTTTGAAATGCTCTCCTGTAAAGTTCCAAACATGTCGCTTAATACAAATAGCCCGTGGACCATCGATATGAAGGATATTTGTTGTTTTATGTGAAGGCTCTTTGCTGTGTTTCCTTTATCGAAAAAATGTATTTTGTTACCTATAAGTAGATTGATCGTACCATGCAGTGTAGATTTTAATTTCCTTTTTAAAGTATATTTCAATGTCTCTGTAGTGTCAAACCATAAATCAGTGGGTAACCCGGGTAACCACTATAGATTTATTTTTCTTTTTGGCCAGTCTCTTTTACAGTTCGAAATTGGAACTGGATAAACGGGAATAGGCTAACTCGCACCACACTCGCACTAAAATCCGTATTTATAAATAAGCAATTACTTGCTGCTAAGTAATTTCTTAGTGAAGTCATTACTTGAGGATAGAATTCCTTAATTTGTTACTTCCTGATAATTTAGCTTTCTATTGACAAAAAATGGTTAAAATCGGTCCAGTAGATTCGGAGCTTATTCGGTACAAACAAATTAAAAAATCTTTCCTCTTTATAATATTAGTATAGATTATTCTAAAGTCGAGTAATGTACGTTACTTACTTAAGTAAATGCTTGAGTAAGAATCAACGTTCCATTGCAAAATCAAACGCAAAATGGTCGAGTTCTCTATTCTTAAGTAAATAAAATGGAGTCACCATTACTTGGCTAAGAATTCTAACCTTTGACAGTTCTAACTTCAAGCAAATACTAGATACTAACACTATAGAATAAAAATCTTTACTACTTTTACTTGTTTATAAATACGGGTGTTATACTAGTAGGTAGAGGTTGACCATTCTGAAATGACGCGCCCCACTACCGCATTTACCGTAGTGTATGTATACAAATTTAAATAGTGGGGCGCCTCATTTCAGAGTGGACAAGCTCTACTCGGCTTGGGTCAAATACGGGTTTCTGCGAACTGACTGCGAACAGTAGTAGTATGAAAACTAGGAGCACCTGGGTCTACCCCTAGGGGGATAGCCATCAGAATTTCTTGGTACAACGGATATAAATTGTACATTGCATCTATATTCATATTTAAACTCCGGTTGGGTAAAGCGTTAGTTCTAAAGTTTCCAGTTCCTAGATAATTTTTCATTTCACCACCTGCTGCTCGTTTTATAAAATTCTAGTAAAGCACATTGCATTGTTCTCAACGTATGAAATTGCCGTTTAGTATGCAGAAAGTTAGAATCATTTTTATATAAATATTTTTTATTTCTATCAATCAAAATATGCGCCTGCTATCGATGCATCTCTGCCAGCGCAGTGGTAATTTTTCAATGCCCTTCTTGAAGAAGTCAAGTGCACGAGAGCCAACAAACTCTTCAAAGGCATTTTCTACTGCCTCTCGGCTATTGAATTTTTTCCCTGCAAAGAAGTGGTCCAAATTTTGGAAAAAGTAGAAGGCTGTCGGCGTAAGGTCTAGTGAGTACGATGGATGACGCAAAACACCCAACCCTTGCTCTTGTAGCTTAGACACCGTCTGTTGTGCCATATGAGGTCGAGCGTTGTCGTGTAGGAGCAGCGGGGACGAGTGATTAACCAAGGCTGGCCGGACATTTGCAAGCTTCTCTTTCTCATTGTGTCCAGTTCCTGACAGTACACATCTGCAGTAATGCTGGTGCCATTTGGTAAGAAGCTGTGATGAATTATACCAGCACTGGAACACCAAACAGTGACCATGACTTTTTTAGGGGTAAGTTTTCGTTTGGGCATTGCTTAGGCGCTGAACCAGGGTCTAACCAATATGATGACCGCTTACGATTATCAAAAAGAATCCATTTTTCATCGCAAACTCCCTTCGTTTCTATGTCAAGGCATACCTCAAAGCGTTCGTCGCGTTGGCGATCGTTCAGTTCTGCGGCACCCACTTATCAAGTTTTTTTTTTACCTTGTCAATTTGACGCAAATTAACCAATATTGTTTTGATGGTAACGTTGAAAGCTGCTGCTAACTCAGCCGTAGATTGAGTTGCGTCAGCTTCCACTAACGCCTTTAATTCGTCGTTGCTGACTTTAGTGTTCGGGTGACCACGGGGTTCCTTTTTTAGATCAAAATTTACATGTCAGAAAGAAGCGTTCAAACCAAAAACGAGTCGTGCGTTATTTTGTAGTGTTCACTCCGTACACGTAATTAATGTTGCGAGCTGTTTGTACGGCATTGCTACAGCGACGGAACTCGTATTTCATAATTACTCGTATTTTTTTCGTGACCATATTGATGAAAAGATACAAATGTAGTGAAGACACTAATCAATAAACAAATGACTGAATTTGAAAATAGTATCCCATATTTTTAAAACAAAATTCATTTGAATTTTGAATTATTGCCAGCCATACATAAATTACGTTTCAAATGGCCAGTATTGTAAAACGGCAACTTCGTAGGTAAAGACCTATTATTTAAATATTCTTGTGAACTAAAGCTGAGGTAAAATTTTCGCCAGTAGCGGTTTCTTTGCCGTAGAAATTGGACCATGTTATGCAGAAAGCAGCCATGTCGGGAAAAGTATGAACAGAGTTCTAAGCGTTTTTCTGTCGATGGTTGCATTATGGATGTTTGGACAAGGCTTCATTTGACGGCTCATATCTCCATGATAAATAGAGATATCGACATGGTTGTTTTTGCAAAAAAATCTTGTATGTCGAAATTAGTATGACTGTGTTTATAACTCATTTTTGGAAAAAGTGCCATATGGCTGCTTTCTGCATAACTAGGTCCAATTATACTCTTCTAAAAGTATCTTTTTTATGTTTAGTATCGAGCACAGGACGTGAAACTCACCTGAATATATAACAATAATGGAAGGTATCTATTGATCTATTGGTAGTCAACAAAATACCGTGTATGTACCTAATATTTATTAGGTTTCTAATTGAATGTTGGTCGATTGACTTAGTGGCTAACCATTTGGGTTGTGCACAACGCATCGCTCGTCAATTTGTCATAATAATAAATGACACAAAGATAGGTGTCATCAATTTGCACGATTTTGCATTATGTGAGATTTGAGAGAAGAAGGGGAAGTGTTAGAAATCTTAACAAAACAAAGTGAATAGGTACGTAAATATGTAAACCATTCTAAAAATGAACGACCCTCCACAGCGGTTACGCTCACAATGCTCACATGCAAAGAAGGTGTATAGACGCAATACATAGGTCTTTGCTATTGGTTGCTCAGTCACCGGCGAGACATGAAAGTGGGACTACACGTCGATTTCGCCGCAAAAGTACGATCAACATGTCAACGCAAAAATACTACGTGGCTATAAAAAACGTTGAACAAAACTTGACGTCTATAATGGCTCTAATAAAGGAATGAATTGAAATGTTTGATTATACTATGTGGGAAATTACATGAAGACATGTTAATGATATCGAATATGAAAATTTTTGACATGGATTTAAATTCATTATCTGATTCTGATGAAAGTGATTAGGCATATTGATAAATGAATAATTGGTTAATTAATATTGCATTTCATAACGTTTGTTTGTATTGCATGTCGTATTGCATTATAATCTTTGTAATAAGTCAATAAGTGCTTGAAATAATAATAATTTCTTCATTTATTTTGAGGCAAGAATTCACATAATATATGCAGTAGGTATACAGTAAATGAAATGACCCATATTAAACTCCCTCATCAGTCCCTTTCAGTCTGGTTTCAGGCCCGTTTCAGCTCTCCTTAAAGTGACTGACGATATAAGGCGAGGAATGGAGGACACTAAAGTTACCGTTTTAGTGTTAATTGACTTCTTCTATGCTTTTAATACCGTCAGCCATGAAGTCCTTTTATCCATCCTTTCCTATCTTATGGTCTCTCCGGAGGTATTGGAATGGTTTTCCTCTTATCTTCGGGGACGTCAGCAGTCTGTTCGTGCTGGAGACTCTTCGTCGTCTTGGTGTGATCTTGCAGCTGGCGTCCCTCAAGGCGGTATATTATCTCCTCTTTTGTTCTCCGTTTTTATTAATCTCATTACCACCGTGCTTCGCACTGCGTATCATCTTTATGCCGACGATTTGCAGCTTTACAGCCAGGCAAGTGTTGATAACATTTCTGATGCGATTGGTGAGCTTAACCGGGATTTGGGTGTGGTTAGGGACTGGTCTAATCGATTTGGGGTGGCGGTTAACCCTGCCAAGTGTCAGGCTATCATAATTGGGAGCCCTTACAGCATAAGAAAACTGAATGGCTTAACCGTACCACCTGTAATCTTTGACAGCTCCGTCGTTCCGTTTAGCTCCGATGTTAAGGATCTTGGTCTGCATGTCGACACTTGTCTTGACTGGCGAAAGCAGGTCACGACTGTTCCCCCCCGAGGGGTTCCCGCATTGTCGAGGCGGGGGGGCTCAGTAGCCGTGGCTTGGTCACCCACGGTGAAGCAAAGAGGAACCCGAGGAGGGGCCGCTCGTCAGGGCTTTTTCCAGGAAGTCGACGACGTAGCGGCCAACAGGTAGGTTGCGGTGCCGCTTGGGCGACATCGCAACTGAGGCGAGCCGCGATGTCGTATGGGAGGCATCGCGGCTGAGGGTTGGAGGCCGCGGCGGGAGAGGAGTGCCGGTATTGCGGTGCGCCGCTCTCCCTACCTTCCGCGGCCTTGACGGGGTCGCCACCGTCTGATGTCGGACGCGGTGGGGCCGCAGGGAAGGAGGCGTGTCGGTATTTCGTTGGCCGCTCTCCCTATCCTCTGCGGCCGAAAAGTGGTAGGCGGCCGGGCCACTGACCCGACCGGTCGCAGGGGGAACAAGGGTGACTAGACACGGGGTCGTCTGGCGCCCATGTGCTGGTTTGGTCCATGGGGTGGTCACGGTGCACAATGTGTTCTTGTGCGCCGGTGATGGGGGGTGCTGTGACGGACAGCCGCGGCGGGTTCGCGGTGAGTGCTAACGCGTGCCCGTGTTCCCACCAGAAGCGGTAGAGGAGGACACCGTGGAGTTTTAGTGGGTTGGAGTCCCACATAACTGCACTATCTCCCCGTGATAAAGGTCACGACTGTTAGTAATAAAGTCACCGGAACGTTGCGGTCGCTCTATCGGTTGAAAAACCTTCTCCCAACACACATAAAGGCAATGCTTGTACAGTCCCTAATCTTTCCCATAATTGACTATGGTGATGTGTGTTACTATGACCTGAATGCAGATCTCCTCAATAAACTTGACCGCCTTCTCAATAACTGCATTCCATTCGTTTTCAATCTTCGTAAGTATGACCATGTATCCGGGCACCGATTGCTTTTAAAATAGTTACCCATTCGGCAGCGCAGGGAGGTGAGAGCTCTGTCTATGTTGTTTTCTATTCTCGACCAACCCACTTCTCCTTACCTGACTTCCCATGTTCAATACTTATGCTCTGCCCATAGTAAAAATCTTCGTTCTACCAACAATCGTCTTCTACGATGTCCTTCTCACCGCGCTGGTTTCATTCACTATTCTTTCTTTGTCCAGGCGGTCTTTCTTTGGAATGCGCTCCCTCTGAACATCAGGACGGCAACCAATCGGTTGTCATTTAAAGTGAAGATACGTGAGCATATACGTAAGAAGTTGGCAGAAACATCTCTGCGCTGATTTGTTGGATTCTTTTTCTCCTCTACTGATTGTTATTTCTCCTCTACCGATCGTTATTTCTCCTGACAACGTTTATTCTGATTATATGTATATATATATATGTATATATTGTTGTATTTATTCTTTTATTTTATAGTTATTTTCGTGTTATCTATCCTTTATATTGCACCTGCCATGTTTTCTCTGCATCACCCTAAGGTTGACTGGTAGAAAATGCCTCAGGCATTAAGTCCGCCTTTGTACGGTATTTGTTTTTACTTGTGCATAAAGTTTTAATAAATAATAAATAAATAAATGCCTTACAAACATTGGTACATACAAATATAAACAATAACACCGATTTTTTTTTTGCAAACGGGACCTACCGACACCCAAACGCCGAACAGCCGGATTTGTTGGCTAACTAGTGTATAAATGAAACGAACGCGCGACAGTGCGAACGTGTCGGGCCATAGAAAGCGCACGCTCCTCGCCGTACAATGCTCGTACCTGGACTGATCGCACGATTAGTTGACCTCTAAGTGCGGCGACGAGTCCATGTTTACAGTAAAATCGTCGCACACAAGTATTGGAATAAATATTTCCTCTTACACATTGAAATAATCAAGTTTTGTGGAAGGGCGTTCATTTTTAGATTTGTTTATCTATACCTACCTATCCACATTTAACATACATTTATTTAATTAGAGTACCAAATGTTCAAACACAGATAGATATACATAACTATCTCATATCTTGCGGAAACAGATAAAATAGTTCCAAAACTATCACAAACAGCAGGCTTAGTACGAAAACCGTAGAGAAGCGTTTCGTCGACGGAAGAGTAGACAAAAATGACGTTACCGTGTAGACAGTACGACGGTAACGTTAAAGTAGAAAGAGTCAACTGCACTTTTACGAAATTCACTTTTTTACATAATTCCACTCAGAATTCTTTGTTTTTTCATAGGATTTTTTTCTGTTTGTTTCTCAATTTTTACAAATCACGCATATAAATAAATACAACTGCGAAATCGAGCCCATAGCGCCGGAGAAGATGCGACTCTCAACGTGTTTTATATGTTCACTTTTTGTATGGGAAATATGTAATAATTGTAAACTACATGTAGTTTTAGGGGGTTATGAAAATCACACTGGCAACGTGCTGACAACTGATAATTGTCTAGGGTAGGGAGTAGAATTTGATTTTGTCATCGCCATGCTAAAGATAGTAGACAATTTTCTACTCGACGGCCGCAAAGTATATACGGTTACCTACAAAATCGTTTTTTTTTCTCTCAAATTGATTATATCTCAAAAACGGGGTGTCCTATCGCAAAAATTTTCTACTGTCATTAGCATGGCGATGACAAAATGAAATTCTATTCCCTACCCTAGACAATTATCAGTTGTCAGCACGTTATCAGTGTGATTTTGACAGGTGGGATAGAAAACTTTCTTCCGAAATAGTCTACATAAAAAAAGACCTAGACAAAGACCGTTAGAAACGAAAGACAAAATGATAAATTGTAGAAGGATTTCTACGGTGCGATCTCAAAAATGGAGAAACGAAATGTCACTTTGTATAGAAAGAAATGTGTCTATTCTTCGTAGAGATAGAAGTGGTCATGCTAAGCCTGCAGGAGTGACTCATCCATTATAAGTAAAAGGTAATAAATCATAATTAGCCGGCGCGGGAGTCGTATCCCGAAACTTGAGGACATAAATTAACCCTCCACCCATTACGTACTTAAATATTAAAATGGCTTAGGATTAAGCATCGTTGTATTCATAATTCTAGCTTAGAGAATACTTAATGATTGCTTAGAATATAAAATAATTTGCAACGTTTAGTTTTGCCCCTGGAAAATTACCTTTGTCATTATAAAATACTAGCTGGCCTGCCCCTAGCTTCCCAAGAGGTTAAGCTAGAACAATTAATAATGTATTAAAATATTTAAACTTTTTTCGAGAGAAACTCTGTTATGCATTCGTCCAGATTATCATTGTCAAAAAGACGGTACTCAAGAGGCGAGAAAAACGACATGAACATATTCGCCTGTGTACGTGCACCGTTGAATCTATAAGGTTTTATAAAGCCTTTTCATAAAGTCATGAGAAAATATTGTCGCGATCATATACTTGATCGGATTGAGTTGAAGTTGCTTTTAACCTGGGACATTATTCATACATGGTCATCTGGTCCCAAACTAAGCAGAGCTTGTACTATGGAAACCGGATAACTGATATACTACATACACTAGATATTTTTTTTTTGTAAATGCATACTTATATAGATAATTACACCCGACTCAGGACAAACAGACATGTTCATGCACACAGATGTTTGTCCTGGATGGGAATCGAACCCACGACCTGCGACATGATAGGCGGTATCTTAACCAACCACGCCAGCAGGCCTGTTATAGAAGGATAATATTCTCATCGTCTTGACGAAATCCTGTGCTCGCATTTTATGAAACTCCCACCAAAAGAGTAGCCTTCATGGTCCCAAAAACCAAAATTAAATCAGTCATTATGGAACGGTGTGTCAGCCATTACCAAATAACTGAATAGAACCTATGACAACAAAGAGGCATCCATGAAAAATATTTAGCTTACAAAAATGGAGGTGCACAGATTGCCGATCGGCAAATCCCAAGGAAACCTTTCAATTTACCCTTTGAGGAAAATTCGCTTTGGAAATGATCAACTTTCATACGAAGTTACCTTTGTTAAATGTAAGGGATTGAATACCCTTAGCTCGTGTAACGTTAGCCGCAAATAGTGCGTAAGCAAATAATTACTGGCCCACTGGCCTCAGAATGTGGCCACATGTGGGAACCTAAATGTGGTTTAGGCGCAGTACCAAACGCATGAATTGGCAGTAATTTTCTCGCACGCAATACGTACATACTCGTATATTACCTTTAACGAAGTACACTTCCTTTGTTCTTGTTGATATGTTTAATGTGTTGTTATAACCACTGAAGTGCTTTTCCTTCGAAGAGTATTTGGCTACTACTGTTTATTTTAGGTATTTGGTGGTACCTACTGGAAAAAGTTGGAAACGGCTCATTGATCAATATAAATACTTTCGACCGCTTTAGGTTTTCATGGTTGAAATAATGTTCGTCCGATTATTGGAAAATTAAACGAAAACACTCCATTTAGTTTTTTTTTATTTTTATAATTTAATTGTTACAGCCGTCGTGGTTGCGGGAGCCAGCACTAATATGTTTTAATCAACGTTGGAGCCACTGCTGCACTTATTTTTCAATTTTATTTATAACATAAACATTAAAAAAAAACAACTAGTGATTTATGTATAGGATTATAATGAAATATGCAATTTAAATTATAGTTTGTTGGCTTACTCCCAACATTAATCATTAATTTGAAAACTAATTGATTCACAGTCGTTTTTGTATCAAAGTCTGTTCTATCCAAAAAAAAAGAAAAACGTACTTTTTTAACCGACATCAAAAAAAGGAGGTTATCGATTCGACATGTATGTATGTAATTTAATGGATCTGCAATATATTCACATATGATAATCTATTAGCTTCCGAGCAAATATACAAAATTTTATAGATGTTTGTCCACGCATTTCTCCGAAACTATTAATCGGATCGAGGCTATTTTATTTTAATTCGCTTACATTTCTTTTTTCAACTTAGGCAACTGCAAGTTTCATCAAAATCGGTTTAGTAGTTTTCAAGATAATGGACTAATACGTGTAAGTGTGACGGCCTGGCTTATTGATACGAGCTACGGGTGTGTCTAAGGGAAAACATCTCAAAATCTTGGCCAAATTTTAGTGCAATATTTATAACAAAACTTAACTATGTACTTATTACAAACAAATAATCCAGATTTTACTAAAAACTAAAAATTACGAAATAAAAACAATTAAAAAAAATAAATCGACTTCAAAAAGAAATTAACTCAAAATTATGAAATATCTTTAATTTCGGAAGTCGGTGGCAAAACAATACAGATCCCATGACACCGACTTCCGAAATTAAAGTTATTTCCTAATTTGAGTTAATTTCTTTTTGAAGTCGAATTTTTTTGTTTTTTTTTCTAAGTTTCTTTTTAACGTTACGCCTACCAAACTTAATAAGGAAGTCAATCTTAAGTGGGTATACCTACAGTATGTGTCCTACAGAACCTTTACGAAATTGTCGTTATTAGAAATGTGTAACACATTCACAGTAATGCCATTGACACGATTAAATACAAACGAATGTCGGTACAGCCCATTAGGCAGCAAGATGTATATTTTGTCATGATTTGTGATCAATCTTAATACGTTTGTAATGTAATGTTCGTGTCAAGGGTTTCACACACATTACAACATTGTCATTTGTTTGAGAGGTTCTGATTCTATCTGTTAATGTGGTCATAACATTAATTCCTCAAAGAGTATTCCTAGCAATCTGCCAAAAATGTTACATTTTAAAAACGAGATAGTTATCCAACTCTCTCTTTTCATGTTTTTCTTGTATTACCAGGCCTGGGTACTTCGGGCCAACGGGTGGAGTAGACCCACCCTAGGCTGCGCCCAAACTGAGTGTACTAAACTCTAAATTAGACATGAATTTAATTTTAATAACCTGCACCCTAATTGCAGAACACACTATCAATCGGAATCTGAATCATTTTGAAGCAAATTGCTAATCCATTGCTTTATATGTTCGAAAAATTTGTCTGCTCGACAACGTAAATAACGCAATGAGTGTTGTTGAACTGTCAAAATGAAACTGATTCCGATTGATAATAGTATGTCCAATTGTCCCGCTGTATTTTTACATTGTATCTATACAGGATTATTTTTTTTACCGTCTTGAAAAAAATAGGTTACAATAATGAAGCATAGGCTTCTACTCCGTTTACCTATTTACCATTTAACAGGCCCGTTGGCGTGGTTGGTTGGTTAAGATACCACCTATCATGCCGCAGGTCGTGGGTACGATTCCCATCCAGGACAAACATTTGTGTGCATGAACATGTCTGTTTGTTCTGAGTCTGGGTGTAATTATCTATATAAGTATGTATTTACAAAAAAAAAGTAGTATATCAGTTACCTGGTTTCCATAGTACAAGCTCTGCTTAGTTTGGGATCAGATGACCGTGTGTGAAATGTCCCTGGTTATTATTATTATTTTTTTACATTTCTCGGGACCCTGGGGTCTCGGACCTTTGGAAGGCGTACGAGGAGCCGAAGCCAACTCGCAGAGGCCCCTTAAATAATTTTAAATGGTAAGGAGATTATTATTATTATATCTCTGGAACTGCCAGTCGGATTTGAACAATTCTTTTTGCATTTGATAGCCCAATTCTTGAGGAAAGCCTATTTAACATTACGCTAGGACTCTTAGGAGGTGAATTAACATTAAGCGAAAAATGAAGTAATAGTGTGAGCAGGCGTCGTGATGCGACGAGGTGGGTCGGGCGGACAAGAAATTTGACGCGGACGCGCGGAAGAAGTCGCAGCCAGAAGCTAGAAGAAGATATCATTAAGTTATAGATAAGTCGTTGACATCCTCGAAAGGGGGCACATCGTTGACTTTACAGAAAATAGGTGCCAATGGTTTTTTTTACTTGTTTATGAATCAACAAACTTTTTATTATTTATTTATTTTAAAAGGGCTTTCATGGCTCGAGAAATTCCTCCTCCCCCTTGAGCAAAAACCTAGTTTCGTGCCTGTGTATTACCAACCAGTTTTAATGAGTACTCTTATATATCTTTAACTTATTGTCTTATATATCTTTCATTTTTTTTAATTATTATGGGTTTGCTCTTGACTCTAGTCTAGGTAAATAGGTAAATTTCCTTTTTATTTTCCATGTGAGAATATACCAACACAATATTAACACTTCTATAATAAATAACATTTGTCTGATATGATGAGCCTTGTCGTAATAACGCCTAGAGAAAAATAATTGCAATATGCCGCTAATAGTAAATAATTGCTCTGATATCGTTGGCAACACTGACGGTACATTTTTATTTTATACTGCCGTCGTAAGAAAAAAGGGCACAACTAACATTAAAAAAAAAATCTACAAAAAATTGAGCAGATTAGCCTTTTTTTTCTGATTCTAAATATGTATGTAACTCATTTTTTTTTTTTTGTTAGTTGTGCCCTTTTAGCTTACGACGGCAGTATAGTTCTCCTTGTTTTTTTTTCCACTTGTATATCAGTAAAATATATAGTATATATACCTAGTAATCTTGATAATCGAATCAACTTGGGCAGAGTTGATTCTATTTTTATAGATATTATCCTTATTATTATTTAGATATTATTTGAAGATATTATTACTGGACGACACTAAATTAAACACAGAAACAAAAAGTGTAGTAGTGTAGTAGGCGCAGCATATTAATTTTTAAACCTATTTTGGCAAATACTTCTGTTGTTTCTGTTTATGTCCTGGTAGTGCTTTGTCAACTCTTGATAAATACACTAGAATAACTGAATAGCTAAACACGTTTTTGCGCTATACGAATTGATATTTCGACACATAGTGAAAAATAGAGGGTCGCGCGCATGCGCGTGCACCCGCAGTGTGACGTCATACGCAAATTATATCCGGGCATAAAATTTTTATAAATATGACCTATCTTTTAAATGCTCAAACTTCACTCTAGTATTTATAGTCTCGTAGTTATTAGCAGTTGAAATCTTACGTGTTTTTGTCGGTCAGAAATATTGAACTTACGACCAGTAGACCGAGCGAAAAGACGTAGGCTCTAAGTAAAATAAAAAACAATCATAACCTTAAGCTTATCATGTCTGCCGCCAGGGTTGCGGGTTGTTCGAAAGAGTTACCGTGGCCCTGGCACAGGCAACTGAAGGAACACGGGTGGGTTTTAGTCAGTAGAAGTCTGACACGCCCTCCTGCTCCACCCAGAGCGAGAGAAGTTATTTGATGATTTCCCATCCACAAAAAAAAAAAAAAGCTTATCATGTCTGTATTGCCTATTTGAAATTCAAAGCAGGCAACGCCTGAAAATTATTTAAGTAAATAAACTAATCGCCTCCACATGTAAATACAAAATACTCTACCTACAGGACCTACCAAACAGAAATCTTATATTCGTGTATAGAATTACAAAATTAAGGTTTGGTTCGTATAGCTTTGTGAAGGAGCTGGTTCGGGGATGTTCTACCACCATACCTATATCTACCGACAAGCAATGTTGATCTATCCGGTTAGAAGGGCATGGGTCATCATGGGTACGCCACCCATCACTTACCACCAGGTGGCTACCAGTTTCTTTGCCATCAAAGTCGAAATGTGTACTTAGTAGCTAGAACAGATTATTGTCCATGAGGGCGGGAATATATTTAATGTTATTGTGGGGAATATGCCTGTAGCTTGTAAAAAACTATGCAAGTAGCTTGCATACCATTATGTCATTCATCAGTCAGCTTTAGGGTACACTAACTTTTGCCAGCGGCTTCACCCGCGTGGTTGTTGGGAATCATCCCACGGGAACCACATTTTCATTGAGACTATAATCTATCTTGGTGCCAAGTTTCATCCACATCCGTTCAGCCGTTCTGGAGTGATTGAGTAATAAACTTCCATTCATCAAAACTTTCGCATTTCTAATATTAGTTAGGATATAGTTAGGAGGATGAAAAACCGGTCTATCGACACTCTAGACTCACAAAATGTATTAGGTACTTAAATAAAAATAAAAAATTAAAATGAACACACTATTAAAGCTTCTATAATAATAAATAATTCAATCATGATTCGAAAGACACGTGGCGTCATCTATTTATCTTGTTTTCCTCGGTAACAGTACTTTTTTTCGAAAAGTACCCTATGTCCGTGTCAGTACACCTGACAACGTATATGCATTTCAGAATGATCTGTTCAGTGGTTTAAGCGTGAAAAGGTAACAAACAAACAAACAAACTTACTTACGCATTTATAAAGTTAGGATTATAGTAGAATAGTACTTAAGTACTATTATAATACTACTACTTACAAGTTACTTGCATAGTTTTGTACAAGCTAGTAAATAGCAGTAGATAGTTCTGACCAGCCAACATGTGTATACCCGCCCTAAGATGATTTATGAAAACGATAATGGTACCACATCCTCCTGTAATAATGTCCTAGAAGTACCGGATGTCCCTATTTATTCACGTTAAACAAACTATTGTCCTACGAGGGACTTCGATACATAGTTTGTCTTCCTTCATTCGAGCTTCGAATCCTCGTTATGTATATGTATCGACACTTTTTGGTCGTGCCAACAGTTTTGGGGTTTATTGAATTCACGGAAACCATTGAGGAAGGCTGGATCCACTATCAATAAAAATATATCTTTGGAAAATGTAGGCAGCATTTGCTTGGTTAAGTAGATACCTACAAACATCAACGTTGTAACATGGTAGTATGATGGTAAGTTGCAACATCTATGACGTTGAATAAGAAATGACTTTGAAATGTTGCAAATAGATTCAATCGAGGATCTTGCAGCAAAAGGGGGGAAGATCCTTTTTGTCGTGACTGTTTTTTTCACTTACAGTTTTAACAAAAAGTAGGGCTATCGTTTGATGTATGATTGAGGCAGATCCGACGAAAAACAAGCGCGCTCTAACAAAATTTGGACCTGCCACCCTATTCCGTTTGGTGTAAGAAGGCAGCAGGTCCGGACCTGCCTCCTTTTTGCTTGATTGTTTAAGAGCGTTAACGCCAAATCCGCGGCACCAAGTTTAGGTAATTGCAGTGCTCTTTGCACTCACACAGAAGCACGCGTGTCTGTGTGCTTAGAGTTGGTGTGCTCTCTGTCATTATAGTCAAACTAACCCATGTTGATCCGTTGAGTTATGTATAATGATACTTATTTAACCGTTAGTTGATTTTTATTTACTATTCTTATTTTTATTACACGTGCTGATTAATAGTGGTTGAAATAAAAAAATACTTATATTGGTGTCTTTTATTATATATAATACAAAATAGGGTAGTATTTTTCTTTAACTTTGGTGCAAAACGGAGGCAGATCCAAACTTTAAAAAATCATAGTAAATTCAAACACTTATTTATTTACCTTAAAAATTTTGTGAAACATGTAAATATATTATGTTTATATTATATTATACCATATAACTCCTAGACATTAGTGTAACCAATATTTTTTAAATCCCTTTTTTCTTAATACCTGACATTTTTGAAATTTGGACTTGCCTCCCTTTTGCTGCAAGAGTTACATTACACGTTGGCTAAACACACCAAATTAGCGAGTACGAGTAAATTAGGTGCAATACAACACTGATTGATTACCCTACATGTTGAATAAGTTTGTACCGAGTCTAATGTTGTGTAGGTAGGTACTGTAAAGGTTTCATGCAATGGTCAACCTTATAATTTACTGGCTGACATTTTATCGTTCAAGCATAGGTGGAACTACCTTTTGAATAAAAAACCGGCCAAGAGCGAGTCGGACTCGCGCACCGAGGGTTCCGTACTACGGTTAAAAAAAAGTGTTCTATTTACAGGCATCGTTTTATTTTTTCTGCAAAAATCAATCCGCCTAGCCTTTTCTCAACTATGTTGGGGTCAGCTTCCAGTCTAACTGGATGCAGCTAAATACCAGTATTTTACATGGAGCGACTGCCTATCTGACCTCCACAACCCATTTATTGGGTCATACGATACCCCTTGGTAAGACTGATTGTCAGACTTTCGGGCTTCTGACGACCCCTAACGACTGTCAAAGATCCACTAATGACAGCCGGGACCAACGGCTTAACGTGCTTTTGTATGTAAATTAGGTAAGTCTCGGTATGTAAAGATGGTCACCCATCTACGGACCAACCCTTTTTTTACATTTTTCATCAAAAGTCGAAAACTATTTGGCCTAAAAAAAAAAAAGAAAAAATATTTGAAAATATGCAAACAGCGCTCTTTCATATGCTACCCCACATGCCCTAGTGTGTGGGTCTACACTTCGAACTAATTTATAAGGCCGCTTTTCATTCCCTGTTGTAAATATATATATATTTATTTCTTATTTGCACAATAGTTGGGCAAATGTCATCTAAAACTATTCCAAAATTCAAGTTGATAGCATTAGCAGTTCTCGAAATATCCAGCTGTGACAGACAGACAGACTGAGTCGCACCATAAGGGTTCCTTTTTACCATTTTACCCTAAAAAAGGTAGTCCTAGATTTTGTTTTAGGACTGAAGTCATTCCACTGAAGAGACGGCAAGATAGGATCATTTTAAGAAGTGCGTGATTGTCCGAGTCCGAAGATTGTATTGATCTGATATATTACGTAATCTAATTCCTTTATTGCATATCATTTATTAGTTTACCTGTGGCGTTCGAACCTTCACAGTACACAAACCATAGCTAAATTAGGATACAACACAAACAGATGGTCTGTTGTAGGTAGGCTATGCAGATGTAAACAATAACGGTTCCCAAAATTGCTTTTAATAAATCTATTCAAATTAAGAATGCCTTAGGTTACTCGGAGGTAGAGTATACAACGGCGAATGGTTCAGTTACGTAATATTAATTATAGACATTATTCACGTATTCAGTTTGTTGGTAACATCGGCCACTCTAATTGATGAAGTTCCATTTCAGTGCTATTTATTTAATGCGATCTGCATCAGCGATGCTTTCAGGGCGGCACTGAAACTTGGGTGAAAGGGAACCGGGAAATACGGGAGATACGTCCAATCAAAACAAAGTTTGTTTCGTCAATGAAACTTGATTAACGATATTTATGAATTCAGGGGAAGTGAGCTCGTTTGGAACGAAGTGCAGCTTTGAAAGAGCGAACCGTCTGGAAGCTTTTCATTTCAAGCTTACTTTAAGGACATTACAAACTTATGTCAAACTTAATTTATTTAGAGCAGAAAATGTGATAAGTTTTATTATAATATTTAAATATTATAAAACAGAGGTTTTTTGTGTGACCGCCTAGATCTTCTAAATTACAGAATGTATTTTGATGCGGTTTTTACCATCATTTAGAATTTTAGAGAATTTATTAATCCGGAAGGTGAGTGTGTCATTTATATTTAAATATAAAGATATGGAACAGAAATCTCGATGTTTTGACATGTCGCCTTTGCACCAGTGCTTCTGCTTCAGCAGGGGCGGGTCGCTAGTATTACATAAAATAATCGTTTTTATACTGTCTCTTTGTGTTTTCGTTCCACCTATTTACAAAGCTATCTTTTCACAAGTCTGTTAGTAGAAATTTCTTAGAAACCAGGAGATCCTTTGTATTTTTATTACAATATTACTCCCATAAAAGCGTTTTCTGCATAAATGCTTAAAATAAATATAGGAACGTTTGAAAAGGTCACATTACGCTTCGTAAATTATATTGAGTTGTGTTTTTTTATCAATGTTAAAGATATATGCGAAGCCGAATATTATGAAAAGACTAACAACACCCCGCGGTTTCACCTGCATAAGTCTCAAATCCGTGGGAATATGGGGATAAAAAGTATATTATGTGTTAATCCAGGTTATGAACCATCTATGTGCAAAATTTCATAAAAATCCGTTCAGTAGTTTTTGCGTGAAAGAGAAACAAACATCCATCCATCCTCACAAACTTTCACATTCATAATATTAAAGTAGAATAGGTTATACAACATTGAAGTGTTATATCTGTTCAAGCTATTGACAATATTGTCATCCTGTTTAATTCATAATCCGCGCCTCTCCGTGCGGCGAACTCACTACTTTGTGTAATTTATGACACCGCGTGCCATCTGCCGCGGTCGGTTCTCGATATTTATTATTTATACAGCGAGGTTACCATCATCGACATTTATAAGGCTTTTTAATTTGACTAGAATTGTTATTATACGATATAAACGTTTATGAAAGTTCAGTTTTTTGAGGGCGACGGCTATATTCAACTTACATCGTATCTATTCTATACAAATATTATTAACTAGCTTGTACGTATAATGTATCGAGGTTTTGTAACGCGTTACAGTAGTTAGTGCAGCGAGCCGAGCCGCTCGACGGGAGCGCCGGATCCTCCACTCGACTGTCGGCTGTTTCGTGAATTCCTTTGAAACGCGTTACAGTAGTTAGTGCAGCGAGCCGCGCCGCTCGATGCGAGCGCCGGATCCTCCACTCGACTGTCGGCTGTTTCGTGAATTCCTTTGAAACGCGTTACAGTAGTTAGTGCAGCGAGCCGAGCCGCTCGACGCGAGCGCCGGATTCTCCACTCGACTGTCGGCTGTTTCGTGAATTCCTTTGAAACGCGTTACAGTAGTTAGTGCAGCGAGCCGAGCCGCTCGACGCGAGCGCCGGATCCTCCACTCGACTGTCGGCTGTTTCGTGAATTCCTTTGAAACGCGTTACAGTAGTTAGTGCAGCGAGCCGAGCCGCTCGACGCGAGCGCCGGATCCTCCACTCGACTGTCGGCTGTTTCGTGAATTCCTTTGAAACGCGTTACAGTAGTTAGTGCAGCGAGCCGAGCCGCTCGACGCGAGCGCCGGATCCTCCACTCGACTGTCGGCTGTTTCGTGAATTCCTTTGAAACGCGTTACAGTAGTTAGTGCAGCGAGCCGAGCCGCTCGACGCGAGCGCCGGATCCTCCACTCGACTGTCGGCTGTTTCGTGAATTCCTTTGAATCGCGTTACAGTAGTTAGTGCAGCGAGCCGAGCCGCTCGACGCGAGCGCCGGATCCTCCACTCGACTGTCGGCTGTTTCGTGAATTCCTTTGAAACGCGTTACAGTAGTTAGTGCAGCGAGCCGAGCCGCTCGACGCGAGCGCCGGGTCCTCCACTCGACTGTCGGCTGTTTCGTGAATTCCTTTGAAACGCGTTACAGTAGTTAGTGCAGCGAGCCGAGCCGCTCGACGCGAGCGCCGGATCCTCCACTCGATTGTCGGCTGTTTCGTGAATTCCTTTGAAACGCGTTACAGTAGTTAGTGCAGCGAGCCGAGCCGCTCGACGCGAGCGCCGGATCCTCCACTCGACTGTCGGCTGTTTCGTGAATTCCTTTGAAACGCGTTACAGTAGTTAGTGCAGCGAGCCGAGCCGCTCGACGCGAGCGCCGGATCCTCCACTCGACTGTCGGCTGTTTCGTGAATTCCTTTGAAACGCGTTACAGTAGTTAGTGCAGCGAGCCGAGCCGCTCGACGCGAGCGCCGGATTCTCCACTCGACTGTCGGCTGTTTCGTGAATTCCTTTGAAACGCGTTACAGTAGTTAGTGCAGCGAGCCGAGCCGCTCGACGCGAGCGCCGGATCCTCCACTCGACTGTCGGCTGTTTCGTGAATTCCTTTGAAACGCGTTACAGTAGTTAGTGCAGCGAGCCGAGCCGCTCGACGCGAGCGCCGGATTCTCCACTCGACTGTCGGCTGTTTCGTGAATTCCTTTGAAACGCGTTACAGTAGTTAGTGCAGCGAGCCGAGCCGCTCGACGCGAGCGCCGGATCCTCCACTCGACTGTCGGCTGTTTCGTGAATTCCTTTGAAACGCGTTACAGTAGTTAGTGCAGCGAGCCGAGCCGCTCGACGCGAGCACCGGATCCTCCACTCGACTGTCGGCTGTTTCGTGAATTCCTTTGAAACGCGTTACAGTAGTTAGTGCAGCGAGCCGAGCCGCTCGACGCGAGTGCCGGATCCTCCACTCGACTGTCGGCTGTTTCGTGAATTCCTTTGAAACGCGTTACAGTAGTTAGTGCAGCGAGCCGAGCCGCTCGACGCGAGCGCCGGATCCTCCACTCGACTGTCGGCTGTTTCGTGAATTCCTTTGAAACGCGTTACAGTAGTTAGTGCAGCGAGCCGAGCCGCTCGACGCGAGCGCCGGATCCTCCACTCGACTGTCGGCTGTTTCGTGAATTCCTTTGAAACGCGTTACAGTAGTTAGTGCAGCGAGCCGAGCCGCTCGACGCGAGCGCCGGATCCTCCACTCGACTGTCGGCTGTTTCGTGAATTCCTTTGAAACGCGTTACAGTAGTTAGTGCAGCGAGCCGAGCCGCTCGACGCGAGCGCCGGATCCTCCACTCGACTGTCGGCTGTTTCGTGAATTCCTTTGAAACGCGTTACAGTAGTTAGTGCAGCGAGCCGAGCCGCTCGACTCGAGCGCCGGATCCTCCACTCGACTGTCGGCTGTTTCGTGAATTCCTTTGAAACGCGTTACAGTAGTTAGTGCAGCGAGCCGAGCCGCTCGACGCGAGCGCCAGATCCTCCACTCGACTGTCGACGTCGGCTGTTTCGTGAATTCCTTTGAAACGCGTTACAAACAAACGGTACAAGTCAGTCTCCGTCCTTTCTTGTTTAGATATCGATACCCATCACGTCTATGAGGTTTACACAAAAAACTGATTTTTAAAACTGATATACGTAGGTAGTAATATTTCAAGTGACTACAATAACCCTACAAAAAAAAAAAAAAGAAATCATCAAATTTTTTTTTTTTTTTTTATCAAGTTTAGATATTAATTACCTATCACGTCTGCTGAGTTTAGCTAGCCAATTTAAAATAACACTATAATAAAGAAATCTTTGTCAAGCCGTTAAAACCGTGCAAAACCGGGTCGCTAGTTGGTAGACTGCGCTTTTCAACAATCATGGGGTGTGGTTTACACTCCCCATGTAAAAATTAGGTCAACGATTATAATATAATACTTATAGATACTACTTACAGAATTAGTGCTCACATTTGATTTTTACTTTTTGCCGTAAACAAACTAACAGATTTTTTTTAACTTATTTCAAGTATTAACTTTGTACCTTTCTTACTTTGTAACTTTTGTCTTTGTTGTTGTTAGTTGTTTGATTATAAAAATACAAACGTAGGTAAACTTGTAGGTACATAGGTGTATTATTTTGTGAGCTGAACTCCTCCCATAAAAGCTACTATTTTCGGAACAGACTTGTCTGTGAGCGACAAAACTTCATTTCAGAAAGATAACACTGCGTGTGTAGTCCTTTGTTAAGATTTTCAGTAAAATTCATAAAATAAAAGGAATCTAAAACAATACTACACATTTGATGTAGAGTGGCGATATTTATTTTATTCATGAACACGTTTCGTGCTTATAATCCGGGATTTAACCCTTCACTATTTTTGTAAACCTATTTATTTTTGTTGTTTTAGTACTGTTTGATTTAGAACTGTTTGTAGGCTTTGGTCATACGTAGAGTTATAGAATATTGTACTTCTATAGATATCAGTATATCTATAGAAGTACAATATTCTATAACTCAACAGTTATAAAATAAACAGTGAAATCAATATAGTTCGCTCTTAAATTATGCATGGATTGTTTATTCAATTATTTAATTAATTTATGGAAGATTAATACCGACTACAAACTGAATATTTATGCTTATTTATTGAATAATACAAAAAGATCTTTAAATGATCAAGGATTGATTGAATGAAAACCTACATTTACTTTATCGAATAACCGGTTATCAGTATTATTTAGTCGAGCATAATTATCGCCTATTCAATCCGTCCGAGACTAGGTACATGTAATTAACGTCTCTAGGAAGAAAAAAAAAATCTTGAACATTCCTGTGCAATTATCTGAAGAGTAAAATAAGATTGCTGGGAAATCGAGACGCAGAAAAGCCAATCCCAATCTAGATGTTAAGTAACCAATGAATGATTTCGAGAATGATAATTATGGTAAGTCAATATGCCCAGCCTTTTCTCAACTATGTTGGGGTCAGCTTCCAGTCTAACCAGATGCAGGTGAATAACAATATTTTACATGGAGCTACTGCCTATCTGACCTCCACAACCCAGTACCTGGGTAATAATACGATACCCCTTGGTAAGACTGGTTGTCAGACTTTCGGGCTTCTGACGACCCGTAACGACTGTCAAAGATCCACGAATGACAGCCGGGACCAACGGCTTAACGTGATTTTTGAGGCACGGAGGGGTCTTGGTATGTAAAGAACCCATCCACAGACCAACCCCAGCAAGCGTAGCTTAACCTAAGCTCCTCAATGATATGGAGTAAGTAAGAAAATAATATTTCGCTCTCGTCTTATCTATGTGAATAATTAGGATGGTATAATCTTACTGACTCCATTATCATCCTACTTAGGAAGTAGGATAATAATGGAGTCATACTTTAATATTACAAATGCGAAAGTTTGTGAGGATAGTTAGGTGTTTGTTACTCTTTCACGCAAAAACTACAGAACGGATTTTGATGAAATTTGCTACAGAGATGGTTTATAACCTGGATTAACACATAGGATACTTTTTATCTCCATATTCTCACGGGTTCGAGACTTACGCGGGTGAAACCACGGGGCGCTGCTAGTGGATTTATATTTATCAATATAAATGTTAAATCTAGGTAGGTAGGTACTAATCAACATTAGTCCGAACTGAAAACTTCTAGGTACCTACATATTACTCGAAAGAAAGGTGCTAAAGCAGACATCAAAAAGACAAAACCTATTTTTCGCCGCTATCTCTCAATTTCAACTGTAAACTTTAAGACCACAACTAGTACAAAAGTTTCTTCCTCGTTAACAGCCGATCGTAAACTAAATGCCAGCGAACGAAGGGAACTCTAAAACTGTGTAGTTTTATTGGATGAAAGAGCTACAGAAGGAAAGATTGGTACTCTTCGTCTGCAACAAGATAAAAGAAAAAAATCCAATTGCCATTGGACGTGATCGGGCGCGGACATTTGGATTAATGGATTGTAGGGTCTACAGATAAATCGCTGTTCAATCGCTGGTATAAAAATTAACAGTAGGTACAAGTATACTGCCGTAATAAGGAAAAAAGACGTATCTGACATTTTTTCGAAATAGAGTTATTTACATATTCGGAATAAGCAAAAAAAGACGCATCTACCTTTATTCTTATATTGGCGTAAACTTGATGAACACCTAATAATTCTTACTATTAAAAGACGCATCTGCCTTTATAGTTTAAACAGGACAAAATATTTTTTTTCTCCATTTCAATATTTCTGTGGATACGTCCTTTTTCTTTACGGTGGCGGTATAATTCGCGTCTATCTTTGAACTTCGTCTTTTATTCGTGCCACAGAAAAGTAGAACAGTGTGTACATTCCACAAATTAATTTCGTGTACTAAGCTGGAGACTTCGTCGGGAGCTGCAACTGCTGCAGCTTAGCAAACTTACTTAGCTGAGTAAGTAACTTGGAGCTCTACGAACTGCAAAATGACCACGCTATTTTCTGTAACAAGAAAATTCAGTTTTTCTGTTAATCTTCTTAAATTTCAATTTGGAAAAGAGATAATAAATATCATAAAATAATAACAAAGGTTCATTTACAAAAAACTTGAGGTATCTATTTCAGATTCATGTTCGTTGGTTGTTTCCCTCAGTTATTAATTTTTAAGCATAATATTCTTATAGTTCTAACTTTGTTCTTTAAGTATTCATAAAAGCTTGGCAAGGTGCAGTTTGCTTACCGGGGTGCATTAATAGTGTTGCCATAATGTCATAAAATAAACTTAAAGCTGTAAACAGCACATAAACGATGTGTAATAAGGCCAGAATAGGGTGCTGTACATAATAGTCGCATGAAAGTGGCTGAGTTTGCCAAGCGCCTTAATACGCAGATATACGCCAATGGCCTTGAGTCGTTAGCTTGGGTGTACTATGCTGAGCTTACTCAACGCGTCTTACGCCAGTAATAGGACTCGCCCATCAAGGAGCGCTGTCCCAAATTAGACGCGTTATTAATATATTTTACATAAAACAAAAGGTATTTTAATAAAACACGTATACTAAAAGATAAATAATACAATTATTGTTTTTAATGGTGAAGGTTTCACAAAAATACGCTTAATAGTTTTTGCGTGACTCTCAGTTTTTTATTCGCGTTTGACATATTTTTACAGATTAATTAATACTATTAATAATAAAATCATTAATACTATTCGTTTAGACATGATCTTCAGTTTAAAACCATATCGTCGCCTTAATATACGAAACGTACCGCTCGTATGAACACCGCTTTTAACACATAATAGGGATTTAATACCGGAACGTAACCGCAACATTAATACCACTTCAATTAAATCTTGTGCAGACGACAATATCGTTTACTTCGAGGACGCTGAGCAAGGAAACTGAGGAAAATTGAGGGAAGCAAGAATCCAAACGTCGATAGAAGTTAACTTTGATATTGGTAAGTAAGAAAAGGTATTAGAGGAAGCTAGTACCTAGGTGCTAAGTACATGTTATCGTTTAGTTTTATAAAAATTGATATAGTATTAATGAAATTCTAAATAAACAAGCCTATGTGGCTTGTTTTAAAAATGCTTACTTGCACTGCATATAATTAATTCATGCTGTGGATGGATGCATGGTATTAATAAGCCTTTAGCCCTAGATTCCTCATCATCATCATCAGCCTATAGCACTCCACTGCTTGACATAGGCCTCTCCTATTGCACACCATTCAACTCGATTTCCGGCAACTCTCATCCAGTTGCCACCAGCCACCCTGCGAAGATCGTTGCTCCACCTTGCTGAGGGCCTCCTACCTTTACGTTTGCGGATTCGCAGTCTCCACTCGAGAACTCCGTCTACCCCAACGGTCATAGGTTCTACGGCTTATATGGCCGGCCCATTGCCACTTCAGCTTGCTTATTCTGTGAGCTATGTCGACAACTTTGGTTCTCTGTCGGATCACTTCGTTGCGGATTCGATCCCTCAAAGAGACTCCAAGCATAGCCCGTTCCGTAGCTCGCTGAGCGACCTTAAATTTATGGACCAGCCGTACCATGAAAATAGACCAGGTCTCGATTGAGTCAAAAGCTTTCTCATAGTATTCATTTCTCATTTCTCTTCCTCTTGCATACTTTAATTTGTGTGTAAACGCATGCTAAGACAAATAAATTATCTTTATCTTTACAGTCCACAAAAGCAAGTCCTAGGGGCCGATTATACTCTTCGGCCTTCTGTATAATTTGAGGCACTGTATGGATGTGGTTTATCCTCCTCGAAACCCGGCCTGCTCCGGTGGCTGAATCTCGTCGAGGCTTCGCGCTAGATGATACGCAACGACTCTTGGAAACAACTTATATGCGCCCTAGATTCCTATAAAGTGTGATTAAAGCTTGTCTAAGATAGAGGTGACGGCGCTTCGACGTCTCGAGAGTGTCAAGAAACGTCAAGAATGACAGCGGACATTTTGACAAGCGCGGGTTGACGTTTCTTCACTCTGACGCAACTCCGGGCTCTTGCACGCGGTCGTCAGACGGGACAGAATCCGTTTGCATCGCGCTCAAGCAAGACGTGTTCGGTGGAGCGTCGCTGTGTTTCAACTAATTAGAGAGTGCTGATTACATTTCTGTTAGTATTTTGTTAAAAATAATAATCGTGCACCGTTGATCCTCTTCAACACGTGGTTTTAATTCTCCTCGCCCGCCTATCCACGACAGCTCGGCAGCCGCAATGAACCCAGAATTGACTGATGATGGCCATGTGCCGTTAGAGGTATTCAAAATGATTTCATCAATCAGTCGTTGGCTGCCAGATTTCAATGTAAAAGTGATAATAATATATCGAAAAACTTTGTCCTATTTCACATCCTGATAAGCAATAAACTTTTATGGCATTTGAAAGTAGAAACTTATTTGTGACTTCAGCATTGGCTTTATCTACTAAGTTATACGGTACATATCTAATATAAGGGAAACATATTGTTCTGCTTCCCTCGTATCGATACAAAGTGTGTCAGAATAACTCAAGCTGTGGTAAAAAACCGGCCAAATGCGAGTTGGACTCGCACACGCAGGGTTCCGTATAAAATCAGTCTGCCTAGCCTTTTCCCAACTAACCGGATGCAGCTGAATACCAGCATTTTACATGGAGCGACTGCCTATCTGACCTTCACAACCCAGTTACTGGGTAATACGGTCCCCCTTGGTATGACTGGTTGTCAGACTTTCGGGCTTCTGACGACCCGTAACGGCTGTCAAAGATCTACGAATAACAGCCGGGACCATACGGCTTAACGTGCTTTCTGAGGCACGGAAAAGTCTCGGTATGTAAAGATGGTCACTCATCCACGGAACAACCCCGGCAAGCGTAGTTTAACCTGATGGATCGACCTGTGCGGGTGTTATTACTTAGCCACGAGCTCCGTACCACCGTACAATATTGAACACTACATTAAAAAAAAAAACACTTTTCTTGTATGTATATACTAAATTAAAGGGAGTCCCCTTTAATTTTTAACTTTATTTTATTTTAATTATTTGTTGTTTAGCGGCCATACTAGTACTTACTCTGTGAACATTTCAAGTGTCTACCTATTACGTTTCAAAAGATACAGCTCTGTGAGGAACGGACGGTCGGTGGTCGGACGGACAGCGGATCCTTAGTAATCCGGTCCCGTTGGCACCGTTTAGGTACGGTGCCCTAAAAAAGGGTGTTAGGTTGAACGGTGGCAAACTTTAAGGAGTGTAGTGCCACCCCTGAAAACGAACAGCCTTCAGGGTGAGTTTCCACTGAAGCGGAGATGAGTTGAGGTGAGCAGAGACGTGCAGGAATCGTCCAATCACAGATGAGACGAGAGACACGATGAGGATTTCAACCATTGTTATTGGTCGATTACTGCACGTTTCCGCTCAGCTCCGCCCAGCTCAGTTTCAGGGAAACGCATCATTACTATGGGGCGAACCCTGAAATAAAATAAAAAAGTAAAAATTTAAAACTATGAAATAACTAGCTTTTGCCCGCGGCTTCGCCCGCGTGGTTGTCGGAAAAATCTAAAATATAATGAAATTCAATCATGATTCGAAAGACACGTGGCGCCATCTATTATCTATAAGAACGTTATTGTTGTTTTCCTCGGGAACAGTACTTTTTTTCGGGATGAAAAATACCCTATGTCCGTTTCTGTATACGTGACAACGTATATTAAAAATTTCGGGATGATCGGTTCAATGGTTTAGGCCTGAAAAGGTAACAAACAAATAAACACACTTACTTTCACATTTAGAATATTAAGTTAGGATGTTACACAACACGTCACCCTAACAGTATTACAGGTACTGCTATTAAAGCATATCCGTGACGCGAACCCGTAAGAGTTTTCCCTACCACAATTGCTCCACGCGCCTAAAGAATTTAATAACATAACATCGCGCCTGTAGGGTTAGGCAAAAGTGTGCCTATAATACACCAACAAAAAAAGAAAGAAGAAGAAAAAGTGTGTGTCAGCTCCGACGCACGAATGGAGTATAACGGACCTACAATGAAGACTGGCCGAAAATAAACAAAACAATGAAGGCTGGCCGAATTAAATCGCCAAGTGCATGTCGGACTATGCACAATGAAGGGTTCCGTAATTGGGATGAATTTCCCAAGAACAAACTTAACATTGTAGTTGAAAAAAACTTTTTAGCAAAAAATAAAACCGACTTCTAAAACAAAACACTACAAAGTGAAAAATAACTTTAATTTCGGAAGTCGGTGTCTTTGGTTTTGTATTTTCGTTTTTTGCCACCGACTTCCGAAATTAAAGTTATTTTTCACTTTGTAGTGTTTTGTTTTAGAAGTCGGTTTTATTTTTTGCTAAAAAGTTTTTATTTTTCACTTTTTAGTTGTGGAACCTACTTCGAATACATAATTGAGCACAATAATTGTAGATATAGCCATGTAAATAACAGTGATAGGAAGTTATTAAAACATTACAATATCATATAACATTACAACACCCATATAAAATAAGTGGGAAATATACGCATTATTGAAGCTAACTCAAAAACTCCTCGAGCAAAGTTAATAAAATTTATATGGGACCACCTCGGAAGTATACCCTTTCAAACAAAAAAAGAATTTTCCAAATCGGTCCATCCGTCTTTGAGTAATCGCGTAACAAACATACAAAAAAAAAAAAAACATACAGACGAATTGATAACCTCCTCCTTTTGGAAGTCGGTTAAAAACATGTTCTCCAATACATTCCAGCTACAAATGTAAGTTTGTACGCACAATATTGAGAGATTTACCATGTTATTTTAAGACCATAGACTTCTTATAAGTTTTCCTGTAATCTATAGTATTGAACGTTTTCTGTATTTTTCGTCTATTTTCTTAAATAACTTTAAAACGATTTATTTTAAAATTATAAATATATATATATATATATATATATATATATTTGAGATTCTTACAGTAAGCCTTTTCATTTGATATGTCACGCGGTACTATTTGCAAAACTTTTTTTTAAATTTTCTTATTTGCCCCCAAAATTGACCCCCATATACAAAATTCATTTATTTTGGTTACAGGTCCATGTTTGGGTTACAGAAATACATACGTGTACCAAATTTCAACTTAATTGGTTTTGAATAAATATTATTAATATTAGATTCGAAGTAAATTGCCTGTGACAGACGTCCGTCTGTCACAGGCAATTTCAGAGACAGACACACGAGTGATCCTATAAGGGATTCTTTTTTTTCCATTTGAGGTACGGTTTACTCTAATAACAAAACAAGTATACACATTCATGATTTCAAAGTGAAAAATGCGCAAGGTAAGTAAGTTGCGCAGAAAAACGTGACTCAAAAACGTGACAACGCTTCGCTTGTATATTTCACTCCATCATTCCTCCTATCTTTTCCATACCGGGGGCCATATATGAAAATCGATTCTTAAGGAGGAAACTCCAATAAGAAGAAGTTTTCACTTCAAAGATATGCTGCTCCCTACAAAGTGCAATACTTACTATAAACATGTATAAGCTAGTCGGCAAGATGTTATCGGGGCTGACTCCTAGGGCGTGCCGACCGTATGTTTTAGTATCGACACTTGTGGAGGCTATTTTATGTACCCCAACTTATTGTTTTTATTATTACTATTATAACCTATACTATTATTACCTGGCTGAGGCCAAAGAACGCAATTTTTTGAGCTGTGAGTCGCAGATTTTTTTTAAAATGAGATGAACTCATTTTGCGTCACCGTGTGGCACAAACAGGACTTCAGTATGAAACTGAATGCAGCTTAAATTCCCAACTCACAAATTACGCGACTCACAGCTTAAAAAATTACGTTCGTTTGTCCTCAGCCTTATAGTGAACAGTTTAGTTTGCTCATACACAAACATAGTTTGCGTTCGAACCTCGTGAAGGAGGTTATTTGAGGAAGCAACATATTGCTGTTTAATAAAAAAAAAAAAATCATGTATAAGATATACGTAAATTTTAGTGTTGTCACTTAGATGGTCCGACTTACGAGGATCGTGTTTTCGAACCCAGGCAGGCGCTTTACTTTGTGTAAATTGCTTGACCCTTGAGAGGCCCGCTGCCGCCCCGGCCCTGGCCGCAGATACACCGGAGCGCGGGCGGCTGGGAGGTTCCGCCCGCTGATCATTGACTGGTCGCACATTTGCTAGTCATACGCACAGTACACACCGTGCATTACTTAAAAAAAATACATATACCTACATGCAATTAGTAAAATTATATCACTAAATAATTTTCGTTATTAACATCATGAACCCATAGTGATTGTGTGTTGAGTTTATGTTGTAAACAGTTAAGACTATGTTTTAGAAGCTTTGAAAGGCGAATCGCTAGCCTCATAAAGTGCCTCGATTATTTTGAATGTACGAGTAGCTTAGGTTAAGTGCATTTTGTTGTGTTGTTAATGATTAAATAAAGATATTTGAAAATTGAATTACTTTGTGTAAATAATTTTATCGCCACTGCTCTCAAAACGGTGAAGGAAAACATCGTGAGGAAACCGGCATGTCTTAGAACCAATAATTCCAAGATATGTGACATCCACCAAGCCGCACTGGGCCTGCGTGGTGATTTACAGCCCGCTCTTGAAGAGAGAAGGCCTGTGTCCCATTATTGGGAACATTATAGGCTGATTATGTACTGAGATGGAATGAACGAACCTGCGATGCCTCTGATATTACAATCCATAGGCGGTGGTGACCACTTACCATCAAGGTGGCCTACCTATTTGCCCCCCAAATTATTGCGAATTGTCAAAATGTGGGTGTACTATAGGTACACCTCTGCCTAACCCTTCGCGGAAACAAGGCGTGATGTTAATGTCGAAGCCAACTAGCTTGTTAGCCTTTCAGTTAACCGCCTAGCCTTTTAACTAAACGGCGCCGTTCAACTAGCGGCCTGAATGATATTCAATTATAGGTTCGGTTGGAAGCGTGACCAAACACGCTCGACGTCATCCCAATCAAATGGATTAGGTTAGGTTAGAACTGTGACCAACTGCGCGCGAGCTGAGCGAGCGAAGCGAGCGGTGTCGGCGAGCACTACTTTTAAAGGCTAGGCTGTTAACTAAACAACAAATTAAGTTAGTTGACTGTGACATTAATATGGCGAAAATACACGATGTAGCTGAGCTGTAGAGTGGTTCTGCAAATTAAGCAGAGTATGAGCTAATTGGTATTGGACAATGGTTCCGTACAAAGGGTCCTCGTATATTACAAGGTATATGGTCGGGATCACTAGTGCTATTAGCCGTTCAATTCAATTTCCATATTTATGGAGAGATGTGACCCTTTGTTGTTATGTTTTGCACAGATTTTAATAGAGAATAGATACAATTATACACATTAAAGGCTTAGACTATAGTAAATGGTTTTTGGTATTTTAACCATCAATAAAATACACTAGCTTTTGCTCACGGCGTCGCCCGCGTGGAGTTCGGAATAAATAACCTATATAAAAACTTTCTCCATGAAAAAATACGTACGTATACGAGTACGGTGTTGGAGTTTAGCAATGTTATATATACCAAAGTTACATTAATAGAAGAGAAGAATGAGTATTCTAACTGTTTTATTACCATTTTGTATGAAAATCAAAAGACCAACACAAAGTGGGAATGTAAATATATTTATTGAGTCATATAAATCCGGAATATAAATCCAAATATTGTTGTTAGTGCTTTGTTCATGTAATTCATAAATACTTATTATGTTTTGAACAATGACACACGAATGTTTGGAGCTCCGCGACTCGTATCCGAATGTCGCTCGACAATATGATTGGCAATTTACAATTTATTATCTTTTCAGGCAAACCGTAATAGGCTTTCTACCCTTTTACCGTAATTAAACCTATACAACGTATCAAATAACGCATTAGAATACTGTTTATTACTTTATAAGGCTTGTTAATGACTTAATATCCAGTTATGAACCTTTTTATTTTATTATTGATGTTTTTTAACCGACTTCAAAAAGGAGGTTCGCTACTCGACCCGTATGTATGTTTGTATGCATGGAAGTTTGTATGTCCGCGATTTTTTCAAAAACTAATGAACCAATTTTGATGATTCTTTCTCTAGCGTAATCTACGTATTTTCAGGAAGGTATATATTATATAATATATAAGGTAATTAAACTTATGTACGAAGTTATATACACAAATGTACTGTATATCCGGCATTTCTAAGCGGACTTTGATGATTCGTCTTTTCGTTCGTCTTGGGCTTATGTAATTGTACGTACGTATATTAAATTAAAAATGCAAAATACACTTACTTTAAAAAGTAAAAACCGACTTCAAAAATCTAAAATGAATAAAATAACTTAAATAAAAAAAAATAACTTAACAGCTTCTGAAGTCGGTCATCGGTGTCATCAGTTATTCAATGACAATGCACCTTAGCTTGGCACCGACTTCAAAAGCTAAGTTTTTTTTTATGAAAATTATTTTATTCGTTTTTACTTTTTTAAAGTAAATTTATATATTCCAAAGTCGTAATGGTGACCAACTTTTAAGGTACGGTCGTTTTGACAATCCATAATATCATAAATTGTATATTTTCCTAGATGTTGTCCGCAACTTAGTTCTCATACAAATTCCTTGTTTGACCCGCTCAGGGCGTTGAGTTTCAGTCTTAGTGCTTTCTATACTTTCAAGGAGCTAATACCTACTTATCTTCTTATTTCTATATTCATTGGCTAGGGTTGTGCGTTGTTTGTCATTCAGTCACGGAACTGTTGAAAAGTAGATAATAATCTAAACAAATACTAATCCACTTATTACATTATTAGCAACATTTTCTCCCAACCATGTTGGGTTCAGCTTCCTGTCTAATAGGATGTAGCTAAATACCAGTATTTTACTTGGAGCGACTGCCTATCTGACCTCGACAATCCAGTTACTGAGTAATACGATACCCCTTGGTAAGACTAGTTGACAGACTTTCAGGCTTCCAACAACCCGTAACTGTCAATATCTACGAATTACCGCCTGGACCAACGGCTTAACGTGCTTTCCGAGGCACGGAGAGGTCTTGGTATGTAAAGATGGACCAACCGCGGCAAGCGTAGCTTAACCTGATCGATCGACCCGCGCGGCTGTTGTGGCTTTTAGAAAATATTCCAGAAATACGGTTTATTTTTATTTTCTTGCGCTACGATTATATTGCAGAATAAATTCGGTGGCAGGCGTCGAACCAAGACGTTTGAATGACACTTGAATGTTCCTGCTTATGTTGGAAGGTATTGAAAGCTCGAGGTGTTTTCTTTTAATTACTTGCAGTGACGTAGCGTTTCTAGTGGCTTCATCAACTTGTTTTTATACTCAATTGATAAATAGGTAACTAATTGGATTAGTAATAAAGTACCTTTTGTTGGGTTTAATTGGACGTTAAAGCACAGATTACTAAGTTCAAATGCTATTCATTTCGGATTATAAAGCTATCTTGGAAAAATAAATTAGTCTTATTTTCGACTGCAGTGTAACTCAGACGTAGTTAGGTTTTGTGTTCCTTGTCGTTACCATTTTGAGGAAAGGTTCCAAATTAAACTAAGTGTAATTGAAAAAAAAAAAAGTGTGTGTCAGCAACGACGTACGACTGGAGTTTACACCTTATGTACGATTGCCTTTGAATATAATGAATAGATTGACCGCTACAATAAAGACTGGCCGAAAATTAACAAAACACAAAAACGTGGTAACGCTGTGCTTGTATTTCACTCCTCATGTGTTGTCCATAACGGGGGCCTTACTTATATGAAAACCGGTTCTTAAGGAGTAAACTCCAAAAAAGATAAGTTCTAATTTAAATGATCAAACGAATTTCTTGAGATTCCAGAGTCGCTGAATTGGCTAGAACAACGAATCGATATTGGACCATAATTAAAAAAGTTTGAATCTGCGCAAAAGTTTTCACTCCCAAGTTATCATTTGATGGTAAGTATACCATACAAACTTTAAATTGCATTCTTGGTTACCTCTAAACGTATGAAAACAGCCGTATTCTAATTTCTACTTAAGATGTACGCCAGGCGAAGCGTATTGAAAAATTCAAAGTTAACTTTCTAACGTCGGTCGGAGAGAATTTTAATAAAATATCTCAACTTTTACCACTCCCACTTTATGCAGAGCGGAGCAAACAGCAGGTTTTATTTATGTTGGTGCTAACTTTGATGGGCCTAATTAAATAAAATATGTATGTAGCTATGTACCTAGCGAAAGTACTCGTATCTATCTTTATACCAACTCTTGTACATATACTATGTAAACAGTAATCCTCTCAATATGTCTCTGTATTTGGGTGTCGTTTACAGAAACATGGACGACGACATGTGTCCGTTCCGTTGACATGGGGACAAACTACGAAAGTATACTAATCTCCGAGGCGAGGGTAGTTCTGATTCTTGTTTGGTAGTACAAGACTTTGATTCTCGAGAGGACGCCAGGCTTTGAAACTACAGTTCCATTTAAATAAGCCATCCAATCGGTGCCAACTTAGTTCAGTATGAACGCATTGAATTTAAACATGGCAATATTTTATTGAACAGGTACAGCAGCTTGTTAGCGGCGCTGTATATCCGACACTCGATTTCCTGGAAAAAGGCTTTTGCCTAGTTCTCGCTTTTAGTTAGAGTAAAATGAAATACAGGAAAAAAAGTGTTGAGTGATTTTCTATCAAAGCTCGAACATTTCACGAATTTCGGGATACAACGTTTTAAAATCGATTTATAACTGAACTTACTCATTTATCAAAACCTCTAGGACACTTCCCAAAGTCATAGAAAGCTGAAATTTGGTATGCAGGCTAGGATTTGTACAAAAAAAAAAACAAATCTGTAACTTTCATCCTCCCATCACCTTTAGGGTAGCCGTACATTTTAACCAAGATGTAACGTTTGTAGAGTTAGGCCTTGTAGAGTTATGGGCTTGGCTCTACATTCGATTTGATAACTTTTTAACAGTGAAAGCGTTATGTACGTCTTGGTTACCACCTACTTTACATGAAATATTTTTGGTGGGACCAGGGTGGTTCCTGTTGTTTTAAACCCACTTTTGAGTAATCAATTAAATATTGCAAAAACATTCTGGCACGTGTCACTGGTGTCACACAGCTGCACTTTTTGTTTATTTTGGCAATCCTTTAATAATTTATTAATAACCAATTATACAATTAATCATTTACGTAAGATTTCATAAAGTAACATATTACAAAGTTTACCAATCTAATTTGTGAGTTAGCGAGTTGTTCAAGAATATTATATCAACTTCTTGTCGGATATAAATTCGTGTTCATTTTGTGCGAGTTTCCCCGGAGATAACGTGTGTAGTTCCATGGAAACCCACGGTATTGGCTTAAGCTCATTGGCAGAGGAAAATCCAATTCGAGATAGCGAAAGGGTATAAAAGTTATAAAGGCTGCGATGCGTAGATCGTACTTATGATACTATGAAATTAAATGTTCGTGGAAATCGTATATTTGTGTTAACCCGTTTATATTTTGCGACTATTACAAGTAGATAGGTAGGTTTTTAAAATATGTATTAGAAAAGCAATACTGTCTTGGATAATGAAAAAATATGGCTAGATATTTCACCAGAGGTTATCGGTAAAAGAAACCAAGTATTTTCATAAATGACAATAACCCTAGGGGCGACTTATACCTAAGAAAACGGATGGCAAACTAACAGTCATCATGGCGTCGATTTAATATCCATCCATTAAACCATTAAATTTAATAGGAGGACCTGGGGTCTGTTTGATTAATAAAACCGACAGGGGACGTGAGAATCCGAACATTTTAAACAGCACCTGTCTAGAAAGTGTTTTATGACTAATGTGTCTAATTGTCGTTAACAAGAATACGCATAAGCAACAAAAAATCCAAGGAACTAAAAAAAAATATGTCTTGTTTCGACTTCCCCAAATTTTCAATTCATGCTTAAAATTCAGATTGTTCCATTAACTAACACTCAACTGCACTCAGATATGAACTGCACTCAAAATGTTGTTTCAGCGTGTGTAATTTCCAAATGCACGGCTGAAATACGAAAATTGCAATACTATTATCACTTGACAACTCTTTAGAATAAATGGATTGTTACAGCGACTTTGCAACTAGAGTAGCTAATTCATTTTCTAGTTACCTCGGTTGCATCTTCTTTTCATTGCCTGGACCTTCGCAGATCCTTGACCTGAAAAGCAGAAGGTTTTATGTTAAACCATCAGCCTCGTTACGCTTTTTTTAAAGTTTTCTTTGAATATTCTTCTTGGCCTTGCGACAGTGATTTTATATTCTCTGAGTGAACGAAAAGCTTTCTAAAATAAACCTGGAAACACTCATTAATTTTGTACTTTGTTTCTATGAATGCACGTTGAAAAAGACGTAAAAATATTGATAGTAAAAACTGAAACCATACATAAGATAATACTTTTTCGTAGGTTTTCAGCACAACATTCCAAGGCCTGTAAACTAAACCGCTACGACGAGGCTGTACTGGTCGTGCTGCGCGTAGGCGGCCGGGCGATGCTGCGCTCGGGGGCGGGAGCGACCCGGGCCGACTCTAGTCCCGCGCCAGCCGCCGCTGCGAACGCCGCCTCTAGACTCCGTACGCCGCGGACCGCAACTTTCCCGTACTTTTCCACGCACGCTAGTGATGTGAAAATATCCGCGACCCGCGTAATGCACCGTATTGTTTGTGACACCGTCGTGTTGTGAATGAGTGACAACCTTTATGTGCCGCCTTTATTACTGTTCGTGAATTATATTGGCGAATAAATACGTTTAGTGAGTAATAAATTACTTTTTAACGTTGTTTTGTTTTTGAATATTGGAATTGGTATTGCTTGTATTTTTTGTTTTGATATTTACATTTTGGAGGTGGTGATAAAGAATTTATTTTGGAAGATAAATGTAACCCGAGGTTTGTTCTCATATTTGTGGTATTTATAAAATACTTCGTAAAATGCTGTTATGTTCTAGTTTTTTTGTGTGTCATTATAAATGGCTTTCAAATTAATCCTTCGACAATACCTATTCCTTCGTTGGTATCCAGTTAGGTAATAATACCATTTGAAATAACACAAAGAAAAAGGTCCCGTCAATTAAAATAATAAAATCCTACAAAAAAACATTCCAACGTAAGATAGATTAAATAAATTAAATAGATTAACCAAAGAGCGTTTTAGCACAAAAGGATCTTAAAATCAACATTTACCATCTAATTTCTTTACGCTGCTGCTCACAAGTGTACAGAGCATCGCCCTGAAAGGACTCATAAGAGAAGATAAGGAGTGAGAATAATTTAACGAAAGATAATGAACCACTCTGTCAACACTCAGGCAACGTCTCGCACACACTCACACAGGCATTACTTAGAGCTGAATGAAATTGAAGACACCTCATTACCACTACTCTTTGTTATCACTTTTTGCAACAGTCTTTAGAACATCCCACAGATCCGTCACTTCGGTGAACATATCCGTGTCGAGATCCCGTGGTACCGCGAACGCAGTGCGAACGCCGTCACCCTCCGTCACCGGCAATATCCCGCCCTCGCGCTCAAATTTTCAGCGTGTTTTCACATAAATTTTTATCGCGGCTAATATTAACGCACTGTTGGGAGGAGATGTTTAATTCACTCGCGCTTAAAAGGTGTATCTGTGTATTAAGATGAATATAGTCATCGACCCGTAATCCCCATACAGTCGTCGCATGGACCCGCAAGCAAATATTTCTAAATTTCCGCTGTTAAAGTTGCGTTTTGTAAAAGTGAATATGGACAGTGGTAAGATAAGTGATTTACCAATATTATCATCGCTGACCCGTGAAAATATCACAATATATCATAGTTTAGAAGCATTAACGAAAACCTTAAAGAAAAGAAAAATTTAAATTTGACAACCCCATTTTTTTTGTATGGTGTTTATCGGGCTTAAAATTTTCAAATGCTCAGATTGAAGTATACATATTAAAGTTTCATATATATTTTTTCTGGAGTTTTCTGTAGACTCATTTAAAAGCATTAGTTAGGCTCTCAAAAACGACCATTTCACGACTATACTCGCCTTAAGAAAAGTGCGTGCTTCCAAACTTATTAAGATTACATTTATTATTTAAGATCAGAGATGTAAAATGGTTGAAAAGCCTGATTTTACTTTACTAAATATCGTCGCTGTCATATCAAAATGTCGTATGTTTTTTATTGTTTTTTTTTTGGTCGTATGTTTGCAAATTTCTAGGTACCAGTTACAATCTGTTTATAGTTGAATAGACACCGTAAAATTATGCAATTTCCCAAAAAAAAAGTTACTTTTTACACAGTACTATAAAAAAAAACAGTTTTTTGTGTTTCCTGAAACAGGTACTTAAACAATACGACATTTTGATATGACAGCGACGATATATCACTAATATCACACTTCTTGTCTGGACAAAACGAAATGTTGGTTTACTTTATAAATAAAATAAACAATTACACCAAATTTCCCTCGCCTAGAAGATCTGGCAGCCAAATATGTACCTAGCTACCTAAATAGCAGACATATGTATTGGGCACAAGTACATATATTTCACTCGTCCAACTACAAAAGTAGGTGAGTAAACAAATTCCATGTGTAAAACTAAATCTGTCTACGATAACTATTTCAACGAATTGATTGTCTAGAACTCTGGGTACCCTCAATTAGAAGGTCGTAGTAAATGTCTGTTCATTTAATTGAAGACGTTGTTTTGATAATAAATATCAGTTTATTTTGATAACCTACGGCAGCATAGACTAAAATAATATTGTACGAAAATAGCAAATATCAAATAAGTATTATCTATTTAAAAAAATCTTCGTGAAAAGAAAATTGTAATAAATTTATTGTGGAATTCGCAAAATAAACTCCCTGTCCGAATGAAGAAATAATGTAATTCTGCTGCGGTGAAAAAAGAGTTTCACTAATATAGCAGTTATAAAAACGTCAGAAATGTTATTATTAAATTAATTTGTACAATTGAATAAACCTCTCTAATTTCTTTGAATTGAGAAATTTTACAAAGGCACATCGTAATACTATTACGCCTGGTTACAGAGGGGCTCTGTTTATTCGGTTATTTTACTATGCCTTTATTAATAATGTACCTAATATTTTTTGTTGCTATGCGCATTCTTTACGTCATATTATGTAACTCTGTACATTTTTGGATTATATTTATACACCGGTGGTATTTTTTGAGTGTTCTATGTAATTAGAATTGGACAATATTGTCGTTTTTCTTCTATCGGAAATAGAAACAGAAGTATTGTATCAAGCACACACACAGTTCAATTACCGGGTAACGAAAACAATGGAAATCATAAACCACAATATTTATTTTTCATAAACACAACGCTTAACCAAAATGAAAGTATAATATAAGTATAATAACTATTTGTTTTAATTACAAAACTTAACATCACGCCTTGTTCAACCGAAGGGTTGGGCTGGTTTGTTTTAATTATAGTCAATAAATTCATATGAATGTAAACATACTAGGTATACCTATATTTTACGAGCATCTTTAGCCAACAACAAACAGGCCGCGATAACCCCATCTCTACAGCCATAATTACTTCTCAATTTATTCGCCAGTTTTCTGTAGGCTGTGAATTGTTCAACTTCATTTATTAAAACCGCGAGCCCAATATTGCGAAGCTTTTAACCCATTCATTGCCACTTATATTTTAAAAACATCACCTGGGTGCCACTTAATATTTTTAATGATTACAATAAAGAATACCAAATTTAATGTGTTTTTCAATTAAAAAAAACCCAAAATAAAAAAAAATAATAAAAACAAATTAAATTAAAATAAAATTTAATTTAATTTCTACCATTTTTATGTAATGCCAAAAAACTTCTTAGAGTACACTCAACGCATATGGTACGTTGGTGGCATGACGTAGAAATCTCGATCAACGCAAATGGTGCGTTGGTAGCAACGAATGGGTTAAACAAAATTTTGCTATGAATCATTTCATTAAACACGACGGTGAAAAGCTAACGTTTGTTACTCTGTGGTTCGTTACTACGGAAGGTTCTTGTGTACAATCTGACAGTTTTTGGCGGGTAATAAATTGGCGCGAATAATTATTTTGTTTTTTTCTTCTCTGGTATAATTTTTTAAAGCCAAGATTTTTGTCGCTGATTGTGTGGTTTACATTTGTCTTTTGTTACGAATTGCTTTTTTTAATAGGAATATTGCTGCAGGCAGTGGGTTGATGTAGAATTTATTACAATAATTGTCCATATTATTTGGATTTCATGCCAAATTGAATATTGTATTCATTTTATTCATATAACTTGAAGTTTACCGTTTACGCCACTATTTGAAACAAAGGAATGCAAAAATGTACTGAGTTTAATTCACAGTTTGGAATATTTGCTATCCGAATGTTCATAATAATGATCTTTTTTTTTAACCAAATTGGTAACTGAAGATTGGTTTAGACTTTAGACTAAACGAAAATAGAACAAGAGCATTATTTACTTGATATTCTTGATATTTTACTATGGATGGATGAAAGAATGCTCTATTCCTGTTTACACAAAGAGAAATTGGTGGAGTTGGGATAGAATATTATGTATTCACTCGTTTGGTGTAAACCAACCTTTACGCATCTGCCCCATTATTATCATAGATAAACAAGACTTCCGCCTTATAATATAAGGTAGGTATACCCCTTTTACTTATTTTAAGGTTTTATTATTTTTGGGCACTGATAAAAACTATCTTCACGTATTATAGCCATTATGCTTCTCTTTGCTGGAAAACTGTCTATACACACATAGTAAAATCGTAGTGAATTCATAACTGTACACTGAATATTTTTGAATAAAAAAAAAACAATTGCTACGAGGCCTGAGAACAATCCTAATGCCGAAATTTAGTTTTTAGATTTTTTGTTTCTTTGTCTGTTTATCTGTTTGTCTGAATATATGTTCCAGCATCACGCAAATACTACCACTTCGATTTTGTTCGAATTTTGCAAAATCATGGTTTGAGTACTAGAAAAGTCCGAAATCGCAAAAACATCCCATACATTTCGTAGGAAATGGGACTAAGATGAGAGAGAACACAATATACAAGTGTATGACAACAGTCGAATATTCCATTAACTCTCTGGGCTGAATAGGGAACGAATATAGCTGATAGTTACAGATTTAATCTTTTAAATTATTTTTCATCCCGCTATACTTTTAAGGCTAAGCAGTCAACCATGATATATTTTGAGAACGGCTGTTTTAACAAATTTCAACAAAGCAAATAGCTTAATGTTTCGACGTTTAGTTTGCAAAGATAAGTTCGATTGCCTACAATAAATATTTTTTGTGCTTCTTTTTTTGAATTTTTTATACTATTATATGATAGATAGTTCGTAGAAAGTACACAGAAAAACATAAAGTTTATGCCTCTTCTGTCATCTTTGGTTAAAATAAAAATAAATATCTTTGGTTAGGTGACTGTTCATGCGAAACCCCGTGTGTACAATCTACTGTTATATTATTTTAGTAATATCTGTTCGTCAGGAATAATCTGTAAGACTGCATCAGTCACTGTATCAGTGGTGTGCCAATAGGTAGTATATGCAGGAACGCAGGCTTCATTAATTCACTATGAGCGAAAAACTTCGCAAGCAACGGGAAATTGCTTCTGAAGGCTGCGGGTGTTGACCTCAGGACGAGCTGCTTCTCACACGGACAACAGCAGTGCTATTCTGTACAAATCTCACCGTGAAAACCTAGGTGAGGTGAGCGTGGAGTGAGTAGTGTCAATCCCTAGCAGCGGTGGAATGACAGCTCTCTTCAAGCTCACTTCACCTACGTTTTCACGGTGAGATTTGTACTGAATAGACCGGCTGTACTACTCTCGACTCTCTTTATATTTTGGGTACTGAGACCAAAACTACAAACGAACGTAGTATACAGGAAAGTTTTACAAAAAATGGGGCTGTTATTTTAGTACACTGAGTTATCTTACGATTCGAGAATCTAGTGTAAATATAACATCGCACCTTTATTTCTCCAAAGGTTAGGCAGGGGTCCATAATTGCCAAAGACTATGACAATTTTTTCCATTTCCGAGTATAGTTAAGGCAAGGGTCAATTTCAAAAGTCCGGGCTGCAGCTGAAATTGTACTACTATAATGTTGTACTACTATATGTTTTTGGGGTGGTTTTGGGATCTACCTCCTAGTGGTCCACCCCGGGCAACGGCACCACAGGCTTGCCTGTGGTACGGCTGAACGATCCCACTTAGCGGTGGTAGGCTCCGCAAGGGGCCGCCTGGCTCGCGACCACCATCCCACCGGAGTCCGGCGCCAAGCAGCTTGCTGTGTTCCGTCGGTGTGTGGGAGTGCCAGTGCCTTTGGGGGAGAAGGAGATTGTCAGTTGCGCTGTTTGGCACCGGTTGTGGTCTCTGAGTCAGCTAGCCGGGTAACTCATTTTGGAGGGTAGCGGGATCCGAAGCACGGTGCCAGCCGTTGGCCGACCGCAGTCAGTAGGGGGCCCAAGTAGCACGCCAGCCACGTGCCAAAGGCTGCCCCGCCAACTCGCGAAAAATCCCGGTATGCTCCACCGTGCCAGCCGGCGACTGGATGGGAGGACCCGGTGGCCATATCCGGGGGGGTTCGGGCGTCCCCGCAGTCTCCAGATGAGTTCCCCGTAGGTTTGGTTGGCTCTAGTGTTCCACTTGGATCACTGAGCGGCGCCGCGACAAGTCGACTTTTTCCCCAACAACTCCACTCAATATGACACACAAAGCGAAGAAAAATAAGGTAAAACAACGGCTGCACTTCCTCCCACTAAAAGTGCACCTCACTAATATCAGGGGGTTGCACTCCAATCTCGATTCGGTCCATCACCACCTTGAGACCGAGAAGCCGCACCTGTTTTTCCTAACGGAGACGAAGATAACAACCCCGTCGGACGTGGCGTACCTCAACTACCCGGCCTTAACTACTCTCTTGAACACAAGTTCAAGAAGCAAGCTGGGGTCTGTGTGTACGTCCGCGATGACATTTGTTGTCGTCGTCTCCGTTGCTTTGAGAAATCGGGTTTCTCTGCCATATGGCTACTTGTGGATACTGGCGTGGAGAAATCTCTCTACATCGGCATCTACCGATCGCATAGCGGTGACCAGGAGACAACAGCGCTCTTTAATTTCCTCGTGGAGTCGACTGACGTAGCCCAGCAACGGTACCCAACGGCGAAGCTCATTTTTCTGGGGGACTTCAACGCCCATCATAAAGAATGGTTGTTCCCATACCAGAAAACTGACCATGCTGGGTTGGAGGCGCGCAATTTTGCTTTAACGCTAGATCTAACCCAGATGGTGAATGTGGCAACGCGGGTACCGGATGTTGACGGCCATACACCCAATTGCTTGGACCTTCTGCTGACATCTGATCCGGACAGTCATTCAGTATCGGTCTCAGCCCCGCTGGGAACGTCTGACCACTGTCTGGTGAAATCCATATCAACCTGCTCTCCTCCAGATGAGAGCCCTAGAGGCACGAGGCGAGTATGGCGATACGGGTCAGCAGACTGGGATGAGATGCGGCACTTTTTTGCGTCTTATCCATGGCGGCAAGTGTGCTTTTCCTCGGGTGACCCCTCGCGCTGTGCTGACGCGGTTGCGGACATGGAATAAAATATTCCATCCCCTGCCGAATCACGTCCGCAACCGCGTCAGCACAGCGCGAGGGGTCACCCGGTCTCCGACATCCCGCTCGGTCACAAATCCCGGCCTTGGTATAATGCAGAATGTGCCCACGCTGAGGCCCGAAAAGAGACTGCCTACCAAACCTGGGTCAAGGCCCGCGACCGCAAAGTTAGAGCGCGCGGGGTTCGCGCGAAGAAGAGAGCCTTTAATTCTGCCGCCAAGTTCTGCAAGCGGGTTTTGCGTAGGGCACGTTTTGACCATGTCGGACATATCGGGGCCAGGCTGGCTTCGCACCCTCCGGGTAGTAAACAGTTCTGGTCCCTGTCTAAAGCGGTTGAAACGAATTTCTGTCGTCCCACTTTACCTCCTATGATGAAACCTGATGGGTCGCTGGCTCACTCTGCAACTGAGAAGGCAAATTTATTTGCATCTCTCTTCGCAAGCAATTCACGTCTGGACGCTGGCTCAAAGCAACCACCTACTGTACCTCATTGTGACTCCTCGATGCCGGAGATCGCAGTACACATTAAAGAGGTCCGAAGAGTATTGTGCAGTCTAGACGTGAACATGGCCAGCGGGCCTGACGGCATTCCAGCGAGAGTGTTGAGGCAGTGTGCGCCTGAACTGTCTCCTGTATTGACACGTTTGTTCCGCCTCTCTCTTGAAAAAAAAAACGGTGCCGAAATCCTGGAAGCTTGCAAATGTACAACCAGTGCCCAAAAAAGGCGACCGTGCAGACCCTGCCCATTACCGTCCGATCGCCATTACCTCCATTCTGTGCAAAGTTTTGGAAAGGGTACTGAACAATAAGTTGCTGAACTACCTTGAAGACAATGATCTCCTCAGTGACCGTCAATATGGCTTTCGCCGGGGACGGTCAACTGGCGATCTTCTTGTGTATGTCACGCACTGCTGTGGCGAAGCCATCGAGAAACACGGCGAAGCACTGGCTGTATCGCTTGACATCTCGAAGGCCTTTGACAGGGTCTGGCACGCTGCTCTGCTCAGCAAGCTTCCTGCTTATGGCATCCCAGCTGATTTTTGTAGCTGGATATCAGATTTCCTTAGTGAACGGTCGATTAGAGTAGTTGTTGATGGCTGCTCTTCTGACCTTATGGCTATTGATGCCGGAGTTCCTCAGGGGTCTGTTCTCTCTGCAACTCTTTTCCTGCTGCACATCAATGACCTGCTTCGGCCTGGTATTGTTGGGTACGCAGATGACAGTACAGTTTCAGAGAGATACTTGTCCAGAGCAAAAACCAGCGGGGCCGAAGTTAGTTCCTTGAGAGAGGCCATGGTAGAGCGGACAGATTTGACCTTAAGCTTTGTCTCCCAGTGGGGTGATGATAATCTGGTCTCTTTTAACGCCACCAAAACGCAGGCGTGTCTTTTTACCACTAAAAAGAGTCGTTTCGCCCAAACTCCTACTTTTCGGGGTACATCTGTTCCTGTAACTGATCGACTTGAGCTCCTAGGCATGGAGTTGACATCTGGTCTCAACTTCGGCGCCACCATCGAGTACAAGGCCCAAACTGCGGCCAAGAAACTGGGCATCCTAAATAGGGTGAAGCGATATTTTACGCCTGGACAGCTTTTAACCCTTTACAAAGCGCAAGTCCGATCCTGCATGGAGTATTGCAGTCACCTTTGGGATGGATCAGCTAAGTACCAACTAGCCGCGCTTGACTCGGTGGAACGCAGAGCTAAAAGGCTCATTGGCGACGTAAAACTGGTGGATGCCAAGCTTCATAGCTTGGCTCATCGCCGCAAGGTTGCCTGCTTGTCGGTCTTCTACAGATTGTACTTCGGAGAGTGTGCCCGAGAACTCCACGACCTCATTCCACCGGCCCCCTTCTACCACCGGACATCTAGACGCACTGCCAGTTACCATCCCTACCTGGTAGCTATTCCACCAATTCGCACTAAGCGATTCCAAATGTCTTTTATAATGCGCACAGCAAAAGAGTGGAACTCACTACCTGCGTCTGTGTTTCCGAACGTATACAACCCTAATCTCTTCAAAGTGAGAGTGAACAGGCTTCTTCTGGGTAAGCTCACTTCATCGTCGACTTTGTCTCTGTCACCTCTGACCTAGACTAGAGTCAAGAGCAAACCCATCACAAATAAAAAAAAATAAAAATAAATAAAACTCAATAACACTTTGCTTGACCCAAGATCAAACCCTCGGGACCTCTTGGGCATAACAGCCGCAATTTCGACCACAATTCCAATGAAATACTTAATTAATATTTTCCTTATCCACTTACTGATATTATGACAACATAGACAAGTTTCTCTCTCCCTCTAATCATGCAGTTTTCTCGCCCCATTAACCAAGCATTGCGGTAAAGCTCACGCTCATTAGGGAGATGACTATAGTTTCTTTATCTTGAGTGTAAGACGGTCATCCTACCTCTCGTAGAGAGAGAGAGAGAGATATCATAGGGGTTATGTTTCTGTCACACGCATCCACCTGAAATAATCCCTTAATCGCTTCTTACGACTCCCAAGGACAGAGATAGGGTTCACCTAACACCTAAATAAGAGGTTCACCTAAAAGTGATTAAACAACTATGTAGAGGAATATATTTTTCTGTAACATATGGGCGATTATTCCAAAACTTTTATAAACGCACGAAAAGTTTACGTACCAAAAGGATAAATAATTAGTCTATTCGAAGGAGAGGACAACGAAAAAGTCACAGGCACGTGCGAATCCTATTACAGGGTGACCAGCCCCTGATTTAAATATACTATTAAAGTTATTTACTGCCCGCATTTAGAAAACAGCCTCTTCGCTCCCGGAATTTTGGCAACAGATGGGGAGGCTAGGAATTTCTAATACCTTCATAAATTCAAGCGTCAATAGCTTAGGCGTTGAGTGACGTACAAAAGGTGGTAAGTTCATACTTTGCAATATTAATCAATCGTGTTGAGGACGTGGAGTTCTAAAAGGAATATCAATCACACTTACGTAGGTATTTTTTTATAACTTTATAAAACACATGTAATACGTAGGTCTTGTACCTAGGTATCACTAATTACTTTCATGCCTGTTCACAGTAAGTATGATATCATTGTAATGTATTTATTATAAAACAATTGCTAGCATTTCCAGTTCTGGATCAAACAATGTGAAGTTTCAATCTCGGCCAAGGGAATGTTCTAACAAAGAATCCCGATTAAACTTTTCTGTGACCCAAAGAACTCAACACTCGAAAGGGTTGAAGTAGTTTCAACCTGTGTACCGAAGTCCGATAGAACCAATTGATTTTAAACACACGACTAAAGCTATTTACTCCTGGCACAATAGCCACTTGGTTTCGGAAGTCATTCCGGATTCCGATATATAAAATAAATCATATATACTATTATAAATGAGCAATATTTGTGGTTATACGTATATGTATACAGGGTTATTGGTAAAACACCAACAACCTCTTAATTGTAATCATCATTATGATCAACTTTTACTATGGGACCAAACCTGATATCTCGAAAAAAATCAGCTGTTCAGTACATTTATGTTCGCGTAATTCGTCAAAATGTACTGAACAGCTCATTTTTTTTGCGATTTCAGATTTAGTCCCATAGAAAAAGTTGTTCATAATGATGAGAACAATGACCCCTTAAGAGGTTGCTGGTGTTCTACCAATAACCCTATATACACTGACCTTCAAATAGTACCACACTTTTAAAATTGCATTTTCTCCTAAACTATAGAAGTCAGAGTTTTTAAATAATAAAAAAAAAACTTTTATAGCATCAACTATTTTTGAAATTATAGTTTATTACACAGTAGCAACGTTTTTAACTTAAAAAAAAGACAAAAACCAAAAATTAACTTACTGGCAAAAAACTCAAACAACAATTTTATACATATTTATGTTTTACGCCTTATTTATATTTTAATAACTGGTATTGTCTCCTCGGGCTCTGAATACACCTTCGAGCCGATTTGGCATACTGAAGACAAGGTTTCGGAGGCGATGTTGGGGAATATTCTCCCATTCTTCCATCAGGGCCGGTTTTAGGGCCCTGAGGGAGATAATAGGTGGTCTGCGGCTTCTGACCAGCCATCCGAGCTCAACCCAGGCGTGCTAAATTGGGTTGAGATCAGGACTTCTTGATGGCCGAGCCATCAAGTTGATATTAACCTCCTGAATGTACTCTTGTACCGACCCGAGCGATGTGTGGCTGGGCTTTATCCTGCATCAGTATCGGTCCTATGTTCCTATATTTACTAAATATTGAACCCAGCATACAGCATTAAGGATCTCTTGAGCATATCTTTCCCCAGTCAGGGTGCCATTTTCTATGGCCACTAGCTCTGTGCGACCTTCTGAAGAGATGACGTATGGGCATACGTGTTCAGAGCCTCTATCGTATTGGACTCATTCTGTGAAGCAGGCTTAAGTGTATCACTTACCAGTTCGCCTGTACACTCTTGGCCTTCCACGGGAAGTTAATAGTGAGAATCGAGACTCATCAGTGAACAAAACTCCTGCCCATTCTTCTTTACTCCACTGTATGTGGTCACGGGCGCAGCGCAGTCATGCTACTCGATGCCTTTTCTCTAGTTTGGGGCCATCTTGCTGGCCTTTGAGGCTTTTGGATTGCTTCAGCAAGACTTCTTCTCAGTGTACTGTCACTAATGTAGTCTCTTCAGGTCTGAAGAAGCTGTTGCTGGACTTGGTGGTTTACTTGTACTTGTGTACTTTAAAAGTTGTTGCAATTTTAAAAGTGTGGTTCTAAGTTTTGAAGGTCAGTGTATATATTTGTAATCACGTACTCGAAAACGGCTTTAACGATTTCGATGAAAGATGCAACATAGGAGTTTACGGGGGTAAAAAATCGATCTAGCTAGGTCACAATTCTGGAATAAAATTTTTTTTTCTATTTTCACCCGAGCCGAGCTCGGTCGACCCGGTACTATTATAATATTGAAATAAGCAGATCGGGAAACTGCAGTTCGCAAACAAAGGGCTACTGCACAGTTCCAAGTTTAATGTAACTATGAACCAGTGAAGTTCTGATATGGGCTTCGAATGTTTTGAATACATTATTGGTGTTTCATAGTAATATTTGCATATAATTTTGTTTGCTATCATCTTGCTCTTTTCTTATGCAAACAAAACACGCCACCGTGGGTTGTTTTTCGTAAAATAATTTCTCATCATATATACCGTGATTCTATCAGAGGTTACCTATTGGTTGCTGATCTGTCAACGGCTCACGGTACTCTTAAGTTTGTGTTCACAAAGAAATTGCGTTTCTATGTAATTTGTCACCAACGACTAAGAAATGTTTCACAATTTAAATAATTGTTGACGGATCAATGTAAATGATTAGTCACGTCGCGCGTCGCGTCATCACGTATCATTCTTATATTTCTTTCGCTCTATTTACTCACAATACAACATGGGTTTTATACTAACGACGTATGAGCTCGAATCCTGTAAATGATATGGAGGTAGGTACGAGCCATCGAGCCAACACGTTCGTTGAGCCTTTGTCAAAAGTGACACAGGTAAAAAATTACATTCTTTTGAATTTGCCTAATTGCCTTGAATTAAATTTTCTCTAATTTAAAACCCTTTGTCACGTTTATACCAACGTTCCGTAATCCGATTCATCTCGTGCATTTGTCCAGCTATAAAGGCTATGTTTTTGTTCAAGGATTTCGTAATGGGGCTTGACATGAATACCTACACGATTCCCAAAACCATCGCTGCCTTCCACATGGTACAATTAGATGGAGCTTGGAGTCAATTCTCCTTATTGTCAGACCAAACTAACGTGAATTTCGAACACCGAAAACAGCCGGTCTATTCTGTAAATATCTCACCGTGACAACTTAGGTGAACTGAGCCTGAAGTGAGCTGTCATTCCACCTGATGCTGGGTGTGGACACTATTGACCGCTCACTCCACGCTCACTAAACTGATGTGAAGTTTTCATGGCGAGATTTGTACAGAATAGAACTGCTGAAATGTTTATATAATTATTCTCCGAAAATCGAGCTTAAATTACTGCATAAGGTATTTTTAGGGTTCCGTACCTCAAAAGGAAAAAGGAACCCTTATAGGATCACTTTGTTGTCCGTCTGTCTGTCTGTCAAGACTGTTTTTCTCAGGAACACGTAGAGGTATCAAGTTGAAATTCATATCAAATACTCGGGTTTTTAGTCAATTTTAGCTGTAAAAAAATCAAACTTGTAAGTCAACGCCATCAAAAGATGTAACCGTTTATATCGCATATTTTGCGATTTCACAAGGGAATCAAAACTTATAGGGTATTTCCCGTTGACCTAGAATCATGGAGGCAAGTAGCAAGGTCTCACAGCACAAGTAAGAGGAAAAATTATTAATTTGTAATTTTATCACATAAAAAAATTGGTCTTACAAACTTTTTGCAGTTGGAGAATTGACTGCGATGTATATCCCGTACATGGGATATACATCGTTTATGTATGGGATAACATGTTTTTCAACTAAAATGTTAAGTTTGTTTCTGGGATAAATTCTTTTCCACTACGGAACCCTCCATTGTGCGTAGTCCGACACGCACTTGGCCGGTTTTTTTGTATACCATTCAGTACTAGTAGAATAATTAAAATAGTTTTCAGCAACAGTTAGAACGATCAAAAGTATTATACCTACATTACCTACTTTAGATTTCGATTCCTTATTTCAGTAACTTCCTTACCATAATATGCCTCGAAGGCAGATGATTTATTCTGTGATACATCTCGTATATATTTCATGGCTAACTCATCGTAAGAACAAATAATCCTACAAAAATCTCAGGTGACGGGATCTCGGGGTTGGTTTATAACGACAAAATGGCGGTAATAAATATCTGTTATTGCTGCGTCACCGACACGCACAAAGATCGGGAAAGTGTGAATGATATAATGTAGTTGCTATAACGCTGTGGTTCTGTACACACTTATTTTTATTGGGCTTTTGGCCAAGTTATTGCCAATAGAAGTTCACATCTACGAATGCTTATCGATATTTATTTGTTAGGCACAAGAAAGTATTTTTTATAGCACTTATACCTAACTAAGGCTACTGACACATGTTAATATTTTTTTTTTTTGAATAGAATAACTAAGAATCGCATTTGAATTCAGAAGCACGAACAGTCACGATAGCCACTTGAATATTTTAACAACTAACGAGAGTTAGCTATTAGCTGTTCTTAACTTTTAAATGCAAATCCTCAAAACTTTAATCTGAAATACTCTAACTTTGCCTGAGTAAGATTTCGACCGTCTCTTATTCACAGCAAGCAATCTTGATTCATTACATTGGATTTTATACAACTTCTTTCGATTTTGTTGCGAAAATTACGAAAATATATTTTTGTTTTCCTTATTAGATCTTAAAATAACATGGTAGGCCCAACATGAAAGCAAATTGATTTTATTAATAGTAGAGCCTGGGGGCGAAGCGTCCGCCCACGTTATTTGGGGCAAGTAGATACGTGTGACAATTTGAATTCACAAATAAGTGATTAAATTCCTTCGCCTTCTGACACGGTATGTCGTAAATGGAATAACAAGAGACAAATTGCTCGAATTAATGTAAACAAAAGGGTTGAGGTGTACGAATAATTTGTGCAATTTTTGTCTTTTAATGTTTGCGACAGTAAAATACCGCACCTGTTTTAACCTTTGGCAACAGTATATACAGGGTTACTGGTAACTCGAAGTATTCCTTGCAGGACGTCATAGTAGGGTTAAACTGTAACAAATTAAGCTACCAAAAATTCTACAGAAATTCTGTAGTTTTTGAGTTATTTAGATTTTTTTATGAAAAATCCAATTTAAAAATGATTTACGGCGCGACTATACTGGAAATTAAGTTATTATCATAGCTGATGCCGTACCAGATCTTTATTAATAATTAAAAGTTCCAAAATGCCTAAAACTTTCGCAAAAATCACTAATTAAATATTTTATTTTTCTTAATTTCTATCGTGCTTCATAAAAAAAAAAATAATCTCAAAATACTCAATTTCGGCAGAACATTTGGTGTCTTAATTTGTTGCATTTTAACCCTACTGTGACGTCCTGCAAAGAATACTTCGAGTTACAAGTAACCCTGTATATGAAAGAAGATTTGGCCTTAGAAGTTGCTGGAGATAAACGAATACTTTATACAGCTTAGAAACTACGCACTTGACTGTTTTTATCTTTAGGAAAAAGGTTTGGGTAGCCTCGTGCAAATAACATCGAACCCAGCTACTTAAATATGCAACAGCAGAAAGAAACAGTTGTGCAAAACTCTACTTTGTCGAGTTCGTTACTAACAAAAATACTGGTGCTGGCCGACAAACAATACCAAAATGAATATGATGTATTTTTTTGTAGAAATTTCGTTGATTATCTACAATATAATATTGTGAACAAGGCCATGCCATTTAGCAGGTACCACACAAGATACCCAATGGTTCCACGGGCAATGCGGTAGAAATACCAGCCTGTAAATAATAATAATAATAATAATATCCTGGGACATTTCACACACGGTCATCTGATCCCAAACTAAGCAGAGCTTGTACTATGGAAACCAGATAACTGATATACTACATACACTACTATTTTTTGTTGTAAATACATACATATATAGATAATTACACCCAGACTCAGAACAAACAGACATGTTCATGCACACAAATGTTTGTCCTGGATGGGAATCGAACCCACGACCAGCGGCATGATAGGTGGTATCTTAACCAACCACGCCAACTGGCCTGTCGTAAATATAATAATATAATATCCTGGAACACTTTTCACACACGGTCATCTGGTCCCAATCTAAGCAGAGCCTGTACTATGGAAACCAGATAACTGATAAACTACATACACTACTTTTTTTTTGTAAATACATACTTATATAGATAATAATAACACCCAGACTCAGGACAAACAGACATGTTCATGCACACAAATGTTTGTCCTGGATGGGAATCGAACCCATGACCAGCGGCATGGCAGGTGGTATCTTAACCAACCACGCCATCTGGCCTGTCCACCATACCCTTATATTAAATTTACAGAAGAAGAAAAGCTAGAAATCTTCCATAGTGATGCGCTATTCAGATTTCCCCTGGGTTCTGTAATCCTCTTACCCGGTTTCAATTTAAAATTTATTCTCAATTCCAACACGTTTCAAATCATGGATATCATGACACAGGCACGTTTGTACTTAGAACATTTTTCTGCTCGGAAATGAAATATAGTATTAGCATAAGCGCTCATCTTGTGGAGATTTACTTTATTCCAACGTTTGCTAAGTATATATGAGAGATTGACCCTCTGGGGAAATGTATTTTGGAAACTCTTGGTAAGTAGAAGTTTTTTTATGATCTTATGGGATTCTTATCGCTCATTTTTAGCACCTATAAACCCGTTTCAGTGGGTAAAATTTTACAGCTTCCGCTCTATCTAAACCAGAAAAATCAGTAGGTATTGATTTGCTTTCGGTTTGTCTTAATTTTGTTCTGATTGTTATTCTACGCAAATATACAGAGTGGTGATTAGGTTATCACATTAATTGAAACCACGTATTACATGATTTTGGACCCCATTGAGTTGAAATTTTTCGTCGGTTACTAAAAAAAATCTGTTGTTCCCCACAAAAGCGCAATACCTACGCGGTCAAAATGCATGGAACAGCTGTTTTTTTTTTTTTTAATAACTGACCAAAAATATCAACGCTGGTTTAGAATAATGTACTGAATACTTGGTTTCAATTAATGTGATAACCTAGTCGCCACTCTGTATAGCCAGAAACTAACCTATATACAATTTCGAAAAACGTTTTTTATTGCAATCGGAACTGTAAATAATTTGCAAGAGAGATGCGTTTCAAAAATTCCATGAATATCATAATAAACTCAAAGTAAATTAAATGCTTTGGGAGTAATAAAATGGACGCAGCTTAATGTTGTTCTATTTTATATTACATTTCGAAATAACTGTTCCGGATGGGTATCCTGAATAGTTACTACGAAACATGACTTTATTGTTATAATATGGAATTTAATAACAATTAAAAAGTAATAAGGCTTTACATAATGACTTAGTTTGTAACGCAGAAAACCCAGCGGGCCTGACGGCATTCCAGTGAGAGTAATGAGGCAGTGTGCACCTGAACTGTTTCCTGTGTTGACACGTTTGTTCCGCCTCTCTCTTGAAAACAGAACGGTGCCAAAATCCCGGAAGCTTGCAAATGTACAACCAGTGCCCAAAAAGGGCGACCGTGCAGACCCTGCCTATTACCGTCCAATCGCCATTACTTCCGTTATGTGCAAGGTTATGGAAAGGGTACTGAACAATAAGTTGCTGACCTACCTTGAAGACAATGATCTCCTCAGTGACCGTCAATACAGCTTTCGCTGGGGCCGGTCAACTGGCGATCATCTTGTGTATGTCACGCACTGCTGTGGCGAAGCCATCGAGAAACACGGGGAAGCACTTGCTGTATCGCTTGACATCTCGAAGGCCTTTGACAGGGTCTGGCACGCTGATCTGCTCAGTAAGATTCCTGCTTATGGCATCCCAGCTGATTTTTGTAGCTGCTTATCAGATTTCCTTAGAGAACGGTCGATCAGAGTAGTTGTTGACGGCTGCTCCTTTGACCTTATGGCTATTAATATGGCTATTAAAAGTTATTCAGGGGTCTATTCAGCGCAAAAACCGGCGGGGCCGAAGTTCGTTCCTTGAGAGAGGCCATGGTAGAACGGACAGATTTGTCCTTAAGCCTTGTCTCCCAGTGGGGTGATGATAATCTGGTCTCTTTTAATGCCACCAAAACACAGGCGTGTCTTTTTACCGCTAAAAGGTGTCGTTTCGCCCAAACTCCTACTTTTCGGGGTACATCTGTTCCTGTAACTGATCGGCTTGAGCTCGTAGGTATGGAGTTTACAACTGGTCTCAACTTCGACACCACCATAGAGTACAAAGCCCAAACAGCGCCTAAGAAGCTGAGCATCCTAAATAAAGTGAAGCGATACTTTACGCCTGGACAGCTTTTAACCCTTTACAAAGCGTAAGTCCGATCCTGCATGGCGTATTGCAGTCACCTTTGGCATGGATCAGCTAAGTAACAACTAGCGGCGCTTGACTCGGTGGATCGCAAAGCTAAGAGGCTCATTGACGACGTAAAACCGGTGAATGCCAAGCTTCACAGTTTGGCTCATCGCCGCAAGGTTGCCTGCTTGTCGGTCTTCTACAGATTGTAGTTCGGTGAGTGTGCTCAAGAACTCCACGACCTTTTCCGTCGGCCCCCTTCTACCATCGGACATCTAGACGCACTGCCATTTACCATCCCTACCAACTTGCTATTCCACTAATTCGCACTAAGCGTTTCCAAATGTCTTTTATAATGCGCACAGCAAAAGAGTGGGACTCACTACCTGCGTCTGTGTTTCGAAGCACATACAACCCTAATCTCTTCAAAGTGAGAGTGAACAGGCTTCTTCTGGGTAAGCTCACTCCATCGTCGACTTTGTCTCTGTCACCTCTGACCTACACTTGAGTCAAGACAAACCCATCTCAAATAAAAAAATAAGTAAGTAAGTAGATATAATCAACAGCAGCATAATACATCATACCTATTCTATTATCTATTAGCACATAGCCAATTTTCTCAAATACCTAAGCCGAGGCAAAAGGAACACAGTAAATAGAGAATGACACGTTAGTTCCCAAAAAAGGGCAAAAATATTCAATGAAAGTGGAAATAAAGGAAAGGGCGCAGTCATACGTATATTAGTGAAGGTTTCGGCGTATGCCGTGGGGGCGAGATAACGTCGGCGCCCTTTAGAGCCTATAAAAATGCTAATGGGATGAAGGTGATGTGTTTGAAAAGAAAATGAACATTGGAATTGTACGCACATCTTTGATTCGTTACTCATATCAACATTTGGACATTGATTTAGGTTGATTTAGACATCTTGATTAAAAAAGGTTGTCTACTAGAACTGAAAAAGAAAACAGAATTTTCTTAGAACAATGTACAACACACACAACAACACACCCTCACATACACCCTCATAATACACACCACTCCATATCACGCCGTTAGGTAAACCTCGTGGGGTAGGCAGAAGTACTCACATTTTAGCCAATTGTGTTTGACAAGTTTTCAACAAGAGTTAAAGTTTGTCTTTGCTTTAATTTTGACACTATTTAACATTCAAGTAGACTTGAATGTTACTTAATTAAATTAAACCTAATTAAGTATGAATTTGAGCTGTCAGTACTCCTTCACATTAGGTAGGCCGGTCAAGGATGTCTGGTCGAGATAGCTTATAGCGATACGACCGCCCATTTATGACTTTATATAGTTGTGTTTACAATAAAGCATTATTTTATGAAAATTTGTAGGTCGTCTGATAGCTTTGCCTACGATAACTATTACTGATATTTTGTTAGATACGTCCACGTAGCAAGTCGGTATATGTATACGTGACTACATCTTTGTGTCATTGCAATTTGTGCGAACATCTTATTTTGTACGAAAATAAATGAATATTTCATAATTAGATCCTCATTTAGAGACCAGAAACGAAAAAGCTTTTGTTCTTACACGAGATTAGAAGGTAAATAATACAATCGTAATAGGAAATGTTTTTTGAAAAAATGTAATAACGTGCCGATATAAAAACAGATCATATAATTGGATGTTCCTGAAGAATAATTTTCCACATTATTTTTTAATTAACGAATTGACCTTTTCGCAGGTTTTCTGGTACAAGCATCTACTCAAATTTATTTATTTTTTTAATGAAAAACTCCCTTAATTTAATAGCTTGAAACTTTTTCCGGGAGGGAGCAATTGTTTTCTCTGAGGGAATTGGATAATTGATACGAGGGATTTTTACCTAACCCTTTTGGCTAGGAACTCACGGAGCGATTTTCACCCGCGCCCGCCCGCGGTTGCGGGACCACAACACTCGTACGAACACGTATTACATGGAAATGTAGACAACACTCGTACGAACACGACATACGTGTTGATTGTTTGCGGGTCTCGCTGCACCGGCGGGTCACGGTCTCCCGCCACAGTCGCGGGTTGCGAACCTTTTAAGCCTACTTTTTTAATTCTTCTGTCAAGTAAGTATAACGCAACGGCTCATTTCTGGTATGTGTGCATGGCAGTCTGGGAATTAACTGAACAATCGCATGATAGTAAATAACCACCAGTTTTGCGATCATCGGCCGCCAAGTTTGCGGGCGATGATCGCAACCGCGACGGCTGCATAACCGCACAAACAAGCGGTCTCGTGAGTTTACAAATATAACAGCAGTAGGCGGGGGTGAAAATCACTCCATGAGTTCCTAGCCTTTGGGGGGCCACACACCGGCCGCGGTTCTGTAAGGTCTTTGTGCATCTGTGTTGTGTTTGGCCCCGTTCACAAGGCACATTCATCAGTACGATATTTTACGGTAAAAAATTTGGGATCATACGTCAACATTCAAGTGTTCATATGGTTAAAACAAATGTAGTATGAAACTACCACGTGATTCCAAAAATATAAAGTAAAATATCGTACTGCTAATCGCCTTGTGAACGAGGCCTTTCGTGCGGCGGACGTGGTAACAGCAGCTCTATGTTTGTTACCTTTGATTTTGTATCGATTCCTCAAGAAACAAAAGCATACCGATCATGGCCTCTGTGTGTCCGAAGTGGTTTGGCAGCGTCTTTCCACCCACTGCTGAGTATACCTATGCCTCTCTCTTTGGCATACCTAATACTTGGCAAATAATTCGGTGATTTTACTCTAGGGGTTGCTATAACCCATATTATTGCTATCAAATTTAATTTGGTATCCTTGTATTTGATGGATGTGCGCAGGGGACCGATCCCTAGAGTCCTCCTCTAGGGATCGGTCCCCTGCGCACATAACCTAAGTTTACCGCAGTGGTAATTTTAGTGGAGGCACGTAATTGAAAAGTACTTCCTCTACGTGACTATGAGGACTTGTTGAAGTAACCTATTTATAAAATGTGTGTTTTATTCTTCGTAGCGATTACCTAGACTTTGACGGGGTAGTTTTCGGGTTCCGTACTTAAATGGTACCAACGAGAGCCTATTACTAAGGCTCCACTGTCTGTCCGTCTGTCACAGGGCTGTATTTTGTTTTAACCATAATGGACAGACACTTGAAATTTTCACAGATGGTGTAATAATATGACCGCTATAACAACAGATGATAATACAAATAAAATAAAGTTAAAAATTAAAGGGGGTCGCCATACAAGAAACGTGTTTTTTTAATATGTTGTTTTAGCTGTTGTATGCGAGCGCAATGGCCGCTTTTTGGTAAGATATTGTGTCGTCATTAGATATAGCATACCTATTATTTGGTTTAAATGCATAGGCGGGACACCATAACGTCTAATGTATCAATACTGACTGATTAACCGACAGACAAAAACAATGCCTAATGTAGCCACCGAATATACCTATAGTGTGTACAGGGCATCAAACTGAACCACTTTATTATCTCGAAAAAATAATCTGCTGTCTCATACATTTCAGTCGAGTAGGTAGGTATTGAAGTTTTGTATGCGTCAACTTATTATTTTTTCGCGATTCAGTTTGACGGTCTGTACCTCACTCTTAAATAGACTAAGAATATTTTTTTTCGATAACCAACCAATAGTAAGCTCAATACAACGAGGTTTTAAATTTGTTTGAGAAAATCAGAAATCCGCGCAGACGAAGTCGCAAGCGTAGAATATAATAATTTCACATGAATTGACATTGTTGCCCACACAATTTACATATAATTTTATTTTCATGATGTAGCCTAATGATGAGGAGCTCGTGGCTAAGTAATAACAGCCGCACGGATCGATCCATCAGGTTAAACTACGCTTGCCGGGGTTGGTCTGTGGATGGGTGACCATCTTTTCATACCAAGACTCCTCCGTGCCTCGGAAAGCACGTTAAGCCGTTGGTCCCGGCTGTCATTCGAGGATCTTTGACAGTCGTTAGACGTCAGAAGCCCGAAAGTCTGACAACCAGTCTTACCAAGGGGTATCGTATTACCCAGTAACTGGGTTGTGGAGGTCAGATAGGCAGTCGTTCCATGTGAAATACTGGTATTCAGCTGCATCTGGTTAGACTGGAAGCCGACCCCAACATAGTTGGCAAAAGGCTAGGCCGGCAGATTGATGTAGCCTAATGATAATGTCAACCGAAGCCCACATGTTTCTAGAAAATGTCATCTAATATTATAACTACGTTAAGACTGTGAAGGTTAAAATTAACAACTACTCAGTACTTTTACAATAAATACCTTTACTTTGTTTTTGTTACCTTATATCGTATCCCACATTTAGCAAAGGTCTCTCCTTTTTCCTTCCATGCCTCTCTATTTTGTGCGATTTCTGGCCATGTTGGCCCTCAAACATGACTAGATGACCTCCGCCTTCTACCAAAATATACCTAATTTTAATAGTACCTACCTATAGATATACCTAAATGTAGGTAAGTAAGAGATTACATGACAGTAATCTCTTACTTACCTACATTTAGGTCGTAGTAAACACCTACTTTCTATAACGTGTAAACGAACTGTTTTCTTGATTAAAAAACATCCGAATAGCTCAATAAAATAAATGGGGAACATCGTTTAACAAATTCATTTTGTGAACAAATTTAGCTACGTAGTCAACCGGAAAGTGAGATAAGGTAATACTTACACTCATTTGTAAATATATTTGGTGTTCTCTTTTTTAACCGACTTCAAAAAAGGAGGAAGTTATAACCTAAAAAACATAAAAACATACATACAGACGAACATATAAATTTTTTTTTTTTCAATGTATGGTCATCGATATTTACGTCAATTGTAGATCGATTTTGAAAATTATTTTTTTCATTTAGTAGAGAAAGCTTGTACGGTAGTTCCATATGCTTGGGGAGTTTTTGAGTTATCTTCGATAAAATACGTATTTAATTCACTTTGTGTATCTTGATCATGTTGTCTTATCGGTGGCAAAAAACTAAAATACAGATCCAAAGTCACCGACTTCCAAAAATAAAGTAATTTTTCACTTTGTAGTTTTTTCTTTTTGTTATGGTCGTGTAAAAAATTTTAGGTTTGAATTTGTAAAATAATAATAATAATAATAATGTTTGTTACGTTGAGATTAGCGTTGAAAAAAGCAGGAAAAATTCCCGTTTCTTTCCAATTCCGTTGTTTTTTCAATGTTTCATTCGAAAGTTTCAAAAAAAAATTTGCCAGTTTTATTAGAAAAAAACATGAAATATATTCATGTTTTTTTTTCAATAAAACCGAAAAAACTGAAAAATATGTAAGAAACGGGAAACATTAGATGTTTTTTTTTTCAAATACGTACTTAGTATATTTAACTTAAGATATCTATGCTTTAACTCTTTCCATAATAATACGTACTACACAAAGTAGAAAGAGTCAACTGCACTTTTAAGAAATTCACTTTTTTACATAATTCGACCCAGAGTTCTTTATTTTTTTATAGGTTTTTTTTTCTTTTGTCTCAAATTTCACAAATATTATATCACGCATATATAATTCTACTGCGTAGTCGAGCCCGTAGCGTAGCGCTGGAGAAGATGCGATTCTCAACGTGTTTTGTATGGAACTTCTCCCTTTTTGTATGGAAAATATGGAAAATTATTACCTACATGTAAAGTTTCAGGGGGTTAGGGCTTCTATAAAGGGGGGAACAATTTAATTATTTTTGCGACAACGTTTTCGAGACAAAAGCAATAGAAGAGAAAAAAAAAAAGATTTTGTAGATAACTGTATAAACTTCGCGGCCGTCGAGTAGAAAGTTTTCTACTGTCTCTAGATCTATTCATTTTTTTTACATGTTTGTGTTCCATATTTCACCTATTAAAAATATTTCAGTACAACTTGTTTTTATCAACTTTTCAAAACATCAAGTGAAAAATTCTAAAGATTACTGTTTCTTTCCAAAGGATTCTTTCTGTTAATATTTTCGCATGTTATGCGAAAAAAACCAAAAAACCCACAATTTGTTTTTTTCGTGAAAAAAGAAACTGTTTTTTTCAGCATTTTCACGCTAGTTGAGATATAGATCATTCAGCTGCATCCGGATAGACTGGAAGCAGACCCCAATGTAGTTGGGAAAAGGCTAGGCAGATTGATGTTGAGATATAGAGAGATACAACAATAGTAATTTGGTGATATAGGTAGTTGATAAGTTTTGATGAAATTTTTGGAACTAAAATAAGTCATCTCATCAAACAAGCTCCTCAAAAATATGGCTAGTATTTAAATCAGTGGAGTTATGAAGCCTACAATGGCTTTTATCATGATTCAGCTGATCTATATTTTGTAAGAATCTCACCGTGAAAACTTAGGTAAAGTGAGCTGTCAATAATATCAGCTCACTTCACCTAGGCTTTCACGTGAGTTTTTTACAGAATAGTACCGCAGCAGCTCGATGACTGGTCAAAAGAAGGTAATTTTTTGATCAGTTTAATAACCGTTCAGACTTTCATCATATCAAAATCAAAATCAAAAGTCATTTATTCAAACTAGGCTGAGAATCAGCACTTTTTGAACGTCAAAATTACATAAGACAGTCCCGCAAAACGCCCGCCCTTCACCACTTCCTAGTGCTTTAGCTGGGGAGAAGAAGTGGCGTAACAAACTCCCTATCTAACAGTCAATAGAATCGTTATGTACCGTTGTTGCAGGAGAATTAAGAAACCCGACCTTACTTAAAACAGGTTATATGCAGCTCAACAAAGAACATACCTACTAATATTGTTAGACCACACAAACAATGCAAGCGTGTATGTAGGTATGTATATATATGTATTTACCAGTGGTTATCCTTCCATTCACGCTCTGGTAACTTCTAGACCCAGATTGGTCTTCAACTCAAGCGAAGAGATAGCCGCTGATGTACCATACACATACATATAACGCTTCCTTATTAGAATATAATAATACTATTTAACTGGGAACATTAGCTATAGCCCAAATACTTTTTAGAGCACTTCTATGTAATTTTTTAAGGGGCGTACGTTTTTCATAGTTTGTGGGTTATGCTATGCGTAGTCATGAGAGTGTAAATAAGTGTATAATAACCGTTTCAGTAGTACGGCGAACGCTCAATTCATAACAAATCCCCAAATCAAGTTTGCGTAAACAAACGGAACCGCAGTGTAAACGAAAAAGCCACGTATTTTAATTTGAATATTTATGAGACTACGGAACTTTGATCTAACCTTCTCTTCCTATATTAAACATCGTGGACACCTGTTGAACTAAACTTTACGAATCTAATTGTTATCAACCTTATTCAAATGAAGTCCTCTCCCTTTACATTATTATTAAAAAAAAAACTTATATCACCCGTGACCCACCGTGACACAAGCTTAAAACTTAACAAGATGATTTTCTTTTCTCACATCTAAATAACTGTCAAGCAAAAACTAGCCATAAGTGTTTAAATGTTAGTGATGAGACATAAGAAGGAGAAAGATAATAATCTCTGAAGGCACGTATCCATTTAAATGGCAGCACAGCTCCGAGACTGACACGTAAAAGTAAATCTGCTGTAAGTGTTCACTCACACGTCCTTCATTTATTATCCTTCAGTTTATTTTCACTCCTAAGCTAACGAATGGAATGACTATGACGACTGTCTAAGGCACTCTTCGTCTCAGCTGTCAAATACCCACAGGCGCCTGTAGACAATGACTCTTAAAGACCTCACTTCAAGGTTATTCGTACATAAATCGAAAGGCAGCGTTCGATACTTTGAATACAAATAAATGGACCGCAACTTTTATTTGGGCCAATAAACTTTTTACTGGCCCAAAAATCGCTGATTACATCCCCATGAAGTGTGCGGATAAGTACCGGATTTATTTTTATTTTAACGCAAAAATTGTAACTGTGTGTATCACAATGTGTGAGGATTAGGTATGAGAGTAGAACTTAATGCTTCGATAAGAACATGAAACGCCTTTGGAACGCGAATATATTGATGCGGAACATTCAGATTCGCACATTTACGCCATCGCCCACGCTATATATACTTGGTACGTCAGTACTCGTATCTCTAAGCAATTACTTTCCTTTTTTACTTCCACCGTCGAGGCGTTTAACACAAATGGTGTTCACAACACGGATTGCGTTTTAAGCCCACAACTAAGTTTGCGACGAGTGTAGCACAATTTCCTCCAAGAAGAGTTTGGAACAAAGATGGAAAGGAAACGAAATTCCGCACAAACACAATAAAGACCTTTCACGAACTTTCACTTGCCAGTTGGAGGAACTTCAAGTAAGTTTCTTATCTATATGCATTGGAATATCCGGTACAAAACTAATCTAGTTTCATTAGAACTACAAAAATAGTTAGTGCTAAGTATTACATTTTTTTTTTCAATTATTTATGAGTGGAAACTTGTAAATGGCCTTCAATTTCATATTGTTTAAGGACACTGTCTATGTTAGCTGTAAACCCGAATAAAAAATATAAATAAAACGAGTGAGCACATGATTTGTAATATCTGACATTTCACCTTGGTAATAAGCAACATTAACATTATATGACACTACCAACCTGTTGGAAAATTTGTTGGTACCATCTGACGGATTCTGACAGCCAACTCTAGTACCACGCGCACTCACTGGTCAAATCAAACAGCGCACGCCCCGGCTTCCTGTTACACACATCCGTCCCTTTTCACGAAATCTCTCCCACAGATTGCAGGAAAGCGAGAAGAAAGATGTTACACATCAAAAATTATATATATAGATAGTATTGGGCCCTGAAGATCTTTGTTAGGATTGCGACTTCAAGAAGCACAAGTAATGACCATTATAAATCTGTATAGTAATGATAAAAATATTACATACTCAATGAGGAATACTTAATAATACAAGCAGAATGTACTTACGACATCAAACAAAAAGGAATTTTTCATCTACCACTCAGGTATTGACATGAGCGTGCACTAAGTAACTTGTTACATTATGTCCTATTCAAAGACAGTATAGAAGCCATTTAGAGCACAATGTTCTCAGTGGATGCGGAAATCCACTCACGATATGACTGCCGCCCGGCAAAACGAAATGTAGGCAGATACTATGCACCCATTGTGAGACTTGTGCGGACCACCACCGTAGAAAACGATGTAGTGCTACGGCGCTACGAGATGTTTTTATTATGTAGCGCACTGTCCTATTTCAACGTCATTAGCATAATTATTTGCTACGGCGTAGGTAACTTCCGCTACGGCGTAGCATTACCTAGATGGGTAGGATTTTTTAATCGATTTTAGCACATTGTATGATAGTAATGTGACTAAAGGTTTTCTTCATGTAGAAAATAGAAAAACCAATAGAAAAATTATTATTTGGTCGTGGGTTCGATTCCCATCCAGGACAAACATTTGTGTGCATGAACATGTCTGTTTGTTCTGAGTCTGGGTGTAATTATCTATATAAGTATGTATTTACAAAACAAAAGTAGTGTATGTAGTATATCAGTTATCTGGTTTCCATAGTACAAGCTCTGCTTAGTTTGGGATCAGATGACCGTGTGTGAAATGTCCCAGGATATAATAATTATTATTATTCTATAAATCTTGGGACCCTGGGGTCCCGGTCCTTTGGAAGGCATACGAGGGGCCGAAGCCAACTCGCAGAGACCCCTTAGATAATTTTAAATGATGAGGAGGCACCAACCGACGATTATCCCTGTATGCATTATGCAAGTGCACCCAAGGACAACCCCCGGTTGGTGCAGGACTATTGTTGTACGTGGAAACAAAACATATTGGGCTATGGGTTTGGGTGGCTAAAGTGGATTAGGTAACTTGAACTATGGAAGAACTATGTCCCCTGCCTGACCAATGTTATATATAATACACGGATAAAATGGCAGGGGGTGACTTGCACACTCAATAATGGGCCCCCGGAAACGGCCGCTAGCACATAGTGACGTAGCGACAAGGGGGCAACGCTTCCTGAGGTGCTTGAGGAGTGGAGAGGTATCCTACGGCTATCAGGACAATCCCGGAAGTACGGTCAAGATCCCTACCAGCACCTTACTGGAATACTTCCTTCCTCCGAGCACGTTTGCTCTTGCAAATCTCCACTCAAGCTGGTCAATAAAGGCGAGAAAGAGGTGGGAGCTCTGTTCCTCGTCAGTGTTCACTCCAGCCAGCCAATAAAGGTAACCCAGAGAGGAGGACAAGATTTCTCTCGGGAGATAGGGTCCGTGGGGTCGCTACTGCCTAACAGCTCGCCACATGCTACCCTGCGGGTTTCTGTATCTCTCTTGGTCTGGCTCCTCATCCTAGACCCGTTCCGGCAAACTCTACCGGCACAGACCTAAAGTTCGGAGCACGCAAGCATGACTGACATATCAGAAATTTTGGGCAACGGTTCCTTTTATAAAGTAGGTAGGAGGAAGGAAGTCTTCCTCCGAGCACGTTTGCTCTTGCGAATAACCACTCAAGTCGGCCAATAAAGGCAAGAAAGAGGTGGGAGCTCTGTTCCTCGTCAGTGTTCATTCCAGCCGGCCTATAAAGGCAAGCCAGAGATGAGGACAAGATTTCTCCCGGGAGACAAGATCCGTGGGGTCGCTACTGCCCAACAGCTCGCTACATGCTGCCCTGCGGGTTTCCGTATCCCTCTTGGTCTGGCTCCTCATCGTAGACCCGTTCCGGCAAACTAAATTCTACCGGCACAGACCTAAAGTTCGGAGCGCGCAAGCCCCACCACGATGACAACGTAGAGATACAGCGATGGGTTTATTATTATTATTATTGGTAACGTCAAGTTCTTCACATTATTATTTTATTTAACGAAATATGTATAAATATTGCTGCTTATTCGGGACTAGTATTTTATTTTTCATGAAAGTATAATTTGACATCATTATCTGACATGCCATTCTTCAGCAGACTACTCTAATATTGTTGTCCGAAACATACAGTAATAATAATAACTTCGATCGTAACCATTTATGTGCCATTTACGTCCGTTTATTGTTACACAGTAATTAATATTCGGTAAGCCAATAGAAATTCTAGTGCGCGCGTGTAAATTATGACTGGTATTAATAATAACATATCGCGTAACACTCCAGGAGGGCTGCCTGACGATCGATATGATTAGTATTATTTTACGAGGTAATAGTTATTTACGGGTTTAGTGGACGTAATGTGTATTAGTGCTTTTGGTATTTCAATGAAAAGTAGCTGGGTTAGTGTGTTGTCAATGAAGAGTAGCTGGGTTAGTGTGTTGTCAATGAAGAGTAGCTGGGTTAGTGTGTTGTCAATGAAGAGTAGCTGGGTTAGTGTGTTGTCAATGAAGAGTAGCTGGGTTAGTGTGTTGTCAATGAAGAGTAGCTGGGTTAGTGTGTTGTCAATGAAGAGTAGCTGGGTTAGTGTGTTGTCAATGAAGAGTAGCTGGGTTAGTGTGTTGTCAATGAAGAGTAGCTGGGTTAGTGTGTTGTCAATGAAGAGTAGCTGGGTTAGTGTGTTGTCAATGAAGAGTAACTGGGTTAGTGTGTTGTCAATGAAGAGTAACTGGGTTAGTGTGTTGTCAATGAAGAGTAGCTGGGTTAGTGTGTTGTCAATGAAGAGTAGCTGGATTAGTGTGTTGTCAATGAAGAGTAACTGGGTTAGTGTGTTCTCATTGAAGAGTAGCTGGGTTAGTGTGTTCTCAATGAAGAGTAGCTGGGTTAGTGTGTTGTCAATGAAGAGTAGCTGGGTTAGTGTGTTGTCAATGAAGAGTAGCTGGGTTAGTGTGTTGTCAATGAAGAGTAACTGGATTAGTGTGTTGTCAATGAAGAGTAGCTGGGTTAGTGTGTTGTCAATGAAGAGTAACTGGGTTAGTGTGTTCTCATTGAAGAGTAGCTGGGTTAGTGTGTTGTCAATGAAGAGTAGCTGGGTTAGTGTGTTGTCAATGAAGAGTAGCTGGGTTAGTGTGTTGTCAATGAAGAGTAGCTGGGTTAGTGTGTTGTCAATGAAGAGTAGCTGGGTTAGTGTGTTATCAATGAAGAGTAGCTGGGTTAGTGTTTTGTCAATGAAGAGTAGCTGGGTTAGTGTGTTGTCAATGAAGAGTAGCTGGGTTAGTGTGTTGTCAATGAAGAGTAGCTGGGTTAGTGTGTTGTCAATGAAGAGTAGCTGGGTTAGTGTGTTGTCAATGAAGAGTAGCTGGGTTAGTGTGTTGTCAATGAAGAGTAGCTGGGTTAGTGTGTTGTCAATGAAGAGTAGCTGGGTTAGTGTGTTGTCAATGAAGAGTAGCTGGGTTAGTGTGTTGTCAATGAAGAGTAGCTGGGTTAGTGTGTTGTCAAAAGGTACTCAACATTATCATCGTAATAGACAAATAACGTCCACTGCTGGATATAGGCTTCCCACACACGCCCCTATCCTGCGGGATACAAAAGGTACCTACCTACTCATGCTATCAAAACTATAAGATTGGAAATTATCATCATCATCCCGTAATCCCTCCTACCTCATCCTCGGCCTTAACATGGACCCAGAAATGACCTCAATATTAAAGCTCGATCAAAGGGGTTTTAAAATAAACATATTTTTGGGAGATAGATTGCTGATCACAGTTTGTATTTATTGGCAGACGCTCTCATTAGATTTTTAGAGTGTATATGACGCAGCCAACTAACTTAATTATGTCCGGTTTCTGAAGAATTCTTAAACGGAGTTTAAACTCTCAATAGCTATTAATTCGACAAAATTATCTATTTAAGTGAAATCCTTCCTTATGCTCGATTTTTGAGGTCCTCGGATAAACCCTCGGGTAACGACTGTCAAAGATCCACGAATGACAGCCGGGGCCAACGGCTTAACGTGTTTTCCGAGGCACGGAGGAGTCTTGGTATTTAAAGATGGTCACCCATCCACGGACCAGCCTCGGCAAACGTAGCTTAACCTGATGGGTCGAATCGTGCGACTGTTATTACTTAGCCACGAGCTCCTTCCTTTAATAATTGTAAGTAGTATAGTTATAATGAATATAATTCAGGCCGCTAGTTGAACGGCGCCGTTTAGTAAAAAGGCTAGGCGGTTAACTGAAAGGCTAATTGACCGAGCGAGCGAAGAGAGCGAAGCGTCACTGCTTCAAGTCTGGCTAAATTTGCTGTCTTCTGTCAGTTAATTGCTACTCCTCTACAGGTCGTATTTTACAGCGATCTGGATGAAACTTGGTATACAGGTTGTATATATTTTGGTCGTCGGTGATTTTTGATTGGAGGGGTACTTCCTCCAAAAAGGGGCAATAAGGGGGCTACTGGATATCACCACCTTATGAGATCCGATTTCGATGGTTCTTTTTTTTATTTGAAAAGTAGTAACTCTCATAAAAATTTGGTAAAGATCTGATGAAAAAAAAAAAACATGGTAAATATCCCGTTTTAAAAAAAAAAAACTTTAGTGGTACATATTAATTGTGGCAAAAAAGTTTACTGTTTAAGTCTACTGTTCGCAGAACTACTAGTTAAGCTTGTTAGCTGCATGCATTACATGCATTCTTATATTTGAGAAGATAGCTATTTTGAATTCACGATGTCGAAGGTAAACTGAACATTAATCTCAAGCATTGAATAGTACTTAAAAGAAGTTTATAGTAAGCTTTGTTCAGTGTTGATTTATGCATTGACTTAGAACCCAGTTACATAGTACGCCCTTCCTAATCATTCAAAACCTAAATCGAATCGAAAATCGATACCCATAGTCCCCTACCCAAAACTTCATGTGACCAAACCTGTTTGGACGCCTACCTTAGAAGCTATTTATTTGCATCTGTCGGCGCTCAACCCTATCGTAACTACCTCAAGGGACTTGTGACACAATGATCAATCATACCCGAAGGCTCTCACGCTTTGTGCTCGAGTGGCAACCCTCATGAATAATCAGTAGCACAGAATATGTAGGTGCAGAAGGTCGACTCTATACAACCAGCGAAATCAGACGCGCGCGCACATACCTACACTCGCGAGTACGTAAGGCTATCTCGTTGTATCTTCTTGAAGCGTATCGTAAGGGCTTGTGGCTAAATAATAACAGCCGCACGGGACGATCGATCGGGTTAAGCTATGCTTGCCGTGGTCGGTTCGTGGATACATACTGAGACCCCTCGGTGCCACGGAAAGCAAGTTAAACCGTTGGTCCCGGCTGTCATTCTTGGATCTTTGACAGTCCTTACGGGTTATCAGAAACCCGAAAGTCTCACAACTAGTCTTACCAAGGGGTATCGTATTACCCAGTAACTGGATTGTGGTGGTTAGATAGGCAGTCGCTCCGTGTAAAATACTGGTATTCAGCTGCAGCTGGTTAGACTGGAAGCCGACCCCAACATAGTTGGAAAAGATTAGGCAGACTGATTGACGTGAAGTGTATTCATTTCTCCAGGACTCGTCGAGCCTTTTTGCCACGGCGCTGTTCTGGTGGTGGCCACTGTTGACTCAGGCTTTTAGGTGTTACAGTGGTTGGGAATAGTTTGGCGGGCTTGTGTACGTGCGTGTTCTCTCATTGTGTGGAACTGACCTACTGTGCCTATCTGTTTTGTGTCTGTAGTTAGTCTCTTTATGACAATATTACGGCAACACTTTAGCCATGTCATTATCATTGTATTAAGTATAATATTTGTGTGAAAACCAACCAAGCAAATACAATGCTTTTACTAAGCCTGTTTTTGTTTCCAAAGATTAGTATAACAAAAATTAACATTATTTAATAATGTTAGCTCTTTATTATTCTATTGTACTTTAGTCCCTTTCTACAGTTTTATTGGGTGGAAAAGGGAGCGTTAATGTTTGTAATACGAGATCCGTTATTAATCTTACATGGATAATTACATTTCAAATTGCTTATTTAAAATTTTAACTTTCATAAGACCTGTAGAAAGTCGTTTTTAATACAGGGTGCTTTGAGATATTTAAATAAATAGTTAGATAGAATAGGTACACTTTTTTATGTATTTCATAAAAATTACAGATGTAAAAGTAGAAATTTTACTTAAGGTGATATAACACAATGGGCGGTCTTTTCGCTAAGAGCGATCTTTTACGTACAACCTTTGGATGGATTAAAGAGAGAAGGAGAGACAATACTGTAGGTAGTCTGTGGTATGTGTTTAGTTCTAATTCCAAGAGTTTGACCTAATCTTAGGTCTATTTCTAGATAGATAGTGTAAAGTATGTCTGTGTAACAATCAGCACGATACGTTTGTCTAGACACTAGATGTGATGAGTGCAATAGTTATTAATCTTGTGTCTGCACATCTGCTTCACTCAATATGAGGGACGTCAAAAATAGATGGCTGTTCTATTAAACATTGTCATGTGGATGATTCTGTTATTTTGGGAAACAATTACTTAGCATAGATTCCAATAGTTTTATCTGTTCTATTTGTTTAAGATACACCGATAAAAAGCAACAAAGATATTTAATCAAACAGCCAATGGCGCCGATTCCCTTGTTCACAAACTAAACTAATTTTAAGTTCAGTGCATCTTTTTCTTTCTACTTCATTAAGAAAACTACAGACGATAAATATTAATTTAGTCCTGTCAAATTAGTCAGCGCTTAACGTAAATTGACATATTTTTGGTAGCCAATTTTTTAAACTTGTCTCTGGAGTATCTTAATTTGACAAGACTAAACTAATGTTTATCGTCTATCCTTTTCTTAATGAAATAGAAAGAAAAAGATGCACTGAACTTAAATTTAGTTTAGTTTGTGAACAAGGGAATCGGCGCCAATGACGTGTTGACTAAGTAGCACTCAGATGACCTCCTTCTTAAGAATAAGCACTTGTAAGCGGATGTCTAGAGCTTTTGTGTGATGAGGCCTTGAAATCGCCAGCTATGAGAACTTGGCACCAAACTGCACTCGCAGCTGACACCGTGAACTTATACAGAGGCTAACCTAATTTTCGTTCATAAAAATCGTAAGTATCGCATTTTACTACCCTAGTTTTAGTCTTTTACTGCAAGAGTTTTAATGAAACCTCTGACAAAGAACAGAACACACCTTTAACTTTATTTTATTTTTATTTTTTGTGCCTCTGAACGTTTCATATAATATCTATAGCTGTCAAACGACAAATAAGCTCTGCAAAAGAAGTAACATTGAAGAGGAGGGGAGCGCAGGAAGCAAACCGTGTAACCAAGAATTAAATCTGATAAGTCGTCGAATATAAATCTTCAGAGCGCGCACGATGCAAAATTGTAGAGATCTTCCTCACTGTTCTACAATAAATCTCTTTGATAATGCAACAAAGGCTGACAAAAAAGAAACAAGGCAGTAAAAGAGATAGTAATGGCTTGCCGAACAGGGGTCAACGCGGGAAAATGTTGCATTACCTGTTCTCTGCGAGCGAAATGTAGTGAAGCTAGTGAATACGGCGTCGTTTATAAATAAATAATTTCACACCCATACGCTCGAGCAGTTTTATAGACTATTCGCGGGAATTTAACTGCGCTATGGAGGACACGTTTGGTAACAACATCATGTTTTTAAACCTTCGGATGTTTGGTAGCGGTTGCTGCAATTAGCTATTCATATTGCTGTATATTTTTTTTGGAAATCCCTTCATAGTTTTATGAAAAACGCTTACGCTGAATACCAGCGCCGTGGATTCGTACCTTCGTGCACGGGATGCGGCATTACGCTGAGCGTTTAGCCGTTTCGCGCGGTAGGGACGCACATTTCCATCAATTTAATGTACTTTGTTTGTTTTTGTGTTTTTTGTTTTGTGTGGTTTGTTATATTTTATTATTTTGAGTTTCGCTTTTTCATGTATATTTTGTGTGCGTCACTTTCACGTGAATAAACTGTTTATCTTTCTTTCTAAAACTTAACCACATTATCTAAAACGGAAATGGAATTTTCATATAAGCGTTCATAATAATAGTTGTGCCATTAAATTTACACAATCCACCAGTTTATTCGGAAGTCGAGGTAATCCCCAATGTGTGCTGGAACATAAACAAGTCATTTCGATTTCCGATTTCCGTACTGCATAGAACTTAACTTACTCGCAGATATAATATACATTTCGCTCGGTTCATTTGTGCTTTATTAAGTGGAAACGCAGTTCGATGGTGCGGCATCGAGCATCAGAATCAGAGATTCTATCTCGGCATTTATGTGGCGAAAGATTACGCTGAACGGTTCAAGTTGCCGACAGCCCGACATTGCAAATATCCGCTGAAATTGGTCGGCGATTTCACTCTTCACCTGCTCCAGCGAGGTCAAGCGTCCCGTCAACGCCTGTTGTTTACCTCTCGGTATAAATAATAACGCCCTTTCCCAAAGAAGGACCCTTCGCCAAGAAAAAACATTTATGGAAACCGTTATCATTTCCACAAAATTCTAATTTCCTTATGCCCCCAATGCTATAAAAGTCTATCCTACGGAAAATAGGATTGCCGGCCAAAGACTTGGGCGTTCCAAGATGGAGACGAAACGCAACAAAATGAGATGTATTGCGAACGGAATAAATAGTAAATACTCTTCGGACAGACTACTTTATAGTCACACAGTAGACGTGATAAAACTGTGATCATATAGTCCAAGAGATTGGAACAGTGCCCGCGTGCGAAATAACTGTTCCAAGCATTGTGTGCGATCTCAAGCGATTTGTGAAACTCACACAATAAGCACTTGTCACTGTCAATGCGTGAGTTTGGAAGTAATTAGTCAGTCAATACCCCATGACCATAAATTTTGGGACGCCATTAATTATATCGGGCACAATCGCACCGTAAAATTGATGTCAGTGACATAACGTCGTGTTGATCGAGTTTACACGTTTAGAGTTGTAGATGTACGTTTGCGTCTCGCGGTGTAGGTAAATATTGTGTTATTCCTGCCATCTAAGTGAGTAAGTGTACATATTTCCGGCGTCTAGTGGAATAGGTAAGTCGGTGTAAGACGCCATATTTATGGTTTAAAGTACAAATTCGTAATAAAAATTAATTAAAATAATAACAAGCTTTGCATCATGGTAATCATCACTACTTTTATAATAATCTGTAAACAAATCCAAGACTCAACTTTTACACCTCTTAATAATTAAAATAACAGTTTTTTAAAAACTCAAAAAGTGACATCTCACCCACATGCGTGGGTAAAATGCAACACACCTGGGGGTAAGATGCGTGCAACAATTAGTATTGTGCTTCCATCACTTAAATGCACCATTTCACTTAATAGACTTTTTTATGTAAACATTTATTTTGCCAACTCCTCTAACAGTTTATTAGTTCTCATTTAATTTTCATTGTCTGTTCGTAAGCTATTACACTCTTATGGTTACTCAGGAAAACCTATAACTGGCCTAACCTATATGTAATATGAAATTTTGTAAATATCTTTTTTGGAACGCTGTTGGTTTTCTAAATAAATAAATAAAATAAAATAAAAATAATCAGTCAACAATTACTTACTTAATGTTAACCAGTCAACAATCAGTTTTACATTTGTAATATATTTCGAATAATTAAATTGTCAATATTAATATTATTATAATATTATAATAAATAATAATAGTTATTTTAATATTTTGTACTTTTTCCATAGTTAAACGAAAAAGATCCAACCCACATTACATGTAATGGGATTGGATTTAATTTTTTACTTACAATTTTCGTTTAACTATGGACAATTCTCAGTTTCTAATGGGATATTATTAATTGCACATCAAATAAACAATGACCTTTAATTTCAATTTATTTCCATCATTTATATACTTTTTTACATCAAAAAAATACTGACTGCACAGCAAATTAACCAGAGCGTACATACCATAATACTCATAGCAAAATGACATGGTGACTAATATTAACTCCGAGGTTAGGTTTGGTTAGGTTACTTTAAACCCTTTGCACATAAATAGGAGCTCCGTTCTAGAATGCAAGAGCGAGCAAAGGGCACGAAGGGTAAGTTAAAATAATTTGTTTTCTCAATAATGATAAAAGGTAAGGTAATAAGGTTTATATTTTGAGTTGAGTATTTTGCTGTGCAATCAGTAATTTTGATTGGAATTCGGATTATTTTTGGATACAAAAAGTAATATTTTGATTTGTGTTTAAATACTACCCGTTTCTAATCATCATCAGGCAATCTCCTCTCTGACAACACTCTTCATGCATCCACTTCTTGCATGAAGAGCATTGCACCCAATCGCACCTAGGTCCATTTTAGGGTTCCGTACCAAAATGGTATAAAGGAACCCTTATGGTGCGCCTCAGTCTGTCTGTCACAGCCGGATATCTCAAGAACTACTAATGCTATCAACTTGAATTTTGGAATACTTTTAGATGACGTTTGTATATATATATATATATATATATATATATATATATATATATATATATATATATATATATATATATATGTAGGCATAGATATATGTATATATATATATTTTGCAACATGGACTGAAAGGGGGTCTTAATAATTCGAAGTGGGGCTACTAGGGCATGTGGGGTATTATATGAAAGAACACTGTTTGCATTCTCAAAAAAATTTTTTTAGGCCGCATTGATTTTGCCTTTTGTTGAAAAAAGTAAAAAAAAATACCGTTCCCCCCTTATCTCCAAACTTCAGAAGAAGAAGAAGTTTATGTAAAGATTACAGGAAAAATAAAACGATGTCTCTAAATAGCACACTTTTTTATATATGACGGTACGGAGTCTTCGGTGCGGGAGTGCGACTCGCTCTTGATCGGTTTTTTATCATAAAAATACAATTCACAGACACCACAATAACTGTCCGTATCTTCTTCTCCACTTGTCAAATCATCTAGATCTGGAAGAGATGTGCCGGAGTTCACGCCACCCGGTCGAGGTAAAACGCAACATTGTATCATTCCCCACTGTATCAACTGGCATATCACCCCAACCCATGGAACTAGCTGTTACATGACGTCAAATAAAAATGGCGTCCTCGCGAACAAAATTAGGAACGTAATTGAGAAGGTTATGAAGTATAAAGCACACTAAATCAACACGATACATCGATAAATATTAGCAAGAAATGTTTGATCGGCCTTCTAAATAACATAAATTTTATTAAAAGTACAGTATTTTCAGTTCATACCTTAAAATTATAATAAAAATGAATTATATCACGGCACCGTCCGAACCACGTTGATGAAAGGCCGAATGGAGCAGAAAATGCGCACTGTGTCGCTATTTGTGCCACAGGATTAGAAAATACAGAGTTGTGGCATCTTACCCGCACTGGCATATTACAACGGCTCACCCTACATTATAATGTATAAAAATGTCCCAAATAAAGTTGGTAGAAAATTGTATCTTTGGCAATCCGGCTTCATAAACATACCCCATATTTATAAAGGATGTTTAATAATAAAGCAACGTATATAAATGAGGGTGATAGTATCTACCTAAATGAATTAATTTACAGATGATACGTATCTATTCGGTTTCTCATTTTATTAAACCGCCATTATTTTCGTAAGCATTAAATCGTTCTGGATGTATTAAAAGTATAGTATAACCACAGGTAAATAATTACTGTACATCATTATTTAAAACAGCTTTTCCGTGAACCGGATTGATGATGTTTACAGTTCCCAAAAACAGTACAGTTTTCAGCTTAATTTGACTTTATTAAAACAGATGAAATGTCAATGCCTTCTTTTATATTAATCTACTAATGTATAGAGAAGTAATAACTACATAATATTTGCTTTAGTAAACAGACGCCGGAAAGTTTTGTATTTGTAACTGTCGTTGATTACAATCGTTCCCTCAGGAAATTCAACCTCGAACCAGTTGCTTGATTAGATATTCCACAAGTAAAATAAGTAAAAACTTTCCGACACTTATTTACATCGGAAATTGTATCAAATTCCGTTGGTTTTCACTTACTTTAAGTTTCAAACTTTCGTCCGACCTATGTATTTTTTTCACGAACTTTTAGTACATTTTATATGATATATTTTGGTAATTTTCTGGATGGACGGTTGAGCGGCGATCTCCCCTTGTTACGTATCAAAAGGGATGTTCGCAAACAGCATTGTAAGGGAAAAATGTTTTGCAAAATTAGGGCTGTTTGTTGCAGACACTTTCATACAAAAAAGGGATTATCCCGAATTAGTGGGTCTTTCTATGGAATAATTTCGGCCTTAATGCGTAATAATTTTCTCTTTAATTATTTTCGCCATATAAATAAGCGAATAACTACCTACGTTCATGACATAATGTTTAATGTCTTTTAAATCACTTTAGTATGATATATTAGTTAAAGGACATTCTGTGACCTATTTAGGCTCAACAAACCGAAAAGATAACCAACACGGACTTTACAAGTGAACCTGAAAAAAGCGATATAAAAACATCCCAAAATTAAAACAACATTTATCATTTTGGCCATTTAACGATAGAATCCGATATCAAAAGGATGTTTCTGAATAGGACCACGGACACGCACGTACACATACTTATAATTATATTCTAGTAGATATATATAATGTGTTCCGCGTCCATGACACATACATACATCCGTGCGTCCGACCCCAGCATCCGATGTTGATACAGATTGTGGGCTATAACTGACGTCACGTTACATATCGAACGGCCAACAGGGATTTGTTAGACTTGTGTCTATGTCTACAAGATGTTACGTTTAAATAAATAAGAATGAGAAACCTTAGTAAAAGACGTTGAAAGGGTACCTAAGTAATATGAAATATTATTCAAACTTCCTTTACTGCGCAGGACATGTAAGACCTGATGAAGTGTGTCATCGTTTGCAGAACAGCACAACATTGGCACAGTTCGTCTTTGGTATTGTCATCATCATATTGTTTTGATTCAAATATTTATGAAGAAACAAATTGCTTCTTTAAGATTCTTAGATTCAATTTCCAAGACCTTTACCTTTTACCTTTCGACTCACTGTTTTAACTGAAAACTTCCACAATTGAAGACATAATTTTTCCATTAAGAAAGGCTAACCTTAAAAAGAAAGCTTTTCTAAGTTTTCGTCTTGGAAAAAAACATTGCAAATGTATTAAGAAAATATATTAATAATAATGTTGTGTGCGGAAAAACTCGTGGAGAGGAGCTCGTAGCTAAATAATAACAACCGCACTGGTCGATCCATCAGGTTAAGGTAGGTCAGATAGGCAGTCGCTCCATGTAAAATACTGGTATTCAGCTGCATCCGGTTAGACTGGAAGCTGACCCCAACTTAGTTGGGAAAAGGCTAGGCAGACTAATTGTTGTGTGCGGAAAAACCTCAAACCTTTTATCTGCATTTTCTGAACCCCAATTTAGATGTAAGAAGTAACTACTAACATTATTAACCCATAAAAATGTGTGTTTGAACCAAATTCAACTATATTGTGTACACAAACTAATATATTTTTATCTTATGTTCATACTTTTTGTTCATGAGGGCAACATTTCATTCCGAATTAGTATTCTACGGCCGATGAAACTCGATCCTAAAATTTTGTGCCTCAAAAATAAAGCTCGATAACTGAGTTTTATTTTTGAAAACAGAATTTTTTGGCTAAATTTTTGGGTTGTAATTTGGATTGTTAGGGAAAAAAATACACAGATTACGGGTTCGTGATCTGAATCATTAATTAAATGTAGTAGGTTTTTATATTTAGAGTACAGTGTTACGTTTTCATTAAGGGGGAAGCGTCAGGCTACCCCGCGAAAACTTGCCACATATTTTATTATTTATGACTGTACATATATGTATATATATATATATATATATATATATATTATAATATTTAGGTTCATTAATATTAGGTTAAAATTGTTACTGGTTTTTACTGTTCTCAGACAGCGATACACCGCCGGCTTACGCTGAAAACCAGTGCCGTGGATTCGTGCCTTCGTGCACGGGCCGCGGCATTATGCTGAGCGTTTAGGCGTTTCGCGCGGTAGTGACGCACATTTCCAACAATTTTATTGTACTACTTTTGTTTTTGTGTTTTCGGTTTTGTGTGGTTTGTTATATTTTATTATTTTGTGTTTTGTTTTTTCATGTGTATTGTATGTGCGTCACTTTCACGTGAATAAACTGTTTTTCTTTCTTTCTTAAATTTTCTTACGTTTTGTTACAATTCGCAAGTCAGTATTAAGTTGTATGTTAAATAAAGTATGATTCGCGACCGTAACAAATATGTAAGTATTTACAGAATTATAATCATTAGAATCAGTAAAATCTTCAAATGTCCAGATTTCATGAAATAGCATTAGAATTACCTGGTCTTAAAGAGTTGTATTGATAATTGTGTAAATACATACTTGTTACGGTCTCGAATTACATTTTGATCTACGTACAACCTAATACTGACTTGGAAATTGCAAAAAACGTAAGAAAATGAATTTCGTGGGCTACCCTGACGCTTTCGCCTTAAACAAGGAAAATCCGGACATCTGATTCTGACTTTTTCACTTTTTTATGCGTCAATCAATTTGCCTAGCCTTTTCCCAACTATGTTGGAGTCGGCTTCCAGTCAATCCGGATGGAGGTGAATACCAGTATTTTACATGGAGCGTCTGCCTATCTGACCTCCACAACCAAGTTACTGGGTAATACGATACCCCTTGGTAAGACTGATTGTCAGACTTTCGGGCTTCTGACGACCCGTAACGACTGTCAAAGATCCACGAATGACTGCCGGAACCAACGCCTTAACGTGCCTTCCGAGGCACGGAGGAGTCTCGGTATGTAAAGATGGGCACCCATCTACGGACCAACCCGGCAAGCGTAGCTTAACCTCATGGATCGACCCGTGCGGCTGTTATTTTTATGCGTGTCATTGTTAAATGATTTCACACGGAATATATTACAAACTGAATCTCCAGTAAAAGAAAATTCGCATAGAAAACTGAAACGAAATTCACGTGATCAATAAACTGTTAGCACGATGTAATGGGGCATGGGATCGTCACCCATCACGTAGGGCGCAACACGACGCGACGAGGATATATATCGGGTGCCATCCACCACAATGAACGACACGCGATTTAGCAACTCACCTAACCCCAGATGGGTTAAAGTGTATTTTTTTAAACTACGGAGATTTATAAGCAAAATGAGTTTGCTTTAGAAAAATTGCACGAAAAAGTGAATTTCATTCAAATTTTCTAAAACAAACTAATTTCGTTAAACTTGACAGAAAAATAAAATAAGGAGAGTAAAAAATATGCAGTAGAGACAGGTAGGTATTTATTTATATCCGCTTCAGGAACGACATAACTCAGATCTATTACTACGAAGTGGAAAAGATTATTGCTTAGAAACCACGTCCGTCTAAGCACCAGGATACATGATAATATTTATTGACACAGGATAATGTTTTTTTTTTACTACGGCAGCTTTCTTCTAATTTATTACCTAATCATTCATGATCATTTATTCCCTTTTATAGATCGAAGTTTTCCCTTCTTACCTTTGAAATCTAAGAGAAACAATGAAAATCTATAAATCCTGCTATTTTAAACCGGAAAACAAGCATAAAGATAAGTAAGAGCCATCTTTTGAAACTGTCTCCAAGCCCGATCTATTGCGCATTATAAAGGGGTTTTATTTTGAAGCATCAGTGAATGTGTACAATACTAAACGAGCAAAGAAAACAGTTGGATTTGCTCCAACAGTACTCGAAACGAACGAATAATATATTAGGTAGTATTGGAGAGTTGAGTAAATAAAGAGATAGCGTAATATTGTTCGCGGTTTCGCTAAACCTTTTACATGAACACAACAAGTGTGTGAAGGAACAGACTGCAAGTTTCTTTAAACTTCGCGAATTGTTTTGTGTTACGAGTTGTTCCCAAGACAATAGCTGGAGGAAATAGTTTGAAGTAACCTGCTAGAAAAAGTACCCACTCCATTAAAAAGTCACTGCTGAATTAATATAAAAAAGAATTTGAATGCGATGCGATGCAGCAATGGGATTCCGTTGCCGCCTCCCTCGGGATGGCTAGAATATACTGCATGTTTCTATTTAAATAATAACGTAGTCACTAATTCCCAGTGGTACGGATGGCATTCGGCGCACAGCCCGCATTTGGTTCTATTGCGCCATGTTTCCCCGATCCGTCACGCTGACACCTCGGCGTCACGTCGCGCGGCGGAACAACGCATCTATCCCGGAACGTGTTCCAATCAGACTAACACAGCTGACTACATTATATTTGTTCTTCAGCTCATAATGACGGTAATATGCATCCGCATGCTTCGTAAACAAACATCATTTAGCGGAATTTGTTGATTGAAATACGCACAGCGGTCGCCGAAGTTTGCTTCTGACAAACAAGCATTTGGATACAAATGAACCGAGTGTGATTGTTACGGTTGATACACAAATTCCGCTTTTCCGATCCCGTTTCTCCGGTTTGCATTAATGGAGTGGCCATTAATGCAAAATTCTCAGAATTCTCTTACAAAAATATGAGCCTATTTATTTGTTCTCTAATTAGATAAATCCAAATATAATGAGCCCCGATTTATTAAACAAACTCTCGAGGGACAGCTAGTCAAAATATGTTATATTAAATATGAATTCCGTAGTCAACCTATTCTAAATTAAACTAATTAAAGTGCAGTGAGACAGGCGCAAATTGGATAGACATTCTGTGCGCGCGGTGACGAGGCGAGAAGTTACCGGGAAAGGGACTCGCATTCGGAGTTAACTAAACACTGCACGTGTGTGTTGCGGCCGGAATTAGCAGTTGTATCAACTGGGATAAGCTCAGGTAGGTATGACTATGGAATATTAGGGGAATTGTGTACGTAAATGAAAATGACGTGGGATATGAAGGTATTTGTCTTCGCGCGTGACACTGTCGCCTCGTAGTCGTTACGTTCCCGGCGGCTGCGCGTCTCTTGTTTATGTTAGTGCACGCAAATATGCGGTCGACTCATGTCACCGGAACATGTGTTACGTGAATGTGCACGAAATTATTTAAATTTTCATATTTATTGGTTCATTTTCAGTTTTTAGTGCTCAGTTTGTCATTCGTAAATTCTTTCTTTCATTTTTGGTCTGAATTCTTGAGGGCTTATCTTTGAAAAGTCCGTGTTTAAGTTTTATATTCCACAGCTGGTACCTCTATGATTACTCACATTTTGTAAAGATATGACGTTATCTTTGTGACGTTGCAAAATTTGTATGGTTGCCAGCGAGGTCTGTTGGTATTAATTAAAACGAAGCTAATGTTATCGATCGATGTCCTTAGTTCCATTATGGCAGTAGAGATGGTGTTAGGTTCAATTTTTTCAATATTGCTGTTTACAATTAATATTCTGGTATTGATTGTTTGATAATTGATAGATAATTATGCCAAAGTTATAACCAACAACTAATCGTAAAGCTGGTTAAGGAAAATGATTGCTGTGATCGATTTCGGATATTGATTAGACACGGCTTATGGGTATTTTGTTATCTTTGGTCGAAGCTCGTAGAAGGAGGAGCAGAAGTTGGAAGTCACGGAGAAGGAGACATTTTTTCGATCCTGACCACGACGATGCGCGGGTCGTGATAGATTTTTCCTCCCACATGTTGTAGAGAGATACTACTGCCCCGGTGTTATACCAGACGGTGTGCAGTTGTTCCAGATGGAATTCATATTGAATATGGCGAATTAGGCTGTAAATATATCACAATCTTTTCTGTCCCCGCGGATGCTTTGAGACTTGGTTGCAAATGGGTGGTTATTTGTTACAGGTGGCTGATTATATCTAGCCTGAACCTTCAGATGATGATGTGGACCTGTGATTGAGCAGAATACAGTTTGTATCTGACACGTGGCCTTCGTGAGCTGCTTGTTGGTACCCGAGTCAAAAAGCTGGTTGGGCTTCAGGTATGACACGCGATCTTGTTTCGTCGAATTCCTAGCCCGTAGGCCACACTAGCAACGTGGGAATCCCAGTTTCATATTTTGCCTCCATGCCAAGGGTTTTGCTTCTGCTAATTGATTGATAATCTGCTAAATGAGTGTTGAAAATCATGCTAATTAATTGAATATGCTAATTGATTGACTAATTGAGAGTTTAAATAAGAGTTTAGTCATTCTGAGTGTTGCCTATGTATGAGCCCTTAAAGTATGAGTAGCTTCATCATTAAGGATTAAGGTGTTGCACCCATCTCGGGCGTGAGTGAGAGATTGGTTATTATAACGTTTTATACTGAATATTTAGTTAAGGTCGTGATAGGGATTTAGGCCTTATGTACAGAACTAGGAAATCGAACCAGTTATAATATTCATGTGCATGGTAGCGTCTCGCGTTAACTTTGTTAAGATTTGAATTCCCTTTATGAGCGCTACCAACAGTTTGTCAATTTACCTGATTTGAGCTAGAGTTATTCAGTTGTCACCTCTCGGACTCTCAACAGCGATCTTGAGAATCCTTTATTATAGTCTCATGACACTATTTGCTTTAACATAGCCTGTTATGGAGACGGGTTGGGTTAGGTTTTTATGTAAAGGAAGAGTCCGTGAAATGTTAATTATCGCCCACATTAAGGGTTTTTGTGTACCTCTTTTGTATTATTTCTAGAATAAAGTTTGTATTGTATCTGGAGATATTTGTTTAATTGATTTCTTACTTACATATAGTTTATACCTTATAAATTTTACTAAGGCACGGTTAAGTGTAGTCTCACATAGATAAACATCTTAGATTTACCAACAAACATCTGTAACTACCAACTCCGGCCTTACACTTTCAAGATGAAACCAATTATCACGTTTTGAACAGATAACAGGCTAAAAGCTACCCATGGAATTAAATTCATTATGATAAATAATACGATTATAATTATCATCAATATTCAAAGCGTAGCGCGAATCAATCAATGATTCCCTGAGCACTCATTCAGAATGTAGATTGTGTGTTGGAATCCCTCTAATCTGCCAAACCCGGATCCGTTAGTTATGGTCCTTATCCGTATTAATGTACATAATTAATCGCACAATGGTATATAATCATGTTGACATGTCCTTTGACATTCCTGTATCAGATCAATATTTAACCAACGGTATGTGTGGTAATGTTCAGATAATTGCTCCGAATTTTGTTTTTACATAATTATTGTGTTTACAGGTAATATCTTTGACATTGAAGTGTTTGAGATTAACAATTTAATGTCTTTGACATTAAAGTGTTAATCGTCGTTCACTGTGTAAGGCTATGATAATTATCAGTTCCAATAATTCCAAATGTCAGTCAAAAAACAGGGTCTTCGATACAATACGTAACTACAACTCCTGACGCGCCTTTCTTCACGTCTTCGTAATTATCTCATGTCATCGCGATAATTACTGGCCATCTCGCAGATATCACGCAATCATAAGGGAAAAAAATGCTTTCATAATTAATCTCTTCGCTAACGCCCGTTTAACTTAATTAAATGAAAAGTTACACAGTATAAGCAACAAAAACTGTGACAGTAGATTGTTAGATAGATACACCGAGGAGCTTTCTGTTAATTAACAGGTTGAAAGAACTCGCTGAGTCAGTAGATACTTAATTGCAATTAGGGTTAACTGCTCGATCTGAGTTCACTTAGCATGCAGGGCTGCTACGATACTCATTTGAATATAAATTTCAACAGAATATCGTAAGTTCCATAAGACTATTAGCAGCAGGCCTTAACTTTTGGTGGACTTCAGAGTTTCTTACAAATTATGAATGGAGGGATTTCGCGTTGGCTCGCGGTTAACAAACAACAATTAGCTTTAAACAGCTGCTTTGTACTTAAGCGTGGTTAAGAGAGCCATTAAAATATTCTGCTTCAAAATATTCTCTGAAGTCATGAATGAGAGAACTGTATAATACTCGTAATGACGATTTTTTAATGAATATTTTTCCGGTGTTAGGTGTCAGGTTCACCCCCAGCGGGAGAGGAGTATTGCAGTGCGCCGCTCTCCCTACCTTCCGCGGCCTTGACGGGGTCGCCACCGTCTGATGGTGGACGCGGTGGGGCCGCAGGGGAGGAAGAGTGTCGGTATTTCGTTGGCCGCTCTCCCTATCCTCTGCGGCCGAAAAGTGGTAGGGGCCGGGCCACTGACCAGACAGGTCGCAGGGGGACCAAGGGTACCTAGAGACAGGGTCGTCTAGCGCACATGTGCTGGCTTGATACCTAGGGTGGTCACGACATGCAATGTGTGCTGGTGCGTCGGTGATAGGGCGTACTTCCCAGAGGAGGGCCGGTGACAGACGACCGCGGCGGGTTCGCGGTGAATGCTAAGCCCGTGTTCCCGCCACAAGCGGCAGAGGACTGACACCATGGAGTTTTAGTGGGTTGGAGTCCCACATAACAGCACTATCTCTCCGTGGTAGTGTAGTATGCATGAGCATTGTTCCACGCAAAAAAATAAATGTGTCAAGTTCGTAAAGTCTAAGACAACTTCGTGGCATCCCTAATAACACAAAGGGACATAATCCTGAAAATGTCTTTTGATCATAATTTCCCGAAGTCTTAAACGAAGCCCGTAGAAATAAACGAGTTAATGAAGTTTCAGTGCATTAGCGACCAAGTTTAATAACGTGAACACCACGCCCCACCACGCGGCGTCGCGCCGCCGCAAATCGGCCCGTCCCTAGAATTTAAACTTTAGATTATCAATTTAATCTCTGAACTGTTTTCATTTGAATCATTACAAAGTTAAATAAGAATTTTATTTATAGATGAATGTAATTGGTTTCTAAGAAACTGTTCAATTGATTTTCCGTTCCCGTAAATTGGTTTTGGAAGTTCCGTTTGAAGTAAATTAATAATAATTGAAGCGAATAATTTCTCTTTTCATCAGTCTTTGGAGTGAAGCAGAAGTTTGTTTTATTGCTTTCACTTTCTTGACATGCGTTATTTGCTTGTCCGTGATTAACTATATGTAAGATAATCGTTTGATCTTTTTAACCATTTGTTATAATTTATAAGAGCTTAAAATAATGGATATTTTTTTATGCAAAGTCTCTAACGATATTTTACGTTATTATGCATTTACAAACACCATTATTCGGATGTGCGTCGTAGACCTACGTATTACACAAATCCCATAAAAACCGTTGCCCAAATATGTCAACGAAAATGAAACATTACTATATTAAAAAGACACGCAGCCTTAACATTCTCGAGAATAATACGGTTTTGTTCTATTTTCTCTCGACTAAGACGGGAGAAAATAAAAAAATAAACGACTTCCTTCGTAGCTCTAACCTCACTTTAAGGACTCGGGTGTTATTTATACAGAAAAATACGAGTATGGGTTCCTTTATTATCTGGGGTTGTCGTATGATGTGATGTAATCTCCGGGTTTCGCACTCCTTCATGGCACCTTGAATCCTCTACTTAGTTTATTGTTAGTTATCACTATCAGTTGGTTCAGCCTACTTGCTTCAAAGATGTATAAATGGTGTTTCCGTAGACAACCAAACTCCTTTCGTTTTTATTGTTCCTGGCTTTATTTTGTATCAACTTACTTTTTATTCGAATTTGAAATTGGAACCCGAAGTTAGTTTTGGAAACAATCAAATTAAAACTTTCATTGTGAAACTGAAAGTGGCAATCAGTTGAGTAAGTTTTAAACATTTCAGTCTAGCGTAATTGTAAGATGTTTTGAAACTATAGTAATATACTATAGTAATTAAAATACAGAGAAGAAGTAATTGTATTTGAGTAAAAAACACACTCAAAGTTAGATATAAAAAGCTGCATCTCAGCAATACAAAATAATAGAAAACATAAAGGTTAAGTGGATAGATTCTGGGTAGACATACATGGCTGCGTAGGAGTCGCCGGCGAGACATTGTCTTCCGGAGGCGTGGCTAGGACCGCCCGTCATTCAAATAACACCCATTGTACACTTTTATAGGAGCAATCTTCGACTTGTTATTTTGAGAGCTTCCTACGTATGTCACTGTATCAAATGTTTAAAATATATTGCTGAACATAGTAACAGGAACACAAAAGGGGCGGTTAATGATTGAATACCGGTTCCTACTTTGGACAGATAACAATCAAGCAGGATAGTATTTTGTGTACCTAAGGCTACTTACTATACGCAATACAGATTGTACCAGAAGGGTGCGGTACAGACCATCAAACTGAACTACTTTTTCCTTAGGATCAATATCATAATCTCGACAAAATAATCAGCCGTCCCATACATTTGCGTCGAGTAGGTATTGAAGTTTTCTATGGGACAGTTGTTAATTTTTTCGCGTTTACGATGTTGATCCCATGGAGAAAGTTGTACAGTTTGATGGTCCACACCCTTAAATTTGACCTTTCTGGTACACCTTGTATAAGGTCAGATTTAGATATACATACATATTAAGAAATTTAAGTAAATGAATTTCCTAATGTTTCAACTGGTTTTAGAATTGAAATGAACTACTAACTGTAAAATAAAGAATATTCCATTGTATTTTATTGTATCCCAATTTTTCATAACATTATCTCAACAGAGATACACCAATTTGGACCACAAATTATGGGCATGTTTTGTGCCACAAATTGCACCCAGATCAGCTTAAATACATGAAAAAATATAGTGCTATAATATTAAATTAGCGTAAAATCCGGTGCCATAATGTAGCAGAGCATAAATTATGGCGGACAACCTAACCTAACAGTCTGTGAACGCCGTATGGCACGATGAAATACGCATATTTATTTTTACCATGAAATTGCAGATTAACATGTAAATTACTGAATATTTTGGAAGCGGCTTCGTAATTTGCACTGGACTGTACAGTGTAGGTAAGGTTTGAGTCTTATGGAACATACGACGCTGGTCGCTTCCATAACATGTGCAATTGTGCCGTCGGTACATACCGAGCAGCTGTTATCACGTAAATTAAAACTAAGATAAATGAAAAACAACTTAAATGAACGATGAGTTAGTTTGCAAAATAAAAAAAAAAAAAACGAGCGAGCCGTACCGTAGTCGCATATAATGTGTAACATCTGACTTCTGTTTGGGTTGCCACCATCTAACGGCCAACTCTAGTACCGCGCGCGCTCATTGGTCAAATCAAATAGCGCGCGCTTCCCCGGCTTCCTGTTACACACTTCCGTCCCTTTTCACGAAATCACTCCCACAGATTGCAGGAAAGCGAGGGGAAAGATGTTACACCTCAAAAAATACTAAAGCAAAAATTTGGCATAATAAATACAAAACGGTTCACCGCATGCGGGCACAGCACAACAACCGCTCTAAGCATCCAAAATAATCCCAAACCGTAAACAGTCGCTGAAATGTCTCGTAATATTCCATAGTTCATATTCATAGAACCGGATTGAATGGTTGTAAACCATAGAATATATTAGAAACTAATTCTGAAGCGAGAATATTACTTGAATGCGCATGTTTGTACTGCAGAAGGCTTAAAACATAAGTAATATAGGAGACATGCTTACACCACGGGAATCAGCCAACTGAAAGTGTTATAGTAAACTTGGGTTTTAACTACTGTACCGACAAACTTTACTAACGCGAGTGCTCATAATTGTGTTTAGTAAGTTCGTGGAAACTCATAAACTTTAAACTGTTTCGGACAGTTTTCAGATATCCGTGTGTGCCTGGTGCTATACTAAACAAAGGTTTTTCGGAATATAGTTTGTACTGCATGAAAAAATACTTTTTCGCTTTTTTATTTGTTTATCGGACAACTTTATATTATGATAGCTAATACCTATCTATAGATTATCCATTAAAGGGCTTTTCCACCTTTAATTTTTAACTTTATTTTATTTTTATTTGTTAGTTTGTTGTTATAGCAGCAATAGAAATACACAATCTGTGAAAATTTCAACTGTCTACCTATTACAGCTCATGAGATACAGCCCGCTGACTGACAGATGAACGGACGGACGGACAGCGTAGGCTTAGTAATAGGGTTCCGTTTGGCACCCTTCGGATGCGGAACCCTAAAAATAGTTAAATACTGCAAGTTATTTACCCCTCACTAAAGAAAACCTGAATTTACTATGACTAAAAATGATGAGAGACAAAACTATTTGGGAGTACTATCTATCTAGTTTAAGAGTTTGTTTTAGCAAAACAAACTCTTAAACTCACAATCAAAAGAGAAATGTCCTGAATTTCATGTGAAATTCAGGATCATTCAGTATTACTGAAGTGAATAACTTACCAAGTTGGGACAATCGCGGTATGTTGAAGCTATGTGTAGGTACATAAACGGTTGATAGTGTAACATATAAACTGGCTTTATGACCTTAATTCCGTTTTTAGCTGTTGTTAACAGTGCGTAATTTATGGAAGTAGGATCATCGTAGTTCATGTGGGTATTACGATAATATTAAGAAAGTTTAAATGATAAATGATTTTATTTCTGTAAGTACGTTTGTACAAACACTTTTACACGTCAATCATATTTTTAAAAGCTAGATGAGGCGTTTCCGTTTGACTACTCTGTATGTAAAAAGTAAGTGTCTTTATGTAAAAGTATCTACTTAGGATGTGTGGTCATCATCATCTCAGTCTTTTCCATTCCACTGCAGAGTCTAATCCTTGTTCCTTTTATGCCATAATTACCTGATTTGTTCCGATTTTGGTCTGGTCTTCCAGCGATAGGGACGATAACTAATTTTTTTTCCGTTAGGTAGATTATTAAAAATATTGGACACGTGTTTTTTCTTTTTTTACATAATCAAAAGATTACGGCGATACCTACATTGAGTTAAAATGTGGCATGACGACACGCCTTGCTAGATTTTATACATTTGTGACGTAGCGAGCTCCCCAACTTTATACGATAAAACCAAAAATACGTGTCTAATTTTTTTTATTGTCTGACTGACGGATTAAATATAATTTCTTTTTAACCGCCATCATCCCTATTTTTGCGTCGTAGGTGCATCTTTCAATTTATTTTCAGAATAGAATAAAATAGTAGAATAAAGTTATGAATCTCTACAACGTACGTACTTCTAGCTAGGGTGTACATATTATAAGAAAATAATAAAGATAATATTCTAACGTGGATAGGATGAACAAAAACTTAACTACAATATCTAAGTTTTTGTTCATCGTATCACTTCATCGTATCACACTTCATCCTATCACCTACAAGAACTATTTATTCAATGTACAGGAAAGATGAAATATAAGAAAGTGCATTATTCTACCAATATCTATATATTATGTATATACAGGGTTATTGGTAAAACACCAACAAACAACCTCTTAAGGGGTCATTGTACTCATCATTATGAACAACTTTTACTATGGGACCAAATCTGAAATCGCAAAAAAAAAAATCAGCTGTTCAGTACATTTTGACGAATTATGCGAACATAAATGTACAGAACAGCTGATTTTTAAAGTAGGCGAGCTCTATGAAGGAGTTTTAAGAAATTCGACCTTTAAAGGGGGTGAAAAGTGGGGATTTCTATTGTATGAAAAATCTTATTTCTTTAGTTAATATACTTGCAACTTGGCACGAATACATTCTTATATGAATAATAAAGTTTGTCATTGTAGTTTTTCAAAATTACCCACAAAAGGGAAAGGGAAAGTTTGCATGGAAGATTTGGATTGGAATAGACATAAGTTTCTGGGTTTTTTGAAAATCGACCAGCATATTTCACTGCATGTCTGGATTAAATCAAAAGTAATCTTAACATTAAATAACTAAACACTTGTTATAATTAATGATTTTTCAAAAATCAACCCCTTTCGGGGTGAAAAGGTAGGAACAGTTTATAAGAATAATTTAATTTCTCCTTTGATCAATAACTTACATGATAAGTCTATAAATTAATCAATAAATCCTTACGTTTACTAATAATAAAGCTGAAGAGTTTGTTTTTTGTTTGTTTTACTGTTTGTTTGTTTGAATGCGTTAATGTCTGTAAACACCAGCCGGATTTGAAAAATTATTTTCGCATTTATTAGCCCAGTTCTTGAGGAAGGCTAGGCTATTTAACATCACACTAGGACCATTAGGAGTCGAGCAAAAGAAAAAAAAATCAGAAGGAACGCTAAGTGAAAACCAGGTAGATAAAAGCGCAGACAGGCGAGGCGATGCGACGGGGTGGGTTGGACAAATAAGGAGTTTCGAGAAGCTAGTTAATCCATAATTATGTTAATTACAAACATACCCAAAGATGATGACCCTGTTGATCACAATAAAAGTCCACCGTATAGGATTTAATCAGCAGTAACCACGGTGCAAAAGCCACATTTCCGGGCTTAACCTGAAAACCATGAATTATGGTGTTATACGTCCACACCATTTCAGTCCAACGATATGGAGCCATTTAGATGCACGCTGAATAGCAATAGACTATATGCTAAAATAGTCTAACTCATAGTTATTAACGTCTATTTATGTAATGAGGACTGCTGGTCAAAGTATGTATTCAGCCAAATAATGCAAGTGTCGGTAATCTTCAATAAGTAACAGCACATTCACATTTGTAGTCATTCCACATCCTAGTAGTCTTTTTGGAGCAACAAATAAATCTCAAAAAGCATGCTTATAGGAGTGCTTTCAACGTTATTGACGTTAAAAGCACTCCTATAAGCATGGTTATAATGACTCTAAATTCACGACCTCTTGCTCGTTAAGCTCCATTGCCTGTGACATACCATAACATTGAAGGGCAATTAACTGGCACCGTCTAAACAACACGTACAATTAAGTCGCATTCCATTTTATTGAATGGCAAAATTTGTATTCAATTATTTTGTATGCCATTTTATGGAATCGCACACTTGCATGCAATTCTTGAATGGCAATAAAATTGAACGTTCCAGAAACTTTCACCGTGTAAACGGAGCTTTAGTCCAGAAAATAAAACAAAAGCATGACGCTTTCCTTAATTTGACGTGGATATCTAACAGCGGCTTTTTGGAAGCTCCCCCAAATGATCCGCACTGAGCCAACCCTTTATCGCCAGAATAAAATTCATACATACATGGCACTTACATACAAAATAAAAACCTAACCCTCTTTTGGCTTCATAGTAATCCAACAACAAAGATAAACGGGCATAAATGACGTCATAATGCCTGCCCGCGTTATGCAAATGTCTTGGATTATATTGTCATTTTCCTCGAGATGGCTTTCTGGTGCGGAACTGCAATTCAACTTATACATAAAACTAAAGTGTTTGTAAAACTTGATGAGTTACAAACGTTAATTAGTATAAACGTAAATGAGGCCTTGTCTTCATTGAAATAAGATCATAATTAAGTTAAACACTTTTAAAAGTTTCAAGTATGATTTCAACAATACTCGTCTGCCAGTATCATTTGATCTTTTCTCGAGCGGCACCCTAATTGCATAACACGCTATCAATCGGAATCTGATTCATTTTGAAGCAAATTGCTGATCCATTGCTTCTTATGTTCGAAAAATTTGTCTGCTCAACAACGTAAATTACGCAATGAATGTTGTTGCATTGTCAAAATGAAACCGATTCCGATCGATAGTGTATTACGCAATTAGGGTGCTGATAATGGGATTGGCCAGATATAGTCATATTTGAGGTATCAAAGTATGTATATTAAAGCCATAAAACAACTAAGTTCCTATCTATATGTATAATTATTATTTATTTATTTATGAAGACAGTTACAAAGTTATCGTTCAGTAATTCTACACTAAACCGACTATCCCTATCGCCTGTTGGGTTTAATAATCATAAATTCCGGTCATAACGCGCAATATTAGATATCTTAGAGACTTCATACTTTCATTACGGGCTGCGCAAACGCACGACGGCACGTTATTACCGAGCTTTATCTGTTTTATGTCAGGAAACGACTTTAATTATGTCACATTATGGCATCATTCCTAGGATTAGTACTTAGGTTATTTTTGGTGGTTCCTTGAAATCATTCGAATTTCAGGATAGTTCATCAGATTAAAAGAGAGCCTATAAAGTTAATCAATGTTTTTTGCGCTCTATATATACTATAATAGTCGTAATAGTATTTTAAAGAATTGGTTTAGTCGGGATTTATGCAAATAATTCACACTCGATATAAACATTTTAGATAACTACTATGACAAAAACTTTTCGCAAAAACTCAAATGACATTATCAAAGTTCGGCGCTCTCTTCCGAAATTGAAAGAATATTGGATTGTTTGAACAAAGGATTTTTAGAAAAAATTGGATGACTCGTTCATGCGTGGACTGAGCTATCGCACTAACAAACACAATTTTCCAATACAAACTACTCTTTGTTAGCCTAACATAACAGAGTAAAAATGAAAACATGACGGTTCCAATATAGATAAGTTTGTTAAGAACTCGCTAACCCAAGGTTGTACCCGGGTCTCCGACTTTTTATTTACGAAACTCTTTTCATGGTGCAGAAAAACTTTCCACAAGAGGAGTGTTCGGGGAAAAGTCCTCGAGCAAAAAGTATCCACGTACAACGACAGAAGTGTCCCAGTTTTATCATAAAAAGCAATACTTCATCAAGACAGTTGACAACTGGAATACCTCTTGTTCTTGTTAATCTGTGGTCCCATTAGGGAACGTCTTACTCGTGGACGGAATGGCGGCCACAAATCATAGAAACTATTAAGGTTAACGAGGTAAGCATTCGAATGAAGCATGGTGGCCAATTATTAAAGAGGGCTACGGAAAAATCTAAGCGTACATTGGCATGCGTGCCGTCACCACAGTGCCGTCCTCGCCGTGAATAATGGCTTCAATAAATTAACCTTGCGTCCAGATGTCTTGGAACGACCTGCAGGCTACAGATTAATAGTTACAACATAGTATATGATTAATAAATCTGTGAGCTTTACATTCGAAGTCTATCAACACCTTATGTAAAACAAAATATCTCAGCGACTCATTCCTCAATCAGCACCTATTATAAAATATTTACCGTAACTTGCACACATGCACTCGTCGCGTTTAATTACTGAGCAATGTCGTCAGTAATAAATGTCCGAAATTTTGACTAAAATATTTAAACAGTGAATTAACTTGTTATGTACTGTTAAACAACAAGAAAATGCAAACGACATTGTTAATTATTCCTTTTTAGAACGAATTCCGCAGCTGTGGAATATTTAAATAAGCTCTTAAAGAATGCTTCCGTGCAATGAGTATTCATAGAATACGGCACGAATGAAATTGCTTTTACATTTGTGCTTTGAGCATCTGTTGCTATGTATCTGTATAGGTATCTAGTTATTTTCTTTATGTTAGGCACGAACCCATTTCCTGCTTCTCAGAACATCTTCATAGAAATCCAAAGAATCCAATCTTGGATGTCCTCATGAGAATTCATTTTTCTGAGAAGATATATCCTTACTCTTTTATACTTTTTCATATTACATGTCGTGTGCCTTCGTTTTTGAATAGGACTGTGCCATCCGCATGTTATAATATATAATATTATGGAAATGGCAAAATAAGGCTTAGGAATATTCACTAGGTATCTATCTACAGTTGTTATCAACCTTTTATTCAAAGCTTTTATTACTATTTCCGACGTAACCTTCATTTTATTGAGAAAAAAACATAACATGACAACACGCTTGTATTCACCGAAGGGTTAGGCAGAGAATCGAACCCAGGACTTTATGCTCAGCAGTAGCACTTGCGACCACTAAACCAATGAGGCAGCTGTCAGTAAACATCCTCATTGAAAATGCTCTTAATATTATTGAAGCATCTAATACAAGTCAGAAATCTGAGCATATAGTTTGCATACTACAAATATTGGGCAAGGCAGAACGGTTGCAGCTGACGAAAATATATTCATGAATCGGCCCGCAGAGTTTAGCATTGCGATGAGCTGCGAACCGCACCAGTGATGTGTACTCTCCTTAAAAATATCTTCTCATACCGACGCCGACGCCGGCTGGGAAGTGTGCAGTATTGAAATACCTAATGCATTATACTCATATTTTATGCAATATTTATGTAACCTTTCATAGTTAAAACCACATGAGGTGTGGCGTTGACGTATTTCTCGTTAGCCGTTGAATCAGCAAATTGAAAATAAGTTTCTTAATTGGAAAATAATAACTATCCATTTGGGTCTAACTTTAAATACCAAACTGTTTGATAGGTACTGCGCCCTAATTGCATAACACACTATCAATCGGACTCTGAATCATTTTGAAGCAAATTGCTATTCCATTGCTTCATATGTTCGAAAAATTGGTCTTCCCAAGATCGTAAATAACACAATGAATGTTGTTCAACTGTCAAAATGACACCGATTCCTATTGATAGTGTGTTATGCAAGTAGGGTGGCGGTGTGGTTACGATCACACTCAATCGCCTCGCGGGCCGCGGCACATTCAATGCAAATTATACTTCAACCACAACAACCGAAGCCCGCTCCGCCCCGCACGTGCGACCACCTTCCATTACATTCAAATTTTAGACGCTCACGTGATAAAATAAACGTCTCATCTAATACAACCGTGTTACTCGTAGATCGCAACATTCTCCGATTCCGCGGCAAAGCAACTGTGAATAACTCATACGTTAAAGAACATTCAGAATAATAAAGCAACCCTTTTTCTGCGTCATAAAGTGTTAGACGGCAAACAGGTTCTCCTTACGTTTTTCATTTTAATCTAAAAGGCAAAACCCACTGACTCATTCATCACGGTATCTCACGAGCCGTGTGGAATTTTGCACGGGCGCTAGGTGCTCTCTTTTGGGACGCAAGGGATAAAATGGGATTTCACAAAATTCAACAGCGATCAAAGATCCTGGGAAAAGGATACGTTAAAGGCCGAGGCTATTCTGAACACATTTATGTTTATCTTTCTAACCAAATGCACAGTTCCCGCATATCTCTAAAGAGAATAAGCAATGCCAACATTATTATATTTTCAAGTATCATACAACAAAACAAAGCATTATGATAAGTACCTACCATAATATAAATGCTTTTCTTTCTTTTACAGATATGTCAGAAGCATCCGTATCATCTGATAATCAACTCTAAATAAAACCTCAGAGGATGCCGAAAAGCGAGCGGACGCTTTAAAATGTGTGTGTAAATGTGTTGGTTAAAGCGACACTGAACAATAAAATCGTGAAAAAGTATGCCAAAAACAAAATCGTGTAGTGAGGGACGGAACAGTGCACAGTGAGCGTCTTATATGGTGTGGACAGAACACGCAACAGTCGAGCGCTTGCATAAAGCGGTAAAGCGACTGTAAGGGATGCGGAGGCGTGGCGTGTGACGCGCGGGCAGCTAGCGGCACCGCGGCGGATGCGGCGCGCCAGCGTGTACAGTGTGAGCGAGGGCCTGGAGCGGTGCGCCTGTGCTAGGTACGACACTCATATAAAATATAATTCATTCGTATACAAACATATGGATATATAATATTATAATAAATAATTATTATAATATGGATGCAATTTTGAAAGGGCATTTGTATCTGAAAATTAGCCAATTTGTGAGCAAATCCGCATGTCGCTCAAAACGGCATAGCGCCTGCCACACACTCGTCGAGCGGCATGGAAAGTAGCGAGGAAAAGAGGAAGAGACGTAGTGTGGCAACATTACTGGTCATGCCGTACGTCATGCTCCTCGTCATGCCCACTGCTCCCTGTTTTGTCGGTTTTTGTGCGCGAGTCAAAGGACCGGCAATATGAGCGCGATTATCGCGCGCTTCGCGCGAACCTAAGGGAATAGTCATTGGCGCGGACGCAGTCCACATCGAGCGCATTTAAAAAATCGTTTTCCAACCACAATAATTTGAATACTTGTACTAATACCTCGTTCTATTGCGATGAATAGATGTCATCCACCATCTCAATTGGCGAGGATGACGACGATGACGTATTTTCCTTTTTATGACATTGATATAATTAGCTATAATATAAATGCATAGTGCGCACGCTGCCACAGTTTCAACGTCTTTTGTGTTGCAAGGCGAGTGACCTAGTGCGCAGCGTCGCGATTAATTGTGCGAGTAGAGGAGTGTGTGGGCAGAGAGAGCAACATCGCGGCAGCGCGAGGAGCATAGTGTGGCAGGGGCATAGAGTACCCACGCTTATAATATACATCTGTGTTTAGTGGTTTAGGCTGTACGTTGTAGGTCTGTCAGCCAGTCACTTGTCTGTTTTATTTGTTTACAGACCCAAAATGTACCGTACTACCAAAACAACATGCTCTTTTTACAGTGCTTCTGACATTAAAAGACCTACATCTTTTGGTCGACGTTATTAAAAAGCATAAGAGAGCGAAAAACAGACATAGATATTGCCTTCCCAGTTGTGTTATCTTTTGTGAATATGAACCCAGAACACTGCACTAACAGAGGATTACCAAGATCTATAATGGTAGAGATTTATTAAACTGAGATTGCAAATTCTGGGTCAACAAATCAAATTTTAATCTATCACTCCTTTCGCTTTAAGGGTGCCAAATGGCTGATTGTTTTTGCCAAAAATATACATACATACATATTCCATGATACACATTTTCACTTTCCGACGTTGTCACAATATCGAACAATTTCGGTACCTACATCAGACAACAATCCCGCATTTGCATCTGAAGCGAGCGGTATTCATTTTAATGTACCTTTCGTAATATAACGCAGCATACGCATTAAACACATTACAATTAAATGTACCGCCATTAAATGCTCTTCATTGTAAGATAACGAATTGACTTCTCGTTTTATCGTATCAGGTCACATCGTTGAAAGTTTAGTGAACTTTTAGTAATGGTGCGTTTACGTTAGGTCGAGTAAATAGTCTAGTTCTTCAGTACTGAAAATGTTAGTACAGGTCTAATAATTCACTTCGTTAGTGTAAGTAGGCTACCTATATACTTGAGAGCTGGGCTTACCTATTTCCATTACCCCAGAATTATTGAGCTTGTAACTCTCCCAATGTAATCACGTCCTAAAAATGCTTTAGTTTTGTGGTTAGTCTTTATTAAGCCATACAACGCCACGTATAAGGTCTGTTATTGCTTGATTCATTGGAAAGCTGCACGCTGTTATCCATATCTTAATTGTCAGGTTATCAGGGATTCCTGGCGAACGCTCTAATTATCCGGTACGAACGTGTTTTAAAATTATTTAACGTTAAATCTCACTTCAGTTGGTAACGATTCATTAAAATAAGAGCACGTTTTATCAATGGCGTCTGATGATGTTGAAACTACCGTCAATATAAGTTAAATGAAAGTGGTGGCCATTTAAAAGGTTTTGTAAACTGTTCGAGTAAAATGTTTGAAGGATATAAATATCATAGTTTATTGGTGCGGATCGTTTGTTTTTATTTCTGTTATAATAATAGTCATTTGTATTAATATAAATAAAGATTAATTGATGATAGTTACAGGAGTCAGCATTTATTTTTATAGGTATCCATTCTTCATTTGAGTTAGCAAAGATATTGTATTTCCGCGTCTTACTGTTGTAATCTCTTACCATTATAACATAGGCCAAATACCTAGGTACCCATTATTTTTATACTTAAAACGGATGAATCACCTAACTAGGATTATTGCATATTCTCTGTTTTTAGTATCCCTTGCAACATTCTCAAAGCATCTGCTAATCAATTTGCTGTTTAAAATTGGTTTAACTAAGTACAAGGTACTTGTATTGCCTTTGACTGGGATCCTGAATAGCTTCACGATGTTGACACATGCGACAGTTCTTATCTCCATGCAGTTTTTAAAATAAACATCCCCGAAGTTGCACTTGGAAATACTTTACAGTAAATTACAGTCAGGTGAAGTCACAGTTCATACGTATAGTTCATACGGTACTGTTGACAGCTGAAAATAAACAATCAGCCAGCCTTACTAACAGTTCCAAATTTAATTTCATCATTTCGCATCCATTTCAACGCACATCGTCATTTCCGTCTATGTCGATTTAACCGACGCCATTTCCGTGGCCTGTTTTTATTTCCACGAGTGGTGTTGGCGTAAAATGAAAATATAATTATGGATAAACTTGACGTGTGACGTTTTCCTGCGACCGCCAGTATGTGAGGAAAATTCTCAAGTTTCTTCGGATCCGTACGTGCGTGGCAAACTTTATACTTTGTATACTAATACTACAAGCGGTTTCCGCGTGTGACCTCTTATTTATTTATTTCTCTAAGCTCCGTAACTACTAAATATCGATATTGTATTAAAGAAATCTTCGTCTAAATAAACAAACTTTTTGAATAGGTATATAATTAAAACCATCACAGAAGATTCTTGTAATCGAATAAGCAGTCAGACATAAATAAGTATATCTTGTATTCAACTTTATGAAGTCACAGTTCCGAGTTATTGTTGTTTATGGAACATTGATCAAAGATTATAACGTTGTCATAAAGATTACAAAGGTAACTTAATGCAAATTGCGAATTCAAAATAATTTCATTAACATTCCGAGCATGACGCCCAACGAGCTAAATTAAAGCCAGAAAACAGAGTTTCCTGCTTCATTTGGAGAGATTTTCCTATGTAGCTCGTATTTTATTTTATATCATTTTATTGTATTCACAAATCAACGCCTACTAACGATGCAGCGATCATTAAAATAACGAAGTGTCGCTCTCCAAAGTGTTGATTGGTCAAGTACCTTTTCGATAGATTTTTGTGTGTTAGTATGATGTAATCGCTAGAACGTCCACCAATTAAGTAAATGAAGAACATTTAATTACGATTGGATTCCTAATCGCCGTTCTTACCATGTCTGATGTGTATCGTGAAGTTAAGTTGTTTCATAAGTTCATACTTCGTAGCTCTTTTTAGGTTGTAGTGTTGTTATTTATTTGATCCGGTATGATGAACATCGTGAGTTAACCTCTATGTGACCTACGTTTGTCTATTCGATGGGTATGAGTTAACCCATGACTCCAAGTATCTACCCTCCCACAGAACGGCCAGGCTCTAAAGCCGTTTGTACACTATTACCACAATTCTTGGTAACCAAGCAACCGTATTACGTTTCCGCCACGAAACGTAAAATAGTGTGCTAACCGTGTGAGGGTAAAGTTTCATCTTCATGATGCTTCATGCTTTGTGGTACAAAGAGAAGTTACTACCACGACTCAACATCGCTGTATCTCCTTTCACAGACGTGATTGCTGGCTGTGGATTTTAAATGTGGGTAGTCTATATGTGAAACGTGACAGACTTATTTGCTCGTCGAATTAAGCGTGCCATAGATTAAATGGTCTAAGACCTGTAATGATAGTTATAAGGGGAATAAATAAATAACGTAAACAGAAAACCAAGATACAAGATACGTATATTCTAAAGTAGTATATTATCAAAAAACAAATAGTTTTGAAATACATTTATGTGAACACAAGGATGAAATTAAGCCGAAAATGTTGCCACCAGGCGCATTTGGCAGTTTCCTTTGCTTACCTGGTGTCTCAATCAATCAACTGTATGTATTGTACTCCACTGTTGGATACAGGCAGAGGCCTACAGGAGGAGGAGGACAGGGTGTTGTGACGCAGCTTGGGAAGCCCAAGCTGCGTCACAACACCCAGAACTTCGCTTTCCGCATCCAGTCTGTCCCAGCCACCTTTTTAATATCATCGGTTCATCTAGCTGGGAGGCGTCCCACACTACGCTGGTCGATACGCGGTCTTCACTCCAGGTCTCGTCTGCCATAGCGTTCATCGGTCCTTTGATATACATGGCCAGTCCACTGCCATTTCAACCTGCTTACTCAACAAGCTATTTCGGTAACTCCGGTTCTTTTCCGGATAACTACATTTCTGATTTCACCCTTCAATGAAACTCCGAGCATAACCCGCTCCATAGTGCGCTGAGTGATGTTGCATTAAATTTGTGACCAGCCCGACTGTCAGTGTCCATGTTTCGGCACCGTATGTCATAACGGGCAGGACGCACTAGTTGAAAACCTTAGTCTTCAAACTTTAGGCGCGGAGAAGACTTGACGAAGTTTTCTAAACGCTGCCCAATCCAGATGGATCCTCCTGTCAGCTTCTTTCTTAAAGTTGCGTCTACCGAGCTGGATGACATGCCCTTGGAAGACACTCGCAACTTTGAGAAATTCATGTCGAGGCCAACCCCCCGAGAAGCCCCATTCAGGCTGTGCATCATCTGAGCTAACTGTTCCAGCGTCGGCAAAGCAAAGATTTCACATGTACTCTCCGTTCACGTCGATACCCTGTTCTGTCCGGTCCAGCGTCTGAAAGACGTCATCCAACGCAATGATGAACAGTTCCGGGGATATCACATCCACCCCTCTGAGCAGTTGGATGGAGCTGGATTTCTTATCTTGGATCTGGACAAACATCATGGCAACGTCATACAAACATCTCAACACTGCACTGATGTAGCGCCAGTCAATTCAACATCGTTGCAGAGAGGCCAGAACTGCACATACATATCGATGAAGTCGAAGGCTTTCTCGTAGTCCACAAACCCTAGGTGTCTAGGTGGCGCCATCTACTATCTCAGCTTTGCGTAAGATTCCCATTTTGAACACAAATTGTGTAGTGGTAATGAGTATTACGTATTAGAGGACCTGTGTTTGTAAATTACGTTAAGAACTAAGCATTTTCTTGTTCTTTATATAAACAACAAGAAAATGCAATAAAAAAATATTATTATTATTTTAAATATTATTATTTTGAATGATATTTGACACTAAGTATTTAAATCGTATCTACATGCGTGTGTGTAATATTTGTGAAAAATAAAAATATAAACACGTACGATTGGCGCGACTTTGGATAGCAAAAAACTTCATTACCGCTACTAATTTAAATTCAATCATGGATGAATTTGTTTTGTTATTAACTATCATCAAAATAGTGACTAGCGCTTTTACACACTTGGATTTTTGAAAAAAATAAAAGACATTGACATAATTATGAGCTTTTATCCAACTTTTTTTATTAACGCACACTCATAAGATTTGATGGGTAGCAAAATTGACCGAGCGAGCGAAGAGAGCGAAGCGTCTCTGCTTCAAGTCTGCTAAAATTTTCTTTCGTCTGTCAGTTTGTTGCTACACCTCTACAGGTCGTATTTGCCAACTGATCTGGATGAAGCTTGGTATACAGGTTTTACGACTTTATAGAATGTTTTGGTCGTCGGTGACTATTGATTGGCGGGGTAATTTCTTGGTAAAACGGGGGCTACTAGATATCTCCGTCTTACGAGATCCGATTTCGATGGTTCTTTTTTATTTGAAAGGTAGTAAAGGTAGTACTTTAAGTTTATCTTATTAAAGTTTGGTGAAGATCTATTGAAAAAATAAAATAAAATTGTATATTAATTGTTGCAAAAAAGTTTGTGCTCGCGAGGTCTATTGTTCGTAGAACTACTAGTAAATATTTACATAATCAATTTAGAGTGCCGTATGTCGTCATTCCGGGGTCCAATAGAATCCACTACCGAGTCGGTGGAGGTTCGTGTGTGCGGGTCCGATCGAGGGCGCTTCCGAACTATACGGTTACTTGGGCCCAATAGGTGGCCCCTTTTTTTTTTTTGTGAATGGCATCTCGTAGTTGACCTAGAGAGGTCGAGACTACTTAACCGGACTATCCTGTGGCTGCCTTAAGAAAACTCAAAGCCTCCAGCCAGGGGCAAAAACTTACAGACTAAGCGACTACACGCTAAGGGCTCCCCCTGTGGGGAACGGGCCTCGGCTTAGGGCGTCGCTGGGGGGAGGACAGCAAGATGGGACAGGCTGGATCAGGTTAGAATTATTATTGTCAGGGGAGTTTAAAGCTACAGGCTCAGCTACGCCACCAGCTGGCACATCATACCCGAGCAAGGGACGGGGGGGAGGACGATTATTACGGGGTCGTCGCGAGGGACCTCGGCGGCGAGGTCGGAATGTCGATTTGTTTTTGTTCCTACGGTCCCTACTGCTCTCCTGGAGAAGAGTTATGGGGTCGTCGGGATCTGAGAGGACGTGGCCCCTTTTCTACCTACGTGTTATTTATATATTTATTTGTTATAATATATTCCCAGGTAGCGCGGGCGCGGGTGCGGGTGCGGGTGCGGGTGCCATGGCCGGCTGATGGAGCCTGGCTGGTGGTCGCCCTCGCCGTCGGCCTCGCCGCCGCCGCCGCCCCGCGCCCCGCCGCCGCGCTGCCGTTGCCGACCACCCTTTTCTACCAGCTACACTTGCTTACCGCACTATGGTATGTATTAGCTATTACTAGCCGATCAAGTTTATTATTACTAGCTACCCACCCCTGCTTCGCAAGGTTTTAACGTGTTGACAAAACGTCGAGATTTCTTTATTTATTTAACATGTGGAAAATCAACAGCTTTACTTAGATACAATAAATATACTAGAATAAGAAATATGAAGCCAATTAACATGAAGTTTTCACGGCTGGCTATACAGTAATATAATAAGATAAAAAAAAAATACACGACAAATCAAGAAAAACTTTTTAGCAAAAAATAAAACCGACTTCCAAAACAAAACACTACAAAGTGAAAAATATCTTTAACTTCGGTAGTCGGTGTTTTTGGTTTTGTATTTTCGTGTAGTGTATTGTTTTGGAAGTCGGTTTTATTGTATGCTAAAACCTTTTATTTTTCACTTTTTAGTTGTGGTACCAACCCCACACAAATTCGAATACCACTACCTGCTATGTAAATAACAGTGATAGGAATTTATTAAAACATCATCCAGATAAACTAAGTGGGAAAAATACGCATTATTGAAGCTAACTCAAAAACTACCCAAGCAAAGTTAATAAAATTTATATGGGACCACCTTGGAAGAATACCCTTTAAAAAACATATTCTAAATCGGTACATCCGTCTTTGAGTAATAGCGTAACAAACATACAAAAAAACATGCATACGAATAAAGAACCTTCCTTTTTGAAGTCGGTTAAAAAGAAGAGGACCAATCGTCAAATCGGTACCACCCAACATAAGAAATAAACTACAATAGAATTAAATAAGAACCAGAACTACTATTAACACTCAGAATTAATTTGGAAGAATTCAAGGTTCAGCCTGTTGCGTACGCTTGAGCCCTTGGTTGAAAACAAGAATTATTATGTTTAAGTTTAATAAAAATGTGACGTTCCGTGTTCGAAAGGTACCTCGTGGTGGGTATGGATTCATGCATAGATACCATAATAATCTAGAATTAATAAGCTGTCGATATCAAAAAAAGATCAGGCTCCTACGATAGGTAATAATACAATTACAATTACAATAATACAATAACAATTACAATAATATTATCCTGGGACATTATTTCACACACGGTCTACTGATTCCAAACTAAGCAGACCTTGTACTATGGAAACCAGATAACTGATATACTACATACACTACTTTTTTTGTAAATACATACTTATATAAATATAATTACACCCAGACTCAAGACAAACACACATGTTCATTCATGCACACAAACTAAAAACAATCATTTGTTTCATACATAAAGGTACTCTATTGAAATTACGTAACAAATAATATGACAGGACAATATGATATACACAATAATCTTTTTATTAATTTTAACTATTATTTTAATAATAAACTACTACAAAAATAATCAGTTCCTTCTTACCTATACTTTTACGACTTGGGACAAGTGGGGTACAGTGAAACGAAAAAGCATTTTCATTTATAAAAAAAAGAACTTTATTAAAACTCAACGTATTTTTTCTATTTCTATAGGTATATACTTTACTTAATCATCTAAGTGGAGCATGTCCCGACCAAATTGCAAGTATTATGTTCTTATTTTTCATAACACACGGCTATAAGGTACCCTTTCCACTAAACTTTGAGGCTACATTATGGGCTAATAACTTACATATAATAAGAAATAAAAATAGGAAAATAAATGTTACATCTTATGGCTTACGAAACATCAATTCTATTTTTTTTTACATATTTTTACGAAACTTTTAATATCTCCGAAAGTAAAAACGGCCATAAGATACCTTTTCCCGTTTTCACAAATTTATTATACACATAAACCTTCCGGAATAAATTCTCTAATTGATGGTGAAAACCGCATCAAAATCCGTGGCGGAGTTTAGAAGAACGCGGTCACACAGACAGACACGAAAATGATTTTATAATATGTATTGATTATTAGAGGAGCTCGTGGCTATGTAAAAACAGCCACAAACACATTAAGCTACACTTGCCGCGGTTGATCCGTGGATGGGTGACCATCTTTACATACCGAGGCCCCTCCGTGCCTAAGAAAGCACGTTAAGCCGTTGGTCCCGGCTGTCATTCGTGGATCTTTGACAGTCGTTACGGGTCGTCAGAAGCCCGAAATTCTGACAACCAGTCTTACTAAGCGATATCGTATTACCCAGTAACTGGATTATGGAGGTCAGATAGGCAGTCGCTCCATGTAAAATAGGTACTGGTATTCAGCTGCATCCGGTTAGACTAGAAATTGTCCCTAACATAGTTGGGTAAAGGCTAGGCAGATGATGATGTATTGATTATTAGACAACAAAGTTTTAGTCATGACGTCATCCTTAACGCTTTCAAGGAAACTGATCGAGACATAATAGAAGATTTAATGTTATGACGTCTATGGCCGTTTGGTTGCTTTGTAAGCGAAATATTAAATTTCGAGCAATTATCTGAAAAGATACGAAGAAGGAACCTGAGATGATGTCCGACCACATTCTGTCCAGATGTTTAAGTGTCTTGGTTGGTAAAGAGTTCGCTGTTTAATGAGTTAATGAATTCAGCCTTCAAACCCTCTCAAATAACGGGCACGTAGGAATAGCCCATTATCATCACGCTGTCACGAAACCTGAGTGTCCCATCACAAAGTCGCTCGACACCAAGCGGCCTCTCGAGCTATCACGGACAAGTGAAATTAACCTTTGAACTTTTGAAAAAGCAATATTTATGTTGTCCGAATTCCCTTGCCTCATTCCACTCCATTAAATACCTTCATGTTTATGAGAACATAATATATTAGACTTACTGGCCTAAAAACGTCGTTTCCGTAATTCTTCCGCGCAAATAAATCTTGAATCTCTTTGTAAAGATTCACAATCTCCGCGGTCTACGCCAGACAAGGAAAAACACATGGTGACGTCTACACGTTGAAAAAACTTTTCGCGAATTTATTTCTCGACAACGGTCAAGACAATTTTATTCTAACGAATGTATGGTGCCTCCACCGGATGCGAAGCACTTAGCCGCTCGACTGCTTCTATACGAACCTTACATTTAAGAGATACTTTTCGAGTTGTTTTGTCTCCCTAAAAGATTTATGCTGCATGAAAATATATAAAGCTGAATCGACACAGTTAAACTTACGTAATATTTACAGAACACTTTTGCACGTACGTTTGGCGTGTAATCAATTTTAGCGATTCGGAGCACACAATCTAATTCCTTTGGGTAACGATAATTGAATAACTTTTGCCTGCCAATCATTGAATCTCGTATCTTTTGTGAGATTCTGAGATAATTCAAAGGGAAATAATAAAACAAAATAACAATTTGTAGATGTTGTCTTAAGAGTCCGTTAGAACGCTTCTTTCATCGAATCTTTTATACTTACTTTTTTAAGATCTGAAGAACAGTACCTATTCTGATAATGGGGTGTCAAATGGCTTGTTCTGAGTCGTAAAATAAGTACAAAAGACCTTGCTCAACAGTATCAGTATTATCGAATTTCGCTTTTATGTTTAATAGATTAACAATTGGTTACACTCGCCTTTACTAACCTCCGGCAATTTGTATCGAGTTCACGTAAACTGAAATTGTTAAGAGGTAGGTATAACGCCATATAAAAATACGGAAATGACTGCCATATAATGTTACGCATTGTTTTATTTCTTTTTCATGTGGAGCTTTCTTTGTCAATAAAAGCGATCTGTCACCCTGCTTTCTCCCCTTATAGGAACAGATCGGAAAAAAAATTGATCTGTCCCCCTGGTAGCAACGAGAGGACAGTTCGAAATTTATTCACACCTATCTGCGACAGGTAGGAGTGAATAAAGTCACTAACAGTGGGCCAGATCAAACTTGTTTTTCGATCTGTTCCTCTAAGGGGACAAAGCAGGGTGACAGATCGGAATAATCCATAAAAGCGCTGGAATAAAGTTGTGAGCTCTTGGTTCCCTTTTTAATAATCAGCAGAAATGTTTAATCATGCATGATGTTACGGCTTATGGGGCTCTTTGACTTCAACCCAAAAACGAAAGCATAGATCACGGTAAAGTAAAAACACTATGTAAAATAACTCCAGCCAAAATAAAGCATACCCAAATCACTCTTCTTTGATTCCATGTGCGGTTGCTGAAGATGCAACTAAAAACTAAACTTTTCAAGAATTTTGTTGATAATGTACTTTATACGCAGATGGGTGGCCAGAAGGCGAGGAAGAATCCTCGGGCGGTGCGTTGCGGGAACGCGAGTTGCGTTCTCTGCACCGCACTGTGCCCGCACTGCGTCGCCGAGAGCTCGACACCCGCGCCATCAAGCACCACTTCTACCCAGAGGGAGGATGGGGGTAAGTGCCCACGATATCAACTGTACATTTATAACAACAGTCAGACTTTATGTATCAAAATCTCAACAGTAATACACAAGTTGTCGACTAGCCTGAGAGGAAAAGCTTATGTGTAGAATTTCTCCTATAAATATGCAAGAGTACAAAATACAATATACAAAATGTTTATTTCTGTACCAACTCGTTTACATTAGTTTCGATTGGAGCCTCCTTTTAAGCATGATGAAGTCTGTGTTAGGAGACTCCGCACATGGGCTGTTTGTACATCTTACAATTTTAATTTTTATAACTAGAATAATATATTTTTCGAAGTGTAAATATTAGTTACCTACAATTCCTCAACAATTAGCCACCACTGTTTGCACAGTAAGCAGCTTATTAGCATCATATAAACTGGAACAGCTGAAAGTTAGCGTTGATAATACTCTCGAGCACTCTCCATTGGCTGTAGTTAGGTTAGGGAAAAGTTGGACTGTTCAGCTAGTGGTCAACTTCATTAACTTCAGTTTGCGTAACTCTGCACCCACCAAATGGAATATCCGACCAAGTATAACGCAGCATAAGGGTTAGTATTGACGTAAAAATAAAAACGTTATCTAACATACAACGTCTGACATCCAGCGACATGAAAACAATCTATTACCGTGAATTTTGTAGCGCGCAACAGGAGCATAAAAAGTACCAGCCAAGTGCGAGTCGGACTGGCACAAGAACGGTTCCGTACGACCGTACGTAACAAAAAAAAAGTATAAAAAACAAGTTTCTTGTATCACTTTTAACTTAATTTTATTTTTAAGAAAATACTAAACGAGGAATATTTTTCATCTTTAATTTTAACAATCGTAAAGATTACATATTTCATAATGATACTAGGCTGTGAATTACAAAGTATTTTTTTTTTGCAATTGCAGAAAATCACCCATATTAATATAAATAATAAATCGAGTTGAATAAATACAATATAATGGTAAATGATATACAGAAGTTATAGAAAAATTCAATTTCACAGATTGTGTATTTTTGCTGCCGTTACAACAACAAATAAGAAAAATCAAAAATTGTGTCAAACTGACAACTTTTGCAGTCCCCGTTTCTTTATTTTTGAAGATAAAAAATATGATATATTCGTACTCTACTCGATGAGTTCTAGACAATGACACTCCACATGCAAGGCAAAAAAAAAAAATCAAAATCAAATGTTTATTGTAAGAAAAATAAAATAAAATAAAAAATTAAAGGGGGTTCCCCTCTTTAATTTTTAATTTAATTTATTTTTTATTATTTGTTGTTGTAACTGCAGTAAAAATACACAATCTGTGAAATTGAATTTTTAACTGATATTACGGTTCACGAGATACAGCCCGCTGACAGGCGGACGGATGGACAGTGGAGGCTTAATAAAAGGTTTCCGTTTGGCACCATACGGAAAAATACCTAATTACTGCAAGTTATTTTAGTTAGAATTTTGGTATCGCAGGCCAAACAAACAAATAACTTGAAAATATGGTGTTACTTTTATTTGCCTCACCTGCGATACCAAAATTCTCCAGATTATGTTTGTTTATCTGTGTTTTTTCAGTAGTTTTTTTTTTTAATAATTTGCATTATTTTCAAGCTTCTTATTTGTTATGAATATATACGTATGTATATTTCGAATTGAATCATTACTAGCTTTTATTTGATACCAATATTGTTGTAATTTATAATAAAAAAAATCCGGGCGGTGGAATGAGGTTGTAGAGTTCCTGAGCATACTCATTAAAGTACAGTCTATAGAAGACCGACAAGCAGGCAACCTTGCGGCGATGAGCCAAGCTGGAAAGCATGGCATCTACCAGTTTTACGTCGCCAATGAGCTTCTTAGCTCTGCGTTCCACTGAGTCAAGCGCAGCAAGTTGGTATTTAGCTGAGCCATCCCAAAGGTGCGTCGGGAAATACAAAAAGGGAGTTTATAAATATTATGCATAGCCTATATCACTCCCACAATTAAGACGAATCTAACAGCACCTCATATGTTAAAATCCATCAAGCGGTTTAGGTTACAGAGCGTGCCAAAGAAATAGACATACATACTCTCAAAAGACATTATCCTCCTTTTGAGACAGTCGGATAAAAACAGAGCATACGCGAGCCAAAACTCACACTAAATCTGAAAATTGTTCGACGAAAAATAGACAAAACGAAAGTCGAAAACTTACTGCTATAAAATTCTACGACTGCCGGTAGCCATGTTCATCAAACAAACTTTTGAAATATCAAGAATAAGTGCCTGCCTACTGTTTTATTACTTTTTTCAACTCTCCTGTAAAGTGCTTCGATCAATATTTCTTATCACATTCGAACCAAAATAAATTGTGAAGTTAGACGAGAAACTGAATAAGAAAAACGGAAATAACCCTTATTCAGGATTGGTTTATTTTGACGTTCATTTATTATATATTATATTTACGTACCTGTCTGTTTACTTCAGTTCACAGGTAACATGACAAGTGATTAGCACATGAAACGGGATATTTACCATGTTTAACTTCTTTGAGTGAGCGCCATAGTTGGTGTACTAAAGGTTTATTAGCAGACAAAACAAACAAGCTGAAATGGTAAACATCTCATTCAGTGTGCCAATAACAACTTTTTATACCTACCTGGTTAAGAGTTAAGCAATTAAGTGCGGTTTTCACCAATGAAACTGAACGCGATCAGCACATCTAAGCCGAGTTCAATAGCTGTCAGTGGCAATATTCTAAAGAAAATAATGACAGTGGCAGCTCTTAAACGTGGCTTACATGCTGATCGCGTTCACTTTTAATTGGTGAAATCCGTACTATGTATATATGCATTAACTTACAGCACCGGCTAGATGTGTATATAGCAGAGCTAAGATTAAGCTAAATCCGTTGGGATTACGCAGGCACATCCAATATCACACATTAATTATTACGGATTCTGAACTGTTTCTGCGTATTGTAGTTATAACTATTTCTCTAAACAATACAGTTGAAATAAACACAATACATTGGCATACTTCTTTTTTGATAAATCATGAAATTGTCGAATGAATTATTCATGTAATCTAATCATTCTTATTCATGTATCTTGCTATTGTTTACCCATCCCTCCCCATCCCTCTAGTAACATCGGATATTATTCTCATACAATACGTATTACGTATAAGATTTGATGTACGACTAGATACGACGCGACATGTCATAAGCCGTCTTCGGTCACAGATAAATGTTCCGACAAGCTATGTGGCACAATGAACACGAATCTCGAATTTCTCCCGAATTCGTGACGAGACACAAGATGAAGACATATAATTATCATCATCAGTCGTGAAGCAACTTTATTCATACTACGAGATAAATTTGATGTGAACACGAGGTGCAGTCAGCAGGGAATTCGCGAATCTGATATAGACATTTAAAGCGACGGTCTCATCAAGACGATAAAGGATGTTTCGTATATTGACTGCGTCCCGCAGCTATAGCTGCGGGACGCAGTCATACTGCATACAGTACAGGTGTCTGGCGGTGACAGTAACACTCCTCCTCATTACATGTCAATAATTATTTAATTTTAAAATTGGTGTTCAGAAGTATGATGTTTTTTGCAATTGGTTCGAATAGCTGAAATAATGAAATTGAAAAACCAATTTGTTATTGGGATTCCGTACCGCAAAAGGAATAAAACGGAACCCTTATGGATTTCTTCGTTGTCCATCTGTCTGTCTGTCAAGGCCCTTTTTAACAAGAATGCGTGGAGGTGTCAAGTGGAATTAATATCTAACACGTAGGTCTACGGGCCCTTGGAGATAAAAAAAATCAAGGTTCTAAGTGAACGCAATAAAAAAACGAGCGAGCCGTACAGGAGTTGCATATGGTGAGTAACATCTGACATCTGTTTGGGTTGGTACCATCTGACGGCGAACACTAGCACCACGCGCGCTCATTGGTCAAATCAAACGGCGTGCGCTTCCCCGGCTTCCTGTTACACACTTCCGTCCCTTTTCACGAAATCACTCCCACAGATTGCAGGAAAGCGAGGAGAAAGATGTTACACATTAAAAAATACGGCCAATTGTGCGACAAGTTTTGGTACTCGCAAATAAATCAAAACCCATAGGGTATTTCCCATTGACCTATAATCATGAAATTTGGCAAGTAGCAAGGTCACACAGCACAAGTAAAGGAAAAGTCCGAAAATCGTTAATGTGTTGTATCGATGTGTGGGAGAACGCTTTTAAACTGCTAAGTTAAGTTTGTTCTTGGGATAACTTCTTTCTAACTACAGAATCCTTCATTGTGCATGGTCCGACACGCACTTGGCCGCTTTTTGTAATTACCTGTAATCCGCATCGAAGCTGTTATCTTTAAATATTCGTAAATGGTAGTGGTTCACAACCTTTTTCTACGCTCACCGTACTTTTGACGGATTTTCACGGGATGAAGCTTTAAGGACATCCAAAGGCATGACAAAAAAGTTCTTGTACGAGGAAATTGAATGCTGTGAACGAACGCTACATTGAAAAATCTTTTTGCCCCATCTTCACATGTTGTCATTGAATGGCTCTTTGAAACTATCTCAAAAAAGAATTTCATAAAATTATGTTTCAGGTATTTTACTAAAATATATATTCATGATTTATGAGCGTTGTTAGTGTCCTTACATAATACATGTGAAGTGAATAAGGTAGGCCACTTTGTGTCCCCAGTGTCCCACCTTTAACGTAGTAATGAGTGTGTTAATAATTCACACTACTAATTGCTGTAATAGAGGTAAGCCTTAAAATACGGATTACTGCGTTAACTTCCTGCTGACTTACCGGAGCTTCGCCGCGAGAATTATACTGCGGCGAAATAATCGCACCGATTTAATTACGTCTCGGGCGCCAGGCTTCACACGCCTCGCGTCATAGATACGCTAGAATTTAGACGTGATTTACATGCACGACAGAACAATCCGGGTGAATCAGTCATGTATTACTAAGGTGTGAGTTAGGATTCGTAATTTAATAGAAAATTACCGTTGTTTAAGTTTGTGATTGTTTCCAGATGGATCGTGTGCGGGGCCGCATTCCTGGCCCATCTCCTGTCCACAGGGCTGCAGCTAGCCTATGGAGCGCTGCATGTGTATGCCCTGAGACACCTTGGACCCTCTGCTGACCATGCTGGTAAGAGTTTTAAACTGTAAACGCTTTTTACACAGAAAATTAATCCAAACAATGTAGATCAGTTTTATCTAATGTAATATATACTCTCTCTCTATTTTTCCATCGCCTGAACAAAGTTTCCGTTATTTACGTTATTATTGTCTGTACGCTGGCATCCTATAAAATCCAATCGTGCGTAAAACAAGAAGAAATTTTGCTTGGATTAGGATTGTATATTATTATTAGACATGACCAATAATAAATAAAGTAAGGACAAGGAAACGACAATAGCTCTTATATGTCATAACTGAACGTAAGATTGAGGAAGAAAATAATTTTGAATGAGTAGCGGAGGCCGACGGAGGACGCAGAGTAGAAAGTAATCTATCAACGGCAACCCTCCGGATATAATACTTAAATAAACAGACGACGACGAAAAAATATTTACGACGCAAAATGAAAGCGTAACAACGTTACAGCCAAAATAAACGAGTTCACCTTCACAACTTTTAATTACTATCATTTTGTAAACTTCCAATTTAATAAAGAGACTCATCTGCTCGCTTGTTACAACTTTGTTCGGCCTGTTAGCATTTGTAACGTTTTTCATGATGTCTCTATTTAGTCGTAATTTACGTGAACAAATTAATATTATACTATTTAATATTGGTTATTAAGTAAATGTACTTTCCGAGTCACCGGTATTTGTGGACCAGGTTGATTTATTGAATTAATTTTCCAAGATTCACGTCTGGGGTTGAATATTAAGAGGCAGAAGTAATTTTCGGTTATGAGCGCGGTCTTTGTTGTCAGTGGTGGGGGTGGGGCGGAGGGACATAACTCTGTCAGGTTCGCCATTTGCGCCGCTTTCAAATTGGAATTTAGTCATGTTAACGAGTTGAGGTAGAATCGGTGAGCGGACAATACGGTATCGAACACTGCACTTATTAATTCCGAACCTTATTACACTCAGGCAAAATTATCCAGGCTGATTAAAGCCCTCGACACCGCATGATACGTGAATTAACTTTAATCCAGTCTTACGGTGCCAATAACTAAAATGCAATAAAGTGCAAAATCAGGCTAAGTAATTATAACTTTTAAGCTGCAAGATAAAAATCGACATAATTTTATTATCCCTTATATCCTAAAGGCTAATTTAATTATGTCGGCTTTAACTTCGTCCGACGATTTCTTGGTACATTCTGAAGGAAGGATAATTCGTACGACAATATTTATAACGGGGAACGACCATTCGGGTAATCGTGTTAAGTGAAATCTGGGAACGATGTGAGGGTGGAGGTATTTCCTAAATTACCACTGTCTCACATTCGACTAATGTGTTTTACGTCGACCGCACTATCTTAGCAGGACCAATTAGGCTAAAATAAGAATTTATCTGTAATTCCGTTTGCATCGAACATGACATTGTGTGGAATACAATGGCACCATTGTTTGTTATCATAATGCGTATCTGATGACGTACGTGTGTGATATTATCCAATGATCCATTGCAGTTGGCAATGTTTTAGGCAATTATTGCCCTAGGCCTATAATACATACATATATGTACTTCTGGTCTGTTGTCTGCAAATTGCACTTATATGTAAATAAACTTCTAGACGGATCCCTATGGTCGGCCTTTTGGATTAAATAGCTTTTGTTTGCCTCCTATCAACAATAATCTAAATGTGTTTTTGTTGACGTGATACTCAAAGGTAAAGAGTTTTCTCGTTTCACTGGTAGAGTTTTATCGCTCAGATTTTATTGTGCGTCCGTCTATGTCGGGGTAGGACGGTCATGTCCCTAAGGAGGGTAACAGAATGTAGAACAATTCCACTCTAATAAAATAAAGGAAAATGCAAAAATATTTCTTTAGAAAACCCCATTATTTGTATTGGTGAAATATTCATAAGATACATGATCAAAATTACAATAGAAAACAGATTTTTAAAACAAAATTAATAATGTAACATAATCACAGAGTCTTGAATTGTATTTTTAGGGTTCCGTACCTCAAAAGGAAAAACCGGAATCGTTATAGGATATCACGTGTGTCTGTATGTCTGTCACAGCAACTTTACTCCGAATCTAATGGTTCGATTAAGTTGAAATTTGGTACACATATGAATTTCTCTGACCCCAACACGGTCGTCTAAAGTACCTAAATAAATGAATTTTGAATATGGCGGTGGGTCACTTCTGGGGGCAAATAAGAAAATTAAAAAAAAGTTTTGCAAGCAGTAGCGTATGACATATCAAACGAAAGGGCTTACGGTGATGGTCACAAATAGTTTTTTTTAAAATAAAAAATTATAAAAAAAACTAATTGAAAAAACAAATGAAAAAAATGTTTTAAAGTTATTTAAGAAAATAGACGAATACTGACCCCCCTTCTACCTCCGAAACTACTGAGTCTCAAATTTTGAAAAAAGTAAATAAAATAGTTCTCTACCTATAGATTACAGGAAAACCTATAATCAGTTTATGGTCTTAAAATAACATGGTAAATCTCTCAATATTGTGCGTACAAACTTACATTTGCAGTTGGAGTGTATGGGAGAACACTTTTTCAACTACAACGTTAAGTTTGTTCATGGGATAAATTCATCTCAACTACGGAACCCTTCATTGTGCGTGGACCGACACGCACTTGGCCGGTTTATCTAACATCAATCTACCCAGGCAAATCACTGACGACATATTGTCACTCTCTTCATTCACATTTTCAACTCCTCAAATTTACAAAAAGAGATGTTTTATAATACGCCATCGGAAATGTACGGATATTATGCGAAATAATCTGACTGAAACACCGCTTCCAATTAGCAGAAATTTAGCCTGAAAGTTACGTCGTGTTTTTAATTTCGCGAAAAAAAAATGTTGTTAACACAATTTTTTCCGACTAGATCCCTCGTGGGAACATCGGGGCGATCCACTGCTACAGCCATTAATTGTCCTGTTGAAAAGTGATTTGACACCTTGTTTGATAAAATTGATGGAACGGTTTTCGAATTATTCAAATAAACAATGAATAGAATAGAATAGAATAGAATAGGACTTTATTTGCTAAGAATGCAGGTACATACAAATAGGATCTAAAATAACATAATAAAGAACCGTGTGCATTCTGCCTTGTTGGCATGCAAATACAATACTTATTATACAACTAAGTTGAATAAGGCAAATAAGTAGTTATAATGTATCATTTAGGAAATCCTGAACAGAATAATAACATTTGTCTACAAGTAATTCTGTAAAACATTTTTTAAATTTCATCAATGGCAAGGTTTTCATGTGTTCAGGAATTTTATTAAAGATAACAGGAGCCATACAGATCACACTTTTTTTTAATAAGCTAGTTTTAAATGTGCCTGTGCATAGTAGGTTCTGATATTGTGATCTTAATGATGTACTTCGTTTTCTAGTTTCTGTTAATGTTGCAAATAAATTACGGTTTGTTATAACGAATATTGCTAATTCGAGGATATAGAGGCATGGGAAAGTTAATCATTTCTGAGACTTAAATATGGGTACACAACTGTCAGTAACTTTGAGGCCAAATATAGCTCTCAAACAGCGCTTTTGAGCTTTAAAAATGCTTTCTCGTTCACTACAGTAACCCCAAAATATTACACCGAACCTTAAGATAGAAATTACGAGACCATGGTAGGCCACTAATGTTGTTGGCAGATTTACTTTTTTGGATAGGTTGTATAACATAAACGCGGCTGTGCTTAAACGTTTACATATATCTTCTGCTTGCGGCTTCCATGTTAACTGGCTATCAATTAAGATACCTAAAAATTTTGTGCTATTCACTTTATCGATAGTTTGGCCATTGAAGTTGATATCCATGTCACCTGTAGATATTCGTTGGTGAAAATGCATAGTTTTAGTTTTTTGCAGATTTATAACTAAGTTATTATTGTTAAGCCATTTTATTAAACAGCTGATTGAGTGCCAAGCTCAAAGTCGGGAATTACAGTGCTCACACTTGTAGAATCAACACTCCGTGTGTGTGTTGCTCTATTAATATTGAGCGAAATACAACGTGAGATTAATATATTCCTAAAGTTGTCTAATTCCGTCACATAGCAAGCATGGCCCGCCAAACTTTAATCCAGCGAATTTGAATTAAAACGTGGGTGTCTCGTCAACGAAAGCGCTGAAAAGCTCGCTAAACTACGAAAATATCAACAGGAAATGTTAAAGAGTTAAATTAAACACGCCATATCGAACGGCGTACATGGAACATATTCGTTTAAATATGAAAAATGTGTTGGTATGTAAGATTGGTTGTTATTGCACACTGTATCTTTACAAAATACATATTATGAAATTAGAATTATTTATATATTTTTATAGAGTCACAATACCAGTGATATCATAGATTATTATTGCCACGTTACCTACATTGTAAGAAAGTAAATACTACAAAAGTCATGAGTGTACTGAGGAGATTGCTGCACTGCGTGGTGCGTTTCACGAAATTACGACTACTTTGAGCTGGAGCGATATGCGTCCACGGCGATACGTAGGATGTCTGTCCGCCTTGCGGCACTCCTCAGTGGCCTATTAAATACTATAACAACATTATGTCCCTCAGTTTGGGCTGACGCAATATGTGTAGGAGTATCAAGCTCACGGGTGCCTTCGCAGCGACACGCAGGGTCTCTGCGCCTCGTGATACTCCTCGGTGGACTACCTATCGTCTATTCAATACTATAACATCATTACGTCTCGCAGTGTGGGCTGGCGCGATATGTGTGGGAGTATCACGCGCTGCCGGTGCCTTTGCGGCAACACGCAGGAAGTCTCCGCGACTAGTGGCACTCCTTGGAGGACTGCTTCTGCCCCTCGCTTGCCTCTTCACTTCATTCGCCACGCAGCTTCATCAGACATTGCTTAGTTATGGTAAGTACGGTTACCTAATTGACAATATTAAAAAAAAAAAAAACAGTAAAACTTTTCACTAGAATCAAATATTTTCGAAATCGAAAGGGCCTGGGGCTGCAGTCTCGACATAGATAGCGATCGCTTTACGACCGAATTCGGTCGCAAATCCTAGTGGCGTCCCTAGACGGTCAAAATTGCATGACAAACACGAAAAAATCACATGCTTGTCAAGCAATTTTGACAGTCAAGGTACCCCACTAGACCGAATTCGGTCGTAAAGCGATCGCTGCCTATGTCGAGACTGCAGGGCCTGTTCACAACAATATTAATTATACTAACGAGTGACTAGACTACTTAACTAACTACATCAGAGTCGTTAACCCGAAGTCCCATACAGTCGTCGCCGCTAACGAATACTTCTAAATGTCCACTGTTTAATTAGCGTTTTAAAAAATGCACAGTTGTAAGATAAGTGATTTACCAATATTGGGTAACGTTGCTAAGCCGTGAAAATATCACTTGTAGTTTAGAAGCAGTAGCGAATTTAAAGTTGAAAACAACCTCAGTTCAATATTTTTTACATAGTAGGTATTTAATGTTGCTTAAAAATTTCAAATGCTCTGAATGAAGTATACATATAAATGTTTCATATACATTTTTTCTGGAGTTTTCTGTAGGCTCATTTAAAACCATTAATTAGGCTCTTAAAGCGATACCAAAATAAACTGAGGGCTTTTTCGTAACCATTTATTTCACTATTACAGAATGTACGGATTTAATTTTTGGATATACTTATGTTTATTGACTATTTGATTAATACTCTGACTGAAGGAAAACACAATTGGGTTAAATTTCCTCGATAGAGTTTAATTCCGAAAATAATTCTGCTTTTATATTTTTTCTGTAATTCTAAAATCCTAAGTAATTTCATTGCAAAATTGCAATCAAAATGTGCGTATTAGGTAATTGAAAACTCTGGCTGAAAATATTTTTGATAGATGACTTAATTTATTTTTAAACAATTTTTATTTGGTTTGGCGCTTTTATTTTGGTTCCAGCGCATTGTTGAGTTCTCTTTTTTTCGCATGTGGAAGTAATTGACTCTGTCACTTTTTTATTACCGCTCAGTTAGCTTTTTACATATCGCCTTAAAAACGACCACTTCACGACTATACGAACTCGCCTCACGGATGGAATGTGATCTACGTTAAGCTTTTGAGTCTGTGAAGTTACGAGAGCTTTAACCGATAATATTTGCGAAATAATACGAATGAACCAGGCAGAGAAGTCTTCGCGTTCGAATTCAGCTGCAGTAAATTCCATGTGTTATCTTTGTAAAACAAAGGTGCAAAGCTACGTTCTGTATAAAACGCGTGTTCGGTTCAATCAGTTATCCTCTCCACACAGTGCGGGTTCTCGGGATATTGAATCAAGCTCGCTTGTTAGTTTTGCTTACTATTCGAAGATCCTTACTAAGCGTGATATCGTTACCATACGTAACGCTTGGTAGCATGGGTTAAATATATTTTTACCGAAATCATCGTTTTCTTTGCAAGGACTGGTATTCTGAAATGCGAGACAAAAATAGACGAGACAATTGCTGTTCTTTTTCAGCATCTTTTCTATATTTAGTCTAACTGTATGTAAGTGTTCAGAGTTCCGAATTTTCTAAAGGTTCTTTAGGTATTCTAAAATAACTTTATAGGTTTTTACCGCGCCCGGTACGTGCTACTTTAAGGTACAGACGGACTTGCTAATTATAGCTGTTACTGGTTGTAACATCGTCAGATAGCGAAGAAAGGGGAAAATGCACAACAGTTTTTCTTATACTCGTAATGATTCAAGAAAATTATTTCTACTTCAGATAGCAAAGAAAGGGAAAAATGCACAACAGTTTATCTTATAAAATATGAGTCAGGAAAAATATTTCTTCTATTTATACGAGTACTACTAGTAGTACCTGGGCGACCATGCACTGATGCAATTATTTTTCGAATTTTCCCAGGTATGAGACCTAGCTAGATCGATTTTTCGCCTCCGTAAAACCCTATATTGCACTTTCGCATTTATAATAATAATAATAATATAATATAATAATAATATATAATAATATCCTGGGACATTTCACACACGGTCATCTAATCCCAAACTAAGCAGAGCTTGTGCTATGGAAACCAGATAACTGATATAATATACTACATATACTATTTTTTTTTTTTTAATACATACATAATATTATTTATGATAAGATATCTGTACAAAATTGGAAGAAAATTTATCCGGTAGTATTTACGTGATGCTGGAACAAACACTCGGAAAACAGACAAACATTCTAAAATGTATATTTTTGGCATTAGAATCGTACCGTATCGACCTTTTAGCAATTGCTTTTTTCAAAAATATTCAAAGTACAGTTTTGACTTCGCTACGATTTTATTACATGTAGGTACAGATTTTAATGGTGAAACCCTAGTGGAATTTAAACTATTACACCTTTCAATTTCGTTTCATATAATATTACTGTTTCACCACACTTGACCCAAAACAAGTAACTATGTAACTTTTAGGGTTCCGTACCTCAACAGGAAAAAACGAAACCTTTATAGGATCACTCGTGTGTCTGTCTGTCTGTTTGTCCGTCTGTCACATCAATCAATTAGCAATTTATTATTATTTTGTCAATTTGCTCCGAATCTAATAGACCGATTAAGTTGAGATTTGGTACACGTATGAATTTCTGTGATCCAAACACGGACGTGTAACATAAATAAATGAATTTGGAATATGGGGGTCAATTTTGGGGAGCAAATAAGAAAAAAAAAATTTTTAAAACTGTACCGTGTGACTTATCTAATGAAAGGGCTTACTCTGAGAGTCTCAAATAGATTTTTTATCATTTTAAAATAAATTGTTTTTAAGTTATTTAAAAAAATAGACGAAAATTGACCATTTTGATCCAAAAAATTAAAAAAAATACAGAAAATAGTTCCATACTTATAAATTACAGGAAAACTTATAAGAAGTATGTGGTCTTAAAATAAAATGGTAAATCTCTCAATATTGTGCCTACAAACTTACATTTACAGTTGGAATCTATGGGAGAACAAGTTTTTTAACTACAATGTTAAGTTTGTTCTTGGGATAAATTCTACGGAACCCTTTATTGTGCGTGGTCCGACACGCACTTGACCGGTTTTTTAATCACACGTGAATTCTGCAACTTATTTTGAGCCACACAAATAATGCTCATTCAGTCCCACATTTTCCATGTATTTTATTTATTTCTGGTATCTTCAATCCAGGCGTGGTATTGGGTGTGGGATGTGGGTTCGTGCGTGAGTCTGCTGGCTTGGTGCTGGGCGCCTACTTCAGGAGACGGAGACAGTTCGTCGAGTTGGTGGCCCACGCTGGGGGTGGCGTGGGCATCGCACTCTTCAGCGTCGCCTATAAGGAAGCCGTGGGGTATGGCATTGAAAATAATTATATTAAAGTAATTATATTGACGTATCAACTAATTCATTCTCAAACGAATTCTTATAATACTTTTTATTTGACTTTGGAAATCGATATCAATTTGGTAAATTGAAGACCATTTCTGGATATAGAGAATTAAGTAAAATAAAAATTTATTACCAAATTGCTCGACGTTCTTTTTGTACGAATACAATGCGAATTTATCTTTTAATGTTTACAATTTCTACCAGGAAACTAGGCTGGCGTTTGGGCTTGCAGGCAGTGACCGGTGTGCTCGTCCTAGCTTTTTTCCTTAGCGCCGTATACCGCAGTGCATCTCTATATCACCCCCAACGACGCGCCATACTTCACCTCAAGAACCAACGTCGAAAGGTAAGGCCGGTAAGACTGAAACTTTTTACATTATTCAATCAACTCACCGATTTAAATCTAAGACAAATTATTTTCCCGCAATTTGTACTCAACGGAAACTGACACTAATTATGCAAGAACATTTCACTTAAATTTAGATCCTTTTCTCAACTTGGTGAAGCAAAGTTTCTCTTTAATTAATATTTGCCAATTTGAAGATGTTACGACCAAGTTTAATTGATTGATTATAATTAAATTAACTCGTTTGTATCTGCGTTAGGTAAAGGAAAAGAAAGGCCTAAAGAGAGCAGGACCAATCTTCGACTTAAGCCCTCTCCAATCCCGGCCGGCGAGAGTATTGTTGTTGGCCGCCGGATTAGCTGCTTTTGGACTTTACACTCCCGTCTTTTTTTTGGTAAGTCTAATTGCTAAAGTTTTGGGAAATCAAAAAGTTTACGTGATTAATATAAATATTTGTTTTTAATAGGCTTTGCAAGGTTTTCAAGAAGGCTTAGAAGAGAGTGCTCTGGTGTTGTTACAAACGTTCCTGGGCTTTGCTGCGGTTCTCGGTTGTGCCGGCTTTGGGCTCGTGCTGGTGCGACCGTCAGCACAGTGCCTCGTCTCCAAGCAATATCTTTGTCAAACAGCTATGGTGGGAATAGGTACACAATTTTTTTTTCTTACGTTCACTTCCATAAAAATGTAATACATTTCAGAACTAATAAGGAAGGATGTTTCCAGGAATTTCAATGCTCGCGCTAAGCAGCGTGGAAGGCTATCACGGTTACGTGCTGTTTGCCTGGATGTACGGACTTTGTTTGGGAGGATTTTTATATTCTATGAAGATGCTCACGATGGAACGTGTTCGAGGAAGACATTTTACTAGAGTTTGGGGTAAGAATATTTAATGCACTAGTCTTTTTATAGGTTTCGCTTTAAAAGAGGATGGTTAAGAGTTTTTTGATTGAACAGGTTTCGTGCAAGGTGCTGAAGCTATTCCAGTCATGGTGGGTGTGCCAGTGACAGGGTACATTAATCAACAAGTGCCAAGAGCAGGCTTCTACTTCTCGTCCGCGGCGACGCTGGCAGGCGCTATGCTGTTGTTTTTCGTTGGGTTTTCTAAGCGAGAGCCAGAGCCGCCACCACCGGCTCCAGCTCCTACACTGGTGGAAACCTGTCCATGTGTGACGCCGCCGCCGCGCTGTGAGCCGGCATGGTGTGCTTGCAGTGCCGGCGGGGCCACAGCCTACTGTGCCTGGCCTGGTCCTACTTGCGGCACACGCCTGCCGAAGTCGCTCTCATACGCGGCACCGCTCGACCGCGCATGCTGCTCGGCTGCGCACTGCCCCGACTGCTACCGGCGCGCGCCGCCGCTGCGCCCGTCGCGCTCCGTGCCCGAGGGGCTGGCGACGCGTGGCGCCGCGTGGACGCGCGGCGGCTCGTGCCGGCCCGCCTGCCGCCGCCGCGAACATCACCTCATAGAACAGATCACCACTTCCGTATGATAGTGCGATAGTGCGCGCAGTTCTTGTGATGAAGAGCTCCAAACAATATTTTATTTTATTAGTGCCTAATGAAGGAATTGTGTAAATAATTGTTTCCGTAGAAAATTATGTAGGTACCTAATCTACTAATTGAAGTGAAAGTTGAAGAGATAGATTTATTGAGAAAGCAATATACTGAAACAAAATAATATTTGTTCCTTCTATTACCTTCACAAACCAGTGGACTGAATGTTTTTCTTTGTCTTTTTATGCATATCGCGTATAATAAAACGTTGTTATTATTTACACAACCGGTATAATAGCCGATAGCCGCCCAACATTGGGTCGTAACCGTGTTTGCTTGTTAACCAACAATCCAAATATACCTTTAACGTCAAGCTGGAGAATAAGCATGTTAAATGTAAAATAAAATAGGTAATTTTTCCTACTTCTTAAAGTACTCGTGGGACCTTTGTCGTAGTTAAATATCCATATTTTATAAAGTAGAGCCAACACTTTTGAATCATAAATTCTTCAATCTTTGTGTCATATTTACCTGTCTTATCTGAGACTATTATAAAATAATGAATTTGTCTTTGCGTTATTCTCGATAAAAGATGAATCGAAAACAGAAATATTATAACCTAGTACTGTGAAGAATAATGAAACATGTAAGTATGTTTGTATAAATCTGTAGTCTGTTTGATAAAAACAAAGTCAATTTTAGCGAACATATTAAGGAGATGAGTTAGATAGTTTTGGTTCTATTATTGTTACGACTATTGTTTAGAGGTAATAATTATATTTTATCGTTACAAGATTTGTTGTTTTTGTACCAAAGTGTGATTACAGTTTTGGTGATAAATAAAAAAATAAGAGTTTAGCATACCTACTGTCTACTTTTATTTCGTATTCCGTTCTCGGGTGTACCATCCCTCATAATTTTATTTAGGTTAAACGGGAAGGTTAAAAGGTGCCCATGTTTCAAATATTTACATATTATTTTATAGTACAAGCTCTGCTTAGTTTGGGATCAGATGACCGTGTGTGAAATGTCCCAGGATATTATTATTATTTCCTTTATTTAATTGTCAATTATGTATTGACATTATATAAGTTATATTTTTAAATATTAGAATTAAAAAAAACGTAAAAAAATAGAAGCCCACGGGTATCGGGAACAGGGTCCAAACTACCGGCAGTCAGGGCTCCAGAGAGAGGAACCTCATTGATGCCCAAAGCTTCCGATATACCCAAATACTTATAGGTTTCGGATGCGGAGAGGGCTCTAAGGTTTATGGAATCTGGATAGAGTTGGGTTCCCACGGATTCCACAATCCCCCACGCTTTACATGCATGACCGCACATTTGTCTACACCAAATTCCATCCTGATGGCGCTACTAAAAGTTTCGGTTACCTACTTTCATTAGCTCCATCAGTTGCAAATTTTTGGGGGCAAATAGTTTTAGGTCATCCATGTAGAGGAAGTGAGATATAACCTGGCCACCTCTCCTCAGCCGATAGCCTAGACCTGATTCCTCTAGCAGTGTGCTTAGAGGAGTCACGGCTAAGCAGAACCAAAGCGGACTCAAACTATCGCCCTGAAATATGCCTCGCGAGATCCTTATCGGCTCGCTATTCCTCTGGATATTTCGACATCCTGGATAGCGAAGACCCGTCCTCCATTGCCCCATACACGACATTAGGAAGGTACGCAGAGTTGCATCTACTTTATACAACCCCAGCACCCTTATGAGCCATGTGTGTGGTACTGAGTAATAGGCCTTCTTATAATCTATCCAACATGTCGACAGATCCTTTCGGGAGCGACGAACCTGGTAGCTAATGGCCATATCAATGAGGAGTACTCCTTAGCACCGCAGGACCCTTTCCTACATCCATTTTGAGAGGCAAACATAATGGAGTTGGTTTGTTAAATTTAGCTCTCAAAATGGATGTAAGAACTTTGTAGACCGTCGTCGGTAAACATGTGATCGTCGTATAATTTTTGGGTTCCGTGGTGCTACCTGGTTTATGGAGCAGGTGGGTAACTCCTGTCGTTAGGAACTGGGGTAGCGAACCAGACTCTAAGGCTGACTGGAACTGGGATGCCAAGCGGGCGTGTGACCTATGGAACTATTTTATCCAAAAGTTGTGCAGATTAGGCCCTGGAGATTTTCAGTTAGGCAACGGACGGACTGCACAAGTTACATCTTGGGGGATGATGGTAAGTGCCCCCATTTCTGGTATTTGACCGCACGTTCGCTCGATCTCCCTAGTCCAATCACCTTCGGTGTGATTAACAGGCACCGACCAGATGGTTCGCCAGAACGAACACAGGTCGTCATCATCCGGCAGCCGCATGTCAGCCACACCATGGTCCGGTCGCTCCCAAGCCCTATAAACCCACCTTCCGTCGCTCTGGAAGGTGGGTTATTATTATTATTATTTTGCCTACAAACAGTTATATTGAACTCAAAAATGAAATTCTACTGCTCCAGGGAAAACAAACACACAACATTGAGGTTGCCTTTTCACAGCCCTTTATTGAATAAAATGTTTTATGCTTATGGGATATGGAATAAAGCTAACTTAATTAATAGCTACGAGAATGTACAGTCAATCAAAGAGTTAGATAGACAGGCAAAATATTCATCTTTCTACTAGCTAAACTGCCAATAGCTATTCATTTTCTTATTTATTAGCTTTTTAGGATTGCATACCTAAAAAGGAAAATACGGAACTTATATAGGATCACTCGTGTATCTGTCTGTCCATCTGTCACAGCCAATTTGCTCCGAATATAATAGACCGATTAAGTTGTTTGGTACACATATGAATTTCTGTGACCCAAACACGGACGTGTAATGCAAATAAATTAATTTTGAATATGGGGGTCACTTTTGGGGGCAAATAAGAAAATTTCAAAAACAGTTTTGCAAACTGTACCGTGTGACATATCAAATGAAAGGCCTTGTACTACGTGACCAAAACAATTAAGCGCATGCCAGCTATGAAGTTATTGGAACTGCACGTCACTACGGGAAGCGCGGGAATATGTGCAGGGTGCGGGCGCCGAAACCGAATTCCTGTCATGCGCCTAATTGTTTTGGTCAAAAAGTACTATGAGGGACCAATTTTTTTTTTTATAATTTTAAAATAAATTGTTTTAAAGTCATTTACGAAAATAGACGAAAATTGACCATTCCCTCTTCCCCATATCTCCGAAACTACTGAACATAAAATAAAAAAAAATACATTACAAGAAAATTTATAAGAAGTCTATAGTATTAAAATAACATTGTAAATCTCTCAATATTGTGCGTACAAACTTATATTTGCTTATGCAAATAAGTTAGTATAGTTAGTTTTCACAAATAAATTATTTATTCAGACCTATGACTCTCCCCACCCAGTGTCCCTGAAAGGGAGAGTCCGCTCTGGCAGCGATCTTTTTCAGAATGCTGTTGTCACTACCATGCAGGTGCTTTAGTAAGGGAGGCCCCTTTCTTTCATGATGGCATGGATACCATCTGTGCGGCCTCCGCGAACATTCCAAACGTTACAAATATATACTTACCTTGACCTCTTCTCTACGAGGTATTTAGTTCAGACAATGCTATCACAGAATTTATTAACTTATAGGTACAGCATTATCAATACCATACATACATCTCTTTAGCGACACCTTCCCTTTTCCTTTTGCTACACTTACCTATCTCTGCCATTCGCTTTGAAAATATTAGATTTATTAATCCATCCCCTATGTTGTTTGTTTACGAATTCCAGACCACTGTGCGACGTTTTTTTTTTACCTTCTATAAAATTACCTGAAATTAATCTACACTACTTACTCAGTTTAGAAAACATCATCAAATAAATCCCCCAATTCCTTCCCCACTTCGAATCAAGATGGAACCCGAAAATGAGCTCCCAATTTTATTCAGTAATTCAACTGAATTTTCAAATAACGACGCCGTATCGTAATCTCATTCCATGCGTCATAGAAAGCTGACTTTATATCCAACGGCCACAGCTGCTGAAATTTTAAAATCCATTTAAATATAGTTACTATATTTTATACATTTTTATATCCCAAATGCACGTACTCGTAAGTACGAATGTAGAAACTCGTATACCTACATTTTATATTTCTTTCCAATAAATCCAAAGAATTAAGGATCTTTGAAAGCTTTAGTTGCAATTTTTCTTCCAAGTTAACGGCAGCTGAAGTAAATGTTTTAAACAATGGACTTGACTTAAAATATAGCTCACGTTTTCCGTGACTTTTACGATATTGTGTGTGTTGTCGGGTGAATCACGTTTCGTGAACAAAGGACTCACACTAGTCACGGCGACATAAATACTTGTGAAAATAAAACCAAAAATATAAAACGCTGGAGAATGGGGACAGATAAATTCGTAGGACCTGCTTGGCATTTGAATTTAACTGAGAGATTACTCAAATGATGTGGAACTTGCAGTATAACACATTAGTAAGAAGCAGTTTGGATGCAATTTTTGTGCAGTTACTGCTAAACTAAAACTCGATTTTCCTGTATAAGAAAACTTGGGGGACCTCAAGAAACCTCTCCGAACGGGAAAGGCGCGGAGTGTTAAGTCCGACTCCTATCAGTGAAACCATACGGTGGCCTAATTCAGCTTAAAAAGGTTGCAAATGAACCTTTGTAATTTTTTCTTCATCTGTCACCAAAAGGCATGATGGTAATTTTCACTGATAGCCAAGCGAGTTTTTTCATTTAGGTCTTTAAAAATAATTATTTATATATTTAGGTCTTCAAAAATACCACTAAAAAACGGGCTGGTATTGTCGCAAAAAATTAAAGCCAGCCGTTTAATTTTTGTTTTAAGTTTATGTTTTCTTTGTTTTTAATGGTTTTTGGACAATTATTTGGGGGTTTTCAGTCAACGTTATTATTATTTAGGCCCCAAAAATGTTAACGGTTTACTTAGGTGACTAAAAAATACATAGGTAGATATGTATTCTAAAATCACACGGAAGAACCTAGTTATTATTTGAGATGACGGCCCCAAATAAAACGGAATAAGGGCAGGAGGTAGGGTAGATGATTATTTATCAACTACCTACCTATTATTTGCTGGGAAATTAATGTGTTTGTGGGTCTCTTTATTACTATTTTTTTAAACTTTTAATTTCACTATTATACTGGATGATTTTTTACCGTTTTGAAAAAAATAGGGTACAATAGGTGAACGGAGTACAAGCCTATGGCATACCTAGTTTTGTTTTTTTTTTTTTTTTTTTTTAGCATAGACAGACATTGCTCTATCAATAAACTACACATTTAAGTAAACTAGGACAATAATAAAAAAAACTTTTTACAGAAAACACAACCGACTTCCAAAAAAACACTACAAAGTGAATATTAACTTTAATTTCGAAAGTCGGTGTCTTTGGATCTGTAGTTTAGTTTTTGCCACCGACTTCCGAAATTAAACTTATTATTCAGTTTGTAGTGTTTTTTTGGAAGTCGGTTGTGTTTTTCGGAAAAAGTTTTTTTTATTATTAACTTTTTAGTGGGTCAGTTTGTAATTTCTCTAAATTACAATATCCTAATGTCAACTGCTCATCACCTTTTACAAAATATTGCATTTCCCGATGCAGGGACGTTAATTGTTGAGGAGTTCTCCTGGTAAGTAGAACTCCACGTCACCATTGTGACGAGCATGAATTACTTAGCAACCATTACTAAAGCACCTAATCGAACCGCAACCCGTGAACTACTTATTATTGAGTAGTTTCGGTGGCCATCTGTGATCTTTGTCATCAGTTCCACTTGACCAAATGGTGCTTTCCAAGAACAAATGCACGAGTTACTATAAAAAATACCCAAAGCGCTGATGATGACCTGATGACAATGGGACCAACTAGAAAGACCCTTTCAAAAAAAAAAAGGAATTTTCCAAATCAGTCCTTCGAGTAATCGCGGAGCATACCTAAAAAAAAAAGATTCCGACGAAATGAGAACCTCCTCCTTTTTTTGAAGTCGGTTAAAAACAGAAGTTTTGAAAAACTTTATAGATTGTTAAAAAAAAAGAATGCTACTTATGCCATAGGCTTCTACTCCGTTCACCTGGTATACCCTTTTTTTTTTTCAAGATGGTAAAAAAGTCAGCCAGTATAAACCACGTGGTTACCTAAAAAATATTAAGTAAGTATATTTAAAAGAGCCTTCTATTTAAAACCCAACACCATTCCCAACACTAAAATGGTCAAACCTACCCAACTATCCATTCAGTCTTTTATCTAAACACAAATAAACAGATAATCCGAGCAGGTGATAGGCTTTTGAATAATTTGATTCAGTATTCACGGAGCGGCGCCGTAGGTCACAGGAGCGCTCATAATTAAGACGAACAACGGACAACGCCGCGTGCGCCGCATATATTTGTACAGGATTATGGTAATGAAACGGACTGGTGCTTTCCTTTGCTTGTGTTCGGGCTATGTGTTTTAGGTGGAGAGGTAATAAAAATTTACACCTGAGGTTGTTTTTATTAGTCTTATTTTTAATGCGGTTTTTTATTAGTAGTAATATTTTTATTGGTTGTAATGAAAATTCGTTCTGATGTGGATGGGTATACGAGTAGAGAACGACCAAAGAAACAATGGATGGACTGTGTGAAGGATGATATTGCTAGAAAGCGAGTGACTACCGAGATGACGACTAATAGAGAAGTATGGAAGAAAAAGACATGTTGCGCTGACGTCACATAAATTGTGTTACGGGCAGGAGAATGATTACGATGATTTTGTTGGTTGTGTGTTTATGTTAACTGGCAAAATATAGGTGTACTATAGATACATCTCTGACAAACATTTCGAGATATACTGGCGTGACATTCTGTAGTTTCATCCTCTCATTTTCATCCTTTCGTTATCATCCTATCTTTCCTACTTATCTGTTTAATCTCTCCAACGAAGCTAAATATCCTTGTAGTAAGTGTGTCCATGCTAATTTTGCAACTGGTAGGATACAACTTCAAGCTCACGACCTCTCTCTCAAGTTTGCAGGTTAATTAAAAGTAAACATGCAACAGTCTTATGAAATGAAAATGAAATGAAGTGATATTTTTTTTTATTTCCAGATATAAAAATCCACACATAAATAACCAAACAAACAATAAGTATCATAAATAACTAAATAAATAAATTATGCACCTACACATTACACACACGCACACACCCCAATTAGTTATATTATTATACAAAATTGTAGATACTAAACTAGTGAAACTGACTTAAACTGGCTAAATTAAAGTGACTATGGATGTTCCATAAAAATCTACCTATTCGATGAACTGTTTTCAAACAAGGAACATTGATAGAGGGATGACCTCACGGGCACTAATGCTAATACCGTATAATTGAGTATTAATTCTCATAGCTAATGACGCTAATTCTCAATCTCATACGTATTTGTTCAAATCAATTCAGAGAGCTTCGTAATTACAAAGCAATGCGTATCTATCGCAGAGCGGAAACATGCCTTTGACTGAGATCAATACGGTATGGAGTCCGGGAACATTGATATAAAGCAGGACAATTATTAATTAATTAGCGGTCGTCGGCTTTTCCGCGTATTTTGAATTTAATTATCTTATCGTATTATCAGAAATCCCTGTGTTAAACCACACTTTATTGTATTGTTTTGATACGCAAAACTGATTATACCTAAAATGTCTGCATTAAATTTTTGCGTTTCAGTTCTGAAATACTTTTGCATAAGTACCTAGGAATTTTTTTTAGGCAGCAGGTTAGCCACACATGTACTACCTACAAAACAATTAATCACGTAGGAATTTCTGGTGAATCTTTTAACTAAGCATATTCTCATAGATAGAGGTTTACATTAAAATATACAAAGCGTAACTTAAATAACGACAACCTCTTAAGTGGTCATTGTTCTCATCATTATGAACAACTTTTACTATGGCACCAAACCTGAAATCGCGAAAAAAAGATCTGCTGTTTAGTATGTTTTGACGAATTATGCGAACTTATTGTCAGTGGACTGCAAATAGTTCAGAAGTGACAAAATGGCGGACGCGACACACTACAACACTGCAAGCGCCGCTTTAGGTCGGCTGTCGCCTACATGTTGGCGGCGGTTGTCGGCGCGTCGACGACAGCCATCGGCCGGGGCCTGTGGCTAAGTTATCAATAATAGCCGCACGGGTCGATCGATCATTTATTTATTTATTAAAGAACACCAACAGCATATACATTACAACATTAGTTTAGCGTATTTAGAAGAGGTATTACTGCTAATGTATTCACAAATTATAGGTGTACTTACATAACATTTAAAAAAAAAAAAAAGGCATTGAACAGAAGCTGCTTATAAACTAAAAGTAAAATATAAAATTTCAGCAAAGTTACTTAACTTTAACAAAATCAAATTGAACTGTAGGTATACAACATAAAACAAAACAAACATAAAACAAGTTAATGATTGGCATGAACTTAAAACACAATAATTCAGATACATAATTATGAAGTTATGATTATATATTATTATTATTTATTATACATAATTATGATCATTAAACTACGCTTGCCGCGGTTGGTCCATGGATGGGTGACCATCTTTACATACCAAGACCCCAAAAAGCACCGTGCCCCGGAAAGCGCGTTAAGCCGTTGGTCCCGGCTGCCTTTCGTGGATTTTTGACAGTCGTTATGGGTCGTCAGAAGTCCGTAAGTCTGACAACCAGTCCTACCAAGGGCATTACCCAGTAACTGGGTTGTAGAGGTCAGATAGGCAGTCGCTCCATGTAAAATACTGATATTCAGCTGGACCGCAAGCCGACCTCAACTTAGTTGGGAAAAGGCTAGGCAGATGATGATTACTGTTACTATAATTTATCGAAGGAGTCCCCTGAATGTCGGGACTACGGTAAAGAAGAATCACTTCCTGCCGCACTCAAAATTGCTTCCTGTACTCATTATTGCTACAGCGGTACTTGTCTTGTATAGTCGAGTTATTACTCCTGTGACGGTGTTTTTAGGGTACCGTAGTCAACAAGGAACCCTTTTATTTTCGCCATGCCCGTCTGTCTGTCTCCGCGGCTTAGCTCAGAGACTCTTAGTACTACAAAGCTGTAATTTGGCATGGCTATATTAATTAATCACGCAGATAAAGTGGTAAAACAATATATTGAAAAAAAAAAATTTTCACCTAACAACCTCGGAAGAATTCTTTTTATCATTCGAAATCTGTGTACTTTTGTGCATTTTATCCGATAGCGTGGAAAGATTTTTTTTTTAATTCGAACATTTCTATTCAATCATTTTCTATACCGCCAGTCCATTGAAAATGCATTAATATTTATTTCACGTCAGTACGCTAACCTCATTTTTAAAATAATCGCACTGGCCAGCAAGACGACTGCATGAAAAAAACTGAAATTGTTTAAAACTGATAAAAATTTTCTTGTCTTTCAATTCACTTTCCATAATCTATTTTGGTATGTTTTTTGATAATATCACAAAATATGAGCAAGTCCAGCAGCGACGAAGATATAAATTTAACACCTGCAGAGGCAAGCGGTAATTATTGGCGATTTGAGTTTTCTTCCAGAAAAATCGTGCGAAAAGTACATAAAAGCGTACAATTTGTTCAACGCATGGCGATATTCTAAAGGCGCGAAAACGTTTTCGGAGACTATATAATGCTATTATACTTCATTGAACTATATATATGTATATAGAAAAATATTCCAAGATATTGGCGAAAAAATCATTCATGTCTGTCTGTTTGTCCGTCGGTCTCAGCCAATTTGCACCGAATTTAATGGACCAATTAAGTTGAAGTTTGGTACACGAATGTATTTCTGTGACCCAAACACGGACATGTAATGTAAATTAATGAATTTGGAATAATTTTTAAATTTTGGGGGGAAATAACAAAATTAAAAAAAAAATTGCAAACTGTACTGTGCGATATATCAAATGAAAGTGCTTACTGTGAGGGTCTCGAATATATTTTTTTAAATAATTTTAAAATTAACTGTTTTAAAGTTATTGAATAAAATAGACGAAAATTGACAATTCCCTCCCATTATCTCCGAAACTACAAGCTTAAAATTAAAAAAAAAATACAGATAATACTTCTATACCTATAGATTACAGGAATACCTATAAGAAGTCTATGGTGTAAAAATAACATGGTAAATCTCTCAATATTGTGCGTACACACTTACATTTGCAGTTGGAATGTATGGGAGAACATGTTTTTCAACTACAATGTTAAGTTTGTTCTTGGGATAAATTCATCCCAACTACGGAACCCTTCATTGTGCGTGGTCCGACACGCTCTTGACTGTTTTTTTTTTAATATAATATCTTTGTTCAAAGTAGGTACTTTTATGTGAAAGTACTATCTACTTACTATCTAAAGGTACACGACGACCCGACGTGTCGATTGCGTCCACATAGTAAGCAACTTTTTGTGTCGACATTGGTGTAAACATCTAGTGTCCCGGTTCAAGTGTAAAGTAAAAAAAAAAAAAAAACATCTAAACCATCAAACCATGTACACGAACCACGACATGCGACACTTACTGCAATCAATTCAGCCAGTGCGGTGTGGTACATTCCATCGCCATGAACCGACGTGCCGCTATCTCTACAGCGATTGTTTCGATTGAAAAGCGTCGTCGTATGAAAATATTATATATATATATATGGGTTAAAATTGTGCAATTTTCTATTTATTTCCAATGCTAGTGTTAATCTGTTTGCCCAAAGTTTCTACCGCTGCTGACTACTCGATTTTTGTAATCGGGGTTTGAAATATGCCATATTTTTGGCAGCGCTTCAATATCAATCAATCTGCCTAGCCTTTTCCCCACTATGTTGGGGTCGGCTTCCAGTCTAACCGGATGCAGCTGAATACCAGTATTTTACATAGAGCGACTGCCTATCTGACCTCCACAACCCAGTTATTGGGTAATACGATACCCCTTGGTACAGCCCGCGGCACGTAAGTTGGCAAGGTTTTGGCGTAGTGGGGGTAAGTTCGCGCATGCTACACTTATTGCAACAAAAAAATGGTCACTTTTATTGCTTGTCATTATTCTGTGGTTATTACCATAATTTATTTTTAAACATAACTAAGTAGAAGTATATTAGGAGTAATAAATAAAATATACAGGGTTATTTGTAAAACACCAACAACCTCTTAAGAGGTCATTGTACTCATCATTATGAACAACTTTTACTATGGGACCAAACCTGAAATCGCGAAAAAAAAATCAGCAGTTCAGTACATTTATGTTCGCATAATTCGTCAAAATATGTAACAGTACACATCATAAACCATTTTCTGGCATGTCTACGTAAAATACGTATTTGTTTGTGGCATTATCTAAATTTAAAAATTCAAACAAAACAATAACAAGAACTTGTAACAAAAGCTCAACAAAAACAAATATTACAATTTTTGTGCACGCAAGTGTACTCGGGAGCGAATGGAACGTGGACGCGACGCGAGAGACAAGGGTCGACTGACCAACCAATCGCGCGCTCGGAATGATGCTACCTCATTCCCCGCGTCCCGCTCGCGACCAAAGAGATCTAAAAAATTACTTCTGCGCATCTAACGACTCTTGCCAACTTACGTGCCGCGGGCTGTAAGACTGATTGTCAGACTTTCGGGCTTCTGACGTCCCGTAACGACTGCCAAAGATCCACGAATGACAGCCGGGACCAACGGCTTAACGTGCTTTCCGAGGCACGGAGGAGTTTCGGTATGTAAAGATGGTCACCCATCTACGGAACAACCCCGGCAAGCGTAGCTTAACCTGATGGATCGACCCGTGCGGCTGTTGTTACTTAGCCACGAACTCCTCCTTTTGGCAGCGCTTCATAATATGAAATTAAAGATTTTATTTTCTCCGCAGAGCACATGCATGTCGTCATATTGGTCTAGCTAAAAGTTTCACGCAGGTTCGAAATGCGCAACACTTGTGTCGGACACCGCGCACGTCCTGTCTTAGTCTTTGTCCGCGGCAATATCTTTAAATTTTTAAAATAAATAGACACTAATTTCATAATATTATTTAAGCTGTTTTTACACCTAGCATTTTCCTCGCTGTAGTGAGGTGAAAAGTTGTGTGTTTCGCTCGGGAGCAAAGTTATTCCGCGTCTCGTATGTTTGAAATCCTTCGCTTGCTCATGTTTCAATACAAGTACTTTCGTCGAAAAATAACTTTGCAGCCTTGCATAACAAATAACTATTGTAGGATGCCTCCCTTGCACATAAAGTGGGATGATATTTTTTTTTCTAGTTTATCCGTTTTTGTTAGAGTCAAGTAAAATGGTTGTTTTTGGATATGTGACAAAATTCTCGGTAGTAGTAAGAATATATATAACGAAGTTAAAAGGCAAGCTATCACAGCTAAGTAGGCTCAACAAGCTAACGAAAAATAATAAACTAACTTACATTTGCAGTTGGAATGTATAGGAACATATTAGGGTTCCGTACCGAAATGGTAAAAAGGTACCCTTATGTTGCGACTCAGTCTGTTTTTCTGTCAGTTCGTCTGTCAGAGCTGGATATCTGAAGAACTACTAATGCTATCAACTTGAGTTTTGGAATAGTTTTAGATGACGTTTGCCCAACTATTTTGCAAACAAGATATTTTTTTTTTGCAACAGGGACTGAAACGGAGTCTTAAAAATTTTAAGTGGGACTACTAGGGCACATTCCTAAACATTTTTTTCTTTTTGTTTTAGGCCTCATAGTTTTCGACGTTTGATGAAAAATGTAAAAAAAAATACCATTCCCCCCTTATCTGGGAAGTTTGAATAGAGAAAAATCTGAAATTATTCTGTGTGATAGAAGTTTATCTAAGGATTACAGGAAAAATAAAACGGTGTCTCTAAATAGCACACTTTTTATATACCCTCGGTGCGCGAGTCCGACTCGCTCTTGACCGGTTTTTTTCAATTCGTTCTAGGGATAAATTCATGCCAACTACGGAACCCTTCTACGGCAACTACGGCACTTAGCCGGTTTTTTTATTGATTCTCTCACTCAACTTTTTTATTGATTCTCGAACTCATTGAAGAGAGAAAAGTAAGCTGTTGTTACGTTTTGCGGAAGCTGTGGAAATCACTAAGGGAGAAGAGTTAGTGCTACTAATGGAGCGTGACCAGCAGTTTGTGCAGTGACGTGTATTGGGGATCACTCCTTTCGTTTCTTTTGTTAGAACTGTAGTGATAAATACTTAGTCTGGCCATAAATACTGTTACAATTAAAAATAAGAAAGATATTACATTTGAATTTGGAATCTGTCATTTTTATACGATTGTTCATTGATTTTGTCTAATTTTGGCGCCAATATATTGTACAATATTTTGCGATATTAAAATGGAGTGGGGTGATAAAGAGAACCGAATCGCTGTGATTGCATTATACAAAGTTGGTATGGAGCCAAATGCAATTTTAAAACTCTCCATACGCTTGGTATTAGTCAAATGTTTGTGTACCGGGCTATTAATAGGTACAATGAGACCTCCTCTATTTGTGACAGAAAAAGATCTGGCCGTCCACGTAGTGTTCGTACGAAAAAGGTGGTCAAAGCAGTAAGGGAAAGAATTAGAAGACATCCTGTCCGAAAGCAAAAGATTTTATCTCGGGAGATGAAGATAGCACCCAGAACCATGTCGCGTATTTTAAAAGATGACTTAGGACTTGCAGCCTATAAGAGACGCACTGGTCATTTTTTAACTGATAATTTAAAAAATAATAGGGTGGTAAAATCGAAATAACTACTGAAGCGGTACGCAAAGGGAGGTCACAGAAAAATTTTGGTTTACGGATGAGAAAATCTTTACAATTGAGCAACATTTTAACAAACAAAATGACCGTATTTATGCTCAAAGCTCTAAGGAAGCTTCACAATTAGTCGACAGAGTGCAACGTGGGCATTATCCGACTTCAGTGATGGTTTGGTGGGGTGTTAGCTATGAAGGAGTGACTGACCCATATTTTTGTGAAAAAGGTATCAAAACATCGGCACAAGTGTATCAAGATACCATTCTTGAGAAGGTAGCCCCTTAACAACACCATGTTTAATAATAAGCCAATGGAGACCACTTCGAATAAGCTTTTTATATTTTAAATTGTTTTATATTTATGTATTAAACTAACACACTGTAAAAGTAATAAATATTATTTGCAAGACTAGGTGCAATCGTAACTTGAAAGTTATTGTATCAAGGGTTAAAACAAATGGAGTGTTGAAACAATTTACCACCAGTAAAGGCGTAGTTTTCACTACTTTTGTAAATACAAGTTTTGCTTAGGTCTCTATTTATAGTGGTGAATGCGCTACGCCTAAGTTTTGATTAGTACAGTGCCGAAGTTTTATTTACCTTGCACCCACTGCAAGTTAGTCCTTTATAATTATCTGGAAGGAAAACCAACCCACTTCACCCGGACAACAGATTTACACTTCATTCAGTTATGCCAACAGAATAAGAAGGAAATAATATGAACGCTGCTTACAACGATACAATAAAAACATAAACTTCGTATAAAATAAAATGTTCCTTCATGAAACAAAAAAGCTTATTTCCGTGTAGGTAAGTGAAAGTTAATTTTCTGCCTTTTATTTCTGAGTGATTATTTTGTAAACAATCTAAATAGGATTTCGTACGTTACATACATATCGACTTGTCAACTTCTGTACGTTTTTGTTACACTTAGACGTTTCTTTGGTAGATTTTTCTTTTAAATTCGGAAGAGTAATGAGGCGAGAGGCTATTCAAATTAAGTAAGATATATTGTAAAGAATTAGGGCGATTCAGTGAATACGTAGATTCTTCTTCGTCGGCTGGCGCGTGGCGTTTAGCTGAACATTGCCGGGATTCTTCTAATAAAGGTTTTATGATGCAGTAGTTTACAGCTTTAAAATCAGTGTTATGTTTAAAATGATTTGTATTGAAAATCCCAAAATCCTTGGAACATCTGATTATGGAATTTTAGCTTAAAATTCAAATGATGAAAATAATTTGTATACCTATCTAAGCCATTAAAATGGGATTTTAGTAACAATCTACGACTTCCCAAAATTCCTAGCATTTTCAACTATTGGAATTCCGAATGTAGGTACCTAAATATTCCCCGGAACACACATCGCTAGTCTTACCTAACCTCGTTTAATTACACGTTTATCTTACAATCACAATCAACGTCTTTGACGGAATAACTTTCCAAATACGTTGAACAGCGTAGATCAAAATCTATGTATTCACAGAAAGTACACAAATACATGACTCTCACATTCATTCTACAAGTGGAGACCAAAACTACGGTTCATCTTTACTAAGGTTCGACCACGGTCTCGGTCTCAGCATTCTCGTCTCTATCTCTACTAAAAATCGCCGAGATTCTCGGCCATAACCGAGACTGTTGCACGGTAATTTAAGTGTTATTGTGTTGTGATTACCTGGTTGTAATCATCAGGTAGGTAGCACATTACACTGGTTTAGTGAATAGCAAGATCGTTAGTGTAGTGTAATGTTGGAAATCCGGTAAGTGTACTAAGATCAACTTTGGCGCCACCATCGCCCAAACTGCGGCCAAGAAACTGGGCATCATAAAAAGGGTGAAGCGATACTTTACGCCTGGACAGATTTTAACTCTTTACAAAGCGCAAGTCCGATCCTGCATGGAGTATTGCAGCCATCTTTGGGATGGATCAGCTAAGTACCAACTAGCCGCGCTTGACTCGGTGGAACGCAGAGCTAAGAGGCTCATTGGCGACGTAAAACTAGTGGATGCCAAGCTTCTTAGCTTGGCTCATCGCCGCAAGGTTGCCTGTTTGTCATTCTTCTACAGATTGTACCTACTTCGGTGAGTGTGCCCAAGAACTCCACGACCCGATTCCTTTGGCCCCCTTCTAACATCGGACATCTAGACGCACTGCCAGTTACCATCCCTACCTAGTTGCTATTCCACCTATTCGCACTAAGCATTTCCAAATGTCTTTTATAATGCGCACAGCAAAAGAGTGGAAATCACTACCTGCGTCTGTGTTTCCGAGCGCATACAACCCTAGTCTCTTCAAAGTGAGAGTGAACAGGCTTCTTCTGGATAAGCTCAGTCCATCGTCGCCTCCGACCTAGACTAGAGTCAAGAGCAAACCCATCTCAAATAGAAAAAAAAAAATATTTTTTTTAGATTTAGTGTGTTTCACGCGTAGGGGTTTATGTGTGTGTTATTGTATTGTTTCGATGTAACGTGTTTACTAAGTAGGTATAAGTATGAAGGTATAACGTTGTCGACAAGCCGACGACCACCGTCGAACTAGTTCGTCGCTTGCAGTGTTGTAGCGTGTCGCGTCCGCCATTTTGTCACTCCTGAACTATTAATAGGTTGAGGAAAAAGTTTCTTCGCATTTTTTAAGAAAATTCAAAACATTTTTTAATATAGTTTATTTACATTTAACTAAAGTATGTAGGTACCATTTTGTTCGATAACTTTTTGCCATCTTGTAGGTAGGGACATGATCCCATTGCTATAGAAATTTTGGGACTTCTGGTTAAAATACCGCGACAAGTGGTTTTGGCAGTCCTCTCGTGATGTTAACCTGACACTACCTAAAGAATTCTGAAGAGACCAAAACAGGTGGAAATCTGAAGGTGCAAGGTCAGGACTATACGGCGGATGCATTAACACCTCCCAGCCAAACTCTCTTATATTTTTGCTGAGTGGCTAAAGATGTGTGAGGTCTAGCGTTATCATGATGAAAAACCACACCCCTTCTGTTGATTAATTCCGGCCGCTTTCTCTCAACTTCTTGCTTTAATCTCATCAGTTGTTCGCAGTAGAGTTCAGAATCGATGGTCCTGCCTGGTAGTAACAGCTCATAATGAATAATGCCCTTCCAATCCCACCACACACACAGCATCACCTTGTTGCGAGTTAACCCGGGTTTCGCCACAGTCTGTGAAGCCTGACCGGCCTTTGACCACGACCTTTTTCGCACGTTCTTGTCATACGTGATCCACTTTTCATCACCAGTTATCAGCTTCTTCAAAAATGGTTCGGTTTCATTACGTCGTAATAAAGAATCACAAATGAGTACACGGTTCATTAGGTTTCTTTCAGTGAGCTCGTGAGGTACCCAAATGTCGAGCTTTTTTGTGTACCCAGTTTTTTTCAAATGCGCCAAAACTGTTTTGTGGTCAATTTCCAGTTCTTCAGCTACGTCGTAACTACTGATATGCCGATCTTGCTCCACTTTTTCAAAAATGGCATCCATTTTATCCGTAATAGGGCGACCAGAGCGACGTGCATCTTTGACATCAAAATTTCCGGATTGAAAACGCTTAAACCAAATTTGTGCTACTCTCACAGACACTACACTAGGTCCATAAACATCGCGAATTTTTTTCGCGGCTTGCGTTGCATTTTTTCCTTTTTTGTAGTAAAGTTTTAAAATGTATCGAATTTCTTCATTCGATTCACTCATCTTGACGGTACGAAAAACAAATGAAAATCACACATTTTCCTGATTTGAATTTGGAATTATGTTCTTTAAAATTTAAACTTTCAAACCAGCCAGATACAAATAGTATAGCCAAAGAGATTTTATTACAAGTTCATACATACTATAATGCGAAAAGACTTTTTCCCCAACCTAATATATATCCACTGAGAAAATGGCGGACGCGACACGCTACAACTGCAAGCGTCGCTTTAGTTCGACGGCGGTCGTTGGTGCGTCGGCGACCGCCGTCGACGCGCACGTGCAGTTGCTTCTGCCGTTGACGTGTACCGCTGGTGTGTAAGGACACTAATGTAACCCCGCATAGGTATGTATGTACGTAGGCAACAACTACACCTACTTACCTCAGTATATGTAGGTATGCGAGGTGTGCTTTCTTAAACAAATAGTATGCCAATATAAAAGTGGGAATTCAAAGTATGTTCCAAATGTAGGTAACATTTGGAACATAATTTGAATTCTAGGCTACATATTCAATAGAAAACTTTGTTAGACTTGACTTGGTCTTAAAGATATTCAGAATCTTCGAAAGTTTCTTACTATGAATGTTGCATGTTTGCATACCAATTTCAGGATCTAGATAGATTCAACACAATCACATGTTAAATATATAATTTAATGTATCTATTATTTAATCTATCTATGAGAACATGCTTAGTTAAACGATTCACCTGAAATTCCTACGTGATTAATTACTTTGTAGGTAGTACATATATCATTGGCTAACCTGCTGCATAAAAGAAACTGCTACTTATGGAAAAGTATTTCAGAACTGACACGCAAAAATTTATTTGCAGACATTTTAGGCATACCATAGTAAGTTTGCGTATCAAAACAATACAATAAAGTGTGGTTTAACACAGGGATTTCTGATAATACGATAAGATAATTAAATTTAAAATACGCGGAAAAGCCGACGACCGCTAATTAATTAATAATTGTCCTGTTTTATATCAATATTCCCGGACTCCATACCGTATTGATCCCAGTCAAAGGCATGTTTCCGCTCTGCGATAGATACGCATTGCTTTGTAATTAGAAGTTCTCTAAATTGATTTGAACAAATACGTATGTGATTGAGAATTAGCGTCATTAGCTTTGAGAATTAATACTCAAGCAAAGTGTATTCGGCATTTGTGCCCGTGTGGTCATCCCTCGATCAATGTTCCTTGTTTGAAGAGAGTTCATCTAATAGGTACATTTTTATGGATGTTAGTCACTTTAATTTAGCCAGTTTAAGTCAGCTTCACTAGTTTATTACTACAATTTTGGAGTGGAACTCTTGATTACTTTTAAGGATTACTTTTAATTAACCTGCAAACTTAAGAGAGGTCGTGAGCTTGAAGTTGTATCCTACCAGTTGCAAAATTAGCATGAACACACTTAATACAAGGATATTTAGCTTCGTTTGAGAGATTAAACATATAAGTAGGAAAGATAGGATGATAACGAAAGGAAGAAAATGAGAGAATGAGACTACATAATGTCACGCCAGTACATGTCGAAAGGTTAGTCAGAGATGTATCTATAGTACACCTATATTATGCCAGTTAACATAAACATACAACCAACAAAAATCATCGTAATCATTCTCCTGCCCTTAACACAATTTATGTGGGGTCGGCGCAACATGTCTTTTTCTTCCATATTTCTCTATTAGTCGTCACTCGCTTTCTAGCAATATCATCTTTCACACATTCCTTCCATTATTTTGGGTAAAAATGTGTTTGAAAAAATGGCATAAGTTACTATTTTTAGCATGAATGAGAATGCCATTAGTTACAATTTTTTACATTCATGCCTAGCTTTTCAAATTTAGCCAAAATTCAAGCATTACTTACTATATTTAACCATTGGTTGAGTTAACTACGGATCAAATAACCGGCCCTAAATCTGAAAAGAAGTCATTGTATTCGTCGTTGTGAAATCGTGAAAAAAAAAACAAGGTTCCATATTTTTTTTAGGCTGATTTGATAGCAGTGACAGATTCTAGGAATGAACATAAAAGATCAAACGTAGAGTAGGTAGAGGTACAGTCAGCCTCAAAAAGATGTACCGATACACGAAATAAAATAAAATAAATTTAATTGTCAATAATCTATATTTTTTCAATTTGTGAGTACTTAATTGTAGCCACAAATTGATACAATACCCAAGTACCCAATCTATATAATCAAAACCTTAAATTCATTCATTAATTTACTGGCAGACGACGTACAGGCTAAACCGCTGGGTCTAGAAGCAAATTTGGCACAAGAGTTCCTTATACACACGACACGACACGTGTTTCTATGGCAATATTTAAACCAATTATTGTTTCTTTTTAGGGTTCCGTACCTGAAAAGGAAAAAATGGAACCCTTATAGGAGGATCACTTCGTTGTCCGTGTGTCTGTCGTTCTGTCATTTTGTTAAGACCCTTTTTCTAACAAATGCGTGAAAGTATCGAGTTGAAATTAAGATCAAATAAGTAAGAGCTCTAAAAATCAAGCTTCTAACAACATCAACGCATAAAAACAAGTGTATTTAAAAAAAATGTTTTTGAATACAAGCTTTTACTAGTCTAAATATCATCTAGGAACAACGTCCTTGTCAAGACAAATCAAATAAGCCCAAACTCGATAGGGTCGCATCGTTTTATTACTGAGTTCCAATGGCACCTTCCTGCTCCATCATCAGATCAGCTCCATGTTATAATAATATTGCATTGTCATCTGATTTACAATTAAAATTAAATAATTAAATTGATTTGCATGTAAAATTTCAACTCAATCGAAAACCGGGAAGTGCGTCAAATTTAACTTGCAAGATTCGATTACAGACAAACATAGGGACAGGTGAAACTAAATAAAAAGTTGTAAAATATGGCCATGTATGCGACATATTTGATACTCGCAAATAAATCAAAACCTATAGGGTACTTCCCGTTGACATATAATCATGAAATTTGTCAAGAAGCAAGGTCTCACAGCACAACTAAAGGAAAAAGTCCGAAAACAGTTAATTTGTAGTTTTATTACATTTTTTTTTTTTTGCTATTGCAAACCTACATTTGCAGTCGAAGAATTGACCGTGACGCACATCGATGTATGGGAGAACATGTTTTTTAACTACAATGTTAAGTTTGTTTTTGGCATAAATTTATCCTAACTACGGAACCCCTCATTGTGCGTGGTCCGACATGCACTTTGCCGGTTTTTTTATTTTATTTTAATAACGAAAGTGTGCAGCGACTAACAGGACTTTTAAAAATTCATTCACTAATACGGGATGAAAGTTTGTATGGAAGTTCGTAATTTTTGCTGAAGGGAAATCCCGTTTGCTACATAACTTGTGTGTAACTAGTGTTGTTATTGCCCATTAGTATGTATGTATGTTATATACAATATTAAAAAAGAAAAAAATACATTGAATCTTTGTCCACCATAGATACATCTTTTTGAGACTGCCTGTACCTACTATGTATATTTTAAGTACTTAAGTGTTATTTCCACGAAATCGACTTTGTTTTTCATATTCACATTTTACCTAGAATCTACGGCTGCTATAATGAATATCGCACACGATATGGTAATGCTTCTAAAATAATTGTGACATGCTTGCTTTATTCTCAGAATATTGATTGAGCCTGGTTTTCATCATATTACTTATGTATCTATATAAAAGTTAACATTAAAGTAATATAATAACTCAGATGTAAATAATGAGACTATGAACAAAGAACAATAGGGAACGTAGGAAAAAGAAATTCTATTTAGTCCGTCAGTCAGATAATAAAAAAATATTAGACACGTATTTTTCATTTAACATATTAATAAAAAAACCAGTCAAGAGCGAGTCAGACTCGCGCACCGAGGGTTCCGTATCATCATATTTTTTTTTTAACATTTTTCATCAAATGTCGAAAACTATGCGGCCTAAAAAAAGTGTTTGAGAATGTGCAAATAGCGCTCTTTCATATGATACACCACATGCCTTAGTTACTTCGAATTTTTAAGACCCCTTTCAGTCCCTGTTGCAAAAAAATAATATATATTTTTATTTCTTTCTTATTTGTAAAATAGTTGTTCAAACGTCATCTAAAAGTATTCCAAAATTCAAGTTGATAGCATTAGCAGTTCTTGAGATATCCAGCTGTGACAGACGGACAGACAGACAGACAGACAGACAGAGTCGCACCTTTTTAACCAAATTCAAAAAGGAGGTTCTGTATTCGACCCGTAAGTATGTATGTTTGTATGCCCACGATTTCCTCAAAAACTAATGAACTAATTTTGATGATTTTTCCACTGTCTATCTAAATACTTTCAGAAAGGTTTTAGTATATAATACATTAGGTAATTATTATTTTGCACGAAGTTATATGCATAAATATACTGTATCTCTGGTATTTCTAAGCAGATTTTGATGATTCTTCGTTTCGTTCGTCTTGGGCTTGTGGTATTGTATTCAATGGTATTCAACTAAAAATGGAACAATAAATTTACTTTAATAAAACTAAAAACGGACTTCATAAACCAAAAACAAATGAAATAAATTTCATAAAAAAAACTTAACAGCTTCTGAAGTCGGTGTCTTCAATTCTTCAATGGACCTTAACTGGGCGCCGACTTCAGAAGCTGTTAAGTTGTTTTATGAAAGTTATTACTTTTTTTTTAAGTTAAGTCGATTTTTACTTTTTTTTAAGTAAATTTATTTTTCCATTTTTTACCATTTTGGTACGGAACCCTGAAATGACAGATAAAACGCATTAAAGTTGGGAAGTGGGGCTACGTCACAATTCAGTATATAATAAATAAATCTAGCAAGGCGTGATGTCATGCTATATTTTAACTCCATGTATCGCCGTAATCTTTTATTACATAAAAAAAGAAAAAACACGAGTCCAATATTTTTTTACTAATCTACCTGAAAAAAAATTTAGTCATCATCCATATTTTTGCTTTTGCTTGCATCCAAGAGATATTATTTTATTTCTTGTTCGCATAGAATTCTCATAATCTAATGCTGGAACTACTTTATTATATTCTCGTGCTTTCTACTCAAATATATGTACAATGAGAATATAAATGATAACATAACGAACACATTATTTGTGTGGTAATTGAAAACAATCTGATACTTCCTGAGACATTAATCTCAGGAAGGATCATCCTGTTTTCAATATTTCTTTCTTACTAGTTTTTATCTATCATTACACGCTTCCAAATAACTAACAAAATTAATTATAAAAAAATAAATCGACTTCAAAAGGAAACGAACTCAAAATTATGAAATAACTGTAATTACGGAAGTCGGTGTCTTCGGATCTGTATTTTAGTTTTTTACCACCGACTTCCAAATTAAAGTTATTTCATAATTTTGAGTTCGTTTCTTTTTGAAGTCGATTTAATTTTTTTTAATTAATTTTATTTCGTAATTTTTAGTTTTTATTAAAAACTGGAATTTGGTTCAGGTTTTGAGATGTTTTCCCTCTGACACCACACCCGTAGCTCGTATCTATAAGCGTGTGACAGCCTGCATCACACTTACACGTATTAGTCTATTATCTTGAAAAGTACTGAACCGATTTCGTTGAAACTTTCACTGTGCCCTAAGTTGAAGTAAATGTAAGCCAACAAAAAAAGAATGGTCACGATCCGATTAATAGTTTCGGAGAAATTCGTGGACAAACATACATACACACAAACATACATCTACAAAATTTTGTATATTTGTTTGGAAGCCCTAACAGATCATCATGTGTGAATATCTTGCAGTTCCAATAATACATAACATACATACGTATCGAATTGATAACTCCTTTTATTGAAGTCGATAAAAATCACTCGACATCTGTGTCAACTTCCTACTTTTTTTGTCACAACAGCTCACAAACATTCTCTCGCGAAATGTTATAATCACTGACAAATTGAAGCAGCAGCCATCTCGCGAGCGGTGAACCAGATAGAATTACAAGAGTTCTTGTAGCGTCAACTTGAAACTCTCTCAACATTGCGCTTCGGGGCGTTACACAGGGCACCGTTATCAAAACGAAAACCATTTTAATTGAATCTGGATCTCCAAGGTAGGTGTGACGTGGCACAGTTTATTTAAATAGATTTTGAGCTGTCATAAAATTTCTGAGGCTGTAGTATCTCTTTATGTATGCAGGTACTTCCTAATTAGTTACTTCCGACCCATAAAACGATACAGGACCACAGCCTAACAGGGTCGTTTAAAAAGATTCAGAGACCCGAAAACGGCTTTCAATGGTGGCAGGGTTTTCTATGCTCTAAGAAGTTATGAAGACTACGACTCGATGTTGGCAAAGATACAAAACAATAGAGTATTAAAATATTTTTATTTATTTATAAAGGTTTACCGACAGCTTCTATAGACAACAATAATACCTATATTATAAGTGTAGGTAATAATATTACTCTTGGACTTACACAGTCGCCAATTATAGGTTAACCAGCTTTCTCAAACATAAGTGAAACAAAGAAAAATAAGAATATAAAACTAGTAGCGCTAGAACTAAGGTATGACATAATTAAGACATTAGGAAAAATTAATGATTACATAGAAATGATTACATTTTTCTGAATTAAGGATTATTCCCTTATCAGGCTCAACAAAACCGGTTTTCCTCTGAAACAATCATGTTCATATTAACGTTTTGATTCATATTAATTACTCTGAAACCACATTTTCCGAACAGTAAATACAGGGCCACTATTTATATAGCATTCATAAGTGGATTGTCGAGCAGTCACAATTAACAGTCCATCGCACAAAGTGCATATTTTATGAACAACATAATTTAGTTGGGTAGTAATTAAAGCGCTTTTCAATTACGTTGCCGGTGAAATACCGTTGGTTCGTACTTATGGACCTTATATATGTACCTATATACTTGTACATACGTACAGTCAAGGGCAAAAATATATACCTAAACCTACCTATCTACTCCGCAAAATTGGATAACTATTCCCTTCTAAACTTTTGATTGTACCTAATTATGAGGTAGTATCATCGGACATACAGGCTACTTTTAAACATTTTTACATTTGAACCGATACTCTACAACAAGATCACTTTTGAATTTTGCAAGTGTCGATATATTTTTGCTCTTAACTGTACATTTGTCTTGTCGTCTCGGAGTTTGTGTGTCGACAGCTAACAATCATGTGCTCGGCAACACATGATGTCACGACACTCGAAACATTGTTTTTTTTTAATGAATACTACTTTGAATTTAATGTCTGTGGAATTTTGGCATTTATGCAATACAGAGCCTCATGCCTCTAAGGCATTGAATAAACACTCATATATTATGTTTATTCAATAGACTAGTGGCAGGGCCGAGTGAATAGTGGCTGGCAGTGACAAGTCACGGCTACTACAAGCTCAACCGCGGTGTCGCGGCCTCTAGTAGTCACCGCTTCTTATAAAATTCTCCTCTTCGACCTCTTGGCCATTGACCAAGGCAATTGACGCGGAGACTTAGTGCCAATTTCACCAAATAAACTGAACGGGATCAGCACATCTAAACTACGCTCAAGAGCTATCAGTGTGAACAATATTTCACAATAATGATCAGCTCTTGAACAACTCAGCTCTTTAAATGAGCTGATCGCGTTCAGTTTCATTGGGGAAATCAACCTAAGTGCCAATTTCACCAATGCAACTGAACGCGATCAGCACATCTAAACTGCGTTCAAGAGCTGTCAGTGTCAATATTCCACAGCAATGATGACACTGACAGCTCTTGAACGAAGTTTAGATTTGGTGATCGCGTTCAGTTTCATTGGTGAAATCCGCTCTAAGTGTAGGCACTGCGTAAGTACGTGTCTCATACAGAATGAGAATAAATTGCTAAAGCACAGAAATCTCGATGTTTTGACACATCGCCATTGCACCCGAGCGAAGCAGGGGTGCGTCTCTTCGCTAGTGTCCTATAATTAAAAGTAGGTTCATAATCACAACATTGGCATGTTGCATGCCAAAACAAATAAAGCCATAAGTTCCTGATTTATCACTCAACAATTTCTCCATATTAATTCATTCGATAAGATGTATTTTTCCAATACATATTCCCACGCTGAGAAACATAAATATATCCCTACAAATATATCACCATACCGATTTAATTCCACCATGGACGTAGGCGCGCCGACGATAATAGAATCGGATAAGAAGACCCAAATAATATCTGACGATCGTATAATTAGAAGCCAATAATATCATCGTAATGCTGACACTGTCAATATTAATACTTAATAAGTGCTTCTGACGCCTAAGTATGGAAGTTTGACCACACCCCTTGGGGTGTTGTTACTTTTGTAAGGCAAAGAGTTTACACTATTAACCCTGTATTTGGCATACGGCCAAATTATCACTACCAAGATTACTATGGAGATAATAATAGATAAATAATAGGTATATAGGTACGTATGGTCTCCTAATAATCTATTTCATCTAAAAATTAGAGAATTATATTCTATATTATAATAGACCTATAATGTGTTTTACTGTAAAATACTCGTACTAATTCTATCGACATCAATTCCTACGCAAGTCTCGGTGCGGGTGCCACGTCGCATTAGCGATACCCAAAAATATAGAACGTTACCAAAATCATTAAGTGCCATTTAAAATCTGCGAGCGAAGTATCCCGCTAGGAATTCAGATATATATTTATTGGTATACCATTTGTAAGAAAATCACGTAGTACTTATGTACATAGACATACCATAACGGCCAACACCACATGATCACATTGTTCATGCGCGCAGAAAAATCGTTCCGAACATTCAGAGTTCAGTTAGCACCGATTAGACTACGATAATAATACACGCGTCTAAGAATAGTCAACACAATGACGTCATAACTACCCGAATAGATGCGAATAATTTTACCAATACCGTCTAGACATTAATGGCCCTGGAATTGGATTAAATGAGTATAATTCGATAACAGAAGTAGCTACATTTAGCGACACTAAATAACTAAATTCATGAAACATCTGCCACAAACATGAACTAAATACTGAATAATAAATAGGACAGAGACTCGGGAAATATCAACGATCAAGTTAATCGATGTACCGATTTAAGCCGTGTTTTATCGCTTCGAACAAACTTCGAGTGCCGATTAAGAGAGAATAGCGCGAGCGAGTTTAAACAAAGTTAAAGGCACGTTTATGGCCGTTTATTTACTGAAGCTTGGTAGCTAAGTATTCTTTTGGACTTTATTACCGCGATGGTTTGTGCGGTATGTTTTGAAGGCTTAACAAATGCATGTACACTGATTTTTATGAATAACAAACAATAAAATAAAAAAAAACATTATTTACTATTTCATAAAAATGGGAAGATAATTAAAAGATTTGTTGAAAATTGAAATCAGAGCAAACGCACAAGAAAACGAAAACGCACCTCGAGTCTGTGAAAAAGGGCATCGAGAGAAAAACTGATTTATAGCTCCGCTGAAATAGTTCATTACATTATATCTAAAATTATATTTTAAAATTCACAAAATTAAAGATTACTATGACGCAGGTAGAGACACATCCAAAATTGCCACTAAAGTAAAATTAAGTAAATCAAATAAAACCAGCATACCGCCTCGTCCATTCCGAACCTATTTAGGCAAAAATACCGTCAGAAACGTACGTTGACAAAGAACACAGTGTCCACAGTATCTCAGCATGTATCTATCACTTTCAGCGTTGACTTTCCTGTTGGTCTTGTTCCGGCGGATGGGCGACGGATGTGCAGGGTCGTAAACTCGGACCTCTGTCAACTGATACCGCCTTAAATATTTTACTACCCTCCTGCTTGCATTAGCGTTAAATTTATGATAAGCGCCCTCGTAACGCGCAGTCATCAATAGTCTATGACTCAATCATAAAACTGCACCGTTCACTTCAAGAAAATTAATTAAAGGAATTCTTGTACATTTCAATTGTGAATGTGTACGTAATGTTCAACGCGTAAAACTTTATTATGCTCTTTGTATAACGGCTCCCTTGAATTCATAAGAAAATGTAATTATATGGCCGTTTGTTTCGGACATTACGAAGCCACTTATCTTGTCTCCTGGCGGTGGTCTTGACCTAGCGGCCGTTATAACTTTTATTTTTCGTATTTCTCAAAGCGTACTTAGATACAAAAACTCGGAGGGCTAACCCACTTCAACTAAGAACTACGATCATATGACCACATCTCGAGAGGAATCATCATCATGGTCAGGTCGCAACTCCAGAAGCTTTCGGCGCCATCGGCCATCTGTTTTGCGAGCAATGTGCCCTGTCCACTGCCACTTTATATACAGTTTGGCAATTCCTCGGGCTGTCAACTTCGAGTGTAGCGTCTCCGATCTTCATGAGAGTGGGTGTTACATGGGCATTTGACATGACCTTTGTCTTGTCCATGTTCATTTTAAGACCCACTCTTTTGGAAGCTCTACTGAGGTTGTCGAGCAACCCGCCTGCCAAGCGTGGCGATTATGCCTCCCCCTCCCCAAATGACAAACATCAAGAACAAATGGCCCCTAGTGCCCGGCGGCCCGCTTACGCTTACTCTTGGCTACGGTAGCGGTCAAGGCCACTGTGAGGCAAGGGGTGCTAAGAATCCCGGGAAGAGATCCGGCTACCACAATCACCGAAAACTGCACCTGGCAACATACAAAACGCGAACACTCCAGACCGAGGAGAAGATCACCGAACTCAAGGAAGAAATGAGCAGGTTATGATGGGGTATAGTAGGGTTGTTTCAAGTCCGAAGATAGAGGGCGGACTTGTTAATCCGCAAATCCAGGAACTTGCTCTCTTTCTGGGAGGACGACGAGTAGTCCCAAGGTGGTGTCAGGTTTATCATCTATAAGTCCCTTATGAGCAACTTGGTGAAGATCGAGAGTGTGTCGCCTAGAGTTGGCGTACCTTATACTCAGAATGTCCGCAAGATATTTGCTGAAGGTCGTACAGATTTACGCCCCGATCTCGTCACAGTCCGACGATGAGATGGAGACCACGTATGAGGATATTTCCAGAACCATGCATGGTTCTAAAACTCACTTCACCGTTGTCATGGGGACATCAATGCGAAACTGGGCAAACGAGACGGTGATGAGCTGAGAGTGGGGCAATTTGGATTTGGAGGCCGGGGCCACCTCCTGGCCAATTTTATGGAGAAGAAGGCCTCTTTATAATGAATTAAATTGACCTGCAGGCCCCTGATGGTGCAATTAAAACGAGATTGACCTCATTATGGCGACGAAGAAGCAAGTATTCAATGATGTATCTGTGATCAACGCGGTGAAAGCCGGAAGTGGTCACCGCATGGTAAGTGGTACATTGAACTTAAATATCAAGCTGGAAAAATCTCGACAAATGCAGTCTACGCTCCACCCAGAACTGATCCAGGTCTGTAACCCCGAGAGCTTTCAACTCAAACTTAGCCTAGCCTAGGTAGCTCCATGGACGATTATAACGATGGGTTCGTGAAAACTGTCCTCACGGTCGGGTCTAAGATCTTCAAGACCCGGCTTACAAATAGATTTCACACTTCAGATGATGCGCTTAAGTACCGGCAGCTTATAGTGTATGCCCTAATGGGTAGTTTTTTGAGTTACCATATCCTAATTATAAGACCTATTGTATCACCAAAAAACACACTAATAAATACTTTGACTTTTGACTTTGACTCAATAGACGGATCTCTGAGTCCTTGAAAAGTGACCATCGGCGCTTTAATACAGACCGCATTAAGGAAGCGATAGAGCGGAAAGACCCCTTGTCTTTGCAAGAGATCAGTCTATTGAGCAGAGCCAGCTTACGAAACTGAAGACCAGTGATGGCAGGATCGAATCCGCAAAACCTGATCTGTTAGGAGAGATCGAGAGGTTCTATGAACAGTTCTCGTACACGACGATAAGTAACCCCTTTCGAATCAGGCAAACGACCCAAGAGCTAGATTGACCCGACACTATACCGAAGATATCCCAGACGTCAGCTTGTACGAGATCAGGATGGCTCTGAAGCAAATTACGGCCAAACTCTTGAAGGCCGGAGGAAAACCCGTTCTTAAGGCTCTTCAAAAGCTGTTTGATACCGTCATACTCGAGGGCAAAACGCCGCAGGCATGGAACAGAGGTGTGGTGATACTTTTATTTAAAAAGGGTGATAATGCCCTTCTTAAGAATGACCCGTCTGACTTCTGAGCCATGTCTACAAGCTGTTTTCGAAAGTCATCACGAACCATCTCGCGCGCAGTTTCACGACTTCCAGCCTCCCGAACAAGCCGTATTCCGTAAAGGCTTTAACACTAGAGGAATTTTTCCAATTTATTTCGCATCTTTTTCATGTTACGTAGTTATTCACTTGCATGAACTCATAAATTCTTCTTAAGTTATCGACTCGTGTTAGTTACGTAATTTTACTGCTCCACTCGGGATAAAGTAAATCATTTACTCAAACATAATATTTATGGTGAAGTATCGTAGAATCGGGATTGCCTCAATAAAATAAAATAAACGTTTCTGAACATCAAAGAGCAGATAGGTGTTAGGGGAGGAAAAATAAAATAGATCGTTTTATGAACGAGTCCAACGGGCCAGGTGAACGCGCTCTAATCCCACGGCGCCGCTCTAATCGAGGCCTCTCAGTATAACTTACTCTTATATAGGCTATATAAACACTGGTATTCGATAAAAATAAATGTTATTGACTCTGTTCCGTACGTTTCTCTAACCTGTATTGAGGAAAGACACAGATGTTGATGTTTGAATTAGATATGTTATTTGGATCTAAGTGTATTGCCTAAGGCCAGAATGTCACAACTTCCCATTCAAATTTTAAATGGAAACGCGAGGTAATTAAATTTTAAAGTACCTATTTGCAAATATTCTGGCCGACATAACAGCGTCAGATATCAAAAGAACAATTTGAAACCATGATTACGAACTAGTATATTTCCGGTTAGCGTAATGCAAATATTCGTACTATAAAGTGAGTTTGTTGAATCTCTTTAATTAAAGTCTACCGTCTTTTCCGTCTTTTGTTCTAGTAATGAGCAAGAACTAGGTAAATACGAAAAACGACGAGAAGTCTGGCTGGCTATAAAAAGTAAAGAACGTCAACCAACCTTGATGGTACTGTGGCTGGAAACTTAATTTACTTATGGTTTTCAGACTAGGAAAGCCAACATTGATGCAATTAGTTGGAATACTAATCGTAATTACAATGTCTTCCTTATGACTGAACATTTTTGCTTCTACAATTCTAATAACAGCTCCTGTTCCATTTATTTTATAAAGGAAATGCGGTTTTCAGCATCCATATTCATGAGCCACAATTTTAACATGTGCCAGTGACTCTAAAATCATTTCACACTTCACACCATTCGTGTTAAAATTCATTAGTTAACTCAAACTATAATAATCTGTTTCTCAATTATGGTTCGCCAGAGTATGTAGTATGGTGATGATAGACACACACTGAATATTTATGTAAATCAATGTTCCCGGAAGCACAGGATAATTACAAGGGGGCTAAACATTGTGTTCAATTACGCGTGTTGATCATTGTGCCCGACATACCAAGTAGGCGTATATATAATATTCGTGAAAGGTATCTATCGATTCTCGCCAGTGATTAGCCGAGCTATAAAATGGGAAATTTCTTAGGATATTCTGTTTTATGCGACCGTGCCTCTTTTCGTGTTTTATCTTAAACTGAATTTTTATTTTGTGAATTTATTAATTTTCAATGTATCCTAAAAGAAGGTTTCCTTTTTTTTTTTTGTGGATGGGAAATCATCAAATAACTTCTCCCGCTCTGGGTGGAGCGGAAGGGCGTGTCAGACTTTTACTGACTAAAACCCACCCGTGTTCCTTCAGTTGCCTATGCCAGGGCCACGGTATCTTTTTCAAACAACCCGCGACCCCAGCGGCATCGGCCCTATTGGACCCCATCTTTTGCTGACATCTCTTTGAGGTGCGCGTGGAACACAACGCGCCGTCGACCCGGGCCTGGTACTCACCGGACGGCGAGCTACCCACTACTCACCGTCCGCAAGCCCGCGCCTACGGTGGCCGGGAATCGGCTATCAATTCCCGCCGCCCAGGGCGTCTCCTGCGGCGACTGAGGGCGTGAGGCTGCCTCTCTCTCACGCGCTCCGCCTCCTCCTTCGCGAGCATTACCGCTTCGCAGAAGGAGGTGACGGCCTCCCATGCACTCTCGCTCCACACCATGGCCTGGACCAGGCTCGGACGCGAGAGATCGCCGCCGCCGATCGCCTCCGTGAGAACACGGCGGTGCTCTGCCCAAGCCGGGCAGACCTCCACTGTATGCTCCACCGTGTCCTCTGGGCGATCCACACAATGGTGACACCCGGGCGTTTCCTCCCGCCTTATGCGAAACAGGAACCTCCCGAAACAACCGTGTCCGGTGAGGACCTGCGTCAGGCGGAAGGTGAGGACGCCGTGGCGCCTCTCTAACCACTCCTCAAAGAGGGGACTTATCGCCGCAATTGTGGCGTGCCCAGCGCTGGGCTGCGACAGTCGCACTCTCCATGTCGCCATGAGATCCCGCCGGAGTTCTGTCCGCTGTACCGTGATTTCTCGCGGCAGCGGAGTTACGCCCCGGCGTTTTGCCTCCTCGCGCCACTCCCACACGTGCGCGAGGACTTTCGCCTCCAGATCCCACGGCGGCAATCCGGCAAGGAGGCTCGCCGCCTCACCGGAGACCGTGCGGTAACCCCGGACTAGCCGAATGGCCATGACCCTCTGGGACGCGTTCAACCGGCGAACTGGCCGCAGCCTCAGGGAACGCGCCCACACCGGTGCCCCGTAAAGGGCCATGGACCGCACGACCCCCGCGTAAAGCCTCCGGCAGGAGGCGTTTGGACCACCTAGATTGGGCAGGAGCCGCTTCAAGGCAGCCCCAGCCCGCTCCAGTCTGGGAGCCAAACGTCGGAAATGCTCCACGAAGTTCCACCGGCTGTCGAGGACGAGTCCCAGGTACTTCATCGTCGACTCGACTCCGATGCGAACCCCTCCTACCGTTATTTGGGAACCCGACGGTGGCGCATTCCGAGGACCATGAAAACACATGGCCTCGGACTTGTGCAGGGCCACCTCGAGTCCCAACTGCCGGATCCTCTCAACGACTATCGCAACCCCGCGTGTCGCTAATTCAGCCGCCGCCTGGTGCGACCTGCCCTGCGCCAGGACCAGCGTGTCGTCAGCGTAACATACCACGCTGACGCCGCTAGGGAGGTCGGCGCGCAGCACCCAGTCGTACCCGATGTCCCACAAATGCGGCCCCAGGACCGATCCCTGTGGGACACCGCACGACATCTCTTCGTTCCACTCTCCCTGATGACCGGGGTAGATGACCGCCCTATCCGTCAAATAGGCCTCAACCACTCGACAGAGGTAGGTTGGCATCCGGTGATACCGGAGTGCCTCCCTGATGCAACTCCAGGGCAGAGTATTGAAGGCGTTGGCGATGTCTAGAGACACCGCCAAGACGACCCCACCCCGGGCCACAGCATCCCCCGTCGTGAGGGCTCGCACGCGCATGATGGCGTCCACCGTAGAGCGCCCCCTGCGGAAACCAAACTGGCTCTCCGCCAAATCCGGCCCCTCCTGCACCAGCCACCCGACGAGGCGGAAAAGACGGTTTCCTGTGTCAGCAATCAAGTAGTCTTTCAAGGATTTTTTTATGTCTTAAGTAAACAAATGTGTATTTCTGATAAAGTATGAACTACACAATGAAAAAATCTATATTCGGGTCACGTATCTGTCGAGTCTGTATAAGTTGGGTTTCGGATCGGATATGACAGGGATAAGCCAATTGTTGGCGCATATCTCTTAAATTGACAGCTCCGCTGAATAGACCCATATTTTGCGAGCTTTATTCAGCTAATTACACTTAGGTCTACCCCTATATTATACCCACATTGTATCCTACTTGAACTAATGAAACTACCCCTATAACCAAGAAGTTAGACGAAACATTAGGGTACCCAATAAACGCTCTATTCGTAAAATGTTAGCTTTGGTACCAGAAAACTACAAGCACGGTTCTCGGTTTAAATATTTGAAAAATCCTGGATTTGTAACTCACGAACTTACTGCACCCACTTCTGGTGCAATATTTTATATTTGTACGGTACCTAGGTACTTTAGACTAGGAACTGCAATCTTTACATTTCAATTTTAACATTTTCCGTCGTATATAATCCCGAAGATTGACGAAATGGCACACCCGGACCTAGCAGCAGGCTGCATCGAAGATTTACATTTGTGGGTGAATGCATTTGAGAAATGGACGTTTACAAGTTGGGAGTGCTTCAAAACTCGTTTCCATACAAATCATTCACCAAACTTGCTATATTTACGAGTGGTATTGGATTTTTCCGGCATGGCCCTAATAACATGGGGATGTATTCTCAAAGGTTTGTGAATAGTGAAAAGTTTACGAACGACAAGCAATTTCCTAACCTGACAATACTATCTCGAATTTTAAATGACTTTCTTTGAAGGCAACGCTGTATTAATGAGAACAGCAGAACATTGGAGTGCTTTTAATAATCGTTGGTCGAGTGTTCGTCGCATCAGATTCCGCATTTCCATTTTGTTCTCAGTAACGCGTGTAATGGAAAGAATGACTAGACATAAAGAGGGTGTTTCTGTAAAAAACATCTTTGTGTTATTTTTCTTTAAAATATCTTTCTTTTTGTATCTTTATAGGCAACTTCAATAAACATGGTTCATGTTTGTTCCGATGATTGTTTGTCTGCTTTACTGGGTTATTAAACAGAAGGTGACGAAATTATATTTTTAGGTTCTTACAATTGATTATGGTCGAGACGCTTATGACATGGGGTCCTTTTTTTGTGAATGGCATCTCGTAATTGGCCTAGAGAGGCCATGACTACTTAACCGGAGTATCCTGTGGCTGCCTTAAGTGAACTCAAAGCCTCCAGCCAGGGCATAAACTTACAGACTAAGCGACTAAACGCTAAAGGCTCCCCCTGTGGGGAACGGGCCTCGGCTTAGGGCGTCGCTGGGGGGAGGACAGCAAGATGGGACAGGCTGGATCAAATTTGAATGATTATTATTGTCAGGGGAGTTTAAAGCTACTGGCTCAGCTACGCCACCAGCTGGTACTTCATACCCGAGCAAGGGACGGGGGGGGGGGGACATGGGGTCCGAGTGCGCGTCTGCTTTTTAAGGAAATTTCTCGTCGACACGTGACCAGAGTCGTTCTCTGGCCAATGAATTAACATTGCCATTCAACGTGCCAATGCTGCTGCAGCAGTGTCTAAGCACATTTCCAAATGACAGCGATGCGGACGAGTACTTCGTCAACTGAGGCCGTTTATGCACAGCCACCGTCAACGGGACGTCAACGAGAACGATATGACGGCGCAAAGTAGCGAAACATGCATTTACTATGGCCGCGTGCCCTCGTATGTCTGTCACCTGAGCGCCGCCGCCGGGATCTCGGTCCCCGAACTTTTGAGTAGTTCGGTGCGACTGCTAGAACTCGGCCCGAGGATGTGACGGACCGATGTGCCGGCAGTAAAAAACACGTTTGATCTTGTCCACACACTGCCGTCGCACCGGTGCCGTTCGCCCAGGTTTTGTTTTGTTTATCATAACATACTGTTCCGCCATGTTCAGTAGCGGTGGACAAATAATCGCCTTCACCGGGACGTCACGTTCGTTTCGAATGATCTCGCTTCTCGTTGACGTCCCGGTGACGGTAAACAAATGATCTTAGTGTCCTTTAATTTTTAACCGACTTCCAAAAGGAGGAGGTTCTCAATTCGTCTGTATGTTTTTTTTTTTTTTTTGTATGTTTATTACGCGATTACTCAAAGACGGATGGACCGATTTAGAAAATTCTTTTTTTGTTTGATAGGGTATACTTCCGAGGTGGTCCCATATAAATTTTATTAACTTTGCTTGGGGAGTTTTTGAGTTAGCTTTAATAATGCGTATATTTCCCACTTATTTTATGTGGATGATGTGATGGTGGTTTAATAACTTCCTATCAGATGGCTATATCTACAATTATTGTGCTCAATTATGTATTCGAATTAGTGTGGGGTAGGTTCCACAACTAAAAAGTGAAAAATAAAAACTTTTTAGCCAAAAAATAAAACCGACTTCCAAAACAAAACACTACAAAGTGAAAAATAACTTTAATTTCGGAAGTCGGTGGCAAAAAACGAAAATACAAAACCCAAGACACCGACTACCGAAATTAAAGTTATTTTTCACTTTGTAGTGTTTTGTTTTGGAAGTCGGTTTTATTTTTTGGCTAAAAAGTTTTTTGTATTTATTTGTAGGTATAATCAATTAGTTAGGCTTTTAATTAGGTACCTAGTGTAAATAGTTAGTTGTATTATATTGTATGCATATTAGAACTTAATTTAATTTAAACAAAAATTTGATATTAAGATCACAGCCAGGTCATACTACGTACAAGATCTAGTTGCATACACTTCGCGTTTCATACTTTCCTTTGCCTCCCATTCTTATTCCGCAGACGTTAGGACATACCACCAGCATTTTAACGAGATGCTATTTGAAAAGTTTGCTCAACTAAAGGCGTCCTTCCTCAGAATTAATTTAGCAGACTTCGATATCAATTCAGAAAAAAATCTTCATTAGAAGGTGGCCGGCGTGCAGATCAGAAAATTATGCATTTGAAACAAAACACGTAGTCTTATTGGTATCCTTGTTCTACGTACGTGATGCGAATTTAGAAAACTAAGCAAACAAAGGACAAACCTGTGTTTCGAGACTTTACGTGATGGTATTCCCTAATATTTGGTTTCAGAGTAAACCAATCGTAACCTAAAAGTAATTTGATACAACTGTAGCGGGTTCTGCATTAACATTGGCACAGACTTACAGCGAGCCACGTACGAGCCGGATATCTAGAACTTAATAATACGTTTCAATTACCTAACGTTCTACGTCAGGGCTGTCCAAGATTTAATACGAGTGGGTACCTCAGGGACATAACGGACGAAATTGGCGGGGCAGCCGGGTTCGTTTTTTAATTTTCCGGGATGGAAACTAGGTAGGTAACTACTTTCCATCCCGGAAAATTAGGAGTAGGTACTCCATGTCCCTTTCCGGGTACCAAAGCTATCTATCCGAAACATATAAAATTTATTCGCTATTTTATTAACCGACTTCTAAAAAGGAGGAGGTTCTCAATTCGGATGTTTGTATTTTTTATGTTTGTTCGCGCATAACTCCGTCGCTTGCCAACCGATTTGAAAAATATTTTTTTTGTTAGAAAGGGTATACTTCCCAAATAGTCCCATAAAAAATTTATCGAAATCAGACAAGCGGCTTTGGAAAATCAACAAAAATCTAAAAAGTCTACATTAACGATCTTTTCGTTTACACTGCATTGCGTTTTTGTTCGCGCATAACTCCGTCATCATCATCCGTCATAACCCATTTGGAAAATTCTTTTTTTATTCCAAAGCATATGCTTTCCAATTGGCCCCATAGTCACCAAGTCGGTCCATTTGATGATGGAATCTTGGCGAAATCGAAGGAACTCTTAAAATTTTATAGGAAAACGTACAGCGATTTTTGTATTTTCTAGAACAAGGGAATGCGTTCAATAAAAACCATCAGATCTGATGATGAATTCAAGAGACAGGCACCGGAACTCCATAATAAGACTATGTATCTTAGCTGTGTTTGGGCTTGTTGGAATTGTAACCGTATGCACTTTCCAGATGTACCACTAATAATTTAAAAAAAAGAATTAGAAAACTTTTTCTTTGTTTTTTTCAAAGATATTTTATCTTTCTCCGGATATATTAATGTTTGTTCGGGCATAACTCCGTCATTTATGGATGGATTTTGATGTTTTTAACCGACTTTTAAAAAGGAGGAGATTCTCAATTCTGATGTTTGTTTTTGTTTGAAATTTTGTGCAGATCAGATGCTGGGTTCAGAGATAGACAACGAAACTTTTCAATAAGTGGAAGGCATATGACCTCGTGAATGCAGCGGGAATTCGCTGGATGCGAGATGCGTGGCAGTGGATTTCGTCTGACGTTTCTGATTTTCTGATCATGATGATGATGAAGACGACGATGATAACCTTCTTGAATTTCTTTATTCAACCTACGTAACGTGTAGGTCCTCTGCTTTGACAGTCTGTTTTCGCGCTAGTCAGGGTTTTCATTCGAAATGCGTTGAACATTTATTTCCCTAATTTCTTTTAATCGTTACCTTTTTCATTCTCAGTTTCAGTTCGACGCCGTTTTCTCATACGAGAAGCATCTTTACTAGGCCTACCCATATTTTATTAGATTAAAAATATGCCACTATAAATTAACAAATAAAAAATTTTTTGCAAAAAAAAAACTTCATTAAACGCTAAAAGCACTAAAAAGTAAAAAATAATACTATCCTATACCTACCTACTATACCTACCTATATTAATAAACCTAACCTAACCTACAATTAACCTATAATAAAATTTTACAATTTTTTGGAGTCGGTGCCAAGCTAAGTAATGAAACGACAGGTACAGTTCGATTCAAACTTGTACTCGTATAATTACTTGGCACAGACTTCAAAAAATTGTTAAATTTCACTATAGGTTAATTGTAGGTTAGGTTAGGTTTATTAATACAGGTAGGTTATAGTATTATTTTTTACTTTTTAGTGATTTTAGGGTTTAATGAAGTCAGTTGTTTTTTTTTTTTTTTGCAAAAAAAAATTATTAGGAAATTAATTGTTTATCAAATTGACTACCACATTAAATTGGCCATATATGCAATCACAACTGTCACTCTTTGACAGTTGTATATGAAATGGCAAATTGACGTAGCGTATCACTTTGATATACTACAATTTATTTCCCTGACCGTGCTAGGTAAAGTGGCCACTAGTAATACATTTTCACGGCTAATTACATTCGTGTGTGATTACACTGATTACGTATGTACCTGTGCGAGTTTTTCTGTGGACTGGCTGGCTTTGTGATGTAATGAGGTTGGTATTACAAGCCCCGTACGTTGAGCAACCCTGCTCGAATAACTAGTAAGCATGCAAATAACATAACGTCTCTTCTTACACATTATAGTTATCTCCTTGTTACGCTCATAATACTCATTTTCCTTATGATTAATTGTATATTCTGCGACTATTCCCACTTGTAAGAGTTCTCTTCTTAATTATGTAAAAATTGATTCGATGTTTTACAAGTTTTCTTATTAACTTACTATTTACCATAGAAGTACAAGTAACAACTGTAGGGTCGATTGTTAATATTATTAACAAAAAGCACCTATCTACTCTCTGTACCATCCCTCAACGGACAATTTCATTATAAACTTAAGTGGTGGATGGAAATACCTTCGCAAGCCACCTGTCAAGCAGAATAAAGGCTTGGCATGTATTAATTACTCTTCGTATTCCTGCGTTCCTAATACTCCAATCCCCACTCCTAATATAGGTTCGTTCTTAATTTACGTTTTCATTTTTAAAGGCAATCCCAAACATTCGCCTACGCTGATATTTTTTCCAATTACGTAAAGTGAAAAACTAAATTCGTAAAAAGATTGACATTGGACCAGTCCTCAGCGTTCCTTTTAAGATAATTTGTATGATTTCTTTTCACTTTGGCCTTCGGGCGCAACTCACTGAACGATTACGTATATATTGTGGGTAGATAGATTCGTTCTGCTGAAAACGGAAAGCTTTTTGGAGTGACGTGGAATCATTTGTTATGTGATGCAACGAAGTACCTATTTTCTTTTTTTTTTTGTGGTGACGATAGCGTGCCGTACGTTACATATTATTTTCCAGGACATGGAATAAAATTATTCTTCCTACAGTTTTTTCACCGAATGATTAATTTTATAGATTTTATAAAATTGTAAATTGTAAGTCACAGAAGAATAAATAAAAGCTTTCGTTTTACATACATACAACAAATCAAATAACGCAAAAGGAAATGTCTTGTTAAAAATATATAGCCTTCGAAACGCTCTTTCATTCAATTAATGTTAACAACTTTCGTTCACGGGTCCATATAATATTTGTTTCGCGAATGGATTCACTAAGTTTGTTGTAAGTACTTATAGGGATTTATTAGGGCTATATAAGTACTTATAGGGCTGTATTAGGTGCTATCGGTTATGTAGATAGAAGGGCGTCGTTAAGAGATTACATGTGAGAGCAGTGGAGTGTAGTCAGCGTCGGCTTCTGCTGACGCGGCTCGTCCACTGCGACCCGGCGACATTGTCAAGTAGCACTAGCACTAGGGCTGCTAGAAAACTGTTTAGAATTTTAAAATTTATTTCCTGACGTACAGAAATAAATTCCCTTATTGAATAAGGTCAAAGCGTTTTCTGAATATTATTATCTCTTTTGTGCCCATGTGTGATATACCTACTCACCCATTAGACGGACAGCCAATATGATCGTTTTACAAGTTAAATGACGGTAATATATCGCACACCTAGATCAAAAGTAGCACAACTCAAAATAGGTACCTCTTTTTTCAGGAACAGTAAAAAACGTTTTACTCGTTTTCTATTTGATCAATTTAAAATAGTTTTGTATGATGTTGTAATACATTAATGGAGATTGGTACCCATGTGTCTTTGAAGTCAATCAGTCAATGTAGTTTTCGACGCAGAGTCCGAAAATCGCAATAACTCGATTTTGGATTATTTTGAGTTGTGCTACTCTTTATCTAGGTGTGCGATATATAGGATACCTACATGTCCCTCGTTCCAAGTCCGCGTACATGCAGAACTCGTTTCTAATCCGTGCGAGCAGAAGTTTTAATAAAAATAAACACTGTCTGGTGAACATGATTTGGATATATTCAATACCAGTGTTTCTCGACTTAAGCATAATATATGTTGGTGAAAAGCTTCTTTACGACAGAGTTATTATTTGCGTCTAAATGATTTTTAGTTTGATTTGGTTAAACGTGTACTATTTATTTCCTAATTTATGGTATAGGTATTTTGTGCCGACCCTTTTTTTTCAATTTTAATTTTCAGTGTTTAACTTGTAAATGGCCTTCAGTTTCATATTGTTAAAATAAAAATAATACGAAACTAGTTTCCAAACTAATCAGAACATTTCAAATTATACGTGTACACACTAAAATGTTACTACTTACATTTTCCTATGAAATTATGAACGTATTATAATATTTTGGGGCTAAAAGCTTTTTTATTAAAATACACTGATGTTACGCTGTACGGCTAACGTCACATGCCGTACGAGCACGTCATCTGACACCTCGCAAATAACGCAGCAGCTTTTATCAAAATAATCTGTCCGACAAGAATTATATTTCGTATTTGTTTCAAAATAAAAACATGTGACAATAATATACCTACCTACCTGCTATAATATTTTAGAAAAGGTTTGTGTATGTTTTGTTATGTAACATCTTTCCTCTCGCTTTCCTGCAATCTGTGGGAGTGATTTCGTGAAAAGGGACGGAAGTGTGTAACAGAAAGTTGGGATTTGACCATAGAGCGCGCGCAGTACTTGGATTTTTGGGTAGGCCTTCAGAAAAACTGAAATTTCGGCAATTCATAGCTATTAACATGGTATATATTATACCTGCTTGGCATCATTATGAGTTTACCTTACTAAATGGTAGGTACTAATAGTACTTATTGAATGGTATATACCATTCAATAAGTAAATAAAACTAACCTTATCTCGCAGTATTGTCATGTTTTAATTTTTATAATTATCACTCGCATAACCTTAAAACGTTTTCACAATGCATCGAATTCACACATACATTCACCAAAAAACACTTTATTACGATGACACAATAATGTGTAGGAACACAACTTATTCCACTTCACATTACTTTCTACACAATCTACACTATAAAACCGGCCAAGTGCGTGTCGGACCACGCGCAATGAAAGGTTCAATAGTTGGGATGAATTTATCCCAAAAAGAAACTTAACATTGTAGTTGAATACAAAATTTTTACTTTTTCAAGTACATTTTATAAGTTGGTGGATTATTAATCGGAAACTTGTAAAACCTACTTAGCTGTGATAGTTTTCCTTTTAATCTCGTTATATAAGTATACTACTGCCGTGAATTTTTTCACATATCCAAAAGCAACCATTTAGATGGTAGAGCTAAATTGCTAATTTTACGCAAACTGATCCCTAAATCTAAAAATGGATTTCACAGACCCGTAATATTTTTTTTAATGGCCAATCCAACGATGCCCCACACCATGTGATAGACGAGAAAAAAAAAACATCTCCACTTTAAGTGCACAGGAGGTACACTAAAAAATTTTGTTTTCTCGATTTTATTTTACCATTTTGTCGGCGTGATTAATATGTATATCCATGCCAAATTATAGCTTTCTAGTACTATGAGTCTATGAGTTAAGCTGCGGACGGCAGACGACATGGCGAAACTGTAAGGGTTCCTTGTTGATTACGGAACCCTAAAAACGATCTGTTTACACCACGAAAAACATGACAACAAACAAACGCGACAACTACAGATGCATTATGTTTTTTTTTTTTCGAAAGATTTAAGTAGAGTTTTTATTAAAATCTTACTAAAACCGGTTAAGTATAAATCAATTAGTCGAATGATACAGCCAGATCGTGTTGCCTGTGCAAATAAACGTAAAATACCATCGTCCAATGGGGACCATAACCATGTGAAACAATGATGTGCCGTTGACGTTTCGAGCACTTTATCTTATGCTCAAATGGTGTGCATTCAACACTCGAGAGGTAAATGTATTTACTGTTGATGTGACAATGATAAAAAATTCATGTGAGTAATAATAATAATTCGAATAAATATTTCAGTATTTAGCTTTTTGATGTGTAACATCTTTCCTCTCGCTTTCCTGCAATCTGTGGGAGGGATTTCGTGAAAAGGGACGGAAGTGTGTAACTGCAAGCTGGACAAGCGCGCGCTATTTGATTTGACCAATAAGAGCGCGCGATGGCCGTCAGATGGTACCAAACCAAACAAATATCAAAATAATTATGCGGCTACTGTAAGGCTCGCTCATTTTTTGTTTTTTGTGTCTTTGTCATTTTCATGTAAAAAAAGTGAGAGGGTGATTGATTGTAACTAGTGTTTACTGCTGTGATTGACTGACAGAAATAACGACAGTCAATCAAATAGCTTCTCTTGAGTTTCACAGTCTGTTAGCTAGTTAAGTTTTATGTTGCCTTTCAGAAACCGGGTGTAAGTGGTCCTATAAAGGTCGCATCACACGTAACGTGTTTTAACCCGGACAGAATGGTACGATAATATTTGGAAACATCGTTTCATACAAAATGTATACGAAAGAGCATACGTCACGGGTGCACGGACGGGACGGCAACCGAGGGAAGGGTAATATATCGTCGGTGAAGATGTTTAGCACGTCCAGCTCCGCGCACGCCACGTCTCGTCCGTGGTTCCGCTGCGTACACACAGTCGCTCTGGTCGCTCCAGAGAGCTAAGCAGTGACCGTCTATTCTTGTTCTTCATACTATCACGTTAGTTTTGCGTCTCTGTCACCGTGCGTATGCATTAAACAACCTTCCGTGTTTTCATTATACCACGTCCCGTCTCCGCCAAGTCCACGTCCTAACGCCACCCGTCTAATATGCAGCGACCTTTAAATAAGACAAACCCATGTAAAAACAACGTTTTACAGATAGAATGAAGTTGGCGGTATTTTATCGTGATCAAAAATTTTACGGATTATGTCGAGAAAAAAAGAAAAGAAAGAAAGAAAGAAAATATATTTATTTAGCACAGACTAAAAGGCACACAAAAATAATACGCAGCAGATTGAAATAATAATTAAAAAATATATATAAAATGTGTGCCTAAGGCCTCTGCCTCGAATTTTGCGGGCAGCGGGGCGGCGGCGGCGGCGGCGCGGCAGCGGGGCGGGCAACGCATACCTGTTCTCCAAACTAGCGGGCAGATCGCGCGGCACTAAAGCGGTGTAGTGTTGTGTTCGTGGTTGTGTTGTCGAGATATTTGTTTTTATTCGCGAACGAAATGTCTGAAAAACGGCGACATCTTTTTGATTCAAATTTATTCCTAACGTTCGATTTATTGTGGGCAAAAGAAGAAGTGGATCCCTACTATAGGGCAAGGAAAATAAATGGCGAGTTTTATCGAAATTATGAAGAACAGAGACAAAATCCCGACAAATTCTACGACTACACCAGAATGAGTGTAGAAACTTTTGACTATATTCTTGAAACTATCAAGAGTGATTTAGAGTCTGGAATTAATCCAAAACGATTTAGAGGTATATTCTCCAGCAGAAAAATTATACTTGACGCTTGGGTAAGTAAAACAACGAAATTGTAATTTGTAATTGTATTTATTGATAGCTTCAAAAAGTTTTTTATTTCTTCCCATAATTGGTTAATTATTCTTCTATTTTTATGGTTCACATCATTGCTGTTCCATATGGGTGTCCTCTCAAAGATTGCCGAAATAATTAGCTCTTGCACGTCCGAAGACATTTTGATACGTCACAAAAAAAATGTACAACACTATACCTACAATGCAGACGCGCAACGCGGGCGGTCACCGCTTGACTGGAGTGCACCGCTCGTTGCCCGCCCCCGCGCCGCTCCTGCACCGCTGTATTCGAGGGCCGGTCCATTTGATTATACGCGTAAGATCCTGCCGCTCCCGCGCCGCCGCCGCCGCCGCCCCGCTGCCCGCGAGATTCGAGGCAGAGGCCTAACGGCTGCGCCAAAAAAGGCCCAGTTCAGCAAAAATGCCGGACAACTAGTGCCTGACGCTGGTTTTCAACTGGACCTGAAGTGTGAGGTGACGGATGTATACCCATTTTATACTGCAACGTATGTATGCATACCTACTTAAATAAAAAATAAGTTTGTGTCAGATAAAAATAATAACGAGTATGTACTGTAGTGTGATTTTCAATAAAATTGCACAACAAACAAAAAATTAATAAAATACAACAGATAAGTAAATGAGACGGACGCATTAATACACCTTCGTTAACATGTAAATAAATTCCTTCAAAACTAGTCAGAACACAAAACCTTTTATAAACAATGCCAGACTTCCACACGCCTACACGCTATCTTATAATTTATTAATCCGAAAAGCGTCCCCCATGCTCAATCTCCCAGCATAATCCCTCACTTGCCATGAAAAGTCCCACAAATAGAGAAATTAGGTAATTTTCATGCAATCTATACGGTTTCATGCAAAAGCTATGGTTTTGACAACCTTATCAAACTCTCCAATACTCAATGAACGTTATATGTTCATGTCACAGCTAACTGGTTTAATTAGCCGTTTAGTTAACCGCCTAGCTTTTTAACTAAACGGCGTTCAACTAACGGCCTGAATGATATTCAATTATAGGTTGAGTTGGAACTTTGACGAAACACACGCGAGTTGAATTGTCGCAGTAACAGGGCACCCCGACCAAATGGGTTAGGGTAGGTTAGAACTGTGACCAACCACGTGTGAGCCGAGCGAGCGGCCGGCGAGCACTACATCCAAAGGCTAGGCGGTTAGCTAAGCGGCTAATTAAACCTGTTGGCTGCGACATGTACATATATTATCGAAAATGAATATTCCAGCAAATGCTAGGACTGTCCCTAACCGAATGTCAGAATATATTATGTATTTAATTACTTTGACGGAGGTAGCAATGTATCTGGCAGTTGGTAAACAATTTGGACATTTATATTAAAAATTAATTGATGGATAGGTACTTAGTAGGAGGAGCTCGGGACTAAGTGATAACAGCTGCACGGGTCGATCTATCAAGTTAAGCTACGCTTGCCGGGGTTGGTCCGTAGATGGGTGACCATCTTTACATACCGAAATTCCTCCGTGCCTCAGAATCCACGTTAAGCCGTTGGTCCCGGCTGTCATTCGTGGATGTTTGACAGTCATCAAAAGCCCGAAAGTCTTACCAAGGGGTATCGTATTAGCCAATAACTGGGTTGTGGAGGTCAGATAGGCAGTCGTTCCATGTAAAATATTAGTATTCAGCTGCATCCGGTTAGACTGGAAGCCGACCCCAACATAGTTGGGAAAAGACTAGGCAGATTGATTGTACTTAGTAGGAGTAGGTAAAGTCAAAATGCAAAGTAAATCTTTGTAAACAAAGTATGTGTATATTAGATCTATTTGTGAATAAAAACTTGCCAATTGTTATAATAAGCCGATTTTGTTAAAAAAAGAAGTTGTAATGCAAAGTAGCAATGTATAATGTACGATCAACAACACCTGAGGAGCTAATGTGGTAGGTGCTATACATATATAAGTAGGTATATATAGGTAAGTACTCTGATTGTATGACTCAATTGAACAACTAAGTACGAGTATGTACTTCATTTAACCATTTTTCAAAAGGAATCTTATTACGGTTCCGTACCTCAAAAGGAAAAAAACCGGCCAAGAGCGAGTCGGAAAGGCGCGCACCGAGGGTTCCGTACCATAAAAAAGTGTGCTATTTAGTGACATTGTTTTATTTTTCCTGTGATCTTTACATAAACTTCTATCACATAGAATAATTTCAGATTTTTCTCTGTGCAAACTTCGGAGATAAGGGGGGAGGGGGGTGACGGTATTTTTTTTTTTACATTTTTCATCAAAAGTCGAAAACTATACGGCCCCAAATAAATAGTACCACTTCGAATTTTTTATTTCTTTTTATTAGCAAAATAATTGGGCTATGGTCATCTAAAACTATTCCAAAATTGAAATTGATAGCATTAGTAGTTCCACCTGTGACAGACGGACAGACAAACTGAGTTGCACCATAAGGGTTCCTTTTTACCATTTTAGTACGAAACCCTAAAAACGGAACCCTTATAGGATCACTTCGTTGGTCTTCTATCTGTCTGGCTGTCAAAACCCTATTTCTCAGGAGCGCGTGGAGATATCAAGTTGAAATTAATATCAAATACGTAGGTCTATAGTCCCTTGGAGCTCTAAAAAAATCAAGCTTTTATGATTCAGCCTTTTATGATTGATAATACGGCCATTTATGCGACATATTTTGATACTCGCAAATAAATCAAAACCTATAGGATACTTCCCGTTGATCTAGGCAAGAAGCAATGTCTAAAGGAAAAAAAAAATAAATAAAAAACGTAAATTTGTAGTTTTTTTTTTGCGATTACAAACTTAAAGCCGTTGGAGAATTGAGCGTGACGTATTCAACTACAAAGTTAAGTTTGTTTTTGGGATAAATTCTTTTCAAGTAGAGACCCCTTTATTGTGCGTGGTCCGACACGCATTTGGCCGGTTTTTATTATACACGTACCTCTTAGGTACGCTATACTTTCGCTAAGGCAAAGAAGTCCTCACCGTTTGCAGACGCTTTAAGCGTATAAACATTGTAAAAGAGAACTTCTCATAACTTGTTAGCGCCTACTAACCTATTTCTCTTACTAGCTACCTACTCGCCTTAATAACTGACGCGGGGAAATAAATGAAAGACACAATTTACCTTCTTCATTTTTCAAAGCAGCATGAAAATGGTGCTACTGTGAAAGAGAATATTTTTCACATTTATCTACACGTGAAAGCTAAACAAATTAGTATATATAACTACTTCTTGTTTATGTGTATTGATGCATAAATATATCACTCCCCCGCCCCTAATACAGTGTTTAACCCAAAACCTGAAGGATGCGTACCTAATTTAACTTTATTAACCTTTGTAATTTATTCGTCTTCACTCAGATGGCAGTATGGGCCCTAACGACTCCTTTAATAAAGTAAATAAATCTGTCGCGACAGCGGAAGAGAAACCAGCAACAGTAAATAATTCGACCGAAGATCAAATGATGTAACGTAGTAGGTAATCTTCATCAGACTGATTAAATTATGCTGGGTATTCAAAACAGCGGTAATGCGGCGCGGCGGGAAAACACGTTGTCAGTGTCAAAGGAGAATTTAATTAAGTTTTTATTAAAAATAATTGGTATTCAATATAGAAAGAGCGGACAAAGCGGATTCTTTTATAAGATTTTAGTCGTGTTGTTGTTCGTTAGCGTCACATTCCCATGCGGCGGACACTTGTTCACGCCTCTCGACAGCCGGCCCTGAATTTATTTGCTTTGATCTCTCCTTCACATTGTTTTAAATTGCAGAACGAATCGTGGTTTATTTTCTTTATTTTTATGTAACAATCCATATTTTTTATTCCATTCATTATTCCACGGGTAGAATGTTTGGAATAAAAACAAACATTTGGAAATATAGACTTCACAAATTTAAAATTGGGGCAGCAATTTTTCAAAACAAACGACGCATTTCACTGCGTAGCGTGTTTCAGAACTATTGAAATGTTATGAAACTTCAGGCAGGTGTCTAAAAAGTAGACATGCTATTACAAACATGTTTTCACGCAAAGAGAAATAACTTTATCCGCAATTTATTTATTTAATTCAGGAAAACAAACAGTTACACACGTAGTGGGAAAAAAAAAGATTACATACGTTTAGCTCACGACGTTATCCACATCTTAATTACTACATAATTAATTAGTTAAGAAACTATTTGGACATGAGTGAAACTTAAAAGAAAATTCTAAAATGAAGAGAAATGAAAAAGAAAAACATTATTTCTTAAACAATAATAGAGAAACAGCAAATCAAAGCTACAGTTCTTGAAATTAAATTGAACATTGGAAATCCAAAACCTATTCAAAATATAATATGAACTCTAATTACTCTTCAGCTTACGCGTTAATTATCGCGACAATCACAATGGAACACAACACAATATATAATTTGATAGTGCACTGTGCAAAATAATCGCTCGTCTAATGAGAACCTAAGACAGACACACACGTACGGATACATCTCGTCTTACTCAACATCATACGGAACTAATTAAGTGTTCGTTATCAAATAATTCTTAGCAGTGTGCACTGTATATGTTACGCAAATGCAGCACTCCTAGAAGTCTATAACTAGCTGATGTAGGTATTTGCAGTGTGTGAACGTTGACATGTTTCGGGGAATCTGTGTTATTGAAGATAAAAACAAACTGTTTCCTGAGTTTTCGTTTGAATATCTACAAACTTCGACATCAGTAATTATAGGAGGCTGGATTTTCGCGCCCTATTTTATACCGAATAAATTTAATTTCTAGTATTTCTTGAACATTCAATAATCATGAATAAGAGTCAGCCAACCCAAGGGGAAGCCAAAGTTAGCATGTCAAAGTCGTAAAAAAAAAAATTATATAAAAAGTAATTTATTACTGCGCCAAAACCTTTTATGACGATTTTTGGGATCATCTTCTATCAACAAAAATAGCTGCTTGGAAGTTGGGGGAATATAACATAATTTTTGCAATGACATATCAGACTAAATGCGAAACTATATGTGTAACAGGGCAAAGTGGTGAAAGGATCCAGGGGAATATCCCTGGATCCTTTCACCACTTTGCCGCATCCGCATTAATCAATGCGGAGCTCATGACGATGCTGATGTGGGTAGAAAAGGGTTAATATACGTAAGTAAAATCATAGTAAACAAAATGCAAATTATAATCATTTAAATCATCAATATAGCTTTAAATTAAAACTTCACGTTTTCTCTAAATAGTCTTATATCCATCAAACACGTATAATTTAGTCATTATTTTATTATAATTGCCATAAATGGAATAATTATGATCAACATACATCGACACAGCGCTGCAATTTGCAAAAAAACGTAAGAAATTTTGAATTTCTCCTTGCTGCCTTGACAGATCTCTTAAAGCAGAGATCAGCATCCGCATCCCCATCCGCGGATGTGAGCCACCAAAAATCACATCCGCAACATCCCTGAAAGAAACCATGATCTTAATTTTAAGGAAAATAAAATTGCATTTTTGGTTTTTAGGGTTCCGTACATAAACAGGAAAAAACGGAACTCTTATAGGATCACTTGTCTGTCTATCTGTCCGTCTGTCACAGCCAATTTACTCGGAATCAAATGGACTGATTAAATTGAAAGAATCATGGCGAGATCCTTACAATAACTTGTACAAAAAAAAGAGTTCATTTAGAGGGTTCAAAATATTTTCCAATGTTGAGAGTACATTACCAGGAGTAGATTAGTATACTTATCATATTTTTAAAACCCGGCAATTAAAATATTTCAAGTGACAATATTCGTTTTCTGTTTCATCTCGTTGCTCATTTTGTATTTATAGAAAATGAAACGAAGTGACAAGTGACAAATCGTCCGTGAACTTCTGAGATCTTCTATCAAAATCAAAATCAAAAGTCATTTATTCAAACTAGGTTGAGAATCAGCACTTTTCGAACGTCAAAATTACATAAGACACTCCCCCAAAACGCCCGCCCTTCACCACATCCTAGTGCTTTAGCTGGGGAGAAGAAGTGGCGCAAAAAACTCCCCAGCAGCACAGCTGTCTGTTCAGTTAAAAAATATTTAAAAATATATATTCTATACAACACTGCGCAAAATAATATATCTAAGTACATTACGCAACACAAACATTAAATTAAATTTAATTATTTGCTTTATGTCAGCTAGCACACGCCAATATACCAAAAAAAAAGAATAAAAAAATATGGAAAACTATACTCAAGCAGAAACAAAATACTTTAATCTACCTACAAACAATTTTTACAGGAGGAACATAAAACTAATTTATTAATTTTTCGTGGAGAATTTTGGTAAACCAAAAAGTAGTTGGTTAGTGTTTCATGTCTTTTATGAAATCATAATTAAATGCAGTTAGTATTGTGTTGTTTTTTATTATAATCGTAAATAGGAATTGGCATTTTAAAAAAGTTTTGCGCAAAAATACTAGTTAGGAGGTATCAGAAGTTCACGGGCGATATGTACAGACGCCAGCAGGTCAACCTACCCGAAACTGTCAGATTTTCCCAATCAACCTTGAACCTAATGCCTTTGCAATAAAGTCGAAAATCTATTAAAGAAATCTGACAGATTGTAGTAGCTTGATGTGCTGGCGTCTGTACACTAGCGGATCTATCAAACTGACAGATAAGTGATGTAAATCGTTGTTTACAGAGTGGCGATGGCGATAAAATAACACCGAAGCAAGAATATACGCAGCAAACAAAGTCGACGATCAAAGTAGTCTGGCGGATTACTTTTTAAAGTATAATATCTGTGGTTAGGCATACGAAAAAAAAATCGATTACTTATTGGTATCGATACGTTTGTTTTGATACCGAGTATTTTTTGTTTGCGATACTACACCGGAGTCGATACTTTCAAATGTAATCGATACCCTTCAGCAATATCAAGGACAAGGAAAAAATCCTGTTTCCAGCCTAAAACCAAACCCTCTAGAATATTGGGACCACATGAAAAACGTATTCCCACGGTGGCACGCCTTGGCAAGAAAACATCTAACAGTACCCGGGATATCAGTGCCTTCTGAGCGGCTATTCACCGTTGCTTGAGCTACAGCATTTGAAGCCCGTAATAGATTAACTGGTTCCCCTCTCAATCAATTTTTGTTTATGACGGATTGTGAGGAAAATGATGGGTTTCCATAATTAATATTTTTTTTTTAGTTTCCGCAATAAATGTAAGATTTATTATTATAAGTAGGTACAATTATTCTTGTTTTATTCCTTTAAAATCAATATGAATAGAAGTTCCCAAAAAGTAATCGATACCTTATGGTATCGATTACTTTTGTTGCAATACTGATATCGATTACAGCATCGATACTTTCGTTTCGATATCGTAACCCTATCTAGTGTCTGGCGGGTCTAACACTGACAGCCGCCGTTTCGTTCTGAAATAATGAGCTCCTCGTTAAACTATTTACTTATAACATTATATTTTTATTGTGGGGTTATACGAATATTGTAAATGCCTGAAGATACTCTTTAGGCACACAAGAATATAAGAATATTAGAATTCCAACTTCTCTAAACATCTTTATTTTTTTGTACAAATTCTACCATGACTCTTTGGTACACATATGAATTTTTGTGACCCAAACACGGATGTGTAACGTAAATAAATGAATTTTGAATATAGAGGTCACTTTTGTGGGCAAATAAGAAAATAAAAAAAATAAAAATTTGGCAAACTATACGTGTGATATATCAAATGAAAGGGCTTACTGTGGGGGTCTCAAATAGATTATTTTTTTTATAATTTTAAAACCAATTGTTGTAAAGTTATTTAAGAATTTAGACGAAAATTTACCATTCCCCCTTCTCTCTATCGAAACTACTGAATTTTGATAATAATACAGAAAATAGTTCTATACCTATAGATTACAGGAAAACTTATAAGAAGTCTATGTTTTTAAAATAACATAATAAATCTCTCAATATTCTGCGTACATTTGCAGTTGCAATGCATGGGAAAACATGTTTTTCCACTACAATGTTAAGTTTGTTCTTAGGATAAATTCATCCCAACTACGGAACCCTTCAATGTGCGTAGTCTGACATGTACTTGACCGGTTTTTTGAAAAAGCTTCTGCCACAGTCAGGAATATACCCCGTTTTTTTTTTTACAAAAAACACTGTTTTTATTGCACTAGTCAAAATCATATGCTGTGAACAAAATGTAATGTGACAAATCAAAGGAAATGGCAATTTTTCAAATTTTTCGTAATTCATGAAACATACAAATTGCTAAAACTGGCACTTCCTTTGATTTTACACAAAGTATTCATTTGCAGTATTTGATCCTTGCCAACAACACTAACGTTCAGTATGAAAATACATGTTTTTTAAGAGGAATCGGGATCGATTCTCAGTTCAGGCAGAAGCTTTAATAAAAAACAAAAATGCAGTTCTATTTTCCTTCAAAATTGAGGTGATGGTTCCTTTGACCGGTTTCCTCTACTACCCATAGTTTCGAATTTAGCCATGATGTACCATCGCAAAAATTAAGTTCATTTACGCGACTAACATTATATTCCCCCACTTCCACGCAGCCGTCTATATTTTTTCTGGTTGTAAATGATCCTAAAAACCGTCCCATAAAGTTTTGGCGCGGTATGAAATTACTTTTTTCATACGTTTTTTTTACAACATTATGTTAAAGTTGTAAAAAAAATGCTCTAACTTTGGACTTCCCCACTATTGGAGCAACTGAGGAGCTCGTGGCTAAGTAATAACAGCCGCACAAGTCGATCCATCAGGTTAAGCTACGCTTGCCGGGGTTGGTCCGTAGATGGGTGACCATCTTTACATACCGAGATTCCTCCGTGCCTCGGAAAGCACGTTAAGCCGTTGGTCCCGGCTGTCATTCGTGGATCTTTGGCAGTCGTTACGGATCGTCAGAAGCCCGAAAGTCTGACAACCAGTCTTACCAAGGGGTATCGTATTACCCAATAACTGGGTTGTGGAGGTCAGATAGGCAGTCGCTCCATGTAAAATACTGGTATTCAGCTGCATCCGGTTAGACTGGAAGCCGACCCCAACAGAGTTGGGAAAAGACTAGGCGGATTGATTGATTGACTATTGGAGCAACTGCCCGTACTCCTGGGTTCAAGGGTTTTCTTGAATTTTTTTTCTTGAATTTCATTGCACTTGTAGAACTTCTTTAAGTAACATTTCTTTCAAAGTCAATCATTATCCTAACTATAATACCTACATATTATAAATGCGAGTTTGTTTTTTTTTTGTATGTTACGCTTTCACGCTAAAAGGGCTGAACGGATTTGAATGAAATTGGCACATGGGTAGACCAAAACCTGGATAGGATACTTTTATCCCGGTAGTACGTTCCCGTAGGATAATTTCCGACCTCCACGCGGGCGAAGCCGCGGTCAAAAGCTAGTAGCATATAATTTACTAACTCTACTGAACAGATACAAATAACTATGTGATTGTCAAAATTCTCTTTTAAAAACCATGATATTTATGTCATGGTTTTACCAATACACCAATACCCATAAGTTGATAACGCATAAACATGAGCACCAATGACCAAAAGTCATTCCTTAATTCTTCAACCAGTATCCAGTGACACGGTTCGTAACGCACGTTTTATATAAAATCAATTATAGTAGGAAGCCTTCCACCGCTTCCGTTATGGCTTTGATTAATGAACTTTTTATAGGAAAGGTCTGGCTTGTCGCCAAAGCTATATTGACATTAACGATTTCAAAGGGACCAATAAGCCTTTACATGGCGTAATAAATTTTTGTATACGCTTATGCCATGTTTTATATGACCATATTGGCGTGAAATATTATACATGGGACACTCAGAAAGTTTTGCGATACTAGAAAAGAATATATAGTATATTCGCGTTAAGAATGCAGTGAGTCATCATTGTCCGTCGGTCTAGCCCCGCCCCTAACCAATCAAATCTTTTCAAATTACAAAGTCAAGTTCACAATGACAGTTGAAGGCATTGCTTCGAACGCAACGGTTGTGCGCTGCAGAAAATACTTTTGTTATAAATACTAACGAGGATACTAGTAATAGTGATTAAAATATGATATTAATGATTTAATTTTGATTTTAAACTTTTAAGTGTATTTTTATAAATTCGTTAAACTTAATCTTTTAAAATATAATTTGTTTGAATTTAACACCACTGTGAATACACCTTTATCTTGCAGTTGCACTGATGACTCACTGCATTCTTAACGCGAACGAACTATAGTAAAGGTTATAAATTCTTTTAATATATCTTTTCAAAGAACTCTCCAAACGTCTAAACCGATTTTCTTAACACATTTTCCAGTCCGCACCTCTTCAATTCCCTTTTCAAATTAATCTTCCGGTAGTGAAAAGTGTCAGTTGATTTTTTATTTTGGGGAACAAAAACGTCGCACGGAGCCAAGTCGGGACTGTAAGGAGGATAATCTATAATTTTGACCGGTGTGCTGTCCAGAAACTCCCTTGTTTTGAGCGCCGAGTGAGCCGGCGAGTTGTCGTGGTGTTGCAGTAGCCCACGGTGGCCGCTGGTCGGTCGCTTGCTACTTGCAGCAGTAAAATTTTCTGGCAAACATTTGATAACATACCATTCAGCATTGATGCTCCTTGGATCTCGTAAGGGTACTGACACCAGATAACCCGTCAAAGACAAAAAACTTGCGAGCAGAATTTCGTCTGCACTTCTCGCTCGCTTCAGGTTGGTAGGCGTTGGGCCATTTTGAAACAGCCACACGGTCGACTGACGCTTCGTCTCTGGATCATACTGATAAATCCATGATTCTACCATTCATGTTATCGTAAGCGCACCGAGACGAGCCTGCTTCAAATTTTGCTTTCATGTCTCTGCACCATTCTGCCCGAACCTCCTTCTATGCCTGCGTTAGATTGTGTGGTACCCAGCGTGAAACTATCTTCCTTACCAGAATTTCATGCACACTTCCCGATCCAATCTGCAGTATAATATGCTGAATCTCTTCATGTGTAATTTCACCTATTCTCTTGAATTAAAATTTTCACAGCCACCACGTTTTCTTCTGTAATAGCCGCCGTAGGGCGGCCACTTCTTTCTTCGTCTGCCAAAGTTACTCGACCACGCTTAAATTCGTTGAACCAGCGGAAAACAGTCGCTTTAGAAGGGCTTTTGTCTATGAACGCCATTTGAAGCCTTTCAAAAGATTCTTCTGGTTTTAGTCGATATTTGAAATCGTACAAAATCATCGCGCGAAAATGTTCTCGTTGTAAATCCATTCAGTGAGACAGAATATTTTAATTTTGCTCGTAAAAAAATGTGGAGGTAATTTCGAATTTGGAATTTTGGGGTTTTTTTTTGTAATAAATATTCATAGATTTAATTGACATAAAAACCAGCCAGTGTCCCATAGACAAAACTGTTAGTCGCAAAACTTTCTGAGTAACCTGGTAAACCAACACTTTAACAGTAAATTATTTGCTAAAGGTAGCCTACCTATAATGTTTTAAAAAATACAAATGTTAAATATAAATGTATTTTTTAACTTACCGGTAAATTATGTCGATACCTACAATTTCCGGGCACAACATAAGCATGAAAGGGAGTGGGCCATAATCCACCACGCGGGCCCAGCGCGAGTTGGTAGAATGTCGCATGTCTTAGAATTTTTGGTTCTAGGACATTCCGGTTTCCTCACGATGTTTTCCTTCGCCGTTTTGAGAGCAATGGTGATGAAATAATTTACACAAAGTAAAGCGCCTGCCTGGGTTCGAAACCACGACCTCAACTCTTAAGTCGCGGCCGTTACCACTGGGCTACCACTGCTCGCACACTTCTTGGCACAGTTTTCGGCCTGCCCTGGCGCTTTCTGGCCTGTGAGAAAGCGGGCCGTGGGACCGCGGCACAACATGCTACAGTCGGTTACTGCATTCCTAGTAAAACTGTCTACCTACAAAATATTAATCAATCAATCAATCAATCGTTTATTTTGTAAAAAAATAGGTATGGTCAATGGTTGTATATTGTCTAAAACATGTACACTATGTTTTGCCAATATAGGTATGTCGTACAAAATAATCATAGACAAGCAATTGCAATTTAAGGTGGCATGTCAATATATTACAAAAAAAAAATAATTTTAAATGTGAATTAGTAACAATAATGTGAATTAGGTAAACAGGTCATTACAATTTTAGTTAAATAAACACATTCATAAAATCTAAAAATTAAATTCACACACATTCATAAAAATTAAATCAACACAGTCGAATATAATATATGATTCGCGTTACTGCTATATGCCGTTAACATTTAACTGGTGAGGAAAGATCTTCTTTAGTGACTTTCTGCACGATATTGCGGGTTTTCTTCATAATAAATATCATGACATAAGGTGACCTCAAGACGTGCTTATTACAACATATACCTACAAGTTACTCTCATACTAAAGTTTTACAAGTGTAATTATGAATATCACATAAACGTAAACCTTTCCTTAAAAGGCCATTGCGGACCCAATTAGCCTGAAGCTGAAAGCTCTGCTAGTAATTACAACTAGCCATTGGCCCAACAACACACATTGATAGTTTGGTACACAAAAGCACACCCGATAGGCTAAGTTATTATTAGACTTTATTAGGAAACTTGGAACTACGCGATACGGTTCTTACTTTGTATCAAAAGTAATAAATTAAAATTATTATCTAATGACTGGTTTCTTAGTTCTTCTTTTAATTATTAGTGTTTCGACAAAGTTATCTATTAATGAATAATTATTCAAAATATTGAAACATTTCCCCTATGCGAAAAAGGCGTAGGTAAGTTTAAATATATAAGGTCTATCTATTCATACACGAAATCTCTTAAGGGGTCTTGATAGCATTATGAACAACTTTCACTATGGGACCAAACCTGCAGCCGGTCTATTCTGTAAAAATCTCACCGTGAAAACGTAGGTGAAGTGAGCTTGAAGTGAGCTGTCCACTTGATGCTAGGGATTGATATTATTGACAACTCACTCCACGCTCACTTCACCTAAGTTTTCACGGTGAGATTTGTACAGAATAGCAATACTGAAATCGCGAAAAAAAATAATCAACTGTTCTGTACATTTATGTTCGCCTAACCAAACCTGTCAAAATGTATACGGAACAGCAGATTTTTTTTCGCGATTTCAGGTGTGTACCGAATGACTACAAAAAATACAGATAATTTTGATCAAACATTTGGAAATAATACCTACGAAAATAAAGGAAACGCCCGCTGCTACGTTTCGAACCCAAACCAACAGCAGGGATCTTCTTCACGAAAAGATCTAAATCACATCTGTCATGTTAACATCGTTAAGTTAATGAGATTGATCGAACCTATGGGTGATGTCGTTTATGGAAAATGTAGGATTGATTTCAACGCAATAAATGTTATACGAATCCTCTTTTACGAATAACAATAAGAATTACAGAATTGAATATTTAGGGTGCTCCCAAATGTGGAGGAAATTTGGGAGCAACCTAAATATTAAATTCAACAATTCGTATACCTAAATGTTATCTCGTTAAGCAAAGTGCAAAATGAAAATCTGTTCAAAATCATGATGATACACAGAAACCGAATCGTAACGAAACGTACCTACGTAAGCTCTTTGCAATTTATACACAATCTTAGCCGAAAAGAAAGGAAACAATTCCAGTGTGCCAGATTCCAAGCGTTTTAATTAGCAATGAAAAAATCTCTGGTAGGCATGCCTAGCAAACAAAACTAAGCTTTATTTTACTTTCACTTCCCTTCTGTGCCAAGATAATGTAACGAATTGGTATTCGGAAGACGTTCGGCCAAGTAAAGGGAAGTTATCCATACCCTTCTTTAAGTTCTCCGTCCACAGGCTATCGATGATCCCGAATTCTTCCCGTGGGAGGCACACGGCGACTTGTATAGATATACTTACCTGCCTATGCAAAGGGCAAATGAACTGTCAAAAGGTCGCTTATAACTTTGTATGTTTAGGCCTAATTAAATTCAACGTACAAAACTCGTGTGACATTATCATTGTCACGCAGCGCAGCGACAAACCATAAAATGGAGTAAGTTCGCGACTGTGTGACGAGCCCACAGATGCGGGCGCGCTGAAAACCTAACTAAATTAAACAGATTACTCCCCGGAGGTTCCCCGCGACGCGTCTCTTAAATATCGCGTTATTCAAATTAAAATGGGTATATTATGAAGTCAACTTTGGCAGAATTCAAAACGACGTCCCGACGTTACTGCGCAATTCTTCAACGTTCCTCATTTAAATTTATGCATAGCCATAAACCTCAACCACAGAGTGATTAGATGTACAAAGTGAAATAAGTTAAATATTTACCTACTGAGTCTCTGCTCATATTCTTCCAGCGATTTCGGCAACGAACTAACTTTAATGTGGAGTTCGCGAATTTTGTACCGACCGACAACCGTGTGCACACACTACCTAAATTATAGAATGAATCGGTTTTAAAAACTATTTCTGGTTGCATTGGCATGCGATTATATTTCCTCTGCATATAAATAACCGGTCCATTAATAAGGTAAGGCAAAGAATTTCTATGAGTTATTTGTCAACAGTGTTACCAAGCTTTAATTTAGTTCAGTCAATCTTTACGATCTTTACCTTTGTGAACGAGCTTTTATCCGGCTATATATATATAGCTTTTAGCGGCGCTTTCTTGCTCGAAGAATTAGCATAAATTCGTAATTAAAATTTTCATAATTATCAACTTGTCCAAGTTCGCCACTGAAGGTTCTTCTAGTGCCGGTCATTATTCAACGCAGTATTACTAAGATCGAAAAAATAATTAAATATCTGCTTGTCCCGAAAATTATTCACCGTTGATAGCCGTAAAATTATCTCAACAATAAACAACACAGACAAATCTGGGTAGTTAATAACAATTTACAATGACCCAGATTGCTGACGTTCTTGCTCGTTATAATAAACTAACACCGAGAAAATATTTTGCAGAAAATTATAAACATAACTGAAAGATATACCTGCATATAACTGTGTCGTAGGTAGGTATCTACTACAACAAGCAGAAACAACTAGGTACCATGGGAGAAACGAATATCGGAACAACGTGAAAACAAAATCCCTTGCACACGATGACCACATCTGTTAGCAAGCGTGACTATAGCGGCCGAACGCTGCAAGCAAGAACAGTCCTTACGGTTTATACATATTCGTTTCTCGAACAAACAATATTATTATAATAATTATTTTGTTTGTACTATCATCGATCTCGATAATAGTACAAACAAAATACTACAGAGAGACCCCTGAGCGGGGAACACCTCACAAGCTAAATGTAACAACAACTAAGCACAGTAGGATGAGGCTGAAATTTTTAAGGGTCGATCTGACCGTGTAGTATTGAAGTTGTTGTACGCACAATCAACCCAGTGCGGTAGGCCTTCAAACTTTACCGACCCACAAAGTCTCCTAAACAATTACACGGCAAGATATCGCTTTGATCTCGTCAACTAAATTATTTACTTTCTGATTGACGACCTTTTGTTCTGAAAATTCAAAACAGACAATCTCGCTAGCTTGAATTACATTTAACGGAATTTGACTTTCATTTAATCGGAATAAACTAAGATCTTAAATTGGTTTGATCTTCGTTTATATAATATTGCTCGTTAGTTGTAATTTAAAGTTTGTTGGGAAAGTCTGCTTTGTTATTAAGATATTGTGACTGGCTATTTTCATCCATTTTAAAAGAGCAAAGCAACCGACGACGTCCTGTCGGTATCGCTTTCCAAGCGTAGATAGAGAATGTCCAAGAGATACCGACAGGACGTCAGTCGTTAGCATAGATAATACAGTATAATACTAAAGTAATAGTCGTTAGCACAGATCAAACCGCAAGAAGAAACATGCTGCATTTGAAACCTCCATGCAAGCAATTTGCTGCATCTACGACCATTACATTTAGAAAAAAAAGGTAAAATTCTTTCGTGCCAGTTTCAATTTTAAACAGTCGGCGGGAGCTATTGCACAATTATACAATGTCGAACAGGACGATTGACATTTCTATAAAACACGGAAAGAGTAATATTATCGCCCCTTTAATCAAAAAACGAAATAACTCAAAAATTACATATTTCGAGTTTTTAGTATAAACTGAATTAATTTCGCACGGAGAATCGTTCAGTCCAACAGCCGACTCGATAACGATGAAAATGACAGAGATTTCTTTATTTTTTTGTGATAAATTTAAGCCATTAAGGTAGACAATGTCAAACTTTTAATGCGTTTTCCCACAAAATTGAAATTTTGAGTTATTTCGGTTTTTGATTAAAGGGGCGTTATGTCCTTTACCCGTATACAAAAAATCAATCAAATTCAATAAATACTTTAGCCACGGGAAATTATTTTTTATTTTCTTATTTTTCAACATGATGTAGATCTGAATGTGTAGGTAAACATTTGTAAGATCATGAACCTGTGCAAAACGTATGATTTTATTCTCTGCGTCTCAATATATTCACACTGACGCGCCCCGCCAAGTCACACAAAATCCTACAATTAGAAAGAAAAAGAAATATTACTTAAGCAAATTATGCATTAGTGGTGCATAGACAATTGCGAGTGTGCGTGTGAGCGGAATTTTTCGGCAAAAAGTCTCGGGATTCTCGCTGAGTAGGTCAGTCAGTGCATAGCGGTGCGGGTATTTTTTTCTATCACGAGACGAGCCGCGCGCGCATTGTCGTGGTTTAATGAAAAGTTCGGGGCCGTAAAAAACGAGGTGTATGCACACAAGAAGTGAACACTGTGGACGATTTAAAAACTAAAATAATTAATGCATGTGACAAACTTAAAAGAATGGTAGATGGAGACTTCTTATGACGAGTCCGTGAAAATTTAATAAGACGATGTCGCTTACTGTGAACACAAACTGTGAACACACACAATAAACAGTGGTGGATACATTGAAAATTAAAAAAAAATACTCTATTGATGATGTAAATTCTGATTGTGAATTAATATTATATGATTTATCATTCAATCAGTGATCATTTAATTAACAACGCGCAACTTAGTGAGTTTGTGTCGCTGCATTTTTGTTCTCCGACTAAAGTACCTACCTACGCCCCGCAACGCCACCGGCGCCTCACGCCGCGCCACGCAACAAACCAGTCACTTTTCATATATAAAGTGTATTTACTTTTATGTAGTTTATAATTAGTCCTGCCTTGATTAGGAATTCTTTAGAAAAATATAAAAGAGAGTTTGGAAACTTGGACAATTCAAATATAATTGACGTGTAAAAGTGTGTACTAACTACTTGCAGAAATAAATATACAGAAAATGATTTATCATTTGATATACTTGCAAACTAAATGTGGACTTATCTACATTTTTAGAGAGATTATATTTTATTATAGAATTGAATTGTAGTCCAACCCATGAAATGCATGGGGCTATCTCGAAAATAAATCGTAGCTCGGTGGGCGTGACTTAGCCCCCCCCCCCCCCCGCGCGGGGAGCGGCGAATGCAAAGTACGCGGTCGCATCGGGAAAAGCGAGTACTTCTTGGATTTTTTGAAATACATATTAGCACATAGGAGATTATGGAGTAGACAAATAATACAAATACTTAATTTTATTTAGTAAACCATGTAATAAAAAATAATTTGGTAATGACAATATATAACAAATGCTTATTTCTTTTAGTCTAATTATGTTCTTATAATAAAAACGTGGTACATGTACTAAGAATATTTTTTATTTAAATAACTAGCTGTTGCCGGCGTGAATGTCGGAAATTATCCCACGGGAACCTTCTACCGGGATGAAAAGTACCCTATCTCCTAATCTAGGTTATAAACTATCTGTATACCAAATTTCATCCAAATAAGTTCAGCCGTTTTTGCGTGATTGAGTAACAAACATCTTAACATCCAAACATACAAACTTTGACATTTATAATATTAGTAGGATTAATGAATTATTTTAATTTTACAAAAATTAACCTACTTTAAAAAAAAATGTAATTTTTTAAGTAGTGCGCAAACTTTCACAGGTTATTCTACCCATGAATATGAACAACTTTCACTATGGGACCAACCCTGAAATCGCGAAAAAAAAAAATCAGCTGTTCAGTACATTTATGTTGGCATAATTCGTCAAAATGTACTGAACAGCTGATTTTTTTTTTCGCTATTTCAGGGTTGGTCCCATAGTGAAAGTTGTTCATATTCATGGGTAGAATAACCTGTGAAAGTTTGCGCACTACTTAAAAAATTATCCTGTATACATATATGTTCGCAATTTTCTAGTAAACTACTGAACCGATTTTGATAATTCTTTCACTGGTATAATCTAGGTACTCCAAGTATGGTTTTAGTGTACCTACAAAATATTAAGATGCCAATCTTATTAACAAAGTTATAGACATAAATATGACAGAGCTCCACACAACAAATTAAATAAAAAATAAAAATATGAGTAAGTAATTTTATGGAAAATTGCCTTGACTAAAAAAGGCGAATACTAAAACATTTAAAATAAAATAGCCGAATTTGAACCGTCTTCAAAAGAAGCTTTGAACTAAAAAGTATTAAATGAAAGTCATAACAGTTTATAGATTTCTATTACTTCAGAATCACAATAGGTAGACAATTTTTGTTATTTTATACGTCTTCTTAGTAACACCTTTTTTAAAAATCGGTTAAATAATTTTACAAATTTATATTATTTTAATTTTCTATAACATTACTCATATTTTTATTTTTTATATTCTTTAAATTAAATAATCAAATTTTCAGTTAATAATAATAATCTGTGGTCCGACTGTCAAGCTGACGGTCGACAAAATTTTTTCTCCGTGTATTTTCTATTGGATTTTAAACTTTTAATGCAATAATGTGGTGCTATGTGTTCCAACACCAATTCACTCAACCCAAAATTGGTTTTTATGCCAAAACATACTATATAATCAGGATGCAAGAAGAAAACTACCACCTACTAATTACTGAACTATGACACGGAGAACAGAAGACCAAACACAATGCTGACGAGAAGTCGGGCACGACGAAACACACGCCCAACATCTTCGGGTTCGTCGCTCAGCTCCGCCTCGCAGTTGCCGGAACCTGCTCCAGATTTGCCGGAACCAGATCCAGACGTGAGTCCTGTGATACCGGCCGCTGCAGTTGCGTCGAGCTCGAGCGACGAATACTTCTCGCCGCCGACAACACCACCACCAGTTCGTCGGCCGAGAAGAGGCCGGCCACCGAACGGCATGGGATCTAGGGGCCAATCGGCCCCGAGCCGGGTCCCCGCTGCCGGTGGTTGTGTGCAGCGCATGAAATGGACTCAACAAATGAATGAGAACGTCATGCGCACATATTACGGGGCTACAGAGGGGGGAACTAACCTCACTGCGTACCGCGATAGGATGCTGTCTCTGTTCCAGGCGCTTTAACCAGCCATCAACGTCTCGGCCCAACGACTTTCGGATCAGGTGCGGGTTATCCAACGGAATCACAGATTGGACGACGCCGCGCTTCATAGGCTGCGCTCAGAGGTACTGAGCAATCGTATCGTCCCTGTCCCGTCACAGACCGCGGTGCAACCTCTAGTCAGTGACATAACCCAACCGCGGTCTTATGTTAATGATGAGGAGGGGGGCGATGAGATTGTTACGGTAAGTAGCCAGTGTAACGAACGATTGAGGAGCGCGCTGGAGGATGCGATTCGGGAGTTTAGAACTGCCCCCGTCCAACTTAGACCACATTTACCTCGCTTGCCTATGCACAGAACGAATAGGGCGATGGTGTGTGCCTTGGATTCGCTGCTTGGTTTTTATTTTGAAAGCAGCGAAGATCTCGTAGATACGCACTCGATCTTGTATTGCGCGGCTATTGCGGCGTGTCGTGTAGCCAATGTCAAATTTCCAAATTGTGACATAGCTACACGACCAAAACCCGCTGTTCCAGCCTGGCAGTGCAGGATCGAGCGGCGTATCGAGGGGACCAGGGTGCTCATCGGCAAACTATACTGCTTCAGGGAGGGCAATACTCGCCCTAGAGTGATGCGCTTTGTGAGGCGGGCGTTCTCGGGGACTGGAATCAGTCCTCAAGAATATATGTCCCGTGTCACAGAGCGCATTGACTTCCTGAAGCAGAAGGTCTGTGCATGGGCAAGCCGTATCCGTAGGTATAAGCGACGGGTTGAGCGGTATACCCAGAATCGCATATTCCAGCGTGATCAAAGGTGGGTGTATAGAGCATGGGAGCGACCTGAGCAAAATGTGGCAGACGTACGCCGCCCGGATGATGATGCCACTAGCATATTCTGGCGTAACATCTGGTCGGTGCCAGTTTGCCATACTGAGGCTGAATGGATGCGGGATGTTGAGCGCGTGTGTGACGCCATACCGGAGATGGAGGAAGTAATAATTACTTCCTCCGATGTAGCCAGTGCAGCCCGTCCGATACCGAACTGGAAATCTCCGGGACCGGACGGACTGCACAATTTTTGGCTTAAATGGCTGCAAAGTTCACACGCGTGCTTAGCATCGCAATTCCAGTCGGCCTTAGAGTCTGGGTCACTACCACAGCTCTTTACAACAGGAGTTACTCACCTGCTCCATAAGTCAGGAGATGCCACGGAACCCAAAAATTATAGGCCGATCACTTGTTTGCCGACGGTCTATAAACTTCTTACATCCATTTTGAGAGAGAAAATTAATTCTCATTTAGAAAAGAATTCTATTATGTCTGTCTCTCAAAATGGATGTAGGAATGGGTCCCGCGGCACCAAGGAGCTACTCCTCATTGACATGGCCATAAGCCAACAGGTCCGTCGATCCCGAAAGGATTTGTCGACATGTTGGATAGACTATAAGAAGGCCTTTGATTCGGTGCCGCATACATGGCTCTTGAGGGTGTTAGAGTTGTACAAAATTGATACAACTCTGAGCACTAACGACGTGTATGGGGCAGTGGAGGACGGTTCTTCGCTATCCAGGATGCCGACAAATTCAGGGGAGCAACGAACCTATTAGGATTAATCGGGGAATATTCCAGGGCGACAGTCTGAGTCCACTGTGGTTTTGTTTAGCCTTGAACCCTCTTAGCACTCTGCTGGAGGGTACAGGGCTGGGCTGTCCTTTGCGGAGAGGGGGTCAGGTAATATCCCACCTGCTTTATATGGATGATTTGAAACTGTTTGCCACCAACAAATTGCAACTGCTGGAGTCACTAAAAGTAACTAAAACTTTTAGTGATTCCATCAGGATGGAATTTGGTGTAGATAAGTGTGCAGTCATGCATGTAAAGCGGGGCGGGATTGTGGAATCTGAGGGACTACAACTCTCAGATTCTATAAACCTGAGATCACTCTCCGCAACTGATACCTACAAATACCTGGGTATGTCAGAGGGGTTAGGCATTAACGGACCTGACATGAAACAACGTTGCAGGAGCGCTTCTTCGGTCGCCTGAAAAAGGTACTTAATAGTTCTTTGTCAGGCGGCAACAAGGTGCGCGCCTATAACGGTTGGGTCATGCCGGTCCTGATGTACTCCTTTGGCATACTAAAATGGACCCAGACGGAACTAGACGCCCTGGATAGGAGAGTCCGGTCACTGCTGACTGCAAACCGGATGCATCACCCACGTTCGTCTGTCATGAGGCTGTACATTCCGCGGAAGTGCGGGGGTCGAGGTTTTTTAAATGCTAAGACCCTCCACAACCGCGAGGTGTGCAGTCTCAGAGAATATTTTCTCAGGGCTGACGTGGGTATGCACCGAGATGTGGTTGCAGTGGACAAGGGACTCACCCCGTTGTCCTTGGCTAAAGAGAACTGGCGCAAACCTGTGGTGCTTAGTACCAACGACCGTAAGGAAGTATGGCAAAGCAAGGAGCTTCACGGACGCTTTTTCCGGGCCCTTCATGGGCCCGACGTAGATTCCTTAGCGTCCGTGGCCTGGCTACGCTTCGGTGACCTCTTTGGGGAAACCGAAGGTTCAGTCTGTGCGATTATGGATGAAGTTATGCTATGACTATTATACGTTGGGTGGCTGGGTGAAGGGCCTGATTCAGAAGGCAGTACTCCTTGATACGGCGCGTATTGTGAGGAGGTTCCTGTCTCTGGGACCCTAACCACCGGTAGCTTGGACCCTGTTCCCCATGCCGATGGATTTCTATTTTTTATATTTTTAAATGTTTTTTTTTTAACTCTAATATTTAAAAATATAACTTATATGTAAAAAAGTTGAATAAAGATAATAATAATAATAAAAAATACATCCACAACTTATCAACTTGTTAGAAAATCTATTAGACAAATGGCAGACACGATTACACCTGAACAAATTCATAGGAATAGTTGAGACAGAACACATTAAGATCCAGCGAGGAATATTCCAAGGAGACTCACTCAGCCCACTGTGGTTCTGTCTCGCATTAAATCCACTTTCAAATAAACTCAATGCCTTACAGCCCGGCTATCAATTTCAATATAGTGATGCAACGACTGACATGCTGACTGACCAGCAAAATTGTAAAATCAACCACCTGCTCTATATGGATGATATCAAATTATACGAATCATCACCAGACGATTTATATGAACTAGCTAATGCTACTGAGCAATTTTCAAATGATATCGCTATGGAGTTTGGGATTGACAAATGTAAAATTAACTCAATCAGAGCGGGCAAAACTTACTCACATTCATACCACATGCAGACAGGTGACACCATAGAATCATTAGACGAAAACGGGACGTACAAATATTTAGGTTACATACAGGCTAAACAGATTCTTCATAAGGAAATTAAAGCTACACTCACTAAACAATTTAAACACAGGTTGCAAACAATATGTCATACACAAATAAACGCTAGAAATACTATAAAAGCCATAAACACTTATGCCATCCCTGTTCTTACCTATTCGTTTGGTATCATAAATTGGAACAATACCGAACTCAAACATTTGCAACGGATTATAAATACCACTCTGACTAAACACAGAAGACACCATCCTAGGTCATGTGTTCAGAGGCTCACACTGCCAAGGAACGAAGGTGGCAGGGGAATAATAGATATCACTAACCTACATAACAAGGAAATAACTATTTTAAGAACATACTTTAATGCTAAAAGTACTTTTTCCACTCTACATAAAGCAATAGCGTTCAATGATAAAAAAACTTACCCCTTTAAACATGTTTGAGAAGACAACCCAAAGTAATGAACAACAGACTGACCGACAGACTAAAATCGCAGAATGGACCCAAAAGTCACTGCATGGGCGACATCGACATGATCTTAATCAACCTAACGTCGACAAGTCAGCGTCGAACGAATGGTTAAGGCGTGGAGAAATGTTCCCTGAGACAGAAGGGTTCATGATAGCTATTCAGGACCAAGTAATAGAAACTCGTAATTACCAGAAACACATAATGCGAGTTCCACAAACCATAGACAGATGTAGGCGATGTAATAGTTCTTCCGAAACCATTCAACACATCACGGGTGCGTGTAAAGCAATAGTCCAGACTGATTACAAACACAGACATGACCAGATAGCTAATATAATCCACCAAAAATTAGCAATCAAATATAAATTAATTCTTTCACCACCTGTAGCTTATTATAAATATCAACCTGAAACTGTTCTCGAAAACTCCACACACAAGCTGTACTTTGACCGAGCTATCCTCACCGACAAAACAATACACTACAATAGACCAGACCTTACGTTATTAGATAAAATTAACAAAACTGCACAAATCATAGACATAGCCGTTCCTAATACACACAATCTACAGAATACTATAGCAGAAAAACTCGCAAAATATACAGACCTGAAAATAGAAATCAGCCGAATGTGGCGGCTTAGCAATGTCACCATAGTTCCTATAGTATTGTCAACAACAGGTGTTATAGCTAAACAGCTCCACCAGTCTTTAAAAATACTCGATTTACCACCCTACACATATCAGACTCTTCAGAAAGCTGCAATCTTGAATACCTGCAGGATTGTCAGAAAATTTCTGCAAAATGACAACGAAACATCAATTGTCACCTCACACACGAGTGCAGCAACCATCGCACGAACACAGTCTCATGGACAGAAACACTCACCATCACAAATTTCGAACACACAATCATCTCATCCTATTCTCGCCAATTTCCAGGGGTAGCACTTGGCCTCGGCCCGTACTACCCCATTAAGCCAGCGCAACGCCGAGATACGTAAAAGTATAAAAAAGAATAATAATAATAATATCCTGGGACATTTCACATACGGTCATCTGATCCCAAACTAAGCAGAGCTTGTACTATGGAAACCAGATAACTGATATACTACTTTTTTTTTTTTGTAAATACATACTTATACCTATAGATAATTACACCCAGACTCAGGACAAACAGACATGTTCATGCACACAAATGTTATAATGAAACTGCAAAATAAGTAATATATATATATATTTTTTAATGATACTACTACCCCTGCGCATCTTGCCTGATAAGACCGTTTAAGAGCGTAGCTGACTCTTTTGTCGCCAACTAATTTGGCAACAACTCCATTAAAATTCTCTACAATGTTGCTGTCTACATTTTCAATTAGATCCTTGAGTGTGATGCAACATTGTAGATAAAAATATATTTCATCTGATGCCAGAGACGTGTGTTACAAATATTTTTTGATTCTTCATTTGTATTTTCACTACAAATATTTTTATCACAAGAATCATGGTGCTCAAATGCATGATAAATGGCATTCATAATATCTTGGTGCAGATTTTTTATTTTGTCTGATTACTGTAGATTTTTTAAGCCATGATATTTTATGGCGTTACATATGTACTTTAGTATCTTTAAAATCTTATTTGTAATTATTATGTTCTTTTCTGTTACAGCATATTTTGTATCCGTTTTTAAATTTATCAATTTGTTACAAAAATTTCTTAATATGTGATTTTTGCAATCAATCTTTTCGACCGTGATTGAGGGATATGATCGAGTGTCAAGTATTTTTGCCTAAATGCTACTGTCTTCATCAGCTATGTTTAAATCCTTCGGCGATAATAGTGGATTCCATAGCTGTGGAAGATCTGTGGAAGATATTTTTTAAAACACTCATGCTGTTTTACTATCTCATTTCGTTTTTCCGCTCTAGCACAAATACAACAATATTTGTTTTTGACTGCCATGAAAAGAACTTGACGAAATCGTCTACCTATAATTGTCGCAGTGCCAGATAGTGCAGCATAATTAGTTCTGTATGAACGTTTAGCCCAACAACCATCTAAGATTACATCTATTATTGGTATGCCATCTTTAGTAAGCTTTCCTTCTTTGACTGCCGCTTCTTTCTCCCGCTCCCCCGCTTTCCTCGTCTCTTCTCATGCCGTCACTTCCCATTCGTCACATACTTCATCTTGTACGATTTTGTCCCTATATTCCGACAAGGATGGTAAATCGACAGCTGCCGAAAACTGTTTCAGTTGAGCGTTAACACAACCAGCTGACATTATCCCGGCCACCGCCATTTTTTTTTTCAATCTGTGTGTTGAGTTCTGTATTTTAAACTTTATTTTACATAATGTACAAGAAAATGTAAACTCAGATGTAAAGCCAGAAACTTTTTCGGATTCTAATTTGATGGTGGTAAGGCCACATTGGAACATTGACTCGTGACTCAATATTTTAACTAATTCATTAAAAAAGTAATTTACATCAACAACTCTGTGGCCACTGATGTCGGCAGTTTTGGACTCCTGAAAGAAAAAGTATAAGTCAACATGGAAAAATGATATTTATGCCAAGCTCTATAGTATAAAGTTCATAGTAGTAAATAAAATAAGAGAACTCACATTTTCTTCAAGTTCGATTTCGTATGGCAGTGGTTGTTGCTTCCTTTTATTTCTGCAATAAAAACGTTCATCAACATTCAAGTGGAGCTAGCATAATCAAATTCATGCAGATTTTTTTTTTTTGATAACTTTTGTTCCACGACTTTTATAAATCACAAAAAAAATCAACACTTGTTGGAAAGAAAACTAAAATGTTTAAAAAAACTAAAATAAACTATTATATTAAATCACACACAATAATCCATACTTCAATAAAGATCAAAAAATAATTTCGACTAAATTCACCTTTTTTCGCAATTCAAATGCGACTCCATTGCTTTTTGTGCTCTTAGTCTGTCACACGCAGTAATAGTACTTGACGTATGACCGATGTATTGTTGACATATTTGTAACCTAAAATTAATTATAATTACATTTTAGCCTTTTTCATTAGATACACAATTATAGGTAATTTACAAAAATTAAAACAGATATTTTGTTCTAGCAAATAGAATGCTTACCCATTATTACTTTGCGAGGCGAGGAGGATAGGTTGTAGCTGATTATCCAAATTTATGAGCGAAGGTGGCGACTTCGATTATTTGTTATTATCAGCTATTGATACTGATTTCCTGTAAAATGAGTCCATTGATAAAAACCGGTCAAGTGGTTAGGAATTTAGGATCTAACAACAAAAAAATCACAAAAGAAGTAACTCGCGAGCGCAAATCATTATTTACGTATATATCCGATGTCATCTTTGTCATCCATCGGGCAGTGATTGCAGTCAAGAACGTGCCCATAACTGATAAAGTAGAAACTATTGTACATAACTATATACTTACTTTTGCTCTCTCTCATTTTTTGAGCCCTCACCCTCAGGTACTCTAAACGTTGTACTTTACTTTGTTTTGGTTTCCTATTTCTTCCCATTTTTATTTATAAATCATTAAAAACTCGTCACAAATAGAAACACGACACTTTATAGGTACTGTTCAATCACAAGAAGTCTTTATATATCACTTCTACACTAATTAACTAACAATTTACTAGCTTTTACTATATAAACATTTATTAAAATCACGAAAATCCGATAGCACCGATCTGTCAAAAAATGACATAGACTCGTTGTCGATGAAGCGCACCGGGCGACTGATCCAGTAAGCGAGCGAAAGTGATGCAATTACTTTTGAAACGCAAAAGAAGGGAAGGCTATAATGTGCGTGCGCTCGAAATTAAACGACGTATGTGCCAAAACGAATTTACTCCTTTTTTAACAAAATAAATTAATTAAATTTAAAACTACTTTGAGTAAACTTTAATATTATAATTATCTATGTTTTAAAGTAAATTTAATTTAATAACTCTTAAGCGTCACGCCGTGATGTCGAAAAAAGTAAAAAAATAGATATAACTTTGTATTTTTTTTGTATCGAGAAAAATCATTGAATCGTGTATTCCTTTTACATGATACTAGACTAAAGAGTCAGAAAACGTACTAAAATGTTAAATCCCTATTCCACATATTTAACAAGTTACACGAAATAGAAAAACCACATTTTTTTCAACATATCACCCAGGTGGTAACTAGATAAACTGCCATTCCTTTTGCAAGTTGCAATATTCTAAAGATATATTAAGGTCTACCCCTTGCGTTCCATGACATTATGAGGTAACTGATGCTCAGTACTTACTTAGACATTCATTTGGCCTTTTAATACTATTGCTTAACCGACACGGGTAGACTGTTGAGCCTAAAAATGTTACGTTTAAAATAAGAACTGATGTACACAGTTATGCAATAAATATATCTTTATCTTTTAGACTACAAATCGACTCATCTTGTTTGTTCCTAGCCCAGACTACACTGTAACGGCTGAGCCATATAACACGTTAGACTAAAGTCTGACTGGCCATAAATATGTCTACGCAAGTAATTAAATCAATACCTATTCGTGAGGTATCGACTACAGGCCTTACAAATAACAATATATACATATTATAATAAAATAGTAACGAAGTCAAAACTGTACATTGGATGTTTTTGAAAAAAGTAATTGCTACGAGGTGTGGCAACGAGGCTGAGCTGAAAATATAGTTTGCAGAATGTTTGTCTGTTTGTCTGGATGTAGGTATGTTCCGGATTAGCGCAAAAACAGTTAAACGGATTTGGATGAAATTTGGCAGATAGTTTATAAGCTGGATTAACACATACTATATACGTACTACTTTAAATCTCACTACTTAATTTTAATCTCAGTAGTACGTGGGATATTTGCGTGGATATATATATATATATATATATATATACAGGGTGATTTTTAAAACATGCGACAAAATTTAAGGGGGTGTTCTACCCATCAATATGAACAACTTTTACTATGGGACCAACTAAGAATTCGCAAAAAAAAAATACCTTCCCATGTAAAAACACATACCCGATTGGACCATTTTGTATAAAAAGGTCGAAATTTTTTTGCGAATTCCGAGTTGGTCCCATAGTAAAAGTTGTTCATATTGATGGGTAGAACACCCCCTTAAATTTTGTCGCATGTTTTAAAAATCTCCCTGTATATACATATATATCCACGCGGGCGAAGCTGCGGTCAAAAGCTAGTACAAAAATATAAGAAATTTAAGTACATAGGTAATCTGAGTATATATTTAAAAATATAGGTACCTAATAGGTAACAGCAAATAGTTCTCGACCAATCACGACGTCAAACGTATCTAGCAAGCAAACCCCGAAAAGGCTACTGTGTTCGCTCTCGCTATAATTTAGTCTAAAATGTAAAACATGTTCGTACTAAATAAACAAGCAAAAACACTACAAACACAAAAGGTTTTCAAAATCCTGTCACAGCTACTTTTGGGACTTATCCTTTCCAGGTATTCAAAACTAAAAGGATGCTGCGAATCCCCTGTAGAATCACACTAGACCGTGAAAATAAATTCTCCTACTAAATGCAATCGATTCTGTGTCATGAAATATGGCCCGTTTATTTCAATAATGGTGTCAGAGTGGATTGAGACTTAGGTCCGTGGGTTATTCTAGATTTCTGAGCATTGAGTGTATGATAAACTACACATTCACATTTAATTCGATTTTTTTAGCTGTACGTATATAGTATTTTTTTATATTGTAAATTGTATTGAATGTAGATAGCTACTATATGTAATGCTGCCAGCCACTTGGGCACTATTCCTGTCGACAGCGATGCGCACGAATTTTTGATGAATGAATTCTTTCCTTTCTTTTTTTATATAAACATGTTCATATTATTATTTTAAGACTAGAACTACTAAGACTATATGTCTATATATTATCTTACTCGGTGCATGAAGTAAGATTTATAATGTAGTAAGTAAAATAAATAATTTCCAATTACTAACTGCAACACAATCCCTGTATAGGTACAGACGCCAGCACATCAAGCTACTACAATCTGTCAGATTTCTTTAATAGATTTTCAACTTTATTACTAAAATATTAGGTTCAAGGTTGATTGGGAAAATCTGACAGTTTCGGGTAGGTTGACCTGCTGGCGTCTGTACAAACAGTGTTCCTTTAAACCACTAACATGTAGTAGGTGAAAAACAAATTCCTGTAAAATTACACCTATAGGTAGCACGTTCACTCGTCTATTGACTGCCAAATCTAAAGCCTTTACGCTCTTATTATATTATCAATTCAGGTGGTGCCATTTATTTCCGTGAGAGCCCGATCGTCTCCAAATTGTAGCTATTAACTAAATTAGCAATTTACCTTCAAGGTGCGCCGGTCTAATTGATTACACTGAACAATATCGGTACGTGCCTATTGGAAAACTCTCTTGTCTAGTACCTACGAGTGCCTGCGCCTACGATCATTATTTCATGAAGGAGATTTATCTTCGGCAGGTGTTACTTCGTAAATTATTTTTCGTAGGCTATTAGGTTTTAGTATATTACACGCAGCGTCGTTATTAGGGTTACCTGTTACCTTAACATACCTACCTCCTAAAATAGTTTATGTAGAATTTACGGCGGTGCGATAGATTTTATTTTTTCCCACCATTACTTTTACGGTATGCGAAACAAACAACCGAGATAAAATTTAAAAATAAAAGGTAAAACCTTTTTCACGCTGAAATTGAGAATTAAGTGCGATAGTAAATCAAAAGCGCGCCGAACAGCTGAATGCTGGATCCGTTGCGATAAAAAATATATAAATGACGCATCTAGTACGTGATAAGGTTCGCTGTGAGTACATCCCAAGATTTACTGTCTGTTCGCAAAGATAATAGCGGGAAATGAAGCTTGCGAATGGCATTACCTCGTTGAGCTCGTAAAATGTGCGAATCTGCCAGACTAAGATCTCAGGTCGCGCACATTTGGACTCGCCGGGTAATACAACCGGCTCGTAAAGCTACGCAGTTACTGCTCACTCCTAGCTCCTTAAAACTCCTTAAAGTTAAGGTCATTACGCACGTTTTTCGATTTCGTCGTTAGCCTTGATTAAAAATATGCGTGATGGAAATACTTAGATATAATTTTGTATTCGTATCGATATGTTTTTTATTCGACGTAAACCAAAATATCTTCTGAAAGTATCATCTTATTAGTGTCAACAAGTTCAATAAATTCCCAAAAATATTTAACTTAAACAATACTTAAATTTGGCCAATAATAAGCGAATTAATCGATTCATTTATCTCTCTTCCACAAGTCCCACAACAAATAAATATCTGACCGACCAGACCAAAACTTATAATTGAATTCATTGTTCTTCAATTAGTTATTTATCGGAGTATTACGGAAATATGGAAACTGACGGCCTCAATTAAGTTAAATTACCGTTCCTTTAAAACTACGTTGTCATGCAATAAGTAAATTAGTGAAATCAGTTGTTCGCCAACATACAAATGGTTAATTAATACGGGTATTCCGAACAAAGTGGTCGACACAAACGAACCGACGAAGCTGCTGGGAATTCTAGCGAATACAAATTAATGAATACGATCATTATTTTGTGAAATGACAGTTAACAAAGAACAATAGGTCTGTAAGGAAATTACTGAGACGTATTCTGACAAATTGTATTAAGTAGTTACGGGATACGATACCTTTGTAGTCTCGACACAATAGAACTTGGCGCAGATTTTACTTTATGGCAGTATCGTATTTCATGGCGATGCCCTTGATATTTATTGTAATATTATGAGCTCCAGCTTTGTGATTGGTCTTTGTCCATTCAATTATTTTGTGAGTCAACTTTAAAAGCTATCTTTTTAACATTTAACAATCTGCCTAGCCTTTTCTCAACTATGTTGGAGTCGGCTTCCAATCTAACCGCATGTAGCTGAATACCAGTATTTTACATGGAGCAACTGCATATCTGACCTCCACAACCCTGTATCCATGTCCCAGTTGCTCCATGTAAAATACTGGTATTCGGCCACGGTAATCAACCAGGTAAGGTATTCAACCAGTCCAAAGGGTTATCGTATTCGATAACCCTTTGGACTGGTGGTCAGAATTTTGGGGTTCTGACGACCCGTAATGACTGTCAAAGATCCACGAATGACAGCCAGAACCGTGCTTTCCGAGGCACGGAGTAGTCTCGGTATGTAAAGATGGTCACCATTCAACGAGCCAACCCCAGCAAGCGTAGCTTAACCTGATGGATCGACCCATGCGGCTGTTATTACGTAGCCATGAGCTCCTCTTATTTATTTATTTTTTGAGATGGGTTTGTTTTTGACTCTAGTCTAGGTCGGAGGTGACAGAGACAAAGTCGACGATAAGTGAGCTTACCCAGAAGAAGCCTGTTCACTCTCACTTTGAAGAGATTGATTTGAAGAGTTGTGTGCGTTCGGAAACACAGACGCAGGTAGAAAGTTCCACTCTTTTGCTGTGCGCATTATAAATTACATTTGGAAACGCTTAATGCGAATTGGTGGAATAGCAACAAGGTAGGGATGGTAGCTTGCAATGCGTCTAGATGTGCGATGGTAGAAGGGGGCCGGTTGAATGAGGTCGTGGAGCTCTTGGGCACACTCACCGAAATACAATCTGTAGAAGACCGACAAGCAGGCAACCTTGCGGCGATGAGCCAAGCTATGAAGCTTGGCATCCACCAGTTTTAGGTCACCAATGAGCCTCTTAGCTCTGCGTTCCACCGAGTCAAGCGCGGCTAGTTGGTATTTAGCTGAACCATCCCAAAGGTGGCTGCAATGCTTCATGCAGGATCGGTCTAGCGCTTTGTAAAGTGTTAAAAGCTATCCAGGCGTAAAGTATCGCTTCACCCTATTAAGGATGCCCAGATACTTGGCCGCAGTTTGCTTTGTACTCGATGGTGTCGCCGAAGTTGAGATCAGATGTCAACTGATGACAGGCCAGTTGACGTGGTTGGTTAAGATACCACCTATCATGCCGCAGGTCGTGGGTTCGATTCCCATCCAGGACAAACATTTGTGTGCATGAACATATCTGTTTGTTCTGAGTCTGGGTGTAATTATCTATATAAGTATGTATTTACAAAAAAAAAGTAGTATATGTAGTATATCAGTTATCTAGTTTACATAGTACAAGCTCTGCTTAGTTTGGGATCAGATGACCGTGTGTGAACAATGATTCGGAATTTAATTTTGAACATATTACCTGTAGAGATATAATTAAAACCTTTCACACTTTAAATGTAAAAAAGACAGCAGATCTGTGGGGTAATTCTGTAGAAGTTGCTATGTCTATTACTGACATTGTAGCACCTACTTTAGCTCTTATCTTTAATAACTGTATCGACTGTGGGGAGTTTCCTGACCTTATGAAATATAGTAAAATAATACCTTTGTTTAAATCAGGTAGTACATCAGACCCCACAAATTATAGATTATTGACTGGCCAGTTGGCGTGGTTGGTTAAGATACCACCTATCATGCCGCAGGTCGTGGGTTCGATTCCCTGCAGGACAAACATTTGTGTGCATGAACATGTCTGTTTGTTCTGAGTCTGGGTGTAATTATCTATATAAGTATGTATTTACCAAAAAAGAGTAGTATATGTAGTATATCAGTTATCTGGTTTCCATAGTGCAAGCTCTGCTTAGTTTGGGATCATATGACCGTGTGTGTATAATGTCCCAAGTTATTATTATTATTATTATTATTATTATAGACCTATTTCAGTACTACCTACGTTTAGTAAAATTTTTGAGAAATTAATTTTAGACCAATTGCAAAGATTTTTTAATAAACATAAATTATTGCATAACAAGCAGTTCGGTTTTACAAAGAGTCGTTCAACTACTGATGCTGGTGTTGAGCTTTTAGGACATATTTATAATGCATGGAAAGACAAATGCGATGCCTTGGGCATCTTTTGTGATTTGTCCAAGGCATTCGATTGCGTTCTTCATGAAACGTTAATCAGGAAACTCCGCCATTACCCGCCATTTCCGACATTACACATTAAAAGATCGCCCGGACCTAAGTAACAATGGGGGTCCCACAGGGCTCGATTCTTGGTCCTTTCTTGTTTCTTATTTATATTAACTATTTGCCCTACCTCATAAAGGATAATCATGATATACTTTTGTTTGCGGATGATACTTCACTTTTGTTTAAACATAAACGTCAGCAGCTGGGTAAACAGTGCGATCTCAAAAGTAGTTCACTGGTTCAATGTTAATAATTTACTCCTTAATGAAAAAAAAAAAACCAAATGCATTAAGTTTACGCTACCTCACGTTAGGCAGGTGAAAACTAACGTGTTGATAAAGGGCGAAGAATTGAATCCTGAAGACAGCACAGTATTCTTGGGCTTCACTTTGGATGCTAAGCTTCAGTGGGGCCCACATTTAGATAAATTGTCAAAAAAGCTAAGCTCCGCTGTTAGGAAAATTCGTAATTTAACCAACATAGAGACAGCCCGTTTAGTGTACTCTAGCTATTTTCATAGTGTAATGTCGTACGGTATTCTGCTGTGGGGAAATGCAGCCGACATTCAGACTATCTTTGTTTTGCAGAAAAGAGCTGTTCGATGCATTTACAAATTAAGTCCGAGACAATCTCTCAGAGAGAAATTTAAGGAGATTAATATAATGACTTTGCCTTCTCAGTACATTTTTGAAAATCTTTTATATGCCCATAAAAACATTAAATTATTTAAAAAATACAGTGATATCCACAATATAAATACTAGGAACAAACACAAATTTGTTGTATCTCCAACAAGGCTCAAGAAAATAGGTGGCTCATTCAGGTGTCGCTTTTATAACAAACTTCCAAGCCACGTTCAAGATCTGAGCCTTAATAAATTCAAATCATTCATTAAACGCAAGTTGTGTCAGGAAGCTTTTTATACCGTTAAAGATTATATTGAGGACAAAAAGGCTGAATTGAATTGAACTGCTCCAAATTTTCTTTTTTCTCTTTTTATTTTGCATACTGAATGTTGACATGTATATTTACTTTGTAAAGTATTATATTATTTCAATTTATTGTGAATGTGAAGACTATGTAGGTCATTGCTTTTTTTGTTTGTTTTATTTTTTCTCTGTTATTTTTAATCATGGTCTGGCAGTTTGAGCAATTTATGCGGCCTACCCCAATGTCCTTTCATTGGTATTGTTCATCGGATCGTTGAGCTCCTTAAGTTCTGAGTTGAGCTGCGCGATTACTGACAAATGCGTGCACTGACTGGACAGGTTCTCAATCTGTGTGGTTCTTTCCTCAAAAGACCATTTCAGACACCATTCTACATGGTCTTCACATGAAGTAACCAAGATTATGTCTGGACTTTATAAGAGACTGGGAACTCTGAGTTTGTTTCGGCCTTTCTTCTCAGAGTAGTCAGATAGGAAACGCCGACCTCATCTAGTTTAAAAAAAAAAAAACATGATTGACTTGTAAAAGTGTTTGTACAGACCTACTTACATAAATAAAAATCATTTAATGTCCCAGGTTATTATTATTTCCTTTATTCAATTGTAATACATATATAAATTATATTTTTTAATATTAGAATAAAAAAAATATAAAAACATTTAAAAATATAAAAAAAAAAATATTATTATTATTATCAACTTCATGCGTAGGAGCTCGAGCCGATCAGTTACTCGTACATTTAATAACCTTATACTTGATTTTATTTTGTCTCCAACATGTCTAAACCAAGAGAGACAAAAGAAGTCTCTTGCGAGTGTATATAGTTATGATCAGAAGGAAAGATTATCGTTCAAACACTACAGTTTGTACTCTACGAAGTACCTACTCATCTCACGGTTGTAAACACACCCCCCCCCCCCCCATAATTAACAGTTAATACGTCGTTTATTAACCACATGAGATGTAAAATTACCGCTAAACTTCAGCGAATAGAGCCTTGGTTACGCAACACTTCCATCCACGCGTGATTATGTAATCCGTTTGTCAATAAATTACGTACTATAAAGGTTCCATGCAATAGACTTACTCGTATATTGTATTGACTTACATTCGATTACTTGCGCCGGTATAGTACCTCTTTTTTTTAAATAAATAGAAAAGATAGTTCTTATGTTCTTTGCCGGCCGCATTTCGGCTTTAGCTAGGGTGATAGGCGGTATAATTTAAGAAATGTGCGATTTTTATCCGAATGTTGTATCGTTTAAAGTTATAAATTATATATCTCGTGATTGCGTCTCCGACTGTTATTTCGTATTTAGCGACACCCCCTGTGGAAACTCAGAACTTCCACATAGGTGGAGTATGGATTTCTACAATACCTACCAATATGGAAGATGCATAATATTACAACAGTAGCGTTACATTTAAATTACGTGAAGTGAGTTTCGCTCCATATTATTGCAAACACCATCGCTACGTGCATACAGCGATAATAGAACCATACTCGGTCTTTACCTCGCTAAGCTACGGACTGGTGAGAGCAATGAAAGGCTTGCGAACCTATTTAAAATGTCTCGACGAACATTAGAGAGGAAGCTGGCGATTGCAAGGCAATGTTTGATTGATGAATATGTTCCTCAGTATTTAGGTATTGACCACATAACCAGAGAAGATGCACTACAAAGAAATCTGGCAATACCTAAATATCTCTTCGGAAATCATGAAAACACGAAGTTGATTGTGATTTGCGATGGAACATATGTCTATATTCAAAAAAGTTCCAACTTCTTATTCCAGAGACTGAGTTATAGCTTGCATAAGTTTTCCAATTTATTGAAACCGTTCATAATTACAACTAGTGATGGATACGTAATAGATATTTTGGGTCCATATGCTGCAACAACAAGTGATGCGACCATATTGAATTCCATTTTGGAAAACGAAGAACACCCGCTGCACATATTTCTTGTCCCAAACGATGTGTTTATTTTAGATAGAGGATTTCGTGATGCCATCGAAAATCTTGGAATGTATGACTATGAAGGTCATATCCCTCCTACAAAAGATAGAAGTGCCACACAATTAACGACTACCCAAGCCAACAAGTCTCGACAAGTAACAATTTGTCGTTGGGAAATCGAAGTAGTCAACGGGCGTTTTAAGCGTGACTATAAACTTTTACGCCAGGAATATTTTAACAAAGCACTTTTACACATGTTTGATGATTTTAAGGTGTGCGGAGCATTAATTAACCATTTTCATCCTGTAATCAGTGATAGTGAACGCTCTCCTGCAATAATAAACCGCATACAGGAAAGGATACACACACCTAACATTTTGCAAGAATATGTGGAGCGAAAGCATCTTAACAGACAAAGGATTTCTTTCGTGAGAATAGAAGAAAATCAAATAGAGGACTTTCCACATTTGACTGAGGAAGAAATAATCCTTTTCGCGCTGGGCACATATCAATTGAAACTGGCAAGGTCTTACTGCAGTGAACATTTACGGAATGGTGTTTACATAATTGAGGTTTATCGAGACGAGCAATTAGAAAATTTGACAGATTTTAATATCTTTCAAACAAATGTATTTTTGATTAGAATTCATATTCAATCACGACATGCGAGGGCACGCGAGTATCGTAGCTACATATTAATTGACAGAGACCAAACTGGCATCAGCTCTATTTTACAATATTATTGTACTTGTTTGACCGGAAGTCGTACGCTGGGAAGCTGTGCGCACATTTTATCCGTAGTTTGGTATATGGGCTTAGCTAGATACGAAGGATTTAACCCTCCAGCCGCATTTTTAGATTCTATTGTTCTGGATATAGACTAATGTAAAGAAAAATAAACAAATGCGTAAAAGGAAACTTGTTGTTTCATTTATTGTATTTATTATTATACGTACAGACGCCAGCAGGTCAACCTACTCGAAACTGTCAGATTTTCCCAATCAACCTTGAACCTAATGCTTTAGCAATAAAGTCGAAAATCTATTAAAGAAATCTGACAGATTGTAGTAGCTTGATGTGCTGGCGTCTGTACCTAGTTGTCGATGGATGTCATAAGAGGCGTTTTAAATTGCAAATATTGCATTCAACAGCATTTGGGAGTGGCTCCAGTGCTATTTTAGGGTAATATGCCTTCATTCGTATTAAAAAACAATTATTAATTGCAAAATATTTAACATAAATAAATAATACTTTTCGACGTGACTGTACAACAACCCGGTACATTTAATTTTTATTTTTATTTTTCTCGTTAGTTGTGTGTTATGACCTATCACAAAAACAATATCTCATGTGTATTGGTCAGCAGGCCCAACTCCCATAGTGTTTTGCCCATTGTCCTTTGGTATTATTCGTCTAAATGCACGGGAATTATTTTTTATTTATAAGGTTTCAGATGTGATTTTCTGACGGAGTTGTTCCTCGGTTCTGCTCTCTGTCTCGTACACCATCTCTTTGTAATAACCCCATAGAAAGAAATCTATGGGGTTCAGGTCAGGGGAACGTGCTGGCCATCGAATGTGCCCCCCTCTTCCGATCCAGCGACTAGGGAAAGTTAAGTCTAAATGGTCTCTTACGACTCTTGCGTAATGTGGGGGAGCGCCGTCTTGGTGCAACCACATGTCTCGACGGGTTTCAAGTGATACTTCCCCAAGTAAACCATTTAGTTCATTCTGTAGAAATCTCAAGTATGAGGGGCCATCGAGTCTAGCAGGTAACTCATGAGGACCTATTAGCTGTCCTTCTACTATTCCAGCCCACATGTTTACTCCGAACTGATCCTGGAAATGGTCACTTCGTACAATGTGTGGGTTAATGAGCGCATAAAAATGCAGATTATGCATGTTAAATATCCCCACCCTTCGGAAACTTGTTTCATCGCTCCATAAAATTTTCTTTAAAAATTGAGAATCTTCACGATGGCGACGTAACATTTCCCTACAAAAAGCCCTTCTCGGGCCATGATCACTCGGTAAAACACGTTGAACGTGAAAGGGATGAATTATGTGTCGTGCTATCGTTTTGCACGAGTGAACCGAGATACCGAAACTTGGAGCAGACTGGGAGAAGCACGCCATCAAGCGCTATGTATACAGAACTGGAGATCCCACCGAAATTGCAAAACATATAGTCAGTTTTGGTTCTGCTGATTTTCAAGCCTACATTCTCCAGATTCTGTGACCATTTCTCCAATCTGCTCTGGATCTCAGGTTCATCTTCACCGACAAGAACAATGTCATCGGTAGACAGCATGCACCAGGGTGCCTCTCCCTGTATATTCGACGTCAGAGCGTCAATAGTCAACAGTAAGAGGTAAGGACATAAAGCCGACCCTTGGTACAAGCCTACAGCCACACTGAACTCATCGGTATTGCCAGTAGCCGACTGAACGTAGGTACGAGATTGACTGCACATAGCACGAATTAACTCTACATACTTCCCGGGCAAACCTTTCTCTTTCAAGGCCCACCACAACACATCCTGAGGCACCCTATCATACGCTTTCTCCAGATTAATGAACACCAAGTGCAAGTTCTTGTGTTCACATCTGTACTTCTCGCACAATTGGCGGAGTGCAAAAGTGAAAAACAATATCATAATTAAGCCATTGACCTCGAAAACTCATTTATGTACTTATCCGTGACACTTGTATACCGTGACAAGTACCTAACAATCTTAGAATACCGTGAGTCACGATATTCTAAGATTGATCAGTTTTATAACTATGTAGATACACGTAACAAGTTTTTTATATCGACGGCTTAACGCATCTTCCAATGCACAATAGAACCACGACGATCATCGGTATCTACGGCTAACGCAGTGAAACCTCGCAAATCAATCGATAACTTCATCAAATATTAGTTAACTAGCTTCCTCTTACACAATTTCCTGTACTATGAATAAGAGAGATAGGAGCCAGCCAGACACAGTGATTGCATCAACAAAGACGGCTCGCCGCGCAATGCATGTAGTACGCACCGGCTGCTATGTAGGTAATTGAATGTCGTATACAGCTTGCAGGATCGAGCTCATCTGTATTCCATGTAAAAATTAGATTTTGTTGGTAAACTTCTAACATCTCAATTGGAGGTATGATAAGCACAAAACGACATCTTTATTTCATTTGACAAACCACACGTTTTAATTTATTAAAATAATCAAAGCAACTTACTAACACAACACAATAAGACTTATTACTCTAATACACTTAATACTAAGTTCATATTCAATAAATAAATAAAAATATTTTTAATTTTGATAATTGCTATCTCTGTATTTAAACAAATGTCTAAAATAGAACTATTTTTCTTTACTTTTTAATAACTATCAATCTTTCTACTAGAGCAGCACAGTGACTCAAATTGCAATATTTTAAATCAGTTAAATCAGCCTCTTAGGTTAGGTAGGTGGGGCTTTAAACAAAGCTGGTGATGTGTGTATTCTGTTCACCACAGCCTTACCCGTCGGGAAATACAGCCATGGTGTTATTTTATGTGGTTAGGTAGTTGATTGTACTCAAATCGATTCAGTAGTCGGACTACTTTCATTTCAGGTGATCCTATGACACGTGGTATAGCGACACGACATCGATATCGATACGCGGTCGCCACATATGCCTCGTGTTTGCAAGTGTACGCAGCATCTGCTATCTCGGTAATTGAATGTCGTATACAGCTGACATGATCTGTCTAGCAGCCATTCAGTTTTTGGTTCATCTAGTTTTGAGTTTAAACTTTGTGTACTGATATCCTCGTGCAGAGTCGTGCATGAACAAGGAGAATTTCCATAATCACCACACACACCAAATGAGTGCTTTAGCATTAAATTATTTATAATTGAACACAAACAAATTAGAGTTTGAACCTCTAATTAATATTCAAATAACCACACTACCCGCACGGGAATTATAGCGGAAATATTATCTAAATAACGCAGCTACGCCGGGTACATACATGCTCTATTTATGTCAGTTTTTATTCCGATACAGATTTATGGGTACCTATATCCGACATGCGCCAGACGCGGGCGGCTTTTAGGTCTTAGCTGACGGGTTACATGCAAATACTGTTTTTTTCCCTCGCATTCTTCTACGTCGTAGCGCCTACGTCGTAGCGCCTACGCCGTAGCGCCTACGCCGTAGAGTTCTACGCGGCTACGAGTGCTAAGAAGTGGCACGTGCCTACTTTATCAATGTTCTGGCTTTTAGTGTTTTATTTCTAGTGCGCGTAAAAATATATGGAAAGAAGAGCTTTTGTACAGAGCCTAACATAAAAACCAAGGTTCGTGCAACAAGTAAAAATTCCCAGAAAAGAATTACAAGAAATAGCCAGTGGGCTTAGCTAAATGAAATACGAAGTAACTAATTTGTTTTGAGCACATTTTGTTATTTTTTCGTTACCTGCACATCGGTCACCGGCGACACAATCCGTCTTCGTTAACCGCCGCTCGACCACTCTTCCCGACAACAGCCGACATTCATGAAGGAAAACTGTTTCTATACCTTCGCACCTGCACGGACTCCATGAAAAATGGTATAAATTGATATTGTGATGAGCCTCAAAAAATTCATGAAAATCCCCTGAAATATTTCATCGTCTATTAGAAAGGTGGTGGTTATATTTTCATCACTGCCTAAAATTTGAATGGAATAAGTGCGCCCCGCAGACAAAATGGACATTGGAAAAATCCGTCGTATTGTATAACAATAATGGTCCGGTCATCTGTGTACCCATGTAGAGCACATAAAACAATATCCATAATGTTTTTGTAATTAATCCACTTTACGTTTCACACAACCATTAATATTAATTTATTTGGAAGGACGTTAGATTTGAGTACGGTCAGTGCTCTGCATTACCTGACCCCTCTTACAAAGAAGAAGAAGGAGAGGGTAAGATGGGTCGGGTTATACAGAGCACTGACAGTACCTACACATAACAATTATAACTAGCTCTTCATCTCGTCCATTTGTTGTCCTGCAGGGCTAACATGAGACGCGCGACAATTACTCACTCTCGCGTGATTAATTTTCTGACAGTGCAACACTTTTCTCGTTTTCTGACAGCGCTCCTATACAAAATACTCGAATCGTTCTGTCAAACTTGATGTTTTCTCCACAAACCCTAACATGGCACCTAAGTTATCTCGAATTTTGACAGTTCAACACGAGATAATCTGCGATTCTTCTGTCATTTAGTCGTCCTCAATTTTGATGACGAGATGAGTAGACAAAATATGATACAAAAAAAAAAAAACAAATTATCATGGCAGTTTCATAATTGTACTTATTTTAGTTATCATTTTATTTTACAATATATTAATAATGAAATTACTTAGTTCTAATCTACTATTTATATTGGAACGAAGTTCAGAAGTTCCTTCCGGCGGCCGCGAAAGAAACTGTGGCGGAGGGGAGCACTATTACGTAGATGAGTATCACTTTCAGTAATAACCAGTGACTTTGCCAATTATGGTGATTAACGAAATCTAGGGATTATGGCTGTATGGCAATGTCTAATAAAGTCGCCAGTTCATTTCCTAAGGGTGATGATTAACAACGTTTAGTGTTTTTTTTTATGGTTATAATAGCGAAATCTACTCAAGCTACATATTTATCTGAAAACCAGTCCTTTTGGTAAGTGTGGTGATTAACAAAATTTGTAATATCATGGGTTCTATGGTGGTTGCTACTATAACAATCTTCACTTTTTCAAATTGTGATCGTTGGCTCATTTGTCATTGAGTATATTCATCATCTGCCTAGCCTTTTCCCAACTAATTTGGGGTCGGTTGCCAGTCTAACTGGATGCAGCTGAATCAGTATTTTACATGGAGTGACTGTCTATCTGACCTCCACAACCCGGTAACTGGGAAATACGATACCCCTATGTTAAGACTGGTTGTCAGACTTTCGGGTAACGACTGTCAAAGATCCACAAATAACAGCTGGGACCAATGGCTTAACGTGCTTCCGAGGCACGGAGGGATCTTGGTATATCTAGTGAGTATATTATGTGAGTGAGTATATTGTGTGTCACTTCCGTCATTTTGTATCTTAATTTCGGCATGCCAAAGAAAAACATTTAATTTTAATCAAAAAAGTCAGTTACAAAAAGAACTAACATAATATACATTAAAAGAGGTGGGCCTAAATTTAATACCGTACATACTAATTGCATGGATAAAATCGAATGAATGAGACGGAACCTCCGCCCATGCTGCTATGATAAAAATTATTTGTTTTTAATAACTTGTCACATCGGTTTCTCGTCACGAGATAAAGAAGTGTCAAAGTGCTTTTTTCAAGTTTACTCGAGGCTAACGGTCATGTTAGACATTATAATAATGTCAGAATCGTGGACAAATTTCGACAAATCGAGTAAAAGAGCGATCTCGTGCTTGTCATGTTAGCCCTGCAGGTCACTTAATTAAAGCAAGTTTTCCCAATTTCACATGATAAATCAAAGTAAATTCATCAGGACCTCCCAAATGTCCTCAACTTCACACTGTGGCCCCGGATGTCAGTTGGAAGGATTTGTGACAGAACTTTCGTCATATAAATAAATGTATAATTGCAAATAATACTGTATATTGTATAATCAATTAGTTGTCACGACACAGTCATCCTTCGTCCCAGCAATTTCTCAGGAGGATGTCTAAAATCTCAAGGGTTATAATTGGATCAAGCCTAATTGACACTAGTCCAAAACCCGGACGAACCCTTGTCCACATAATTTCATGTAGCAGCCTCAAAATCTGCATTTCATCCCCAAACTGGCACATGGGAATAATTAAGTTAATACGTAACAACATTTCCGTTAAAACCGTGCCCAACACAGAATGGGTTTTCTACAAAAACTTCGACATCGTGAATACATATTCTACGTGAGTTGAAAAGTGTAATAATTGAGTTATCTATGCTCCCCTTGCTCGAAACAGTGATTTCCTTTGATTTTTTACCGTATCGCGTCAATTGTATTGAGTTTAAAGACAAAACAGGTATAGATGTCTCTAATAGTTCATGAAGCCAAAGAATACTTACTTACTTTAATACGATTCATTTAAAGAAACAAGCTAACAACCAATTAGTATCTACTTTCTGCAATAAATGAAAAAAAAAACTGAAAATGGAACAACAGCGCAGGTCTTCGCTACTCTTTATTATCCTGCAAATTGAAAGAGTGACGCGAAGGAAATAAGTTGGCACGGCTTAGCCGGATTCGAGTCGTATCCAATCTGTTGGAGAAAAATCCGGCTAAGTGCGTGTCAGACCACGCAAAATGAAGGGTACCGTAGATGTGATGAATTTATCCCAAGAACAAACTTAACAGTGTGCACTGTAGTGAACCGTTAAAGATTTATTTATTTCATTACAATAAATAATTAAGTTAAAAATAATAACCTAACTAAAACTATTAAAAAACTAAAATATGGCGTCGAAAAATTCCTCCGCATCACTGTCGCCTGGTAATGTACCTAGAGACTGGCGACATTGCCACGTTGTATAGCAATGCTTAGCCCCTGGCCAAGGTAAAAGCCAGCCCCTGGGTCACGGGGAGTGTCAATCAGCCATGTTGAACAAACCATGAGCACACGGACCCCTCGGCCCGAGGGTTTCAACCCCAAACGGCTCAAAAATATATTTACCGATAATGTTATTATACTTCCGCCGCTTGAGGTTTTCCGCAGCCGCAGCAGCAGCGCCAGCACAGCATGCTGTGCCAAGAAGATGGGATGGCGCAAGAGTATCGACACACGTATCCCACACTAAAGGCCTACCCACCTTCCATGGAAATAAAGACATGCCGTCCGGTCTCTTGCCATCATCGCGTGCCAAGCCATTGGGTTCTAATACAGCTGGAACGCCGAACATTGTAGTTGAAAAACATGTTTTCCCATACATTTTTACGTAACACGTCCGTGTTTGGGTCACAGAAATTGATTTATGTCGCTTTCAACTTAATCGGTCGTTTAGATTCGGAGTAAATTGGCTGACGAACAGACAGATACACGAGTGATCCGTTCCTTTATTCGGAACCCTAAAAACGACAACTTTTTTTTTATTATTTGAGATGGGTGTGCTGTTGACTCTAGTCTAGGTCAGAGGTGACAGAGACAAAGTCGACGATGGAGTGAGCTTACCCAGAAGAAGCCTGCACACTCTCACTTTGAAGAGATTAGGATTGTATGCGCTCGGAAACACAGACGCAGGTAGTGAGTTCCACTCTTTTGATGTGCGCATTATAAAAGACATTTGGAAGCGCTTAGTGCGAATTGGTGGAATAGCAACTAGGTAAGGATGGTAACTGGCAGTGCGTCTAGATGTCCGATGGTAAAAGGGGGCCGGTGGAATGAGGTCGTGGAGTTCTTGATATTGAAGATAAAATAAAAGAGGTTCCTCAAACAACAATAGGAAATTAATACTTTAAGACTATCATTTAACGCGTCGGCACGTTATGCAAGTATGAAAATAGCTCAAGACAATGTGAAAAGTTATTGTAACATTTGTATTGGAATTATCAACACCGCGTGTATATTTGGAAACTGCCAAAAGAGATAATTCGTTGGCAAAATAAGAGAACTTTTTAGGGTTCCGTACCTCAAAAGGAAAAAACAGAACCCGTATATGATCACTCGTGTCTGTCTGTCTGTCCGTCTGTCACAGCAAATTTGCTAGGAATCTAATGGACCGATTAGATTGAAATTTGGTACACGTATTTCTGTGACTCTAACACGGACGTGTAACGTAAATAAATGAATTTTGAATATGGAGGAATTTTGAGGGCAAATACAAAAATTTTAAAAAAGTTTTGCAAACTGTATTGTGTGACATATCAAATGAAAGGGCTTACTGTGAGGGTCTCAAATATATATATAATTATATTATAATTTTTAAATAAGTTGTTTTAAAGATATTTAAGAAAATAGACGAAAAATTACCATTGGCCTTATCTCCAAAACCACTGAGCCTAAAACTTTGAAAAAATACAGGAAATAGTTCTATGCCTATAAATTACAGGAAAACTTATAAGAAGTCTATGGTCATAAAATAACATGGTAAATCTCTCAATATTGTGCGTACAAACTTACAGTTGGAATGTATGGGAGAACATGTTTTTCAACAACAATGTTAAGTTTGTTTTTGGTATAAATTCATTCCTACTACCTTTATCTTTACCCTTCATTATGCGTGGTCCGATACGCACTTGGCCGGTTTTTAAACGTACGCTACTTTTATAGTTCTAGCGCCCTAAAATGAGACATATTTACGGTAAACGATTCTTTCATAGACAGACATTGTTACCATTCGGGGTTAGGGCAGATTTGCTCATTCTTTACAGAAGAATACATACACAGCATGACACAAACAAATTTTATTATCGAGAGAATAAAACCTTGTTTGTCGAAAATCCCTATAATAACGTGTTTCACAGATTCCTATTTTTGAAATACATAGTTGTACAGGTTTCCTGACAATGCTAACAAATTGGGACACTGTATTACCTATTATGTAAATTACAACGACCGAGTGGCAAACGACGTCAATGTTGTTGGAAAACACACATTTTCGCAACTGCGCCAAGACAATGTATGATACAGTGTATCTTGTACCGAATCACAAGTACTGGTTACTGCACAGGTAGGTAAGAAATACTATCGAGAATTTACAAAACATCTTATACTTGTAGACCAGTGTTTTACAAAGTGTGGGTCGCGACCCCCTAGGAGGTCGCCAAGCCTCTTTAAGGGGGTCGCCGTAACTTTAAAATTTAAAGTCTATAAATATAAAACTAAAATAGTTCAAATGTTATATTTATTAAGAAATCGTTAACTAAAGGCTTAGGTTATATACCTGTGACGAAGAACAGGCGTAGGCGCACCCATTCACATTAATGTGACAGTTGCGCCTATTTCTCGTAGACCAATTTTTCCCATCGCGGATCCTTTTTTTGCTACCATAGGAATAAATCGTTTCCTAAAAGGCGATTTCTCTGTTTGCCTTTTGTTTGAGCCATCGACAAAATCGTTAACTCACACTAATAGGAGGTTCCAAATGAAATCAAACACTTTTGAAGTGTTTGATTTGCATTCTGCGTCTGTTATTAATTGTGGGTATTCTGTTTTTCTGTTTAAGGGCTACCTCTACCCGAGATTGCGAAAATTGTCTTAGCATAAATGGCTGTAGTTTCAACAGTTCTGCAGTATTTACTTTGTAATTAATATACGTACAGTAAAGATGAGGAGTACTGTAGAAGATCACAGTCCAATTATGTGGAAGTTTTGAATTTCTACGGGGGTGTGTAGTTGGATAGTAAATAATGCTCGGACACGCAATAATGAGAGGTGTAAAACTATACAATCTGCGAATAAAATAGCACACTTTTTAAATTTTACCGACCTCAAAAAAAGCAGGAGGTTCTCAGTTCGGAATCTTTTTTTTTATATATGTTCCCCGATTACTCGAAAACAGCTAAACGGATTTGGAAAATTATTATTTTTTTTTTTGTTTGAATGCGTATATTTTCTAGTTGGTCCCATTGTCATCAGCTCAAGATCTGATGATGGGATCCTGGAGAAATAGATGGAACTCTTCGATTATTATAGGCACATCTATAGCGATTTGGGTATTTTTTATAGTAACTCTGGCATTTGCTCTCGGAAAGCACCATTTAGTGAAGTAGAACTGGTGATGAAGATCACAGATGGCCACCAGAACTACTCAATAATAAGTATTTCACGGGTTGCGAATGTTGCGATTCGATTAGGCACTTTAAAATTACTAAGCAATTTATGCTCGCCACAATACATTTGGTGAAGTGGTGCTGATGGTGACTTCACTATAAGCAACACGAGCATGTCGCATGTCGGTGACGCGAACCCATAATATTTCCCGCAACCAAAAACGCTCAACGCGCCTAAAGAAGTTTTCACTTCAATAATTGACGTGTAAAAGTGTTTTTGTCGACTAATTTACAAAATAAAATATCATATCTTTTATCTTATCTACTTTTAGTGTTTTACATAACGTGCACAACTTATTAACTTACTTCTTTTAAAGGATAAGCATATTAAGTAGGTCTTCGATCATTGTTTCGCTACTGGTACTACAATAGAATAGTGTTAGATGGGCTGAGGCTCAATCGGATGTGTATGAGCTGGAGTGCGGGGTGAGACGGGGGGGTTAAATTCACCCCGCCTCTTCAACTTATACATAAACCGGCTAATCGGTGAACTCAGCAGCACCAGAGTTGGATGTCATATTGACGGCGTTTGTATGGATAATATTAGTTATGCCGATGATATGGTGCTGCTGAGCCCATCGATTGGCGCTTTGAGGACGCTTGTGGCGATTTGTGAGTCCTATGCAGTGACCCATGGGCTCAAGTATAATGTCACGAAGAGCGAACTTATGATGTTTAAGGCGCGGGACATAAACTACTTAGATGTCCCCAGTGTCTCGCTCTGTGGCGCTCCTTTAGCATGGGTGACTAAGTTTAAGTACTTGGGTCACTGGGTCACTGAGGATCTTAGAGATAACATATATATAGACAGGGAGCGCAGGTCGCTGGCCGTTCGATGTAACATGCTGGTTCGAAGATTTGCACGTTGTACTCGTACAAATCGAGTAAAGGTAACTCTTTTTAAAGCTTTCTGCCAGTCTTTTTACACGTGCAGTCTTTGGACCAGTTTTACGCAGAGAGCGTACAGCGACCTGCGTGTCCAATACAATAACGCATTCAGGATACTGTTGGGGCTGTCGTGGCGTTGTAGTGCGTCCTGTATGTTTGCGGAGGCGCACACAGATTGTTTTTACGCCATAATAAGAAAAAGGACCGCATCTATGGCTGGCCGGCTGCGCACCGCCACTAATAGTCTCCTGAGTGTGTTCCGAGATCGGTGGAACTCCCCTCTGCTGCGTCACTGGGTAAGGATCCACACCAGTTGAGGATGATACCTTTATTATTTGAATTACTAACACTAGTCTTTAAGTAATTTTGTTATACTAACACTATGGACTCATGTCTGAATTAAATAATTTGAATTTGAATTTGAATTAAATATTTTGTGTAATCATAGATTGTATTCTGTATTCAATATAAGCTTTTGTCAAGTCACATTCATTGGGCTTTAGAAACCCCCGTGGAGCATTTCATAAAAAGTGACGGTATTCTAAAGTGAATAACAAATACAAATCTTGAATACGTACTTACTATGTAATTCTAAAAATTTTTTTTTTGTTTGTTTGTTTCTTTGTACCGAATAAGCTCCGAAACTACTGGACGGATTTTAACCATTTTTTCACCTATAGAAAGCTAAGGAAATCAGGAAGTAACATAGGCTATAAATTATATTCAAAAAATTAGAGATCCTTTGTTACGTCGCTCAAATGCGTCGGAAAGAAATACCTCTGTAACCTAACAAAAAGTACTAGGATAGCAAGAATTCAATATAGTAGGTATATCAATTCAAGACACGACACGTTGTGCACAATTTCCGAGCAGTAAACCCAACAAAAAGTACTAGGCTTGCATGAATTAACGGTTATATTTGAATCATTTGTATTATGCTTATAATAGGATTTAGTTAGATGAAATTTGGCACACAGATAGTTTATAACACGGATTAACACAATACTTTTTATCCCGGTAGTACGTTCCCGTGGGTTAATTTCTTGCTTCCACGGGCGAAGCCGCTGTCAAAAGCTAGTATTGAAATAAAACAATTGATCGTCAATATAAATTTTAATGTAATGAACTTCGTTGTAATGAATCATCGAGACATCGAATGTTACATACTTTATTACTCGGAAGTAAAATGAAAGTACCATCAGGCCAAACATGTACTTTCATTTTTAACCGACTTCAAAAAGGAGGCGGTTCTCAATTCGTCTGTATGTTTTTTTTTTGTATGTTTGTTACGCGATTACTCAAAGACGGATGAAACAATTTGCAAAATTCTTTTTTGTTTCAATGGGTATATTCCCAGGTGGTCCCATATAAATGTTATTAACTTTGCTTGGGTAGTTTTTGAGTTAGCTTCAATAATGCGTATTTTGCCCACTTAGTTTTTTTTTTATTTGTGATGGGTTTGCTCTTGACTCTAGTGTAGGTCAGAGGTGACAGAGACAAAGTCGACGATGGAGTGAGCTTACCCAGAAAAAGCCTGTTCAGTTCACTCTCACTTTGAAAAGATTAGGGTTGTATGCATTCGGAAACACAGACGCAGGTAGTGAGTTCTACTCCTTTGCTGTGCGCATTATAAAAGACATTTGGAAGCGTTTAGTTTACGTGGATGATGTTTTAATAACTTCCTATCACTGTTATTTACATTGCAGGTAGTGGTATTCGAATTTGTGTGGGGTAAGTACCACAACTAAAAAGTGAAAAATAAAAACTTTTAGCAATAAATAAATCCGACTTCCAAAACAAAACACTACAAAGTGAAAAATCACTTTAATTTCGGATGTCGGTGGCAAAAAACGAAAACACAAAACCAAAGACATCGACTACCGAAATTAAAGTTATTTTCGCTTTGAAGTGTTTTGTTTTGGAAGTAGGTTTTATTTTTTTGCTAAAAAGTTTATGTTTTGTTTTAATACAATTTACGTTGTACATCCATGTACCACTTATTCAGCAGTGGAGGCTAATGATGACAATTATGATGCATCATAGATTACCAAATAGAACTAAAAGATACAAAGATTTAAAAATCTTAGGCATCATTCAATAATAATCAATAATTTTTTGGAACTGCAGCAATATGATGAGGTGACAAGCAGGCCGAGGAACTTGAACGGCAGCGAGATGTCGATGTTCAACATGCGCAGAAGTGAGAACGATAGATCCCTTGTCTCTGTCCACGCCAGCAACGCCCGCGCCATGCCGCGACTACACCTATCTGTAAAGTTACAACAGCTTACAAGAAACCTGGAGTATATGAACCAGAAGTTACTCTGTACAAAACACGGAATTTCGAGCATATTGCCCAGTATGGTGAATAGCATTTGCTCTAATACGCTCTTGTGTCCACTCTGCAAAGCTCCGACGCCTCCAACAGTTTGTAAAAATAATATTTTAAAACATACGCATTTGATTCTCATAAATCCTTGCAGACAACAGTTCTCTTAGTCTTGCAACTTCGTAGTGAACCTGATCTCCGAGCATGCAAGGCGAAAACAACGATAATGTTAAGCCTCCCGAAAGTAGCATAAGGCTAAGAACAAAGCAAGGTGATCTGGGGACAAACATAATGGAGGTTAAAACCGCTCCTGTCCTTTGCCAAGATAACAGTAACACTTACATCGTCATGTATAAAATACAGTGAAACATTGTAAGTGCCCATCAAAATGATTAAAAACGTACATATTAGGGTGAGTAGCAACTGGGAAACAATAAAGTAGTTATTTTATTTTAATTCAATAACACGTTCGAAAAATAATCAAAAAAATAATCAACTCACTTGCTCTAAAAGTGACTTTTAATAGTTCACATTGCAGTGTATGTAACACGCGTGCTTTTTAGTTTATATTCCCGCACTAGTGTGGGAATGTGCTCCACAGAAACTATATAGGGTGGTAGGGACATCTACGCGCAACCTGTTACCATGGATTCAGTACATGATTCTGGACTGGATTTTGGAGTTTCAACGCAGGGGGCGTTGAAACTTTTCGTTGGATATTAAAAAAAAGTCGGGAGGTGTCTCGGGACACCCGGTTGGAACGAAGTTCCTTTCGCTGTATATTATGTATTAATACAGAGCCATCTAGTATGGTCTCCAGTTTCAAGTGTCAAAACCTTTGATACTTGAAACTGACGGCGAAACGCTTTTTCGTTACGTCACAATTTCTGCCAGTTTACTCCTACCACAAGCCGTGTTAAACTTCGTTCCAAAAAAATTTTGCTGTTCCATACATCAGAGAGTGTTCATCGCACAGAAAAAATGCATCCGCGCCATAGCGGGAATACACCCATGGGAATCTTGCAAACCTTTTTTCAAAAAGTTCAAAATATTAACCCTTTCAAGCCATCTTTGAATGCGTTAGATTTGTTAAAATGCATCCGAAATTCTTTAAAAAAGCTCATGAAATGTATGAAAAATGTACTAGGTACAGGAATAGAATAGTTCTGCCCATAATGCCTAGGACAGCATTATATAGTAAGAATAGTTATGCAATGTGTGGTCGCATATTTAATGCCATACCTGAGAGTATTAAAAACTTACCGGCTAATAAATTTGCAAGGTGTCTCAAAGTATGGTTAACGGAAAGGAATTTCTACCTAGTAAATGACATATTTAATAAGAGTCAAAACAATATACAGGGTTATTGGTAAAAAACCAACAACCTCTTAAGGAGTCATTGTACTCTGATGAGTACAATGACTCCTTGACATATGAACAATTTTTACTATGGGATGTAACCTGAATTCGCGGAAAAAAAAATCTGCTGTTCAGTAAAGTTATGTTAGCATAATTCGTCAAAATGTACTGAACAGCTGATTTTGTTTTTCGCGATTTCAGGTTTGGTCCCATTATAAAAGTTGTTCATAAAGATGAGTACAATGATCCCTTAAGAGGTAATAACCCTGTATAATAAACATTAATAATCTAATATTATAATATTTCTCAATTTTAATCAATTTCTTTATTTTCATTTTATTTAACTATGACTATAATTATAAATAAGTACCAAGGTTTGCTGGTCACATTATTATGACTAAGTGTTATGGATCTGATAATTGTTTATTTTAAAGACCGACATTGTACCAACACTTATAGCGAATAAATTGATTTGATTTGATAGATTCTGAACGCGTAGGTATTGTACTTTTCTATGAAACAGCAGACTTTTTTTAATTTTTGATAACCGACGGAAAATTTCTACGCTAGGTGTCTAGAATCTTGTTCTGAATTCATGGTTACAGTTTTCGCGTCGATTTCCCTGCCACCATGTATACTGGTCTTAGAGTTGCGTTTTTTCTTTTATTCTCAACAAAGAGCCTACATGCCTGTCTATGCAAAAAAAAATTGTGAATATATCAAAATCAACCAGCCTAGGCTTTTCCCAACTATGTTGTGGTGGGCTTCCAGTCTAACCGGGTGAAACTGAATACCAGTATTTTACATAGAGCGACTGCCTATCTGACCTCCACAACTCAGTTACTGTGTAACACAATATAACGGTATCCCTTGGTAAGACTGGTTGTCAGACTTAAACAGTGTAAATAAATAAAATATAACAAATAAACATTGCACCTATTTCGTCAAATTATTTATAAAATTGTGTTCTTTAAATAAAAATATTCAATTTATATTAATTAGGCGGTCAGGCGGCTTCGAGTCAGTGCCTCACCTTCAAAATTCGAAGGAAAGGCGCACGTAAAAAATAATACGCACAAATATTTGTCATAAAATGTTGTTTTTTTTTCTTTTTTTTTTTTGTATTATAATACAAGATTCTGTTACCTGCCATTTAACTGGCTCCACCAAATAATTGTGCGCTGTTATCATGTTGTGGTACAGATTCATCATCTTTTCCATTTCACAAAGATTCTTCTTAGTGTCAGCTATCGAGTATCCAAATTCCTCTACATTCCAGGTTTTCGTTGTCTTACTGTTTGCCAACGACAGCTCCATGTAGTAGTTAATTAAGCGCATTCGCGGTATTAGAAGCCTTAATAGATGGCCATAATAATGCACTTCCTGAATCATACATAGTGTAAAAGGCATCGCGCCTAAATACAAACTTTGCAAGGCGTCCATGATCTCAGGCAGAGCAAATGTAGTCATTATGAATAGCAACAAAACAACAGTTTTTATCAAGTTTCTTATTGACGCTTTTCCAATCCTAGGTCTGGAACCAACTTCTTTATCAAACACATTCAACTCATTGTAATAACGCTTCAATCTCTTGAGTGAAACTAAATTAAAGACTACAATAAAGGCCCACTGGACATAATGTGTACCTACCAATAATTAATCTCAAATGAGGAATATGTAAACTACTATAAAAGAAAAAGGAATAATAACACACGAAAAGAAAGGTGGATAAGAGTGAAAATATCAAGAACAAAATGTTAATGTTGCCGAAAACAGGAAGTCTATTGATACCAAAAAACAATGCACCAATAATGAAGATCTTAGACACACAATCTATTAAGGGCTTATCGTTTGCTTTAACGTAAGTGTTCACGAGAACCGTCGGGCGCATCATGGCGACCAATATACCTACGCGTTTTAAAATGAACTTTCTTCGTCAAACGCGTCTTTCATAACATGTGACGGTTTATAATTGTGTAAGTAATTCGATCAATTTTGTTCATAGACGACAAGAGGCTTAAGACATTAGAATAATTGATTATAAATAAATATAGCGTTGTATTTGGTAACACGTCAAGAACGTTATTACAAAGTGCCTCTCATTAAATTCATCGAGTGAGGAATAATTTTATAACAAACATCTGTCAGCCTTTTTTTAACCGACTTCAAAAAAGGAGGTTATAAATTCGACACGTATGATTGTAACATTATTGGAACTGCAATATATTCACATAATTATATGATAGTCTATTAGGGCTTACAAACAAATACACAAAATTGTATAAATGTATGTATGTTTGTCCACGCATTTCTCCGAAACTATTAATCGGATCGTGACCATTTTATTTTTATTGGCTTACATTTACTTCAACTTAGGGAACAGTGCAAGTTTCATCAAAGTCGGTTTTAATTTAATTTTTTTCAACTATTTTTTTATTTAACACTACCTAATCGTGTTGCTAAGCATCCCCTTATTTTATGTTATTGAAAAAAGGCCGCAAAAGACAAGGGTTGTCGTATTTAACAAAATCTACAGTTTACACTTTCACTGTCAGATACCCCGTTATGGAATGCTACACAAATAATGACCTTGAGATAGCATAGGTCTTCATTCTTTCACGATCTGTTTAAACTTTATTACGATTTTTGTTCAGTAGTTTTCAAGATAATTGACAAATACGAGCTACGGGTGTGGTATCTACGAGAAAACGTCTCAAAACCTTAGTCAAGTTCTAGTGCAATATTTATAACAAAACTATTAACTACTTATTAATAAGAAACAAATATTCCAGTTTTTACTAAAAACTAAAAAACACAAAATAAAAATAATTTAAAAAAATTAAATTGACTTCAAAAAGAAATTAACTCAAAATTATGAAATAACTTTAATTTCGGTGGCAAAAAACAATACAGACCCCAAGACACCGACTTCAGAAATTAAAGATATTTCATAATTTTGAGTTAATTTCTTTTGAAGTCGATTTAATTATTTTATTTTTTTTTAAGTTTCCTGTTACCGTTACGCCTATCACACTTAATAATGAAGTCAATCTTAAGTTACAGTATGTGTCTTATAGTACCTTTATGAAATTTAAATTTTTTTAGTATAAACTAAAAATTACGAAATAAAAAAAACGTTTTAAAAAATTAAATCAACTTCATAAAGAAAAAAAACCGGCCAAGAGCGTTCCGCACCATAAAAAAAAAGTGTGTGTGAGACATCGTTTTATTTTTCTTGTAATCTTTACATAAACTTCTATCACACAGAATAATTTCAGATTTTTTTCTATGCAAACTTCGGAGATAAGGGGGGAGGAACCGTATATTTTTTACATTTTTCAACAAAAGTCGAAAACTATTCGGCCTAAAAAAAAATTATGTTTGAAAATATGCAAACAGCGCTCTTTCATATGATACCCCACGTCCTAATAGCCCCACTTAGAATTTTTAAGACCGGTCCCTGCTGGAAAAAAATATACATACTTTTATTTCTTTCGTATTTACAAAATAGTTGGCCAAACGTCATCTAACCCAAGTTTAAGTTGATAGCATAGTAGTTCCTGAGATAGACAGACTGACTGAGTCGCACCTTATGGGTTCCTTTTTACCATTTTGGTTCAGAAATTTAATTAACTCAAAATTATGAAATAACTTTAATTTCGGAAGTCAGTGGCAAACTAAAATACAGATCACATGACACCGACTTCCGAAATTAAAGTTATTTCATAATTTTAAGTTAATTTCTTTTTGAAGGCGATTTAATTTTTTTAAATATTTTTTTTATTTCGATTAAATAATTTACATAACATCACGCCTGTAATCCCCGAAGGGTTAGTCAGAGGTGTACCTATAGTACACCCACATTTCGCCCGTTATGTTTAAGTGCCATGTAATAGGGGGCAAGCCTATTCTCACATTGGAGAGCGGTGGTGGCCCAGTGGAAACGGCCGTGACTTACGATTTCTAAGTCGTAGGTTCGAACCTTAACAGGCGCTTTACTTTTAGTAAATTATTTCATTAACACCGCTCTCAAAACGGTGAATGAAAACATCGTGAGAAAACCGGCACATCCTAAAACCGAAAATTCGATGATACGTGACATCCACCAACCCGTACTGGGCCCGTGTGGTGGATTACGGCCCACTGCCTCTCGCAGAGAGGAGGCCTATATCCCAGCAGTAGCAATATTATAAGTTGATTATGCTATGCTATGATATTGCCATCAAGTGGGCACAAATTCAGACTCCGGCTATTGAGAAATTCCTGACGAAACGACCCGAGAATCGAACCCAGGACCTCATGTTCAGCAGTAGGACTTCCAACCTCTTGACCAAGGCAGTAATTTACACTTTGATAGAAAATACTCACTGACTCCTAAAAATCTTTTGAGCAGAGTGTGACTTTATCTAATCATTAGTACCTACTATAGGTACTAATGATTAGATAAAGACACACAAAATGTTTGGTGACTAATTTTTCATATGTAAACATTCCTGTATTCCTTTTTCAGAAACAAATAATATGAGAGTGTAAAGAAATACATCGCATGCCAGACAATGGTCACAGGCACTCTCAAATTGTGTAGCAATAAATTTCTTTGCGGCATGCTGCTCATCCGTCATTGTTAAAACCGAAAAAAGGAAAATTGTTGAAATCTTTTCTCCGGAATATAAAGGACTAACCTTAGCGTTCTTCCCAATGACAATAGATACCTCTTACCTCTGTAGAATATCCTTAGTCAGATACTAAATCTGCGCAAAAAGTAGCTAAGTCGGTGTTACGGTCTGATTTTAGTGAAAGTTGAGTTCATAACTTTTGTTACTTCTTAATACTTAGCATACGTAGGTATTGTATTCGTAAAATAATTTGTTGTGTGGATGTTACATTTACTTTTACGGGGTTACCATATTTTAAGTTTTCAATAACGTAAAAGTCTCATAATAACCATATTAAGAGTTCCTAAAACTACGAAAAAGATTACGAAGAATAAACAAAACAAATAGTTATACCCGCTACAGGGACTTACACAGAACTGCAGAAATTCTGAGAATTTTATACAGCATAGAGATACAGAATTCAATTTTGTATTACAGAGGCAGTTCCGTTCACTTTCGTAAACTGAATTTGCATGCTCATGATCTCGCGTACGACTGAAATTATTATACAAAACAGATGGCTATTAAAGAGGAGCTCGTGGCTAAGTAATAACAGCCGCACGGGTCGATCCATCAGGTTAAGCTACGGTTGCCGCGGTTGGTCCGTGGATGGGTGACCATCTTTTCATACCCAGACTCTTCCGTGCCTCGAAAAGCACGTTAAGTCGTTAGTCCCGGCTCTCATTCGTGGATCTTTGACAGTCGTTACGGGTCGTCAGAAGCCCGAAAGTCTGACAACCAGTCTTACCAAGGGGTACCGTATTACCGAGTAACTGGGTTGTGCAGGTCAGATAGGCAGTCACTCCATGTAAAATACTGGTATTCAGCTGCATCTGGTTAGACTGGAAGCCGACCCCATCATAGTTGGGAAAAGGCTAGGCAAATTAAAGATGAAAATAGATGGAAATTAAAGATGACTGTCTAAAGCAGGTTGTAAAAGATATTGCAAACACTTTGTAAAAGATAGCATATTCTTGTGTTAATGGTTACTGTTATTTGTTAGTCTGCATCATCCCACTGCAGGACAAAACTAACATTTTTGAGTGATTGTTATTTCAAAACTTTTACAGAACATAATATGGAAATCGGTTTGGCACCAGAACATGTAATCTTCTAAGGCTCACTGGCGCATTCATGAGTTATCATAGATACTCGGGGTTAACAGCTAATTCAGGGTTAATCAAATAATTCATCTTGCGCCACCAAGAGTTAAAGTTCCAAATATAACCCACCGACCTGGGAGAGTTAAGTCGCTAAACTCTGCGTTAGTTTAAGGTGGTAATCTACAAGGTGTAAAGTTTGTTGGAACGCACTAATCTCTAGAACTACCCCAGTCGGTTTTGAAAAATCTTTATGCATTATATAGCCCAATTTTTGAGAAAGGTTATTTAACATCACGCTAGGGCCATTAGGAGCCGAGCAAAAAGAAAAAAAAAATCAGAAAGAACGCTAAGCGCAAAAGAAGTAATAGCGTGGGCAGGCGATGCGATGCGATGTGACGGGGTGGGTCGGGGGGACAAGACATTTTACGCGGACGAAGTCAGAAGGTAAATGTCGAAATATATTGACGTTGTGAGGTACCGCTGACAGCTTATTTTGTATTTTATATTGTTCGACGTAAGTGAAAATTCGGTACTACATATTATATCAGCAGGCAATATATTCATGAATTCATACAAAAAATACAAATTATAAAACCTCAAAACTTCTTAAAACATATTTTTTCGTCTGACGTTGTGACGTTGCAGATTATGTATGGCTACCAGCGACCTCTTGTGGTATTTAAACGAAGCTTATGACGTAGATCTGTCCTTAGTAATGGTACTAAAGATCTCTACGTCATAAGCTTCGTCTGCCCACATTAAGGTGGTTGTGTACCTCTAGTTTAGTATTTCTAGAATAAACTTATTCTAATACTAATACTAATTTTATAATATATAATAAATTTGTTTAATTAATATCTTCCTTACAGTTTATACCTAATAAATTTTACTTAGGCACGGGTAAGTGTAGTCTCACATAAATAAAACAATAATATCTTAGGTTTACCTACAAACATCTATAACTACCTACCAATTCCGGGCTTACAGTATGGCGCCCAACGTGGGGGATACTGTAAACCTAAGATGTTAAGGCCTTCCTCTTATGCGGAAACAGTTCACTAAGGCCACGTGTCAGATACAAATTATATTCTGTTCAATCAAGGTCTGACATCAAGCGATTCACGTCTGTCCCCATACCTCCAGGTTCAGGCCAGATAAAATCAGCCACCTGTAATAAATAACCACCTAATTGCAACTAGGTCTCAAAGCTTCCGCGCTGGGAAAGAAAAAGATTGTAGTATACTCACAGCTTGATACGCCATAACAAATATGAATCCCATTTGTATTATCTGCACACCGTCCAAAATATCGCAGGAACGGGAATCTCAGGAACAGGTACAAGAAAAAACTACCTCCACGGAGGCATAGTGGTCGAGCGAAAAAATGTCTTCTCCTCACGGAATCTTTATTTCCGGTCTCCTGTTCTAGAAAGCAATCCCACAGACAATCCAGACATACAAGCAGAGTCTAATGGATTTCCGAATTCGATCACGATAATCATCTTCCTTAACCAGCTTTACAATTAGAGTACAAGTAGAGGGTAATAAATTTGGGATAATTATTAATTATTTATCAAACAATTAATAGCAGAATATTAATTGTAAAAACTTCTATTGTATTTTAAAGAATGAACCTAACGCCATCGCTACTGCCGGAATGGTACTAAGGACAGTTCAATAACATTAGCTTCGTTTTAATACCAACAGATGTCACTGACAGCCTGTTCCCAACTCAAAAAACAGTAATGTCAGGTTAACTAACCCGGTGTTAATTATTACTGGCGCAAGGCGTAATAAGAGTTGTCCGTTCACACAGACCGGCTCGGAGAGAAGAGTACATTTTTATCCCGTTTTAAAAAGAGTTTTGGGTCATTTAAATAAGGTTGATTTTCATTTCACTTCTTTTTTAAGCGACTTAAAAAAAGGAGGTTCTCTATTCCACCCAATGTTTGTATGGCCACGATTTTCTCAAAAACTAATGAACCAATTTTGATGACTCTTTCACTGACCTGATTCACATACTTTAAGGAAGGTTTGAGTATATAATACATTAGATAATATTCTTATATACGACGTTATGTGCATAAATGTACTGTATTTCCGGCATTTCTTAGCGGATTTTGATGATTTTTCTTTTCGTTCGTCTTGAGCATATGGTATTTTGTATATTCAGCTAAAAATGGAAATATATATTTATTTTAAAAAAAGTAAAAACCGACTTCAAAAATCTAAAACGAATAAAATAACTTTCATAAAAAAACTTAACAGCTTCGGAAGTCGGTGTCTTCAGTTCTTCAATGCACTAATAGCTTGGCACCGACTTTAGAAGCTGTTAAGTTTTTTTTTTAAAGTTACTTTATTCGTTTTAGTTTTTTGAAGTCGGTTTTTTCTTTTTTTAAGTAAATTTTTAAATGAGAGTGCTTAAGAGCCAAGCTAATGCGCTCAGTTTAAAACAATAATCAACCTTATTTCAATGACCCAAAACGCTTTTTCTAACGCGATAAAAATATTATATAAGTACTCTCCTTTCCTGTGTAAACGGACACTAAAATGTTAATTACTTATCTCCAAGTTTACTAACTCTACATTTATTCAATTAACCCGACTAAACGCGCAAGTCGGCCTAATTGTGTTAATAAAACTGTCAACGAATGCATTCACATTATTTGTTTCATTTTTCATTATCAGCGTAAAGTTTATTCCGAAATTAATGAACGAGCTTCAAACTTTTATAACGATTGTTGTAGCTGTCCGCCATTACCAAATAATAATAGGAGACTTTAAAACTAACTCGTAAACTTAGATTTATCGGTAATATTATTTTATGCAATTCTACTTGTTTACCCCTTGGGGGCTTTGTTTTTTTTTTTTTTTTTTTTGTGAGAGAAGTAGTTCCTCTTTTTTTTTCTTTCGAAATAATATATTTTTAGTTAACTGATGTCTGAAAAAACAATATAGTATTTGTCATTAACATTTTATTTAATTCCAATTAAAGTGGGTTCACACCCTATAAACACATCATGCTTTAAAGCAGCTCGTGGCTAAGTAATAACAACCGCACGGGTCGATCCATCAGGTTAAGCTACGCTTGCCGGGGTTGCTCCGTAGATGGGTGACCATCTTTACATACCGAGATTCCTCCGTGCCTCAGAAAGCACGTTAAGCCGTTGGTCCCGGCTGTCATTCGTGGATCTTTGGCAGTCGTTACGGGTCGTCAGAAGCCCGTAAGTCTGACACCAGTCTTACCAAGGGGTATTACCCAATAACTGGGTTGTGGAGGTCAGATGGGCAGTTGCTCCATGTAAAATACTGGTATTCAGCTGCATCTGGTTAGACTGGAAGCCGACCCCAACATAGTTGGGAAAAGGCTAGGCAGATTGATTGAAAACACATCATGCTTTAACTCTTTTATCACATTCATTTGATCGCTATGATACAAAATAGCAGAAATGGCCAAATTTCAAAGGGTATTTATTAATTTTCAAAGAGATCCAATAAAATCCATTTTTCGTACACTATTACACTGTTGGCCCGCCACACCGGGAACGAGACATCAACGAGAAAAAGCTGACGGGCGGTGCACAAGTAGCGACAGTACATATTATATAGCCGAATAATCTCGTTTCTCGTTGACGTCCCGTTCCCGGTGCGGTCGCCAAACAGTCTTAGTGTATTGGCCATTACTATTTTAACATAGAAAATGTTTTTCGATCGCTTCAGTATAGCCCCCATTTTCGCTCAGAGAGTAACATCGACTTGGTGTCGTGAGTTTTAGGGCTACATGAATGATTGAGATCTGAAAAGACGCGTATTAACAAGGACTACAATATGGTGAAAAAAAATTGAAAAGTCAAAACTTATCTTGAAAATCGCAAAAATGTGAAAAATTCGGTCAATTTTTAGGGTCTTTGGTCATAAAATCAACTATATCGCAAAAACTAAATGCAATATCGAAAAAAATTACAAAGCCCTCGGGGTTGAGTTGGGCTACATTTAACAAAACCGGACCTCTATATCACCAATAGTTTAGGCAGGAGGGTGCCCTTTGTGTGGCGTAATTTCCGCGAGCGCGCTCCTTATATGCGCGTCGCGTCGCTGAGTTGTTATAGGAGTGTTTAAGAGTTAGATCTTGAATTGTATCTGTATTTATTTGTACGTATTTTAATTTAATTTTATAATGATGTTATTTATGATTTAATTATTATTATTAATTTTGTTTTGCGATAGGTACTTAAAAAACTTCAAATTACTAATTAGAACAGTATATTTGAGACTAAAATTATTATTTCTATATTCATAACTATTTTGTACTCGCTTCGTTGTTGTTGTGTTAAACAAAAAATGATTTTCTTTTAAAAATAGTCTTAAGAATATTTCATTAAAGTTCAAAATTGCATGGCGTAATTTTCATCTTACGGATTTTTTACTTCTTGCATTTGAGCTCTATTACTTTAAAGTCTAAATCTATTAGATTAGGCATCGTATAAAATGAAAAGCCTGCCTAAATGCATTTTCAATGTATCCGAAAGTCGTGTAGAGCACGAGATCTGTGATTTTTTTTTTATTTCAAGAGACCCTGATAAACAAGAGTTCTGTTATGTATATATATATATGATACGATTAATAAAATCACATTATAGATTTAACAACATATGATACATAATAACCAGAAACATCAAACAACTCGTAACAACGCTAAACTTCATGTTTATATTTAAATCCAAAACCATAGTAGCGGTGTTCTACCGGTCTATTCTGTAAAAATCTCACCGTGAAAACATAGGTGAAGTGAGCTTGAAGTGAGTTGTCATTCCACCTGATGCTAGGGATTAACAGTACTGACAGCTCACTCCACGCTCACCTCACCTAAATTTTCACGGTGAGATTTGTACAGAATAGCACTGCTGGTTGCATTTAAAGTAAATACACTTTCGGACTCCTAAATCGAGTCAGTATGCAGTTTCTTTTTTGTATAAAGGTCTATGACTTTTTTAATGGTCATAAATTCGAACAATGACCATCATGATGCCATCATTTTGGTGTCCACAATGATGGCGAGTATGTCAGCTTAAAAGTGCATAAAAAAATATTTAACTAATCATTATTTTGATGCTTGAGGCCATGATACATGAAAAGGCACGGTGGCTCAATTAGAAGTCCTGAAGTGTATTTTTACTTTACTCGGAAAACGTGCAACTTGCATATAAAACATGTCACTTGTGATATAAATATTGCAACCAGGAATCGCATTTTCTGTTCCGACTTAAAATGAACTGAAATAAAACCCTCAACTAAATAGATTATGGACCACTTGCACCGCAAATCACTAAGTACGGTTAGCGCTAAACATATTTAAAACATCTTTCTATCTCTGTCATCTTCAAACGATTGAAAATAACAGAATTATGTTTAAACGCATTTAAAGATTTGTGGTGCAAGCGGGCCTTAGTATATTGTATACTAGCTTCTACCGGCGACTTCGTCCGCGTGAAATTTCTTGTTTTCCCGACCCAACCCGTTGCATCGCATAGCGTAGCCCGCCCGCGCGATTATGTACTCGGTTTCGCTTAGCGTTCATATTGACTTTTTTTTTCTTTTTGCTCGGCTCCTAAGGGTCATATCGTGATATTAAATAAAGTATTGCCTTCCTCAAGAATTGGGCTATAGTATTGCCTTCCTCAAGAATTGGGCTATGAAATATAAAAAGTATTTTTCGAGTTCTTTTTGTATTTGATAGCCCAATGGCCGACTGGTAATTCCAGAGATTAGAGCGTTCAACTTCAAATGAACAAAAACACAAACTCTTCAGCTTTATTATTAGTATATATATAATTTGATTACCATTAAAAATGTTATAGTGAGCCAACCTTAAAAGATAGACATATGCTATCGCAGACTTTTTTTTTACTTTTTAAGAGGAACAATTCCGTCATACATGTATATTCCGTAACTTTACGTCTTTAACCGTCTACGCAGCGCACGCAACGGAAACTCTCAAAAGGAATAAATTTGCCCCGTTATTGCAACATTTTTCATTGATGCAACGCTTCTATTAGGCGTAGCGTAATGTTATACAGCCTTCCTCGATAAATGGGCTATCCAACACTAAACGAATTTTTCAATTCGAACCACACTGAGCGTTCAACCAAACAAACAAACTTTTCAGCTTTATATAAGTTATAAGTTTTTTTTTTATATAAGTGTAGAAGTGTAGATACTATGTTTCATGTCACAGTTTAAGGGTTTATAACTTTCTGGAACTGCAGCAATATGATGAGGTAGGTGACAAGCAGGCCGACGAATTTGAACGGCAGCGAGATGTCGATGTTCAACATGCGCAGGAGTGAGAACGAGAGGTTCCTTGTCTCCGTCCACGCCAGCAGCGCCCGCGCCATGCCGCGACTCGCCTTATCTGAGAAGTTACCATCGCTATTAGTAGAAACGCCATACGCCTAGTCTTATCTCAACTATGATGAGTTCAACGTCCAGTATAACCCAAATAACTGACTTCTACCTGGTAATGGCAAACTCTCGTGTTTGTAAAGGTTCATAATCTAGTTTCTGTCGTAGGTATGCATTTCTTTTAAGTACCTACGAGAGATGTGCCTTTAGTTTTAAGACTCGCGGGCTTCTGACTACCCGTAAAAAGTTTTACAAAATGAGAATAAGGAAAATATTATTCTTATTATAAAATTTGTTTTAATATATTTATTAATATTCTTATTGTATTCTTTCTTGTAGGGACAAGCTGTATGTTAAAATATCCAATCAGCAAGGTTGCCATTTAGAGTACTAAAGTGAACATACCCATTTGGTTCTCATAAAGCCTTGAAGCAAGCAGCTCCCTAAGTCTTCGAACTTCGTTGTGAACTTTGTCTCCCAGCATGCACGGTGAGAACAGCGGTAACATGATGCCTGCCAGTAGCCCCACGTATGTGATCATGAATGTTAACGGCACCTGGAAGCCAGAAGCAAAAACATGAATAGAGCAGAGAAGAAAGAAAGAAGAGGCCTTATAGCTAGCGTAGTACTTAATCGCTTCGGCCATCATAGGCGCGCAGATTCTAATTTCATCCACACAGGTAACGGTATAGATTTTGGTGTAATCAGGCCTGAAGGTTGAACTTACCATAACTTACATACATGGTCAGTTCTTACTTCAGATTTGCTCTACCATACACTGTATGGTATGAAGCATTTAAAAAGGCGATATGAAGAAGAAAAAACTTACTTTAGATTATTAATTTATGTTCATGTTTATCTTTGTGACAAATTTTATTTTACTTACATCTTCCTTGATAATAGTCAAAGACACTCTGTAGCAGCAAGATAAAATGTTAAGGAAAGCCGAGACGATAGTGACCAGCAACTGAAAATAAAATATCATGTTGTAGTTCAAGCGCTAATTAGTTGATAATAAATCAGAGCCAGGGCCAATAGCAATATCTTACCTGCCATTTAACCGATTCAATCAAGTAATTGTACGCTTTGATCATGTTGTGGTACAGATTCATCACTTTATCCATGTTACAAAGAGTCTTGTTACTGTCTGCCTTCGAGTATCCAAACTGTTCAATGTTCAGGTTTTTTGTTATTTTACTGTTTGACAATGACAGTTCCATGTAATAGTTTATTAATCGTAGCCGCGGTAAGAGAAGGCTCAGCAAATGGCCACAAAAATTGACTTCCAAAACATGAATGATTGGGAATGGCATTATTCCTAAGTATAGGTCCTCCAGGCTAACAAAGATGAAAGGCAGCGCAAACACAAACACGACATATATTATCATAACAATTGTTAACATCAAGTTATTGATCGATGCTTTTCCAATACTCGGTCTGCAGCCAACTTCTTTATCAAACACATTCAACTCATTGTAATACCGATGTATTCTCTTGATTAACACTACATTGAATATCATGAAGAAGATGCACTGGAAATAGAATATGTAAACGATGATACTCAAGAGCTCCACATCGTGAAGCGTGACCAAGACAAGCGCGTAGAGTAGCGCCAGCAAGAGTGAGTATATAGCGGATAATATTATGAAACCAACGTGTACGTCCCCGAGAAGTGGCAGTCGAATTATACCAAAAGCTAGTTTACTGATTATGAAGATCTTGGATATGGGATCGATGTACGGTTTATCACTAGCGCTAAGATATGTGTTCACGAGAACCGATGGAGGCGTCATGTCGACTTCTAGACGCGTATACAAATGAGCTTTTAGCACCATACGACAACACTTTATAAAACATAGCGGGGACAAGTAATAATCTAATTCAAATGACAATATTATCTATAACTCATATCAAACAGAATATACCATTAAATTAATTAGAAGGGCTGTTGCCCTACACAACTTGACACACGTCGATGTAAATGAATATTGTGCATTACGAAATAATAGGAAAATACCGTCAAAATTTCCTTGTCACAACCTAAAATAAATAAAGCTAAATAAACAATAGGGAAACCGCGCTGCGCGGACTTTTTAAAAATCGATTTGCGCAATTTTCAAGATGCGTGGCGCAATTTCAAACTTGAAATGATGCTTTTTATTTTCTCTTTTACTACTACTACTCTTTGATTACTGTTCTAAAAAATGTTTCGAGTCGATTGCACCAAACTTACAGCCCGTTTAGTACCTCGATCTTAGGCTGCGTTTAAACGAATTCAAATGGAATTCATCACACGTAACATAAGATAGCATCAGGCAGGGAGACATAGGTGTTTGCGGTATCCACATTTAGTCTGCAAGTTACGTCCCATATGATGATTACGTTGGTTTCATTTCAAATCAGAGAGTCAATCTATGATTTATATATAATATATATATACTCTAGCATAAAAAAATCGCAGTTAAATGAATAGTAATGAACATAATTTTTCTTTTTATGACAACTTAACCTTTAATATAAAATAGGTATACAGAAACTTCACACATATCATATTATATTAACACCAAAGGAATCCAAAACCACTGTAGCTATGTTATGACATTCAAAATATATTTATTCTTCAGAAACGAGCTGTTCGAGCAATTTACCAGCTCGGTGCCAGAGTTTCTTTGAGAGATTTTTTTAAACAGATTGGTATTCTCACGGTGGCATCACAATTCATCTTCGCCAACATCTTATATATTAGACAAAATATACATTTATACACTAAAAACAGTGATATTCACAATGTTAACACCAGAAATAAGGGCAAATTACGTGCTCCATTTCACCGACTTCATAAGGTTCATAACTCATTTGTTGGGCTTGGTATATCTTTTTATAACAAGCTACCCTCTTCTTTGCTAGATTTGCCCTTTAATGCGTTCAAAGCTAAAGTAAAATCTAACCTTTGTTCAAAGGCATACTATTCTATCAACGATTACTTAAACGATAAGAATAGTTGGTCGCTGTGTTTAACTTAAGACAATGTTTATGTTCTTTCTCCAGAATCAGCATACCTACTGACAGGTTATATGAGTTCATATAATAATTTATTTTGTTTGACTCTCAAGGTCAATTTATTTTAATTTTATTTTTATTTATTATTGACATAATCTACTCATTTCAATGTTTATTTATTTTTTATGAGTGGTATTGCAATATGTGGTTAGCTAGTGACCTCGACAATTGATCATAGTTTTTCTTGCCCGAGCAACCGGCAGCAAGTTCGTCATGCTCCCTTAGATGTCACTGCTTGCGGTAGCGTCGGCGGTCGGGTTGTCTCCTTCCCTCAAATATGGCGAGGGGGGTAATGGCTGATCTTTGCGTTATACTCGTGAACGGGTGCTGCTTGTGGTGACAGGTCGTCTTGCTGACCTTGGTTTTGTTTTGTTGTTATTTTTGTTGTTGATTTTACTTCGATGGTCCTAGTTTATCATCTGTGACTTTGAGTTACGACTACATGTACGGCTATATGTAAGTGGGCACGCCCTTTATTACTGGAGGCTTTTATTTGGGTATAAAGTTCTGCTTACGTTTTTAGTTTTGTATTTTGTTTCTGCTTGAGTATAGTTTTCGATTATTTTTTTTTTTGGTATATTGGCGTGTGCTAGCTTACTTATAGCAAATAATTTAATTTAATGTTTTGTATTGCGTAATGTACGTAAATTATTATGCGCAGTGTTATATAGAATCATTTTTTTTTTTTTTTAACTGAACAGACAGCTGTGCTGCTGGGAAGTTTGTTGCGCCACTTCTTCTCCCCAGCTAAAGCACTAGGAAGTGGTGAAGGGCGGGCGTTTTTGGGGGACTGTCTTATGTAATTTTGACGTTCAAAAAGTGCTGATTCTCAGCCTAGTTTGAATAAATGACTTTTGATTTTGATTTTTGATTTTATGTTCATATTGCGTCTATTTTTATTTTTCACTTCACTCGGAAAACGTGCAATATCATAAAAAAGCACGTCACTTGTAATACCAGAAATCGCTATTGGACTAAAAGGGCAGATTATATTTCATGTTATAGTTTATGGGTTTATAACTTTCTGGAACTGCAGCAATATGATGAGGTAGGTGACAAGCAGGCCGACGAATTTGAACGGCAGCGAGATGTCGACGTTCAACATGCGCAGGAGTGAGAACGAGAGGTCCCTTGTCTCCGTCCACGCCAGCAGCGCCCGCGCCATGCCGCGACTCGCCTTATCTGAGAAATTACTAATACTAGGTACTATGTTATATAGCCACTGCCATCTAACTTCTATTTTAACACTGAAATTGAAATGGAATAATTATCAGTACCCTCCTTCTCACAGAGGGGAAGTCTGTGTCTAACTCTAAACATGAATGTATTCAAGTTAGCTCATTCATATTAAAAAATAGTAACTAATGGCATAACTCATGTTTGCCTTTCACATTTAGCCAAAATTCAACTAATAGTTTCCATGTTAATCATCGGTTGAATTAACTATGGATCAAAAAACCGGACCTAAGTGAAATATCTAATAAAAGTTGATTCAAGAATATTTGACTTTAATTATTAACCTACCATATAATTTAGAAATATTTATGTTAGTCTCTCTCTTATTTTTTTTTAGGATTAGTTGCTAAAAAACCAAATCCGTAAGTATATTAAGCTCTCCTTTACTGGTCTCTAGATAACATAATTTATTTTGATGGCCAGTGGGTATTAGATAAACAGTTGTGCCATTATCCCCCAGCGGTGGCCATAGGGAATGTTTAAAAATCCGTGTCGCTCTCCACCAGAGGTTGAATAATTTAGAAAGTTGTGACTCTGTCCTCCAGTGGTGGACAACGAGAATAATTTTTAAAAGTTGTTTCGCTGTCCCTCAGTGGTGGCCAAACAAGTGGTGGACTTTGGGAATAATCCAAAATAAATATCTGTGGTCACGTGACTGTAAATGAGAAATTCCATGTGTTTACAATTTACTCTTATAATTATTTAAGTGATAGCTGTTTGTCTGGAGTAATCTGTAAGAATGCATCAGTCAGTGTATCGGTGTTATGCCATTAGGAATACAGCACGAACGCAGGCGACCTAAATGGATAGTTTGTTCTAGGTAAACATACTCGTCCACAACTTCGAGTGTAGCGTCTCCTATCTTCATGAGAGTGGGTTACATGGGCATTTGACATGAACTTTGTCTTGGCCATGTTCATTTTAAGACCCACTCTTTTGGAAGCTCTATTGACGTCGTTGAGCATTGTACTGAGTTCCTCCATAGTTTCAGCCATGACTACTATATCGTCAGCAAACCGAAGGTGAGTGACTTACTCGCCATTGATGTTGATGCCTAGGCCTTTCCAGTCCAGAACCTTGTAGAAGTCCTCCAGTGCAACGGTAAACAGTTTCGGAGAGATAATGTCTACCTTTCTCACACCTTGCTGCAGAAGGATAGGTTTCGAGGTCTGGTCCTGGAGTTGGACTGAAATAGCGGCATTTTAACGGATACTCCATATAACATCGTTGAAAAGACTGCAATACAGGCCAAGTCTCGATTAAATCGAAGGCTTTCTCGTAGTCCACAAAAGCTTAGCAGAGAGGCAGGTTCGGCTCTTCGATCTTCTGTAATATTTTGGCTGCTGAGACCACAACTACAAACGTAGTATACAGGGAAGTTTTATAAAAATATGGCTGTTATATTAGTATATTGTGGTGTCTCACAACTTCCACACGATCAAAATCGCGGGCTGAAGCTTGTTTTTAATAAACGTAAGCATTATGCCTGAAAAATTGTCTTGGATATGAACCTAGGTACTACTGAATATTGTATAAATATACCTTCATATTCATGTATCTGCTTCCAGAACTATATAGTAAGCAAGGTTGCAATCGGAGATTTTAATACACCTTTAACCCTAATCCTAACCTATACAGGGTGGGCAGGAAAATAAAGAAGTACTAAAGTGAACATACCCATTTGGTTCTCATAAAGCCTTGAAGCAAGCAGCTCCCTAAGTCTTCGAACTTCGTTGTGAACTTTGTCTCCCAGCATGCACGGTGAGAACAGCGGTAACATGATGCCTGCCAGTAGCCCCACATATGTGATCATGAATGTTAACGGCACCTGGAAGAAAAACAAGAATAGAGCAGAGAAGAAACAGAGGTAAACAGAAACTATGGTTGCCATACTAATTACACTTAGCGGAAAGGTAAGTACAGTGGAGGGACAGTGCCATGACAGAGTAGCGCAGTGCTATCAGCCGAGTGCTCTGTCTTATGCCTTGATCACACGTACCGAGTAGACGGGTGAGACAGTGCCCTCGGCCCAGTGCTCGGTACGTATAAACACATCACCGAGTGCTCGGCCGAGTTAAAAGGCGAAACAGTCACTCAGACGGACCCTGTTATATTCACTAGACTGAGTGCCCAGTCCCGCGCTTCCCCGCGCTGACTCGCTTGCCCACTCGGCAGGTATAACCATGCACACCGGTGCGTGCTCGCCACTCGCCACACTCACAACGCTCGCAGCACGCTACCGTGCAATTTTTAACTATCTCTTTGCGATCCATTGTCTCGCTAGTCTGAAGCGTCGAAACTGAACTGACTGACTCGGTGCCAAGTTAAAAATACGTGTAAACACTCGTCCACCCACCTCTTTCAGCCTAGTATCATTTTGCTGTCTCGCCCATATACTCGGTAAGTTTGATCAAGGCATTAGCATACTACACTCCCTAAAACTTTGTACAATGATTCACCAGATTTATTAAATATATTTTATATTAAACTTACATCTTCCTTGATAATAGTCAAAGACACTCTGTAGCAGCAAGATAAAATGTTAAGGAAAGCCGAGACGATAGTGACCAGCAACTGAAAATAAAATATCATGTTGTAGTTCAAGCGCTAATTAGTTGATAATAAATCAGAGCCAGGGCCAATATCAATATCTTACCTGCCATTTAACAGATTCAATCAAGTAATTGTACGCTTTGATCATGTTGTGGTACAGATTCATCACTTTATCCATTTTACAAAGAGTCTTGTTACTGTCTGCCTTCGAGTATCCAAACTGTTGAATGTTCAGGTTTTTCGTTATCTTACTGTTTGTCAACGACAGCTCCATGTAATAGTTTATTAAACGCAGGCGCGGTAAGAGAAGACTCAGTAAATGGCCACAAAAATGTACTTCCAGAATATGAATTATTGGGAAAGGCACCATCCCTAAATACAGATTCTCTAGGCTAACACAGATATGAGGCAGCGCAAACAGAATCACAATGTAAAGCATCATAACAATTGTTGACATCAAGTTCCTTATCGACGCTTTTCCAATCCTCGGTCTGCAACCAACTTCTTTGTCAAACACATTCAACTCATTGTAATAATGCTGCATTCTTCCGATTGACACTACATTGAATATCATAAAGAAGATACACTGGATACAGAATATGCAAATGACAATATTCAAGGGATATGCGTTTAAGTTATCGTGCACAACGTATCCGTAGGAACAAGCCAGTAGGAGTGAGTACATAGCTGAAATCATCATGTAACCAAAGTGTATGTCCCCAAAAAGTGGAAGACGAATAGTACCAAACGTCAATTGACTCATAATGAAGACTTTTGATATAGGATCGATGTAGGACTTATCATTGCCGCTGAGATAAGTGTTAACGAGAACGGACGGAGGCGTCATGTCGAGAACTAAACGAGTCTAGAAATGACTTTTGAGCACCTCACGACAATAAAACAGCGGTGACAGGTAATAATCTAATTCGAATGACAATATATCGGACGCAATAGGTACCACCCATTAAATTAATTAATTAGATGGTATGTTCTACATAACATACGTATTACAAAAGTACCTGTCAATAAATATTTATTTATCTACATATAGGAAAATATGGTTAAAATTAGAGAAGAACCGGCGTTTCCCGTTACAACGTAACGTTCGTTTGAAGTCACACAATTCCACATTCGAACTGATGTTATTATTATTTTATCCCCTTCCTAAATTCAGACAAAAAAGCCGACCAAGTGCGTGTCGGACTACGCACAATGAAGGGTTCCGTAGTTGGAATGAATTTATCCCAAGAACAAACTTAACATTGTAGTTGAAAAACATGTTCTCCTATACATTCCAACTGCAAATGTAAGTTTGTACGCACAGTATTGAGAGATTTACCATGTTATTTTAAGACCATAGACTTGTTATAAGTTTCCTATAATCTATAGGTATAGAATTATTTTCTGTATTTTTTTTTTTCCAAAATGTTAGACTAGGTAGGTTCTAGACCATTTACGTCTGTTTTCCTAAATAACTTGAAAACAATTTATTTTAAAATTATAAAAAAAACAGTAAGCCCTTTCATTTGATATGTCACACGGTACAGTTTGTAAAACTTTTTTTTTTTAAATTATCTTACTACATTCAAAATTCACTTATATTCTTTACACTTCCGTATTTGGGTCACAGAAATTCATACGTTTACCAAATTTCAACTTTATCGGTCGGTTAGATTTGGAGCAAAGGTTGTGACAAACGGACAGACAGACAGACACACGAGTATTCCTATAATAACGGTCCCGTTTTTTCCTTTTGAGGTACGGAACCCTAAAAATTAGGACAATCGTACACGGTCGGGATTTTTTTTTTGGGTATTCAATTAGGGTCCTACGTAGAACAGATACTACGTAGAAATTTGAATCCAAGAGCAAAACAAAGGCTAAGCTTTCGATTTTCATCTTTCTTTTGATTTCCGTTAAATTCAGATCTGGATGCTATGCTTATGCAGATCTGGAAATAATTTTGCGTAAACATTATGTACCTTTTAAGTAAGTATTAGCTTAGTTTCGCGTATTATTATTAAAATGCACTTTTTCACCTTATATTGCTGCAAGTAGCAAAAATACGGACTTTAAAATACGGACCTACAAAATGTCTGATTAATGTCAAATGACTTTAATCTTTTCTTCCTGTTTTGCTAATTATTTTCCCGCTCGTATTATTTGTCACAGTTGTATCTCATAATGTTCACTCATTTTACAAATATGATTATACTCTTGCTCTTGCATGAGAAAATATGAGATTGTGTCCTCTCGGCTCTCATAACAATTAGGAATAAAAAAGTGTCCTCCTCCACCCAACTCTTTGTTCCCCACTTCAGTGGGGAACCACTTCAAATTAACTACAAAAAAGTTATAAAAGCCTTTGTTTGTCCATGGGGTGAACCCGCCCGTTGTCACCGTAAAGTTATTATGTCGCTTTCTACAATAATGGAAGGGAAAATTGTTTATCTACTCGAAATAAGTACCCTTTTGATTTACCGATGAGAAAAATTTTCCGCTTCCTCTTATGGTGATTTTAGGTTTCATATATTTACTTTTTTAAAAAAAGTAAAAACTTACTTCAAAAACCTAAAAGGAATAAAATAATTTTAATAAAAAACTTAACAGCTTCTGAAGTCGGTGCAAAGCTAAGGTGCATTGAAGAATTGAAGACACCGACTTCAGAAGCTTTTTATGAAAGTTATTTTATTCCTTTTAGGTTTTTGCAGCCGGTTTTTACTTTTTTTTTAAGTAATTTTTTTTTTCCATTTTTAGTTTTATAAAATTACATAAACCCAAGACGAACGAAAAGAAGAATCATTAAAATCCGCTTAGAAATGCCGGACATACAGTACATTTATGCATTTGTACATAAGAATAATTACCTAATGTATTATGTACTTAAACCTTTCTGAAACTACGCAGTTCACGTTAGTCAAAGAATTACCAAAATTGGTTTATTAATTTTTGAGAAAATCGCGGACTTACAAACATACATACATACGGGTCGAATACAGAACCTCCTTTTATGAAGTCGGTTAAGTAATTAGCTTTTATATCGACTGTCCCTATTAACAATGTCGGATATACATTTTTACCAATATTCACTTTTTTGCATAAATCGAATTACATTTTTTTTTTAAATCTTCACTGTCAAAACAAACTTTGAACTGAGGGTAGTTCAAAGTTTGCCCTAACGATAAAAAAGAATCTTTATGATATTACCAATGTCAGTTCTGTGAAAAAGACCACTGTTCAGTAGGGACTAAACAGTAGTGTCCCTGCAGAACCGACATTGTTAATAGGGACGGTCGATATGTACTTTTGTTTTATAATTTCTGGGCCGGATACGTTTGCCGCATGTCGAATGAGTCATGGGACAAATCTACCACAATGTGGGTCCCGGAAAACGTCCGGCCACATCGAAGCAGACCCAGGAGAAGATAGCGGGAAATGCTTGACACTTACAAACAAGACCAATCCTTGGTCTACACTAGCTCAAAATAGAGAGGAGTAGAAATGAGAAAGGGAGTCTTTTGCCCTGCAGTAGGACAACATAGGCTAAATAAATAAATACATTTCTTCCTTTTACTTTGACCTTGAAAAGCACCTAACTATAATTCGTTGCATATCATGTAATTGTATTTCTCCACTCCCCTGAAAATATATAATATCTATGTCCTCTTTTATCATTCAAAGTAAATAAAAAGTGCTAGCAAGCCCGTTAAGAAACCCATATTTCAAAGAAAACAAGCGCTATACATGAATGCAACAAATAGCAGCTGAGTATGCGCATATGAAGTCCTATATTGTTACTTTGAAACTGAACTGTTTGTGCCGTAAGTAAGTTACAGTGAACCGAGCGGATACAACGTAGTTTTAAATTAAATATGAGCCAGCCCTAGAGCACTCCACGAGTCCACGGCTGAATACATACAGATGAGCTCCATTTATAAGCTTTACATGCAAATCTAAAAGTATACAATCGAATATAGGTGCAGCAGTGCTATTCTGTACAAATCTCACTGTGAAAACTTAGGTGAGGTGAGCGTGGAGTGAGCGTGTCAATAGTGCCAATCCCTAGCATCAGGTGGAATGACACCTCCCTTCAAACTCACTTGACCTAAGTTTTCACGGTAAGATTTTTACAGAATAGACCGGCAGGAAGAAAGGTCAGACAGTGCTATTGTACCGTAAACTGCACGCCCATGGTAACAATATGACATTCATAAGTAGTGCCTTTATTTTCATAGCAGTAAGGTCGGTTTTGTAGTTCAAGTGTTACTAGTGACGTTGACGGTACACTATGCGGGCTTCCACTGTGCTAGCGGTATTTCGATATCACTAACGTTTACGAGCCAGCTAACGTTGCGTTTTCATACCATGAGGGAAATAATATATTTCTGCTCTGTAATTACATAGAAAGCAGTTCTGCAATTGACTAAGATAACACACTGTATAAAAACATGATGTTTTTTTATTCAAATACATATTTGTTTTTAAAACTCGTTTTTAGACCGTGCAGAAATACACCGAGGAACGATTTTTGAAACAGCAAGTGAAACAGCGGATTACAAGTTTGTTTACGAATACAGTCGCTATACAGGCAGCTAGTACCTGGGCACGCCACAATTGCGGCGATAAGTCCCCTTTTTGAAGAGTGGTTGGAGAGGCGTCACGGCATCCTCACCTTCCGCCTGACGCAGGTCCTCACCGGACACGGTTGCTTCGGGAGGTTCCTGTTCCGGATCAGGCGGGAGGAAACGCCCGGGTGTTACCACTGTGTGGGTCGCCCGGAGGACACGGTGGAGCATACGGTGGAGGTCTGCCCGGCTTGGGCAGAGCACCGCCGCGTCCTCGCGGAGGCGATCGGCGGCGGCGATCTCTCGCGTCCGGCCCTGGTACAGGCCATGGTACGGAGCGAGAGTGCATGGGAAGCCGTCACCTCCTTCTGCGAAGCAGTAATGCTCGCGAAGGAGGAGGCTGAACGCGTGAGGGAGAGGCAATCTTTGCGCCCTCACGCCCCTAGTCGCCGCAGGAGACGCCCTGGGCGTCGGGAATCGATAGCCGATTCCCGGCCACCGTAGGCGCGGGCTTGCGGATGGCGAGCAATGGGTAGCTCGCCGTCCGGTAAGGACCAGGCCCGGGTCGACGGCGCGTTGTGTTCCACGCGCGCCTCAAAGAGATGTCAGCACTAGCTGAAGGGGTCCGCTAAGGCCGATGCCCGCCAGGGTTGCGGGTTGTTCGAAAGAGTTACCGTGGCCCTGGCACAGGCAACTGAAGGAACACGGGTGGGTTTTAGTCAGTAGAAGTCTGACACGCCCTCCCGCTTCACCCAGAGCGGGAGAAGTTATTTGATGATTTCCCACCCAAAAAAAAAAAAAAAAGGCAGCTAGTACCTATACTTACCCAGTACCTACATATATACATTATAAAAATTAAAAAAACTTTTTCCAAAAAAAAAAAAACAACCGCCTTCCAAATAAAACACTACAAAATGAATAATAACTTTAATTTTGGAGGTCGGTGTCTTTGGATCTGTATTTAAGTTTTTTGCCACCGACTTCCGAAATTAAAGTTATTATTACTTTGTAGTGTTTTTTTGGAATTCAGTTGTTTTTTTTTTTTGTTTTTTATATTGTAACTTTTTAGTGGGTCAGTTTGTAATTTATCCAAGTTACAATAACATAATGGCAACTGCTCATCACCTTTCACAAAATATTGCTTTTCCCGATGCAGGGACGTTAATTGTTGAGGAGTTTTCCTGGTAAGTAGGTACCAGAAGAACTCCACATCACTATTGTAACGAGCATAAATTACTTAGCAACCATTATTTAAGCACCTAATCGAATCGCAACCCGTGAAATACTTATTACTTAGTAGTTCCGGTGGCCATCTGTGATCTTCATCATCAGTTCCACTTGACCAAATGGTGCTTTCCAAGAACAAATGCACGAGTTACTATAAAAATACCCAAATCACTATATGTGCCTATAATATTTGAAGAGTTCCTTCGATTTCTCCAAGCATCGTCAGATCCTAACCTGATGACAACGGGACCAACTAGAAAGTATACCCTTTCAAACAAAAAAAGAATTTTCCAAATCAGTCCAGCCGTCTTCGAGTAATCGGAAAACATACATAAATAAAAAGATTCCGACGAACTGATAACCTCCTCCTTTTTTGAAGTCGGTTAATAAGGCCGTACATTTTTTTTTAAATTCAGTCAGTCGTTCTTCAGATTATTATATACCAACAAACACCATTGTTGTTTACCAATACATAATTCATTTTTGTTATTGACCGTTATTGACCTACCAACTGGAAATTTCAGCGGAACCTTACATTTACATAAATCTAAAACAGACACCGAGAATAATATTATGAATCACGTGAGTTGAGATACTTGGATATAAACATACAATATGTATGAGCTTGCCGTAACACAACAGAGGTGGAAATACGTAACATTGCAATGATTTTGTAGGCTCACGGAACATCAACAGAGTGAAATTGAAAATAAGCTGTCAATAATATTGCGAACGCTCTGCGGAGCGCTTTGGGAGCGCTGTCGGTCAATCAATCTGCCTAGCCTTTTCCCACTATGTTGGGGTCAGCTTCCAGTCCAACCGCATGCAGCTGAATACTAAAATTTTACATGGAGCGACTGCATATCTGACCTCCACAACCCAGTTACTGGGTAATAATACGATACCCCTTGGTAAGACTGGTTGTCAGACTTTCGGGCTTCTGACGACCCGTAACGACTGTCATAGTTCCACGAATGACAGGCGGGACCAACGGCTTATCGTGCTTTTCGAGGCACGGAGGAGTCTGGGTATGAAAAGATGGTCACCCATCCACGGACCAACCGCGGCAACCGTAGCTTAACCTGATGGAACGACCCGTGCGGCTGTTATTACTTAGCCACGAGCTCCTCTTTAATAGCCATCTGTTTTGTATAATAATTTCAGTCGTACGCGAGATCATGAGCATGCAAATTCAGTTTACGAAAGTGAACGGAACTGCCTCTGTAATACAACATTGAATTCTGTATCTCTATGCGGTATAAAATTCTCAGATTTTCTGCAGTTCTGTGTAAGTCCCTGTAGCGGGTATAACTATTTGTTTTGTTTATTCTTCGTAATCTTTTTCGTACTTTTAGGAACTCTTAATATGGTTATTATGAGACTTTTACGTTATTAAAAACTTAAAATATGGTAACCCCGTAAAAGTAAATGTAACATCCACACAACAAATTATTTAACTAATACAATACCTACGTATGCTAAGTATTAACAAGAAACAAAAGTTATGAACTCAACATTCACTAAAATCAGACCGTAACACCGACTTAGCTACTTTTTGCGCAGATTTAGTATCTGACAAAGGATATTCTACAGAGGTAAGAGGTATCTATTGTCATTGGGTAGAACGCTAAGGTTAGTCCTTTATATTCCGGAGAAAACATTTGACCCCTCAGATTCAGATAACTTTATTTGCCCTCGTCTAGGTATGTAAAGATGGTCACCCATCCACGGACCAACCGCGGCAAGTGTAACATAACCTGATCGATGGACCCGTGCGGCTGTTATTACTTAGCCACAAGCCCCTCTTGCGAGCGCTGTCGGTACACGGGATAAATGAAACTAGTTCATGGAATAACTTGGTTGATTATTCCTAGAGTAGGTCTCCCTATTTATTAGTCTTCCTCTTTGTAATAGGTTCTACGTTATACAATTTTGTTCTAACTTGTCGGCTGTGCGCCGCCAATCTGACAAGTCAATTAGTTATACTCTTTGGTCAAAATAATTTTTTTGTTTTCACTTCAATGTTTGTCTCATAATCTATTCTTTGAACCTAAGGAGGTTGTATGCTAGAACACTTCTGGTTAAAGCCTCTACAGTACTCGGGAATCGGGGAATCGGGGGCTGAGGAAGCGGGCGGTTTTCAAGCACATACAAGGAGGATGAGGAGGAGGATAGATCCTATGAGGATAGCATTTGCTTTCATATATTATGAAATAATTAAAACCACCCGCTTCCTCGGAGCTCGCGAGCGGACTGTACCTATGACTATTCAATTTCTGATAAAAACACTGTATTTCTAAATTACATTTTGGGCTGATTAGTTCACCTATCATTAAATTAATAACTATTGAGTTTATATATCTTCTTTGTACATTGAGTATACGTATATATATATAGAAAAATAGATAAACAACTGCCTCGTGTCTTAGTATCAAGGGCGAGTACAAATGGTTTTAGGCTACAGTCGTAGTAGAGAAATAAAGATCTGGAAAAAGAAAAAAGGGAAGGAAGTAGTAACAATGCGCTGCCTACGTAGTTGTGATGTAACATCGAAATTAAAAGCTAGTTTATTACCTACAGAAAACCACACCACCACAAAGTTCCGACAAAACAACAATCAAATCTACATCTAAAACCGATTACCGAGAACCCAATCAAGAGATAGCAGAGCAACATATAGTAACGAAATCAAGCCAAAATATGATGATATACGATAGATACGATACGACTAAACGCGGTAACAAATAGACGGTTTCCTATCGTTGTGGCGGCTAATACGGGAAACAAGCGCTTCTGTCAGCAGCCTCAATCAATCATACGACGCCACGGGACACCCCTATATGATGAATCTTGAACAATCTATAGCTTTTATTGCGAACTAGCTTTATCCCGCGGCTTCACCCGCGTCATTTCGGAAATTATCCCATGAGAACTTACTACCGTGATAAAAAGTAGCCTATGTGTGTGCCAAATTTCATTCAAATCAGCCGTTTTTGCGTGATTCAGTAACAAACATCTAAACTTTTACATTTATAATAACTACCGAAATACGGTTGACTCTCGATGAATTTGTAAAGAATATTTGTCACTTGACAATTATTATTTTATTTGTTTAATAGAAGATTCATTCGATTTTCATATTTATTCACTCTTCTCTGTGAATGTGGGTATAGGTAGGTACCTACTAATAAAATTTGTATCTACCTATGTCTTTAAAAATTATTGATGTGAATAGTTATAAGACTAATAGAGGAGCTTGTGGCTAAATAATAACAGCCGCACGGGTCGATCCATCAGGTTAAGCTACGCTTGCCGGGGTTGGTCCGTGGACCATCTTTACATAAGTACCGAGACTCCTCCGTGCCTCGGAAGGCACGTTAAGCCGTTGGTTCCGACGGTTATTCGTGGATCTTTGACAGTCGTTACAGGTCGTCAGAAGCCCTAAAGCCTGGCAACTAGTCTTACCAAGGGGTATTACGCAGTTCCTGGGTTGTTGAGGTCAGATAGGCAGTCGCACCATGTAAAATACTGGTATTCAGCTGCATCCGGTTACACTGGAAGCCAACCCCAACATAGTTGGGAAAAGCCAAGGCAGATCGATTGAGTTATAAGACTAATAACATGCTACCGGTCGCTGGCTGGCTTGCTCGGCGTGATAACTGGTGGTCATTTCCACCTCCATAAGTAGTGCCCGGTGCGCAACAATGGACTGCCATAATAAAGAATAAAGTACCGTAGTAAATATATATTATGGTATCATATTTTTGGAAAACAAAGCTGACAGTTGCTAGGGAGTTTGTAACAACGGTGAAAGGTGATTTTGTCTGATTTTCAATTCTATACATCTATACTCAGTTCAAGAACGCGCTCAGGGCTGTATTGGGGCTGCCTCGCTACTGCAGCGCCTCAGGTATGTTCGCTGAGGCGCGCACCGATTGCTTTCACGCGACCATGCCAAGCGGGGCGCGTGCCTGCTGCGTAGGGCGTGGGGCGCATCAATTCCGTCCTGGCGATGACCGCGGACCGGATAGACTGCCCATACATACGGCACTGTTGTGATAGGCATGTTGCCGTCAGCAAGGCCGGTGAAGTAACAGTTTGTTTTTATTTATATTATCCTTTTTATTGTGTTTTCTGTATTTGTGTGTACCTGTGTATTTTATTCTAATGTATTTTATTTTTATTTATACTATACATATTTATATTTTAGGAGCTCGTGGCTAAATAATAACAGCCGCAAGGGTCGTACCATCAGGTTAAGCTACGCTTGCCGGGGTTGGTTCGTAGATGGGTGACCATCTGTAGATACAGAGACTCCTCCGTGCCTCGGAAAGCACGTTGGTCCCGGCTGTCATTCTTGGATTTTTGGCAGTCGTTACGGGTCGTCAGAAGCCCGAAAGTCTGACAACCAGTCTTACCAAGGGGTATCGTATTACCCAATAATTGGGTTGTGGAGGTCAGATAGGCAGTCGCTCCATGTAAAATACTGGTATTCAGCTGCATCCGGTTTAGACTGGAAGCCGACCCCAACATAGTTGGGAAAAGGCTAGGCAGATCGATGTATATTTAAGGAATTTTGTTACATTGGTTTTATATTCGTATACCAATGCTGATAAAAAGCAGTTGTGGGCCAGTGGTAACGGTCGCGACTTACGAATTGCAGCTCGAAAGTTCAAACCCTGACAGTCGTTTTACTTTGTGTACATTATTTCATGATCACTGCACTCAAAACGGGGAAAACATCGTGAGGAAACCGGCCTGTCCTAGAACCAAAAATTCGAAGACATGTGACATCTACCAACCCGCACTGGGCCCGCGTGGTGAATGGCGGCCCACACCGACACCCTCTCACAGAGAGGAGGTCTGTGGCCCAGCAGTAGGAACATTATAGGCTAATTAGTTTATGCTATATCAATGTAAAATATTAATGTAATGAAGAATATTACATTATGGTAGCTAAAACCACCGAAATCTACAATAGGTACTTATTTTCTAATATTTATTATCAAGATTTTGTTGCAAAATAATTTCCTAACGCGGATAAGCTCGCACGCTCACAGCTATTACACAATACGTACCCTGTGCTATAGGTATACGTAGGTACATTTAACATAATCACTTTATCGACGTTGGCTCCGTGATTGATGCACATTTAAAGCGGCTTCCCACTTCCGGATAGATATTGGAAATATGTATATAAAACATTTCGGTTTGGCTGAGTTTAATACGGAATCATGAATCGGGAATCAGAGGGAAATAGATACGGATTTAATTACTTTGCCATTGTGACAAATAGTGGTGTTGTGTCGTGTTTTGTTTCTGAGTAATATAACAATTATGTCTAAAGGTAAGGGTAGGCTCTTTTGAAAAAAATCTTTATTATGTACCCCAAAGATAAGGGAGCTTAGGATACTATCCGACGGGTTTATACCCAAGTAAACCAAGACATAAAAACCCCGAGCTATATAACAAAATCGCGTTCGACATTAAAACGTTTGTAACAGAAGAATACGCCACTGTATTTCATTATGCCCTTTGTGTTGATTTTATGCTACGAAAAAAGTCAGTTAAAATTCTCATCCAAAAACTCCATTATGCGAACAGAAATTTGCCTAAACGCGTCCTTGACTTATAAACACTTCGAATCCAGGTGAATGGAAAGCGGCGCAATAAAATTTATCTTTAATAAAAATCGAAGTCCAATTATGTGGGTATTATAAAACCGTATTCATAGAGACGGCAGCCCAACGCTGAGTCAAGGAAATTGGAACCGCAAATAAATATCACAAAGTGTGGAAATTGGAAACCGTAACTTTTTTGTGTTGCCCTCCGGTACCAAACATAACATGTCGCTCGTACAAAATAAATATGTTTTCCGCAAACAGAGAGCGGCGACATGTGACACCATCTTTCAATCAACAACACTTTTGACTTTCGCTTATGGAAAGGAAAACGATCATCCATTATCAGGAAGTACTCGGTCGGATGCTTCCTTCTTCCGAATCTTCTTTCGAACAGTTTGTAGTGTAACAAAAGTTGTTTCAAACTTATTATTATTATTACAGTGCACTGTATTTTATGCTCGTCTAGGTGCCTTTTGTTCGTGTTAGTTACGAGCTATGGTAGCGCAGTGGTACGGCCACGGCTTACGAGTTGAGGTCGTGTGTTCGAACCCAGGCAGGCGCTTTACTTTGTGTAAATAATTTCATCACCATATTGCTCTCAAAACGGTGAAAGAAAACATCGTGAGGAAACAGGCATATCCTAGAACCAAAAATTCGAAGACCACATGTATTATACGAATACCACATATATACTTTGTACAGTATTATATTATTTTAATTTATTGTGAATGTGAAGACTATGTAGGTCATTGCTTTTTTTGTTTGTTTTATTTTTTCTCTCAGTTATTTTTAATCATCGTCTGGCAGTTTAATTTATGCGGCCTACCCCAAGGTCCTTTCTTTGGTATTGTTCGTGGAATCGTTGAGCTCCTTAAGTTCTGAGTTGAGCTGCGCGATTACTGACAAATGCGTGCACTGACTGGACAGGTCCTCTCAATCTGTGTGGTTCTTTCCTCAAAAGACCATTTCAGACACCAATCTACATGGTCTTCACATGAAGTGACCAAGATTATGTCTGGACTTTATAAGAGACTGTGACCTCTGAGTTTGTTTCGGCCTTTCTTCTCAGAGTAGTCAGATAGGAAACGCCGACCTCATCTAGTTTAAAAAAAAAAAAACATGATTGACTTGTAAAAGTGTTTGTACAAACCTACTTACAGAAATAAAAATCATTTATCATTTATTCGAATTTTCGGTTCTAGGATATTCCGGACATCTACCAACGCGCGCTGAGTTCGCATGTTAGATTACAGCCCGCTCACACAGAGAGGGGCCTTTTTTTGTTTTTTTTTTTCTCTGGGACCCAGCAGTGGGAACCTTATAGGCTGATTATGCTTATGTTAGTTACAATACTGACTCGCAGAATAGTAATATGTAGCATGTTACTTGGTGTAATTTCAGTATCTCTTTTGTTTTTTATTTGTGATGGGTTGGCTCTTGACTTTAGTCTAGGTTAGTCTAGGTGACAGAGACAGAGTCGACGATGGAGTGAGCTTACCCAGAAGAAGCCTGTACACTCTCACTTTGAAGAGATTAGGGTTGTATGCGTTCGGAAACACAGACGCAGGTAGTGAGTTCCACTCCTTTGCTGTGCGCATTATAAAAGACATTTGGAAGCGCTTAGTGCGAATTGGTGGAATAGCAACCAGGTAGGGTATCTATATAAAACTAGCCCTGCCGCGCTATATAAAACTAGCCCTGCCGCGCTATATAAAACTAGCCCTGCCGCGCTATATAAAACTAGCCCTGCCGCGCTATATAAAACTAGCCCTGCCGCGCTATATAAAACAAGCCCTGCCGCGCTATATAAAACTAGCCCTGCCGCGCTATATAAAACTAGCCCTGCCGCGCTATATAAAACTAGCCCTGCCGCGCTATATAAAACTAGCCCTGCCGCGCTATATAAAACTAGCCCTGCCGCGCTATATAAAACTAGCCCTGCCGCGCTATATAAAACTAGCGCTGCCGCGCTATATAAAACTAGCCCTGCCGCGCTATATAAAACTAGCGCTGCCGCGCTATATAAAACTAGCCCTGCCGCGCTATATAAAACTAGCCCTGCCGCGCTATATAAAACTAGCCCTGCCGCGCTATATAAAACTAGCCCTGCCGCGCTATATAAAACTAGCCCTGCCGCGCTATATAAAACTAGCCCTGCCGCGCTATATAAAACTAGCCCTGCCGCGCTATATAAAACTAGCCCTGCCGCGCTATATAAAACTAGCCCTGCCGCGCTATATAAAACTAGCCCTGCCGCGCTATATAAAACTAGCCCTGCCGCGCTATATAAAACTAGCCCTGCCGCGCTATATAAAACTAGCCCTGCCGCGCTATATAAAACTAGCCCTGCCGCGCTATATAAAACTAGCCCTGCCGCGCTATATAAAACTAGCCCTGCCGCGCTATATAAAACTAGCCCTGCCGCGCTATATAAAACTAGCCCTGCCGCGCTATATAAAACTAGCCCTGCCGCGCTATATAAAACTAGCCCTGCCGCGCTATATAAAACTAGCCCTGCCGCGCTATATAAAACTAGCCCTGCCGCGCTATATAAAACTAGCCCTGCCGCGCTATATAAAACTAGCCCTGCCGCGCTATATAAAACTAGCCCTGCCGCGCTATATAAAACTAGCCCTGCCGCACTATATAAAACTAGCCCTGCCGCGCTATATAAAACTAGCCCTGCCGCGCTATATAAAACTAGCCCTGCCGCGCTATATAAAACTAGCCCTGCCGCGCTATATAAAACTAGCCCTGCCGCGCTATATAAAACTAGCCCTGCCGCGCTATATAAAACTAGCCCTGCCGCGCTATATAAAACTAGCCCTGCCGCGCTATATAAAACTAGCCCTGCCGCGCTATATAAAACTGCTCTGCCCGCGACTTCGTCCGCGTAAAATGTCTTGTTCCCTCGAGTTTACCGTATCGACGGGATGAACATTAAATGTTTGACAGTTACGAAACCCGTGAATATTTTGTAATTGAATTTTTTCTTTTATTTTTTTTTTTTTTGTCAATTTTCCAATGTCTTTCATAATTATTCTGCTATTCGAGACGGAGACAAATACAACAAAATCGGTCGAGCCGTTCTCGAGTTATAAGTGTTCGAACTAACCCGACTATGTTCTAAATATTAGAAATAGTTAATGTAATAGTTAAATGCTGGTTAATGTTGCTGGCTTAAAGTTAGGCGCCGTCTAAAAAAAACCAATAAGTCCAATGTAAGTAAAAAGCTTCGGTAACTTCGGACAAGTTGCGCCGGACTTATGAAAAATTTAAGATTACTCTGAAGTTGGCTATCTCGAGTCAAAGACATGAATAATCAATCAAAGTATCAATATGAAATCTACTTAATAAAGTATTTTCATAATGATATTCGTGTCAGTAAAACCTTTTACCTCGACAACCGTCTAATATCAGCTAAAACGATTTTTTTTTTATTTCTACTAAGTATTTAACAACTTCCACGCATACAGTCTATTTCCCCACGAATAAAATTATTATATACGTACATACCATATGCACAAGTATGTAAACGAGTACATAAGTAAGCATTTCTTCCGCATTTGTGTTGCCCCAGAAACGCGATCTGTTTGCCAAAGAACGTGACAGCGGCGCGATGAACGAATGCCGCTGGCAAAATCTCGCGAAAGGATTGTTCTTATACTTTGTACTCACGGTACACCACATACTCACAAGTAATACATTTTACAGAATCGTTTAGCGAGATAAAGTTACCGTTGTTGTTTATTTTGGTTAACACCTTCGAGCACAAAGCCCAAACTGCAGCTTAAAAACTGGGCATCCTAAATAGCGTGAAGCGATACTTTACGCCTGGATAGCTTACGGAGAGCGCTACATCCAAGTTGGTCGCAGTTACTCGGCTATTTAGTATTTTTAGGTCCCTAAAATAGGAATTATTCCAGTAGGAATAGGTCTAATAGGAATTTATTATTACCCGACTGCGTGGCAGTAAAGACAGGGTTATATTTTTTACGCGTATCTGGGTCATTATGCCCAAGCATCGCTGGGAAAATCGTCGAACGCTGAGTGTTGAACGATTTTGCGCATCTTAGATGGTCAAATCATGAAAATTTCTACGATCGGACATAGATAACATAATTAAGAAACCTATAAAATATATAATTTACAAAAAACAGAATCATATGTATATGATGTATTTATGTAACTAAACAAAATAATATTAATAAATGAGCTCCAAGTAACATGTGGTTTAGATACCGTAGCTGCTGCTACGGCGTAGCGGACGTAGCGGGAGCAGCGGGCGTAGCGCTTAGACGAAATTATCACTATAACGTGCCCTTGGCTTGTAGATTGATCCAATTACTAAGACATTTTAAAGTTCATTTCGAATTATGTAAATTAAGAACTCTAAACCCTTATATTTTTTTTTAACCTGTAAAGACGTATCTAAAGCAATAAATTGAGCTGAAAATGATGAAAGTAGGTAACCGAAAAGCTTATTAACAAAACAAAGTCAACTTTGATGCAAAGATAAGAATCTTCTATCTTGCTCCGTTTAAGTGCTTTCGATAGATCATTAATCTTATAAGGCTTGTTGTACACGAGCAGTAAATAATAATGCAGAGTCCCAAATTCACGGCGGACAATACCTAAGTGTCGCTGCTCAAGTTTGATTAATGAATACTCAATAACCCACACAAAGAGCTCTTCGAGAATAATATACACAAAACCCAATATTATCGCAGACTTTTTGGAAAATATTTTATAATGGCGGAGAAAATGGCTGTCGAGAGTATTTTACGATAATCGTCGGCCATTCATGCGAGTAAAATTGCAAGTAACTGTTAAACTGTAAAACGTCGGATACAATGTGAAACGTGGGATAAAATGTGAGAAGTGAATATACTGGCAACATTCATTACGAGGGACCTACTGGTACGCACTTTGTTGCGGTAAAGTCAAGTGCCTTATTGGGGCGGACCGCCGCACAAATGGATACCTATTTATTTTTCCACAATACATACTTCATATCCGATTAACTGAAAGCCTTCACAATACAATACCTACATGTATAGGTATGTAACCACCAGCCACATACATAGCAACCGATGTGTTGCCTTGACATTTGGTGGGACGATAATACATTACCATTACACTTGGTTATTAGTGTGGATGCATAAACAAATCAGATGAACGTCAATATTGCAGTAACTATACGGCCAGGACTCACAGAACACCGGATTTGAATCAAAGTGCATACACATGGGCTATTGGTGGGGCATTGTTTCATGAAGATTCATGAAACTAGGCTGTGGCTGAAACCAAAGCAATGTACGTAACACACACACACACACGTAATGTATAGGTAAACTTATACATATAAACTTAATAGCCCCTACAATTGTGCACGGTCAGGTTGGGTAGCATAGGTAGGTGCTCGGCCACCGCGGATCGGAACCGACGGCGACTTGAAACGGCAGCCCTTTGCCGAGTTTCAAGATTTAACTGCAGACCTTCTCTAATTAAGTGACCTTTTAATGTGTGTGGGCAAATTAAGGGTTTAAACCCACTCGGAAACGACTTAACCTTTATAAGTACGCAGATACATAGAGCTTGAAAAATCTAGGTCAGCTTCTTGACTTGTTCGTACTCAAGGTTGTAGAAGCACTATGTACCGTTAGTGTTACGAATCGACTAAACAGTCCTCCTCTATGACTAAATAAACATTCACAATATTAACGGTCGATAGAAATTGTAATTTAATTATTTATTAAGCATTCTCCTGTAACCGTTATTAAAACGTTTTTCCCTGCCTTAATTAAAAATAAAACTTTGTCAGTAGTAAAACAACGGGGATGTTACGTAATTTCTTTTTTAACGGCTCTGCCATAAAAAGAAGAATGCTAATTTATTTAAGTGTTCTCCACTGCACTTAGCGCAGCTCAAAAAATACTACATTTTAGCTTACTTCGCAATAAGGTGCTCAGGTACTCACGATAATGACGTTCTGCCACTCACCGAAAACATGCTTTAGAAACTTCAAAATAAAATACATTTTTCATCGACAACTTTTACTGACAGCTGTTACTGATTTCCATTTCACACCTATTTCCTGCCTTTCTCCCTACGTCTTCCTTTTTCACAATATGGTAATAAAAGAGTTGGAAAACTTGAGCGGAAACTTTGTAATGTAACAGAAAACCATTTTAATTTTGATTAAAACCAGTATTCTTTGTAAATTGAAAATTTCGCTGCGACTCGTCGCACACACCTCGCGGTGGCCGATGGCGGGGAGGTGGCGGGTGACAAGGAAGGGGGTCTGAAGTCGACCGCCATTAAAATGCGACACTTTTCTTTTCCATTCTCATCTCAAACGAGCGCCTTCCACGAGCCACTTCTTCATATTTTCAAAGCCCCCGCAGATAACTTTGAATTATGACACTTTGTTGTTGTTTGACGGCTCTACATAAATATACGCAACAACTTAAATTTTATTCTAAAACTCTCAATTCAATTGTCCCTTCTTGCTGTTGCTTTACGAAATGTGAGTAATTCACACTCCTCTCCTCCCTTTTCGATCCGGCCAACTTAATTAGCAAAAGTATTAAGTAATGTCACCAAAAACAATTGAATTTCCTTGTTTTCGTCGAATTTCTTCGTAATATCGGAAAACACTTTAAATTTATATTTTGCCTGACTCCAGTCATCTAGAAGAAGAAAAATCTTTTGTACATTATTCATTCTTAAATTCTGAATCAAAGAAGGACATAATACATAAGTTCAATGTTTTTGCCACTACTATATAATACTCACTTTAAATTATCTTTTCTTTAAACAGAAATCCTGCATCCAAAACCTTTCACTATTCCGAACCAGAACGAAGCATTAATAAGGTGTAACATGACCGTACTTAAGTTACAAGAGAGCGAGCTGATAGCTAAAGTACAGATCAAAATGAGAGAGTTGTCCAACTTTACCTGTCAAGTGTCAGTGGTTCCGAACACAAATCCCCAAAGCCTCAGATCGAATGTTACAACTTGCTACCAGTGTAGAAGACTGTAGAGCTTCGATTGACAGCTGCACCTGCGGCTAGAGATTTATATTCTTGGTTTTTAAGTTGAGAATTACTTTTTTCAAATGATGGTAAGTTGAAAAATGGTCTAAGGGCTGATTTTTCAATAGTCAGATAACTTTTATCCTAAGTAGAATAAAGATGAAACTCGGAATGGATAAATAATCACTTATTCAAGACTATAACAGTAGCCTCAGAGTTCGTTTTAATGTTTGTTCTCAAAAACAGTCAGTTGCTGAATATTTTTATTAAACAATGGTTTGGTAAAAATAAAAATAGTGACGTGGTACTACAAATTTTCTGAATAAATACAATCAGATAAATATCACAGCACAAACTTCTGACAATTAGGTACTCAATTTTTTCAGGTAGGTAAGTACCTAAGTAATCAAAATAAAACATCAGAAACTTTTCCTGTATCTACAACGTTGACTGTACTTCCAAAAGGCGCTGCTTAAAAGGAAAATGCAACATGGAAATCAACGAGAGCTTTTTGTGCTGTCAAAGGAGATTGCAAAACAAAAGCTGGTTCGTTATCTCGCTCCTTTACTAGACCACCGCCATACTTGTGTGCCGTGTTGTCTTCCAGCAGCCTAATAAACAACACTTTAAGATTACAACACTATTAGGAATTACAACACTATTAGGAACGTAGGTAAACCACTTCTGTACATTAGCTTTACAAAGCAACCCTTTTTAGGGTTCCGTGCCTCAAAAGGAAAAAACGGAACCCTTATAGTATCACTTCGTTGTCCGTCTGTCAACCTATCTGTCTGTCTATCAAGACAAAACCTATTGGCTCCCGTTGGACCTAGAATCATGAGGAGCTCGTGGCTAAGTAATAACAACCGCACGGGTCGATCCATCAGGTTAAGCTACGCTTGCCGGGGTTGGTCTGTGGATGGGTGACCATCTTTTCATACCGAGATTCCTCCGTGCCTCGGAAAGCACGTTAAGCCGTTGGTCCCGGCTGTCATTCGTGGATCTTTGACAGTCGTTACGGGTCGTCAGAAGCCTGAAAGTCTGACAACCAGTCTTACCAAGGGGTATCGTATTTCCCAGTAGCTGGGTTGTGGAGGTCAGATAGGCAGTCGCTCCATGTGAAATACTGGTATTCAGCTGCATCAGGTTAGACGGGAAGCCGACCCCAACATAGTTGGGAAAAGGCTAGGCAGATTGATTTTTGGACCTAGGATCATGAAATAAGGCAAGAAGCAAGGTCTCACAGCACAACTAAAGAACAAGTCCAAAAATCGTTAATTTGTAATTTTATCACATAAAAAAAAATAGGGATTGCAAACATAAATTTGCAATTGGCGAATTGACCTTGACGTAGGTATATCAATGTACGGGAGAATATGTTTTTCAACTACAATGTTAAGTTTATTTGGGCATAAATTCTTTTCAACTACGGAACCGTTGCTTGTGCGTGGCCCGATATGCACTTTGCCGGTTTTTAGGGTTCTGTACCTCAAATGGAAAAATGGAACCCTTATAGGATCACTTCGTTGTCCGTCATCATTTATTTGCAAAGAATGTAGGTAATAAAAGCAAATCATGGTGCTGTTGACGTAAAAAAACAATTGGATTTATTCTACCGTATGGCATGCAACATAATTATAAGCATTATAATATTCATAAATACTGCAAATCTATATAAATCAATAATTATTAGGTAATCATTTTTGTAATGTCGGATTGTTCTCAAAAAAGTGGCTCTGTAACCTGTCAGGCAGTTTTTAGTGGAAATATGTGGTTTAAAAAATTAAAAATATTCAATTCTACACAATATTGTACTTAAAGAGACTTTTCACACAAAGGCTGAGTAATATTACTTGAAAACCGAAGTGATATTCTTACAAAAAAATAAAATTGTAACATCTGTTTCTCACTAACCTGCCATGTCCAAACTCAATGAGTCTCACTTTGAATAATTATAAAAATATAAATATTTAAAATATGGGTTCAAAATTATTAAAATACTAGTCTGTATATTAATAAATTTAACTTTTTTGACACGGTACTTTAACAATGAACGTAATTTGCGAGTTATTCATGTTCAAATCGTGTCCAGAGTGATTTTCTCCATAACCTGTGCTTGCACACTAACGCGCATCACACAAACACAATTACTTACTCGACATTCCACCCCCCCGCAAAATGACCTGCTAGTATCGGTCTAACCGCTGCCGAGGAAAGGTGTGTAGAAATTTGCGCCATTTCTTTAGAAATAGCGTTGAATCGCTTCAATCGGAGTTTGTAACAGGTATGTTATCTATAATCTGACTTTAATATTTTTATTTTGCGGTTAAATACTTTGCGAGTATAAACGTTAGACTATGTAATTTACTGCCTATTTATTATTTTATAAGTCCTAGACTCCAAAAACGTCACCGTTTTGTTGTTATCACATCAAAAGCATATTTTTTTCATTAACCTGTGTCTCTTTAACCTGTTTGGAAAGCACAGGTTATTGAGACTATTACCAGGTTAAAGAGACTTTGCCTGTTATTGTTTAATAAAACTGTCTTACTAAAACAATCAAGTTACTATTTGGTGTGAATACTAATCATATTTACCTAATATTTAATATGAAGATAAAAAAGTTATGTTAAGTTATGATAAAGTTTTTAATTAGGGCATTTTTATTGTTTTGTTGCAAAATGCTTATTCTTGGTGCATTAACGCTTTTATTCTAACCTGTTTGTATGTTTTTCAAAGGTAAAATGCCAAAAACTAAGAAAAAAGAAGACATCTTGGCTAGGAAAAGAGAACTTGAAAAAAAAAGATATGAAAAAATCAAAAATAATCCAGAGCTTTATGCAAAATACAAAGAAAAAAATAAGGCTAAGTACGAAAAACGAAAAAAGGAGGGAAAAGTAGTGTCTATAAATAGTTTGACACCAAGAGATCAGAAAATGCTCAGAAGGAAGTGGAGAGAAGATGCAAAAAAATCCTATCAACGCAAAAAGGAACAAAAAGCAAAAATACAACGCTTTATTGAATGCAACAGTCCACCTTCCAGCGATATTGAAAATATCAATATTGATAACGTGGCTCGTTGCCATCGAGAAGAAACAGTACGAGGGGCACGGGGTAATTCTGAGTGCAGACGAATTACTAGGTCAAGAGAAGTTAGTCCTGCAATTTCACAAGGCTCTTCAGTAAGTTCTGGGATAGTATCACCAAATGCCCAACGCTTAGTGAGAAAGTTGCGCTATAAAAAAGACAAGGAAATAGCGTCCTTACGACTTAAATTACAATCACTTATTAAATTAAACGACGCCTATCGAAAAAAGATTTCAAGATTACAACCACCTCAAGAAAAACGAAATTCATCAATAGCAGGCTTGGAGACAATATTCAGTTGGAAAACTCATTCATCCAAGTTCCTAGAGAGCCTCTCCTCTCTCGACCTAGTACTAGTGGTGACAATTCATTTGCTGAAGATGTATTACGTTCTTACAAGAGTATCAAATCGTACAAGATCAAACAAATTGTTTCAAATAGTCTCAAGCCTCATATCGAGACGTCTCTTCAAGCCACAAAATTAAAGGGAAGGTTCAAGAGTGTATTTAGAAGACGAAATGGACAGTCTAAAAACGCGCCAGTTTTGCAGAAGAAGAACGACGTGACGACCTTTCTTTCAGGTGATGAAAATAGTAGCTGCACAGCTGGAAAAAAGGAATACGTAAAAAAGGAAGGTGTAAAGGTACAAAAACGCTATCTAAATGATTCTCTTGGTAACCTTCATAAAAAATTTAACTCGTCTCATACATACACTTTAAGTTTTGCTACATTTTGTCGATTTAGACCGTTCTGGATTTTCCCAGCTTCTAAAAAACCACGAGAGACTTGTCTCTGTGTCATTCACGAAAATTTTCAACTTTTAGTATCTGCACTTCACAAATATAAAATAATTGAGCCCAAAGACCCAACAAATCTTCTTAAAAGTATTTGCTGCAATGTTTATAATGCCGAATGCCTATTCCGTGATTGTGTAAGCTGCAAAAACAAAACTATTCAATATTTGATATTTGACAATGCTATTGATTTCTGCTATTGGACATGGAACTCTAAGACTGAATGTATTATACAAAATGGGTGTGAAAAAACTATAAGGTTGGTTAAAAAAGAGAAAGTAATAACGAAACCAAAAGAAGCCATAAGACACTACGAAAAAATAATAGACAAGTATATGAAACACTGTGGGAACATGGTTAGTCAACACGAGGCGATAAAAAATATAAAAGACCAATTGAAACACGACGAAGCTGTAATTCATGTCGATTATTCGGAAAATTACAAGTGCGCGTACTCGAAAGAAATTCAATCTGCGCATTTTGGTGCCAGTAAGCCTCAAATAACAATCCATACTAGCGTGCTTTATTTTTTTGATGTTAATGGGCTGAAAAAGTCACAATGTTTAGCTACTCTTAGTCGAAATCTGAGACATGACACAGCAGCTGTATGGGCTCATTTTGAACCAATTATAGATTACTTAAAAATTTATGCTCCACAAGCAAAAACTTTCCATGTTATTTCCGATTCTGCAAGCAGTCAATATCGAAACTACAAAATATATTTTACTATAACAGCTCCCAGATGGAGTAATCCTCAACTTAAATGTGTCACTTGGCATTACACTGAATCAGGCCATGGTAAGGGAGCTCCAGATGGAGTTAGAGCTGTTCTAAAGCGTACTGCTGATGCGTGTGTGAATCGTGGCGCAGATATACCGGACTTCGAAAGTTTTTCACGATTATTAAAACAAAACGTGAAAAACATCGTAATAGATACTATCTCCGAATACAAGATCTTTGAAAAAGAGTTGCTTTTGCCCAATACACTACTGCCATTTAAAGGGACGCAGCAAGTTCATCAAATTGTATGGTGTAATACAAAAAGTGCATCTGTCGTTTTAAGACGCCTTAGCTGTACCAAAGAAACTTGTTTAACTAAAGCCGAATATTGTAAGCACGGTAAACACCTTGGCTTCCACGACGTTGTAAGACAACAAGTCAGCACATCAAAGCCCAAACGCAAAAAAGCAATGAGAGATTCTGCTGTAGCTACTGCTCGAGTGTTTAATATGGAGCTCAGTGATTTGGATGACGACAGTTTTATTATCCCTGGCACGAGTGTTGCAGAAGAATCCGTAACTGTTCTTCATAGATCTACACCATTTTCAGCATTGTCTGAAATGGAATTGCCTCCGGAACTTCAAAGGAGTACTCTAGATAGGATCTTAAATGAAGGGCCTGCCAATGTAACAGAGTCTTCTTTGAACACTTTTAAGCATGTTATTGATAATGATAGTGATTCCGACTACGAAATATTTTAACAAAAATGGCCTGATTCCAGAACCGAAAAGTAAATGATCCAAAGATTAATTATTCTTAAGAAGTTTTTTTTATGTTTATTATAGGTACGTTATTTTTAATTGATGACTGATTTTATTTGAGACTGATTAGATTTTAATGTAAAACTATTACTGTTTGCAGTTAATAATAATAAAAGGTGATTTTGCATGGTTAAATTGTTATATTTTTCATTTACCTGTTTGATTCTCTTTAACCTGAAAACTTTTCTCATTAACCTGTGCGATATCTCTTTAACCTGTAAGGTAGTTTTTTTGAATAGCTGTATTTTGTCTATTTATATGATATTTTTATTCCCTTAGAACAATTCAACATAAGAGAAATACCCAGAATGGATTTTTATCAAAAAAACTCTCTATTTGATACATTTTCTGAAATTGATAAATTTATTCGAGCGGTGCCACTTTTTTGAGAACGACAAAGTCAAAGTCACCGGAACAACAATAATCATGTATGTATCTAAAATAAGATAAAACAAATTTAATGGAGAAAAATAATATCATAGGGTATTATCATTTAAAAATTCACTGACAGCTTAATAGCATTTTTCAACTAGTAGTTAAGTTAATTTCTTTTTGAAAAAATGAGTTGCTTCATTTTTAATCTCGTTAGGTATTTTATTGTAAATAACTGGTCTCATATGCATAATATTCTTTCTTAATAATCTGTTTTGAAACTACCTGTATGTAATATGTAATAGACCTTTGTATTGGGATCTCAGGAGTCTTGATGAATGATTTATCATAGTTTTAAAAAGATTTAGGTTCGATTTAACAAATATTGCTACCTCCGGAATATAAAGAGATGGAAAGGTTAATAGTTTTAGGGATTTAAACATAGGAATACATTTGTCAGTTGAATTAATGCCGGTCATTGATCTTATGCAATATTTTTGGGCTCTGAATACCCTTTCTCTTTCACTGCAATTACCCCAAAATGCTACCTCGTATCTTAGCAGACCATGGTAAGCTATAATGATGGTGTCAATATTAACTTTTTTCGACAAGTTGTAGAGAATATAAGGACGTAGTTATGCTATAACGTTCCAATCCACAAGGTGGTCAAAATTGAGTTTTTGAGCCCAAGCTAGGTATTTTGACAAGTATATAATAAAATAATGTTTATTTATGTAGTTGAAGTGATACATACTACTTAGTTGTACTCGCTACCAAAAAAAAGCGTACCACAAAATTAAAAAAACGCGATTTACTCAGTTCGACCTGCGTGTGGATTGGAACGTTATAGCATAACATTAAGATCCTCTACACAACTTTTTACAGACGTCTTCTGCCTGCGGTTTCCAATATAATTGGCTGTCAATTAATATACCTAAGAATTTAGTAACATTTGTCTTGTCAATATTTTGTCCATTATATTCAATTGTTAAAGGGACGTTGAAAGAAATGCATGTTTTGTTTTTTGTACATTAACAATTAGTTTATTAGTGTTGAGCCAATTAATTATTATTTATAATGTGTCATTAATGTCATTGTCATAATTTGCTTTTTCAAAGCATTTTACTATTGCTGTGCTATCATCAGCGAAAAACACCATCGGCTGTTGCAACTGTCTTGGAAGATCATTTATACTATACATTAGAAATATGGGAGCCGCGATGACACTCCCTTGTGGAACTCCGAATTTGACTTCCCTACTATCAGACAGATATTTAAATTCTAATTTACGTCTAGGACATAGTCTCGAGATTTCTGTATTTTGCTTACGTAAGTACGTCTGTCGAGGCCCTTTTTCTCAAGAACGCGTGAAATTAATATCAACTACATAGGTCTATGGTCCCCTGGAGCTCTAAAAAAATCAAGCTTCTATATTAGAGTAAATCAAGACCTATAGGGTACCTGTAGTACCTAGAGTCATGAAATTTGGCAAAAAGAAATGTCTCACAACACAAGTAAAGAAAAAAGTCCTAAAATATTTCATTTGTAATTTTATCACTTAAAATATGTTTTCAGGATTACGAACTTATTGCAGTTGGAGAATTGACCCTAACGTATATCAATGTATGAGAGAACATGTTTTTCAGCTACAATGTTAAGTTTGTTTTTGGGATAAATTCTTTTCAACTACGGAGCCCTTCATTGTGCGTGGTCCGACACCCACTTGGCCGTTTTTTTTTTATAAATGAACCAATTTCTGCCCGCGCCTTCGTTCGCGTGGAAGTTCGAAGTCGTAAGACACCCCAATTACTAAATAACAGCAACATTTTTATAAAACTTCATTGTATACTTCGTTTGTAGTTTTGATCTCAGCAGCCAAAAATATACAGAGTCAGGACTGGTGACGCGGGGCAAGCTACGTACAGATGTCCGTGTGAGAAGCAGCTCGTATTGACATTGGACACCCAATTGTAATAAAAGCCTTTAGTAGCGCGAAGTTTTTCGTTTGAATACGCCTGCGTTTCCGCATATATACACTGATATACTAATTGATGCATTCTATAACAGGTTATTCCTGACGAACGGCTATTACTAAAATAATATAACAGTAGATTGTAAACACGCGGGATTTTCTTGATGATTCCGCCCTATAAGTATATGAAAATGACCGTGTGTGAAAATGTCCCAGGATATTATTATTGTTTCCTTTATTTAATTGTTAATACATATATAAATTATATTTTTAAATATTAGAATAAAAAACATTTAAAAATATAAAAAATAGTAGCCCATGCATCGGTATCGGGAACAGGGTCCAAGCGACCGATGGTCAGGGCTCTAGAGAGAGGAACCTCCTAACAATGCGAGCCGTCTCCAGAAGTACCGCTTTCTGAATCAAGCCCTTGATCCAGCTGCCCAACGAGAGCCTTCTTAGGTGTTGGATGAGGCTCTTAGCAATTAAGCCTTTGGCTCATACGACTATCGGCACAATGATCGCTGAGTCCACATCCCACATGTCGTGAGCCAAGTCATGATACTTTATCTTTCTCGGCTTTCACGAGGTTCCCGTCATGCGGGACCGTAATGTTAATAATAATAATTATTATTATTATAAAAAATTCGTTTCCGTTAATCCAAGAGCACGTTAATCATTATTATTATTATTATAGATGATAGACACTTAAATGAATAGAAAAGTTTAGTTCATATTACTTGTTTGAGCTTTTGATGTGGTTTCATTAAAATAAATCCTATGTACTGCCTAGGTACTGCCCGCGACGTCGTCCGCGTGAAACTTCTTGTTTTCACAAAAATATATCATATGACACTCAGCAATACTTTAGCTTCCCAATAGTGAAATCAAGCCTCACAAAACGGTGTTAGGGCTCCCACAGACAGGCGCGAAGCGACAGTGTGACTCTAGTAGAATAATTTCTAAAACATGGAATTAGTTCTACCAGAATCGCGTCACACCGTCGCCTCGCATCTGTCTGCGGGAGCCTTTAGCAGTTTGGTAGTATTCAAATTAGTCAGTCTGTATTTAATTGCCTCGGCAAGGCAACTGTATAAAAAAAATCTCTTTACATCCATGATATTTAACGTAACATGCTAACCAAACACCTATTTCTTATCACGTAACTAGCAATATTCATACTTCACATTTTCATGTCCGCGTCGCCGAGATTGTATGCACTTCAGCTTTTATGAAAATCTAATTTCGTCGTGGAGAGAGCATCGAAACTTTATGTTATTCAGGAGCACGAATAACCGAGAGGTGGGAAGTATAAATGAAAAATGTTTGAAGTTATAATCGATTTCAAAACCAACAGTATAGCACTGGCCAAAAAGTGTAGCGCTTAGCTTACTAACAAAGTAAATTGGAAAGTCATTGTCACAGAGTACATTATGTCATTGTATTTTGACATCGCAGTGACAAACACTAATTTAGAGTTGGTATCATTTTTATTTTCAAATACTAATTAAAGATTCCTAATTAAACCAAAATGAGTAATAGAGCAGGTTCCTCGAAGCTACAGACGCTCTTGGAATCGAAACGTAGTTTGCATCCTATGGAGCCTATAGCAGAGGTGTCGAATGAAGGACCGGGAGTGGACCTCACCACCAAAAATAGCGCACACTTGGCCGGAGGAAGCCAGGCGAGCATACCGAGCACTGTCCATGAGTGGAATGAGGAACACTCCAAGATCAACTATTTAAGCAAAGATATATCTACCTTGGGATCAGATTATAGACAATCAGGTACCTATCCCATATTCCTAGGTTTTTGTGCTAAAGTGTACCAGACCCAAAGACATTTAAAAATACTTCTTAAATCTCTTTGACCAGTACGTAGCTACTAGTAGTATGGAATAAGTTGAGAATGCACTGAGTTGCATAAACAAAACATATGATATATGTATAACTGTGGGTTGTACGTTATTTTATAGCTAATAATTTTATAGAATTTCGTTTCACATAAATTTTTTCTCATATTTTTGTTTCATAGAATAATTAATACGCAGATTACTTACTTTGAAGACTTTTAAATCATTAATTTTTGTTTCACATAAAGTTTAATGTTAGAATAATCATATAATAACAAATCAAATATTCTTTATCATTTTATTGTTTATTTAATATAAAACTTATTACCAAGAATAACATACCGTTGATAAAATGCATCCCCTCATGTAACCTACTGCTTGCATGCTGCAAACGAGCATGCAGCGTACGAGCTTGCACGCTGCATGCAAGCATGCAGCGTGCAAGCAAGCATGCAGCGTGCAAGCAATCATGCGTCATGCAAGGAAGCATGCAGCATGCAAGCGAGAATGCAACATGCAGCAGGCATGGTTTCTGTCACGGCTCCGGCGCTGCGGGGCTCCGGCGGTCCCACGCGAGCTTATCGTCGCAGATGGTATTCACACTCACCACCGCAGAAAACCACCTGCTCCTCAGCTCGCGGGTCGCCTCGCCCTTCTGCGTCTACGCGGATTTAAATTACACTCTAGGGGTAGGGCAGACAAGACTACGTGGAGTCGGTTTTACAGCGATTCGTTTCTGTCACTAACTTTTGTAGCACAACGCATATTGACTTTTTAAGACAATATTTTAATTTTAATGTAAGACTATTAGATATGACTAATAATTTGAAACAATATTCGTTAAAAAATAAGTCTACTGTTCAATTAGTTTATTAAACAAAAAAATGTGATTAAAAATTCATTGAATTATGTTTCTGAGAAATATGTTTCATTCAAGTAAATAGTCTTTGAAACAATAATATTCGAAATAAAAATACAAGGACCAAATTTTATAAGAAACATTTTCTGGGAATCGAAGTTCTATGAAATTTCTGTCTGCGAAACAAGGGGACACCATAACTGTGAACACCACAGATCTTAAAAACACAGATATATGCTTGAGAGATATGCTTGGTACACAAAATTATTCCGTTCCAGATGTTTCCACGTTGCCCCCGCTTAATTTACTAACACAAAAGCAAAAACTATAACAACGGCACACGAGCTCATATTTCTTCCGCACACAAAGAAACTTACAGCAACACTAATAAACTCACTAACAAAACACACGCAAAAAGAGGGCGGCGCATCTACCTGTAGCTAGGGACTCAGAATAAACACACATGCGCAAATTACGCAACTAGTGATGTTAAGTTACACCACTTATAGAAATATATAGAAAAATTTCGATGAAATTCAGTTACCTATAATATCTGCTCTTTTCCTAAAGATTTTATTGACTGTGAAAATAAAATTCAATATCAGAATCAGAATTAGAATATTAACTAACTAAAGTTAGTGAAATTGAATACAACTCGAGTCTAGACCAGGAGAACACAAGTAAAACTTCAAGATTTCTATTGACATAGACTTTATTGGCCAGTAAAATGTAAATATTTATTTAAAACTTGCCTCTTAGACAGTTTAGGTGTTGCGATCTTAGTTAAATAGTGTAAACATACGTTTATAAATTTTTCCATTACGGCTTTTATAAGTATTAATAAATGGTTATTCATTGGTAATTGATTGTACTGGTGAAAATTTGTTTCAAAAAGATTCATACCTATAAAATGCGATAAGGATTTTGACATGAGCTCCTGTCTAATATTGTTTAATGCAATTTTCGTGTTATAAGTTGAAATAATAATAAAAATATTATTACTTCCATACGTTTACATTCAAGATTTCTAAAATTCCTAGTTAGCTATATTCCCATTAGCTATTGATTCAATAAAAGATAAGTCGAATAATGAAGAAATAGTATCAATTTTTTTTTTCAATAATTCATTGTATCATTATTATAATCATTCGTACCTACTAAGTAGAATCGTATAAAATATCGAAACTATCGTGTGAGTGAGAGTAGGTATCAGTAAAACACTTATCCATTGCGCTATTAGACCAGCCGATTTATTGATCGTTTTTACTAAGCAAGCAATGGTTTTTGTTGCTAATAAAAATAATTGTTTTTGGTACTTCATCGTGTTTCTAGTATCACGAAGTAATGGTTTAATGAATTTAATAAGAATAACTATAATATTTCAGTACTAACGTGTGAAATGAGATGCCATCTTTCATGTAATTCACAATACAGCTCTTATTTTTACAAACAAACACTGAACAACGCGGCATTTTGTCAAAAATCATAAGCAGCGCAGCCGTCGCAAGTTGACATTCGACTAATGACTGAACCTGGCATCAAGCCGCTTTGCTGCCAGACGCGTTCGCAAACGCCACGCATCCTAGCCATATCTCCTGTGTTTTTAAGATCTGTGGTGAACACGTTTGGAATGACAGTGTTGCGTTAGACCTGTAGCTCGATTTTAGGTACACATACATGTTTTTTCGATACATTGCCCGTTTTCATGAAACTTGAAACTATATGCACTTCAATAAAAAAAGGTTTGTGTTTGTCAGGTTTTTTACAAATATAGGTATCTAATTAATTCCCATAACTAACTTTTGAGTAGGAAAAAGTAAGGAAAACTTTTAAACAAATAGGCTTCATTACATACCCCCTTTGAAAGCGTCTATCACGGTTGTAACATAAATATTCAATACGTTTGTTAATTAGGGTTACGTACCTCAAAAGGAAAAACGGAACCCTTATAGGATCACTCATGTGTCTGTCTGTCCGTCTGTCACAGCCGATTTGCTCCGAATCTAATAGACCGATTAAGTTGCAATTTGGTACACGTATGAATTTATGTTACCCAAACACGGACGTGTAATGTAAATCAATGAATTTTGAATATGGGGGTTAATTTTGGCGGCAAATAAGAAAATTAAAAAAAAAGTTTTGCAAACTGTACCTTGCGATACATCACAGAAAAGGGTTTATGTAAGGGTCTCAAATGTATTTTTTTTTAATTTTAAAATAAATTATGTAAATAAAATAAATATTTTAAAGTTATTTAAGAAACTTTAGGAAAATTGACCATTCCTCCCTTTATCTCTGAAACGACTGAGCCTAAAATATTGAAAAAAATACAGAAAATACTTCTACACCTACTATTACAGGAAAATCTATAAGAAGTCTATGATCTTAAAATAACGTGGTAAATCTCTCAATATTGTGCGTACAAACTTAAATTTGCAGTTGGAATGTATGAATTTAGTGGAGAACAGGTTTTTAACCGACTTCTAAAAAGGAGGAGGTTCTCAATTTGGACGTTTGTATTTTTTTTGTTTGTTCGCGCATAACTCCGGCGCTTGCCAACCGATTTCAAAAATTATGGTCCCATGAAAATTTTATCGAAATCGGACAAGCGGTTTTTGAAAAATCAACAAAAATCTAAAAAAAATATCTAAATTTTCTACATTAACGATCTTTTCGTTTCGCATTGCGTTTTTTGTTCGCGCATAACTCCGTCATTTACGAACCGATTTGGAAAATTCTTTTTTTATTCCAAAGCCTATGCTACCCAATTGGTCCCATAGTCACCAAGTTGGGATCTGATGATGGAATCTTGGCGAAATCGAGGGAACTCTTCAAATTTTATAGGAAAACGTACAGCGATTTTGGTATTTTCTACAACAAGTGAAGCATTTGCGTTCAATAAGAACCATTCTACTATCAGATCTGATGATGAATCCAAGAGACAGGCACTGGAACTCCATAATAAGACTATGTATATTAGCTGTATTTGGGCTTGTTGGAATTGTAATGGTATGCACTTTCCAGGTGTACCACTAATAATTTTGAAAAAAGAAATAGATAACTTTTTATTTTTTTTTCATTCCAAATTTCATTCTCCGGATATATTAATGTTTGTTCGGGCATAACTCCGTCATTAATGGATGGATTTTGATGTTTTGACTTCTAAAAGAGGAGGAGGTTCTCAATTCAGATGCTGGGTTCAGAGATAGATAACGGAAGTTTTCAATAAGTGGAAACCTCTTGAATGCAGCGGGAATTCGTTGGATTTGAGATGCGCGGCAGTGGATTTCGTTTGTCGAAAATGATCTTGATGATGATGAAGACGACGATTATAACCTTCTTGACTTTCCTTATCCAACCTACGTAACATGTAGGTCCTCTGCTTTGACAGTCTGATGTGCTGGTCAGGGTTCTCATTCGAAATGCGTTGAGCATTTCTTTCCCTAATTTCTTTTAATCGTTTTCCTTTTTCATTCTCAGTTTCAGTTCGACGCCGTTTTCTCATACGAGAAGCATCTTTACTAGGCCTACCCATATTTTATTAATTTAAAAATATGTCACTAAAAATTAACAAATACAATTTTTTTTTACAAAAAGAAATCGGCTTCAAAAAACCCTAAAAGCACTAAAAAGTTAAAAATATTACTATAATCTACCTATATTATTAACCTAACCTAACCTACAATTAATCTATACTATTTAACAATTTTTTGGAGTCGGTGCCAAGCTAAGTAATGAAACGACAGGTACAGTTCGATTCAAACTTGTACTCGTATATTGTTTGGCACCGACTCCAAAAAATTGTTAAATTTTATTAAGTATAGGCTATTTGTAGGTTAGGTTTGGTTTATTAATAGGTTAATAGTAGGTTATAGTATTATTTTTAACTTTTTAGTGCTTTTAGGGTTTTTTGAAGTCGGTTTTTTTTTTTGCAAAAAATATTTCTACGACAATGTTAAGTTTGTTCTTGGGATAAATTCATCCCAACTACGGAACCCTTCATTGTGCGTGGTCCGACACGCAGTTGACCGTTTTTTTTTTTTGCAGATACAAGTGCTTTGAGACAACGTATAGTGCCAGTTATAGCTTCAGAAGAAGATTTAGATAACAAAAGCGACGAAGAGCTAATTAAAGATGAGGTAACCGGATCTATTTTCTAATTTAATGTTACCTATATTATAATACGTAATATGTAGTTATTGTTATAACATGGCTTTTATCAGATACTTCCTTTCAAGTTAATACGTCAAATTTACGAACAACGTAAAATTTGGTGCCATTATTAAACAGAATTTTATTTATAAAGATGTTGTAGAAGTTATATTAAATTCCTTCTAACTTTAAGGACTACAAACTTCAAGTTATTCGTTAATTTTAGATGAAAATATTTATGAATCTACTTAAAGGTATACGTGTATCGCAAATATTTTCGTCAGCAGGCGCCCTTGTTATATGTTCGGCAGTTATTAAAGGGCCATATGCAATATACATCGTGGAAGGTAAAAAGTTCCGGTGAACCAGGCTCTCACGACCGCACATTTTAATGAACAATGGTCCGCAGGAGAGGGGTCATTTCGCACCTCTTTAGTAGATATTTCCCACAGGAAATGACATTTCACCGGAACTGTTTTATTTTTATGTGAGGTAGAAGCCACAGTGATTTTTGGATGACGATTATTCATATGAAAATGCTTGGTAGAAGATAAAATATTACAAGTAGGTATATTTTTTGTAATACATTTTTCAGTTTCCTTTACACGTGACGAATCTCATGAACGAAAGTAATTACTGGGGGTGCTTCTACAATTTTCCTGAGCTTTATGCAGATATATATTCGCCAGTAGTCCGCATTCGTAAGTTGGAAGACGTCCCGGAGCTTGAGGGCGGCGAACTTACCAGAGACATGGTCACCGCTTGTCTCACTTATCTCAAACGTACTCCTGTTCTGGGAGACTTCGTTTATATCAAATTGGATCTTTCGTCTAAGGTAATCAACATCACATCAAATTAGACTAACCCTCAGATTCTTGAAGATTGATGAACGCCCACTATTTTTGTTATTTTTGGAAAAGTCAGCGCTTTGAGCGTAACCTCACTTTAACAGGTACAACAAAATCGTATGACTTTGTTTGAATAAAGAACGCGTTTACTTTTATGACCTTTCTATACATAATATCAATGTTTGTGTTTTCTTTTTCGGGTATTTTTTTTTTTTGTTATTTGTGTAGTTCTTTCCTCAAAAGAACATTTCAGACATGGATCTACATGGTCCTCACATGATCTGACTATGTCTGGACTTTAAAAGAGACTTTGATCCCCAAGTTTGTTTCGCCATTTCTTCTCAGGGGTAATCAGATAGGAAATGTCGACTCCATCCAGCTTATTTTTTTAATATGTTTTTTAATATGACCTGTAAAAGTGATACCGATATCATATTTACAGAATAAACAATTTCATTTCATTTCTAGAATACATGCAATAAACACCAACCCATAAAAATTTACGTCAATTAATTGTCATTTTGATCTATGTATCTACCCAAGAATTTATATGACCTAAATTTTCGAAAAAAAAAAGTAATTGCTACGAGGTCTGGGAACGATTCTAATGCCGAAAATATAGTTTTTAGAATTTTTGTCTGTTTGTCTGTTCATTTGTTTGTCTGAATGTAGGCTTCAGCATCACGCAAATACTACCTACCAGATGGATTTTGTTCAAATCTTACATAAATATGCTGGTCAGTCTGAAGGTTAGAAATTATCACGCTATTTGCTATGGGGGATGTGCAAAATTGCGTTACGTTCGAATTCTTGAATAGTTTATCGCAAATTGTGATAATACGAGCGAAAAGGTTAGAATATTGCAGATAGTTACAGATTTATCCTTTTAAATGACTATCATATGCCTTTACGGAGCTAAGCATAAGCAAATGATTATACGATCTAAATGATTTGTAGAAAATTACCTATGTGCTTCCAAAGTCTTAAAAATGTTTAAATGTATGAAAAATTACAACTTCTAAATACATTACTAAAAAAAAAAAACTGAAAGCCATTTTGAACTTAATTTTATTTTAAAAAGTTCTTTAACTACCCTTTCTAAGGCCTTTTTAGCTACCTGCCATAGAAAACAATTCATTATGTAGTCAAAATACTAGTTAGAAGAGTCAGTTAGGGAGTGTTTTAAGAAAAGACTAAGGACTGCTTTTTCGGTCCGTAGTTAACTCAACCAATGGTTAGGTAAACTAATGGTTGAATTTTGGCTAAATGTGTTTGTCAAAATGGCATTAGTTACAATTTTGGCTAAATGTGTTAGCCAAAATGGTAACAATTTTTTAACATAAATAAATTAACATGAATACATTCCTGTTAATTCATGTTTAGCATTTTACATTTTGCCAAAATTCAAGCATTAGTTACTACGTTTAACCATTGGTTGAGTTAACTACGGATCAAAAAACCGGCCCTTATTACGGTAATTATCATTAATTTAATTTTTGTAATTTATTTACAATAAGAATACATTGCAGACTATAATTAAAGTTAGTTTGTTCTATTACAACCATAAACAAAAAATATAACGATTCAAAGGCGAGATTTTGGGTAATTCAAAGAAAAAACTAAAAAACCATATCTTAATTACTGTCACACTTAGGACATGGGGCTCTTTTGGTGAAACCTAGCAAATGACCCCCCCAATCCCCCAAAAAAAAATGTGTCGTTCCATACACCGCATACCCTGTATAAGAACGGCTATTATAGTCAACTTGCCACAAAGCAAATAGCTTAGCGATTTGACGACTGCTTTAAGTTCGATTCCCACTATTGATATGTATATACTAGTCAAAACAAAATACATAAGGGCCACTATGTATAATATTTAAGGTGTACCATGAAAATTATTAGATTAATTAATTGTTTAGTTTTAGTAAACACAAAACAATGTTAATGTTTACCATTTAGGCTAGTAACTGTTTAAATAAATTATGAATAAACATGTTTCTTTAACTTTATTTAAAAAATTACAATTAAGATAATAATAAAAAAACAAACAACGAAAAGTCACTAAAAACTAAAAAGTTTTTTACTTTTTATTTCTATTTCTGTTTTTTAATAATGCGTATGGCTATGCACTCCTGAAGCCTGGAATGCATGTTCTCGATCAAAAGTCTCACGTTTTCAGCTGGAATCTCGCCCAAAGCAATTTTCAAAGCGCCAATCGGTTGCTGCTGGTTGCAGATCTCTTGCTCACTCTCTCTAACCTTTCGTTTCAATTGTTCCCACGTGTATCGATTCGATTGGATTCAAGTCCGGACTGTTTGCTGGTCACGGTAAAAGGATCTGATGACGGGATCCTGGAGAAATCAACGGAAGTCTTCAAATATTATAGGCACACCTATAGCGATTTGGGTATTTTTTATAGTAACTCGTGCATTTGTTCTTGGAAAGCACTATTTGGTCAAGTGGAAGTGATGATGAATATCACAGATGGCCACCGGAACTACTCAATAATAAGTATTTCACGCGTTGCGATTCGATTAGGTACTTTATTAATGGTTGCTAAGTAATTTATACTCGTCACAATGCTTATGATGATGTGGAGTTCTCCTGGTACCTACTTACCAGGAGAACTCCTCAAAAATTAACGTCCCTGCATCGGGAAAAGCAATACATATTTTGTAAAAGGTGATGAGCAGTTGACATTCGAATATTGTAACTTAGATAATTTACAAACGGACTCACTAAAAGGTGAAAAAAAAGGTTTTATTTGGAAAAACTTTTTTATAGTGATAGGCGTTCGGCAGGACTATAAAAAAAAAAAAAGAAAGAAAAAAAAATTGCGGTGCGCCGCTCTCCCTACCTTCCGCGGCCTTGACGGGGTCGCCACCGTCTGATGGCGGACGCGGTGGGGCCGCAGGGGAGGAGGAGTGTCGGTATTTCGTTGGCCGCTCTCCCTATTCTCTGCGGCCGAAAAGTGGTAGGCGGCCGGGCCACTGACCCGACCGGTCGCAGGGGGACCAAGGGTGACTAGACACGGGGTCGTCTGGCGCCCATGTGCTGGTTTGGTCCATGGGGTGGTCACGGTGCACAATGTGTTCTTGTGCGCCGGTGAGGGGGGGTGCTCCCCAAAGGAGGGTCCGGTGACGGACAGACACGGACGGACGCGGCGGGTTCGCAGTGAGTGCTAACGCGTGCCCGTGTTCCCGCCACAAGCGGCAGAGGAGGACACCGTGGAGTTTTAGTGGGTTGAAGTCCCACATAACTGCACTATCTCCCCGTGGTAGTGCAGTATGCATGAGCATTTCTCCACGGAAAAAAAAAAAATAAGGCGTTCGGCAGGAATAATCTGTAAGAATGCATCAGTTAGCGAATCAGTGGTGTGCCATTAATATGCAGGAACTTAGGCGTTCATTAATTCACTAAAAACGAAAGACTTCGCAAGCAATGGAAAATTGCTTCTGAAGTCTGCGGGTGTCGACCTCAGAACGAGCTGCTTCTCATATGGACATCTGTACGTTGCTTGCTCCCGCGCGCCGCGTCATCAATTCTGACTTTCTACATATTTTGGCTGCAAACTGCAAACGTAGTATACGTACAGGGGAGTTTTATAAAAATGTGGCTGTTATTTTAGTATATTGTGGTGTCTTACGACGTCTACACAGATGAAATCGCGGGCAGAAGCTAGTATGGAATATTATTAGATGTAGGTATCCTTAAGCATCGTTTATATGACGTTTAATTTGTAACTCCTTAATTTTATTATTCCAGCATCTACAGAACATTGATGTGCTAAAGCACTACAAGTTCTTGGTGTATCTGGACCTGTCGTCAAACTTGCTGACAGCGCTGACGGTTCTGTCGAGTCTTCCGTACTTGCAATTCTTGTCTGTGGCGTTTAACAGGCTTAGCACAGTTCTGGACTACGAAACTCGTAAATGTTTTACGCTAGTTATTTATTTTTGTTACAAGTATTTTATGACGGGTCCACCGGCTGCAGTACCAGAGGTATGCCAGATGTGTTGCCAGCCCATAGACAAAATTGAAATGTCTCATAACAATGGTACCCATACTCTTCAAACTGGAACAAAACAACCCTGCTTGTCAGTTACAGTAATGTTACCTGAGGATACATCGCTTCCTAGGCTATGGGAGCTACACTTTCCTTCAAAACTTAGTACCACACTTAAAATTGCAATTTCTCCTAAAATCTAAAAGTCTAAATCTAAGAGTTTTGAAATAAAAAAACTTTTTATAGCAAATTTCATCAACTTTCTTTGAAATTATATTTTATTATACATTAGTAACGCGGCCAAGAGCGAATCGGACTCGCGCACCGAGGGTTCCGTACCATAAAAAAGTGTGCAATTTAGAAACATCATTTTATTTTTCCTGTGATCTTTACATAAACTTCTATCACATAGAATAATTTCAGATTTATGAAAACTTTCTTATATTGAGGGGAACGGTTTTTTTTTACATTTTTCAACAAAAGTCGAAAACTATTCGGCCTAAAAAAAAAGAAAAATGTTTGAAAATGTGCAGCGCTCTTTTATATGATACCCCCCATGTCCTAGTAGCCCTACTTCGAATTTTTAAGAACCTCTTTCAGTCCCTGTTGCAAAAAAAAAAAATATTATTTGCAAAATCATTGGGCAAATGTCATCTAAATCTATTCCAAATGTAAGTTGATAGAATTATTAGTTCTTGAGATATCCAGCTGTGACAGACGGACAGACAGACAGAAAGCCAGATTGAGTCGCACCATAAGGGTTCCTTTTTACCATTTTGGTACGGAACACTAAAAATGGATAAAAACCAAAAAATAGCCATTTTTAACTTACTGGCAAAAAACTCAACATTTCTAAGAAATACTGAATACGGTATCGAATCAATTTTTATGTTAGGTGATTACAATGCTGATTTATTTGAAAAGTTTTTAACGAGCTTGTAAACTTTTGTAGTGAAGTGAGTTGTTCGTGTATAGATGTTGATGTTCTGGGTACTGATTTGGGTGCTAACACCTTCATTAGTGAGGCTCATGGGTCCTGTAGCTGGCTAGATTATTGTATTGTAACTCAAGCGGCAAAACGAGCTGTTTTAATGAATGTTTATATTAAATATGACACTATTTGGTCTGACCATTTTCCTCTGGTTTTTTAAGTGTAACTTAAATTGACTGTCATCCAACTGCTAATAACAACTGTAGAATTTCATTCTACGTTTTAAATTGTTTCGCATTAAAAGCTCTTTTGTTTTGATGAAATATACAACCTTACATTTACATTGGCGGTATGTTTACTATTGTTTATAGGGTTCCGTACAAAGGGTAAACTAAAATGTAATAGTAGTAAGTAAAACGGGACCCTATTACTAAGACTCCGCTGTCCGTCTGTCTAACTGTCTGTCCGTCTGTCACCAGGCTGTATCTCATGAACCGTAATAGTTAGACAGTTAAAATTTTCACAGATGATATATTTCTGTCACCGCTATAACAACAAATACTAAAAAAAGAATAAAATAAATATTGGCGATGTTGGGGAATGTTCTCCCATTCTTCCATCAGGGACTGGTTTAGTGCCCTGAGGATGATAGGAGGTGGTCTGCGGCTTCTGACCAGCCTCCCGAGCTCATCCCAGACGTGCTCTATCGGGTTGAAATCAGGACTTCTTGATGGCAAAGCCATCAAGGTAATACCAACCTCCTAAATGTACGTCCTGTATGTCCGGTGTATGGCTGGACGTCATCCTGCATCAGTATCGATCCACCACCCACATTTACTAAATATGGCCCTGCATACCCATTAAGGATCTCTTGAGCATATATTTTCCCGGTCAGGATGCCATTTTCTATGGCCATTGGCTCTGTGCTATGGGCTGGCATCTCTTCAGACCTTTTGAAGAGATGCCAGCCCATACGTGCGCAGAGTCTCCACCGTATTGGACTCTTTCTGTGAAGCAAGCTTGAATGTATCGCTCACCAGGTCGCCTGAACAGTCTTCGCCTTCCATCGGAAGTGAATAGTGAGAATCTAGACTCATCGATGAACAAAACTCTCGCCCATTCTTCTTCACTCCACTATATGTGATCACCAGCGTAGCGCATTCTTGTTACTCTTACTTGTTTACTCTTAAGTTTGGGGCCACTTGCTGGCCTTTGGGGCTTCAGGTTTGCTTCAGCAAGTTTTCTTACCATTTTACTGTCACTATGGTCTGAAGAACCTGTTACTGGACGTAAATTGCATTGAGGTGGCGATTTCTCAACACAGTGGAGACAATATAGCTTCTTAGGTACTAGTGCACCTGGGTCTGCCAGTACAAGGTCTCCTCAGATGGTTTCCAGTTTCTTCGTACCTTCGCTTCACCTGCCGGACCATTCTTAATGTTACACCCACCATTCTTGCAGTACGAATCATACTGATACCTAGTTCCAGAAAAGCGAAAGAGGCAAGATAAGTAAAGTTTATCCCATCAAAAACATAACATGTATAAAAATGCACAAGTCTCGCAACGCAGTTTTTCTGCCGTAAAAACTTGTGAAATCTAATTTAAACCAAGTACCTACCTATCTATGGGAGCAGCTATCCATCCACTTTGTCATAAATTGATACCTTGTTAGTTAGCTAACAACATTTTATAGTAACCATATCAGTATTATACAGTTCTGGACACATCTATTGGCCCACCTTAGAGTTTAGGTTTCGATGGCCCCTACCGAAATATGATTGCTAGATTGAACAAAAACTGTTGATGCAGTTTTAAACCTGATACATTTTACCATCTTTTTCGATCGTATTGTTTTAAATTTGAATTCAGAATACCATACGACATGGAGCTACGCCTAACAAGTCGGATATGCGCCTTGTTAAAGGCAATTGATTTTTGAATAAAAAACATGTTTTATCAAATAAAGGTTTAATTTAATAACGCGTGTTGCCTCCATGCGCATCTACCACAGCTCTCATACGATTAGGCATAGAGTTTATCAACCGCTCTATGAAATTTTGAGGGATCATCTCCCATTCCTCTTCTATGGCAGTTTTCAACTCCTGCATCGTCTGGGCAACTGGCTGACGAGCCCTAACACGTCTTTTTAGCTCGTCCCACATGTGCTCAATGGGGTTCATGTCTGGGCTTCTGGCTGGCCAGTCCATAACTGTGATGTTCACATCCCGAAGATATTCCCTGACGATGCCGGCCGCATGGGCTCTTGCATTATCATGCATAAAAAGGAAATTTGGGCCCACATAGTCCGCGTATGGTATCACGTGAGGTTCTAAGCACTCCCGAATGTACCTTTCAGCATTTAATGTTGGCAGCCGTGGTCCTGTAACAACCTCAAGTTGAGTTTTGCCGCTCGCGGATATACCGCCCCAGACAGTCCATGAGCCACCGCCATAAGCAACCCTCTCTTCAAAGCAGCATTGTGCGAAACGCTCTCCCTTACGTCGGTAGACCTTCTTCCTTCATCATTGCCATGTAACACAATTTTAGACTCATCAGAAAAGAGTACACGGCTCCAATCTTGCTGTGTCCAATTTAAATGACTGCGTGCGAAATGAAGGCGCGCTGTTCAGTGGGCTCGCGTTAGTTTGGGCCCATTAGCTGGCTTGTGTGGTACCATATCGCGTTCTTTTAACCTTCTCCGAACAGTTCGAGCGCTCACAGATACTCCGTGGAAGTCGCGAAGTTGGTTTTGTATCTCAATGGAGGTAAGGTGACGATTTCTCAAGCTGGTCGTCACGATGAATCGATCCTGCCTTTCAGTTGTGACCCGAGATCGTGGCCTTCCTTGGCGACGAACAAGGCCGCCAGTCTCTAGGTACCTCCGATAAACATTTCGGACCGCAGATCGACTTAAATTAAGTTGAGCACTCACGTTTCTTTGGCTGTGTCCGGCCTGAATAAGTGCCACAGCTTGGGCGGCGACTTCAGGTGAAGTATCCATAGATTATTGATAGAACCTCACCTTAATGTTAAGAATAAGTAATGTTTGTTGCAAAACCAAATATATCAATCACTTTTTCAAGAATTAAATCCAAGTAAACCAATAAAACCAAGTTTTCTTAGTATTCGATTGTTTGATATCAACAAACAGGCTCCAAATTGTCTTTTGTTTCTTTAAATTCTGTGTTCGAAATTCAAAAAAAGACTATTGAATGAAATTGTGAATGTGCCAGGTTCAAAACTGCATAAAAACTTTTTGCTCGACCTAATATAAAATTTTAGCTAGGACCAAACGAAACTGAAAATACAAGGTGGGCCAATAGATGTGTCCAGAAGTGTATTTCCTTTTTTCTTTAATAAGTAGAGTGACTTGGCAATTGCACACAGCAACATAATCTGCTAGGTAATTTAAATAGTCCTCCATATAGATACTTTCAAACAAATAAAATCACAAAGCGCTAATATTAGATAGATTTGACCTTTTTTCGACACGTTATGATATTGCATTGTCATGATAATCAATATTTTTCATCTTAATTGCATGGAGCTGCAGCTAAAATAAAAATAAAAACTCAAAGTGATTAATAGAAACGGAAACTTTAGCCACATCTATATAAAAATGAATCGCAGAAATGTATGTACGCGCATAACTTCCGAACGACTGCACCAAATTGGATAATTATTTTTTGTTGTTTGTAATTGTCAGGGCAAGGTTTGTATGAAAGAAAATGTTTGAAAAGTTGCCGGGAAATTTTGAAAATTCGGGAAAACTGAAAGTGCATTTTCTATGGGAATTTTGTATGAATTATTGAAATTTTGACAGAACAACGTTTGTCGGGTCAGCTAATTAAAATATATATATATATTGCATAGAAATTAATAAATACAGGCTATGTGCGATTTGTTTGTACTGAAACATTTTTCACTTTTTTACAAAAACGGGCGCTTGAAAAATGTATATTAAACTATAATCGATTAGCTTATTGTATAAGCTTTCTAATAAGGTACATCAATAAGGTACATTAGTGTTTAAAAATCTTCGGAACATTTTACCACTTTTGACCTCTCCTTTAGGTAGAAAATTAAATTAATTTTAAATATTTTTAATATCATTTGAAAGCTAACAAAATTACCTTTCATAGGATATAAGTACCACAATCCATAGTTCATTGCATAGAAATTGTAAAAAAATGTTTTTAGCAACTCGCGATGAAGTGTTTCCAGTTTATAGCTCGCGCGAGTGTACCTATATCTTGTGTACAGTTCTTGCAATTTTAAAAGTGTGGTACTAAGTTTTGAAGGCCAGTGTAATTCATAGTTCAAACTAGGTACCTGGAAAAATACGTTTCTTTTTGGGTCATGATGTACTTTTGCCTTTAGCCATTTTACAGTCTGTTTCACATTCCACACAAACTTCCAACTGTTTGCGCAAATGTAGACGTAAATTCTTGGCACATGTTACCCTATTCACTTTTCAGCTCAATGGTTCCTGACTGAAGTGCACTATAAATACAATTCGGTGAAGAGAATTAGAGATTTGACCGTGTTTTGGTCGTTGACTGTGCTGGATCTGTCACATAATAATATCAAGTGTATTACTGGTCTGGACAATTTGAAGTCGGTATTCTTCTTGCTTTTATTGTAGTGTACCTACCTAACCTAAGCTACCGGGTAGGTTTATCTTAGGTCTTATACCTACCTATAAAATTGCCGATTTATATAGAAAAACCAAACAATTTTTTTTTAAAGAAATATTATCGATGTACTTTTGCCATTTTAATGAAAGTTCATTTATGTCACTGCTATGTGGGTACGAGAATCGATTTCACCGCCTCGTTGGATTTGAAATTTTTCCCCGGGGCCATTATTGAGATCAAAATTTCGAGAACGGGAGCGATCAAACCAAAAACGTACCGTTCGTTCACTTGCGGTACCTTGTCCTTACACGTCGTTAATATTGCGTGCTGTCTGTGTTGCGATGTTGCCACAACGGAACTTGTATTCGAAAATAGCGCGCAATTTCGATTTTTCCAAGGTTACAGAAACATCGATATCAAAGAAAAATCGAACGGCGGGAAAACAAATTAACAACAGATTTTTTTTTATGTATTGCTATATTATAATTTATTGCGTACCGCAAGTGTTGGATCGAAGTGGCACTGGAAAAGAATGCTTGAAAGGGTTTGCGGGAGGACCTTTGCTCAGCAGTGAGATAATGCAGTCTAACATAAAAACAAAAAAATATAAATTTAATTTGAATTTGGAATTCTAAATAGAATGAAAGATATCAAGCGTAAACAATAATTATAAAGTTGTAGTAGGTATTTTACAGAATATAATTATATCTACGGTTCTGTTCTCTCAGGTATCTGCGGCGATTAGACTTATCGTTTAATCACATTCAGCGTCTTGAAAATTTGAATCACCTGCGTTTGCTCTGGCTAGATGTATCTTACAACAATATATCAAGCTGTGAGTTCAGCGCGAACGTCGGTCTTTGGACATTGCTACACCTCGAGTACCTTAACTTAAACGAAAACAATTTGACTTCCATGCAAATGTTCTCGTATTGTACCAGGTAAGTGGTGCAAGTAGATGACGATAAGTACTAATGTACCGAGTAAGTGGTGCAAGTAGGTAGATGACGGTATGTACGAATTTACCAGGTAAGTGGTGCAAGTAGGTAGATGACGGTAGTTACTAATGTTCCAGGTAAGCGGTGCAAGTAAGTAGATGACGACAGGTACTAATGTACCAAGTAAGTGGTACAAGTAGATAGATGATGGTAGGTAGTAATATACCAGGTAAGTGGTGCAAATAGATAGATAACGGTAGGTACTAATGTACCAGGTAAGTGGTGCAAGTAGGTAGATGACGGTAGGTACTAATGTACCAGGTAAATGGTGCAAGTAAGTAGATGACGGTAGGTACTAATGTTCCAGGTAAGTGGTGCAAGTAGATAGATGACGGCAGGTAGTAATGTACCAGGTAAGTGGTGCAAGTAGATAGATGACGGCAGGTAGTAATGTACCAGGTAAGTGGTGCAAGTAAGTAGATGACGACAGGTACTAATGTACCAGGTAAGTGGTACAAGTAGATAGATGACGGTAGGTACTAATGTACCAGGTAAGTGGTGCAAGTAGTTAGATGACGGTAGGTACTAATGTACCAGGTAAGTGGTGCAAGTAGGTAGATGACGACAGGTACTAATGTACCAGGTAAGTGGTGCAAGTAAGTAGATGACGACAGGTACTAATGTACCAGGTAAGTGGTACAAGTAGATAGATGACGGTAGGTACTAATGTACCAGATAAGTGGTGCAAGTAGTTAGATGACGGTAGGTACTAATGTACCAGGTAAGTGGTGCAAGTAGGTAGATGATGGTAGGTACTAATGTACCAGGTAAGCGGTGCAAGTAAGTAGATGACGACAGGTACTAATGTACCAGGTAAGTGGTACAAGTAGATAGATGACGGTAGGTGCTAATGTACCAGGTAAGTGGTGCAAGTAGTTAGATGACGGTAGGTACTAATGTACCAGGTAAGTGGTGCAAGTAGGTAGATGACGGTAGGTACTAATGTACCAGGTAAGTGGTGCAAGTTGGTAGATGACGGTAGGTACTAATGGGTTGTCGCGTTTCCACCACAATGCCCTATCTGCGCTGAATCGACTGGTGCGCTAACGAATGAAACAAAGGCTGTACATTCCTCTTCAGTACTGAGTCGGAAAGATAGGAACAGCAATAAATTACGTTTTTGGCATGATCAATTTTCTTCAAGTTTGTTCTACAAAGGAATTAGAAATTAATAGTTTAAGTTTTGTTTGGAATTGATTTTGTTTAGATCTCTGCATAAAATTTGTGTAGAACTTAGGAACCAAAACTGGCATAAATACTTTATGCTGGTTCTATTCCGACGCAAGTTAATGTAGTTTTCAACATCTAGTGTTATTTATTTCATGTATTCAACGCCTTACTGTTTCATTAGTATGAGGCAGTGAGGCGTTGAATATTTTAATTCAATACTTTATTTTTAATACTTCCAAGAAACCTGAACTACAATAAGTCGTGTATAAATAAGTTGAAAAGTTTACCTACGTTTGTTTTACAAGGTCTTTCGCGTTTTGCCGAATAGACCGACGATCCTGATGGGAAGTGATTATCGCCGTCAACAGTCACTTGGAACACCAAATGCATTCCCGATGCTCTTCTAAAAATCTAACAATAGATAAAAACAAAAAAACATCTTGAAACATCTCTTGTGCCTTTCTTTCGGACGCGGGGCATCCACACCATTCAATCCGAAAGACAGCAATGCTACTTGGCGACATGGTACATTCCCGGAGGTCTTTTAGAGGAAGCTTTATTAGAACTCCAAATAAAAACAGTGACGTGTTTTGCTCAGACTCCGCGAGCTCCACCTCCGGAACAACCGCCTGAGCGTGATGCTGGAGCTGCCGATCTACATGCGTCAGTTGCGGCGGCTGAACGTGCTTGACCTTCGCGCCAACCCTATTTGTTCGGTGCCTGTCTACAAAACTGTCATCATCAACACATTCAAGATCCTACTCAGTTTAGACGCAGCGGAACTTGATCCGGTTGAACAGGTATAGATATAAAACACTCAGGTATTACTTTACCTACACCGTTATTTTATATCTTATCTACTTATGTATACTTGCCTGCTAATACCCAGGGCTGATTGGCTGAATATGGTAGCTTCAAACAAGGATACCCTTCAAACAAAGGTATGGTGAAAGAACGAAAGAATAATAGGTTGATTTGTCACAGTAACACGTGCATACAATAAAAGATAAGAGTAATCAGGAAAATAAAATAAAATAAATCTACACAACATATACCTCTACATATAATCACGAGCACAAAACAGAAATAGAGCTGCACATCATGACTGTAAGAAGAATGCTTCCACTAAGCATGATGCTACGCTATCTGGGACCCACTGTGGGTCCCACATAGCGCAACATCATGCGACGTGTTGCCGCGCAACACGTAATAAGAGTTAAAATGTTAACTACATAACTCCGAGTTTACAAACACTACATTTATAAATTTAACCCGTCTAAACGTGCTAGTGGGCCTAATGGACTTAATGATAGCTATCATCGCGGAAAAATATGTCAATATATGCATCGCGTGCTACATTGGTTAAAATTAAATATAAAACAGTCAAAACGACACTTATCGATTAATTTAACCATTTCTCCTTTTATACTAATCAGACTTAGGTCAAAAGTTAAAAGATTTTAATTTTTACGTTGTAGAAACATCGACATTACGAGTATCATCATTCTCCTGTCCTTGTCCCAATTTATTTGGGGTCGGCGAAACATGTATTTTTCTTCCGTACAAACATCGACATTAAATTATCGATATCTCATCTCTAGCTGAGCATAAAAATAGATAACAGGTGCATACGAATATGACATCTATTTCAATAAATAGAGTAATTTGGTTACAGCGCCCTCTAGTGTTGTGTAGTTGAACTCGTTGTTGATTGCTTGAATTTGATTGTTAGATGGAAAATGGTCTTTATTGATTTTGACATGTAAAATAAAAACAACATTCACGAGTTGTAATAAGAATAAATTTTGAACTAAAATAAATAAGCTTTTCGCCAAAGTTGCATTTATAGTTTGTAGCCATATCATCGTTTTCTGAGTATTTCAAATTCGTAAATGTGAGTTTGGCGACACTGCATCCCGTATTAAGGAAGTTTACGGGCACTTCCACTGTTTCTATTATTCCGTGGATGCACAGGACAGCGGTGATTTTTAGTGGTCAAAAAGACGGTCAGCACGTGAAGGTTAGTGACGCCAGAACAACCGGACAACTTGTCGCGTTTCTATATAGTTGACTCAGATTTTTTGAAAGCCCCGAAAAAAGTTAGGATTAAAATAATGTGCCTAATTATATACCTACCTATTCCTATATTGCAGGAATTTAATTAAATTTGGTACCTAGTATAATTTAATTAAAAGACAAGCCTTCTCAAAATCCTTCTCTGAATGAGAAGGCTTTAACCTAACTCATCCATCGCAAATATATCTCAACTGCACGTACCTTCTTCCAGCGCACTCTGATGATGGATACGAAGCCAGACATAACTGTGCACTCAACTCGCAAGTTACTGCGGCTGATCTACATCGAGCAACTGTCGAAGGCTCGGGTCTCTCCTTACGTGCCGCCGGCGGATACCACCGACGTGCCTATAGTTGTGCTTGTGGGCCTTGAAGGCGTCGGCAAAGGTAAATACAAGTTTTAGTTACTTCTAAGAACAGCTCTAGGCGAACTTGGAAGGTATAAGCTAACTTATGATAATATTAGATAAGCCTCAAAGGCTTATCTAATATTAACATAAGTTAGCCAGGAATACACCAGATTCAGGAATAGCAAAACAAAAGGGACTAAAAAATAAGGCAACGCGTCCTTATGCTGCGTGATCAAAATAGAAAAAGCACAAACTACCAACATCCCTTTTTCAACACAATTGCTTACAGCCTTTAATGTTCCCACTGGTGGGACACACGCCTCCTCTCTGTGAGAGGGAGCGGGCCGTAATCCACCACGCGAGTCCAGTCCAGTCCAATTCTAAGACATGCCGGTTTCCTCACGATGCGATGTTTTCCGTTTTTGAGAGCAGTGGTGATGAAATAATTTACACAAAGTACAGTGCCTGCCTGGGTTCGAACCATAAACAGAGTTTAGCGTAATTAATGAATAACCCTATATCTGCGGGTGGGAGACCCCACAATACAACATTATGTGACAAAACGAAAATTTTACAGGCGAGGCAAAAATGCGCGGAGTGATACTTTGAATGATGAATTGAAAATGAAATGAATTTGAATAGTTGCTTTAAAGATATTGGAACAAACTCAACTGCATTTTTTATTATTATTAAATGGAATTATTATGTATCACACATAATACTTCAGTGAACAACATTAAGTTTGCGCAGAGCTTAGAGGTAAATAATCTTATCATCATTTGAGGTCTTTTTTTTTCGTTGAGAAATGCTCAACGGTTGTGGTTTTAATGTCATATACGATTGGATATTTCTTGGTTGAACTGGTTCTTGCGATTTTAATAGTGCAAAAAACATTATTTTCAAAAAAAAGTGGAGTTACTATTGTATACCTCTGAGGTACAGTTATATAAAGTTAAATCGTCGAATTTGTCTCTTTCACCTCTGACCTAGACTAGAGTCAAGAGAAAACACATCACAAAAAAAAAACTACCACCACGTCCTGCGGCTAAAAGTCTTCTTCCATGACGACGGGCAGGCAAAAATTCGGTACTGGCACCACGAGCGCCTTAAAATTGACGTTGCGGCGCGACTCCAGTAACTGCACCCTCGGCATGTACCTTGTCTTCTGGCGCACGTACTCCACGATGTCCTCCGCCTTAGTGCTGTAGTGCAGACGGGAGATGTACCCCAGTGCTTAGCGGCACGCAGGCTCACTCCGGGCTCCGTAGGAGCTTTGCTGCAGCTATCCTTGTTGGTTCGTGATCAGCACTTCCTCCTTTGCACTGTCATGAAACCCTCATCATCAGCCCTATTCGGCGCCTTTTCTGGCATATGCTTACTTGGAGCGCCTAGAGTACTTGCGGTGTCGCTAGCGAAGTCCTTTCGTAAGGGTTTCGCCAGGGCTGCGGACACTGGTAGCGGGACGGAGTGATGGACTTGGACGGCGCTGCGTGGAGGGGAGCTGTAGTGACCGGCGCGGGGCTGCGGGACACGCGGGCGCGGCGCTCTGCAAGGTCAGCAAACGACGGATGCGCTGGCGACGAAACTGCTGACGGGGAAATTGACGACGATATGTCGAGGCCGGCTCCACGATAAATGTTTACGTGACGCTACGGCTGATGACCTTAGTTACCGCTATACTGTTACGCAACTCGCTAACTTCTTTGCGGAATTCGGCGATGGAGGTTTGGGATGCATCTAATTTCGACAGAACATCCGCGAGGCGGGCCTTCAGAAAGACAATGTCCTTCAGAAGGCTCGTTACGTCGACGTGGTCGAAGGTGATGGGAGCTTGTGTAGGTCCTTTGCCACAAACGTCGACACGTGGTCCGGTTCGGTCTCCTTGAACAGCGTGATTATGGCTTGCAGGCGTCTCTGGTCCCGTCATGCCAGCGGAACACCATCTGGTATTCTGGTTGCGCTTGTTAAGCACACTGAACAACAACAGCTTGGCAGCAGCTACGTCATCCTCACTGAAGTTCTCTGGACAGCAGACACCTCGTCTATCACATCCAGCTTCTGTTGCATGAACGCCAGCAGCTCATTCCCCACAAGTTCATTGCTCATGGCGAGTAAATTACGAGCGACAGCTTGCACCGCGTTAGGCAACACAAGTTTATTTTAAAGACGGCCAAAAGATATGCCAGCCTGAAGGGCATCCACAGCATGATACTAAAACTAAACCTAATTACTAAACCTAACTAAAACAAAGAAGGAGGGTTTTAGACAGGAGACGGTAGGCGCATGGAACCCTTCCAGTCCCCAGAACTGCCGGCTGGGCGAGAATCTTCACCACAAAGTTGTGAACAATTTCGTTAATAAAAGGAAGTTATACATACGATTTGGCACGAACACTTATGGAATTATTCCATTGAATTCTCCAACAATCAAAGGGCGTGACGGTATGCTGATCAATTGACACTATAATATAAGTTTAATCAAGTAACATTTCCGAATGGGTTAACACTACTAGTAATTCTTAATGCAACTCACCCCATTATTGTTCAAGATATTCACTAAACAAAATAGATTTTCCGTATTAATAGCTGGATATAATATTTACAATTTTGATATGGCAGTACATTGAGAACATTCGCTATTAAAGCGACACACATCTGTCACCGACTAGTCTTTGCGCTGCAATGTGTCCTTCAAACTCACAATCACCTTTATAACTGTTAGTCATAGTATTGAGGATAATAATGAACTTTTAAATTGTTAGAAACACAAAAAGACGATTTCTCGCGATGGCGGGTTTGAACGCGCGACACATGACTCCGTAGTCCACAATCAAAGCTAATGTGCCATCTATTATATTAATTACTTATTCTAATTGGACTTATTCTAAATGGACGAATAGAGATTCGCAGAGTACAGACGTGTCCGTTAGCAATATTTAATTATTTCTTTAATAATAGTGACCTCCTTTAGTGCATTACTAACGTAATGCAACTGTAATTTTGCTTAGTGTGTATAATAATGGACTCGAAATAGTGAACTCGTCAAAATACAAAATGGATAGCAGCCCCTTTAATCCAAGGGGGCCAGTGCACCCCTCCGCCTCACCGTCAAAGACGATAACGCAAATCCCAGCCCTGGAATCGGTCACAACACCCGAAATTCAAAAATGGATGTCAGCCATCGAAGAGCACTTAAATGAAGTTTGCTCTATTGCGGCGGAAGGTAAACTCAACTCGGAGCAGAAAATGAAAATTTCTACCCTATGCCGTAAAGTAGGATCTGGAACATCACAAATGGCAGTCCTTTATCAGTCGCTCAAACAGAAAGCAATTCACGCGTATAACATGGTTGATGCCCTTAAAGAAAAGCGCGACCTGACGGAACATATTTCGGACCTCAAGCAGACGATTAAGGACTCTGGTTCTGCGGGAAATGTTTCGTTTTCCGATATGGTGAAGAAGGGAGCAAATGATTTCATTCGACCGCAAAATTTAAGCTCTGTAGCTATTTATCCCAACGATAAATTAAAGTCGAGTGACGAAACAAAAGACCTCGTGAAAAAAATCATTCGCCCGGATCAAATGAAGCTGCAAGTACGTGGTGTTCGCAAGACCAAAAATGGAGGCGTTATTATTAGTACTGAGACGAAACATGACGCTGATAAACTGAGGCACGCAGTCCAGCTCTCTACATCCGGACTTACCGCCGATGAACCCAACAAGCGCAAACCTCGGATCGTGGTTGTAGGTGTGCCGACTACTTTGGCTGAAATTGAAGTCTTCAGGTGCATTTACGAACAAAATGTAGCCGACAAGTTTCCAGCAATGCCTATGGAGTCCTTTTTGAGCTTAATTAAATTAAGCCACAAATCGGGAAAAAGAGATGCATCGACCTGTAACTACGTCATTGAAGTTACAGCCAATATACGTAAAGCCCTATTATCCCAATCGAGACTTTTTATAAATTGGACGTCCTGCCCTGTCAGGGACTTCACCCTGGTTACCAGATGCTACAAATACCAACAATATGGTCATGCAGCAAAAACATGCAGAGAGCTGAAATCTACGTGTGGTCACTGCGGTGAAGAAGGACACTCGATGTCAGAGTGCGCGAAGAAAGCTGATACACCGAAATGTGCAACTTGCTCGCGCTTTAAGAAGCCCAATAACCACAAAACGGGAGATGCCGAGTGCCCTGCTAGGAAAATAGCGGAATACAGGTATATCAACTCTATCGACTACGAGGGCACCTAGAGCGTCATAAGGCCAGACTTCCGTGTTGAATGCCTGCTGCCGACTCAACAAAACACTGCACTGGCCTACAAACCCTCGATTTTGTTGATGTCTAAACACATTAGTCACCCGCTACAAAAATCGATTAATTTGGTGCAACATGGACTTTACTCCACTTACTAATTCTGCTGACGCAATGTCATAATTATGTAATGTGTTTAACAAGGTTATAAAGTGTAAGAAACTATTTTAAGAAATTACGTATATTAGACTTTTGTTATTTTTATCTTTAAGGTAAATAGTATATAAGTAAACTAGGTATAAAATTATGAATTAATTCAATTTTGTCATTATTTCAAGACTTGTAATGTTTAATATTGTTAAGAATTTTATATTCCTCTAATTACCATAAAAATATATGCTCATGCCGCCTGTGATACAGGTTTATCCTAGTACAGGCACCTAACATTATATTTCCTTTGTAAATTATTTCTAAGATTTTATGATAACATTTTACCAATTTTTAAAACTGAATAAATATTTATTATTATTATTATTATTATTATTAATTTGGGGTCTAGTTCATCTCTCGTATAATGACGTCATTACAATATTTTGGGGTAACTCTACAAATAGGGAGGCCGCGTTTAAAGCGCAAAAGCGCTGCATAAGATCTATGTTTGGGCTTCAGGTGACAGACAGTTCTTTCAGAAAGCATAAAATTCTGATTTATGAAACTGCCTTATTTGTGAGATTAAATCCGAACGGAGTGAATTTAGTAGACGTATTTATAAAAGTAGTATAAGCGAAAAAAGGCGACCCGAATGATATTGGGAACTATAGACCTATAAGTCTGCTGTCGAGTACATATAAGTTATTTTCTACAATCCTGACCAAAAAAATTAGCTCTACATTAGAAACAAGACGACCCGTCGAACAGGCAGGATTTAGAAAAGGCTTCTCCACCATCGACCATATTCACACACTCGAACTTCTCATCGAGAAATATCAAGAGAGAACATCATTCATATCATATCATATAAATCATGTCATGGTACTTGGCATATATCGACTACAAAAAAGCATTCGATTCAGTGTCACACAGCTATATCTGGGAATGTGGAAAACGAATATATAAGAATAACTAAAAGCATATACAGGAACAGCAAAAGCAGAGTCAAACTAGAAACAGCCGGTTCTTGGTTCCCTGCAAAGAGAGGCGTAAGACAGGGGGACCCATTGTCACCTATAATATTTATAGCCGATAATAAGTAAGCTTGACTGGAATGAATGCGGTATCAAAATAAAAACTAAGTATTTAAGCTACCTACGTTTTGCTGACGACTTGGTGCTGATAGCTGATAGAAAGGAAAAGAACTACAGCATATGGTAGAGTCACTAAACGAAGCTAGCAAGCTCGCCGGGCTAGAAATTAACCTCTCTCTAAAACTATGGTAATGACCAACAGCACCAAGGTACAGACAACGAGCCTCTCCAATATACCGAAAAATACATCTACCTAGGTAAGCAAATAAACTTTGACAAACTAAACAACTTCCAGGAGATTGAGCGCAGGGCCCAGTTAACATGGAATAAGTACTGGAGCTTTAAAGAAATATTTAAGAGCAACATGCCAATCAAACTGAAGACTAAGGTTATGAATTCTTGCCTTATACCATGCCTGATCTATGCCTGTCAGACATGGAAGTTTAACAAAAATGTCATAAATAAAATTATAACGTGCCAACGAGGAATGGAGAGAAGTATGCTAAACATAAAAAGAATAAATAAAATAAGGCATACAAAAATACGCAACATCACAAAAGCAACAGACGGTTTAGCACAAGCTCTTGTATTAAAATGGAAGTGGGCTGGTCACATAGCACGCCTGCAAGATAAAAGGTGGACAAGAAGAGTGACAGAATGGAGGGGGCCAGTGGGTAAAAGAAAGAAAGGGAGACCTTGCAACAGATGGGAGGATGAAATTAAACGCACAGCGGGTCCAAATTGGATACAAACAGCGCAATCCAGAGAAAACTGGCTCAATTTGGAGGAGGCCTTTACCTGCAAAGGGGTTCTTACAGAATGATTTACACTATAATACCTACTAACGAATTTAAAATTCTTTTTAACAAAACTGTAAAAATTTTTAAACTACTAAACTTGTTGAACTAACGAAACTAATTAACTTTGCAAACCAGCATCTTCTGGAAGAAATAAAAGGCTTTTTTATTTTATTTTATTTTACATAAGCGAAACACCAATAGAGTAGCTAAGTACTCAAGGATTCTGATTTTTGTTCCGTTTGAATACGAAGAAATGCGGACAAACTTTTATGTGAGTTTTCTAAAGCTCCTATGCTTTGATGGTGATACTATGCAGTTCAGTTAAGTTTTTTTTTTTTTTTTTAATGTTAAGCAAAGCACATACCTGTAAAATAAAAACATTTGCCTTGCGAAGAATCGAGTGCCCGCACCTCGCAGACATCTTGTCTCGAACTAGTCAGATGAATAATATCTTAGGGCATTGTTCACACATGGTCATCTGATCCCAAACTAAGCAGAGCTTGTACTATGGAAACCAGATAACTGATAAACTACATACACTACGTTTTTTTTAAATTCATACTTACTCGTATATTACACCCAGACTCGACCCGATAAATATACTTTAAACTTGCTATAACTAAAATAAAATCGAAAAATAGTACATAATAGTCACTCAATATTTTTTTTTTATGAATGTTTATCACAGTGAACATAATCAAATTAAGGGGAATTGAGAAATAGACCATTTTGCGTTAAATTTTGCAAAGGAAATCATCGAAGCGACTTTTGGTGTTGTAGATGATATCGATAACGATATACTACCGTAGATTGAAGTTGCTGAGCCTAGAAATCGCAAAGTTTACTTTCGTGATGTGGATCTATTTCATGATTATTCAGAAGATTGTTTTAAAAAGAGTTTCCGATTTATCAAAGTGTGAATGTGAATGTGTGTGAATGTGATTTTATCGGGAATTACGGACTCTTTACAATCAGAGACACAAAAAGGCCTTCCTGTAAGTCCACTGTGCCCGTTACTAACGGCCTTACGTTTTTAGGCCACTGGTAGCTTCCAGATGTATGAGTGCACTAAAAACACCAAAAATCGGAGTAGATGGTGAGAAAATGTGAGGCGATCACATCGGCCCCTGTACAAGAAACTACATGAAGACCACGACCTCTCTGACAAGGAGTTACGAAGATGATGATGATAATGATGAGCTTCCAGATTGTATCTTGAACGAAATGACATCAAATAAATAGTACACAGAGAGTTAGAAAAATTTGAATTTTATCCCGAATCCCAGCTCGTAACACTCTTATTGGCACTCATTGGCATGCAAGCTACTTGCATAGTTTTGTACAAGCTACAGGCAAGTGTATTCCCGCCCTAATCTTAGAAAAGCTCATGTGCCGTGGCACAGCCGTGGTAAAAATACTGACTATCCAGAGTGCCCAGAAAGTAGTTACCTAAATGTAAGTATTTGGATTCACCTTCTACGTCAATGAGATGAGATAAAATGTTGTTACAGGAACTTTGTCGCGCCGGCTCGCGGCAGAGTGCAGCTCAAATATACAGCTCGCGCGACAACACACGACCGCCAGCTTCCACTTCTCAGACCACTACAGAGAAACCACTAGAAAAAAGTTTGATGATATGCTGGTCGCAGGGGACTTCCTTACTTACTCTGAAATGGATGGAGAGTCATACGGACTAAGTATACTTAGTTCTATTTGTAGTGTGCGACGGAACCAAGTGGCTTTAATAATTTTCCCCAATCCACGGATGGGGGTGGCAGATGGTGTAATATTTTTTTTATATTTACTATTTAACCTATCACGCGTCACTGCTATGCGCACCGGTTATTCGGCTTGCTACGCGCTACGGCTGATGTATGTACAAGCGCCAGCAAGTCAAGCTACCCGAAACTGTCAATTTTTCCCAATCAACCTTGAACCTAATGCTTTAGCGATAAAGTTGAAAATCTATTAAAGAAATTTGAAAGATTGTAGTAGCTTCATGTCCTAGCGTCTGTACATAGTCGGCTGTAGCACGTAGTCCGTAACACGCACCTGCCGAGTTCAAAATAGCTCTATTTCTCGAAGATTTGAAAATGATATATTAAAGTGTATTACGCCATTACACTTTTCCTGTATTACAATTTAACATCAACAAGAACGTTTTTATAGCAACTTGCAGCCCTGTAATGACAACAGAAGCTGTGTTTTAGTTTTTAAATCGAACCGCACGTACACACGGCTACATATCAAGCTATACATTTCCAGTCTAGGTTGATCTTGCATTGTATAGGATTTCCGTACAATAAGAGGTTAGCTTATACTGGAAATGTATAGCTTGATATGTAACCGTGCGTACCTGTGTTACTACCAAAAAATTTATGTTCGCACTCTAGAAAATCATAAACTCCAGGGCTCAACAGAATAAGCTAAAACATGGGTCAGTAAGCCACAAAAATGGGCAGGGTTGCGTATACGTATGTTTTACCTAAATACTTTTATTCCGTAGGTCGCGAGGAAGCCTTCGTAACAGAAGGGAAAGTGAAGGTCGTGTGTTTGGACTTACCCGCGGCTTTGATGCTGAAATTACGTGGTTACCGGCCATACTTGATTCTCACAACGTGCTCAAATATAGAATCCCTAAAAAAAATACAAGAATTTCGTAAAACGTATGAACATCTTTCTCGTCATATCTTTTATTAATTGAATTTGCTAATACTTACTTAAGTACATTCGAATATTTATTTCGTGCATTACTAACAATAGTAAAAATAAAAACATAGGTAAGGTAGTATTTTTTTTTAAGTATTTTCATCTCATAAAGAATTGTTTCAAATAACTACTTACGTATTATATAGCAATAAATAAATCCATAATCTTCCGCATTCTCCCTATAGGTACCTAGGTTGTTCCGTAAATTGTTAGCAACAGAATAAATACAATCTTGTTTTTCTTGAAACTATTTTGAATTGACGGCTAATTTCAATACAAACCTCCTTGGTGAAAATCATTGTCCACCTATGTGTAGTTCTATTTTTAAAGATTATCTTTCACTCTTCTTTTGTTCGCGGGAAGCTTTTCGTGCTTATGATTTTTTGTGATTGTAAACGAGGGTTAACCTTCAAGGAATCTCATGAAAATTTACAAACTGCATTTGGGGAGTCTCCTACTGCGTAAGCAACAGTTACGTATTGGTTTCGTGAATTTAACCTTTTGAGCGCCACGGTTTTCTATAGAAGACAATCGCTTCCGTGCCCTCCACGCTAAGTCTTCATTAGAAGACAATATATAATCATAATGTTTATTACATTAAAATACATATAGATTTCTATTTGTGCGTATTTTTACTATTGCCTAAAACTCTAAACTATTTTTTTTTTTATTTCAATAGAGGCTTTGTTTATATTAAAAATAGAAGAAATTTACCAGCAATTTTTTTTACTGCCCCAGGGTCTGTAGTCTTCCCCCGGGGGGTTCCCGCACTGTCGAGACGGGGGGGCTCAGTAGCCGTGGCTTGGTCATCCACGGTGAAACGAAGAGGTACTCGAGGAAGGGCTGCTCGTCAGGGCTTTTTCCAGGAAGTCGACGACGTAGCGGCCAACAGGTAGGTTGCGGTGCCGCTTGGGCGACATCGCAACTGAGGCGGGCCGCGATGTCGTATGGGAGGCATCGCGGCTGAGGGTTGGAGGCCGCGGCGGGAGAGGAGTGCCCGTATTGCGGTACCTTCCGCGGCCTTGACGGAGTCGCCACCGTCGACGGCGGACGCGGTGGGGCCGCAGGGGAGGAGGAGTGTCGGTATTTCGTTGGCCGCTCTCCCTATCCTCTGCGGCCGAAAAGTAGTAGGCGGCTGGGCTACTGACCTGACCGGTCGCAGGGGGACCAAGGGTGCCTAGACACGGGGTCGTCTGGCGCCCATGTGCTGGTTTGGTTGGGGTGGTCACGGTGCGCAAGGTGTTCTTGTGCGCCAGTGATGGGGGGGTGCTCCCCAGAGAAGGGTCCGGTGACGGACAGCCGCGGCGGATTCGCGGTGAGTGCTAAAGCGTAAGTAAGCTAAGTTCCCGCCACAAGCGGCAGAGGACACCGTGGAGTTTTAGTGGGTTGGAGTCACACATAACTGCACTATCTCTCCGTGGTAGTGCAGTATGCATGAGCATTTCTCCACGCAAAAAAAAGGGCCGTAGTTTTTATTAGAAGAGGTCTAGTGTTGTGGTTACTTGATTAAGTTTCTAAAGTGTCGATAGACGCGAAAATTTAAAAATAAAACACTTTTATTTCGAATCAAAATGTTGAGCTTTGAAAAAAAAATGATCCATAAACAAAATTAAGTACCTACTTAATTTTGAACCCTTACACATGTATTTACCCTTTGTTCTCATCTTATTACATTCGCAAAATATTATATTCGCAAAATATTATATTCTCGAATTATTATATTATCAAAATATTACACAAAGAACAATCACAGCGAAAAATGTTTTTAATTTGAGGGAAAATTTGTCTCGGATGGGAATCAAACCTACAACCCCTTTTTTTAAGGTTTAACTACCTTCTGTAAAATAAATCTAACTAATGATTTTATATCACCCAGTAGTAGGTAATCCTGAAGATATGCATTAATCCTAATATTATGTGTATTTATATTGAAGTTTTAATAGATAAACTCTTTGCTAGTAGTTCCTGTCAGATTACAATGAAAAACCTATGTTTGTACTAGTGTCAGTTTTTATTTATCAATTGTTTTTGATGTATAATGTGACATTGTGAAAAATATTTATTGGGAATAAATTTTGCATTCTGATAAATAAATATTAAAATAAAAATGTCTGACGATAGTGAAGCCAAGTTTATAACGAGTCAAAAAGGCAAGTCTGTTTTTTTATATACCGGTTACAAATACAACTTCTTCATGAAAAATAAAAATGGTACAACCAACTGGAGATGTTGCAACCAAAGGGAGTGCAAGACTTCGATTACATTAAGTTTGGATAAGAAAGTCGTTAGACAGCCCAAACATAGTTGCAACGTTGATTTTGAAAGAAATATAATTGATATGGCAATGGAGGAGTGCAAAAAAGAAGTGTGCGAAAATTTTGAACCCATTCCAAAAATATTTGAAAAGCACTTCTTGTGAAAACAAATATTTCAAAATAAAGAGTATCTGATCCCATCATTTACGTCCAAAAAGGATACGCTGTACAGGAAACGAAATAATTTTTTGAATGTCGGTACATCAAAGACTACAAGTAATGTGAGATTGCCACACATTGTGCAAGACTTTTTTTTTATTTGATGATTATGATGGTGAAACGGATGATAGAATTATAATATTTTCGATGTTACCTGCTCAAAAGCTACGAGAATTATTCCAGACAATTGATATTGTATACGGAGATGGTACATTCAAGGTGACACCGTCGCCTTTTTACCAATTGTACACCTTACATATTGATATCGCACGAGACCAAAACACAATTAGTTTTGTACCGATTGTCTATGGCTTATTACCAAATAAGAACACAAATACATACAAAAGGTTCTTTTCTGTACTTAGAAATCAATTTCGTATGAATATTAGTTCATACAAATGCGATTACGAAATTGCTGCAATTAATGCTATACGTGAGGTATATCCAGAAATAAAAGTAAAAGGCTGTTATTACCATTTTTTAAATGCTGTGTTTAGAATGAGTAAAAAATTGAATTTCAACGAAACTCACTTAGGTCGCAAAATCACACAGTTGTGCACAAGTTTGGTTCTGTTACCACCCAATCTAATTCCAGAAGCATATCTTGCTATATATGAAATCGCACCAGAGACGGAAGTTTCACAGAAATTTCTAGACTATTTTAATAAGTGGATACAAACCATTACCAAAGATATTTTTAGCTGTTATGGTGAAAAGAACCGCACTACGAATGCAGTGGAAGGATGGCACAGATGAATTAACTCTCGAATTCCATCTCGACCAACCATTTTCCAATTTTTAGTAGCATTAAAAGTAGAAGCTCAAATTCAAAATAAAAGATTGCTAAAAAGTGCTTTCCACTGCCCTGATAAATAAAGATCTTTAAAATACATTGAAAATGATAGAAAAATTAATTGCATTATCACAGACTGTTTATCCAACAAAATTCAATCAATAGAATGCTTAACCATGTTAGCGGCGTTGAATAAGCTCTCATAAATATTCCATGATGTATATACTTTTGCAATTTTTATTGTTGAGCGGCTGTACCGGAAACAGATGCCACTTTTGGAAACTTGTATGCACTTGATCACTCGGGATTTGTTTAGTTTCAGTTATTATTAATTATATTTTATTAATGATTAATGCAAATAATTTTGCAATACTGTATGATACCTACTGCAATTAATTTTTATTTTAATATTGTATACGTTCGAAAGTGTTTCCATGTTGTATTGGAATAAAGAGATTTTGATTTAAATTAATTAATTTTTATTTTTCACTGTGTTTGATTGTACTTCTAATATTTTGAGAATATAATAATTCGAGAATATAATATTTTGCGAATATAATATTTTGCGAATGTAATAATATGAGAACAAAGGGTATTTACACGAATCTTTTAATACACACAAAGTGCCGTACTTTGGATAATACTGATATCGACATTGAAAGATCCCGTCACTACGAAACTATTAGATATCAGTGCCTCGTGCGCCATTGACATTGCGCCAGACACCCTATGATGTCATAGACGTAAGTGCATCAAGGTCAGTCTGAGATAGTGAAGCGAAAAAGGCGAAATCTGAATCAAGATTGACCGTAAACCAAAAAGCATGCACCGAATGTATTCTGATTGAAAATAAAATCAGAGAGGACATAAGAAATAGTCATTTTGCAAAGTTGATTTAAGAAGAAATGGACCAAGTGGAACCGTGTCTTCGAACGAAAACGTATGCCAAAATTTTAGCATTTATTCTTCAAGCCAAATGATGTCACTCAAGTGAAGTTTTAAAATCCAAAATTGTTAATTAAATTTGAACTTGTTGATTAAATTTAAAATTGTTATTTACTTATCTACAGATTATTAATTAAAATAATAAAAACTGATGAAAATTATGTTTCTTAATTGTTATAATTCCCTACGAACATTAAGAAAAAAATGTGTGTGTAACAATACTAATAATGTGTGTTTAGCATAAACAAAAAATGTAAGAAAAGAGACCATAGACAGCCCTAATAAAAATACTTTTACGTGCTACGAGCGCCACGGTCTTGATATGAAGACAACTGGATGACGTCAGAAGACAATAGGGATGTAGCCAATTTCTTATGGCTGAATTGAGTTACGTATCTGTTTTGTCATTATTTATAATGTATTCTGCTTTTTCTTATTACAACTATTGTAAATAAAAACAAGATATCGAAATATGTCTATATTTTTATTTATCTATAGGCTTATCTCTACGAAAAATAGACACATTTCTTTCTATACAAAGTGACATTTCGTTACTCCGTTTTTGACATTGCACCGTAGAAATCCTTCTGCAATATTTGTCATTTTGTCTTTCGTTTCTAATGCTTTTTTATGTAGACTATTTCGGAAGAAAGTTTTCTATCCCAACTGTCAAAATCACACTGACCACTGATAATTGTCTAGGGTAGTGAAGATAATTTGATTTTGTAATCGCCATGATTTTGCATCGAGTAGAAAACTTTCTACTTGACGGCCACAAAGTATGGTTATCTGCAAAATCATTTTTTTTTCTCTTCTTTTGCTTATTATCTCGAAAACTGTTTATCCTATCACGAAAATAATAAAAATTTTGCCCCCGCCCCTCCTATTTATAAAACCCATAACCCCATAAACTCTACATGTAATGTAGGTAATAAAATTTCATATTTTCCACACAAAAAGTGACAAATTCCATATAAAACACGTTGAGATCCGCATCTTTTCCGGCGCTACGGGCTCGCCACGGAAGTTGTATATAAAACACGTTTAGAACCGCATCTACTCCGGCGCTACGGGCTCGCCACCGCAGTTATATTTATACGCGTTACTTAATATTTATAAAAATTGATAATTACACAGAAAAAGAAATCCTATGAAAAGTCAAAGAATTCCGTGTCGAATTATGTAAAACAGTGACTTTCGTAAAGGTGCAGTTGACTCTTTCTACTTTGTTGCTGTAGTACTGTCTACACGGTAACGTCATTTTTGTCTACTCTTCCGTCGACAAAACGCTTCTCTACGGTTCTCTTGCTAAGTCTGCTGGTATAATAATAATAATAGCCTTTATTCAGATCAACTTAACCTATTAACAATATTCTAAAAACAAACATAAAACTTATTCTAGTATTTGCTGCTTTTTTATTTTCTGTAGATCTGTTTGCCAATCGGCAAAGGCCTCCTCCAACCTCTTCCATTCTGATCTTTCTTGAGCCACTCTGTTCCACATCACTCCTGCCACTTCTCTGATATCATCGTCCCACCTTTTCTGCGGTCTGCCTCTTTTCCTTTTACCTTCCCTGGGATACCACCTTGTCACCGTTTTACTCCATTTGTCATTACCTCTTGTTGTGTGCCCTGCCCATCTCCATTTGAGTCTTTTAATTTTCCGTACTACATCTATGGTTCTTGTTTTGTTCCTGATGACATGATTTTTCAGTCTGTCTGATCTCTTAACATTCAGCATGCTCCTTTCCATAGCGTATTGGCAAGTTGCTAATCTGTTTGTCATTTCCTGAGTTAAAGTCCATGATTGGCAGCCATATATAAGGACGGGTAGTAGCAGGTGTTAAATAGTTTGCTTTTGATGTTTATATGAAGTTGTTTGTTTTTCATAACCTCTCTCAAGCTCCAATATCTTCTCCAGCTGTTAGTTATTATTTTTTTTACTTCCTCGCGCATAGGTTCTTTTTGGGTTATGAGCTGTCCCAGATAGATGTATTCATCCGTGTAGTGTTTCTTATCAGTATCGTGGTTTTCTTTCCATTTGTCATCACTCTAGTCTTTTCTGGGTTAAGTTGTAATCCTACTCTCTCACTTGCGATCGCTAGGTCTTCTATCATTTTATTGATGGCTTCAGGTGTTTTTGCGAATAGCACTATGTCATCAGCGAATCTTAAATGCGTCAGTGATGTGTCGTCTATATTGATCCCAAAATTTCCCCAATTGAGTTGTCTGAAAATTGATTCCAGTACAGCCGAGAATAATTTTGGGGACAGGGGGTCTCCTTGTCTAACACCTTTTCCTACTTTGAATGGCTGGCTTTTCTTTTCTAACTGAATTCTGGCTGTACTATGACTGTACACGTTTTTTATTAGTCTAATGTATTTACGGTCAATCCCTTGCTCCATTAATGCTTCCCATATGTTTTTATGTAGAAGAGAGTCAAATGCTTTGCTGTAGTCGATAAAAGCAATGTAGTATGTAAGCTGGTATTCGTTGTATTTCTCTACAACTTGACGAACTACATGAATGTGATCGATCACCGAGTAGTCTTTACGAAATCCCGCCTGCTCAATGGGTTGGTGTTCGTCTAGAGTTCTTTCAATCCGTTTTAAAATGATCTTAGCGAAGATTTTGTAGATGTTTGACATTAAACTGATGGGGCGATAGTTTCCGATTTCATAATTATCTCCTTTCTTATACAACAGGATAACGTTAGACTCTGTCCATTGCTGGGGAATTATTTCAGTGTTTATGATATTGTTAAACATATCTGTAAGGACTGGTACTAACACTTCTCTTCCTTGTCTTAGGATTTCATTGCTTATGCCGTCAGGACCTGGTGTTTTATCTACCCTTTGGGTATTTATAGCTTCCTCGACTTCAGCTTGTAGAATGCTAGGAATGCTCGAGGAATCCGCCAAATCATCTTTCGCCTTCTATCGCGTTACCTTCGTACAGTCTCTTGTAATAAGATTTTGCTATACCCAATATTCCTGTTCTACGATGATTCCATTTTCCACTGTCATCTTTCATTTTAACGATCCAATCCTTTGAATTCTTCAATTCTCTGTATGCTTTTTTGGCCCCACCCGTTTTACTTACATACTTTTCTATAATTTTCATTCTGTTTTGTTTTCTATCCTTTCTTATGCTATCTTTAATTTGTTTACTAATTTCCGTTAAATGTTTTCTTCTTTCCTGAGTTTCTTTAGCGCTTATTAAGTGGTTTCTCGCATTTAGTAGTTTCGTGGTATTTGTTGTTAGCCATTTTTTCGGTTCAGTTTTGGTATTTGCAATTAGTTGTATTTGGGTTTTTATGGTATTTTCTATCCAGTTGTATCTTTCTTGTGTTCTTGATTCTTTTGTATTAGATTCGTAGTCTGTGAATTTGTGTCTTAGAGCGATTATTATTTGTTCTGCCTGATGTTTACTGAGCTTTACATTTCCTAAGTCGTGTCTTGGTCTGGGTTTTTTTGGTTGATTTGATACTAATTCTGCTCTAATTAGTTTGTGATTAGTGTTGAAGTTCAATTTCTTGATTACAGTAAAGTTAGTGATGTAGCTGTTTCTGTTGGTCATTATAAAATCAATTTGGTTTTTTGTTTTACCGTCCGGCGAGATCCAGGTCCACATGTTTTTCTTATTTTTCCTGAACATAGTATTTAAGATAGTTAGGTTATTTTCTAGTGCAAAGTTCGTGATATATTCACCATTTCTACTTCTGGGTTTGTTACTGTAAGTGAAAGGTCCTAGTACTTTTTTTCCTCCGGGCACCTTTCTCCAAGTTGGCCATTACAGTCTCCCATTATTATAAGGTTTTTATGACCGTGCTCGTGGATCGCGTTGTTTAGATCAAGATAGAATGTATTTATTGTATCTAGGCTCGATTGTTCAGTAGGCGAATATATTTGTACTATTGACCAAGGATCTTTATATCCAGGTAATTTCAAATTCATTATCGCAATACGCTCCCATATACCTACAAATCCTTCCACATGTTTTGTTACATGTTTTTTAACAATAAATCCAACCCCATGGAGTCCCGGGGTCTCGCCTATATGGTAAAATCTGGATAAGCTATGATCTTTTCACCCATTCTTCTTACTTCACTGAGGCCAACAATGTCCCATTTGATGTGTTTTAAAGCATACATGAGTTCTGTAAAGTTTTCTTCATTTTTCAAGTTAAGTACGTTGAGTGCTGCGATATAGATTTTAGGTTCTTGATGTTTCTGATTTTTGTTGTTATTATTGTTTCTGTTATTGTTGTCACTTTTTTTTGGAGGGTTGTGGTCTTTTTCCCCCACGAGGACCAGTCGGCTTGGGGGAAGTTGGTATATTCTTGTTTCGTTGTTGCCAGTTTCTTCGGTTGGTTTTGGTTTCCATTTGCCGGTTCTTAATTGTTATTGTTTACCTGTAGCAGATATATTAGAAAGAGAGTTGGACCTACCCCGCATCCTATCAAAAGCATTTACCCTATTTGCTTTGATTAGGGATACAGTCTGTTGTTTTTTTGATTGCCGTTGATTACTAGCTAGCTAGCTGAAGAGAGGAAAAACGGCAATTTAGCAATTTAGCCAAGCCAAGCTTGGCTTGTAACATTTTCCTCTTTTCCAACACTTCTTTTGAGTAATCTTCACATATATGAATTTTGTTCAGGTTCTTTTTATTTTTAATAATTTCGTTCTTTTTCCAATTGCTTATAAACGAACATAGTACTGGCCTCGGTTTGTTAATTTCTTTATTTTTAGTACCTAGGCGGTGGATTTTATTGATTTCGTAATCTTCTATCGTAAAGGTACAGTTGACTCTTTCTACTTTGTTGCTGTAGTACTGTCTACACGGTAACGTCATTTTTGTCTACTATTCCGTCGACAAAACGCTTCTCTACGGTTCTCTTGCTAAGTCTGCTGGTATATTTATATTTAAAAAAAGACATGTAAGTAACATTTATCGATAATACACCTATACCTTCATCACTACTGTTTACTACGTATATATATACGTTATACAATTATAGCTTGACGCTGGGGGAGACATTGCGTTCGGTACTGCTTGGCGCTGAAAAGATTAAACGTGGTGGAGAGAGCCCAAACGATGAACCCAGTCCCGGCCGAACTACAACTGCAGGTACTCATGAAAATGTCATCAGGGTAGAGTGCTATTGCGGGAGAGCAGACACATTACACATCGAGAGATTCAGGATTGGATCACAGGCAGTTTCCACCATCCTGCATGAACACCTTAAAGTTAGGAAGCTTGCTTCGCGATGGATACCTCATTCTCTCACCGAAGAGCAAAAATCCGGTCGTGCTGATTGGTGTAAATTTGTGATTGTAAAAGATCGAAGGATGAATTTCACAAAACGTATCCTACACGCACTAGACGCACTACAAGTTACCATCCATACCTAGTTGCCATTCCACCAATTCGCACTAAGCTCTTCCAAACATCTTTTATAATGCGCACGGCAAAAGAGTGGAACTCACTACCTGCGTCTGTGTTCCCGAACGCATACAACCCGAATCTCTTAAAAGTTGGGTTGAACAGGCTTCTGGGTAAGCTCACTCCATCGTAGACTTTGTCTCTGTCACCTCTGACCTAGACTATAGTCATGAGCAAACCCATCTCAAATAAAAAAAAACATCCTTACAACAACGTGGATTGTTGCCTCTTACGAAGCAACAATCCATGTAATGGGTGTTTGAAGAAGACGAGTTGCCCACAAAGGGTGTCCGTGGTCGGAGCGTTAATACAAAAATGATAGCGGTTTTTTTTTTCAACGCACTGGACCAGTAGCAGTAATTCCGCAAGACCTTAGAACAGTTACTAGTGAATGGTATTGCGAATTTTGTCTGTCTCAAGATTTCGGGGAGTTGATTAGCGAGCGACCCATGAGCGGTATCCGTGGCATTCTTTTTCACCAAGATAACGCGCCCGCTCACTCAGCTGCTAGAACCATGAACTATTTGAATACTTGGGAGGTACAAATGTTACCTTATCCTCCGTACAGCCCAGATTTAGCTCCATGCGATATTTTTTATTTCCCATGGTAAAAAAAATGCTTCGTGGGCGACCTCCCGCAAGATACATTATTTAAATGTTTCAAAAGCTGGTTCACCCGAATGCATAATGCCATTGTAGTTGGAGGGGAGTATTTTGAAAAGCTTTAAATAATATTTTTTCATACTCTAACTATTTTTCATTTCACTAACAATTTTTGGAACAGCCCACATACTAAAGAAAATATAAATTATTTCAATATTACGTTATTTCTTGTACCTACAGGTACCGTATCAACCGGGAAAGATTGTCCGAGGCGCCCACAGAGCGCTCTACATTGCAGGTCATGCTCTCCGGCCGGATTATCGTCTCTGGCGTTATTAACGAAATTATTATGGTAATTACCGCATTATTTTACGTACAAAGCAAACATCTCTAAATAAAATAAATAAACGTATTTTCTTTCTTCTTTTCTTTTTCTTTCAAAATATTTAAAAATGTATGATAAAGATACATTTATTTGTATAAACATGTGTAACAAGATACATAGATATGCACTTATGGACGGAAACGAATTTAATAGTGATGGTTCAAAATGTTTTGCCATATTCGGCGTACAAAATAGTTCATAACGAATTAATTAGTTAATTGGAATTATAAATTAGGAAATAACAATTTTATAGTCAAAATTAAATTAATTCAAGAACATAATTACAGTCAATACAAAAATATAGTCAAAAAAATATAATTAACGCAATAAAAATACATATCGCACCTTCGGTAAGACAAGGTCATAAATGTCAAAATTTCAAAAAGTCGGTTAAATATGCCAAAGTGCTTTAAAAATGTTCTTTTCATCAGGGATCACAAAAGTATAGGGCTTATTTTATGCAAAGATCAATAACTTCAAGGTGGTAAGGTGGTATGAGCAGAATAATACGGATTTGAATATTTAAAAAAATCTTAAAATGGCTCTCCTGTAAAATCACAAAAAGTGCAGTTGTGCCCTTGTTTTACCGAAGGTGCGATATTAAGATATCTAAATTCAAAATTTGTCATTCAAAAACTCCGTAACATTATAGTATCCCTATATATATAATAGAGAATTTAAAAAAATGCTAATTAGTAAATTAGCATTTTTTTAAATTCTCTATTGAATGAATTAATATTCATTTCCTTAAAGGAATTAGGAATTTTATTGTATATCAATGGGGCCATGCATATATGCATTACTTACACTTTTTTTTAGAAATGCTGTTTTGGCGGGGAGTGATTGCACCCAAAGTCTCACGTCTCACGTCTATTTCTCTCTGTATTATTATTCACAAGGGGAAACAAATGAGGATTGGTTTTTACAAATAGCGATATGTTAATTATTTTATAAATATGTTTGTGAAAACTTTTATTACTGTATCACTCATCAATGGCTGAATGGTATATAATATATAGGGTGACTAGTATTTAGTGACCGATACTTAAACACATGATGATACGCTGATGCTCTTCACAAGCTAACTTCGTATGTAGTCGAAAACATGGATAGGGGACACCGTCTCCATACCCATTCTCCTGAACAAACTCGAGACCTTAGGAATTCGAGGTATACCTCTACAACTCTTCCAGGATTACTTGAAAAACCGAAAACAGTAATAAAAATTGATAATAGTATAAGCCATGAGGAAATCAGCTGTCCCATACAGTTTAGAACAGTAGGTATTAAACTTTAGTATAGATAAACTTTTCTAAAAATGAACGCCCCTCCACAGCGGTTACGCTTACATGCAAGGAAAGTGTATAGACGCTAATTGGTCTTTGTCATTGGTTGCTCAGTCATCGGCGACACATGAAAGCGGGATTACGCGTCGATTTCACCGCAAAAGTACGGTCAACGAAAAAGCATCTTCGCATCAAGTAAATATTATTGTTTCAAATTACAAATAAATCACAGATTTTTTTAGAATACATTGTACATAACACTGATTTTGAGGGAAACAGTACCTTCCCGGCTTGCCCAAAAGCTGAACAGCCGGATTTGTCGACCAACTAGTGTATAAATGACACGAACGCGCGACAGAGCGAAAGTGTCGTTCCATGCAAAGCGCACGCTCCCCGCCGTACAATGCGCCGTATAGTACCTGGACTGATCACACGATAAGTTGACCTCTAAGTGCGGCGACGAATCCATGTTTACGGTAAAGTCGCCGCACGCACACAAGTAAAGAGTTGCAATAAGTATTTCCTCTTACACATTGAAATAATCACGTTTAGTGGAGGGTCGAGGGGCACAAATGAATTTTATTTAAAAAATATGGAATTCTATTTTCAAATTCAGTCATTTGTTTATTGATTAGTGTTTTGTTTTCACTACATTTGTATCTTTTTCATCAATATGGACACGATAAAATTACGAGTAATAATGGAATATGAGTTCCGTCGCGGTAGCAATGCCACACTAACGTCTCGCAACATTCATTACGTGTACGGAGTGAACACTACACAAACGAACGCAGGACTCGTTATTGGTTTGAATGCTTCCGACATGGAAATTTTGATCTAAAAAATGAACCCCGTGATTACCCGAAAACTAAAGACAGTGATACTAAAGATAGTGGAAGCTGACGATACTCAATCTATGGCTGAGTTAGCAGCAGCTTTTAATGTTAGCATAAAAACAATATTGGTCCATTTGCGTCAAATTGGCAAGGTAAAAAAACTTGATAAGTGGCAAATCGCTGGTATTCAAAAAATACTTCAAATTAGATCATGAAACTTTGCATACTAACTGAACTAACTGTAAAGGCGCAAACCCACCGCGGCGCATGCTGTGCACGGGCACGCGGCGCATTTTAGCAAGTGGATTCATTTGTTTGGCAACGTGGGTCTACGTTTCCACTGCAGTACACACGCGTGCGTGTCCCACCGCGGCGCACGGAGATACTAACGCACGTATCTCAAAACTGCTGCGATACAGCTGTACATAGTGGTGGGTTTAATATTCGTGTATAGTGTGTACCGCATGCACAGCGTGCATGGCGTTGAGCTATGTGAGCGCCATATTCGAGCAAGCTACGCATGTACTAATGACGTCAATTGATGAGTAGCGTGTCCGTGGGTTGCAGTGAACACAATCACATAGATTTTCTTGCATAGCGAAGACGTATACAGAGACACGTGCGTAGCCTCCGTGCGCCGCGGTGGGTCTGCGCATTTAAGCAGTTCTTATGTTTTTTATTTTTTATTATTATCATTATTTTCACCGTTAAAAGAAATTACTTAAACTATCGGCGTCTTGGAAGTTTGTTCCTTGCCGCCCGACATCCCCACTCAGTCTCGCTTCGGCTTTCGAACGGGAGAGCTGTGTCGCTTGCGCTCAGAACTCACTAATATGAACACACTGATATAGTGTGAGGTGGCGCGGGGAAGTGGGGGCGAAATTAGAATTTGAGCTGAAGTTGTATAGGCTCTTAAGAGGTAGATTATTTCTCGTAGTTTGTTGCTATGAGCAGACTCGGAAACTGCTCTCTGCACTCTTGCCTTAGTGGCTATTATAACATGATGCTAGAAGGCAGCCTCCTCCTAACTGACTATAATTGTATCAATGTTTCAGAGCTTACCTGACGAAAAAGACCAAAGTGAATTCACGATGGAATCTGAATGTTCGCTCATGATGGACAGCGAGACTCGCCATGCAATGAACAATACCGCCAGACGCTTCAACATACTAGCTCTCTTGAATTCAGTAGGTCATCCACCTCTACTTACTGCGCAAAATAGTATGATCATCTGTTTTAATTTTATGTTATGTTTAATGTTATTTATAACTGCACTGGGACATAAACTAAACCAATGTGATTTCTGTTATGTAGAGTTCTTGTTCTCTTGACGAGGCGGCAAGACAGACACAAGACGTGGAAGAACACAGTCTGTACTCCTTGTTCAAAGGGTCGCAGGGCACCGCCGAAAATGCGAGTGATTTAGGCCAGCACCAACCATCTTATCAAGAACGCGGCTCTAAGAGGTAACTATGTATAACTGGTTCTTTATCTATGAACTATGTGTAACTGGTTCTTTATCTATGAACTATGTATAACTGGTTCTTTATCTATGAACTATGTATAACTGGTTCTTTATCTATGAACTATGTATAACTGGTTCTTTATCTATGAACTATGTATAACTGGTTCTTTATCTATGAACTATGTATAACTGGTTCTTTATCTATGAACTATGTATAACTGGTTCTTTATCTATGAACTATGTATAACTGGTTCTTTATCTATGAACTATGTGTAACTGGTTCTTTATCTATGAACTATGTATAACTGGTTCTTTATCTATGAACTATGTGTAACTGGTTCTTTATCTATGAACTATGTATAACTGGTTCTTTATCTATGAACTATGTGTAACTGGTTCTTTATCTATGAACTATGTATAACTGGTTCTTTATCTATGAACTATGTGTAACTGGTTCTTTATCTATGAACTATGTATAACTGGTTCTTTATCTATGAACTATGTGTAACTGGTTCTTTATCTATGAACTATGTATAACTGGTTCTTTATCTATGAACTATGTGTAACTGGTTCTTTATCTATGAACTATGTATAACTGGTTCTTTATCTATGAACTATGTGTAACTGGTTCTTTATCTATGAACTATGTATAACTGGTTCTTTATTTTTTTTTTTTCGTTTATTTTTCAATACATTTTAGTTACATAATATACAATCTTAACACCTTGTCTCGAGACCTTTAAAGGTTTATGTGACAAAGTGGAGGAAGCAAACACGCTCACAACAAATACTAAAAAATTATGTTGGCTACTTAAAGAATTGAGATGGGATGTCACCAGTAAGATAATATTTTTTTAAGGTAGATTTACATTTTTTATATGTACTAGAGGCAATATTTGACTGCACAGAGTCGGGAATTTTATTTAGAGCATCAGGTAATATACCACGTTCTCCTGCCATACACATTTACAGTTGTAGGTAGTTTATATGTAGGCAAGTAATCAAGATCACGTAACTGTTTTGGTCTACTGTTTAAAGTTAAGGAGCTAATATTATTAAATTTATCCAAGATAATTGCCGACCTGAATTTATCATAGACTGACACAATTTTACAATATTTAAATAATCCGTGCTCATCATCTTTATATTTAAGTTTAATATACTTTGGCACAATAGTCTTGAGTATACTTAGTTGTAGTCTATATATTTTATCTACATAAGTTTTGTAGGAACGTCCGTAACTAGTTAGCCCATAGCTTATGACTGAATCCGCGAGAGCAAGATACAGCATGCGTAGAGTGTGGAAGGGTAGTTTATGTTTAAGGATAGCCAACTTGGCGTTAATAGATCTTAGTTTGTTACTTACACTTTCAATGTGTGGTCCCCAATTGAAATGCTTGTCTATGATGACGCCAAGATAGGTATGCTGGTCAACAGCCTCTAGGGTAGGACACGCACACATGCGTGCAGTGGGCCCGCGATGCAGGCACAGGTGGGCATGCTCAGTTACAATAGGTACATGTCTAACCTTCATATAAGGAGAGTATATATGGATAATCTTTGTTTTGCTAGCGTTGATAACCAGGCCTGCATCGTGTGCCCATTTACACAGTTCATCGAATAATCGTTGCATTACTGTTTGAGCCTCAATGATGTCTCTATGATGGGTTACCAAACACGTGTCATCGGCAAACTGGTATACAGAGTCCTCCGGAATAATATTACACATGTCATTAACGTATAATAAATACTCAGTTGGGCCAATTATTGAACCTTGGGCCGTGCCCATTTTGGTAGGTATTTTTTCACTTAGGCAATTGCCTAAACGAACTACAGTATGACGATTTTTATGGTAATTTTTAAACCATTTTAAAAGAGGACCCTGTATACCACTTTGTTCAAGTCTATTGAACAATGTTTTGTACCGCAAAGTATCAAATGCTTTGCTAAAATCGATGAGGGCAATAAGCACTTGTTCGCGAGCGCCCAAATGCTTATTAACCTCATCAGAAAAAGCAGACAATAACTGCGAAGTGTTACGACCTTTCTGAAACCCAAACTTCTTATTATTTATGATGTTATTGCTAGACAAAAAAGTATTTATTTCATGACCTAAATACCGTTCCACTATTTTGTCTATGCTAGATAGAATAGTAATAGGCCTATAGTTGCTTATATCATTGTAGGGGCCTTTCTTGTGTATGGGTCTAATTATGCCAGTCTTTAATTCATCAGGATAGGATGACGTGGAAATACAAAGGTTTATTAGATGAGTAATGACAGGTGTTATTTCGGAATTTATACACTGTAGGTTACTAACTCGAATGTTATCTATACCCGGACTTTTTTTCTTATTCAAATGACTAATTACTAAATCTAAATCTATGAACTATGTGTAACTGGTTCTTTATCTATGAACTATGTATAACTTGTTCTTTATCTATGAACTATGTATAACTGGTTCTTTATCTATGAACTATGTATAACTGGTTCTTTATCTATGAACTATGTGTAACTGGTTCTTTATCTATGAACTATGTATAACTGGTTCTTTATCTATGAACTATGTATAACTGGTTCTTTATCTATGAACTATGTGTAACTGGTTCTTTATCTATGAACTATGTATAACTGGTTCTTTATCTATGAACTATGTGTAACTGGTTCTTTATCTATGAACTATGTATAACTGGTTCTTTATCTATGAACTATGTGTAACTGGTTCTTTATCTATGAACTATGTATAACTGGTTCTTTATCTATGAACTATGTATAACTGGTTCTTTATCTATGAACTATGTATAACTGGTTCTTTATCTATGAACTATGTATAACACCAACCTATTATTATGTCCTACTGCAGGGCAAAGGCCTCTTCTCATACCTACATTGAATGTAGAGCATTGGTCACCACGCTTGCTCAAGGCGGCTGACCTATACAAGGTCAAATTAACTGGTCAAACTTCACAGATGATAAAACAAAAAGTATGATTTCCTAAACTGATGATGTACAGCACTATCATCATCTGCCTAGCCTTTTCCGAACGATGCTTAGTTCGGCTTCCAGTCAAACCGAAACTACGTACCTAGGTACCTATTAGCTAGGTAAGTGTAGTAGGTGGTATGATTTCCTAAAGTAATCATTTGTGCCAATTGATGGCAATAAAAAGTCATCCCCTATTACATGGGACTTAACTAACATAACTGGCAAAATATGGGTGTACTTTAAAGGTGTACCTCTGTCTCACTCTGTGGGAAATAATGGCGTGATGTTACGTTATGTTAGTTTTGAAACATAGTTTTGAAATGTCGAAAATCCTTGTATCCTTCACGGTCTCCAGAGCAGATGGTGATTAAAAAAACCTGCTAAAAACTTACTAATGCTCGGTTCCTATAAACAAAAACGAATCGTTTTGCTTATCAACAATGGTAGCATTTTTTATTGACAAATTGGGCACATAAATAAATTCGTAAGCTAACTTCACCTGTGATGGTTACATCCATATGGGAGGGTCTACTACGCAGAACTATGAGGTATTTGCTTCTTTATTGGTAAAGATACAAGAATCTTAATTTTAACCAATAACGGTCCGTAAATTATAGGAATCGGCCATAAATGATAATGACGTTGACCATTCTATTACAGGGACAATCAGTACTGGCGTTCAAAATATACGGATAAGCATTCTAATAGTTCTAGTAAGTACCTATCAATATTACTTGTTTCACTGATATTTCCACAACAAAACACATTAGACTCATTACATAGGATACTTAAAAAAAACGAACATTTTATCTTATTCACTGGTCGATTTTGAGGTACCGTTTATCGTTTTTGACTGATGCGTTGAACGCTTGGAAAATGACTTACGAATACCAATACGGATCCTATACGGATTTGCCCGACAACCTGTCGTCCCAGAAACGGTGGGGTGTGCCGCTCTGCAACATTATACAGAATACCTACCTTAAAAAGGTATAACAGGCTGGATCCGCAATTCCACGTCAACGCGCGTATTTTGCCTAAGGGTGAGAAAATCGATTATTCAATCTACCCCTGCTCCTCAAAGACGGCCAGCAACGACTTGATGTTACTGACAACCTCACGGAGGGTACCGGGTTACCGAAGTACTTTGCCCTATATGCGGTGACCACCGGGCAGTTTAGAAGCACATGAGCTGCTATCTCGTCGTCCTCCATGCAGGCCCTGCACAGCAGGCTGCCTGTGGCTCTATGACAGAGAGGTGCTTGTTAAATGACCCATGGCCAGTTATAGCTGCTGTAACTGTACGCAGCTGTTGTTTGGTTAGTCGGAGAACCTGTTTCGTGAGGCGGCTATCGATTGTAAGGAGTGCTTCCTTAGCCTGTCTACATTCACTTTGGTCCGACCATAGTTTGTGATGTTGGTCCCTGGTACGTTTCCTTACCAGAGTGCGTCAATACCCGAACGGGAGCGGTACGATGGATTCTGGACGCACTGGTGCCATGCTCGACCCCTTTCTGGCAAGTTCGTCGGCTGCATCGCTGCCTAGCGATCCGCTGTGATCTTTGATCCATTGAATGGTTATATTATTGAGTCTACCCCCTGGTTGAGGCGGTGGCGGCACTCGTATATTAGCCCAGAGTCACAGAATACCTTAGTAAATTCGTCATTTAATACTGTTGAGCGTGCCCGTGAGCTGGCTGTTGTGGAATGGGCAGGCTTGTGGCTTCAGGCGTTCCCGTCTACACCAAATAGCCAATTTAGCGTCATCAACCTTGCAAATCTTCAACAAAGGAAGCTGCTTGGCACAGGTATACCTAGTGGTCATCTGAGTTGATTTAGCCCTGTACCCACGCGGTGGTTAGGGGCCGGGGGGGGGGGGGATCCCAACTACCGTGCTGCTAAACTTAATAGATAGTGTTTGGTATCGTTTTCATATAATTCAAGGACGAGAAATTCATTTCTGGAACAATATTTTCACTTGTTCATAGAAAAAAAAAGTTCCCCGCTTGGGTGCAACTTGTGTTGCTCCGCATCGGTGTCACTACGGTAAAGCTGTCGACAGTCTCGTGCACCATGGGCTGTTCTGCTGCAGGAGCATAGGTTGGATAGCACGGCACACCAGCATTAACGACATTGCGTACCAGCGGTACCTATAAGAACCAAACGGCTTGGTACGTGACGAAGGAAAGAGAAAAGAAGAAGAGTGCATGCCGTTGATGATTTGGAAGGTGGGTAGGCATCTGGTGTGGAACGCCACCGCTGTGAATACCATCTCATGTTCCAAGCACGGCGGGCTGTGTTGGCAGGCTGCTGCGGCTGCTGAGACCTTCAACACAGCAACAGACCTTGGCACAAATACGTTATACCTTACCTTATGGGTAACTACAATTTTGAGCCGTTTGGAGTCGAAACGCTTGGGTCACGCATGGGGCCCGAATGCGCGTCTCCTGTTTAAGGAATTTTTTGCCGACTGGTGACCAGAAGGCTGGCTCGTTCTTTGGCAGAATTACGTTACAAAAAAAAAAAGCATCTAATGGCATTTTGGCAACCACATTTAGCCAAAATTACGTCAACGATTAGTTAGTATGTTTTAAAAATCGGCCCTAGGGCCGGTTTTTTGATCCGTAGTTAACTCAACCAATGGTTAAACATAGTAACTAATGGTTGAATTTTGGCTATATGTGGTTGCCAAAATGCCATTTATATATTTGTATCATGAATGAGTTAACATGAATACAATCATGTTAACTCATTCATGTTTAGCCTTTCTTTTAATTAAAAAACCGGCCCTTAATCTCATTTTATCTAGTGTAAATATAGGTACCTAAATACTACTAATAATAAAGCTGAAGAGTTTGTTTGTATGAACGAGCTATTCTCTGGAACTACCAGTGAAATTTGAAAAAATATGTTGAATTTGATAGCCCAATTCTTGATTTAACATCACGCTACGACCCTTAGGAGCCGAGCGCGTAGAAAAAAGTTAGAAAGAACGCTGAGCGATAACGAAGTAGGTAATGGCGCGGTGGGTCGGGGGAACAAGAAATATCACGAAACGAAGTCGCAGGCAGAAGCTAGTCCTGCCAGGGTCGCGGGTTGTTTGAAAGAGTTACCGTGGCCCTGGCACAGGCAACTGAAGGAACAAGGGTGAGTTTTAGTCAGTAAAAGTCTGACACGCCCTCCCGCTCCGCCCAGAGCAGGAGCAGTTATTTGATGATTTTCCACCCAAAAAAAAAATGCAGAAGCTAGTAATAAAATTGTATATATTATAGACAAGTTCTGTAACGGTCTAAATTAAATACTGTTACTTAGCTTATGTAGCACAATGCGATTCGATCTTGCTCTAGGACTTACGTACCAAGTCGTCCTCTTGAAAGCTTTTTTGCTCGATAAACACAAGCTTGCGCGTACCAACCTAATTCGCAGTATAGATATTATTATGATAGTTATGTGTAGATTACCTACTTATTTAAATTCGGAATCGCAATACCCTCAGGACTTGGACCTGTAAAAGCCAGCTCCAAGTTAAGCTCTGCTGTCAAGTCTGTTACTTTCACTTATCAAGAGGAGCGCGGCGAAGGTGATCAAGTTACGACGTCAGGGCTGTTGGTCGAACCCGTAAACGAAGGTGAGTACCTATTACATGGAACGCTTACCCACAGACTTCACTACGATATAAATTATAGGTACGTACACACATCAAAAAAAGTTTGTGATCACTAGCAAAAGCTGATATATTTTTTAAATTTAACTTTATCAAGAAAAAGTGTTTACGTTATAAAGATCTGTTTTTAAATAGAAATACACTATTTGAAATTAAAAAATAAAACTCTTTTTTTATTTTTAATAACAAGAATTGAGTAATTCAATCCTAATGTAATTGTAACAGTTTGATGGAAAGAAAAAGATTGTTTAACCAAACTTATACAACAAGTTCTCTCTTGGCAGAATCTTGATACTCCAAAATTTATTTGGGAGTTCTGGCATAAGCTTCTTTAAACGAATAGTTTTAAGACATAAAAAATATTCAATATATTTATTGTTTGGCCGAATATTTATATATCCGAATATACAATGGCATACATTTAAGATGGCAGAATTATATTTAGCATTATTACCTTTGGCAAAGTTAAAATTCCGCATAATTTCGTTTAGCATAACGTTTATTTAGAGATACGATTATTTAAAATTAAAATATTGTCCAATATGTTGTGCTACAAAAGTTAGTGACATAAAAGGAATCGCTACAAAACCGACTCCACGTAGGCTCGTCTGCCCGCCCCCTAGAGTGTAATTTAAGCCCGTGTAGGCGCGTAGGGGCGAAGTGACCCGCGAACTGAGTAGCAGGTGGTTTCAACGGTCACCGCCGCGGCTAAGGCTGACCGGCGAAGTTGGCCAGCAAGCCAAAGCTGCGGTGGTGAGCGTATTTGCGACGAAAAGCTCGCGTGGGACCGCCGGAGCCCTGCGGCGCAGGAGCCATGACAGAAACCTTGCCTGCTGCATGTTGCATGCTCGCTTGCATGCTGCATGCTTGCTGCATGCATGGTGTGTGCTTGTTTGCGTGCTTCTGTGATATTTCTGCCTTTTAATGTCTATCTATATGAAATAAAAATAAAATAAATTTTAATCAAGTATAAAGTCAAAAAAATATGATTTACATTAATTACAATCGAGGAAAACTTAATTCTAACTGTAATGCAGACCTGACTGATCTAGGTTTTTATGAAAAGCTGTGTTTACACATGTTAAATTAAAATGAAGATATAATATCGTCAATGGCTTAACGTGTAATTGTTTGTGTATATTATTTTAAAAGTAGATCATGTAAGATATATTATGTTTAAATAAAATTAACGAATAAAGTAGTTAAAGTGGAGGATTTTATTTTAAAATTTCTAGTAGTTTTTCCGTGTCTGCATAATTGAGTTCTGCCAAATATTCCCGTACTAGTAAATTACACATGTTATAACTTAAACTATAAATCTTTAAGACTCTGTTAAACTGGTTATACAAGTAGGGTCCTAAAAATAAATAAAATCGACTAGCAAAAGCATGTTTAGTCTGAGTGTTAGCACCAACTAGGGATAAAGCGTGCATAGACCACTTATGTACTCGTATTTATAAAGACTCAGAACAAATGCTTTGGGGTCGTTTGCAAGTCATCAATGACTGACCATGATATAGTTGTCGCTGATATTTCCTTGCGTAAACCCTCAACTAGTACTGCAAAGAGATGGATAAATAAAACAGACACTGAAGCAGATGGCATGCATCAAACCATAGATAGCCCCGGGATTAATATTATGTATGATTCATCGTGACAAACTTCATAATAAGTGCAAATCTGACCCTGATGACCCTGTCCGAAATAAAATATACACTCGATATAAAAACTTTTTTTCCAAACTTCTTTCAAAAATCAGGTCTGACTAAAATAACCAACAGATTGTTGATAACAAAGATTTCGAATCTGACATAATCAATGCATTACAACAAGCCGTTAACTTGCTAGAACATAACAATTTAATTATAAATTTGAAGAAAACAAAAATTATGAATTTTCGTCAAAGAGTACTTAGCTAATTCGGAATTAAATATAAGCTTTCATAATGAAAAAATTGAAGAAGTTGCAAATACAAAATTTTTAGGCTTAACAATCGACAATCAACTTAATTGGAAACAACATACTTTAATATTAATTTTAAAAAATTGTAAGTTTGCTTTTGCTTTGTATAAACTAAAGAAAGTAGTCAATCAAACAGTGGCAGTCACTGCATACTATGGATATGTCGATTCTATACTACGATACGGAGTCATGTTTTGGGGTAACTCCTGCAATAAGGACATGGTGTTCAAATCGCAAAAAAGATGCATTACAGTTATTACCGGTAAGTATACAAATAACTGATAGCTGCAAACCTTATTTTGTATTGTTAAAAATAATGACTTTACCTTGCTTGTACATATTTGAGACTGCTTTATTTGTTAAAAAGAACATGCATCTATTCAAAAAAGCATCTGAACATCGCTATAAAATGATTAGACAAATATACAGGGTGTTTGGTGCATCGTGTGCCAAATTGAAATGGTCGACTGGGGGGGTCACCTTCTATCCTTTCAGACCCCTAAACACTTCTCATGCCCTGTGGCTTTTTTTTCATCGACTTTTTATTTTTTTATAAAAAAAATACCCAAATTTTGCATTCAATTACAAAATAAAAAAAATGTGTAAGTCGTAGACTCTGAATTTTAATTTTATTTAGATGTGTATTGTATTACAGTACTTTTAAATTAAAAATTAGTGACATTAGCCATCTAGTTTTTTTTTTAATTTACTCGCAAAGTTTCGGATTTCAATTAAAGCTGTCCATGTTGCAGCTATTTACATGGCTATAAAAAAAAAAACCAAAAGCGACCGTAATCTTCCAACTCTCTCAAAAATTCTCTAGTCTATCTTCTTGCTAGTGATGTGCCACATGTCATAAAAATATTTTTACAACTTTGTAAATTAGCTAGAATAATTGTGAATCGAGTCACAAAATATTAAATTCCAAATTCAAAAGAAAAAGGTAAAATTTGTTTTCTCACTCTCGCGAAGTAAAATCTATCTTCTATCTCTATCTTTCTTGCATAGCGTACCTAAACTAGTTTGAACAAACGACGAACTGCCACCGACGCGGCGACGCCGTCAATCCGTCATTCGTCAGTCAGTCGAGACATCACTGCCTCTGCTACCTGACGTGTGTGTTAGTTCACCGTACTCCGCGATTTTTTCATTTTGTTACTTTGTTTTGTTGAGTTTTGTTGGTTTTTGTTACGTTTTAACTTTTGGTGTTATTGTTAAACTTTGTTGATTTTTTGTTGTTGCAATGGCGACGTTCTCTAACGAGGAATATGCTGACATCATGATGGCTTATGGAGCCGCCAATGGTGTCGCTCGTGCAGCGCAACGAATTTACCAGGAACGTTTTCCTGGTAGAAGACTACCTGGCCGCAGAGTCTTCCAAGACACATACCGACGCATACGCGAGACTGGCAGTGTCACTTTTCATGAACCAAGGGGCCATATTGTGCGACATAATGTTGAAGTGGACGAGAGAATACTGGCACTTTTTGAGGAAGACCCTACAAGAAGCATCAGAAATGTGGCAGCACATCTTGATATTTCAATATGGAAAGTGTGGAAAGTTCTTCAGCAAAACGAAAAACATCCATTCCACTACACTCCGGTGCAAGGTACGTAATTTTGAACTAACTTTAAACCCGTACACACTTTGTTTGACGATGCCTTTGTTTAGCAGGTAATGGGTATGACGTCACTACTTCCAGGTAGTGAACCAGCCCATACAAACGGTCCGACGCCGCCGGTCATTAAAAATCTCATTGTGCAATTATTTACTGCTCAACAGGAATTTAAAAGAGTTCTTTGTTTGTAGGTCTTGAGGGTGGCGACTTTGACAGACGAGTGGCATTCTGTCGGTTTATGTTACACACGGATGTGGATGATCCTAATTTCTTAAAAAGAATATTGTGGACGGATGAATCCAAATTTACCAAAGAAGGGATCCTCAATCTTCACAATCTGCATCACTGGACAAACAAAACGGAAAACCCACATGTTAAAAGGCAGAAATCTTTTCAAAGGAGGTTTAGTGTAAACGTTTGGGCAGGAGTGATTGGGAATCAGGTAGTTGGACCGCATTACCTGCCCGATAACCTCAATGGCGATAACTATTTGGAGTTCCTTCAAAATGACCTGCCCGAATTAGTGTCCGAGGTGCCCGTATTTAATGAAAATGTTCCCAAAGTATTCCAGCATGACGGCTGTCCCGCGCATTGGCGTTTGACTGTGAGGGAATATCTTGACGATGTGTTCCCCAATGCGTGGATTGGTCGCGATGGCCCTATTGCATGGCCGGCACGTTCCCCAGACCTAACTCCGCTAGATTTTTATGTCTGGGGACGTGCCAAAGAGCTGGTATACGCCACGGAGGTTCCGACTAGGGAGGTACTACTTCAACGCATTGAAACGGCGTTTAATCAAATTAAGGAGGAAATACGACTTCGTACAACAACTGTGGAAATACGAAATAGATGTCGGGCCTGCATTCGCAATAGCGGCCAACAATTTGAGCAGAATATGTAAAAAATGATTAAATAAATGTTAAAAATGCAATTATTTTTTATTTCTAGTAACCGTCCCCCCCAAAAAAGAGAGATACGAGACAGATTTTACCTTACAAGAGTGAGATAACAGATTAAATGAGTTCTTGAGGTATAATTTAAGTAAAAATATTTTTTTAAATCATAATTTCAAATTTAGTATTTTGTGACTCGATTCACAATTCTAGCGAATTCACAAAGTTGTAAAAAGATTTTTATGGCATGTGGCACATCACTAGCAAGAGGATAGACTAGAGAGTTTTTGAGGGAGTTGGAAGATCCCGGTCGCTTTTGGTTTTTTTTTTTATAGCCATGTAAATAGCTGTAACATGGACAGCTTTAATTGAAGTCCGAAACTTTGCGAGTAAATTAAAAAAAAACTGGATGGCTAATGTCACTAATTTTGAATTTAAAAGTACTGTAATACAATACACGTCTAAATAAAATTAAAATTCAGAGTCTACGACTTACACTTTTTTTTTATTTTGAAATTGAATGCAAAATTTGGGTATTTTTTTTATAAAAAAATAAAAAGTCGATGAAAAAAAAGCCACAGGGCATGAGAAGTGTTTAGGGGTCTGAAAGGATAGAAGGTGACCCCCCCAGTCGACCATTTCAATTTGGCACACGATGCACCAAACACCCTGTATAGACATGAATTATGCGCTCCACCATCAAAGACCGCCTTGATGCACAAAAGCATACTTTGCATGGCTCCAAAAATATTTAATAAATTACCAAATGAAATTAAGGACTTAATTATTATTCAATTTAAAAACAAATTAAGAAATCTATTATAGGAAAAATGTTATTATACTATTGACGAATTTCTTAATAATAAATTGTGAATTATTTGACATTGACACTTATTAAATTTTGACAATATATTATTATTATTTCCATTAATTATTTATATGTATACAGAATTGTTAATGCTTTCCTTGTTCTTTTTTTTCTGTCTTAAGTAATGTTTTGTTGTAATTATTTTATTGTAATATGTTTATAATTCTTTTTTCAAATAATTACTAATTATGTGAAAGCGTGTACCTTTAAGGTAGATTTTTGAGGAACTAGTTATTTATTATTAAGATCTCATGTAAAAATGTACCAAAAATCACACCAATAAATTAATTTGAATTTGAATTTGAATCCAAAAAGTCTAAAATCAATAGTTCACATATCTCCTAGAAACAATGAAAGCTACCAATTACTGAGCCCCAATAAAGAAAAAGTGACACTCTACTCCTGTAACTCACACTTTACCTCAGTAGGAACCCGCCTGGCAGACAAGTTACTATTGGGTTGGCTAATAAGTAATGAGCGATATACAACTATTTTATTTGTATTTATTTATTAAATGAATAATTGTTAATCATTAATAATATATTCACCCTCGTTTTCTACTACCATTCGCCATCGATCTGGCAAAGAGTGAATGGCGTCGGCATAGAACTTCGTTGGTTTTGAATTGAAGAAGTCATCTATGTATTGTTTCAAGTGTGGTTCATCGTCAAAGCTTTTTTCCCGTTAATTATTACTAAGTGATCGGAACAAGCTGAAATCAGTTGGTGCTAAGTCCGGCGAATATGGAGGGTGGGATATTATTTCCCAATTAAGCTCCAATAGTTTTAGCCTGGTACTCTTAGCAATATGCGGCCGGCATTGTCGTGCAGGAAAAATATTTTGTCGTGTTGTGGACGTTTGCGATGGATGTCGAGGTTCAGTTTTTCGAGATGATCACAATATACTGTTGCTGTAATCGTAGTATTAGTAGGAAGGAATTCCCAGCTTATTACTCCATGTATATCCCACCGGACAGAAAGTATTACCTTGCGAGGATGAAGATCACCTTTTGACGTTAGTTTTCCCTGTTCTTTACATCCCAGCCACTGGCGCTTGCGTGTGTGATTAACATAGAGAACCCTCTTTTCATCTCCAGTGACAAGACGATCTAACCAATTAAATGTGTGGCGGAAAAATAAAAGTTGTACACAAATCTCAGCTCGGTAGGTCAGCTGATCTTTACTTAATTGATGGGGTACCCAAACACTATATTTGTAAGTCTTTCCCAAACCATGTAAATGATTTTCTATGGTGCCATGAGAGCACTCGAGCTGAACAGCCAAATCGTGTGTAGTTCTTCGAGGATCTTCTTCGATTAGTTTTAATTTATCAGTTTTAATTTATCGATATCTATTTCCACGGGGCGCCCAGACCTTGGTTGATCGGTTAAGGAAAAATCGTTATTGCGGAACCGTTGGAACCAGCGCTTTGCTGTTGCTTCGGAGACTGCATCGTGAGCTGTCCTTTGACATATATTACGTGTAGCTTCTGCAGCAGAATGCCCAAATTGAAACTCATATAATAAACAATGTCGTACGTGGGTTTTAATATCACTCATTTCTTTGTGAACTTTAACGCACTAACAGCCAAACTATCAAAACGCGCATGAGCGCTACTCGCTCTTTATATACCCTCTGCTACAGAACGTTCTCGAATCTTTCCGAAAATTCTAGGAATTACTCGTATAAACTAAAACGCTCATGACTTATTAGCCAACCCGATAGAAAAACTGAATATATCTCATGAATCTTTAATAAATACATACACACCGAACATCTCAAACCCTCATTCGCTCTTACTTGAACCGACTGATGCGTACGATATTATTAAAATTATATCAGACCTTCAAGTTGAAAGTGCTCCAGGCCCTGACAAAATTTCAGTTTTTCTCAGCAAAAGAGCTTTAAAGTCCTTACTAGTACCAATGATGCACATTTTCAACCTGAGCCTTGAGACCGGTACATTCCCAGAATGTTGAAAATTGCTACGGTTTCCCCTATCCACAAAAGCGGCCGCAAACATGCACCAGATAACTACCGACCTATAGCACTACTAAGCTCTAAAATATTAGAGAGGATAGTTAACTCCCGTCTTATTGCTTTCATTGAGAAAAATCATCTCATCTCTGAAAATCAATTTGGTTTCCGAAGGAATAGGTCAACCGAGGATGCTGCTACTCTCCTTGTCAATTGCGTCTCTTCTATTGGCAAAAATGAAAAATGCCTTGCCATCTTCCTCTATCTTGCAAAGGCATTTGACACGGTTTCAACTGGCCTTCTCCTGAGGTAACTAGAATGGGTAGGAATAAGAAGAATTTGCCTCGAATGGTTTAAAAGCTACCTGACAAACCGGAAACAGTACACAAAAGTAAGCTCTTTCACTAGTGACCAACTCTCCATTAACTTCGGAGTTCCACAGGGCTGTTTACTTGGTCCGACGCTTTTAACGACATACTTAACCTCTTTGTGAATAATGCTGACATTATAACTTATGCAAATGATACAGCCATCATATTTCACGGGGAAACTTGGGAACAGGTACACTGTGTAGCAGAAGAGGGATTGTCACTAATCGCGAACAACCTGGACAGAAATCTCCTCACATTAAATGACAGTAAAACCAAATATATTGTTTTCTCCAAGACAGCCGCTTTAAACCTTCGGCACACCTAAAACTCAAACTTCATCACTGCTCTTCTTGGATCTCTACTTCCTCTTGTGACTGCCCCCTCTTGAACGTACCACTTCCATTAAATACCTCGGTATTCTTATCGACGAGCACCTAACGTTCAAGCAACATATATCCAAACTTTCTGGCAGAATACGAAAACTCATCCACACCATGCGTAGACTACGAGACTGTCTACCCACAGACACACTACAACAAGTCTACCTAGCGCTATGCCGATCCATAATTCAGTATTGCATCAGCGTGTGGGGTAGTGCTGGAAACGCCTACTTTATTGAAGCAGAACGAGCAAATAGAGAGTAACTTTTAAGAAGCTCTACCGGTTCTCTACTGACTTACTCTATCGTGAAACTGGAGTTCTCCGAGTCGACCAGCTTGCCATTATTTCTGCTTGCACCAAAACTCACAAGACTATTGAAAGCAGACTCGACTACACATCATTCATAAGCAAAAGAAACTACAGCATCCCAACACCTTTTTTTTTTTTTTTTTTTTTTTGGATGGGAAATCATCAAATAACTTCTCCCGCTCTGGGTGGAGCGGGAGGGCGTGTCAGACTTCTACTGACTAAAACCCACCCGTGTTCCTTCAGTTGCCTGTGCCAGGGCCACGGTATCTTTTTCAAACAACCCGCAACCCCAGCGGCATCGGCCCTATTGGACCCCATCTTTGCTGACATCTCTTTGAGGCGCGCGTGGAACACAACGCGCCGTCGACCCGGGCCTGGTCCTTACCGGACGGCGAGCTACCCATTGCTCGCCATCCGCAAGCCCAGCATCCCAACACCTGACAACACCTCATTGCTAGCTAGACGCTCCCCAGCTTACTCTCTCATTAATACGACAATAGTTAAAAATAGTAACTAATGGTTGAATGTTGGCTAAATGTGAAAGGCTAATGAATGAGTTATGCAACTAGTTACTATATTTTTTAGTATGAATGAGCTAACATGAATACATTAATGTTTAGCCTTTTACATTTAGCCAAAATTCAACCATTAGTTACTGTGTTTAACCATTGGTTGAGTTACTACGGATCAAAAAACCGGCCCTTACTGTATTACCTTGACAATAAACTATTACTATTACCTACTATTCGATCACAGATTAGCTGATTGGTCATAAACAAAAATTATATGTAAGTAGAAATACTAATAATATGTGCCTAATTGACTAGCTAGGTAGTCGGCGGCCCTCCTAGGCGCCTTCATAGTCAATGGAATTGATGTAATTATCTTCTGCATATTCACGTGCTGGGCAAATGACATCACCAGTTGGATGATAATTTTTCCTCTTGAAGCGTTTGCAGGTCGCACATTGAGGCGGAGAACCTTTATTATTGCATTCCTTGAAAGAATGTCCTGTTTCGCCACAGAGGTTATAAGTAGGGCTCGTTTCTCTGCATTTGGCTGCGTGTCCAAACTGCTGGCAGTTAAAACACCTGGTCACAATAGTGAAATCTCTCACTGGGCAGGATGTCCAATTTATGAAAATTTGGCCTTGGTCCATCAATCCAATACACAATATTGCAGGGATCTGGAAGCAAAAGTCCTCGCATACACATGGGACATGGGAGTGGCGCGAGGAGGCAAAACGCCGGGGCGTTACTCCGCTGCCGCGAGAAATCATGGCACAGCGGATAGAGCTCCGGCGGGATCTCATGGTGACATGGAGAGTGCGACTGTCATAACCCAGTGCTGGGCACGCCACAATTGCGGCGATAAGTCCCCTCTTTGAGGAGTGGTTGGAGAGGCGTCATGGCACCTTCACCTTCCGCCTGACACAGGTCCTCACCGGACACGGTTGCTTCGGGAGGTTCCTGTTCGGGATAAGGCGGGAGGAAACGCCCGGGTGTTACCACTGTGTGGATCGCCCGGAGGACACGGTGGAGCATACGGTGGAGGTCTGCCCGGCTTGGGCAGAGCACCGCCGCGTCCTCGCGGAGGCGATCGGCGGCGGCGATCTCTCGCGTCCGGCCCTGGTACAGGCCATGCTACGGAGCGAGAGTGCATGGGAAGCCGTCACCTCCTTCTGCGAAGCTGTAATGCTCGCGAAGGAGGAGGCTGAACGCGTGAGGGAGAGGCAATCTTTGCGCCCTCACGCCCCTAGTCGCTGCAGGAGACGCCCTGGGCGTCGGGAATCGATAGCCGATTCCCGGCCACCGTAGGCGCGGGCTTGCGGATGGCGAGCAACGGGTAGCTCGCCGTCCGGTAAGGACCAGGCCCGGGTCGACGGCGCGTTGTGTTCCACACGCGCCTCAAAGAGATGTCCGCCAGGGTTGGGGGTTGTTCGAAAGAGTTACCGTGGCCCTGGCACAGACAACTGAAGGAACACGGGTGGGTTTTAGTCAGTAGAAGTCTGACACGCCCTCCCGCTCCACCCAGAGCGGGAGAAGTTATTTGATGATTTCCCACCCACACAAAAAAAAAGGACGATCTTTCTTACTACGACTTAAGAGTATAGTTCGGCAATTTATCTGTCAAGTTTTGGACGTAAATGCAATCAAATACATCTTTTTCAGTCAGGGGTACGGCCACTACGGGGACTCCAATGACAGCAATCCTAGGACGGCGTTTGGATGGTTCCTCAACTGTAAGGCCTGAGGAAATTAGTTTTTGTGAACTTTTTAATTTACCAATGTTGTCTTTGTTATTAGTCCTAATGATGACGCCTCGGTTTCTACTTTTACTTTGACCGCGGATATCGAGCTTTAATTCCTCGGGCAAGATCATTTTTTGTAACAACGACTTGGTGTCGTCACTGGTTTTGGTTTTATCGCTGGGATATATAGCGACCAAACTAAGATTTACTGGGCAAATAAATTTATCAGAGCCTTTCTTCACCATGTTAGCGTAGGTACTTTCTGGTTCGGTTCGGCTCATCTTCGTTTCCACGACTTCTTTGAACTGGCAAAGGACTTACGCAACATTCTGCTGCACTTAAGGTGCTGGATGGTTGTGTGCGCCTGGATGGACTTCTGCTTCAGGGATTGCTACAGCACAGCCATCTGAGACATCCCATTGTTGACTTTTCGACAGAGATTGGTGACACGGAGTTTTTGGTCAGAATTCATTTTTCCCTCCGCCACAATCGAACAAACTTCGCTCAAAATTGTGTCGATGGACCCAAGCCGTCTCTGAATCTCCGACGTAGAAACGACTTCAGACAGTAATTCGTTTTCCGTGGCTGCTGACGGCGCTGGTTGTCTTATCTGGTTTTGATCGGCAGGCGATGGAGTCGATGGGGGACTTCGTCGTACCTATTGGCTGCGGCCTGCTATCTCCTGGGTTAGGCATACTACTAACACCGAAAACGCTGGTTGTCGAAATCTTTCACATCTGAAAAAGTTGTTAGTCACACTCATCACTTAGAGAATAAACTGACTCCGCAAATTATTGCAATAACATTATTCGTAGGTAATTGCTTAAATCAATATATCAACACAAAAAACACGTCCGCATAGTCTCGCTTCTAAACAGTCGGCCCAATGCCAAAAATGTATGCCAAAAGACGATTCTGACTGTAAACTTTCTGCGATATGATGGTTCTACTTTTTAATTATTATGGGTATAAAATTTATGCTTAAAGATGATTCTGACTTAAAAATTATGAGTTTTGAATGTATGATAAATGAGTGTTTGCGAAACGATTTTCTGCGAAATGAAGTTTATGCTATCCGCTGTTATGCAAAATAATATTATGACATTAAAAGTTCTGCTGTAAAGGGTAAACCCGGCCACGATACAGGATAGGGATACCTACAGCAACTCTACATGCCATTTCTCTCGCGGAATATCCCTCTTCCCTCAAAGTTACAATTCTTGCTCGTAAAACTTCTGATCTTGGCATTTATTCAATTACAACTTTTCTCGAAAAAATATTTTAAATTTAAACACGTTTAAAACATCGCTCCATTTCATTCAATCGTTTGAAGATGACAGAGACAGAATGATGTTTTAACTGTGTTAACGTGTGTGTGCGTTAAACGCATTTAGTGACTTGTGGTGAAAATGAGCCTAAGTCAGATTTCTGAATGTGCGTAAGCTTGGATTGAATTTATTTTTATATGGAAAAACAATTGAATTTATTTTATTGTTCTATATTTTTAAGTAAAGAATCTAAAAAGAAGAAGAAATTATAATATAGTCTACCTACTGTAACAAAAAAGATTTCGATTTTTCAAACTGGTCGCAAACTTTTTTCGATGTGTGTACTTATCTACAGTCAGCAGCAAAACTTCATCGAAATATCAAAAGGTCTATTTATGAAAAATTTTCGAGTTAGAACTAGAAAGTGTTAAAATGTATTTAAACTATACTCCATGTGTTATAACATTAGAAAAAAGAGGCTCGCAGAAGCAGGAGTACGAAACCTTTTATTTGCAAGTTAAGTTCAAATGTTAATAAATAATGTATATGCTTTTTTTTGTAAGTAACAATGTATGGCATACAAGAAAACATATTCTATCTATCTACTCGTCACAATGCTAGGATAGGTACATGAAATTAACCAATTTTTAGTAACAATCATTTTATTAAAAACAACTTTACTTATCACAATGGCATGTCCCTATTATGTTTTCAACAAACCAAATCAATACGACACAAAACACCACTTAACAATTTAGTCACTGCTACCATCAGTCATCATAAATGATAATAATTAATTGACATTGGTGGTAACAAAAGTCATAATTTTTACTATAATTTAGAATGCTAGAGGATTAATAAAAATACACTTTCGCAAGCTAAATACCAACTATAAAAACATTTTCCAGTGCCATAGAAGTGTGAGATGATATTTATTGCTATTAAAGAAGAGAAAAGGTTTTGCCACCTTAATGATATAATGGAGATGAAACTTCTTCATCATCATCAGAGGATGATGAACAATCATAATTATTCATCATCCTCTGATGATGATGAAGAAGTTTCACCAACATTAATAATAAATCTTTCTACAACATTATCCATTATATCATCAAGTTGGCAAAACCTTTCCTCTTCTTTAATTGTATGAGCAATGCAAGATTGCCATTTCTCTGCAGTTATGTTTATGAGTGCTTGAGGGAGCAACCGCTTCACTTCTTCTAATTTAAAACTTTTATTGTTTTGGGCTACATACCCCTTCATTTGAGCCCATACCAATTCTATTGGGTTGAGCTCGCAGTGGTAAGGTGGGAGGCGCAATACTAATACATATTTTTCTTTAGACATCTCATCTACAGCAAATGTTTTATTTGTTTTACTTTTTCTAATAAAGTGGCCCTAAGGTCTTTTTCCTCATAAGGAATATTTTTGTTTTTAGCCACTCCTGAATATCTGCCTTTCGTGTGGCTGTAGTTGACAGCTTCTCCACTTTCCTCGAATGATATGGCGCATTATCCATAACAATAACAGCACCACTCTCAATTTTTGACAATATTAACTTGAACCACTTTTCAAAATTGTGTGCATCCATTTCAGAATGGTAGTCTCACCATCCATTAAAAACCCTTCTGTTGATCCTGTGAAATGAAATAAAAGCAAATCAATAATTGTGTACCGGTGGCACAGATTAGGTACTTGACCGCTGGAACTAATCCTTAACCTTTAAATAGCAACTGAAATTGACTGCATCATTACTGTCCTTGAACAGGTTAATCTACAACCATTAACCCATAATCTACCCATAAACATCTTTCTCTGAGGGGAGGCATTAAGACTTAACCAGTTTTCAGTGACAATGGAGTGATCATTTTATTCATGATTTGTAATGTGACAATTTGTAAAGTAATTTCAAAAGAAATATACTGAAATCTAAAGTAAAGTTTTACCAATATGGCCAATGATAAGTCGTTTTCCTTTTCCGGTTGGGTTCTTTAAACCAGTTGATAAACCTGCCCGGTGTGCTTCCTTTGAAGACTTAACAGTGTTGTCTTGCCATACCATGCTTTTCGTGTGTCCTGTATGTTTAATAAAAGTTATAGATGTAAATACAATATTATATCGACTTATATTGTTCACTGTATTGTTTTGCATAAAGGAGGTTTTACATAGCTTACCTAGTTATGTAAAACCTCCTTCATGCAAAAAAGACTTTATAAATATTAGCAGCACTGTACCTTCATTTAGCCAAGTCTCATCTAAATATATTTTTTTTTCCTTCGTTCCTCACGGAGATATTTCACCCTCCATAATACAATCTCTTGTAGTGTTGCCTATCGATAGTCGACTATCGCTAAACTATCGATAGTCTATCGATAGTTGACGTCATATCAATAGTATCGATATTATCGATAGTATCGATACTATCCATAGTATGATACAGGGCAATAGTATTGATATACAAAAATAGTATCTATAGTATCGATATTATCGAAGACCAGCATATGTTTAGGAGCAATACTATCGATAGTATTGATAATATCGATAGCTCACACTATCGATAGTTTTATAAACAGCAATAGTATTGCCTTCCAATAGTTTTAATTATTTAATACAACGATACTATCGATAATATCGATAGTATTACTTTAAAAAAATTGATACTATCGATACTATTGCTTCCAATCAATAGTATTAGTTAATTTGTGCTATCGATATTGTTACTAGTTTTCGAGGTCATCTATCGATAGTGAAACTATCGATAGTTGGGCAACTCTAATCTCTTTTTTGTCAATTAGGGCACTTTTTCTACTTCTTTTAATATAGGTAAATTTTAATTTGTTCTTGATTAATTTGTATAAAGTGCTTCTTTTGAAGTCGGGTAGAGACTCATCGGTATTAACGGCTTCCAAAATCTTGCCCAACGTTGGTAACACTTAAAATAATATCATCATAATCGTCAGATTTTGAGTATTTCCGTTGGCGAGGAGGGGGTGATTGCAGGCGACCTTCTGTATTGTATTCTTTGAGTACATTATAGACTGTTGCACGAGCTATGCCTATAAAATAAGATTAGTAATGTATATTATTACCTCACAATACATGTTACTTTCAAATACATTTATTTTTTATGGTAATAATTTTATGATCCTTACCTGCAATTTCTGCAGTTTTGTTAACTAACTGCGTTCTATATGCAGGAGTATCTTCGGGCCAGGACCCGTTAACTTCTTTATAAATATTTATCACTGTTCTTTTTTCTGTAGAACGAAGCGGTGTTTGCTTTATTCTATTTTTCTTGGGAGATAATATTTAACCTCGTGATCAACGTTGGGGCCACGTTTTTTTCGCTGTTGTCGTACATGTTGTGCTTGTAAGCTACTTGGGCCTGCACCGGGATCGTCCCTGTCCGTAGTTCAACAAAACGTACCGTTTTGTACAAACAACACAAAACTAACACTACAAAACGATAACAAAACAATAACAACAGAAAAATAGTAACAAATAACAACTAAACCACGAAAATTCAGCAATAACAACGAGAAAAGGCGTAGCATTCACAAGTATCCAAAAGTGAATGACAATTGACAACTGCAGATTATTTACGCAATTTGACGGATGGATGATATCATAAACCGACAAAATAAAATAACACGTGCTGCCACAACTTATGAAGGGAATAGGTAACATTTTAGATTTGGTAGAGTTATAATGACATGAAAAACGTTCCCGGTACTGACCGCCCCTGCTTCTTTTAGATTTTAAACATTGACACGACAATATTTTATGTAAAAAATAAATAATATTAAATGAAAGCTTTGTAATTTCAGAAGGTAGATAGTTTAAATAAGTACAATTAAGTGTGACAGCTGTTATTTAAATTGATTATATTTAACTCCGCATTACACTTTTATTACAAAGTGTGCACCTAAAAGAGGCTTTTTTAACTTCTATCTAATGCTATAGTAAATGGAGTATATGTGATTGTAAAATACGCCATATGGCAAACAAACTAGTTGACGGTACTGGTACCTACCTCCTACGTGCAAATAAATATCCATGATTATAATTTATCATGATCTCGCTGCAAAACCGAAAATTACGTCAAAAATAAAACGCATTTAATTAAATGTGTCCGGGCATTTCCGCCAATGGCAAAATAACCAGTAACAACTACCTAGCAACTAATTTTCGGACTATTTAGGCGGTTTAAAAAAGTAATAATCTTAAAAACTATCTTTTTAATGATTATTATAACTATTGCTAACCAAATAGGTCAAGAATAGCCCAAAAAATATTTTTTTTTGCTGTTAGTAGATGCCAAATGCGGTGTAACAAACTGCGTTTTCAGCAATAATTCATAATTTAATAGAAAATTCATTGATAAATCGTCTTCAATATTATATTTCTAGATTCTTATAACCCTTGCCAATATCCGGCTATAAAAATAACATAATTATATTATGTACAAATATGTTCTTTTGCTTGTAATATAAAGGGATATCGAAAGTCAGTCCTTACCAAATTCTCTACAAAATGTTTGTTTGTATGTTCTGAACATACCCGTACTCCATCTTGGGTAAAGTGTCGCGACGCGCACTCCGCCAGTGTGCTTCCAGTCGCCGTGAATTGTGGTTGTAACTGGAATTAAGCGGTGTGCACGCGTTCTTTCACGAATATAGAAAAAGTGTCCTTACCATCAACTGGCTTTATTTTTAAGGTAAGTAAAAACTTTATTTTGTTAATTCCTATGGGAAGTTATATATAGATGTGCAATTAATCTCTGCATGATGATTGGAAACAATTGAATTGTATTTAAGATACGTAATAATAGAAAATGTTCTAAATGTCCTTACCACTACTGTCCTTACCGTGTAAATTTGAGGCTAAGGTAAGGACATTGAGGTAACGGTAATGACTTACTTTAGGCAAGCCTTTTTTGTTTTCTGGTGGATAAAATATTTAGTTATTATATCCAACTGCGACAAAGCCTAAGATATGGATTAAGTAGTTTAAAATTAAGTATTAAGTAGTTTTAAAATTATGATACAAAAATATGCTTTTGCAACTTTAATTTGGGATGAGAATTTATTGTATTTTTTAAACAATTGTTTTAAAATAATTATATTTTTTCCTATCGTTGTCCTACTGTCTCTGTCCTTGCTTTTCAGTTTTTTTTTTTATAATTGCCTGTTTGTTTACAGTCAAACACAAAAATACCGAAGGTGAGTTCGTCAGCAAGCAAAGAGAGGAAGAAGGTTGGAAAATCGAAACGATATGAATTCATTAAATTCAACGAGCCTGAAAAATATGCAGAATTCTTAAAAAAAGAAAGAGAGCGTTACAAAAAACGAAGAGAAACTAAAAAATTGAAAAACATTACAGAAATGACAGAAAGAGAAAAGAGAGCAAAAAGAAAGCAATGGAAAATTAATAAGAGAAATTATAGGCGTAAGAAACAGGAAAACTACGATACAAGTTAATATGGAGCAAGCAGATGAGGTCAACCCAAGTACTAGCATTCAAGACAAAGATCCACTGCAAGATTTGAATGATAATCAAGACCCTCAAATTAATAGCCGATTATTCAGGTTAAGGAAATTAACGGTGTATCTTAAAAGCAAGCTAAGGTTGTATGAACAGAAAATTCAGAGGCTTCAAAATATCAATAATAGATACAGAGTGAAAATACATAGATTGAGAAAAGATAAAAATATTAAAAGTCGAAATAAGCAGTATAAAATACGATTAACAACTATTATTAACGAGATTCACAAATTTTATGAAGAGGATACTAATAGTAGACAAGCAGCAGGAAAAAAAGAATTCATAACAAGGCAAAGAATTAAGAAGACAAAAAGGTACTTAGTGATGAGTTTAAAAAGTGATTTGTTATTACGGATTGTTCACAATAATAAAGTTGATTACCTTATATACCTGTTGGTTTATTTCTATTTCAGTGTTGCCATTTTATCAGGGACAATAAAATACTAATTAAAATTGTTTGATTAACAACGGTCATTACCGTGTTACGTATGTCCTCACCGTTCCTTCATTACGTTATTTTTTGTAGACCTTTGAAATAAATATATGAGTGACAAACACTATTTGTGGATTCTCTACTAATTGCAGTTATCTAATTTTAATAATTAAATAACTTTGTCCTTACCGGGATTTTTGAGTCCTTACCATTTTTTAAAACGTTAATTAACAACGGTACGTATGACATAATTAGTGTACACACAAAGTGGGATATTTGTGATTACTGTGGCAATGCATTACACATATTTTTAAATAAATATCTGACACTTTTTTCGTATCCGTCGAAAAGCGTGATTTGGCGGAAATGCCCGTCCCATGTCATTGTAAAATGCACCATATAAAATCTGATTGTGGTAGGCGTCTCTGCCCAACCCGTAGCCCGAAGAGGGTTGGGTAATCAGCAATGATTGACCTATAAGAAAAGCTCAAGTCATGCTCACCGCTTTATCCTAATTAACGCATACTTCAACCCATTCTACAGCCGAATTGAAGCCGACGCTCCGATCAATCAGCACGCGAATTACATGGCCGTTAGCCGGCTGGCAGACGCGGCTGGGCTCGGACGTCTCCATGGACGAGTCGAATCTCTGGCTCGCCTTCCTCACGGAAGCCGGATACTTGGAAGCTAGCGACACCAATGTGATACAGAGTAAAATTATATTATTATTATAATACCTACCTACCTAACTAATTACTACATTTCGTTCAGTCGTGAAGCAACCAACGCGATGAATAGGTATCTTCTCCGGTACCTACAGTACAGCCGCTTGCGACTCGGGTTAACACAGGTCAGTTTACCTCAGGGTGCTCAGACACTCAGAGAGCACTCTGTCGGCCGGTATAAATACCTACTAGGAACAAACACAAATTTGTTGTACCTCCAGCAAGGCTCAAGCAAATAGGTGGCTCATTCAGGTGTCAATGTATGCGCTTTTATAATAAACTTCCAAGCCACGTTCAAGATCTAAGCCTTAATAAATTCAAATCATTCATTAAACGCAAGTTGTGTCAGAAAGCTATTTATACCGTTAAAGATTATATTGAGGACAAAAAGGCTGAATTGAATTGAACTGCTCCAAATTTTCTTTTTTCTCTTTTTATTTTTGCATAAGTACTGAATGTTGACATGAATATTTACTTTTAGTAGTAAAGTATTATATTATTTTAATTTATTGTGAATGTGAAGACCTCAGACCAAATAAAAAAATATTTGGTCTGAGGTGAAGACTATGTACTCGGTCATCGCTTTTTTTGTTTGTTTTATTTTTTCTCTGTTATTTTTAATCATGGTCTGGCAGTTTGAGTAATTTATGCGGCCTACCTTATATTATAGTACTCTGTGGGCCTACCCCAATGTCCTTTCTTTGGTATTGCTCGTCGAATCGTTGAGCTCCTTAAGTTCTGAGTTGAGCTGCGCGATTACTGACAAATGCGTGCACTGACTGGACAGGTCCTCTCAATCTGTGTGGTTCTTTCCTCAAAAGACCATTTCAGACACCAATCTACATGGTCTTCACATGAAATGACCAAGATTATGTCTGGACTTTATAAGACTGTGACCTCTGAGTTTGTTTCGGCCTTTCTTAGAGTAGTCAGATAGGAAAAACCGACCTCATCTAGTTGAAAAAAAAAATCCATGATCGACTTGTAAAAGTGTTTGTACAAACCTACTTACAGAAATAAAAATCATTTATCATAGCAAAGCAACGACCGATGATCATACAAACCATACAATCATTTCATTTCTTAAGGTTCCATGTGTGCGCTATTAATTTAGAAAATCATGTTTAATGTATTTAATCTAATTACAGCGGAAATCAACGCACAAGGTGCTATGAAAGATATGGATGATTTTATTCCTCAAAATAATACGGTAATAGTGATACTAAGTACATTTTTATACATAGGGTGTTGAGGCCTGTGGCTAAGAAGTTATAACAACGGGTGGGTGAATATTTGACCTTTTAACCGCCCGTCATTACCTTCCGCCAAAAGTTGATGAAAGAGAATATATTTAATGAAATATTTCAGCAATTCCTGATTCTGGTCCTTAAGCAGATTCTGGGAATTGATGAAATATTTCATTAACGATATTCTCCTTCATCAACTTTTGGCGGAAGGTAATGACGGCGGTTAAAAGGTCGAATATTCACCCGGGTATCGTTTTACCCAGTAACTGGGTTGTGGAGGTCAGATAGGCAGTCACTCCATGAAAAATACTGGTATTCAGCTACATCCAGTTAGACTGGAAGCCGACCCCAACATAGTTGGGAAAAGGCTAGGCAGATGATAGGGTGTCGGAGGTTAGCCATTCAGTTTGGTAGCGAGACTGATTGCCCAGTGTACACTGCCGCTGCCGCCGCGCCGTGACACGAGTTTAGAAAAAGTAGGTAATTAAGTCCATGTTTAAATGAGAGCTTGTTAATACAATGGCGTTTTTTCGTACTCCCATAAAGGGGGGTGGTCACCCTTTCCTCTCCCTTACCCGACAGCAGCATTACATGCATGGTTAAGGCTAGACGCCCATTAATGCAGCTACGGCCTCACGACGACCTGGCATTTAGTTTACAACTTGAATTTAGTTTAGAAAAAGTATAATACCTACTACCTATTTGTTTAAGAAATATCCATGTACCCCTCCTACAATGGGCCAAAGAGATCTCTATGAACATATACATCGGCAATGCCCTGGTTTATTCTGGGACACGGTAAGCCACCATTGATCAATTTTATTTTGTTAGTACATATATTAAGAGGTCTCAGTTCACTATAATTTACTTTTCTTAACGGCAGGTCACCACGGATGATCCTGAAGAAGCATTTATCAATGTACGTAGAATTACTCGGAATATTGTGAACTCCCAAAAGAAATTAAGACCCATGTTTGACATTGATTTTGCGCATTTACGTGACTATCCCACAGTCGAGAGAAAACTTGTTAACATTCGTAAACAAATAGCGCCTCAGCAACTCTTCTACTAAATAATAATAAAAAAATTACGAGTGTTTTATTTTAGTTTTAGTACATAAGTAAATTATAAGTATCATACATTCAATAGATAAAACTGTGAGACTGGATTCATTTATTACCACTTTACAAAAGTCTCACACATGGCGATCATTTGAACACCATAGTGTCGAGCATCGCGCCTAGACCCTGCACTATATTGTTGGACATCAGGACATCAACTTTCTCCTCTAAATGCCTCTTGGGATCCTGTTTACCTACATTCTTAATGGCTAGCTGTTCTGGGGTCATTTTCTCTTCATCTTCTAAAGCTTTATTGTAATTTTTAGCTAAGTCCAACATATCTGTAACTGTGGTTTCATTGATTGAACAGTGTTCCTTGTAATCTGATAAGGTGAGTCCATCCATCCAGGACTTTTTGTGCAGATTCAGCAGCATTTTCTGCTCTAGTTCATTCTTCCTGTAGTTTATGCTGATTGAGTAGTAGTGACGGTTGAGTCCATGGATGAGGGCCTGTACGGATGGTTTTTGAAGGTGGCCCAAATTAGATGTGGTTTGCCTTGGCTCCTGGCCGAGCACCATCATGTTAGGGTTGATGAGACGGAATGCGTCAATCACTACCTTGCCTTTCACTGACTGGATCGGGTCAACCACCACAGCAACTGCCCTCTCTGACAGAGCTTCAAATGATTGCTGAGTGTTTATGTCTACACCTGATAACCAACAACCAAAGCCAGGATGAGAGTGATACCTGAAAGTTAATAATGATAAAGTAAGTATAGACAACAGAAAGACAATCTCAGACAAATGCAAACCATACTATTTTAAGAAAAATTAAAAGAATAAGAATATTCAGGTAAAGCTTTGGTTTCCTAGGGAAGCAGTTTGAATATTATAACGGCTGCCATGAAAATATGTACTTTTCACCAGTATTTCACATTAAGTCAATCTCCGCTGCCAAAGATTTAAATTGCTACATTTGTCCTCACCATACTTTGTCACAAGAAAAAGTGTCCATACTGAGAAGAGTGAGTTCACACATTATTAAATAGCCTTTCCATGACAACCAAGTGTAGTTGCTGTGTCATTATGTGTCAGAGGTGTCAAAACATATCGGAAATGCGTGTCCTTCACCACACAATCCTCACCTTTGAAAACTTCATGATAATCAATTTTGAGTATGCCAAAATATAGTCAAGAAAATAGTCATAAATAGTCACCAAGGTTCAAAAATAGTCGCATTTTGATTCTGAAGTTATACCTATATGTTGGTGAGGATTTTGGGGTGAACGTCTCCAATCCTCACCTCAGTGCAAGGAAACGGCTGGGAGTATCGACTTGTTTCAATTCCAAAAAATAGTCAAAATATAGTCTTAACGCTATGCCAAATCTCGAAAATATTCATTAAGGGATTCCAGAGATATAAAGGTGTCTTGGTGAGGATTACGCGGTGAGCCTTTCTCGCCACAATCCTTACCTGTTTACCGCGGAACGCTTACGTTTTTGAATTTGAATTTGTTGTCAAAAAATTGACAAGAAATAGTTGTCTCCAACCATGATAATTTCGACCTGGTTTTCTATGTAGAAGTATGTTAAACTTCCATGTAAACATCTACATACATTTTCGAGTCGAGTATGCGACGTAACGCTAAACGATCTCCTTCTTTTAGTATAACTACTCACTACTGCACAAACCAGCCCACCCACTGCACTTGTCCTCCACTTGCAAGATCTGAAAGTGTTAAATACCTCGGAGTACAGATAGACGACGGACTGAGGTGGGACCAACAAATTGACGCCGTCGCCATCAGAAAATTACGTCTTATACATATATTTAAGTCTCTCAACCAACCTAAAAATTCTTAAGATGGTGTACCACGCACTATGCCAATCAGTGATTGGTTATTGCATAGTCGCGTGGTGCGGTGCCACAAGAACTAGCTCTCGGAGGGCGGAGAGAGCACAGAAAGCTATATTAAAGACATGATGAGAATCCCTATAGGTATCCAATACCTGAACTGTTCTCCGGCTGTAAAGTACTTACGGTTCGTCAGCTTTATGTGCTTAAATGCACCCTTAGAAAGCAGGCCTTCCACGTCCTATTCCAAATAAACTAGGGATCAAAAAACCGGCCCTAAGCCGGGGACTAGTTATCCCCAGCGCATTTTAACTGGAAGCTTAAGACTTAATTTGACGCCGGTGGTCAATTGCTTTTCTATGAAAGCTGTGTTAAGCTTGTGAGAGTTCTTTATAGTCTTGACACAAGCTGTTGCATTGGGTGTGATGGTCTTTAAAGTTGGCAAAGTATTCATATCAGTAAATATTAATTGGAGGGAATGTGCTAGGCACCCGTAAGTAAATAAGTTTGTCCTTACATACTTGGTTTTGAGTAGTCTCCAAGCTGCCTTCATATTAGCAGCATTGTCGGTTACGACGCCAAATACCTTTTGAGGTCCTATTTCACCAATGACCAATAGCAGGAAACATAATGTAAGTAACTAAAATATTTTATTACAGTTTTAAATTAATATACAACAATATTACTTAAATAAAATGCAGTTTTTTTTTAGATGGGTTTGCTCTAGTCTAGGTCAGAGGTGACAGAGACAAAGTCTATGATGGAGTGTTCGCGACTGTACCAAAACATAATGTATGTAGAAGTTTACATGGAGGTTTAAGATACTTCTACGTAGTAAACCAGGTCGAAATTACCATGGTTGGAGACGACTATTTCTTGAGTATTTTTTGGCACCAAATTCAAAAACGTAAGTGTTCTGCGGTAATCAGGTGAGGATTGTGGCGAGTAAGGCTCACTACGTAATCCTTACCAAGACACCTTTATATCTCTGGAATCCCTTAATGACTATTTTCGAGATTTGGCATAGCATTATGACTATTTTTTGACAATTTTTTGGAATTGAAACCAAGTCGATACTCCCAGCCGTTGGTTTGCACTGAGGTGAGGATTGTGTGGAGACGTTCACCATACAATCCTCACCAACATATAGCTATAACTTCGGAATCATAATGCGACTATTTTTTTAACCTTGGTGACTATTTCTTGACTATTTTTTGGCATACTCAAAACTGATTTTCATGAAGTTTTCAAATGTGAAGATTGTGTGGTGAAGGACACAGATATGCGACTATTTTTTGACACAGTAGGGTAAATCTAACAATTTAAATCATTGTCACTGCCATCATTTTCGTGATAGCCGTCACTGTGACCGTTAGTGGCCACCACACTTCTAGGAAACCATAACTTAAAACATAAAAAGATCTAAATAGTTTTACAAAAGAAATGTTGTGCCAACCCCAAATTAATTGGGATAGGGGCCAGAGAATGATGATGGATAAGGTTCATAAAAGTTTTAAATAGTTTTGCATTATGTTATAATATCATGATCTACCAACATTCCATTCCATAACAGGGGGAAATCTGAGAAACTTATCAGGACAGGATAGTCTTAACTGCATATTGAGGGTTTACTGCGAAAACCATCTAAGTGCTGTCAACTCAGTTTTGAGTTATTGCGTTTTAAAAGTTACACCTAATTAAAATACTATAATTTTTTTATAAAAAGTTTTTACCATGAAATATCTTATAAACTTTTTAATGTAGCACTTAGTCGGTTTTACCAATATAAAAATCTCAACAAGATAAGATTTTTTTATGTATTTAACAAATTTTTGCCAAAAATATTGTTTAGCAGGTTTTCACAGTAAACCCTCGATATTATGACTGGTTATTTTATGGTATACTAATACTTACTTTATGGAGCTCAAAAACTATTTAAAAAAAACATGATTAAAGAAATTTTTATACTGACCATCCAACCACCATCTCAGGCCTGCCAGTCTGCTTTAACATGTCCAACATTTTTGCCTGGAAGACAGGGTCCACAGCTTCTACTGACACGCCAGTACCAGTCTGGGGCATGGCAAACACATCAATCACACGGACTGTGTAGTCATCCACAAATTCACCTGGAAATTACCACAATGTTAATAAAAGAATGTGGCTTATTTCAAAGGACGAGCCTCAAAATTTAGCTCAAACGAAGTCTAGAAACAATGAGCAGTTTTACTGAAACAATAAACAAAACAGCCAAAATGATAAAGCATTTTTTGAACAGGTAATTTTTTTTTTTTATGTTCGAGTTTTTTATGCATTTATTACTAACCTAACATGAGCCCCATGACTTCCATGGGTACGCCAGCACGACCATGTTTTAGCATCTTAAGCAATGCCAGAGACGAGATGTACACTTGTTCGGCGGTATCAACAGCAGGTGCGTCGGTTGGCGGCGGCGCTTGCGACAACCCAGCCATACCACCTCCGAGACGTAGAAGACGATCCATATTACACTTTCCTTCTACACTCTAGAAAGCAAACTCATCAAGTTAGCATCACACTGTCACACAAACCATGATACATCCACAACTATCTGTGAACAGCATCTGTGATGTATTCAGTTTTATTTGATAGAAATAGATTAATTTACATAAAGCAAGTTACTTACACAAAGAAATAACAATCATTTACACAATTTCCGAAAAACTCCGGCTAGAATCCAAAATGAACAAGGTTTGAAACAAAGAACGAATGATTTCAATCTATGGAATGGAAACGAAAATGACAGCCCACGTCGAAATTGCAACCTCATGAACGTGTGCTTATTTTAATGTCATTGATGTTAACTTTACCAATCGTTTCACTTTTTTTTGCCTTTTGTCTGTTTAGTACTGGTTTTAAAAAAAAAAAACAGTAATTTCTGCCTACCTCCTGGGAAGAAGGCGTGAGTTTATTTATGTATGTAGGTATTAAAATTTTTATTCAAATAATTTTGTTACAATCACAGAATTATTAAATACTGTCGTACAAACAGTCAGATGGGCCATGGACAGATGTATAGACAGAAGCAGCCTACCGTGGTGGCGGTCACTTGTAATGTATGTACAGACGCCAGCAGGTCAAGCTACCCAAAACTGTCAAATCCCAATCAACCTTTAGCGATAAAGAAAATCTATTAATGTATATGTCGCCGCGGATAATATTCGGCCTTTAATTAGGTTGATTTTGTTACCTTTATTGAATTGCTATAAAATAATGACTAAGTTTCATTAAAATTACTATTCTGATTAATATGTTTAATCTGTGCCAATAATTATAGGAGTTTTGAGTTTGTAAATAAATAATCTCAGGATCTTTTCTAAAATTGAATACTGATTATTTTTAAATAACTAAAATTTTGGAACATTATTTTGTAAATAGTAATACCTAAAACTTACCTACTTACTAAAATGTAGTGTTTGAACATTATCTGTTTATTCGGCGGTAAAGTGCTTTATGATTAGAGTTTGTCTCTGGTAGGGAAAAGAGAATAAAAAGCGCGACTTAAGCGCAGAGCTGACTTTTTACCAGGGGGGGCACACTTAGAACAAGCACTACGTTCGTAAAGAAAGAGGCGCCATCTACTTTACTTAACTGAGAAACTATTAGTTTCATAATTATCGATAGATGTCTCTGTAATCCCAACTTAACGAAAATAAGAAAATCAAATAACTAAGTTCTCTAATTTAGTTTATAGTATTTTTCTAGAGAATAATTGTAATATAACACCGGAGAACTTCGGATTATAAAACGGGATGCACCATCTGGTGACAACATTTAAAACTAGAACATACTTATTTTGGCCAGTGTTAAGTTTTCTAATAAATATGATTTCGAAATTGAAATAATACCTCTGTTTACCATTGTGTCGAAGTAAAAGAGTACTTAGGTACATAATATTGACATTGCCCGTATAGGAGTACAGCATTTTAGATCTATCTTCAATAGCAGGGATAGCCTAGTGGTGAGACCGTCGGACTGACAATTCTAGTGGTCTCGAGTTCGAACCCAAGGCACGCACCTCTGACTTTTCGGATTCATGTGCGTGTAGTTCCCGTTAAGATATGTAGATGGCGTTTCGAATCTGGCTGCTTCGAAATGACGCAAGAGGGCTCTCTTCTCCCGTATTATTATTATACTCTTTGCTTTTTACTGCCGATTTTTGGAAAGGAAACATTGTGAGTAAAATCTATGTCTGTTTGATTAAAAACTGTTACATTAAGTGGTTTACTTGCTTTTATTTGCTGAATTCCGTAAGTTTGCCTTAAAGTTCAAAAGTAAAATCCGTTGTGGCTATAGCACAACCAATGACCAGGATAAGGTCGGCGGTTCTGCATATTTAAAAAAAAGTAACCTCCACTGTCTCATCTTCGACATATATAGGATGTTTGGTAGATGGGTGCAAAGCCTAAAGGGGGTGATATCTTAGACCATTTAGAACTTATTAAGCTAAACTTGTCTTAGACGAAGTCTGTTCCTTGTATTTTTTTAAACTCTGAGGTTTTTAACAATAATACCCATTTTTTTCAATTAATTGTTAATAATGTCCAGTAAAAGCTGTTATGTTATTATTTTTTATTTATGTAATGTATGATTACTCAAACAAAATAATCCCCAAGCATCTGTGTTATCAGAGAAACATTCTACGCCATATTCAAGTTTAAGAAACTTTTAAAAATCAAGAACATGTTTTGTTTACGGCATAAAAAAAAAATAAAAAAAATAGCCTCAGTCGTTCAAACCATTTTAAAAACATGCTTGGTTATTGCCCTTTCCTTTGAGGTACTATTTACGCAGATATCTCATTAGCTCTTGGAATTAGGATGTACAGACGCCAGCACATCAAGTTACTACAATCTGTCAGAAAAAACATCAGAGTTTAAAAAAAAAAATACAAGGAACAGACTTCGTCTAAGACAAGTTTAGCTTAATAAGATCTAAATGGTCTAAGATATCACCCTCTTCAGGCTTTGCACCCATCTACCAAACACCCTGTATATTATAATAAAGTTTGACAGATTGATGTGCTGGCGTCTGCACCACAGTATAAATAAATATCTAGCAGTACTGTGACTCGGCCCCTGGCCTTGAAATAATTACCTACAGCCGCGCGATACGTAAACACGTGATTAGGCTGCCCGCCCACAGTATTTTAATTTCATCCGACCTACCACCATCATCTACTTGATTTCTTTCTAGTTTTGTGATTGTAAATATTATATATTTTATTTTAAAAAACAAACTGCTGTCGTCGAAGGTTACCAAACTCCAATCCTTACAAACTTCAACACCTACCTACTCAACCAAAATGCAAGAAACAGCAGACGAGTAATTATAATATCTTGTCCCCATTACCTACAGCACGGAGCAACTCGAAATAACAATTCTTTTGGTCACCCATCCGATGTCGAACCGCTCTGCAAACGTTACTTAATTAAAACTAAATTTAAATTCAGTGCATCTATTTCTTTCTATTTCATTAAGAAAAGGACAGACGAATATTAAGGAAGAAGCGTCAGGGTAGCCCGCTAAATTCAAATTTTCTTACGTTTTTTGCAATTTACAAGTCAGTATTAAGTTGTATGTTAAATAAAATATGATTTGCGGCCGTAACAAATATGTATTTACGGAATTATAATCATTAGAATCAGTAATACAACTCCTTAAGTTAGTATAATCCTGAAATGTCAAGATTTCTTGAAATAATCATTCATTAGGATTACCTGGTCTTAAAGAGTTGTATTGATCACTTTAACCCTTAAATGCATGATGACAGATTTATTCCTAAAAAAATATTTTTATTATAGGATGAGGATTTTAATTAGTATTTTTTTTAGTTAGTAATGGGACACAGATAGCATATTAACAATCAACTCAAGTTACAGAACCTATAAAAACTTGATAAAATCGATACAAATACGTAGTATCGTTTTCGATACAAGATGCATTTAAGGGTTAATGATTCTAATTATGTAAAAAGACACTTGTTACTTATCGATTTAAAATATTTTTTTGAGGAAAGTTGTGATTGAAAAATGCCAAGAGGATTATCAGAAGTTTTACGAGCAAGAATTGTTACTTTGGGGGAAGAAGGATATTCCGCGAGAGAAATAGCACGCAGAGTTACTGTATCCCAATCCTGTGTCATGGCCACGTTACAGAAAGAAGTACCATGGCATGGATAATTTAGCTGATGAGCTGGCCGACCCCGCAGTGGTCGCCCAACTGTTCTGACTGCTGCTCAGAAGCACTATATCAGGTTGCTGGCAGCCCGTGACCCAACAATCAACGCCACTATAATAAAAGCAGAAGTGTGGGCCGCCTCTAGACTTGAAGTCAGCACTCAGACCATTCCGAATTACTTACACCAGGCTGGACTACGAGCACGGGGGTCTGCAGACTCTGAAAGGCAAATAACTGCCACAGGAACCGTTCAGCAAAGAGGTAAATCGGTGTCCTTTTAGGATGGATTTATGATTGGAGCTAGAATGCCTTTGATCTCGTATCAAGGCTCCATGACGGCAGATAGGTACAAAACAGTCGCTGTTGATGGAATTGTTAGACCATTCCGAGTAAACCATGAGTAACAATTCGTACTGGTCGATGATAATGAGTCCGCACATCGAGCTCAACGAGTTAATGCTGCTCTTCGAGAATACGACATTCAAAGGTTAGACTGACCTGCCGGCTCGGCTGACTTAAACCCATGCGACAAGTCAAATTTCACGAGTGACATTCGTGTAACACAACCAAGTTAAGATGATAAGCTAGTGGCTCAACAATCCCAGTACGTGACTGTTTCTAAAAACAAAATTAGTGCTGCTAAAAAAACCTCAGCTAAACCTAATCCTACTAAGACAAACACCGAAAACCACTAATAATAGGTATAAAACTTATGTGCACATTTAGTTGTCGAGATATTTTGGCAACTCTCATGCCCATTTTTTTTTGTTACGATGCGGATTCTTTCCGTAGTGGTGAGCCGTGCAGGCATTTTATAAAATTATTGTTACAGATTAAATTGGATTAATATTATAGATTTTGAAAATTATTTTAAAAAATCTTGTGCACAGAATATTACCTTATGGCTACATTGAAAATGACTAACATAATATGTCTATCCCTTACGAACAGAGATAATTTCTCAGTTGCGTCTTTAATGGGCAGTTAAGTCTGTACACACGGCTACTATAAAGCTATACATTTCCAGGATATCTAAGCTGCTTTAAAATGATTACGAGTATACGGGATGTCCCTGGAAGTATGGATGAAATCGAATAGGAGTGTAGGCAAGGTCATTTCCAAACTTTTTAACCCTGAGAATGTTGGTGCCATTTTTTACGGTTCAAAAATTATGACCAATTTTTGTTTTTTTCAATCACTTCGCATAGTGCTCAATGATACAAATCATAAAAAAAAACTAGCAAAGCAATCAATTACTTTTTTTTTCAAAACGTTGTAGAAAAGTGGGCCTTTCTTTTGGTAATACTTATACGTATCTAGAAAACATGTGTTCAATAATAAAAAAAAACAGTTGCTGCAAAGTCTTCGGTCTGGCAGAAGTTTTACTCAATTTTCGAGCTATTTATGGGAAAAAGTTACACTAGCGAAAGTTGACCACGTATTACAAAAACTGGTCCAAGTCATAGAGATTCTTTGGAGGTATGAATCACTGGAATATTCTTAATAGCTTAAAAGTTAGAGATTTTTATTAACAAGGAGGAGGTCGTATTTTTACAATTTTTTATGTTTCAAATTTTCATTTTTTTCAGCTTAACTAACGATTTAATTTCAGTCCCTAGGCATTTGTTACCTATCTGAACACTACTGTTTGATGTGGTTTAGGTTTAAATAAAAAATAAAAATAATTTCGGTAAACTTTTTGTTATCTCATGAGTCATGTTATTTGCCCTAGCTACAACCCGGAAAAAACCGTGCACCTGCTGTCAATGACGTCATATCGGCGCTCTGGTACAATATGTATGGCGACGGGGCGAGCGCAACGAGGTGAAAGAGGAAGTGCGAGGGGCATTGCATTCCACCGAGGTACTCGGAATGTGCGGGGTAAGGGAAACAAAAGAACCAGCGCCGGCGCACGTTCGCACTCAGGTAGATGTTTTAGTAAGTCGCTACCAGCTTGTGACTGCGCACGTACTTAATTCGGTGTTCATCAATAATTATTCTTTAACGTTATTTGGATTGTGTAACTTGGTCTTTATTTTTGCCTGTGATTTGGACACTGTTTGACTTGAGTATGGCTACGTACAACAGCCATGAATATGCAGATATGTATTTCATTTACGGATTTTGTGATGGAAATGCACGCCAAGCTGCATAATCGGGACCGCTATCCGGATTACCGAGTATTCCAACGTGTACACTCCGCTTACGCAGATGGTAGAAATCCAGGAGCTAGGGAAGGTCGACGTAGCGTTCCAGACCTTGGAGTCGAATGATGTGGTGCTTCAGATGCTACGTGAGAATCTAATGACAAATATTCGTCGCATGTCAAGAATGTCAGGGATTCCGAGATCTGTGGTACACATACATCGTACTGTGAGACGACACATAATTCATCTCTTTCACGTTCAACGTGTGCAAGCCCTTTTACCGAGTGATCATGGCCCGAGAAGGGCTTTTTGTAGGGAAATGTTACGTCGCCATCATGAAGATTCTCAATTTTTAAAGAAAATTTTATGGAGCGATGAAACAAGTTTCCGAAGGGTGGGGATATTTAACATGCATAATCTGCATTTTTATGCGCGCATTAACCCACACATTGTACGAAGTGACCATTTCCAGCATCAGTTCGGAGTAAACATGTGGGCTGGAATAGTAGGACAGCTAATAGGTCCTCATGAGTTACCTGCTAGACTCGATGGCCCCTCATAATTGAGATTTCTACAGAATGACCTAAATGGTTTACTTGGGGAAGTATCACTTGAAACCCGTCGAGACATGTGGTTGCAGCAAGACGGCGCTCCCCCACATTAGGCAAGAGTCGTAAGAGACCATCTAGACTTAACTTTCCCTAATCGTTGGATCGGAAGACGGGGGCACATTCGATGGCCAGCACGTTCCCCTGACCTGAACCCCATAGATTTCTTTCTATGGGGTTATTACAAAGAGATGGTGTACGAGACAGAGAGCGGAACCGAGGAACAACTCCGTCAGAAAATCACATCTGCAACCTTATACATAAAAAATAATTCCCGTGCATTTAGACGAATAATACAAAATTTCCTTAGGCGATGCCAGTTGTGTTTGAGAATTTTTGAACATCTATTGCATTTTAATTTAATAATACATTTACATATTAATTTCATTGTTTTATTTTATTTTGCCACGTAGTTAGAAAATTTAAAAAATACGACGTCCTTGTTAATAAAATTCTCTAACTTTTAAACTATTAAGAATATTCCAGTGATTTATACCTCCAAAGAATCTCTATGACTTGGACCAGATTTTGTAATACGTGGTCAACTTTCGCTAGTGTAACTTTTTCCCATGAAAATCGCTCGAAAATTGAGTAAAATTTTTGCCAGAACGAAGCCTTTGCTGTAAATGTTTTTTCTTATTGAACGTATGTTTTCTAGCTGCGTAAAAGTATTACCACAGGAAAGGCCCACTTTTCTAGAAAAGTTCTGAAAAAAAAAAGTAATTGATAACTTAGCTAGTTTTATTTTTTTCATTGAGCACTATGCGAAGTGATTGAAAAAAACAAAAATTGGTCATAACTTTTGAATCGTAAAAAATTGCACCAACATTCTCAGGGTTAAAAAGTTTGGAAATGACCTTGCCCACGCCCCTATTCGATTTGATCCATACTTTCAGGGACACCCTGTATAACAAAACTGAGTCGCGTACTTATTAATTCCATGGGAAATTGGGAACCGCCAGTTTCCTCTGACAGATGTCATTCTGTCAGATATTTGTCAGTAGTAGTATTGTCAGGAAGAGGAATAACTTAACTAGGGTGGAAAATGAAATGAAATTTGGAATTGTAGTAAATTGCTGCAGTACCTTTTTATCTGATTATAATTACTTGAATCAAAATGACTGAAAAATCAGTGCTACCAAATAAATTTTCTGAAGGTCCTCATGGCTTAGGTACAACACCGTATTTCCGATTCTTTGATAAAAATCTTTTTATGTGGCACCCTTAAAATGTATGGGAATATTGTTTTTAGGCGATCCTGACGACAAAAGCTTGAGAAGAGTCGAAAAAGACGTATTGATACCGAAGCTTTTAAGAGACAAGGCTAAGAAAGAAAAATGTACCAAGGAAGTAGCAGATTTTGAGAATTGCTGTAAGCAGTCATCTCTTCTGATGGTTGTGAAGTGTAGGAATCAGAATTCAGCCCTAAAAGATTGTTTAGGCGATTGGTACAAAAACGAAGAATTCAAGAAACTGTGCACTGAAGAGTATTTAGCACAGAGAAGTGAATACAGAAGAACTGGGATTAAAAAACCCATTATGAGAGCTTAACTAACTAAGTATACCAAAATGTTGTTAATGTATTGTTATTAGATATGTGTTAATATAATTAAAAATCAATTTAGTCATCTTCATTTATTGTTATGGGTAAATTCCTGCTTAACAATAGTTCCCGAATGCTGAAAAGATTTAGGTCCTGGGGTAGTTTCACAAGACTTGCACTAGGTTTGATAACTTCTACAATCAATATTTCCTAAAAAAAAAAAAAAAATACTCAAAACTTTTGAACAAAGTGAAAAGTAGTCAATGTATGGAAAAACTAATAGGCTAATGATGATAAAAGCACAGCAATCAGCTTTTCAAAAGTGTAACTTGCAAGCTTAAATGGTAGCCATTTGACCACAATATCTCTGATAGTAACTTGTGATATACATGATGAAAATATCTCCATACTCAATTTAAAACATACCTTCACTGTTGTATTTGCCATTCTAACATGGCCAAGCATAGCAATACAGTCATCTTTTCTGTCTTCATATTTTATAACGACTATGAAGTCTGCATGGGATATCCCAGGACCCTCTTTATATAGTACTAAAAAAGACAAAACCATTTATGTGTGAACAGTGAACTGATAGTACAATTAAAAAGTAATGTTTTAACTAGCTTTTTTTAACTGTTCGCTTAGAGCTGTCAAAATCTTTGGGTCAGATGATTGAATCCGGCACCTCTTTACCTCCTCAGCGGGGCGCTGCTCAGCCAATGCCTCTCTACAGTCTAAATAGACACTCATGTTGTCTGCACAGTTCTTTAATAGTATAAGTTGGTCAGTGGGTCATCTTAGGAGAAATACTTAAAATATAATATTTTGACATTAACAGACGCACAGTTAAAAAAATTGAGTTATAACAGAAAACTTCTTACGATAATCTCCACCAAACTTTATTCCCGGTTTGACAACATAGCCCTTAGACCTATAGTAATGATATACAATATATTCAGTAACAAATTTTTTATCTGCTGTTGTAAAAAGGTCCCAACATTTTTCAATATTTAGCAAAGTGTTGTCAAGGCTTACTATTTGTAAGCATCCCAAACCATAAAGTAGAAAGAATGCTTCCTGTGGGCTCAGCATAAGTTTTTCTTGTAGTTTAACTTTGTTTAAACAGCACTTTGGTTTCATTTTTGCAAAATAATTTTCTTCCTCAGATTCGCTGTTTGGTACTATCACCACTATGTCCTCTTTGTCATGACTCTGAAATCTTTCAGAACTCTGAGTTGAGTTTGTCTCTTCAGCATCATCCTCATCGCTAGATACCAAATCTATGACATCTTTCAGAGTTCTTTTTTCACTGTCACCAATTATTTTGGCAGATAGGACATCAATATCCTTCATGAAACTATCTGCTTCGGCTGTTCCTCTGAACCCACCAAATTTCTTGAACCAATAATTTCGTTTTAGAAACTGTCTTTTTCGCATAATACGCGGTGTAACGTCATTTTGAGCGGCTTTCGGTTGCGATCGCGATGCTGATCCTTTTCCAAAACATCCCATATGATAGAGCAGCGCTATCTCCTCCACAGACCTTACTTCCACATTAAACCCGTTGTAATAACCAGTAAACACAATTCGCATTGAATTATCTAATGGAAAACGTACTGATTCAATAGCCATCTCAAATGAGTCATTTAAGTCAGTTGTTTGACACTCTTTTATTGGTTTATTATTCATCATGACAAAAGAACTGGCCAGTTCCCGAGTGTGTCAGTACAGTACTGTCAGTTAGTTCAGTTCCAATTCAAATGAATGAAGCCAGACAAGAAAGAAAAGCGCATTCTAAGTTAACCCTACAGCGCTGACAGAGCATAGTCAATAGTGTGTGTGTGTGAGACAAACAAACGGAGATTGTTCTAAAATGGATGGACTGACCGACTTTGACAGATCTGCTGGGTCATACCAAAAAAAACTGACATAGAATTCTAACTAACGATCATGTAATTTAGTGCCATCTAACGGTGAATACGAAATATAATCATCATGCTAATAGTAGTTTAAAAAAACTGTTGCATTATGAGGGGCTTTAATTACTCTCTTATTGAATCGAATTCGAGATCAAAAATGTAAACAAAGGTGTTGCCAATTTTAAATAATAACCTCAATTATTATTATAGGTAGACATATCTTAAACAGTTAAAATATAATATTGCACACAGTTTTCAAATTTAAAGTGACGTAAACTACGATCCAAGAATAAAATATAACTGTTTAAAATAAAAGCATGCACATTATTTTTATACTAGCAATAGGGCAGTGGTCTTAAACATTTGGACTTCAGTGTTTTCAACTAGCGAAACGCCTCGGCTTCGCATGGGTGCTTTACTAATCAAATAAATGAAAATTTCCTTACAAACCTTGTCCTGACAATTATGAACAGAACAAAAAAGAAATCGGTCAAATCCGTCGAACTGTTCTCAAGTGATGATTATACGACGACGATTGCAATACCCTAATATTACATACGGCAACAAATTTTTATATATAAAAATAAATATATTATAAATCTGTATATTATTATCTTTCTAATATTTTATACATAGATTTATAAAATGTTTTTCTTAAGTTTTTTTTTGTGTAACAAAAAAAAAACTTAATTTGAATTACTAGGGAAATGTTGACTACCCCTTTTTTTTTTTTTTTTTTTTTTTTTTGTGGATGGGAAATCATCAAATAACTTCTCCCGCTCTGGGTGGAGCGGAAGGGCGTGTCAGACTTTTACTGACTAAAACCCACCCGTGTTCCTTCAGTTGCCTATGCCAGGGCCACGGTATCTTTTTCAAACAACCCGCGACCCCAGCGGCATCGGCCCTATTGGACCCCATCTTTTGCTGACATCTCTTTGAGGCGCGCGTGGAACACAACGCGCCGTCGACCCGGGCCTGGTCCTCACCGGACGGCGAGCTACCCACTACTCACCGTCCGCAAGCCCGCGCCTACGGTGGCCGGGAATCGGCTATCGATTCCCGCCGCCCAGGGCGTCTCCTGCGGCGACTGAGGGCGTGAGGTTGCCTCTCCCTCACGCGTTCCGCCTCCTCCTTTGCGAGCATTACCGCTTCGCAGAAGGAGGTGACGGCCTCCCATGCACTCTCGCTCCGCACCATGGCCTGGACCAAGCTCGGACGCGAGAGATCGCCGCCGCCGATCGCCTCCGTGAGAACACGGCGGTGCTCTGCCCAAGCCGGGCAGACCTCCACTGATGTTGACTACCCCTGAACTGTCTCTTTGACAATGACATTTGTTTGTTTACATTTTTGATCTCGAATTTGATTTCTGGGTTTACATAAAAAAAATCCCACGAACTTCAGTACAACAAAACCTATGAACGGGGCCAAAACCCAGCACTTCACCACAGAACACATATATACCATACCTACCATACTAATATAATTATTTTATTAGTTTTCAGGTGTTGTTGCCAGAGTAAAATTATTGATTTCTTCTAAAAAATAAATACTTTATAAATAATAATAAAAAAAGCAATCACAGATGTGTTCATTACATGAATTTTATCCATAAAATAAATAATGATTAATATATAGAAACGGGGTTATCATCATTATATTGTAACCACAGACTACTCTTTATATGTCTGTGATAGTAACAATAAAAATTCTACCAATATGGTAGGAATGTTCTGATTTGGTCAAGCAAAACACCAGTAGTGATTTCTCTGTCTAGTGTAGGTATGTCGTTGTCTCTGTTTGGTTCCTTTTGCCCGATGTTTGCATTGGCTACTTAGGAACTTGACCCCCCGTGCACATCACTGATGAGCATAGAGCAACACGTGCCCCGGCGGACCAGAGGAACTTTTGAGTTCAAAAAGGAGTAAATAGTAATAATGTGATTAAAAATTACTTACATATGAAAGTTAAATTTGACGTGGTAAACCTCATTTTGCAGCAAAAATCTGAACAATTCGGCATTTTTGTAGGACGTTGATTCACCCGCGCAACTAGATTTAGTCTAGTGAGCAGTGCGGTTGCAACTAGTTTTATTGAATGCACATGGCCGCGTGGACTTGTACTTTGACAGAGGGGAATGCCTGCGTATGGCTACTCCCCTCCGGTCCGGCGGGGCCCGTGTTGCTCTATACTGATGAGTGATGATCACTGCCACCCACAGTGAGTGACAGAACACCTAGCGGAGATCCAAAGAGTAAAGTAATAATAAACGGAGATCACTGCACAGCGCAGGCGCTAAAGCGGGCGCTTCCTCAAACAAGTAAAAAATTGGAATCAAAACTTTTTTGTAATGCTATAAAAATATCGCAATCCGCAGCGTTCCATTAGAAAAAAATAATTGATGGAAACTCCTTGGTGCTAATGGTAAAAAAATTGTTTTATAACATTATTTTTTTTTGAGTTGCAGTGAGTTGCAGTTTATATTTCGAATGTAAAATTCGAAATATAAACTGCAGAGTTTATCAACTAAACACCTTGGCGCTAGTGCACTACACACTGATTGTAAAGTTCGTGTCACAAAAGATGTGTCGTAGACGCGGCGCCACAGGCAAGCGACGAGATCATAAACTTTTATTTATTTATCATCATATTACAGGCTACTAAAATGCACAGTCATAAATTAGAAAGGTGTCTTAAGGTAGGAGGGTTGATGTAGGAATGTTGCTAAATTACATAATAATACCTAATTAGTCCCACTTCTTGCTGCGGGACTTGTTTCGTGAGAACATCTCACCGAACTTGACATTAGGTAGATGAAAGTTGTTTTACGTGATCGATATCAATCCATCGTCACTAATCTCATCAGACGCTTTCAGAGGCTCAGATGATTCCAGTCCATCTTCACTACCTGGTGGTAAATTCAAAAGTGACTAAAAGTTTTTATATCTAAGAATAATAAGACTGTTCCCGACTGTAACAGAGTTTTCAAGTAGATTTTTCTTTTAATAAACACTAATTTATTTTACACGAACTAGGTGAAACACTAAATAATATCCCTACTTCCTCGTTGGTCTAGTGGTCGATATTGCTGAGCATGAGGTCCTGGGTTCAACTCCCGGGCTGGGCAAAGCGTTATTGGGTTTTCCATCTAGAATTTCTCAGTAACAACCGGGAGTCGCGATTTGTGCCCAGTTGATGGCAGATGATAGTCCCATGTGTGTGTTTAATCTCATAGGGGGGAGGGGGAGGGGGGCATATGAGATTAAACACACACGTGGGGCTATCAATGGCGAAAAGTGGGTACATACGTACCATAGGTGCACATCTGCCTAACCCTCTGGGGAATACAGGCGCAATGTTACTGAATAATATACGATATAAATTGACTAGGTGCCTAGATACTCGATGCGTTTTGCGACTTAAGGAAACCTAAACTTAAATTATTAGTTTTGAATTTTTTCCAAATTAGGAATACCTACAGTCCAGCCAAAGAGTATAATAATTAAATAGGAACAGGTGCTCCCTATTTATTAGTTATACTTTGGACAGGTGTCAAGAACGCATTCTCTCTTCTCTCGACGGCCGGACTGATAGTGCTTATTTAAGTTCAGATACATTTATTTCACTACAGAAAAAAGTTTATGCACTGTTGGGTTAAGTAATGCGATTTAAAAAGTCAATTTGTAATCATTTATGAAGCATTTATTACTTTAGTATAGTGTTATCTATGGCATTTATGTACCATTTGGTATGAAACATATAAATATATTTATTTTTAACGTTCGGTGATTTAAAAAACAACTCTTACCTTTCGATTAAATACCTACTAAATATCTAGTACTTATCTAAACATGGGAGATTGGGGGACATTTAAGATTAAACTTGATAAACCCGATAAAGCAGCAGAAGATGCAGGCAACAAAGCCCCCAAGGACCCAAACGACCCCAAGGACCGCAAAGACCCCAAGGACCCCAAAGACCCCAAAGACCCCAAGACCTCCAAGAAACCCAAGGTCCACGTCAAACAAGCGGAGTCAGAAGCGGACAAATACAATCGTAAGTACGAAGTAGGTACTTAGCTTAAAAATAGATCTACAGCGATTGGTGCACGCAGTGACTTAATAAAATAAAAATAACTAATAATAGTAAAGTACCTTGGTACAATGTATGATAACTCAATTGATAAGTTACTGATTTATTGAATACACTTAAGGGTGCCACACACAGCTAAGATGGTACGATAATATATCGCGAGAACCCGCCACCAGGCCGATGCTACCGGAGAATCGCGCGTTTTGTCCATTGTACAGGCTGTTCAGTTTTTGCAGTGAAGCGCATATAAAAATTATTATTGCTAGACCTATTTAACAGCTCGATCTCCATCTGGCGAAGACTGAGACAGTGTATTCGATATTCATGTTGCATCTAGAAATAAAATTCGTAAAATCTGGGTAAGAAGACCACATAAGAACCAGCACGGTGAATTTTTACCAAAATCTCTCCTAAAATAAACCACTTCGGTATTTTATTGGGTTGGCTAATAAGTAATGAGCGACATACAACTATTTTATTTGTATTTATTTATTAAATGAATAATTGTTAATCATTAATAATATATTCACCGTCGTTTTCTACTACCATTCGCCATCGATCTAGCAAAGAGTGAATGGCGTCCGCATAGAACTTCGTTGGTTTTGAATTGCAGAAGGCATCTATGTATTGTTTCAAGTGTGGTTCATCGTCAAAGCTTTTTTCCCGTAAATTATTACTAAGTGATCGGAACAAGCTGAAATCAGTTGGTGCTAAGTCCGAATATGGAGGGTGGGGTATTATTTCCCGATTAAGCTCCAATAGTTTTAGCTTGGTACTATTAGCAATATGCGGCCGGGCATTGTCGTGCAGGAAAATATTTTGTCGTGTTGTGGACGTTTGCGATGGATGTCCAGCTTCAGTTTTTCGAGTTGATCACAATATATTGTTGCTGTAATCGTAGTATTAGTAGGAAGGAATTCCCAGCTTATTACTCCATGTATATCCCACCAGACAGAAAGCATTACCTTGCGAGGATGAAAATCACCTTTTGACGTTAGTTTTCCCTGTTCTTTACATCCCAGCCACTGGCGCTTGCGTGTGTGATTAACATATAGAACACACTTTTCATCTCCAGTGACAAGATGATCTAACCAATTAAATGTGCGGCGGAAAGATAAAAGTTGTACACAAATCTCAGCTCGGTAGGTCAGCTGATCTTTACTTAATTGATGGGGTACCCAAACACTATATTTGTAAGTCTTTCCCAAACCATGTAAATGATTTTCTATGGTGCCATGAGAGCACTCGAGCTGAACAGCCAAATCGCGTGTAGTTCTTCGATTAATAGTTTTAATTTATCGATATCTATTTCCACGGGGCGCCCAGCTCTTGGTTGATCGGTGAAGGAACAATCGTTATTGCGGAACGGTTGGAACCAGCGCTTTGCTGTTGCTTCGGAGACTGCATCGTGAGCTATCCTTTGACATATATTACGTGTAGCTTCTGCAGCAGAATGCCCAGATTGAAACTCATATAATAAACAATGTCGTACGTGGGTTTTAATATCACTCATTTCTTTGTGAACTTTAACGCACTAACAGCCAAACTATCAATAACGCGCATGAGCGCTACTCGCTCTTTATATACCCTCTGCTACAGAACGTTCTCGAACCTTTCCGAAAATTCTAGAAATTATAAACTAAAACGCTCATTACTTATTAGCCAACCCGATAGAAACCCAAGTACTAAATTTGATGAACTTCAACAATTTAATTAAACTAGACACAAGGAAAACAAACACACACATTTGAGATAGCATCTCTCAGCAGTCTTGCATTGTTTTTTTACCAATAAGAGATGTAGTAGGTAGAAATATTTTGTATTTCAGTAACTAAGTCGGTACCTACTGAAAAATAAAATATCTAACGCTTTAATATAAAGGTTAGGTACCCAAAAATCATAGGCGTATATCTGGTGCGATTGGACCGTGCCCAGCTCAGAATAGTCTGGTGGCCACCACAGGAAGTTACCGATTCGAAATTCTAGGCTGGACACTTCCCCTCCGGTGGGTTCCCGCATTGTCTCAGTAGCTATGGCTTGGTCACCCACAGTGAAGCGGAGAGGAACCCGAGGAGGGGCCGCTCGTGAGGGCTTTTCCCAGGAAGCCAACGACGTAGCGGCCAACAAGTAGGTTGCGGTGCCGCTTGGGCGCCATTGCAACTGAGGCGAGCCGCGATGTCGTATGGGAGGCATCGCGGCTGCGGGTTGGAAGCCGCGGTGGGAGAGGAGTGCCGGTATTGCGGTGCGCCGCTCTCTCTACCATCCGCGGCCTTGACAGGGTCGCCACCGTCTGATGGCGGACGTGGTGGGGCCGCAGGGGAGGAGGAGTGTCGGTATTTCGTTGGCCGCTCTCTCCATCTTCTGCGGCTGAAAACTGGTAGGCGGCCGGGCCACTGACCTACCTGACCGGTCGCAGGGGGACCAAGGGTGCCTAGACACGGGGTTGTCTAGCGCCCATGTGCTAGTTTGGTCCCTGGGGTGGTCACGGCGTACAAGTGTTCTGGTGCGCCGGTGATGGGGGTACTTCTCAGAGGAGGGTCCGGTGACGGACAGCCGCGGCGGGTCCGCGGTGAATGTTAACGTGTGCCCGTGTTCCCGCTACAAGCGGCAGAGGAGGACACCGTCGAGTTTTAGTGGGTTGCAGTCCCGCATAACTGCGCTAGCTCCCCGTTGTAGTGCAGTATGAATGAGCATTTCTCCACGCAAAAAAAAAGGCTAGGCATTTAAATAACTTCACACAAAAACAATTTCAATCAAATATTAATAATCTTCAACCGAGAAATCTACAAACTTATTATTACATACGGACTAGAGAAAAAAGAAGGACTCCGCGCCAAGCATATCAAAAGTGAAGCACAGTAAGTATACTATAAAGCATACCTTTTTTTTTTCTAGTCCTTGTTATTACATTGTACATTCCATTAAGTTACTTTTCAAGTCACAAAAATAATTAAATCCGCACATACGCAACTTATCACGCTAGTTAGCTTAGACGCACGCAGTAGATAGTCACATACAGACACAGTGTCATTATGATTCACAGTAGCGGCGTTAGGGCAGGGCCGCGATTGGGCGACCGCCCAAGGGCGCCGAAGGCGGCAGGCCTTAGGCGTCCATTCATGTCTGGATTCCCGTCTCGTCTGTCTCAACTGCATTGAGCTTTGAGTTAACTCCTAAAGTCATTAGAATACCCCGTGTGTAATGCAAAATAAAAACGTAGGGGGGTGTTTCTCCGTTTTTGCTAAAAACATATCACTAATGGCATATGATTTATTTTTCTGAAAACAATAAATTAAACACAGACTGTTTTGCTATAAAATTATGATGGGATGAACTTGAAGGTGAATTATGTAATATAAGCATATACCTCGCTACATATTTGCAAACATTGGTGCGACTAATCTCGTTTTTTTTTTGTGACAAAGTTTTAGGTTAAACAAAAATACTGATTTTTTTTTTTTTTTTTTTTTTTTTTTATTTGATTTTTTTTACTTATTTTATTTGGGCGGTTATTAATTTAAAATTATAGTCAAGTATTTTTTTGATTCCGTCGCTTGTATAAATTACGACACCAAGAATTTGAGTGGTGGTATTTGGAAACGGAGGTGAATGACGATTTGCGTAATGTTTTGCTAGTTTTCTTTGCTTTCGACAGGTATACGCATATATTGAATAATGCGCCTTCAAGTTCATCCCATGAGAGCTATTTAGCAAATCAGCCTCAGTGTTAAATTGTTTCCAGAAAAAAACATATGCCACCGGAAAGTGTTTTTCGCCTAAACGGAGAAACACCCAGGGAACAAAAATTTGCGAGCTCGCGAGCTCGCTCTTGCACCCTAAACTCTCTTATTTCTCCAACTTTTCTGCACAAGTCGAAAAAGTTATTGCTATTTCTACATGAATGGCCGAAAGAAAACCTAGCCGAGGTAGGCTGCCAACAATTTCTGAGCTTGCTTCGCTCGCTCTGGCATCCTACGATCTCTAAGTTCTCAAACTTTTCTGCACAAGTCAAAGTCTCTTTATTCTGTAAGAATGATCAAAAGAAAACCTAAGCTTTCCGTAACAGGGTGCTAAAATTTACGAGCTCGCTTTGCTCGCTCTTGTATCCTGCGTTTTCCTAATTCTCTATCGTTCAAAAGAAAAATTCAAGATATCCGAGGAGGGGCCTAAAATTTTCGAGCTTGTATCGCTCGATCATGCATCGTGCATTCACCCTATTCAGCATAAGTTCACAAAGACCTCTTATTAAAGTAGGTAAATCAATGCACAGGAACAAAGAATAAACACTTTAGCTCTTCTTTTCTTGGGTATTATTGGTAAATCTCGCCCAGGACGCCGGTAGTGCTAAAACCTGCACTGTTGTTTCATAGTGCTGTGTGATTTTTGGGACTTTATTGTCTTGAGAATTGGGTTCCAAACCTAAAAATATAATATCTATACCAGGGCTCGGAAACGTTATTTAAAATAACGTTTTTAAAACGTTTCTAACAGTTCTTTGTACTACATTTTGTTCGGAACGAAAACGATATGAGAACGTTTTCAAAAACCGGTTTATTCCGCAGGACGCAGCCGCGCGATAAAATCCTGCCGCAATAATTTTACGTCTGTGCGAACGTGGGCTAAAAACTAAAGCACATAATTATGTATTTGGAAGGAGTTTGATATAATGGTATATATACAGGGTTATTGGTAAAACACCAACAACCTCTTAAGGGGTCATTGTACTTATCATTATGAACAACTTTTACTATGGGTCCAAAACTGATATCACGAAAAAAAATCAGCTGTTCAGTACATTTTGACGAATTATGCAAACATAAATGTACTGAACAGCAGATTTTTTTTTCGCGATTTCAGGTTTGGTCCCATAGTAAAAGTTGTTCATAATGATGAGTATAATGACCCCTTAAGAAGTTGTTGGTGTTTTACCAATAACCCTGTATATGCAGGGAGGGGTGGAGATCCTCTCCCTGCATGAGGGAAGTTTAGGAAATGCATAGTTTTTTTTATGAATATTTAAAAATCTTAGTTTATGTTTTGTTAAGGTTTTGGTAAAAATTTAGTATCGTTTGGCAGGAGGAGGAGGTGGGGGGTAGGGGGTGCAACCTCTCACCTGGCACCACTCCCATGAAAGATAACGCACCCCTTCTTGAGAAAAACAAATTATTGTAACCTAAAGTTTTTGAGAACTTTAATGCGGGAATGCTCACCTCCGCAGCTTCGGCTTGCTTCAGCTGCTATGGCCCGCACCGGTGCCTATGCTTTGTTACAGCGGGCGGGGGCTGCTCTGCCTTTGCGCCTCCGGATTTTTATATACACTCTAGGGGTAGCAGCCAAAAGACTACGTAGAGTCGGGTGCCCTGAGCCTGACTCGGTTTTTGAACAGATTCGACCTATTTTAAAGATGGATGAAGAATGGCTGCAAATTATAGATATTGTGTTTCGTTTCACCTCTAGTAGATACCATAAGGGTAAAAATAATAATTTTACATTGTCACAAAATCAAAATTTTCGTAGTTATTCACCCCAAAAAAAAAAAAAAACTCAAATCACTGTGAAATTGTTAAACCCAAATAAGATAACGCAAAATAATGCTAATTTAAAAAAAAAAAATGTGCGTCATCTTATTATTTGCAAAATCAAAACGCATTATTAAAACTCCATAAAATAGCAACACCTGCTGTCAAAATTACGTCAAAAACAACAAAATAGTGCAAAAGTTGAGGTTATTTTATCAAAGTTTGATATTTTATATTTCCGAAAGTATTTATTTCCTAGACTTGAAATTGATTGATTGACGTGGTTGATTGGCCAGGGTCCATGGCACTCTATGGAGCGCCATGGACCGTACAATCCCAACATAGAGCCTCCGGCAGGAAGTATTTGGCCCTCCCCCAGATTAGGCAGCAATTTCGAGAGTGCATTCGCGGTGCCCATCAATCGGGGAGCCAACCGCTGAAAATGCGGCCCGAAGTTCCACCGGATATCGAGGACGAGTCTTAGATACTTCATCGTCGACTTGATACCGATGTGAATACCTCCTACTCTATTGTGTTGGATCCTGAGGGTGGCGCTTTCCGGGGCCCGTGGAAATAAATGACTTCCGATTTATGCAGTGCGACCTGGAGACCCAATCGCCGGATCCTGCCTACGACTTGCGCAACCCCAGCTGTTGCTAAGACAGTCACCTGCCGGAGCGTCTTCCCCCGTGCCATTACCAGCGTGTCATCGGCGTAACAGATGACGCCGACGCCACGGAGGAGTGCACCGCGCAGCACCCAGTCGTATCCGATGTTCCACAGGAGTGGCCCCAAAACCGCACCGTGTAGAACACCACACGACATCTATCTCCAACCCCATCCTTCTCGATCCGGGTAGATGACATATCTGTCAGATAAGCCCCGATAATGCGGCGGAGATAGTTTGGCACCCTATGATATCAGAGTGACTCCCTAATGTTACTCCAGAGAAAAGTGTTGAAGGCATTGGCAATGTCCAAAGACACTGCCAAGACGACCTCACCCTGGGCCATTGCTTCCTCCGCCAGGACTTTTACGCGCATGATCGCGTCTATTGTAGAGCGCCCCTGACGGAAACCAAACTGGTTATCTGCCAGATCCGGCCCCTCTCTTGTCATATGTTAGATAAGGCGGTCTGCAATAATTCTAAACAAATAATAAACAACACAAGGGGCCGGTAAGCGGATGGTGAGTCCGCAAGCCGCCCTTCCATTTTCAGCAGGACCAGCTTTCCAGTCTTTCCAAACATGTGCTCAAGAGTCCCACTAATCGGGGCCAGAGATCCCTGATAGCCAGAACCCATGCACGGCCAGGAATGCCGTCAGTTCCTGGAGCAGTGTTTTTGGCCTGAAGCCTTTGTACTGCCGCTTTTAGTTCTACCTGGGTCATTTCAGGCGCGTCGCCATCGTCATTTTCCGAGTTGGGCACCATAGTAGGCGGAACCATATGCGGTGGTGTGTGCAGGGAGCACACACCACCGCATATGGTTCCGCCTACTATGCTATTGTGAGGGGAATAAAGCGCTCACTACTCTCTCTAGCAGTTGCCGGTGGAGGCTACGGGATAGTGGAGACAACCACGAGCAAAGTTTGCGCCTAACCAAACGGTGAGGACGCCCCCACGGATCACGTTCTAGAAATGCCAGCAATTCTTTATGGGCTTGGGCCCAAGCCTATTATTTCCAGCTGAAGAGCCTTCTTCGCCACTCTACACACCTCGTACAGTTCCGCCTCTCTTACCATAGCTTCTGGTGTTCGTCTGCGCCTTCATCGCTGCCTGGTGTAAGGAAGTCGCGCCGCCACGCATGCGATGCGCAAATGCGCAATGTCTTGCGATCACCAATACACCTGGCGCCTGGCAGATGGAGACTGCACTGAACATCGCAGCATCACAGATTTGTGTCATGGCCTCCCGGAACCATTCTGCCTCCTCGTCAATATCGACAGACCTGACTGGTGAGTCCAACCAGGCCTTCACGATTAAGGCAACCAGAAGGGTTTCCCGGTTCAGTTGTTTCAGTGCCCATCGCGAGCCATCCTCAACCCCGGTTGGAGCCGCTTGTACCGGGCCATTCGAGGTCTGAGCGGAGACGTCGCACTGTATCTGTGATCCGACAACGTCTCCACGTCCTCCAATACACGCCAGTCCTGAACACGGCGTGCGACAGCGGGACTAGCAAACGATAAGTCTACTATAGACTCACCCCACTGCCGCACACATGTCTGAACAGATCCCCGGTTTAGTAGCAGTAAGCCTGACTCCACCGCTCACTCCTCCAGTAACACACCCCGTGCATCTGTTGCTGGGGAACCCCAAGTCGTGGATTTGGCGTTGCAAGTCACTCATTACAAGGACAGGGTGAGGACGGCTTCGACTGATGACTGTGCCCAATTCCGTAATGAAACTCTCAAAGTCGGCGAGAGGTCGGTTGGGTGAGAAATAAATCCCCACGACCATGATATCTTCGACTAAGACCGCTACAAAGCCCCGCCCCCGGGTGACGGTCTCCAGGGGCGGAGTGCCAGCGGCCAGCCTCGAGATAAGCGCCACCAAGCCATCAATGTCACCCACTCAGTCATCCCTGGGAGGAACAAAGTATGGTTCGGCAACGATAGCGACGTTGATCAACCACTCCGCCATGCTCTAGAGCAAAAGGTCCTAAGCCCTGGCGCAATGGTTTCGCTTGGAGAAGACGAAGGTGTGGAGCCATTCCTGGGTGTCCATAACAATCGCCCCCCCTCAACCCTTTCTTCGGCTTTATTGCCAGCGACAGTGGGCGCGAGGGCCCAATTTTTCTATTTGAGTCAGCTTTTTTATCCCTCGGTACATTGCTACCCGTCTGGTGGTCAACCGACCTGTTCAATGCCACACCCAATACACAGTGTGGCGCGGCATCGCAAGAGCTGGCCTTGTGACCGAGCTGATCACAGCGGAAACAAAGACCGCAGCAATCGACCTCTGAGGTGAATCGAACACCAACGTGTCCCTCTCATGCACCTATAGCATTGAGGGGCTTATTTGCCAGAAGCCTGACCCGTGCCAAATTCCAGCCCACCACCAGTCTGGGACCATCTTTTAATTTTCGAGCTGCCGCGACGGGACAGCTGACCAGTACTGTCCGCAGGTCGGAGAAGCCCGGACGATTTTTTTCCACCTTAACTTGGTCTAGCGGGCATTCTCCGGCCTTTGCAACAGCAGCTGCGACCTCTTCCGAAGTTGCAAAGTCCCCCAGGTGCATTATACGCAGATCTGCGCACTTTACCTGCCTGGACACTCTAACGTCCACTACGTCGAGCGACGCTGAGGGCCACTGTTGACATCAGGGATCTCCAGTTCGATAGTTGCCTACCCTACCACACACTATTTACCTACTCGTACTCACAGAGTCACAGATAATACTTAGTACTTGAGAAACGACGAAACTAAGCCGCGCGGCCTTGAAATACCATTGAATGAAATTCATAATACTCGTAGAACTTTCGTATCGGAAAAACCCAAGAAATGCAATAAAAACGGTTAAAAACGTTTTATTAATCGAAAACGATTAAAATTTTGTTCTTCTTCAAAAACGTTATTTATAACGTTCCGTTCGAACGTAACCGAAACAAATCGTTTCTTAGGTATTTAAGACGAAACCGTTTCGAAAAATATACCGGTATCCGAGCCCTGATCTATACATATTAAAAAAAACCCCGAGAAAAACGTTTTTTTTTAAACAACCCGGTTTTTGCATACCTACCTATCTATGGGAGCAGCTATCCAACCACTTTGTCATAAATTAATACATTGTTAGTTAGCTAACAACATTTTATAGTGACCATATCAATATTATATTATTTTCCTTACTTCTTTAATCAGTAGAGTGACTTGGCAATTGCACACAGCAACATAATCTCAAAAATAAAACCGATCAAGAGCGAGTCGGACTCGCGCACCGAGGCTTCCGTACCATCATATATAAAAAAAAAAACTGTGCTATTTAAAAAAATCTTCTTATTCTCTGTCTCAAACTTCGTATATTTGGGGGGGGGGGACGGACATATTTCAAGTTGATAGCATTAGTGGTTCTTGAGATATACTGAGTCGCACCATAAGGGTTCCTTTTTACCATTTTAGTACGGAACTCTAACAAAACCAAAAACTTAGTTTGGCTTTAATGAACTTGAGTTCGGACTTCTGGACGTTAGTCAAAAACGAAGTCTGTGCACCATTGGTTAAGACGGGAAGAATACACATCATGTCCATGAGCCTGCTTTTCAGTACCATAGGCAACTCGCCCTTTATAGTCCCTCCATGGACCAGTAGCGCATCCAGGCGTTTTCCGTTCGTCTTGTGATTTCTTTATCTTGGCTCGCCTGGAAAGACACTACTTGGCTCAAGTAAAGGTAATCCTGGACATGTTGTATTGTCTCTCCGTCTATTTTTATGCTTCCAGGTGTTTCATTACACATAACTTTGGTCTTCGACATATTCATCTTCAGTCAAGGCTTGCATTGAAGCATCCGTTCAAGGTCAGTGGCTGAGGATTAACATAACAATCTTTTAAGCGGTTCTTTTGACTCTGCTTCGGTTAAGTTGGTGGCGTTTCTTCTGGAGGCAGCCAAAAAGCGTGTGTATCAGAATGGCGGGTGTAATTTCCAGATTTGCCTAAATTTATTACAGTTATTTGGTACCTTCTGTGTACCTTTACGTACCTCTCTTGAAAATCTGTGTACCTACACCCGTGTGATGATATTTTAAAAATTAGGTACACCCGCCATCCTGATGTCAGAACCGCGGGTGTACTGCTAACCAATATATGTAGCCAAGCGTACTGTTTATGTAAATTTGGTACCTCTTGTGTACCTGCAGATAAAAGTATTAAATAAACGAAATACTGTATATAATAAGGTTGCTGCGAAAAATAAAAAAATATTTTTTTATTACACGACGTTACTTTGTATTTTATAATACTAACTAACAATAGTAACGACGTCAAAGGATAATAACAATCTTCGGTAATTGAACCTAGAACCTCCATATTAAACATATTGCCAAGATACGTTTAATGTGTAATATCTTTAATAGTAATCCCAAACCTCCGTGTATCATTTAGTCACTGTTGCGTGCGTGACTATACCGGGAATCGGAAATGAAATTAACGGACACAATTTACACACAGACTCAGGACAACACTTTAAATGTGATCCGCAAATTGTTGTTTTATGTGGAGATCAAACCCACAACTTCGTGTTCAGCAGTCGCATACTACGACCACTGGACCACTGGCAGTCTACAATTAAACTATTTTTATTTGATGCATTTGTATTACTCTGATGCAAGGACGCGGTCATTATATTTCCTTGTTGCCTGTTTCCTAATGATTCTGATATCAATAGTAATAAAATATGAAATCAGTGCGTCATTCATATATTAATCCTTACTTATTTCGTTATCGTGAAAATTTATTAATATATCCTTTAAAACTGTCTCTTGTTTCATTTTGATTCTGGAAACACTGATAGACAAACATCCTAATTCTATAAATCCTTCACAATTCTAAAATGGGCAATATGTTGTTTTTGTAATTATGTATACATATAGTTTTTTTTTAATATTTAAGATAAGTTATCAATACGTAGATTGTTATTTTAAAAGATACGTCGAAGAAAGAAAATATTTTTTTTTATTTTTGCAGCAACCTTGCAGTATTTCGTTTATTTAATACTTTTATCTGCAGGTACACAAGAGGTACCAAATTTACATAAACAGTACGCTTGGCTACATATATTGGTTAGCAGTACACCCGCGGTTCTGACATCAGGATGGCGGGTGTACCTAATTTTTAAAATATCATCATACGGGTGTAGGTACACAGATTTTCAAGAGAGGTACGTAAAGGTACACAGAAGGTACCAAATAACTGTAATAAATTTAGGCAAATCTGGAAATTACACCCGCCATTCTGATACACACCAAAAAGCACGACGTGTATCGTTCTCGTAATGAATCCATAATTCATCACCAGTAACCAGATCAGACAAAAACTCTTTACGTCGGGGTCGCAGCAAAACTGATTGACAGATAGCGACACGGACTGTACGACTGGCAGACTGCATGACTGGTAAGGATGTGCGGTACCCACCGAGCCAAAACTTTTCGATACCCAAGCTCATGCTGATGGTTTTCCAAGGCGTGGTGACTGCAGCTAAGTGCTTCCGCTAATTCGTGGTGGCATCCGTATGCGACTGCAGTTCGCGGCGTATCTCGTCATCATTCACTGCGGGTGGTCGTCCAGAGTGTGGCTGACTAAAGCTCCTGTCTCCTGATTTAAAACGGTCAAACCATCGGAACACCGTTGCATGGCTTGTACTTCCAGCGCCCAATGCAGTGTTGATATTGTCAGCCGCAGCCCGCGCACTGTGGCCTAACAAGTACTCGTATAAGTATAGTGTTGGAACTTGTCGCTCGTCCATTTTTCTTCAAACTGACTAAACGATTTTTTTTTTTTGTGAGTGGCATCTTGTAGTTGGCCTAGAGAGGCCGTGACTACTTAACCGGTCAATCCTGTGGCTGCCTTAAGCGAACTCAAAGCCTTCAGCCAGGGGCATAAAACTTAGACGAAGCGACTACACCTGTGGGGAACGAACCTAGGCTTAGGGCGTCGCTGGGGGGAGGACAGCAAGATGGGACAGGCTGGATCAAATTAGAATAATTATGGGGGAGTTTAAAGCTACTGGCTCAGCTACGCCACCAGCTGGCACTGCATTACCGAGCAACTCGAGCAAGTGACGGGGGGGGGGGGGGGGGGAGAACGATTACTTCGGGGTCGTCGCAAGGGTCCTCGGCGGCGAGGTCGGAATGTCTATTTGTTTTTGTTCCTACGGTCCCTACTGCTCTCCTGGAGAAGAATTATGGGGTCGTCGGGATCTGAGAGGACAAGCCTTGGGCGGTGGACCTTTCTAATACGGGAGGAGATATAGCTAGCCTCCTCGACAACCAGAGGGTTGCGATGGTTGGTGGCTGAGTCGAAGAAACGCGTGGAATTGCCTTTCAAGAACTGGGAGATGGTGGGATTGTCGAGATCTAAATGGAGGATTTCGTTCCGAACGAACCAAGGGGCTCCCGTTGCCTTTCGGAGGAAACGGTTTTGAAGGGCCTGCATCCTATGAATGAGGTGGGATTTTGCGTGCGCAAACACTGAACCCGCATAGGTCATGATGGGGCGAATGCACGCTGTATAAATGCGCAATTTTCACCTAAGTGACAATTTGCTACGTGCATTCAGAGCAGAGTGGAGTCTACCGAGAGCGAAAGCGGCGCGCGAACGCACCTGCTTTATGTGCTCAGCGAAGGAGAGGTGGTGGTCGAGGGTCACACCAAGGTATTTGGCTCGCGTCTCCCAAGGGATCGGCTTGCCGAACATGGTGATCGGGGGGGAGTCGAGTGCGACGCGGTCTCAGAAAGAGGACCGCTTGACTTCGGGATTGACCTCGATTCTCCACTTCCTAAACCAGGCACCGAGATTATCGACTGCGGTTTGGAGAGTGCGAGATATCGGGTGCTGACTGACTAAACTGCGGGATGTCGCTACGCCCCCGTAAGGGGGCGTGGTGTGCGGTGTCGGGGCATAGCCCCGCGACCGCGGAAGCAACACGGTGGCCCGTAACCACGGGCCCCTCGTTGTGGTCGCCACTGGTGAATGGATGGTTGGACGTGCGGCATACACGCCCATGTAGAGAGGTTTCTGGAATTTGTGTCTGTAGGCACGCCACTACATTGATGCCCAACGCCGCTTGTTTCACCGTAACTCGGCGGACAGCCACTACCGGGTTAGACCCCACCTACATGGGGGAAGCCCAGCAGATGGCGTCCAGCGACAGAGTTACGGACTCGACGTTCCTACAGATAGGATGTATGGCACCCCTCCCCTCTCCGTTTTCAAGTCGAGCCGAGCCCGGACGGGAAGAAGGGACCGTGTAGTGGGTGTGAGGGCGGTATTGTATTGTGTAACACCGCCCGGTGTATACGCGAGTCGCGGGCCCGCGCCGCACGTTCGCGTTCGCGTGTGTGTTGAGGCGCCTGTTGAGAGGTGAATGTCTGATGTTTGCTACGTGACACGCCTATATTAACCTAGCACGCGCCACGCAGCAGATGCATGTATTTGTGTAGTGTCATTGTCACAAGTGAGCTGCGTGTAGACTGAGGGCGACTCACTCGGAAATCCAGTTCGGTAAGGGGGTCAGTCGTCCGCAACTAGGTCGCGGGGCAAGGGTCTCCTCGCGTCTGGGGGGCGCGTATGCCAGGGCGCTATCTGCTTGACATGAGGCCAAGCGGATGCGTCGGCACGCGCGAACATCCCCTTCGCGAGGCGCCGCACAAATTCATCCAGGCTCTCAATCCAGAGGTCCCTCTGAATGACATCGTTCCTCACGAAGCGAGGGGCGTCAACGATGGTCCGCAACGCAAGGTTTTGCTGCGTGCGGAGGAGCTTGCGGTTCGTCTCGCTCGTGAGGGCGAACCATGCAGGGGCGGCGTACGTCAATATTGGGCGTACGTACAGCTTGTACACGTCCAGCTTGACGCGCGCCGGGATGCGGGACGAGAGCACTGGTCGGAGGAGGTTGCGGGCGACCGTACCTTGTGCGACAACATTGCGGACGTGTGACCCCATTGTGAGCCGACGGTCGATGGTGACGCCCAGGTACTTGACCCGGCGCGACCACTCGACGTCAGCTCCCTGCAGCTTCAAGGGTGGTGGGAGAGGTGCGGACCCGGTCACCATCGCCTGCGTCTTACCCACGTTGACCGACAGCCGCCACTTGGACGGGAAGCAGGTTGAGCGCGCGCTGCATCTTGACCGCTGCGTACTTCGCACTAAGCGAGGTGGTAATGTACGCGGCGTCGTCGGCGTACAGCGCGAGCATCGCGTCCGGAGTGGTGGGGATGTCGTCGGTGTAACGTGAGTAACACGCCGGCGATACGCAGCTGCCCTGCGGCACACCGGCGAGCACCGGGCGGGCGCTTGACAGCGCTCCGTCGACCACCACCCTGAAAGTCCTGTTTGAGAGGAAATTAGAGACCACCATTACAACGCGACGGGGCGCGTCTGAGGTGGCTAACTTGTAAATTAGGCCGTCATGCCACACACGGTCGAAGGCCTTCTCCATGTCGAGGAATACTGCAACCGCATATTCCTTCTTGTTCATCGCCGCCGAGAGGTGGTGCAGTACCCTCGACAGCTGAAGCGTCGTGCTGTGCACTGTGTGTCTCCGGTGCTGCACTTCCCGCAGCGCCGGAGACGTTGCAGAAGCAACTTTAAAGTGTTCTGAGGTTGGGTTTCAATAATTTTTTTTTTCGCAAGAAGGGGTGCGTTATCTTTCATGGGAGTGGTGCCAGGTGAGAGGTTGCACCCCCACTACCCCCACCCCCCCTCCTGCCAAAAGATACTAAACTTTTACTAAAAACTTAACAAAGCATAAACCAAGGTTTTTTTTTTAATTCATAAAAGAAAACTATGCATTTTCTAAACTTCTCCCATGCAGGGAGGGGATTATAAAACTCCTTCCAAATACATAATTATGTGTTTTAGTTTTTAGCCCACGTTCGCACGGACGTAAAATTATCGCGGCGGGATTTTATCGCGCGGCTGCGTCCTGCGGAATAAACCGGTTTTTGAAAACGTTCTCATATCGTTTTCGTTCCGAACAAAATGTTGTATGCAAAGAACTGTTAGAAACGTTTTAAAAACGTTATTTAAAATAACGTTTCCGAGCCCTCGTTTTTACGCTCCGTACCGTAAAGAAACCGTGCCGTGTACAAAGGGCCTACCGTAGCTTGCGGTAGGAGTTGATTATTTGACTGGTAGAATTCGTTAATCGTCACGTAAGGCAAAAGCATTATGCCGCCTCCATGGCTTTATGCGACTTTCTCTGTCTGGCTCTTTCTATTAAATACTAGTGTGAGTGCGAGTATCACGTACGGAACTTCGTTCCTGACGAGGATCCTCCTACCGCACATGTTTTTGATTTTCAATTTGTTTAATGTTTGGCTGTGCTGCAATTTTCTTTGCTATCTAGTTAGTAGGAATAAAAAAAGAATGCAAGTGATATTTTCTGAATTTTGCAATCTTGACATAAAAACAATGTTGCCAACCGTTCCTTAAATACTTTGTCTCTTTCTTTCCAGCCAAAAAAGTGTATACCAGAGAAGGTAAGAATATAATTATCGTTGTAAGTAGCGCTAACGTCACTCTCCATAGTCACAAGACCTCTCAGCTGAGGCTGTCTTCATTTTTCTGTTTTGCCTAAATATAAAGTTTTTCGGTTCTTCTTTGGCTATAGCAGAAGTGATTATCAATTCTGTAGCCAAAATGGCTCACATGGGGGATGAAAATGTTAATCAGCTTATGCCGTCGCTGGGTGATGAAAAAGTCGGTAAGTAACTCACTTACGCAGTATTCCTCAACTAAATTAAGACTGTTCCCTATTCGGAGACATGACCAATATAATATTTTCCAGATATGATTGCGGCAACCAGCGTCTTGCAAATCCGTGCCAGTGATATTCGCCAAACTCAGATCAACTGGTCGTCTTACCTGCAGTAAGTATTGATTCTCTTTGCACTGGTCATTGTTTTTTCCTGGCCCATATTTTGTTCAAATCTAAATTATCATTATATGTTAGGTCACAGATGATCACGCAACGTGACCATGACTTTATTGTGCAATTGGATCGGGGTGGTTCCAAGGACTTACCTGACAAGAACCCAGAAATGTGTTGTGAAGTGTTCATGAACTTGCTAACACACATCAGCAAGGACAACACCATCCAGTACGTGCTTGTTATGATCGACGACATCCTTTCTGTAAGTGCCACTTAGTTATCTTAATTTATGTCAAACTGTCACCTTCTTAATAGTATTAACCACATAACAATGTGGTTAATACTATTCTGTAATGTTGAATTAAGTTGTATGTGTAATCATGTTTGATTACACACAACTTATTTCAACATTACAGAACATTACAGTTTATATGCACAGAAATATTAAGGTTAAAGGGAACAAGACCCAGCTAATTTCAAATAATTAATGTTATAAAATAATTTAATTTTCAAAAATTACAGGAAGACAAGGGCAGGGTCAAGATCTTCCGTGAGGGGAAATGTGCAAATCCTTGGCACCCCTTCCTGAACTTGCTGAACCGCCAGGATGAGTTTGTCCAGCACATGTCGGCTCGTATCATTGCCAAGCTGGCCTGCTGGCATCCTAACCTGATGGAAAAAAGCGACCTGCACTTCTACCTCTCCTGGCTCAAGGATCAACTTAAATCAAATGTAAGTAATACAACACTTGTAATTATATTCACTTATTTATCTCATGTACAATGCATTATATGCATGATTTTTTTTTGTGTGTATCAGCAATATGAATGATATAAATATTTTGTATTTGATACTGATTGAATTTATGGCAATGAAGCATGTATCATTAAAGCTTTGCTGGTAGTTTACACCATGACAGGATTTCATAAAAAAAAAAAGTCAAAACTGAAGTCATTAAGCTTGTCAAATAAAATGCTGCTAATTAATAATCACTAACAGTCACCGCTGGTCCCTATTAACAATGTCGGATATACATTTTTACCAATATTCTCTTTTTTACATAAATAAACTTTGAACTGCCCTACTGAACAGTAGTCTTTTAGCAGAACTGACATTGTTAATAGGGACCATCAACCTCTTCAGTACCTTTTTTATTTAAAATATGTTGAAACAATATGCACTCTCAGTAATAAATAGACAATAGTGTGTAAAGCTAAATTTAGACTAAGACCGAAATTGTGACACAAATGTCAGGCATAAATTACTTTACTGTTCACACTTTTACAGTTTTTTTGTGCCTGAATAGTGTTTGTATTTAGGTAATTGTTCGGAACTCATGTCCATGTCGTTCACACACAAAAGAATTTTAAAGACGAAACAGCTAGTGCTCAGTCACCTTGAATAGGCATCATGAGGCTGCTATTGCTGCTTATATTGTAATTAAACAACAATGTAAGACATATATTTGGGTTCACCAGTGGATAAAAAAAGACAATAAACTAGGAGTTTACATTAGATTGCCAAAAGAGTTGCACGAAGAAAATACTTAATCTTCTTCTTCTGTCAAATGAAGTATGAGGATTCTGAATATTTATTGTAAAAAGTTACTCCTATAAATAAATAAATAAAAGATATGTGAATGAGATTGTTGATCACTCCAGGTGAAGCTCCAACTTAACTTAGAGCTACTTGTCTCCTGACATTCAAAAGAGCTTTTTAATGGCCTACTTGAAATTAATAATTTGATTTTTACTTTACCTGCTCGACCCGAAACTCATTGTTTTAGGGTCTGTTTCGACAATATTTATCATGTTTTAATCAGAGACACCCGTGTGCACTCGGTAGGCACTTGGTGTATAGTGTCATAGTCTCTCTAAACCTAGCATAAGACATTAATGTAATATATCAACTAAAATAAGCAATGGAAAACCAAATATGGAAAATATAGAAAAACATGTTAAGTATGTGTTTAAAAATAATTTATTTATCTAGTAACAAAGATGCAAGCAGATACTGATATTGGGTGTAAGATTCTTATCAGAGTGGAGACAATAATGGTAAGGTAAAAATCGTTATTTGTTTTTGACATTATGTGTATTACTCTTGACCACCGAAACTTAAAAATCAGTGGAAGTGTTAAGCAACAAAATAACTATAGGAACCACTGTCGCCAAACTCACACAAATAAACTGATAATCGTATAATGCACTACAAACAAACAAGTCGTCTGATTTGTCGTTTTAATTTTATTCAAAACTAGCGTAAGTCACAGATCCTACATCCAGAAATAAACCTTCATGTTTTATGAATAGGATTTATTTTGCTTTAGTCCAGAAAATATTTACAACGTTTTGTAATCTCAAGTCAAACTAGATTCTATTGACGAGTAAATTCCGCTAGTCGACCATAGATGGCAGTATTCTCAGTGGTCGCAATAATTGCGACTTATAATTATTATAAGTATAATTGCGTTAACCATAAGGTTGACAATCGCGTCAAAGGTCGATATCTATTGCTACTCGACCAGTGCAGTAACACATTGAATTTTGAATTACATATCGATATCGATAGATACCCGATTTCTTGTTTAATTCGAAAAAAGTAAGTCTTGTTGGAAGTTAAGTAAAACTGTGGAAAGAATGAAGTAGTATTTTTTTTTCTTTTGCTTATATGTATCTCGAAAACGGTGTGTCCTATCGAAAAAATAATGAAAATTTTGCCCCCCTTTGCCACCCGTAACTCCCTAAAACTCAACATGTTGGTAATAATCAATAATAGAAATTTTGAAATTTTTCATATTTTCCATACTAAAAGTGAAGGGTTCCTCCACTTGAAGTGTAATTTTTTTTTTCTTTTGCTTATATCTCGAAAACGGTGTGTCTTATCGAAAAAATAATGAAAATTTTGCAACCCGTAACTCCCTAAAACTCTACATGTTGGTAAACATCTCAACTAGAGAAACTTTTCACTTTTTGTATGGAAAATATGAAAAATTTCAAAATTTTTGTTATTGAATATTACTAACATGTAGAGTTTTAGGGAGTTACGGGTTGCAAAGGGGGGCAAAATTTTGTTTTCGAGATATTATCTCGAAAACGGTGTGTCCTAATCGAAAAAAATAATGAAAACTTTTAATCGCGATTAAAAAAAGACATTTAATTATCAAATAGGTGAAAAACATCAAATTCAGAATAGCAAAAATTCCATGTTCACTAAATTAAATTGCTTAGTGCCAACTTAGTGCTGTCAAACTATAAAATAATTAAATTGTGTCACTTTATTCAATCGTCGTTTGACAGGAATAAACTAAATTTAGGTGATTTTTAGTCTAGTTTAGAGACATTTGTGACAAGAGAATCGGCACTATTTTCTTTTATCGATAAAACTAACATCGGACCCGACCACACCACTAATTGAGTAACGAAGACTTTTGAGAACGAAATAGGGAATGCCAATGAATACAATCAATCCAAAGAAACTGTATTTTAATCGTATAAGGTTGATTTTAACTAGAGGTTCTATTAGTAAATAAATTAACTAAGATTTTATTACAAAACAAATAAAATCGTACTTACCGATGGTACGAAACACCTCCATTATTAAGAGTTTTTCCCCTACTATCATTTTTGCACTGCAAAATGGAACAAAACGGCATAGCTACGGAAAAATAAATTTGTCGCGAGACTGCAACTCGACTGGGACCATAGTTTAAGATCTGTGGGGACCAAGCAAGCGATACAGCGCTTATTTGTGACACGCGTGCCACGCCTACTTTGCACTTCCACTGTTTTTTATGTTCCGTGCTCTTGACAAATAAGTATGCACACATAATCTTCACAATGACTTACTGCGGAATGCAGTATAGAAACTAGCTATGTACATGTACAATTAAAATTTGGAACTCTTCAACCAGCAACAGAGACCCATGTTTCTGAAACGTATATACACAATTTATTATGTTCAGATTCACACATTATAAATTGATTTAGGCGCAGAATGCCCAATTCTCAAAATGGCAACTGAGTCTTGAGTCTTGAGGTTGGAGTGTAGCCGGAGCGCTATGGAGCGAGGCCTTAGAATTTTTTCTTTTCGGATATTTTCCAAACTCCGCCCCTAAGATGACCGACTGACTGAGTTTTATTGGACTAATTCTCAAAATGCCTACTTCTATGAAAGACTAATTCTTAAAATGCCTACTTCTTTAAATGTCTTTTCGAGAATTAGGTATTCATAGAATTGGCCGTTTTGTGAAGTAGTAGTTTATAGAAGTAGGCATTTTGAGAATTAGTCTTTTATACAAGTAGGCATTTTGAGAATTAGTCCATTAAAGACTCAGTTGCCATTTTGAGAATTGGGCATTCTGCGCCTAAATCTATAATTTCTTTATACTTCATCCACAAGCATTTGCATTAGTCACAATCACCTTTGCATTAGAGCTGCATCACTAATATGTTTCTATCTAGCTGGCCCACCTGAGTCACAGCAACTTAACCAATGTAGACTGTTAGCTTGTTGAATGTCTGTCTAATCAATCGAAAATATTCAATGTAGTTCCACCAGAAAGACACAAATGATCATATAATTTCGGTTTCCATCCAACCGGGCCCTTTGTAATCCTATTGGTCAGAGACTTGAAATTGTTATTGGATATACTCCTTTCAATGTATTTTCAAAATTATCCTTTTTTTCAAAAACCAATGAAAGAACCAATGAAGCAGAAAAAACATTTAAAAGACATTAAAAAGATTTTTTCTGTCTAGTGGAGCCCACTTCTATCCTTAGTATTTACAAGACAAAGCAGTACACCAAATAGAATTTACAATGTACCTACAGGAATTCATGCGTTTTTTTTTAATGCGATAAGTATAATAATTGTATTTTTGAATAATAAACTTATTGCAGAAAAAAATACTTCTGAGGTCCGTGCGTAATTATGTAAGTTTCAGTTAAATTGCGTTGCACGGATGTACTGGAAGGCATGTCTCTTGAAGTTGGCATCAACTGGTTGATGATAAGCTGGCAAAATAAAAAATAATTTAAATTATCGAAAGCGAATAGCACATAGGTAGGGTCAGCAAAACTTAACCAACTCATTTACTTATAAGAAGGTATTGTTTGCCAGTATAACTGTGCTGTGGCACTGACAAAGCTGCCGAACAGCCTAATATTATAAAATTAAACGCCAAACTATTTTTAACCGACTTTAAAAATAGGAGGCTATCAATTCAACTCGGTATGCACCTAAGCAATATTATTGGAACTGCAATATATTCACATACGATAATATTTTAGGGCTTCCAAGCAAATAACAACAAATAGCATTTAGCAACAAATTTTTATAGGTGTATGTTTCACGCATTTCTTCGAAACTATTAATCAGATTGTGACCATTTTTTTTATTCGCTTACATTTACTTCAACTTAGGGAACAGTGCAAGTTTCATCAAAATCGGTTCAGTAGTTTTCAAGATAAGGACTAATACGTGTAAGTGTGATGGATTGACTTATTATACAAGCTGCGGGTGCGGTGTCAAAGGGAAAGCATCTCAAAACCTTGATCAAATATAGTGCAATATTTGTAATAAAACTATTAACTACTTCTTACAAAAAAAATGTTCCAGTTTTTAATTAAAACTAAAATTACGAAATATAAAAGTAATAAAAAAAAATAAATCAAGTTCAAAAGAAATCTCAAAATTATGAAATAACTATTTTAGGAAGTCGGTTGCAAAAAACTAAAATACAGTTCCCAAGACATCAACTTCCAAAATTAAAGCTATTTCATGATTTTGAGTTTTCTTTTCAATGGGGATAAAAACTGCCACTTGCTCACTTCAGATGTCGCTACCATTGTCCGTCTTAACATTTGACGCTATATGTCAATATCGATACATTTTTTGTAAACAATTAACTTCTTTTACTCATAATTAATTAATATGCCCCGTTGCGCAGCTGTTGACTGCAAAAATCCTCGAATCCATGTATTCGCAAAAAATGTTAAAAGAAGAAAACTGTGGAAGAGAGGTCTCCGAAGAAAAAATTGGAAACCCAATAATACGTCGAGGCTATGTGCTATCCATTTTAAACCTGAAGACTAATAAGAGAAATTCGTGTACAGGTGATGCTCTCTTTCATAAAACAGAGAACTGGATGTGTTTTCATTACAGTTACTTTGCATGAAAACATGTAATCATAGGCAACTCTCTAGCGTTACCTGTGGCGTTACCAAGCTCCTACTTTCATACAGGATATTCCCATCTCACTCTTCCACTCACAGAGGAAGATAAATGCATCATCTTTGTATGAAAACTTACCTTTCAGCAAACTCTTAAATGTGGGTTTTAGTTAGCGCTGGAAGATCAGTGCTAGAATTGATATCGCTGAACTTTTCTAGGGCAGGAATGTTGGGGTGATCATCCCCAAGCTCGTCTTTAACTCTGATCAAGTTATTTATGTCGTATGCCTCTGGACTTCAACAAATAAAAGGACTTTAATGTAAAACAAACAAAATAACCCATCAATTATAAAATGGTCATAATTTATTTAGCTTTCCATTAAATTTGCTTTTTTACTAGTGGCAGACGCTTTCCTTTTCCTTACCTCCGCTTTTAGTTGTACTACACTCCAAGTCGCATACATTTTTGTCCAGTTTTCGATTAATTAGTGATAGACACAAAAGTGAACACATACACAACAATGGCGGTTTGAAGACGGACAAAAGTGCTGCCACCTATGGCGAGTTTTTAACCCCATGCTTTTGAAGTCGATTTTTTTTAAATTACTTTTTTATTCATTCTTAATTTGAAAAAATATGCTTATAATATATGTCAAAATACTATGTGCATTATTATTTCCTACTTTTGGTTAATATCCTTTTACACGGTTAATTATGTGGTAAAAACGCATCAATACCTGTAGGTGAGCAATTTCAAAAAAAATTGTACCCCAGGGTTTTGCATTGTCCCTCGACTTTGTTCACTTATTATTTGTGATAAATTACTTCTAGCAGAATATATTAATTTAAGTGAAAAAAAAACATATTTTTAAATACATATATAAATTGTAGTTTTGTTGTTACTTTACTAAATATAAAACTTATAATGATTTTTTAATATTGAAGACCATCGAATTTACCTGTCCCCTTCCCAACTAGGGTCAGAAAATCTATGATTTCCAAAAACTTTTGTGTATTGGGAGTGGTTTATAAATATAATTTGAATTCTTGAAAATCGTATTTATCAGTTAGAAGAATAATATTTTTGTTTTTTTACATAATTTCTATTAAAAATAAATATAAATTAAAATCGAAAATTTTAGCTAACCGGAACATTCCGTTTTATGACCACTCGTTTTTGCAAAAAATCTTCTAATCGTGGAAAGTATTCGGCACGAAATGGAAACACAATATATCGTCCTTCATCGAGAGACACCATTTCGCTTTCATTGTCAAACTAATTTGTGACCAGCGCGGACGTATTGTTGAAGTGTTCCCGTGTTTCAATTTCTTTGTTCAGGTATGTGACCAAGTTTTACTATTATAAATCACTTTTCTTTAATTATTGTTATTGTTGACACATAGCAAGATTTGTATAGTATTTGATACCAAAAAGTTAATAGTGCTAAGTACGATGGGTAATTTTTAAACACTTTAAAACTACAAGAAGGTAGGTAGCATTATGTGACCTCCGTTTTGTGACTTATTCTACTGTCACATTTAACGGAACGGCAAGTTACAACAGGTCGGAATGCATGAAGCTTAGTTTACATTGCAAATCTATACTGACCGAATTAATGATAGATTTCAACTTTTATTACAAAAGAATAAGGTTCATGCTCAATTGGGAAAATTTGACAGTTTGGGATAGCTTGATGTGCTGGCGTCTGTAATAATTGGGTTTGAGGTATATTTTGTAATTTCACATTAAGTACCTATATTAAGATAAAAATACAAGCAAATTTAAAATTATTGTTTTATTTCTTACCTACTCTGTTCTTCGATTCATTCAGTAATTATTTTCTTTTAACAGAAAAAATATAAAACTATTTCCAATTTGATTAGGGCTAAAAAAAAAAAATAAATTATCGTTTGATGTCAAAGTTAACTTAGTTTTAATATACTATGTACGTATTATTTATGCAATTTATAAATCATGTGAACACAGCCTTATGATTTTAAGACTTCCATTTTGTCACTGTCTCTTCAAATTGATGGAGTTAAATCTATGAATTTACATGAATTTTTATCTTTTAAATCTGTGCGGCCACAAATATGTCTACAGTTAATATATTACTTTACGAAAAAGCTACACATATTAAGTAAAATATTATGTTTTTGGAGTAAAATTAAAAAATAGGCCAGTAATAAGCGACAGAGTCACAAAACCGAATAAAAAACAATCATTTTGTGTTAATCCTTAAAGCTAAGGCTATTTTCTTTGATTTATCAATTAATTACATGTATTAGTAAATTAATATACATATATATAATAAATTAATATAATAGTTTAAATAAATTTAAAAAAAGCCTTATTGATATCACACTTTCCTTTAATTTTGCTTTTAAATCTAGTCACACAACGGAACCAGTTCCGCCACAAAGTCCGTTTTGTTTCGATATTATCTGGAAAATGCCTTGAATTCCGCGTTCCTTTTTATTTTTCTGCATGATAAACGATATTATCTATTATATTATGACCAATAAAAAAAAAAATAATTAATGGAATTTTACAGCAGGGTACACTTTATTTTGAAATTGCTCAGGTACAAACAGCAACAGTCTTAATTATATCGATTTTGTCTTGATTCTTCCCGACTCGTATAAATAATATAGTGTTATTATGGTCGGAAAATATTATACAGGCGGCAAAATGAGATATGGTTGCACAGCACATCTTTTGCGAATAGGTGCGACCCAATAAGTGTGACTTAATAAGTCCGACTCTACAGGCACCAGTCTCCCATAGGTGAAAATTGTTTTTAGTTGTACTGTATTTAGTATGTACAGGGTGGGCCATGAATTAGTTAACATTTGAAAAAATCGTATAAAAAAAACCATTTAACATATTTTAGAAATCGTTTATTTACGAGAAAGCTAATTAGTAGTAATTTATTTTTTAAAAATTATTTCGTCTAAATGACCACCGTTTCGGTTTTTACACTCATCTAAGCGAGTCCTAAAGTTTTCGAATACTCTTCTGCAAAGAGGCCGCGAGATCGCCGACATCTCTTCGATGATTTTTTCTTTAAGTTGACGCAGTGTATTCGGTTTATCAATGTAGACACGACTCTTTAAATAACCCCATAAAAAGAAGTCTGCTGGTGATAGATCTGGACTTCTGGGTGGCCATGGGATGTCACCCCGTCTGGATATCAGCTTTTCCGGAAACATGTCTTTGACCACCGGCAAGGACTCGTTCGATGTGTGACACGTGGCTCCATCTTGTTGAAACCATGTGTTACGATTATAGCCAGCAAATTCCAGTAGCATCGGTGCTAAGAACTCCCGTAACATTTTCACATACTCGGCAGAATTAACAGTAACTGAACGGCCTCGAGAATCTTCAAAAAAGTAAGGTCCGATGATTCCTTTTGCTGAAATTGCAGCCCATACAGTTACCTTGGGAGAGTGAAGTGGCCTCTCATGTTTAGCTTTAGGATTTTCGCTGCTCCAATACCTGCAATTCTGTTTGTTTACATGTCCATTTAGGTGGAAATGGGCTTCGTCAGAGAATAAGATGTTGTGAAAATTACTGAATCGAGTTAACATTGTTTCGGCATATGACTTACGCAAATTTAAATCATTAGGGTTTAGTTCTTGCACTAGCTGGATCTTATATGGATGTAATTTCAAATCTAATTTCAAAATACGGCGTAATGATGTGCGGGATAATCCTAATTCAGCCGAACGTTTGCGTGTCGATAAATCTGGATCACGTCGAACAGAAGCGGAAACTTGCTGCACGTTCTCTTCGCTCCGAGAAGTCCGCGGGCCGCCGGTTTGTTTCACATTTAGTGTAGATCCCGTCTCTTCGAACTTCTTCACCCATTTCTTTATTAAAGGAGCACTTGGACACTGACTTAAGTCGTGTAAACCATATTCAACGCGAAATAAGCGTCTCACAGTAATGAGCGAAAAGTTGTTTAAATAAAACTGTTTCACGCAGTAAGCGCGTTGCGGCCCCGTGAAGCGATCCATTGCGACTAAATTTCCAAGAAGCGAGCTAGTGCCCCCGCCCGCGCCCGCGCCCCGCGCGGCAATAGTTTGCGCGGTAAGTTACATTTAAATGTTAACGAATTCTTGGCCCACCCTGTATAAATATTGTTATTTGAATTTGTTGTGAGAAATAAATGAGTATTCTATTATATTCTAAAGGACCAATTTGCATTAAATATGGACACGGGCCAATAGTTGAAATCGAATACGGCTGCCAAGCGTGAAGTTTATGGCAATAACCTCCACTTTTTCGGGAGAAGCCCTTAATATGCAATGTGACCTCCACCGTTTTCCAGTATACAAGTCATCCTGATTCGCATATCCTCCATCATTTTCCATCACATTTCGCTGTCTAGTAACGATTCCCAAATAGAATACACCAGATCTCGTAGATAGGTCTAATTACGCACCTCAGTGGGATCCCAATTGAGGATCATTTGTGCCCAAAGATTCTTATTGGGATTTAGATCGGGACTTTTTGCTGGCCATTGATTTCGATATCAGGATGACTGGCAAAAAGCTATTCTGTCGACTTTGTGCGCTTGTGTAAGTAAAATTTATCTGGCTATATGTCGTTGCGGAATCCCTTAATTTAGGCGACGACGCACTATTTGCATTGAAATCTGTAACAAACATTAAAGACTAAAGGTCATAGCACACACATCAACTCGGAAAGGGATCGTCACCGTATCAACTCGTGCCGTGCAGTATTCTCTGTTTTAAACTCTCTAGTGCAACGCACACTAATAGGAATAGAACGTAATCGCGTCGCCTCGGGACAAGCTCACGAACGAAGCCGATACGGTGACGATCCCTTTCCGAGTTGATATGTGTGCTATGACCTTTACTATAACTTTCAGTGACGTAATAATACCGACAGCTAGATATTTGTATCATATTAACTTACATGGTAGTGGGTGGTAGTATCACGAGTGGGGTGGAAGGGATCCTGCGAGTGGCTAGCGACTATGGCGGCGTCTGTAGCTTCCGTTGTGACGTCCTCGAGCCCACGAGAATGGTCACATAGGGCTTCATCGCTGCCTTCCTCGTGGCGTCGTAGCCACGTTTATATCAACCGTTTCTAAAAACAAAATTAGTGCTGCTAAGAAAATGTCAGTTTAACCTAATATTACTTAGACAAACACAAAAAAAAACACTAATAATAAAATTTGGTGTAAAACTTACGTGCATATTTAGTTGACGTGATATTTAAAAAAAAATGGGGATGAGAGTTGTCAGCAACTCTCATCCCCATTTTTTTTTAAATATTTCATATCTTTTAAAATTACGATGCGGATTCTTTTCGCAGCGGTGAGGCGTGCGGGCATTTTATCAAAATATTGTAACAAATTAAATAGAATTGAATTTATTGTAGATTTTGGAAATTGCTTTAAAAGATCTCTTGTCAAGTGGACATAAAACAAGATTTTTGTTTTTAAATTTAGATTGCATCCATGATCCATGCAGTTTTTATTTGCAATAAACTTTGAGTAAATGTCAATTTGACATTTACTCAAAGTTTATATACGACCGAATTTAGAATGATTACCTGGAAAATTTATGACTACATTGAAGATGGCTAACATATTTTATATGTATCTATCCCTTTCGAACAGCGATAATTTCTCTCAGTTGCGTCTTTAATGGGTGTTGCTGTTTCTACATTGAAAATTCCTTAATTTGGTGTACTACTTTCATTTTTAAATACTAAGAATAGAAAGGGCCCGCTGGATAGAAAAAAACCTTTGAATGTTATTTTTACTCTCCTATCAAAGGTTTTTGAAAATAAATGGATAATTTGGTAGGTACACTGGAAGGAGTATCTCCAATGAAATTTTCAAGTCTCTAAGCAATAGAATAACAAAGCCTCGCTGAATGGAAACCATTTCTGTCTTTTTGGCGGAGGTACATCGAATATTTTCGTTTGATTAGACGAGAACATTCAACAAGCTAACAGTCTAGGTTTCGTTGTTGTGGCTCAGGTGGGCTAGATAGAAACATAACCATGAATAATACATGATCGCTTAAATAAACATTTGTACATATTTCAAAATAAAATCCACTTCACAATTCAATAGTAGTTGTGTGGTAATGCTTAGTGCCTTATACCAGATTGGTATACCTGTACCATCAATGTGTCTAAACTGACTGAAACGTAACAAGATGTTATGAGTATCACGGCAAGCATCACGCATCGTTGTTGGGGCTTTGATGACGCAGGTGAATTATCACTGAGCGGTTTGTTTTCTGGTAAGGCGGAGAAAATGTCTGCCGAGTTAGAGCATGCCGAGCAGGTTATGTTGCTGCACGAGAAACAACATTTCGCCGCCGATAAACTTCAGAAACACCTGAAACATCACCACAAGGAAAAAGAAATTGTGAATGTCGACGCTGGCCCAGAGAAATACTCGAGCCTTTACCACTCTTTCGATGAGCTGAAGCCGCTCGAGGACTTGCCGCCCGGTGTGCACAAGGTACCCTCGTGACATGTTAATGTCGACTCCAACCTGAGTGTTATACAAAACTATTGTCTTATAACAGTGATGACTAACTCTCTTTTGTAAATATTTAGGTGTTTGCTAACAGAATGTAAGTTCTTTCTAACAGAATGTGTTTTAATCATTGATATTATATTGCATGCTTACACTAATCTTGTTCATTACACTCACAAACTAGGAGGATGTGAAGGTATGTGCAAAGTGCATGCAGGCTTAAAATATATATATAGCTTTTATTTGTAAAAATAATTGTATTTTATTTAGTACTTATTATGATTTTGTTTAATTTATATTATACATTATTTTCTCCAGTCGACAAACGTATTTAATTTTGATAATACCTAGGCTTAACAGATAAGTTATTTTCACTCATTCAGTTCACAATTTATAATAATGGGTGGATTACTAGATGCTCAAAACTTTCTGTTTCTATGTGATGTAACCATAGACATAGAGCATGAACTGAACGTTAGCCTCACAAAAGTGACTCTAGAAAGAGACGAAGCGAATATGCGGCCAATACCTGTCTCTATTCTGCTAGCCTGTAATAACAAAGGCGCAGTGTTCCAATTATAATGGATAAGAAGAACATCGAAAATTTCAGTAACTAATAAAAAAAAGTAGCTATTTCTTTAAATTACTAACTATTATTTACCGGCCTAGGTACGAGACTGAAAAATTTCTTTCCATCAATAATTTTTTTTCACAAGAGAAATTGCGACAGTCCCTAATGAAAACTATTTTTTTATAATAATAATAATACAAATATTGATAGCTTTATTTGATATTATTAATAAATCATCATCGTCAATTGCCTGCCTAGCCTTTTCCCAACTTTGGTGGAGTTGGCTTCCTTAATAAATATATCGATTTTTCAAAGATTATGGTTACCTATTGATATTTTACAAGCAACAAAGTAATATAATACAGGTTTGGCCACTTGGAGGTACAGTACTTTTTTTGCCGCCATTTTGTTTTGGCGGCAAATATTACCGTTATTTCATGAAAATTATTTCCTGTAGATACGGCAAATTTGTTATGGAGCGTTTTACGACTGAACAACCTGAACAACGTGTTTTAATTATTGAAACATTCTACTCAACCCAATCATGTATTCCGGAAACTTTAAGAAAATTTCGACAATTTTTGGTAGAAATCACTACTTCTCGCTATTGGGACGAAGAACAACCTTCGTTGATCACGAACGACCACTGCATCCACGTCGAGTAACAGTTAATTTGGTCTGGAGGAGTAACTGAGCCTTATTTCTTTGAAGATGCTATGGGTGATGCTGTTATAGAGAATGGAGATCGGTACCGTGAGATGATAAACATTTTTTTCTTAGATCAAGGGAATCTGTTGGGCTTGGGAAACGTGTGGTTCTAACAAGACGGGGTCACATGTCATACGGCACTTGTAGACATTGGAAAGAACGTTTCCGGGTCGATTAATTTCGAGAAACGGTGACATTGATTGGCTCCCAAGATCCCCGGCTTTAACAGCTCCTAACTTTGTTCTGTGGGGCTATCTAAAGGGACGTGTCTATGCTAAAAGGCCAATGAACCTTCAACAATTAAAACAAAATATCCGAGACACAGTCACTGAGATAACGCAGGAAATGTGCGAAAATGTAATGAAAAACGCAATGAAAAGGGTTCACATCTGCCATGCTGCTAGAGGTGGACATTTGTCTGACATTATTTTCCATACTTAATTTAATAAATACTACATGTATTTAAAAAAAAAACTTAATAATTTTTATATTTTATAGAATAAAATTTAAAAATAAAGTGTATACTAGAGATGGGCCGACTAGTCGGCCAATCCGATCATTGCTTTCCGTAGTTATGTTAGAAAAAAAAATATTTTATTTGATTTCTGGGTCTAAGTCCAATTAAGTAATTAAAGAAAGAGTTCCTCTCCTATTTCTAAGCTGTTTGCTAAATAATTTGGTTTTTTTTTTTGGATGGAAATATTATCATTTTGATTTGATTTCTGGATCTTAGTCTAATTCATTATTATTATTAGGTCAAAGGTCCGAAAGAGAAACTTAACTTCCTATTTCTAAGTTGTAAACCTACTTATTACAATTGTTTGTTAGAGAGTTGCTTCTTTTTTGTTAGAAATATTAATTAATTTTACTTTATCTAATTTCTGGATCTAAGTTCAATTATTTAATGGACCAAATTAAGGGTTCCCCTATTCCAATCCTATTTTAGATTGAACTAAAAGTAAACTGTAATACTGATTATTTTAAAATAATAACAATAAAGATTTCAATTTTATTTCAATCACCCATACGAGTAAAAATTGGGCCGACTAATCGGCGGTTTTAGCCGACTAGCCGCCGACTACAAATATGGCCGACTAGTCGGTACATCACTACATCATACCTGTTATTTGCGCATCCTGTACATTAAAGTCAAAACTTCATTGGATCAATTATAATTCTAGAAATAGACAACTACTGGCCGCAAATTCCCTATCTCTTTCTACTTTTGGTGTGTGTTCAGTACAGAACATAAACCGAATGTCGGTCTTTAAATATTAATTGCTATATTGTAATTAGCATAGCAACACTAAAATATCTATGATTTGTTTTATTGTTATCTATGGAAATCTACGCATTTCCTTCTCCTTTTCTTGCAACCATTTCTCTAAGACGTACATCTGCTCTAAAATAAATACATAATTAATTTATATGAATAGTCCAAAAGTGTTTTATTCAACAGTGTGTATTCACTGTACAAGTGAATACGGAACGCTCAGTCCATGCTCTATGTCTATGGATGTAACTCACTAATAGATTTACTCTGTATATAAACTGAAACCTCTTGTTTTTTGTCAAGTAAAATTTAAGTTTGATTTTAATATGTCGAAAGTAAAATGATTAATTTAGAATTAAATTCTGCTGACATTTTGTAAGCTTGACGAAGTAAAAAATGAGGCAAAGCTAGACTGCTAAACGTTAATGATCATAGTATAAAACGAAATCTTGCACACAGAACAACGACTACATCCAGTCTGTGGCCCGCTGCCTGCAAATGATGCTGCGCGTCGACGAGTACCGTTTCGCGTTCCTGTCCGTTGACGGTATCTCCACTCTGCTGTCTATCCTGGCCTCCAGGGTCAACTTCCAGGTAAGGTCAAGTTGACCATGATATTTATACTTTAGGTGATGGAAGGAAAAGCCTGTTTTATAGCCAATGTTTTTTTATTGCTTGCAGAAAGTGCATTGAAACATTTTGGAAATTCTATGAATATAATTATTATTTATCGCCCGGTCTAGTGATCCGAAGCGCGACTGTCGAGTACCTATAGAGTCCTGGGTTCGATCCTCAGGTCAGGCAGTGCTATTGGGTTTTGGTTCATTCACTATTAAATAATAAATTAAATTCTTTTATAAATGATAATGGGCAAAAGTGGTCCAAATATCTATCACTAACTAGACTTATGTACTGAATATTGTCCTAACTAATATTATAAATGCGAAAGTAAGTTTGTTTGTTACTTTTTTTTTTGCTAGATCCTGGGTTACCAATTTCGACTCGAGATTGCATTCCCAACCCATGAGTGCCGCTAGCTATAAGCATTTGGTGGACATTTGGACCAAGCCTCATACGTTTTTGCCCAATGTCCTTTGGCTAATAATAATCTGTACTGATAAAATATAGGTGCTCTACTGCGAGTTTTTATATTTTTTCCATCATGTTAATGTTCACTAACTTCGAATAATTTTGTTCCCCATTATTGTCACCAGAATGCAGTTATTGAGTTTCAGTACAAATTGAAGTTTACGTTGACGTGACCGAATAGGTACTAAAACTCTGACTAAGGCCACTGGTGTGTTGTTATATTATGTATTGTTACTAATAAATACTCCTCACTTCCTAGGTTCAATACCAGCTGGTGTTCTGCCTGTGGGTGCTGACATTCAACCCCCTGTTAGCCGAGAAGATGAACAAGTTCAATGCTATCCCTATCCTTGCCGACATCCTCAGCGACTCCGTGAAGGAGAAGGTCACGCGCATCGTGCTGGCTGTCTTCAGGAACCTCATTGAGAAGCCTGAAGACCCTCAGGTTATTTTATTTTTAGCCTGCATAAAGAGATGGATATTTGGAAATCTGTGGGTGATGAGATGATTCTCAATTTGAGCTGAGGCCTTGCAGTGCAGTAGTGAGACAGTCAAGGTTCATAATAAAACAGTATTGGAACCCTTACATTGCATGTTTATATGGTAATTGTGTATCATATAAGTTTTTAAACCGACATGGTCAGTGACATTATCATTAGAAACTTAAAACGGGATATTTACCATGAAGTTCGTAGTACCTTCAACCGTGAGGATGGGTTTCAACTGTCGAGAGCCTGGAATCCAGTGGTCCAATTGTGTAAAGACCGCAAGAAGTACCGAAAAAAGTTCGCGAGCGGACACAGTGAGTTTTGTGTGTCGAGAACAGAATCGAGTTGTGAGTGTAACAAGTGACAATGGTAGCGGTGTCAATCGCACTAAACGAACAAGAAAGAGGGTAGGCCGTTTTGTCTGCTCGTAAACATCCACCCACAATAACTTTAGTTTATCCGTGATCATGGCACTTGCAACAGTGCCGAAATATCGGAAACTCGAATCAATTAATATACATGGTAAATATCCCGTTTTAAGTTCTAATGATATTGTGTATCATCATACTCCAAAGTTTCACTATTACATTGCATTATTATTTATTAGGTGGGTCCAAATACCAACAATTATATTGTGTAATAATTTTACCGTGTATTATTATTACCACCCAAAAGATCTTCAATTGCGGGATCTCATTGCGGAATTCGGGCGATTGCGCAATTAAATTGATAATCTAGTGTCCGCCTAAGACATAATATTGTTATACAATACAATACCTTACACGAAAAATAATAAAATTGCTTGCAGTCATATTTTATTTTAAATAGAGATAATAATTTAATATATTTTTTTTTATTAGAGATATTTTATTTTAATTTTATTTTAAAGAGCTCGTCTAAACTGAAATGAGGCGCCCCACTGCTAAATGCGGTAGTGGGGCGCGTCATTTTAGGATAGACAAGCTCTACCTTAGTAACGAAACAAAGAAGAATGTTAGCTACAATCGTAGTTTATTTATAACTATTTACTGCAACTAGGTCTCCAAGGAACACTGCATCGCCATGGTACAGTGCAAGGTCCTGAAGCAGTTATCTATCTTGGAGCAGAAGCGCTCTGATGACGAAGACATCATGAATGACGTGGACTTCCTCAACGAACGCTTGCAGACTTCGGTGCAAGACCTCAGCTCATTCGATCAGTACGCTACCGAAGTCAAGAGTGGCCGGTACGTGTTTACGCTTATGTTTTTCATACTTAGATGATACAACTTTGAATAATAATAATTTATTTTTTTCACAAAAAGTACTTATTATAAATTACAAAATAAATGCTATGAACAGTATTATATATACGTACACAAAAGTTTTAGCATCTGGAGCCGAACTAGGAGGAACCTGTATTTCGGCTTACAGCGCCAACCCCCTCGAGTTACATTACGCCCCTTTAATCAAAAACCGAAATAACTCAATACTTCTATTTTGTGGGAAAACGCATTAAAAGTTTGACATTGTCTACCTTAATGGCTTCAATTTATCAAAAAAAAAAAAAAAAGAAATCTCTGTCATTTTCATCGTTATCGAGTCGGCTGTTGGACTGAACGATTCTCCGCGCGAAATTAAGTCAGTTTATAGTAAAAACTCGAAATATGTAATTTTGAGTTATTTCGTTTTTTGATTAAATGAATATACTCTTTTAAAAAGCTATGTAATAGTGGTCTGCTCCTCTCTTTGCGTGTTATACAGATGAATAAATAATAATAATAATATCCTGGGACATTTCACACACGGTCATCTGATCCGCATAAGCAGCGTTTGTACTATGAAAAGCAGATAACTGATATACTACATACACTACTTTTTTTTAAAAATACATACGTATATAGATATATACACCCAGACTCAGGACAAACTGACATGTTCATGCACACAAATGTTTGTCCTGGATGGGAATTGAACCTGCGGCATGATAGGTGGTATGTTAAGCAACCACGCCTGTCAAATGTTTGATATAAGATTCAGGCTGTTTTCTTAATTCAGTTAATGGCTTTATATTGGTAATAAGGAATCAGAAAATTTGGCAAATACTGCTAATGTATTTATCGCCACCTCCTACACCTCTGCTTAACCGGGGAAATGATGAATAAAGGCGTAATGATATGATATTTAACCGCTTCACGTAAAGTTATGTTACAGTTATTTGTTTCGAACCTCGCCCCACCCCACCTACCTCATTTTTTTTTTTTTATCACCTCGCTACGCAAGTTGGAAAAAAGCTGCGACTCCGTACTGCGCACCCTCACTTTTTTGCCAACTTGTTTGGTGGCTATTGTACTGATTAAAGTAAACATTTCTAGTCTGGAATGGTCGCCGGTGCACAAGTCAGCTAAGTTCTGGCGTGAGAACGCGGCTCGCCTCAACGAACGCGGTCAGGAGTTGCTGCGAACATTGGTTCACCTGCTGGAGAGGAGCACTGACCCCGTTGTGCTGGCCGTGGCCTGCTACGATGTCGGCGAGTACGTGCGTCACTACCCCAGGGGCAAACAGTACGTAATTATATGGTTTTTGTGTGACTTTGTCAATTCATATGTACTTTCCGAGTTTATCTTTGACATCACTGACATTGGTGAAGGAAAACATCGTGAGGAAACCTGGATTTATCTATACTAAAAGTGGAAGAGCTTGTTTTTTTTATGTTTGTTTGAACGCGCTAATCTCTGGATACCAGTCGGATTTGAAAAAATCTTTTTGGATTTGATAGCCCAATTCTTGAGGAAGGCTATTTAACTTCATGCTGGGACCCTTAAAAGCCGAGCAAAAAGCGAAAAGTCATAAAGAACGCTAAGCAAAAACGAAGTACCAATAGTCCAGGCAGGCGATGATGCGTTGCGACAGGGTGGGCCGAGAGAACAAGAAACACGCGGATGAAGTCGCGATCAGTAGCTAGTAATTAATATGCATGGTGGTGGTGTTTAATAATTTCAGATTAAATATTGGAATCTCTCAAGAACAATGATCCATTGTACTGTAGTTTATTATAACGTTATGTTGTCAACAGCATCATCGAGCAGCTGGGTGGCAAACAACGCGTTATGTTCCTGCTCAGCCACGATGACCCTAACGTGCGATATGAGGCTTTACTCGCTGTCCAGAAACTGATGGTTCACAACTGGTATGTACTGTAAACAGTGGTATTTAAAGTATGGGAAACCTATGGTCGGCCAGGTCAGCTTCTACTGGAAATTTATAGCTTGATGTGTGGTTATGTATTCCATCGGGGAATAAAAGCGTGACGTAATACTTCATAGATCAAAGTTATCTTGATCTTTTCTGTGGACCAATCGAGAGTAGATTGTTGAATGAGTAAAGCGATGATATAATACAAGTACCATGTCGAGCTTGGGATATGAAGAGGTCATGTGTTGAAAGTGAATGTATATCATTTAGCATCTGTCTGCTGTTTGGGCTTATCACGACGTATCAATTCGATAAGATGATTACATAATGACTATGTCAATGGCTTTATCTAGCAAACGCTACCAGTAAACTGTATGCATAGCGTCATTGTGTCTGCTTAGGCCGATGTGTTAAATGTATTAAAATATCTTTTACGCCAAAATAAACTGTATAGTCAGCCAAGGATATCTCCTTGGCTGACTATACAGTTTATTTTGGTGTGAAAACTTATTTTCGCTCGGACTACTGGAGGTAAGTTCAATATTTCTGACAGACACAAACATGTAAGATTTCAACCGAGTAATAATTATTGAGCATCCAAAAGATAGGTCATATTTATGTAGAACGGGGGTGCTGGGCGAGTAAAATGCTTTAATAACAATTACTAGTGCTTTTATTTTTGCCAACACCGATAGATACTATATTGTACAGTTTAATCTTCTTAAAATAGTTTTTGAGCTTCCACCACACAACACCCCCCCAACTCGCCTTCCTCCTCCTCCTCCTCCTCTCAACCGCCGATCTCATTCCTCATAAATTCACACTGCAAACACTCATCCTACATTTATAACATTTTTATGGCAGGTTATAATTTGCTTATGGCGTCTGCACACGACACTCTACTTTTCACTGTGTCGAAATATCGTTTCGTATAGCGCAAAAACGTATTTAGATCTAGATCAGTTATTTAGGTGTCTTTGTGAAGAGTTGACAAAGAACTACCAGTACTTAAGAGAAACAACAGAAATATTGGTTCTGGCAAAAGGGTTAAAAGTCAATATGAAGTTGACAATAGCAAAACAACGTCAGATGTCGTCTTATATCGGCCGCAAATCTGCCCAGATATGAAAAAAACCCCAATCGAAGAAAACTTGCATGAAAAGGAATACAATGAGCCTAAAAAGTCAAGTGCCGAGCAAATAGAATAGATATAGCAGTGTCAGAAACAGTAAGAAAATCTGTTGCAAATAACAAAAAAGTTTTATTGTCATCTCATATCGTCTGTAAATCTGCTCAGAACTGCAAAATATCTTATTCGATGAAAGCTTACTTTATAAGGAATGCAATGAGCGTACTAAGTCTAAACTCTGATTTTTAATTAGGTAGACTAAAATGACATGATAACATGAGTAAAATGTCAAAATGACACAAAAAGTTCGATTTGAGCTGTAATTTTAGTCTACCTAATTAAAAATCAAACTTAGTATCGAGCAAACACAATGGCTACGGCAGTAGCAGAAACCGTAATCTGTTTTCACGAAAACAAACGTCGCGGACTCTAACTCTTAACTACGCCTACAATATTTTATTACAAATTTACTATACAATTTACAATATTTTTTTTTTTTTTACAGGGAATACCTTGGCAAGCAACTGGAGAAAGAACAAATCGACAAGCAAGCGGGCACTGTCGTCGGAGCCAAGGCTTAAACATGTTATATTTGTAAATTAAATGAAATATTTAATTCGTTGTTATATTGTTGTCTTAAAGGATACCAGGCTTATTACAGATGCAGTAGCTGCATTTCGTAAAATATAATGTAAATAATATGCCTCCGTTCCACTCTGACATTAATTAAATCTGTATCCTCTGTAAAATCATGTTAAAAATGTAATTTGAGTGTATCTATGTAGCTATGTTAACACATTCACTGCTACAAAAAACCCACAAAAAACCCACAGGTGCGGCGCGCCGCATTCGAAGGAAGTACATAAATTGTATGGACACGCATATGCGACGGTAGCACTTGGTGAAGGTTCGAAAATCGCACATACGTGTCGGCCGCACAGAACGTGTTAAACGATAAAAATAACACTAAATTAAAACGTTTAGTGGACACATTCCTTAAAGGGTTTATTACATAACAGATTTCATATATGAATGTGATTATTCCAAAAGATATTATGTATTCAATCATTTGAAATTAATAGAGTTTTAGTGGTTTGTGATGTGATAACTAACTACATCAGTATTGTGAATAAATTTCGTCATAATTATATTGATAACCGAGTTTTATTTTAGTTTTGAGAAGGAACTAGAAAAAGAAATAAAAAAAATATAGAGACCAGACATTTAGGTAAATAGAATAAACTATGGAATAAGTACTTGGCATTGTTCATGCGTTCATGCGGCACTTCATGGTGGTTCATACGTTTTCCTATCCTTTCGAATTGTTTTTATCCGAGTGGGATTGATCGATGGCTACTAGATGATCGACGGTTGATCGATGATCTAGATTGATCGATGGCTACTAGATGATCTAGATTGATCGATGGCTCGTCCAGTAAGTACAAAGAACGGTCCCCACAAAAACCCGGTGGCGTATGATAGAAAAAGAGGAATGTGCAAGTATGTTTAAGAGTCAAGTGGTAGATAAAATGATTGAAATGAAGGATATGGAAGGAAAAACTGTGAATGAATATTGGAAAGAGATGGCGGATTCTATAAGCAGTAGCAAAAGACGTGTTTGGAGAATCAAAAGGGAAAGGCATGATAGAAAAGGATACATGGTGGTGGAATAAAGAAGTGCAAAAGATGCTTAAAGAAAAGAAAGTTGCGTTTAAAGAATGGCAGGGTGTAGAAAACGGGAATGATAGTCTGAAAGAAGATAAGAAGAAAATTTATAAACAATGGAAGAGGAAGACAAATAGGGTGGTAGCAGTTTCCAGGGCTAAGGCGCAGGAGAAGTTGTATGACTCACTGGACAGCCCAAGAGGCCAGAAGGAGCTATACCGGATTACAAAAGCAAGAGAAAGGAGAACGAGAGATATAATTCACATTAAGTGTATGAAAGATGAAGCCGGTAAGGTTCTGTCCCAAGATGACGAGATAAAAGAACGATGGAAGTTTTATTTTGAAAAGCTGATGAACGAAGAGAATAAATGGAATGGTGTGCCCAAAGAGGTACAAACAAATATGGGTTTGGTAAGGGAAATTAGCATGGATGAAGTAAGGAAGGCAGTTCAAAGTATGAAAAATGGAAAGGCAATGGGGCCAGATGACATACCAGTAGAAGTATGGAAGTGTTTAAAAGAAGATGGATGTAGTGGCTGACTTTATTCTTCAATAAGTTGTTGCATGAAGAAGCCTTCCCACATGAATGGTGCAATAGTTCGCTAGTGCCCATCTTCAAGAATAAAGGTGACGTACAGGACTGCAACAACTATCGAGGGATAAAGCTTATGTCCCATAGTACGAAGGTATGGGAGAAAATAATAGAGAAAAGATTGCGAGAGGAGAGTGAGGTTACCCCAAACCAGTTTGGGTTTATGCCAGGTCGAGGAACAGTGGACGCCACTTTTGCACTCCGCCAATAGTGCGAGAAGTACAGACGTGCACACAATAACTTGCACATGGTGTTCATTGGTCTGAAAAAGCGTATGATAGGGTACCTCGGGATGTCTTGTGGTGGGCCTTGAAAGAGAAAGGTTTGCGCGGGAAGTATGTAGAGTTAATTCGTGCTATGTACAGTCAATCTTGTACCTACGTCCGGTCGGCTGCTGGCAACACCGACGAGTTCAGTGTGGCGGTAGGCTTGCACCAGGGGAAGGCTTTAAGTCCTTACATCTTCCTGTTGATTATGGACGCTCTGACGGTGGACATACAGGAAGAGGCACCCTGGTACATGCTATTTGCCGACGACATCGTTCTTGTCGGTGAAGATGGACCTGAGATCTAGAGCAGATTGGAGAAATGGCAACGGAAACTAGAAAATGTCAGCTTGAAAATCAGCAGAACCAAGACCGAGTATATGTTCTGAGATTTCGGCGGTTTCTCCAGTGCTGGAGCCATAGCGCTTGATGGCGTGCTTCTCCTGGTCTGCTCCGACTTCCGCTATCTTGGTTCACTTGTGCAAAGCGATGGCGAAGTAGACCGGACTGTTAACCACAGAATTAACACTGGATGGATGAAATGGCGGCAGGTCACGGGAACAATCTGCGACTAGCGCATTCCCGTTAAACTCGAGGGGCAGATTTATAAAACAATCAGATCAGAATGTTGGGCCATAAAAAGAATGAATGAAAGGCAATTGCATGCAGCCGAGATGAGAATGCTAAGAGGGATGTGTGGTATTACGCGAATGGATAGAATAAATAAGAAATGAGTATGTAAGAGGAAGTGACACCGGTGACTGAAAAGTTGTGTGGAAATCGGTTGTCATGGTATAATATGGGCATGTGATGCGGAGGAATGAGGAAAATGTCGTCAGGAAAGTGTTGAGTATGAACGTGGAGGGCTATACGAGTAAGGGAAGACGAAGTGTGAAAGATGATATAGCCAGAAAGGGAGTGACTACCGAGATGACGACTAATAGAGAAGTATGGAAGAAAAAGACATGTTGTGGCGACCCCAAATAAATTGGGACAAGGGCAGGAGAATGATGATTGATCGATGGCTACTCTCAACTCTCGAGTCATATAAAATCAAACCTGGCAATCTCCACTGCGTCGAATTGTTGGGGAAATAGAAAAAGTAATAAAAAATTAGACAGGCTTTTCAAGAAAATGTCTACAAATAGTGGTCAATAGTAATCTACATTAGAGGTGTTCATGTATATATTTAGATAGTACATTAATAATACATTCATGCTATTTTTTATTACATTTTTTAATTTCCCCAATAATTCGACACAGTGGAGATTGCCAGGTTTGTTTTTATATGACTCGTATTCGACATGCTCTAATTTTCAACTGGGATGGTCCGTGCGCGTTAAGTTGAGACCTGAGCGCGATTTAAATATAAAGATTTAGCTATTATAATTCTGCGCTGTGTGGTTTATGAAGCGAAATACCTTCACCTTCACCTTTTTTTTATTATTAATTAATGCTATTTTTATTTGTGAGTTACAAATAGCCCCGGCTATTTGTAACGTTACAGGTGTTCCAAAGTAACATAGGCTATGTTTACAATTTGTGTACAATTTTTGTGTCATGTCATTCATGTTTGTAAGGGATGGCGGGGTCGAGAGAGTGAGCCAAGCGAGTTAGTGTACCCCCCACTTTATGGTTAAAATAGGTCAAATCTGTCCCAAAACCGAATTGGGGCACTCCGACTGCACGTAGTCTTTTGGCTGCTACCCCTAGAGTGTAAGTATATAAAAATCCGGAGGCGAGGAAAGGGAGCAGCCCTCGCCTGCTGTAACAAAGCATAGGCACCTGTGTGAGCCATAGTACTTATCCTTTGTTACGTAAGGGCGAAGGAGCTGCACTTCCCGCAGCGCCGTAGACATTATAGAAGTAACTTTAAAGTGCTTTGAGGTTAGGCTACAATTTTTTTTTTTTTTTTTTTCAAGAGCATTGCGTTACCTTTTCATTAGTCTTCTTCTCGTGTATGTGGATCACACGAGAAGAAGAGGCGATATTCTCGTGTATGTCACGCACTACTGGGGCGAAGCTATCGAGAAACACGGCGAAACACTTTGCTGTATCGTTTGATATCTCGAAGGCCTTTGACAAAGTATGGCACGCAAGTCTTCTCAGCAAGCTTCCTGCTTATGGCAACCCAGCTGGTTTTTGTAGCTGGATATCAGACTTCCTTAATGAACGATCGATCAGAGTAGTCGTTGACGGCTGCTCCGCTGAGCTTATGGCTATTGATGCCAGAGTTCCTCAGGGGTCTGTTCTCTCTGAAACTCTTTTCCTGCTGCACATCAATAACTTACATCAGCATGGTATTGTTTGGTACGCGGATGACAGTACTGTTTCGGAGAGAAACTTATCCAGCGCAAAAACCAGCGGCGATGAAGTTTGTTCTTTGAGAGAGGCCATGGCAGATCGGACAGATTTGACCTTAAGCCTTGTTTCCCAATGGGGTGATGACAATCTGGTCTCTTTTAACGCCTCCAAAACACAGGCGTGTCTTTTCACCGCTAAAAGGAGTCGTTTTGACCAAACTCCTACTTTTCGGGGTACATGTGTTCCTGTAACTGATCGACTTAAGCTCCTGGGCATGAAGTTGTCATCTGGTCTCAACTTCGACGCTACCATCGAGCACAAAGCCCAAACTGTCGCCAAAAAACTGGGCATCCTAAACAGAGTGAAGCGATACTTTACACCTGGACAGCTTTTGACCCTTTATAAAGCGCAAGTCCGATCCTGCATGGGGTATTGCAGCCACCTATGGGATGGCTCGGCTAAATACCAACTTGCTGGGCTTGACTCAGTGGAATGCAGAGCTAAGAGGCCCATTGGCGACGTAAAACTGGTGGATGCCAAGCTTCACAGCTTGGCTCATCGCCGCAAGGTTGCCTGCTTGTCGGTCTTCTATGGACTGTACTTCGATGAGTGTGCTCAGGAACTCCACAGCCTCATTACCATTGGACATGTCAAAATAAGATTTTAAAAAATTCATAAAAACACTATGTGTTTCCTAGTTTCCCCCCTTGCAGGAGGGGGATCTCCACCCTTCCCCCCTCAAATATAAATATATATATATGTATATATAATATAATAAATAATATAAAGTCCTTCCCAGTACGGACAAAAAACAAAAGGGGGATCAAGTGTCGCCAGTCTCCCCTATGTGTGTAAAAAAGTCTCAGGAGGTGTCCTGGGCCTGGTGAGACACCCGGTTACACAGAGCATGTAACTTCCCGGTTACGACGAGGCACATACTAAGTAGGAACGCAGTTCTTTTCACTGTACCTATACGTTTAATACAGAACCATCTAGTATGGTTTCAAGCTTTTTGTTTTTGTATTAAAAAACATGAGGGTCAACAGCCGCATAACGGGGAAGTGGCAGGGTAGCCCGCGAAATTCAAATTTTCTTACGTTTTTACAATTTAAAGTCGGTATTACATTATTAGATTGTACTTTGATCAAAATATAATTTGCGGCCGTATCAAGTATTATTATTATATTACACAATTTGAATCATTAAAGTGAGTTGTATTGAGTCATTCATTAGGATTACCTGCAGGTAATCCTAATGAATGACTATTTCATGAAATCTTGACATTTCATGATTATACTAACGATTCTTATGAGTATAATTCTGTAAATACATATTTGTTACGGCCGCAAATCATACTTTATTTAACATACAACTTAATACTAACTTGTAAATTGCAAAAAACGTAAGAAAATTGCAAAAACCGCAAGAAAATTTTAATTTCGCAGGCTACCTTAGCACATCCGTAGCCACAGAACATACAATACTGCCCTTTTTTTTTATGAATGGCATCTCGTAGTTGACCTAGAGAGGTCGAGACTACTTAACCGGACTATCCTGTGGCTGCCTTAAGAAAAACTCAAAGCCTCCAGCCAGGGGCAAAAAACTTACAGACTAAGCGACTACACGCTAAGGGCTCCCCCTGTGGGGAACGGGCCTCGGCTTAGGGCGTCGCTGGGGGGAGGACAGCAAGATGGGACAGGCTGGATCAGATTTGAATTATTATTATCAGGGGAGTTTAAAGCTACAGGCTCAGCTACGCCACCAGCTGGCACATCATACCCGAGCAAGGGACGGGGGGGAGGACCATTATTACGGGGTCGTCGCGAGGGACCTCGGCGGCGAGGTCGGAATGTCGATTTGATTTTGTTCCTACGGTCCCTACTGCTCTCCTGGAGAAGAGTAATGGGGTCGTCGGGATCTGAGAGGACAAGCCTGGGGCGGCGGACCTTACTAATACGAGAGGGGACATAGCTAGCCGCCTCGACAACCAGAGGGTTGCGATGGTTGGTGGCTGAGTCGAAGAAACGCTTGGAATTGCGTTTCAAGAACTGGGAGATGGTGGGAATGTCGAGATCGACATGGAGGATTTCGTTCCGAACGAACCAAGGGGCTCCCGTTGCCTTTCGGAGGAAACGGTTTTGGAGGGCCTGCATCCTATGAATGAGGTGAGGTTTTGCGTGCGCAAACACTGAACCCGCATAGGTCATGATGGGGCGAATGCACGCTGTATAAATGCGCAATTTGCACCTAAGTGACAATTTGCTACGTGCATTCAGAACGGAGTGGAGTCTACCGAGAGCGAAAGCGGCGCGCGAACGCACCTGCTTTATGTGCTCAGCGAAGGAGAGGTGGTGGTCGAGGGTCACACCGAGGTATTTGGCTCGCGTCTCCCAAGGGATCGGCTTGCCGAACATGGTGATCGGTCGGGGGCAATACTGCCCGTAGCCCCGTACTCCTTTATATAGTTATTCTACTCTTTGCGTAGCCCCTAAATGATCCATAAGCAGAGGAGCAGCGCCACAGGCACGGAGCACACCGCACCCCACTCTACAGGACAGTGTCCAGAAGTAAGTGATCTGTGGAAAACAGGACTGTCATTAAATCTGTCTGTCAGTGTCAAAAAAAAAACTGTTAACCAGTTTAGGTACTTTTTGCACAACAAACCGGTGTTTTGAAAATAATATAAATTATTATAAATAATGGAGAACGTCCTAGTGCTTAAAGATTACAAAAACGTGCCAGATATAGTACACGAGTATAGTCCTACACTTAAATTTGGTCACATACCTTTGGTGATAGATAACGGTTAGCACTCAAATTATTCAAATTTATAAATAAACACTATTAAAATAACCTGAACTTACATTAATTCTGCATAATAATGTTTAATTTTAAGGTTCGTATCAATGCAGAGTAGGGTGGTCAATTTATGACGAGCCTAACCTCATTTTCAAAAACCTAATAGCCAGACCTAGGAAGGATAGATGTAAGAAAGATGCCGAGCCTCCGGCGACACCACCAATACAGATTGGAAATGATATAGTGAATATAGAAGCAGTAAGGTTAGTAGAAAATCCGATTCCATACAAAAGACAATAGATTCCATAGGCTCATCTAATATCTACGGCATACAACTTTCCCATTCTACAACATTCCCTGTTGAATTACTAAATTAATTGGCTTATTGTATCTTATGTTAAATTTGGGTGTTTTGTTTGTTTAGTTTATGGTAGTGTATTTAATAACTAGAAAATATGGAGGTTAGCATGTAAAGATAGATTTAATCCATATTCATATTCATTTATTCATGAAATATAAGCTTAACAGTTTACACCAAATCGCTTATATCTATGCTAATTCTACAAAATTAAATTAAGCATTTTAATTAAAACTTCTTCGACTAAATAATTAATACAAAAACATACACACAACTAATAAATACAAAAACAAAACGGAGTGTTATAAATAAATAAATCATGTGAGCTTATAGTGCCTACTATAAATACATCGATGTTAATAAATAATCTTGTTTTCAGATTCCAACTGAAGACTCAGTTTGATAAAAATGTAGTGACACATTTTGAAGCACAGGAGCAAGTGTTTGACTACATCTTCTCTCATTTGGACATAGACAATGATGGCAGTGTCCCACATCCTATTGTTATGACTGAAGCCTTTGTAACACCCAATTATTGTAGGCAGTGTATGTATGAAAATATTATACTCATGATTCTTTAATAGCATACCAGAGATGTTCCCAAAAAAGCGTCCATGTTTGGCGAAGCACTTGGTGCAATATCGGCAGTCAGCTTCGCTGCCACCTGCCTAAATGACAATTTTTTTTCTAAAAACTAGACAACCAACTAATTTTTTAACATTCAAACATTTTTTTCTTAACCAAATTGATCTTTAAAATTTCTAAAATAGCACCTTTGAAATGAAATATTTCTATTATATTCGCATGTTTTGTACTTATCCTAGTTTTACAGGGAAACCTATTAGCCACACAATACACATACATATACTCTGTAACATACTGTATGTATGACTGTTGGTTGCCTAAATAAAGGAAATAAAAAAAAATTATACCACGGCATCAGCCATTCTCATGTACGCTCACAAGCAGAAACTGGAATCTCTTCATCACTATGTTGAAAACAATTTTTTATAATTTCTATGCAATGAACTATGGATTGTGGTATATCATTTGAAAGGTCATTTTGTTAGCTTTCAACCTCTTTCAATATCATAACCAAAGATTATTCACCTTATGTCATGGAATGTAAAAACAAAATCAATTTCACATCCTATGACTTTATTTGCAGATGATAGCACGGTGACAATTTCTAGTAAAAAAAATGACATATAAACTTGACATTAACAATATCTTGACATCTATAATAAAATGGTTAAATAATAATAATTTAAAGATTAATTTAGATAAAACTAAAATCATACATTTTAGCCAACAATTGACTATAGAAAATATAAACATAAAAATATGGATAATAAAATTGTTGAACGCGTAAATACGACTAAATACCTTGGACTAATAATTGATAAAAGACTTGACTGGAAATCACAAATCGAGGACCTTTGCAAAAAAAATTGTAGTTCTGCATTTACATTGCACTCTCTAGCTGCAGTGGTGAATATAGAAACCTTGATTACGGCCTACCATGGCTTAGTTGTGTCTCACCTAAGATACAGTATCATATTTTGGGGAAATTCTAAAGACGCTAACATGGTATTCAAGGCACAAAAGAGATGCTTTAGATCTATGCTTGGGCTAAAAACGGTTGATACATTTAAACCATATTTTAAAAGGTACAATATATTAACTGTTCCCTGTCTGTACATCCTCGAAACCGCAATGTTTGTTAAATCAAACCACAATCTGTTTCCACGTCTACAGGATGTTGTACAGCGGAACAGACGGGATATGACCATTCTTCGCGTCTATCCAGAAAATACAGCACTCATGCGCAAAAGTATTGTCTGCATGGCGCCTTCTATATTTAGCATATTGCCTAAACGTTGTAAGGAGCTAAATAAAAGCGTCAATCAAGCGTCAATTAAAAATGTTTCTTTCTCAAAAAGCATATTATTATTATGTGTCTCCGAATTTCTAGCCGAAACAGTTTTTGATTGAATAATTTTATCTTTTGTCTGACAGTAATAATAAAAGTATATGTAATTTTTGACATAAATGGTGTAAATTTTGACATTAATCTTGTAATTTTGACATCAATCTTGTAAATTTAATGTAAATCTTTTAATTTTGACATACATGTATAACTTAGACACTATTACTGACATTATAGTTTTGACTTATTTTGATTTTTGACACTACAACATAATTATAATAATTTATAATATTTCTAAATTATAAAAAAAAAAAATCAATTCGATCAAATCGATTCGATCAATTCGATTCGATTCAATTTTTCGATTTTCTTATTGTTTACTAACTCTTTTGTTTATTGACTCTTTTTAATGTTATGGAAATATTTGTAAGCCGATTAAGTATTGGCTAAACATGATTGGTCACAAACGATATAATATCATGCATGCTCTTGTATGTATACAATGTTAAAACGAATAAAGAAATCTTATCTTATCTTAAAAGATCAATTTTTAAAACAAAACACCATATTGTTTGGTAGTCCTGAAACCCTATAAAAAGTTGACGTTTATGATAATTGGTCATCAATGCAATGTTTCACTCACTGTCACCGAGAACACTGAAGTTAAAAGAAAATGGAAACCACACCTATACACACTGTTTTTTTATTGGCTAGGGAACTGCCACGATAGTGTTGTACTCATCATTATGAACAACTTTTACTATGGGATCAAACCTGAAATCGCGAAAAACAAAAAAATACGGAGCAGCAGATCTTTTTTTCACGATTTCAGGCTTGGTCCGTATCGTGGCAGCTCCCTAGCCAATAAAAAAGCAGCGTGTAGAAGCTGCTCAAGTCGTCATCCTAATCCAACACCTGACAACGGCTTCACCTGAGCTAGTCTTGTGTCTCGAAGGTATACAAGAGGTTCAGGGAGACTGGAAACTTAGACCAGAGACCAGGATCTGAACGACAGCAATGCGCTTTGGTGAGAGATGACCGATTTATTGCCACCTCTTCTCTCCGAAATCGACACCTGACCGACGTGGACATCCAGCAGCAGCTCAGAGAAGTTCGAGGGAGGGCTGTCAGCGAGTGGACAGTGAGGTGAAGACTCAAAGAAGCGAACTTGACCACAAAATGGCCAGCCATGGGATCCAAATTGTTTCCAGCCCACTGACAAGCCCAGCTTCAGTTTGCTCATGATCAATTAGATTGGGATATGGAGCAATGGAGTAGAGTTCAGTTCTCAGATGAAACCAGGATGTGCCTGGTAGCTATCGTCGACGAGGAGTCTTTAGGAGACTGGGGAGAGCAATTCGCACAATGCCGTTTTGTGGAAACAGTGGCATAAGGGGGGAGTGGGTCCTGTATGATGGGGGCGGGGAAACTGGACGTGATATTCGTACCTGGTGGAGTTCGAGGAGGGGAGCTAACCGCAGAAACATCGACATTCTGTCAGGTCGTTATTGGTGAAGATTTCCTGCTAATGCCCGCTGCCACACCGCTGCAGTGACTAGACAGTACCTGGAAGAAGTCGGGATTCCCAAACTTGACTGGCTAGCCCTCAGTCCTGACTTGAGTCCGATTAAACATATGTGGGATGAGCTGAAAAGGCGGGTACGAGGAGGATGTCCAGCTCCAGCGACGATAGAAAACCTATTACCCCTCGTAAATAACATAAATTGTAAATCAAATTTTTATCTTTTCATATTACTTCCTATTCAATTAGACGTCCACAACTTCGACCTGTTGCAACAATTCCCTAAATTTAGGTAGGTTAGGTAAAAAATTAAATTAATTTTAAGTCTTTTTGATTATTGAAAGTTAACAAAATTACCTTTCAAATGATATACCATTGTAAAAAATTGTTTTAAGCAACGCGCGATGAAGTTATTATAATTCTTTTAATCCAGTTTATTGCTCGCGTGTGTAGTTTTGCACAAAAGAAAATGTTAAACTTAGTCTAGCTAGGAACCTGTTAATTGAGGCTTCTATGGTGTGAAATGACCAGCTAGATAAGTAATTTTCTTTTTCTAATTTTCAGTAATGTCTGAATTGCTATTCGAAGGCTATGGTGTCCCAGGGGTGAGCTATGGTGTTGATTCCTTGTTCAGCATGTATAAGAATGATATTGGGGATACAGCACTCATTATAAACTGTGGCTACCACACAATACATATCATACCTGTCATCAGGGGACAAGTCATTGCGGAGCATGCGAGAAGAATTAATTTAGGTAACAATGAGAACATCATATTTTTCTATTTGCATTTGGTCCAATCCACTGAAAAGGCACTTGAGCTCTTATATATATTTCAGGAGGCAGTGAAATGATATACTACCTACACAAGCTCCTGCAACTGAAATACCCGGTACACGTCAATGCAATTACTATGTCGAGAGTGGAAGAAATTCTTCATGAACATAGCTCAATAGCACTGGATTACCAGGAGGAGATCAGGAAATGGGTTAATGCTGATTATTATGAAGCTAATGTTAAGAGAGTACAGCTGCCTTACGTGCAAGCTGCAAGTTCTTCTGGGTTGACTGGTGAGCTACTTTATAACCGACTTCAAAAAAGGAGGAGGTTATAATCATGTACGTCTGTATGTATTTTTTTTTTTTTTATATATGTTCATCGATATTTCGTCAATTGTGGACCGATTTTGAAAATTCTTTTTTCGTTGGTCGTATTTGGCAAAGCTTACACAGTCGTTCATGTAAATTTTATTAACTTTGCTTGGGAAGTTTTCGAGTAAGCTTCGATAATACGTATTAATCCACTGTGTGTAATCCACCTGTCACTGTTGTTACATAGCAACTAGTGGCATAAGAACTGGTATCATAACTAAACAAACAACTACAAAGTGATAAATAACTTTGCCACTAGTTGCTATGTTGCGAAGCTGGTTGTTTTTTTATTTTGTACTATTGTGGCAGGGCTATAAGCTATAACTAATGCTCTTGTTAACTGCGGCAACACAACTTAGGACTGAGTTGATTCCTAATATTCTCTATGATCCAATTACCTAAGGTATGTTCCAAAAGTATCTAATGATAATGTAAGAAAATGTATCTGCCTATCTGACCTCCACAACCCAGTACCTGAGTAATACCACAGAATAAATAATAGTAGTAATACAATAAATACCCCTTGGTAAGACTGGTTGTCAGACTTTCGGGCTTCTGACGACCACGACTGTTAAAGATCTACGAGTAACAGCCGGAACCAACGGCTGAACCTGCTTTTCGAGGCACAGAGGGGTCTTGGTATGTAAAGATGGTCACCCATCCACGGACCAACCGCGGTAAGTGTAGCTTAACCTGACAATGGTTAATTTTATAACCGCAATTTTCGTTGATAAATTTTCTATTACAATTAATATTTGTTGGAAAAAGTGGTGAGACAAAGTTGAAACCTAAATACGAATGTGTGTGTGTGAATGTGTTTCTAATTCCTTTTAGTGAGTGATTACGTAAGAACTTAATCTGAACAGGATTTGTTAAAGAAAGAAAGAAAATATGTTATTTGGGACACGCACAATGGGCTTAGCATGACCACTTGTCTATCTCTACGAAGAGTAGACAAGCTTTTCCTCAGACTAAATATCCTGTAGACGGAGCCTTTAAGAGAGACGCGTGTCCTTTTCTTGTTAGTGTGCGGCTCTAGAGTAGTATTAGTGTGCGTGACTAGGGAAGGGTCGACGCTTCAAAGCATACTATGGAATCTGTAGTACAATCGATTTTTTGCTTAACGAAAAATGCACAGGTGTGAAACTGCGGATAGAAGCTAGTACCTACCTACTACAATAAAATGTGTGCTTTGTTAAATAAAAATTATGGGCACATAAATATGGTATTATGTAACAATTTATTACCAATTAAGGGTCCAACTTAAATAAATAATCAGACGTATATTTTTACGATTTTATTTATTGTAATATTTACACAGGTACATATATTGGAGTACAATGAAATGAAATGAAATTGTTTATTTTGCAAATTGGATGTTGGCAATATTCTGGATATCCTTCGAATACTGTTGACACCGAAACAGACTTAAGTTTTTTTTTATAGATAAATCCGTTATGAAGCAGGATAGCTGTGGCTTTCTTTGGAGCAAAGCATTGAATATTTCATGTTCCTAGTTCTGACGTCTAACAACTTTAATCCACTCACTGCTTATTAATTTCACAATATTATGGAAACCTACAACAGTAAGCAAAATTATACCATATCAACAACAAACGTCGATAGATTTTATCGATAATATTGTACACATCCCTGCAGTTCACGCCTAAAACAATGTCTAGGTTAAACATTAATTTAGACTATAAAACTTGATTTTTTATCAATATGATATAAGACAATCTTAGTCTAAATATGTAAATCTTCAATGTTTATCAATTTTCTAACAGTTAACCTCTGTAATTAACGATAAAATTGTTGTCATAGACTTACGTGTGAAATGATAATTCTGGGTCTATTACACCTTCTTTCGTTGTTCTTGATGAATAATATACAGCCGCACACAGCATATTTTCACTTTACTAATTTTGTCCTAGCCAAACCACTGATATTATTTAATATTTCGCATTTAAACTGCACCAAGCCGCAATGTTTTGACCGACTAAGTCGGTCACTTGTTGACACGATTTACACAGACAGTGCGACGTTGCCAAACTTACATGTGCTGTACCTTTTACTCGTTCCTGAACTCTGTGAAATAGACAGAGAGAACAATACTTTGTTTGACACACGGATACAAGAGCGGCAACAAGTTATAGCTCCTTCTACAGGATACTTAGTCTGAGAGCTTTTGTATACAAAGTGACATTTGGTTCCTTCGTTTTTGACATCGCGCCGTAGAAATCATTTTACAATTTGTCATTTTGTCTTTCGTTTCTAGCGACCTTTATCTATAAGTCTCTAATTCAGATAACAGACCAAAAAATATCTTCTTAATGGTAATTCCCAAAAAATGGCGAAAAAAGGTTAGATTTTCTATTAAGTACTGATTTTAGAAATAATAATTTAAAAATGATCACACCGTAATTATTTTTAGAAATTTTCGGTTCTAAACAAAGTTATTAATAAGTATATAAGTAGTTTTTCTGGTATTAATTATTTTATGATACTGGTAACACTGCAGGAGTTCCTAAGATTTTCAAATTTCGTTTGACAGTACGTCTAAGTTGTGTCTTTTCCCGTGGTATTTTCAATTCATTCGTTTTCTTTTCCTCGATCAAGTTTTTCGCTACGTGTTTGTTAATTTTATTGTGTTGTTATGTTTTTTTTTTGTTTTGTTCATCTTGTTGTTTCCTTGTTTTTGTTGTGCTAAATTTTATGTTAAAATGTTTTGTACTACTGTCCTATCATTTTGATTTTGACTTTTATAACACTAAGAAAATTAACATTAAAAAACAAAAAAAAAAAATCAAAATTAACAAATTAAAAAAAGACCGGTGCGAGGTCAAAAAGGCTCCTATGTGAGCATAAAGCTGCGATATTTAAGGCCATTGGGCATTCATTTATATACACCTGGAGAGGCGCAGCGCGGCCTGGTTTTCCCTGCCAAACAAATATTAATATTGCGTGCCTAGAAATAAAGTTGAGAATAAATAACCTGAGACGCGCGCATCTTCCCGCTTAGACGCGCTCTCGAGCTGAAGAGAAAGTTTATTTATTTTAACTTTATTTCAACTGGTGCAAGGTCGATATTTCTTTGGCAGTGAAGAATGCGCTGCGCTGCGCCTCGTCGGATGAGCGTCGGCCCAAAGGGTTAGACCAGGCTAGAATAGGCATTTTGGCTATTATTACTTAAAATCCCTGCACCAATTCACCATAATTTTATATTATACCGTTTGCAGCGGAGCAGCAAAAGGAGCGAAAGAAAGAGATGGCGCGTCGATTGCTCGACATAAATGCAAGAAAACGAGAAGAGAGATTAGCTGAGGACGAGGAACAATTGAGTCAGCTTCTTGCTATAAAGGTACAAGGTGCTTTTGGATGCCTGTCTCGCTGTTCGTACAACTTTGAACTTTATGGCATTTACAATAAAGTCTATTATTTATAATAAAGTTTATTATTCTCACTCCTCATTGGTCTTTGCCGAGCAAGAAGGGATGGTTTACTGGCTGAATGCAAACTTGGTGCTACCTAATATTTGTATTATTATTACAGGACATGATTGAAGATGGTGATACCGATGAATTCAATGAAGCTATAAAAGGCTTTGACATTAAAAGCTACGAAGATCTTCAGGTAAAACTGTATATACCTACCTTGTCCAGCTTAGTTCAACAATGTTTTTAAAATTATCTATACAGGAAGATTTTGAATTCATTGGCAATATTTTAGTCCAAGAATCTAATTGGGGAAAAATGATAACTAATACTAGTAAAATGTTCAAAACTAATGAGTAAGATATTTCTCAAAATGAACAAATAAATAAAATGTATCAAATGGTGATTGCGCGTTATTAATGGTACGGTATGTGACACGTCCCCACCATACACCATCACCGTCGCACGCGCGCCATTCACCATCACCGTCGCACGCGCGCCATTCATTATTTGGGCGCAAACAATACGAATATCCGTTTTTTTTTGTACTTACTGACGATGTTTAGTAAAGTACCTAAACATACACTGGCGAAACAGCTGATTGGGAGTACTTTGGAATTGAATTCACATAGCAGTTTCATGTGAAAATAAATTACTTACGTACTAGTTTTAAATATTAATCACATTAATTTTAAATCGTAACACGTAAACTACAGCACAGTAAAATAGTTTATAACTGAAATTACAACATCAAGTAGGTGTGTAGTTACTTTAAAACTTTTAACACATTCTCTGCTGAATTCTTTATGCAAACGCTTCTTTATGCTACACCCTTACCGACCCTTTTTTTTTACGATGTTTTCGAAACAATAGAGATGCACAACGAACGCACATGTGCGCCGCGCCGCACTCGAAGAAAGTTATGAAAACGCGCATGTGTGTCTGCCGCACTTAATGTGTTAACATAGTTTTGGCTTATTTAAATCCGGATAGTTAATTGTTGTGAGTCTGGCTCTTTGTGTGTGAGATTTGTTTGAAACCTAGTTTAGGTCAGTGGGTCGTCTTAGGGTTAGAGTAACGTTTAAAGTTAGTAGATACTTACCTACATGTACCTTAAACTTTAAGAGGTACTCACACACAGCTCGGCACGGTCCATAAGGTTCACCTGCACATAAGTAGATACGCGATTTAAAAACTGAAAACTGTGTGTTCGTTCGTAGAATAAGACCATATCCAGGTATTGCTGTATCGTTTTCGTCGTCAAGGCATGTCAGTTGTGGTTCATTGATCACTGCAGTCCATGAATTGTTCACGAATCACACATCGCTCACTTGACCCATGCAACATGTGACTGGTCCTGTCTTCCCGTTAGCCTGTCCAATATTGGAAGATCAGCCCCCGTTTTAGAGGACCCCGACCTAGAGGAGCAATAAACAAAAAGTATTTTACTTTTTGTATAGTTACCGTTATGGCAAGCAGATGTGCATTGCTTTTGAATAACATACCTATACTGAATGAGAGCTGTAGCGTCAGTAACAAATATTGATATTTAAATTTATTTACGTTTAAATATCATTTTTATTTTATTTGTTTATTAACTTCGGACTACGTAAGTAAATAACAAGTTATATCACGTTTTTAAAATGAATAATTTGACCATTTTCATATTCGATATTGTTGGCCTCAATGATGCGGTATCATGGTTAGAATACGTGGTTAAAATATTGCCAATGAATTAAATTTCTCCCTGTATATACAACATTATTTTTAGTATATGCGAAACCCGAAACACGTGTCTAATATGTTTATGTATAGAACCTATGTACCTACAAAATTTCAAAACTGTATCATGAAAATGACAAAATTATAAGCATGTTATGTTACCTGGTTATCCGTACAAAAACATGGTCACCACGCGCCCCGAGCCGCCCGCGCGCGCCTTGAGCGTCGCGCTATGCTCGCTCATTGATAATTAATTTGGCAGTAGGTACTAACCGTACGGCGATTGCATTGTAATTAACTGGTGATAACATTTTCCATCACACTTGCAGGCTTTGGACTGTCGTAATGGTCAAGTGTAGGTAGATATTATTTTGTACTTTTTTTCGTAAATGCAACCATAACTGATAAAATGAAATCAATGCGATTTGTTGCACCTTATGCCAACCCCTTTAAAGTTCAGAGTGGATGAAAAGGGTTAAAAATCGCATTACTTAACCAAATCAGGCTGTAGAAACAAATAATAGCTTTCTACAATGAACCATCCTGGCGTGTTTAATAAAGTTAATCATCACTCTTTACAGTAATTGACTAAATCACTATTTAGGATTGATTGGCGACTGAGTTATCACGGCTAGCGGCTGTTGGAGGCCGAAAGGTAGCGTAGTCCCTAGATCTTTGTGTGACGGAAAGCATTGTGTAATGTAATCCACGATACTCTAATGCCGAATTGCTCCTAGTAACACCACAAACTGCTAGTGTACGTACTATTTCAGTCTACTGGACGTTTGTGTATGAGAAAGACACGGTTACACGATACTTTTTTATATACGATAGGTACATACACGACCAACCAAAACACAACTGTAGGCCCTCGGCCGCCGCGCACTCGTGGGGAGCGTGACACGTGCGTGCGCGTCAATCTGTAGCATCCGGGCGACTGAAGGAGTGGTTTTACCCCCGTGGGCCGCGCCTAGGTGAGTGGTGTGCGCGTGATTGCCGATAGGTACTTAGTGTCACTCCGTCATTGACTTATATCGCTCGGTGTCCAACTTGGTAACCTTTTTTAAATATTTTTGGGACAAAATATAGCATGATGTAAAAATGATTGGAATCGATTCAGTTACTTATTCTGAACAAACTACATTCACGTTTCGCATGTACTAAAAATAATGTATAAAAGGAAGTCGGGTTAGTTACACCATTTATAACTCGAGAACGGCTGGACCGATTTTTAAGGTCTTTGTATTGTTGGATTTGTCTCCGCCCCGAATTGTAGAATAACTATTAAAACAACGGAAAAATACACAAAAAAAAAAATAGGAGAAAATTAATTTTCTCAAACATGAAATTTGGACCGGACGACGTGTGTCGCATCTGCTAGTTATTATTAAAACTAGCACTCCATTCGCTTCATCAGTTACGGTTCTATGCTAGAACTGGCTAAATCTCTGATGTATAATTTGTGTTGTTCCAGAGGCAAATAACGAACATAAACATGCGCATAGAGAAGAATAAACAACGCATAGCTGTGGCTGCTACGGCGGAAGAGAACCTAGAGTCGCGCCCGACTGGCAGAATGAACCCACCTACTGAACCCGAAGCATTCCAGGCATGGCTCAATGAAACACGGACTAAGGTTCGTGCACTTACAAATTATTTTAGTTTTTGTTGTCTATCTTGAAATTCTATGCAAATATGATCTATTTTTTATTATTATTTAACATCGTGCCATAAAATTGCGATCCAGAGCTAAGTTAGATTGAGCTATAGTGGTGGCCAACCGCATATGTGCGGACCATCAGAGATTTTGGTAAACCTTATTAGCTCAAAATACCATTTTTGTGTTATAAAGCTACTCTAAAGTTACTCTTTTATGTTAAAAAAAATCTGCTGTTCCCTACATTTATGTTCGTTTTTCCTAGTGGTACGATCCCCTAAAAAATAAAGTTGGCAACACCGGCGTCGCACGATACACTCTATAATAGTCTATGGAATAGTGTGTAGCAGTTGTCAAGATTGATTAATTTGAAATAAACACAAAAATGTCAGCATACATTTAAAACTGTTAGCACGAGGGTCCGAGCTCCTGCTAATGTAGCGTGTCGCGGAACCGCCCAAATAGCATTTACGTTTGTTAAAGTGGCACTCAGCAGTCACGTGACATCTCTAAAGCCAATGTCAACTCCATACAATTTGATCTTTCCGTTGGCGTTAACACTTACAGAAAAGGGATTTTGGCTAGGTCCCCTGTCTACCAATTTAGCAGCAGTCACGTGACATCTCTAAAGCTAATGCCAACTCCATACAATTTGATCTTTCCGTTGCCGTTAACGCTTACAGAAAAGGGATTTTGTCTAGGCCCCCTGTACGAACCGCCGCTAGTCTGAACGCGAGGTGAATCGATCCTTAGGTCTACGCGAGCTCGGCGAGCTCGCGTCCTCTTTGCCGCTCGACCAAAAACCGACTGACGGCGGCTCGAGCTACACGTGTTCTCCAAGAGTGTATGCGTCGCGGCAAGTATGGACATGGCGATTTGGATTAGGAGGAAGTCTGTTACATAATGAGGGTTCTGGCCACCTTGTAGGGAGCATGCCGTTCGTTGCGCGGTCTCGGTTGTCACACAGTTCTCTCCCGCTCCACAGCACCGCGAGCTGCTAGCGCGGCGCGAGGCACGGCGCGCGCGTCGCGCCGCCATGGTGAAGCGCCGCACGGCTGCAGCCGCCGAGCGGATGCGCGTCATCTCGCGCCTTGCTGCGGCCGGAGACGACTTTGGAAACCAAGACTCTGATTGGGATGCTTATAAAAGGTAGTCTCTTTTCTCTTTGTGTGCATACTCGCAAACCGCTCCTGCTTTGAAAGGTTTTTAGTACTGTACGTTTAATATTAGTAATTATACACACAAACCTTCCGGAATAAATTCTTTGTTGCGTAGTTTAGAAGAACATTGCGGTCACACAGACAGTCACGAAAAGCAACTTATTTTTATAATAATTTATGTACCTATAGTATCTATGCTATAGGTACATAATTATTATAAGTTCCCTGGTTTACAATCTACACTAAATTTAAGTTCAGTGCATATTTTTCTTTCTATTTTATAAAGCAAAGGACACACGATAAATATTAGTTTAGTCCTGTTAAATTAAGATACTCCATAGACAAATTTAGATGTGATTAAAAAATTGGCTACTAAAAATACGTCATTATACGTCAGGCGCTGACTAATTTGGCAGGACTAAACTATTATTTATCTTCTGTCCTTTTCTTAATGAAATAGAAGGAAAAAGATGTACTTACTGAACTTAAATTTAGTTTAGTTTGTGAAAAAGGGAATCGGCTAAAATATCTATTGTGTGCCTTAAAATGGATAAATAAATTTATTTTCCATCTCTTTCTCTTGATACATGTACATTTCTTACATATATCTGTAAAACTGGAAGTAAATAAAAAATAAAAAACTACTACTGACTGGACATATCACTTCATGAAGCTATACGCCAACGACCAATATACGCTAACAGCACGATGTTAAATGATGATAGACATGTCTCTCCAATTGCACACCATTTAAGTCGATCCTCAACAGCTACTCTCATCCAGCTAAGTATCCTACGAAGATCGTCGCTTCAGCTAGCCTGAGTCCTACGTCCTACCTTACGTCCGATTTACTAATTATTTTCTTCCGATCTTATAATTTATTTTCAGCATAAGTCGCGAGGCGGACTCTGATTCGGAAGCGGATGGCGAACGTCTGCTAGAATTGGAGGAAGCTCTTCGTGAGTATGAACCACAGCCAGCTAATTCGAGCCAGCATCATCAACTGCATCTGGCTATAGAGCCGTTGAGGTAAATATTTACAAAAAAAAAAGTAACGCCGTTGCTGATCTTCCTAAACTACGCATTCCCCGTTTTAGGCGCACACATAAAAACGTGTTTTACCTGTGAGCTTAGCATGACCGCTTGTCTATCTCTGCGAAGAGTAGACATCTTTTTCTATACAAAGTGACATTTTGCTACTTGGTTTTTGACATCGCACCGTAGAAATCCTTCTACAAATTGTCATTTTGTCTTTCGTTTCTAGCGATCATTGTCTAGGCCCTTTTTTATGTAGACTATTATATAGTATATATATCGGAGGAAAGTTTTCTTTCCCAATTGTCAAAATCACACTGACCACTGATAATTGTCTAGGGTAGTGAAGACAATTTGCGCCAAAGACAGTAGAAAACAATTACAAAATCATTTTTTTTCTCTTTGTTTGCTTATTTGCCCCCCTTTATAAAACTCATAACCCCATAAAATTCTACATGTAGGTAATAATTATTCATATTTTCCATAAAAAAGTGAAAAAATACATATAAAACATGTTGAGAATCAGATCAGAAGAAAGATCTTCTCCGGCGCTGCGGGCACTTATATTTATATAATATGTGATTTAAAAAACAAAAAATATGAAAATAAATAAATGATTATGATTAATATTTGTAAAAATTGAGAATTAAACAGAAAATAAAATCCTATGAAAAAACAAAGAATTCCGAGTCGAATTACGTAAAAAAGTGAATTTTGTAAAAGTGCAGTTTACTCTTTCTACTTTGTTGCCGTCGTACTGTCTACACGGAAATGTAATTTTCGTCTACTCTTCCGTCGACAAGACGCTTCTCTACGGTCCTCGTGCTAAGCCAGTTTTTGTCTACTGGCTGGTTTTGTCTACTGACTGGATGTCAATTAAATCTATGACTATTTATTAGGTTGGGGAAAAAGTCTTTTCGCATTATAGTATGTATGAACTTGTAATAAAATCTCTTTGGCTATACTATTTGTATATGACTGGTTTTGGTATCATTGAAAGTTTAAGTTTTAAAGAACATAATTCCAAATTCAAATTAGGAAAATGTGTGATTTTCATTTGTTTTTCGTACCGTCAAGATGAGTGAATCTAATGAAGAAATTCGATACATTTTAAAATTTTACTACCAAAAAGGTAAAAATGCAACGCAAGCCGCGAAAAAAATTTGCGATGTTTATGGACCTAGTGTAGTGTCTGTGAGAGTAGCACAAATTTGGTTTAAGCGTTTTCAATCCGGAAATTTTGATGTCAAAGATGCACGTCGCTCTGGTCGCCCTATTACGGATAAAATGGATGCCATTTTTGAAAAAGTGGAGCAAGATCGGCATATCAGTAGTTACGACGTAGCTGAAGAACTGGAAATTGACCACAAAACAGTTTTGGCGCATTTGAAAAAAATTGGGTACACAAAAAAGCTCGACATTTGGGTACCTCACGAGCTCACTGAAAGAAACCTAATGAACCGTGTACTCATTTGTGATTCTTTATTACGACGTAATGAAACCGAACCATTTTTGAAGAAGCTGATAACTGGTGATGAAAAGTGGATCACGTACGACAAGAACGTGCGAAAAAGGTCGTGGTCAAAGGCCGGTCAGGCTTCACAGACTGTGGCGAAACCCGGGTTAACTCGCAACAAGGTGATGCTGTGTGTGTGGTGGGATTGGAAAGGCATTATTCATTATGAGCTGTTACCACCAGGCAGGACCATCGATTCTGAACTCTACTGCGAACAACTGATGAGATTAAAGCAAGAAGTTGAGAGAAAGCGGCCGGAATTAATCAACAGAAGGGGAGTGGTTTTTCATCATGATAACGCTAGACCTCACACATCTTTAGCCACTCAGCAAAAATTAAGAGAGTTTGGCTGGGAGGTGTTAATGCATCCGCCGTATAGTCCTGACCTTGCACCTTCAGATTTCCATCTGTTTCGGTCTCTTCAGAATTCTTTAGGCAGTGTCAGGTTAACATCACGAGAGGACTGCCAAAACCACTTGTCGCGGTATTTTGACCAGAAGTCCCAAAATTTCTATAGCAATGGGATCATGTCCCTACCTACAAGATGGCAAAAAGTTATCGAACAAAATGGTACCTACATACTTTAGTTAAATGTAAATAAACTATATTAAAAAATGTTTTGAATTTTCTTAAAAATTGCGAAGAAACTTTTTCAACCTATTATTACAAAAAACACAACATTCCAAATTCGAAATTACCTCCACATTTTTTTTCGAGCAAAATTAAAATACTCTGTCTCACTGAAGAATGGATTTCCAACGCGAACATTTTCGTGCGATGATTTTGTACGATTTCAAATGTCGACTAAAACCAGAAGAATCTTTTGAAAGACTTCGAATGGCGTTCATAGGCAAAAGCCCGTCTAAAGCGACTTTTTTCCGCTGGTTCAACGAATTTAAGCGTCGTCGAGTAACTTTGGCAGACGAAGAAGGAAGTGGCCGCCCTACTGCGGCTGTTAAAGAAGAAAACTTGCTGGCTTTGAAAATTTTAATTCAAGAAATAGGCGAATAACATAATTATGAAGAGATTCAGCATATACTGCAGATTGGATCAGGAACTCTGAGACGAGCCCCACTCTTCTTCCTATATCGCTCGCACTCGCACTCGTCCTTTCACTGTAAGCGTTTAGGAAGAGAGAGTGGGGTGCGTCTTCGTGGATTGCACTATCTATAGAAAGAGGTTTGGGTAGAATGGTGCCGAGACATATAGCAAAATTTGAAACAGGCTCGTCTCGGTGCGTTTACGATAACATGAATGGTGGAATCATGGATTTATCAGTATGATCCAGAAACGAAGCGTCAGTCGACCGTGTGGCTGTTTCAAAATGAACCAACGCCTACCAACCTGAAGCGAGCGAGAAGTGCAGACAAAATTATGATCGCTAGTTTTTTATCTTTGAGCATCAATGCTGAATGGTATGTTACCAAATGTTTGCCAGAACTTTTTACTGCTGCAAGCCACGGAACACCGGCCTCCGTGGGCTACTGCTTCACCACGGCAACGCGCTCGCTCACTCGGCGCTCAAAACAAGGGACTTTCTGGACAGGACGCCGGTCAAACTTATAGGTCATCCTCCTTAGTCCCGGTTTGGCTCCGTGCGACTGTTTTTGTTCCCCAAAATAAAAAATGTAATTAAGGGAAAACAGTTTTCATCACCGGAAGATGCACTGGCTGCATTTGAGAAGGGGATTAAAGGGGTGTCTGATGCGGACTAGAAAATGTGTTATGAATATTGGTTTAGACGTATAAAACTGTGTATGATAGATGCTAATGGAGAGTGCTTTGAAAATAAATAATAAAAAAATAATATAACCTATAGTATATATTTTTTACTATCGCAAAACTTTCCGAGTGCTCCATGTATTTACATGACAACCTTTATTTCAATTGTTTTTTATTCTTCTTTTTCAACTAAATGAAACCATCATGATTCTCGCGGTTTTCACCGGGCCCATCCATCGCGTTATTTCGGGGTTTCGGGATTTCCGTTTTTAAGGTTTATAACACTACTAGAACATCATCATCTTTTTCTGAATTCTAGGGCGTCAGAACTGATGTTCCAGCCATCAATGATGGGTAACTTAGAAGCGGGGTTAGCTGAAACCATGGAGTATGTGTTTAAACATTTCACTCCTGAAGACCAACTGTTGTTAGCCAACAACGTGTTCCTCACAGGAGGCAGTTCACAATTTCCAGGTTAGTTTATAACTTCCAACACTATTCTCGCATTTTTGGCTTAAGTGTATTTGATGATTTATTTATAGTATTTTACGATATATCTGTACGATATCATTAATTTGACCCTGTATATTAGGTTGGGGAAAAAGTCTTTTCGCATTATAGTATGTATGAACTTGTAATAAAATCTCTTTGGCTATACTATTTGTATCTGGCTGGTTTTGGTATCATTGAAAGTTTAAATTTTAAAGAACATAATTCTAAATTCAAATTAGGAAAATGTGTGATTTTCATTTGTTTTTCGTACCGTCAAGATGAGTGAATCTAATGAAGAAATTCGATACATTTTAAAATTTTACTACAAAAAAGGTAAAAATGCCGCGAAAAAAAAATTGCGATGTTTATGGACCTAGTGTAGTGTCTGTGAGAGTAGCACAAATTTGGTTTAAGCGTTTTCAATCCGGAAATTTTGATGTCAAAGATGCACGTCGCTCTGGTCGCCCTATTACGGATAAAATGGATGCCATTTTTGAAAAAGTGGAGCAAGATCGGCATATCAGTAGTTACGACGTAGCTGAAGAACTGGAAATTGACCACAAAACAGTTTTGGCGCATTTGACAAAAACTGGGTACACAAAAAAGCTCGACATTTGGGTACCTCACGAGCTCACTGAAAGAAACCTAATGAACCGTGTACTCATTTGTGATTCTTTATTACGACGTAATGAAACCGAACCATTTTTGAAGAAGCTGATAACTGGTGATGAAAAGTGGATGACAAGAACGTGCGAAAAAGGTCGTGGTCAAAGGCCGGTCAGGCTTCACAGACTGGCGAAACCCGGGTTAACTCGCAACAAGGTGATGCTGTGTGTGTGGTGGGATTGGAAGGGCATTACTCAGTATGAGCTGTTACCACCAGGCAGGACCATCGATTCTGAACTCTACTGCGAACAACTGATGAGATTAAAGCAAGAAGTTAAGAGAAAGCGGCCGGAATTAATCAACAGAAGGGGTGTGTGGTTTTTCATCATGATAACGCTAAACCTCACACATCTTTAGCCACTCAGCAAAAATTAAGAGAGTTTGGCTGGGAGGTGTTAATGCATCCGCCGTATAGTCCTGACCTTGCACCTTCAGATTTCCACCTGTTTCGGTCTCTTCAGAATTCTTTAGGCAGTGTCAGGTTAACATCACGAGAGGACTGCCAAAACCACTTGTCGCGGTATTTTGACCAGAAGTCCCAAAATTTCTATAGCAATGGGATCATGTCCCAAAAAGTTATCGAACAAAATGGTACCTACAAGATGGCAAAAAGTTATCGAACAAAATGGTACCTACATACTTTAGTTAAATATAAATAAACTATATTAAAAAATGTTTTGAATTTTCTTAAAAAATGCGAAGAAACTTTTTTCCCAACCTATTATTTTACGATGTATACAGGGTCAAATTAAATTAGCTAGCGAAACTCCGCTGACGTGATGGGGTATCGACATCTAAACACGACAAATAAAGATTTTTTTTTATTTTTTATTAATGACCACTGGTAGTGTTGTTACTTGAAGTGTGAGTAGATAAAATCTGTTTTATCGTGTTCAGACATCGATATCCATCACGTCTGTAAATTTACACAAAAAAACAAAACTGTTTTTTAAAGTGATATTTATTTTTATGTGACTACAATACCGGGGGTTGATGACCCCAAAAAAAACCATCAAATTAATTTCTTATTTTGTTTTATCATGTTTAGATATCTGTCCTCCCCAGAAGTGGGTATCCACACGTCTGGGGAGATTTGCTTGTTAATTTAATTTGACCCCGTATACCTACCCGATTGCAACGAAGCCCAAAAAGAGGATAACGTTTTTTTTTATTAACATTAGATCTGCAATTTTGCTACACTGACTTTTAATTTGCTAGAACAAAATGACAGCTCCGATCGACCTTTTTTGACATTTTAGTTATGTTAGGTTATGTCATTTTAGTCTAGCAAATAAAAAATCAGAACATAGTTTTTCCGACCAGTACACGACGTATCGTGTTCGTATTACAATCTCAACTCGTACACACTATCTAAAAATGAATACCTTTACCTCTCGCCTTTCAGGTCTAAAAGAAAGACTTGAAAGAGAACTCCTCGAGATGAGACCATTTCAATCTACACATAAGGTTGTTCTGGCTAAAAACCCAAATCTGGATGCTTGGTACGGAGCCAGGGACTTTGCGGGCAGCAACGAGTTCGAAAACTGGTGTATTTCTAAAGAAGACTACTACGAGATGGGTGCAGAATACTTAAAGGAACATTATGCCAGTAACAAGTACTATAAAAGCCCAGCACCCATCGTTGATAACACGCTCGCGCCAGCCATCGATGCCAACGTTGTGAAGGAAGAAATAGTTGTGGATAGCTAAATGTGTAAGGTAAATAAAGTTATTTGTAAAATTGTAGTTTGTTTTCGTAAATTTCGGCAAAAGTAGTTGTACCTCTATTTTACGAATATACGTCGGGATTTTGCCGACTAGCGCTAGGATTTACAATACATAAATTATGCGACATTTATCACCATGATAGGTAACAGGGTAGAGTACGTCTAAGCTGAAATGACACGCTCTACTACTTATAATTTAAGTAAATGGTAATGCGACAAATGCGGTAGTAGGGCGCGTCATTTCAGCTTAGACGAGCTATAACAGATTGTATTTTTCCTACACATCATGACTTTATGGACACGCACTGCGTTATATCAGACAATGTACAGTCACGAGCATAAATATATTATTATGGGCAGCTCGGTAATAATATCCGATTTCACGATTCATCCATAAATATTATGGCGGCAAATATAGGCATGGCAAGGCATGTACAAGTGGCAGCACATTGTGTGGGACATCGAACGAACACCAAAACTATTTGGCGAGACAAGCGACGCCAAAATATATCGAGGGTTCACGGGCTATTTGTATTAAGCGACATGTTTGGAACTTTACAGGAGAGCATTTCAAAGTTTCATTATTCGGAAAAAAGAACATTGTAAAAAAGTATCAATATTTTTTACGAAAAAGTGGCCTATCGACGGTTAATAATCAATAGTGGCTATCTCCGATTTTTACGTTTTTCACTTTTTAATGCAGGTAGATTTGGTAATAACTCAATATCGGCCAGGATGTCGCTTAATACAAATACCCCGTGAACCTTCGATATGATGCTGCATCGGCTTCAAAAATAGGTGTCAATGCAATATAAACGCACATGTCTTGCGTCATAAATTAAATTCAGAAGAATGTGATACCTCTTTGTGTTCGAAAATATCAGACATCACTTTGCGAACTACTACGCATCAAAGGCCTGACGTCACACAAATCCTGCATCGCGCAAACAGTTTACCGCACGACTGGCATATATGATTAATACAACATCCCGACATAAACCGTCGGGAAGTAGGTCACCAGATACGACACCCGTCTGGTCGGAGGATTCAAATTTAAATGTTTGGATCCTCTCTTTTCTACGGATGAGTGAACTATACACCCTGTTCCTCATGCTTTTATAGCAGCATAAAAACCTGACAGAATAATCTTTCGAGTTTTCTCGAAGGGAATGTTCGCGCGTGCCGACGTATCCGCTTGGCCACATGTCAAGCAGATAGCGCCCTGGCATACGCGCCCCCCCGACGCGAGGAGACCCTTGCCCCGCGACCTAGTTGCGGACGACTGACCCCATCACCGGTCTGGACTTCCGAGTGAGTCGCCCTCAGTCTACACGCGGCTCACTTGTGACAATGACACTACTCAAATACATGCATCTGTTGCGTGGCGCGTGCTAGGTTAATATAGGCGTGTCACGTAGCAAACATCAGATATTCACCTCTCTACAGGCGCCTCAACACACACGCGAACGTGCGGCGCGGGCCCGCGACTCGCGTATACACCGGGCGGTGTTACACAATACAATACCGCCCTCACACCCATTACACGGTCCCTTTTTCCCGTCCGGGCTCGGCTCGACTCGAAAACGGAGAGGGGAGGGGGGCCACACATCCTATCTGTAGGAACGTCGAGTCCGTAACTCTGTCGCTGGACGCCATCTGCTGGGCTTCCCTCATGTAGGTGGGGTGTAACCCGGTAGTGGCTGTCCGCCGAGTTGCGGTGAAACAAGCGGCGTTGGGCATCAACGTCGTGGCGTGCCTACAGACACAAATTACAGAAACCTCCTACATGGGCGTGTATGCCGCACGCCCAACCATCCACTCGCCAGTGGTGACCACAACGAGGGGCCCGTGGTTACGGGCCACCGTGTTGCTTCCGCGGTCGGGGAGCTATGCCCCAACACCGCACGCCACGCCCCCTTACGAGGGCGTAGCGACATCCCGCAGTTTCGAGTTTTCTTCTACATCACAGTCAGTGCCGCTCATATTGCAAAAATACGTGACAACCCACTGGAAGCATGAAAATATGACAATCATGTTTGAAAGTAAAGATGTCAATAATAAGCGTTTTTATTTCTTTTTGGCAAGTGAGCCCATGCCGTTTGTTCTGCCAGAATCATTACCCATCTTGAAAGATAAGTAGGTAAGTATTTTAAGTTTTTAAGCTGCCACTGATGTCAGATATTTTTGATCACGACGAAGTATCACATTCTTCTGAATTTAACTGAATAGGCAGATATTTATGACGTAAGACGTGTCCGTTAATATTGCACTGACACATATTTTTGATGCCAATGTAGCATATCTTGGCGTCACTTGTCTCGCCAGATAGTTTTGGTGTTCTTTCGATGTCACATTTTTGTGCTGCCACTTTGTGATGCCTTCCAAAAATTGTCACATATTCGCCGTCATAATATTAATTAATGAATCATGACATCAGATATTATTGCAGAGCTATAATATCTGATGTCCAACAGTCTATTCTGGTGTCAACAGTCAATCTTTTGTCCATAGTAATATATTTATGCTCAAGACTACACTCAACCGTACATCCATGGTAATAATTTTACATTAACAGCGCTTTTATGCAGTAGGATTAAGGCCCGTTTTAGTTGTTGAAGTCGATAGATACCACTGACGTGCGGCATTGGTTAAAGGACAATGCCAATAAAAGTATGGAATCTGGTACAACCCCCCAATAGCGATAAATGATATATTATGGGAAAGGTCTTTCTATTGGAATTACTTTTACAATAATAATAATAATATGCAACTTGCTTTGAAATATAAACTTGTGGATTCTGAGGTAGGTACCGTATTACAAGTACACTACCGCTCAAAAGTATTTGGCCACCTGCATTTTGTTTAAGTTACAAACAATACATTTTAAAGAAATAATTTATTGGGTTTCATTGTTTGTATAACACTGCAAAATACTTATCTACAGTACAAATCGTAAACAGCTATTGTTATTTGCCGACTCCTGGCCCTAAAACCATAATAGTATTATTGTCGGAATTTCTAAGAAGTTAATCTTTGAAGTCCCAGTTTTGTTTGGATTTAGTTATTGAGAAATAAACATAAGTAAAATATAGAATAACTACTACAAATATTTTTACGGTAGTTATCTGATGTCATTTGACCAGAAAACACGCTCTGCATAGCTCAGTACTTAAAGTCTACCAATATTTTTTTGTTTCTCCCTTCTGAGTTTCATTTTTTGAAGAAAATGGGTAAAACTAAGGAATATTCCCAAGAGGTCAAGGGCATAATAATCGGCCTTCATAAATCCGGTAAAAGTAATCGTGAGATTTCAAGATTACAGAAGATACCAAGACAAACTGTTGACTACATCGTTAAGAAGTTTGCGGCTGAAGGAACAACTTGCAACAAAAGTCGTTCAGGCAGACCGAGAGTCACAACTTCGAGTGAAGATTTGAGAATAATAATTCATAGCAAACGGAATAGACGATTAACTGCACCGGAAATAGCAGCACAGTTTAATGCGGATCGCGATAAACCAGTCAGTGTATCTACAGTTAAAAGAAGACTTAGTGATGCAGGGCTCAAGGGATGCATAGCGGTCTCAAAACCACTTCTTAAACCTATTAACAAAAAAAAGAGACTTAATTGGGCGAATGAACACAAAAATTGGACAGTAGCAGATTGGGAAAACGTCCTCTGGACGGACGAATCAAAATTTGAAATTTTTGGAACTAAACGAAGAGTTTTCATAAGGCGGCAGTCAAACGAAAGGGTGAATGACGCTTGTACTGTGGCTTCAGTTAAACACGGGGGAGGGTCTGTGATGGTTTGGGGCTGTTTCGGTGGTTCCGCTGTTGGAGATCTTGTGCGAATACAAGGAATCTTAAAAAAAGATGGTTACAAAAAGATATTGGAGGATAATGCAGTGCCTTCTGGAACCCATTTAATTGGTCCGGGATTTATATTTCAATAGGATAATGATCCGAAACACACGTCAAGACTGCAAGGACTTTTTAAAAAGAAAAGAACAACAACAGGTGTTAAAACTCATGATATGGCCTCCACAGTCCCCTGACTTAAACCCGATAGAACTATTGTGGGATCAGCTGGATAGACAGGTGCGAAAACGTTGTCCCACATCTCAGGAAGACTTGTGGAAAAAACTGCAAGAAGAATTGCAGAAGATAACCAAGACAACGTTGGAAAAATTAGTAGCCAGGTTGCCGAAGCTTTGTAAAGCTGTCATTAAAAATAAGGGTGGACACATAGATGAGTCCAAAATTTAAAAATTATATTCTTGTTATGTCTAAATATGGCTAATAAACATGTTAAAATAGTTATGAAGTGGTTTCACTCAATCAAACTTTTACAAAATGTATTTTATTAGGTGGCCAAATACTTTTGAGCGGTAGTGTATGTGCCCGACCCAGTTCTCGAAAATGACCATGTCACGTTGTACTGGGATCGGTTTATCATTACTGACAGGACTATTGTCGCCAATAAGCCTGATATAGTGGTGATAGATCGATTAGTGCGCTGCGCAATGATTGTCGATGTTACCATTCCACATGACGAGAACCTCGTGAAAGCTGAGAAAGAGAAGCAAATGAAGTATCTCGAAGCACACGAGGTTGTTGACATGTGGAATGTGAGCTCGGCTGTCATTGTGCCGATTGTAGTAACGGCCAATGGCCTGATGGCCGAAAGTCTCGATCAACATCTTTCGAGGCTCTCGTTAGGCGGTTGGATCAAGGGCCAGATTCAGAAGGCAGTACTTCTCGATACGGCTCGCATTGTGAGGAGGTTCCTGTCTCTGCAGCCCTAACCACCGGTAGCTTGGACCTTGCTCCCGCTACTGGTGGATCACTATTTTTTATATTTTTAAATGTTTTTTTATAAAAAAATATTTTAAAATGTATTTAATAAGTTTTGAAAATGAATAAAGGACATAATAATAAAGGGCAGCATGTGGCGAGCTGTTGGGCAGTAGCGACCCCACGGACCCTATCTCCCGGGAGAAATCTCCTCATCTCTGGCTTGCCATTATTGGCCGGCTGGAGTGAACACTGACGAGGAACAGAGCTCTCACCTCTTTCTTGCCTTTATTGGCCGGCTTGAGTGGAGATTCGCAAGAGCAAACGTGCTCGGAGGAAGGAAGTATTCTAGTAAGGTGCTGGTAGGGATCTTGACCGTACTTCCGGGATTGTCGTGATAGCCGTGGGATACCTCTCCACTCCTCAAGCACCTCAGGAAGTGTTGCCTTGTCGCTACGTCACTATGTGCTAGCGGCCGTTCCCGGGGGTCCATTATTAAGTGTGCAAGTCACCCCCTGCCATTTTATCCGTGTATAATAAATAACATTGGTCAGGCAGGAAACATAGTTCTTCCATAGTTCATATTACCCAAACTACTTTAGCCACCCAGACCCATAGCCCAATATGTTTTGTTTCCATGTACAACAATAGCCCTGCTGGTCGATTCTGTAAAAATCTCACCGTGAAAACTTACGTGGAGTGAGCTGTCATTGTTATTCCCCTGATGCTAGGGATTGACCAAACATTACATTTACCATGATTTATACCATGGTTATTATTTAATAATACATAACAATATGTCCTGGCTCGCACGTGCCGATATTGGATACGGCCACGTAAAAGCCAGACATCTTCATCGTTTCCATCAATAGGTCAGTCGCGAAGACGGCTTTCTCTATAAACTTCTATTAAATATAAACCGTTTTTCATATGTTCAGCGCAATAAGACCTGGCCAGTTTTAACTGGTATGTACCTAACGCAAGGATAATTATTTGCTCTTCTGACAGCCTTCGGACGTTTTCTAGCCCATTAGCTTCTAAACGTTGAAAATGAGCCCTTCGGGTATTTAATCGCGTCCTTTCCACAAAATCATATAAGATATTCGGCGAGTCTCTTTTTGCTCTGATTTGAGTCGAAAAATCTTCAGCAAGAGCATTTCTTCGATAGGTACCGTGGAAGTGGTTTAAAATGACAGCAGCAATTTTAAAATCCTTAAACATGTTTGGCAGCGATTTATTGAAGTATTTTTGACGTAAAAGTTTAAAATCGCGCTTAAATCTGCCGTTTACTACTTCCACTACCCATCCGCATATCGTCACCGCTCGTGCTTCATTGGCTTGCTCGGTTGTAAGATGTCTCCCCGCGGTCTTTGGTTGGTGGTACATAATACACATAGCCCCAGGCTTCTACGTCTTAAACTGTCCCTGAACCCTCTATCCAGAACAAAAGCATCGTTTGGTTCCAAAAACCAAAGATTTGGGTTTGTTTCATCCCTCATTATATCTCGCATTATGTTTGCGTCAGTTTTTGTGGCTGCGTACGGTCCTTTTACATCTATTACGAGTATATAGCCATCTGTGCAAACCAATATAAATGGTTTTAAAAGGTTTTGGTATTTGTGTAGACTAGATATAGGATTACCGCTGCAATAAATGAACTTTAGGGATATAAATATAAGTACCATCACATTTGGCGTTTTATTCATTTCCAAAAAGATGTCTCGGGATTGTTAAGTTTGTTTCTTTGCAATACATTCGATGTAATCGAATCCTAAATGGAGACCGATGTATTCGTTCGTAACGCACTAACGTGCCTTAGATCAATATCGCTCAAGGTGTACTCTTGACATATTAAATAACTTCGCTAGTGCAATAGTAGCTCGTAGAATGTCACAAACGTTACTAAACTGGGCGGGAGTAAAACTATGAGTTACGTTGCAGAATTGTGGGAGATCGTTCTAATTGTTTGCTGCTAGGTGCTCTCTGCATACTCGTGCACCAGGTGGGATGTACAACTTATAATCACAAAAGATGTGGGCTTTGATGCTGTCTGGTATTCAATGACGGGTCTCATTAGCACAATAGTTAGATATGCAATGTCTTGGGGTGTTAGGCGCTCTAGTGTAATCGGGAACATTAAACACTTCTATATTTTGTGCCTGCACTGGTGGCACCTCCACAACATTAGGTTCTTGTATTGCTGGTGGTCTGGTATTACTTTCAATTCGCTGCCGACATCTGTGGCATACACATTGTGTCGCGTCAAACGCCACCTGGAAATATCTACAAAGTAAAATAATTACTATTTACGAAGCTTGCGAGTCGTGGCTTAAATGTTTGGGTAAACGCAAGTCATTATATAGATATATAATTCTATAAACTCGTTTGCCAACAACAAGACGAAATATTGTCCGTAAAAAACAGCGAATTAGTCTGGATATATACTGAGGGCACCGTGTTTACACCACATATACATACATCATGTTCATAATATTCTTGTTGTATAATAAATAAGCCTAATAGATGAATATAAAAGGTAGATACTATCTACTTTATTGTAGCGCTTATGTAAATAAATGTAAAGTGATCGAAACATCGAGATAAAATGAAACATAAAGATCCGCGATTAATCCGCGCAAAAGTTTTATTTTAATTTGTAATCATCGTATAAACAAAAAGAGTACTATAAAATTCAGTCGTTTCAGTTTATCAATAACAAATCAAAAAATCATTTTATGTCAATATTGGATTGATTTTAAAAATGTTTTCACCAATACTGCCGTCGTAAGAAAAAAGGGCACAACTAACATTTAAAAAAAAATTGAGTTACATACATATTTAGAATCAGAAAAAAAAGGCTAATCTGCTCAATTTTTTGTAGATTTTTTTTTTAAATGTTACTTGTGCCCTTTTTTCTTACGACGGCAGAATAGTACTTGGGAGTGATGTAGACTATATTTTATTATGAGGAGATCCCGCGGGGATGGAAAAAAACGAAATGAAACCAAACGCGGGGAACAGCTAGTTTAAAATAATAAAAAAGAAAACTGTGTAAATGTTGCTAACACGTCATTTTTAAAAGTCACTTTCGGCGAAGTGAGACATTATTATTGAGAAAAGGAATTAATAGGTACCTACCTAACAAAAGTGATAAGCTGTTTAAGTACAAACCTCTAATACTGCGTGTTGTTGTATGTAAGCTGCAAACTCTGGTCGCGTTCTTGGAAGGTTCTCAGTTAAAATGTGTTCTGGGTATCTACCACGGTAAAGCGCACGTCGACACATCACACAATTGCGAAGTCGTTCCATTTTCAACAAACCAATCGATAAATAGTTCAGTTCCCTTGTGATAGGCCGGTGAACGTTAAAACAGAGCACAATAATGTGCAAATCCACATAGAAAACAAAAGTCCGAGAAGATTGCCAAGTCAAAAAGTTGATAAAAAGCAGTGTAGTTAATAAAACGTAACGTGATCACGCGCATAAAGCCAGGGAATGCGCACGCGCTGAATCACGCCATACGCGTCTATTCTTGACCCTCACCCCTTTCTTCGGGGTTTGGTGGTGGGGAGGGGGTTCGAGACTATCGGTGAGTCATCCCCGGTGCAGTATTTTTATAGGCCTAGTGCAATGCTTCCTTGAAGTAATTATAACTAAAAATAACATCAATATGAAAAATAACATTAAATAACTAAATAACATTAAATACTATTAAAAAATTACCCAGTAATATACAGCGAGAAATTTCAATGGTTGTTTTCCTGCGGCAGAACGATTTGCACTCAATAGAGCTACCGATTCATGGAGTTAAATTTATAAAATAAAAATGTTTTTGTTTTCAAATAATTATAAAAATATGATCTCAACTCGAAAGCGTGAGAATCAATAGTAACTCACGTGCGCCCGCTCGCTACCTATCATCTTTGAAGATAGCACGCGGCGGTGCGGTACAAAGTGATGAGCGATTCGTAAATGTTTAGAGCAAAATAAACTGTCGCCCGAAGTGATACGGCATAATCTAGCCCGCAAGCACGCGGCGAGCGCTTCGCCACGCACCCTCCGCCCCCCGCCGACGTGCCGGCTCTCTCACTCAGTTGTTCCGCGTCCCCGTGACCGCCGCACGTTGCATGCGCAGTGCCAGTGCGTTATCGTAATTTAAAAATGGATCGCCATTACAGTTTTTCAAATTTGGAGTACGTCGCTATGGTGCAACTGTACGCTAGGGCTAATTATAATTCCCACGCTGCCCGGAGACTTTACGCGGAGCTGCATCACCTGGAGTCGCTCCGTTTTCGCGGGATTATTAACCGGTCAATGACCGGTAAAATTAAGACAATCTATTAAAACGTGCTCGATTGTGTTGAACGCGCAACTTCACGCACTTCGAACAATTACTCCGATACCGTGAAGTGTAAGTACCTACCCGTATCTTTGTAAATAACAAAAGTAGGTTAGTTAGTTAAAATCATTGTAAATAAGTTGATTCCAATTTTTTAAATACGCCGTAAATACTTACTTCATTGTCCAATTATTCAGAAAATTATTTTTTGTAAGTTATTCATAAACTTGTTTCTTAGTTTCGTGTTCAGAAAGTTGTAAGTAAAAAAAAAACTGGCCAAGTGCGAGTCGGACTCGCACACGAAGGGTTCCGTACCACAAGGCAAAAACGCCGGTCCTAAGCCCGTAAAAGTATGAAGGGAAAATTGGAATAACTTTTAGATAAGTACCTACCTATTGTATTTCGATAACAAAAGACTACGTAACTACGTAGTATCATATCAGCTGTAGGTAGCGCAAGGCTCAAAGTCACGCGCAGTCGTCCGTTTGCGCTGTAGCTATACAATTGGTTCGAGATCGCGTTCGAGTTTTGTTTTTCACAAATGTAAATCTGCCATTTTTTAATACTTCATGTTTAATTTTTTATAAATCGATTGTACTATCAAGACAAAATCATTACGCTTCGGGAAAACAACCATTAAAATTTCACGCTGTATATTACTGCTATTGAGGGGTTGTACCAAATGTCCTTTGGTCTTATACGACAGATGCGTTCTAAATGGCCTGTTTAGGGATTAATGTCGATTTGTTGGATCTTAAGATTAGTTAAAAAGGTATAATTAAACATAATATAAAAGGTGGGAATTGAAAGTAAACAAATAAATAGCCACAAATATCATGGCACGTTTATTTTTTTCCACTACATGGCGACTTCTAAAAGAATCGTGACTTGTTATTTTGCATTCATATAGTTTCATTTTTTTTATTAGAGCTCTGCAACTGAGCACTAAAGAATAATTTTACAATGTATATTTTTCCATAAAATTAAAATATAAACTCTGTATTTTTATTTTGATCTCAATATAAATCACTATGAACTGAAAAAAATTAAAAGTTTTTGTTAGTTCTCTAATTATAATATTGATTGATGAGACTATAATAAAGAGTACATTTAAAAAATCACATTAAAGCATATATATAATGCTGACTACATAACGCTCTAACAGCCTCTCCCTACCGCTACCACGTTGCACATTGTATACTCAAAGTATCAACAATAAACAATATGAAAGACTCCAGTTCTACAAAACAAACCAATATAATTATAATAATAAATTTATCACAATCATTTCAGACTACAAAAATAACTAAATAATCACCTGTAAAGGAGGCTGTGAGAGCTATAATCACGTGCAATGTCAATGTAGTACACCACAGTTAACAAATCTAACTTATTTAAAATATAAACTAGCCTAAAAATTTTAACAATAAAGACAAAACGGTTGTAGTTAAAATATTGGTCATCAAAACTCTGAAGAGCTATAACTAAATGACCATACAAATTATCATCATGCCATGATGTTTGAATTTTAATAAAAAATTGCACTCAAAGGGATGTAAAATACTCCAAAACTTGGTAAAGTGTGGCTCATAGCCATTTATTTTTTGTTTAGCGTATAATTAGAAATAGTATAAAATCAGTGACTTAGAAATAGCTCTCAGTATATAAAAAAAAGTTAAAATCCTTAGGCTGTACTCTCGTATGATTATAATGTAAGCAACGCAATATGTTGGCAAAGCGGAAGTTCACGTAAATCTAACGATACAATAGAACTAAATATTTATGTACCTTAGACATTATGATTATACAAGGCTCACTGTTATTTCATAAATCTACGATCAAGTTTAATGTAACTGGTCGGCGGCACGCGGCCCCCTAGACTAGTAGTCTGCCTCGACGAGGGAAGTATACGATAAACATTCACGGGTAAGGATATGTACGATTTCTTTAACCAAACTTCAATATAACTGCTACAAGAAACTGGTTGGTCCGTCAACCACAACCACTCTGATGTTAACAACATAATAACAACAACACAATCTAACACTGCCAATATTTCGCGTGAGTATTCTTTTTAACGTTGTGAATTCCTCAGTCTTTTCTACGGTTCAAAAAATAAGTAGACAAAGAGAAAATAATCATACCACCACTTTAGTAATTACGTAAATTCAAGGGTTTCAATATTCACTTCTTAATATAGGTTAACTAACATCGGTATGTAAAATAGTTTCACAATGAAAGCACACAAGTTGCGAGACAAACGTATACTTAGCAGCTCTTGCAAATCAAGGTGCAACCTGTGATCTTCACTGTTTTTTTTTGGGTCCTTATTCATTACGAGACATATTCATCGAGAAAAGTTTTCTCCTTATCAATATAAATATATGAATGATACTCTGTGAAGGATTAAGAAATCAGAGTACATCTCGTAATTAACGAAGGCCGCATGTCCACGGCTCGCCTACTCGCTCGGCTAGGGTGAAGCAACGATAGGATAATGTAATAATAAAGATAAAACAATCATAAAGACAGTGAACATAATATAATAATAACAAAAATATATTACTAATCCTAGAATTCAAAAAGAAACAATCACCCTCGGCGAGATCGGCAAGCTGAGCGACATCAATATAATTATTCATATATGTATTTATCTAGGTCACTATGTTGGTGTTTCTATTTCCATTCATAATATCTATGGATAATATAATTATATTAGGTAATCAGCATTGAAAGGCACCTAATACGTGTTGTCCCTACCAATGCTGTTACATACAAACTATTGATAACTATGGTTTTAAAAATTTCAATGGTGATCATTTTATAATGGTAGCTGAAAGATTTATACTACTCTTTAAACCCAAGTTCTATTTTGTCTAAATAATACTGTTATCAATGGCTTGGTAAGAAACTTACTAAAAACGTTTAAGATTTTATTAATAATTATACGGAAAAGTTTAGATGTTACTCTTAGATTTGTGGGCAACTAAATGCATCCTCATATTATTTTACTTTATCTTAACATACGGTGTACACATTTATTTTAAAATGATAATGAGATATTGGCCTATTTTTTTCGTGTTTCTTTCAAATACAGAACTATCAAAATATAAAAAAATATTGAGGACTATCAAACAACATTCATAATATGTATATATTATTATTATATGTATAGTTATGTACATCTACAAGAATTTTGATCTTTATAGTACCCAAAGTATAGTTCTGCGCTAAGTCTAACATTAATTCCAATTATACTTTCAGTTCGATATTTGGTATGACTGTAGAATGAGACATTCCTACAAATCAAACACTTATTATAATTTTGAATGGATTTCTCCTCGATATACTTGAATAAATAAACACTACCAATATTTATTTACATTTGCTGAACCAGCACATGGACACACACATCATGGAAATAAAATAATGTATCAAAATTAACAACACGGGATGTTGTAAAACAATGGGTATACTATAAATGTCGGTTTAACACTATGTATTACATATTAGAGCTCTTACAATATTTTATTTCCAGTTCTACCCTGACCTGCAGACTTAACTAAACTTACACTACCACATCATTTACAAAGAAATGGCACCAATCTATCTTTGATATCAATAATGGCAAACCATAAGGAACCCCCGCAGCGGACACTTTAGCTGCACGACGCGTGCGCAAGAACTGTCTCAAGGTATTGGAAGACTACTGCACTATACACTATTCTTTATTACTATTATTCGAAAAACAGTAATGAAATAAGTTCTGCCTCTTGCCAAAATACGTTTGTTACTACATAATATATGTATATATATTGCGATATCCTAAATGGGTAAATAATTATATAACAATGTTTATGATGACTACACTTTATATGAACATATAATCTCATCAGAAATTTGAAAAATATAAAATGAAGTTATCAATGGTGTTATGACTGATATTGCCTAATGTCGCTAACCGCTAGAAGGCACACAAAGTTTTAGTAAGAAGCTTCACAAATTATGTTCTCTGTTATGCCGCCCACACACCAGCGCCACTAACAACGTTCACTTATACTGTAAGACACACTAAAGCGTACTCCAGGCGCTGTCCCCACACATTGAACACTGAACATAACTTTATTCTGAACGTAATACTTTAAAAAAATATTGCCAATTTTATGTTGCAACAGGCACTTCTCTGGATTTCTCCAATAAACATCATATTAAAAGTTATTAATTTTGTGAAGCTTTCATATTGCCTCTCAGGACTCTGCTAGTTTATGGGATTATTATTTGTACTTCTTATTTACTATTATTATTATTTTATATGAAACCTGATTTTTATTTAAAGTATTCTTATGGATTTAATCTTGAGGAGTATTATCTAGAGTCCTTCCTATTCTTCAGCGATCAAAATACTTTACCACTTTTTTTTTTATTGGTAACATTTATATATAAAATTACTGAACTTCCATATACACTGACACGTTCTAAGTTAAAGCATCGCAATAAGATATTGTTACATTTCACTACGACTAATGAAGGATGGGTATGACGATGACAAGCGAATGACGAACGTTAAAATTTAGAATTTTTAAGTTGGAGATTTACCATTTACGATTCCAAAATTTATCACTAAGCAAATTAGAATATGAGATCAAAAATTTTAGGCCTACAATCTATCATGATGAGACTTTTAAGTATTGATTTATGAACGCCACCACGGAAATTAATATAATCATGTGATGGTATAGATAAATCACAGTTGTAGGTATAAATCACAATGCATATATTATCATAGGCGGTACCGCTACGTGACTACTTACTACGTCCTCGTCTCTATTGTGATGTCCACCTGGTGTTCTCGAGGGATTCCACAAGCGTAACGAAACCAACTCGATTCCTGCACATTGCCACAGTCCACAGCGCAGCCTTGCTCGCGCTCACACCACGCCCGACGAAATCAACAATGTTTAAATAAATAACTCCAAATATAATAAACAAATAAAAGTGCATGAGTCCATGCTGACGATCCTAGCGAGGAGAGCCGGTCTCCTCTGCTTACATAATTATGAATGATAGCTGCTCTTGTTGATTGCTGCCAAATATATAATATTGCACTCTGGCTGCTTGCTACTCAACCGAGAGCTGAAACAACGTATCGATAACAATTAGAACTTTGTAATTATTCAACTATAATAATAAACGATAAAAATATTACTCAAACACGTACCTAAAATGGTGATCAGTCTGCAAGATGCATCTGACCAGACATCTGGGGCTGGGGTGTAGGGGTGTGCGAGGGAGGGGGCGACGCTAAAATATAAATAATAATATAATTTATTATCGATAAGATCATTTTGATTTAATCCATAATAATACACAATTATGGAACCGGATTGTTTAGCAAATTGACCAACTTTAATTGTCCGTATATTTAAATCGCAACTTTCATTCTTTGTGTCGCGAAAAATTGCTATAACACGGCAAAGCGTTGTGTGTCTATCTGCTAAGACAAACAATAAAATTCCCCGATTGTTCATGCAATGTAGCTATAATACTTACAAATAGACGCAATAGACTGTGGCGACATCGCAGACATTTTGCTGGTATCCTGCATGGACACTTGGGTCCCTTGAGATGTCATGTAACGATTCACCATTGGAACGAAGCTGGAAAGAAATTGGCGTCTATCAATCGCTTCTATGGATCTGATCTGTGAGCAATCATTTCGTTCTAAATGCATTATATTTATGTGCGTTCTATTGTAAGCAGTAAGTATCATACATAAGCACACCTAGACACCTGCAAGGAATAACATCGTAACTCAGTTAAACCATTTATTCTCGCTGCAGCATTAATTTTGTACAGCAAGAATACGATTGTAACACAAAATGTACATCATCTGTACTTTCAAGATCAATAAACAATTTATTTGTTTATTTTATTTATTTATTTACTTATGGCCTAAAACTGAGTTACGAAGTTATTCCTTGCAGGTGTCGATATTATTATATGGGGGTGCTAACTGCTAATCCGTACCTTGGTACCTGATTTGGAATGCGAATGGGACTAATTTGATTTTTTTTTGTAAATAGGGATTTATGTTTCCATTTAAATCTACTTAAAGTAGTCGGATTTTAGGTAAATATGTATAACTTGTTGTGCCTTGAGTATCCTCAGTCTTATGCCATTTCTCATTAATCCGATACCTCCGATGCCATACCTTAAGTCACAAACGCCGGGCGAGTCAAAGTTGCTGTTGTTAGAGTTGTTGGTGTTGGTAGCAACACTGTTGATGGTGCCGATGCTATTCGCCGACACGTTACTGTGGTTCTCGCGGTGGACACGGTTGTGGTGTCTGTGTGAAAAAGGATTTTTTTCAGAGATTTTTTTAAGTACTTAAAAGGTTCTAATGCTCTGGAGAACTCTGAAGTCTGCCCTGTCAGGATTGCAAGGCAAAGACGATTTCTCACATCTCATCCTGCGAGCCTCCTGCATTCAGGAGGATCTTAAAACAAGCTGTACGTGTCATCTACGTAAGTTCGACATGGCAGAAGAGCTCGGTGTTAGTTTGTCTCTGCATCATCCAAATTTGTACCATAAAAAGAATGTGAATTGAGAAAATTAAATTATGATAAAAATTATGCCGGGAGGGGACGCCCTAGGAAGACATATGAGACATATACATTATTGGTGATGTTTTTCAGAGTCAGGTGCGTAGTACTCGCAACTGGCGTGCGTGTATTACCAGATGAATGAACGTAAACGAGGCAAAAGGAGTACGAGTATGTAAGGGTCGTAGCAGGTGGCGTAATGAAGTTTCTGCCTACCCCCATGGGAAGTAGGTGTATCACAATAATTTTAACAGTTTACAATTTTTGTGATTTATGAACAATAACTGTAATATAATATAATATCCTGGGACATTATTCACACACGGTCATCTGTTCCCAAACTAAGCAGAGCTTGTACTATGGAAACCAGATAACTGATATACTACATACACTACTTTTTTTGTAAATACATACTTAAATAGATATAATTACACCCAGACTCAGGACAAACAGACATGTTCAAGCACACAAATGTTTGTCCTGGATGGGAATCGATCCCACGACCTGGGACATGATAGGTGGTATCTTAACCAACCACGCCACCTGGCCTGTCAAAAAAATAATGCCTTCACATAAAGTTAAATTTTCGTTGCAACTTCAATATGTTTATGAAATTTTCAATATTGCTGCTCATTCTGGAATCACCTTAATTTGTACGAGTAAATCTGATATTTGTTTAAGTGGAAAGAAGTGTTTGGTAACAAAGATTATAAAAGCCAATTATTTTTTAAAGAGTAAGTGTAGTTTCTTTCATGCTCATCTTCATAGGAAACGACCAATTGGAGGAACCGTGCACTCTGACGTTTCATATGTGTCCATGTAGGTTTATGTGAAATAAAATCAATTCAATTTGAAAAATGTTAATTACCTTATTAGATAGCTGTCTCTTACGAAGGAGCGTCCGCAGACGCTGCACTCGTAACAGGAGCCGGTGGTGTGCGTGCGAATGTGCAGCGCGAACTGAGACTTGGACGTGAACGACATGGAGCAGCGGTCGCAGTTCAGCGGCTTGTCGGCCACGTGAGACCATCTGGAGGCCATTACAAACACCAGGTTTACATAAACAGTGCTACACTACGGCCGAAATATCTTGGCGAGTCTTAACATAGACACTACGAACTCGCGCATGTTCTCTCACTCACACTCGCCTCATGGTAACCATTTGGCTCCTAAACAATGTTACTGCGCAGCCTTCTGCGCGAAGTTCGGGCTCGACGTGATATTTCGGCCGTAGTGTACAAGGATATTTTGGCGCCTGAAGGACATTGATAGGGGCATTGCTAGTAAACATTTGTTAAACTGTGTCGCAGAAATTGTATTGACAAAACAAGATGGCGACGTTAGTTCCGATTTTGGCCAGGCGCTACAATAACCTTGTGGCGTTGTACATATTTATTACTAGCTTCTGCCCGCGAATTCCTTCTCGAGAAATATTTTGTTCCCCGACCCGACCCACCGCGACGCATGGCATCGCCCGCCCGCGCCGTTTCTTCGTTTTCATTTGGCGTTATTTCCGACTTTTTTCTTTTTGCTCGGCTCCTAAAGGGCGTAGCGTGATGTTAAATAGCCTATAACCTACCTCAAGTATTTGGCTATAAATTGCAAAAATATTTTTTTTAATGCAAGTGGTAGTTCCAGAGATTAGCGCGTTCAAACAAACAAACTCTTCAGCTTAATTATTAGTATATATGTCCTTAAAATATCTCGGTAAACTGCAATAACTTGAATTCAGAAATATAGGCTATTATCGAGTTTGTGGTTCAAAATAAATAAATAAAACTCAATACATGACAAAGTTAAACTTCATTTGTAACCAAATGTACCTTTTTACCTTTTTAGGTCATTTAAAAATTAACTCAAAAATATATAGTTGAAATGGCAATGGAATTTAAATTATAAGTGATTCTGAATTAAAGTACGTATAAAAACCTAATTGGTACTATCGACCAAACGGACGCCTTTACATCTTAAAGTTGCTTTTTGCAAATTTATACTGATTCATTAAAAAAACCCTGCCCCAGTGGTCCTTTGTTTTACTTTGTCATAAGTACAATTGCAGCTTGCAAGCAAAATTATTTGAAAATTGGAAAAGCTTAGCGTTTGTCGTTGGTACTCTCTGGCATTAACGCCACCTAGCAGTGCGTTAAATTCTTAAATGGCGACCCACCTGTGCGCAGTTACGTAGCTCTTCACAGCAAAACGTTTCTGACAAATATCACAAGCATAAGGACGTTCACCTGAAACACGGAAAGTTTTCTGTAAAACAGATACTAACTAGAGTCTATTTTTCAATCTCGGAGACTAATTTGGCAGGTGCAAATATGTCAAACTATGAAATGAAAAAATGATGCATGGAACATTTCAAATGTCAATTTAGTCTCCGAGATTAAAAAAACAGACTCTAAAACAAAACAAATGAAATGAAAGCAATGAATTTTACAAATCTATGAAAGCGAGAATGAAGGCAAATGATGTTAGAAAGACGGCAAGATGCGATTAGAGAGTGATGCAGTCTGAAATTAATGAATGTAAGCCAAGAAATTATAATAAATAACAATACTGAAACTCAAGTGGTGATGCAGCGGATGATTAAAATGATAACTTACAATGAGTTGTCGGTGCCACATCATTAAGTTCAGAATGACAAGTATCTGCCTGTTAAAGCAATCTGCCGTCTTCAAAACGAACCATAGCTATGTTCCAATCTCGTGAATAATTTACTACTTTCTATTACGTAATAGTAAGCTACCAGACGAAAAACATTATTCAAATGTGATAATTACATGCGTCTTTTCATTGCCATCACAAAAGGCATTTGAGTTACTAAACATGCATTAATGTATTAAAGCTTCCTGTATTTTTGTATGTACCCTTCTTGTGTAATATCCAACCTATTTTTTTTTATCGTTACGAAGCTATATTTCTCTAAACGTCCGCCCAACATGCAACGGTTAAGTTAGAGATTTGCCCAACCCTAATAAATTCCCAATTATGTTAGTATTACAATGTTTTTTATCTGTTAAGACACACTAAGCTGCTACCATGAATCATTTGGTTACAGAAAATGATTCATGTAGTACTGTTAAGGTGCTTGTACACAGAGCCGTGTCGCTTTGTTTCAACAAACAGATATCGGTCGCTGTGTACCTACTGAGGTAATGCCGTCTGATCAGCACATAACACCAGCCTGGAACTATTCTAATAAAAGTTATGGTCTTAATAGGCGAACGATATTTGTGTGTCAAAACGACACCAAAAATTGGTGTAGAGCCGGTTGTGTAACCAAAACACGGTTATGGAGGGAACGCGATATAGTCGTACCGGTATGAATTCGCTTGTGAATGTTGAGCGTGGATTTCTGCGTGAAGCGTTTGTAACAGACATCGCACTCGAACGGCCTTTCCCCCGTGTGCGTTCGCATGTGTATCTCCAGGTACGGCTTGCAAGTGAACGCCGCCGGGCACTCCATGCATTGGTACGGACGCCCTTGCACTGACCACCCGCGTACAATATTACTCATTATTCATTTAACACATGATTATTTCGCATGATATACATCATATGAAAATACTCACGATAGGACTTACGATTAATAAGTTATGTGGCACCGACAACTTTGAATTTGAACATAAGAAAATACATTATGGAAGTATGGCACAAATGTTACAGAATAATTGCAGGTGATTATTAATGTTTCAATAAAAAAAATATATATATGTATCAAAAGCGTGCGGTGAGCGTTGTCGACTGACCTGTGTGCGTTCTTTTGTGTATATTGAGTGTAGATTTTTGCGCGAATCTCTTGAGGCATACGTCACACTGGTAGGGGCGCTCGCCGGTGTGTGTGCGGTTGTGGATCTCCAGGTACTGCTTGCACGTGAAGGCTGCCGGACACTGCAGGCACTGGAAGGGCCGCCCCTGCACTGTGGACGAGCGGCACGGTTAGCTCACTGCGGCCCCCCGCCTCCCCGCGTGCACGCACTCTCTAGTAGCCCACATACGTTCATTCCTCCCTAGCGCCGGTGGCTCGCAGGCCGCCCACGTACCTGAGTGCGTCCGCTTGTGGATGTTGAGACTGGACTTCTGCGTGAAGCGCTTCAGGCAGATGTCGCACTGATAGGGCCGCTCGCCGGTGTGCGTGCGCGTGTGTATCTCCAGGTATTGCTTGCAGGTGAAGGCGGCGGGGCACGACAGGCACTGGAACGGTCTGCCCTGGACTGGTGCCCAACACATATATTATAGCGGCGACGAGCCCGCAAGGACGCTAGACGCCCTCGCTCTACGGAGGTCGCGGCGCGGACCGGTCGCCGCTCGCCGCTTACTCCGCTCCAAATCTTTCACTACATTATTTACAGAAAGGCTCGCGATCACTCATGTCGGGATAGATTCGGAGGAGCCGGAGTGCGAGTGGAGAGGCGTGGGCGGGCGGTGCCAGTCCGGCCCGCGGGGTCACCCACCTGTGTGCGTCCTCTTATGTATATTGAGGCTGGACTTCTGCGTGAAGCGCTTCAGACACGCGTCGCACTGATAGGGCCGCTCGCCTGTATGCGTGCGCATGTGAATGTCCAGGTAGGGGCGGCGGGCGAACGCCGCCGGGCATTGCCCGCACGCGAAAGGACGCCCTTGCACTGCGCCGAGTGCACACACAAAAGCGAGTAACGCACGTCGCCGACGCATGGCGTGTGCCTTTGGCCGCCCGCCCACTGCCAATCTCGAGCGCATGGAGCGTCGCACGCGGCGACCGATTCGGCCCCAATTTTGTAATCCCAATTTTGAAAGCCAGCACCGTATTAAGATACGATGTTGGGGCGCCAAGAATGCGTCATTGCGGCGATTGCATTACCGCTTTTGTGAATGAATTAATATCCATGAAGAAATGATAAAAATGATAAATGCTAAAACACCGAGTTGTATGCAGAATGAGAGGAATAAGAGGGGCGAATGACCGGCAGATTATTAATAATATGACAGGCGGGAAATTATCAGTGATTGCAGAAGTACGTAAAGCGCGCATTTGAATGAGTTAAAGAAATCGAGATGTTAGTCGAAAGCAACGAGATGGAAGCTATCAAAAACAGGGAGAGTAAAACAACGGGTTAGGCGGGCAACGGAAAAACAGGAGCGAAGCATGACGCTACATGAAATGACTGCATGACGAGTCGCAAGTTAACGCTAATCGTACCGAAAGGAGTAATACTGCGGATTATAATATATGTGGGCTACTAACCCGTATGTATTTTTTCGTGCAAATTGAGCGCGCACTTCTGCGTGAAGGACTTGAGGCAGACGGTGCACTGGAACGGCCGCTCCCCTGCGCCGCCAACACACGGACACGGGGGGACAGAGAAACAAAACAAAACCACGATGGACAAATAATTCTACTGAGCTCAGTAACCGAATGCCGATTGCTTCCAACTGACTACCATGAGGGAATTTTAACCACCTTATTTGTCCATCAGACATTCTCTCTCCTATAACTTAACGGAAATCATCACAACGTACACATGCTTTACTTAACTGTTTGTGAATAGTTTTTGAGCGTGTGTAACCTAATGTAAGCTTTATACAGACTGAAACCAACAAATGCATCACTTCCAAATCGCTAACCATGTAAATAGGTATGATATACAAAACGAAAATTTATAGAGTCGTAATATTAAGTATATTAGGTCAGGGAGCCCTTAAAACTATTCACAAAACATAGGTGTCAAAGCCACAATTTTATATAATTAAGAACAATGATTTGTAAGAGCTATGCATTGTGGCTTCGAGACCGAACCAAAATAAATGAAATATCAAGGGACCCACCGGTGTGTATACGTTTATGAGTGCCAAGGCTTGACTTCTGAGTGAACCGCTTGTCACAGATGTCGCATTGATAGGGGCGCACTTTGTTGATCAGCGATTGGATGTGCTCCTCTAGAAATACCAACAAAATTCAGCTAAAACAACGGTCCAGCTCGATCCACTGCTAATGTTACTGCCTAGTAACGTGATAATATCAAATTCATTATCTACTTAAGGATTTTAGGGGAAAATGCCTACCAGTGTGTATTTTCCCATGTCGTCCCAGGCTGGACTTCTGAGTGAAGCGCATAAAACAGATGTGGCACTGGTACGGCCGCACTTTCTCTAACAGGGCTCGTCTGTGCTCCTCTATAAGTTATACGAGTTTCGATATAGCATCTCAGCACCCTCTCAAACAATATTTATTTCATTATATTACCTAATATGTTACATTAATGAAACCATTCACACACATTCAGGGGGAGGTAGGCTATCTCTATAACATAATACACGTTAGTACCGTTCTGCCTCAAGGAAAACGTCACGCACAAGTCGGCAGGAGGTATAGGTAGGGACCCACCGGTATGTATTTTTCCGTGCCGGCCCAAACTTGATTTCTGGGTGAATCTCACAAAGCAGACACCGCATTGGTAGGGCCGATCCTTAGCCAGCAGCGCACGTCTGTGTTCCTCTGAACGAAACCATCGAATGAGTCAGAATACGGCTTACATTCAAGTGAACGGGCTTAGAGATGTCGGGGCTTGAGGAGCCGAGAAGAGGTGCGCAGTACTGATACTGCAGCGATACAGTCGGCACGGGTGCTAAAGATATCAACCCACCCGTGTGAATTTTCTTGTGTCGGTTGAGGCTGGAGCTCTGCGTGAACCGCATCTGACAGAGCTCACACTTGTAGGGCCGGTCCTTCACCATCAACGCGCGCATGTGCTCATCTAGAACCCAGGCCACATTCCAACAACACACGCTCGTTTGTCTACACCATGTTAACAAGAACACACAATCGATTTCCCTGTGATAATAACGACACAGTGCGGTATGTGTGTACCGCATCGTATCCATTGTGAGTTCTTTACCTCCCCCTGTTTACCTCACATCAACGAAGCCTTCCTCACGCCCTGATCTTTTTGCGAAAAACAGTATTAGCTCTATTTGCACAACTCAAAAACTATTCACATGTCGTATGTTAAGCATATGTATTGTCAACTATTTCAGCGAATTGTGTGTCGCACCAGTGTCCTACTTGGCTATAAGTATGTATTTTAGTACGTGTTCATTAGATTCAATATGATAAGTATAATGGATGGTATATAAACAATATTGTATAATATAGGTGTCTGAATAAAAGTTGTAAAAAGCTCCGTCCAGAGGCCGCGTGCTTATAATTAAGTATAAATAAGCACCAAGAAATAAAAGAAAAATATAGTACTTTAGGTAATTTAATACCCAATGAAGTACACATAATGGAAGAAAGACGACATTTTCATCTAATATGGGTAGGTAGGTATATAAGGGTCAGTGGGGAGACACCGGATAGTTATTTAAGTTCTACGAACTTGAGCAATTTTTATGAGGAGCGGCATCACTATCTACTTACATACATAATATATGAACAAAGAAATATTATTTGTGCATGGAAAATATAATAGTATGCTTTCCTAGCAAAACGTAGGTAGATATATAGATAAATACGTAGCACATCTAGCGCAAATAAAATAATAGGTATGAGTATAAACAAGAAAAAGACAATACATATAAAATACAAAATAGCTCGTTTATCAGGGCGTCAAAACAGGATATTTAAGCCATAATCAACAACAGGTAGCCAATGGAAATTTTAAAACAATAACACAAAATAATTTTAAATATTTCGGTTTCGCGGAAACAGGAGGAGGTCAACTTGAAAATAATTATAAGAATCCAATTTGTTTTATAATAATTTTTGAACAATCCCCTCATGGTACAATCTAAAATGGGAATTTATTATTGAGATTTTCCAGTTCAGTATATGTAAAATGTAACTTCCATATAGATCTCCTAATACCTCCATCCTAAAATCAGTGTTTAAACATTCATCCCTATAAATATTTAAAAAAAAATCTCAGTTTGCGGGGGAATCTTTTCAGTGATTACAAAAATGCAAATACAAAAACTTAACATGTCCTTTTTTTTTGGTGCAAATTGCATAGTCTTTTAAATTACTGGCAGATAAAAAAAATAATATGGAAATTACATTAAATTGCATTCAATAATAATGCTGAAATTATCAGCCATCGTTTTAAGATATTACAACAATTATATCAGCTATCAGATAAATCAATATTTTTCAAGCGATCAATTTGTTCACTGCACAAAATGCGATTAATTAAGATTTTTATGCGAGCATTGAGCATTGGCATTAAACATTTAGTGTTTGAAAAATATTATTTTATGCAGGCGAACGAAAAACAGAACAGTTAAACATTAGTGTAAAGAATTTATATTTTGCAAAATTCTGTTTTTCGAATGCCTGTAAACAACATCGAGATGCTTCAAATGCAACAAGTCCATGTTAGGGTTAGTTTACACTGACCTGTGTGAACACGTTTGTGCGTATTGAGACTGGACTTCTGCGTGAATCGCTTGAGGCAGAGGTCGCACTGGAAGGGGCGTTCTCCTGTGTGTGTGCGCATGTGCACCTCTAGGTACGGTTTGCGGCAGAAAGCTGCGTCGCACACCTAAGTACGTCAGCGAAGAAAACAAATGTTCAGTGCCTTGGTATATTTGCTGCAAGAAATTCGGGCGGTTTCGCCAAAAGATTTTTTTTTTTGTGGATGGGAAATCATCAAATAACTTCTCCCGCTCTGGGTGGAGCGGAAGGGCGTGTCAGACTTTTACTGACTAAAACCCACCCGTGTTCCTTCAGTTGCCTATGCCAGGGCCACGGTATCTTTTTCAAACAACCCGCGACCCCAGCGGCATTCCTTTATAGGCCTGAATCTTGAATCTCGTAAGATAACCATTCATACAAACACAATTATTAACAGACAAGTGTTATTATAATTTAAATGACTTTTTGAATGACACTATTTGACATTTTTAAAATTATTTTTTATTTTATTTTTCTTTGTTGTTCTTTATTAATAGCGATATTATGATTTATCAGCCCAAATTAAACAGATTTGTGATTTTTTCTCTATGCATTTTTACTTCGAGCCGAATCACATCCAGTCTCACGTGAGGGTCGTGTTAAAAAACGCTCTCGTAATCAAGGACCTCGTAATAATTGTGAACTGGACCAATTGAGAATTGGACAGTTGGACGTTATGCGAATAATGCGGGAGATATTGGAATGTGTTTGGATGGCGAAAGTGGACTGGTTACCTAGAACTATGAAAGGACTATGGCCCCTGCCTGATCAATGTGTTAATTATACTTACACGGAAAAAATGGCAGCGGGATACTTGCACACTCAATAATGGGCCCCCGGAAACTGTCGCTACCACTTAGTGACGTAGCGACAAGGGGCAACATATCCTGAGGTGCTTGTGGAGTGGAGAGGTATTCCACGACTATCAGGACAATCCCAGAGACCGAAGATGGTCAAGACCCCTACCAGCTCTTACTGGAATACTTCCTTCCTCCGAGCATGTTTGCTCTTGCGAATCTCCACTCAAGCCAGCCAGTAAAGGCAAGAATGAGATGGGAGCTCTGTTCCTCGTCAGTGTTCATTCCAGCCAGTAAATAAAGGCAAGCAAGAGAAGAGGAACAAGACCGGGAGATAGGGTCCGTGGAGTCGCTATTGCCCAACAGCTCGCCTAATGTTGCCCTGCGGGGTTCTGTATCTTTCTTGGTCTGGCTCCTCATCCTATATGACCTGTTCCGGCACAGACGTAGAGTTTGGAACGCGCTAGCCATGACGTCAACGTAGAGATATGGCGGTTTATTATTATTATTTCACATAAACCTACTTGGGCACGAAGATATGAAACGTCAGAAGCTCGGTGCACGGTTCCAATTTTAGCCAGCAAGAAACTCCACGGTATCTCATATGGCTTATTATATCTAGTAGGTTAGCTAGGACTCCTTCTAAAATAATCCTAGCTAATCATGGGGACAATATGTAGGTACACCTTTAATATACACATATACTTACAGTGCACTGAAAAGGTTTGTTTCCTGAGTGAAGCTTCATGTGGACATAGTAAGAGGAAGCAGACGACAGAACTTTGCCACAGACCTGAAAGAAGAGATTTTGAAAATGGTAAGTTTTTACGCCTTCTTAAAAAGGCACGCTTACTACTAGTACGTCGTACTTAAGACTTCCTTTCCCCGGTAACTGATAATGCGTGGTTTATTAATACTATTAGCACAGTTCACCATCTTGCAATTCGAGCGTTTTGAATTTAAATGCAGTCAACTGTTTTACATTTATGTTCGGATCTTTTCAATTTGTGCTTTTTGCGGAAAAGGATAAGGATGCCTTTGCCCTGCAGTGGGATAACACAGGCTGAATTATTATCATTATTATTATGTTATTATTGTGTATATGAAGATTTTAAGATTAGTAATTAAGAAGATTATGAGGTTACATAGATAAATGGGGCTGATGCAGATTAAGTAACTACACTACGGCCGATTTATCATGGCAGGTCCGCACATAGGCACTAAGCAGTTTCACGCATGTTCTATCACTCACACTCGCCTCATGCCATTTGATTCCTAAAAAATCTTACTGCGCAGCCTTCTGCGCGAAGTTCGGACCTGCCAAGATAAATTATCCGTACTGTACCTATAAAGAGATGATAGGACGACCGTTTGAAAATGGATGGCCCAACATGGCAATGTTGAGACATCGCGATTTCTCTCTCATATCTTGCGAGATATGCATAATCAGCCTTTAATGTCTCCACTGCTGGGACACAGGCCTCCTCTTTCTGTGAGAGGGACTGGGTCGTTATCCATCACGCGGGCGCAGTGCAGGTTGGTGGATATCACGTCTTCGAATTTTTGGTTCTAGCACATGCCGGTTTCCTCATGTTTTTGTCCTTCGCCGTTTTGAGAGCAGTGGTGATGAAATTCTTGGCTTCGAACCCATAAGTCATGGCCGTTACCACTGGGCCACCACTGCTTATCTCGCGAGATATGAGAGATCAATCTGTTAATAGCCAGTATTTTTAAACGATCCTAGCTCACCTTACAGGCCTGAGGTTTAGAACGTGGTGTCGACTGACCCCCATTTGACACTTCCATTTTAGTTTGAACAGATCCCATGTCCACTCCCATGCCCTGTTAAAACGGTTGCATAGATGTTTTATTTGTAAAATATTGGTTAGAATATCGAAACGTGTCGTGGAATAGAATATTATAGTCTAACCTGAGAACATTGTCGTCCATCCATATCCATGTCAACTCCTTCATCTTCCATTCCTTTGAAGCTCAGCTGAAAATAAAAAAAGAAACGTTCGGAAGTGAGCTTCTTGGCTGGCTTTTCGATTTAAACAAGTTTGGCGAACTATCCGTCTGGTAAGCACATTCATTAGTAACTCTTTTTGATCTGGACTTGGTCTGTAGCAGCGGGGAATGTGTCCTTCAGATGCCCGGTGTTTAGTAAGTAGTATACGGAATGTTATGCTATGGAACTACTTGGCGGGACTTCAGCAGTTTACCTGCTCTTATCCACCAAGCGCTGTTACTAGGCTGACAAAGCCAAGTAACTGCGCTTGGTGGGGTGTTTACATGAGGGGTTGACCTTACAAGCCTTGTTTTCTTCCTTTAAAGTTAAACTCACCTCGTCATCTTGTTGCTGCATTTCTTGTTGTTGTTGGTGTTGTTCCATGAGATCGTGCTGATGTTGTACTTGCTGTTGTACTATGAGGCTGTCTTTAGAATCCTCTTGGTGTGTCTGGTGATGTTGGTTCATGTTGATGATGGATGCATGGCTTGAATCTGACCGTATTATTGTTGGGGGACCGGAGTGTACGTGTGGATGAGATGTGTAGAAACTGCAACGCAACACAATGCTTTTTTAATATCCATCTTATAAATTACTTACTTACGTGTTTAGCAGATTTTTGCTTGTTATTTTTGGTATTTTAGTACATGTTGGTAATCAAAACATAACTATAGTGAACCTAAAAGATTCCAAAGATTTTTGGTTACACAGTTCACCCACATTGCAAAGTTGCACCTCAATATTTTGATAGGAGGTGAGCCTTTTATTTTTGTACATTTGGTTAGCCCGCATTGTTCTACTTCGAAATTGTATTGGGTCAAATGCTCATCACAAGTATTGAAGAACCACGATTGTAAAGATCTCGAAGAGATACCTACAAATCCAATTATGATTGGTGAGGCCACCTCTCAACTTAAGGAGAGTCTTACCTCATGGGTTCAGCCTTGATCTGCTGTTCGAACATGGAGATAGTGGCGAGTAGGTCGCCAGGGGGTGGCACGGGGACCCCCACGCCCCGTGCCACTCCCCCGACGCCTACGCCCCAGTGTGCTGGGAAACTAATGGCGACCTCTTTGCTCCCCCATTTTCAATTTCTGCCACCTGAAAAGAACTTCATGTCAAATTGCTATCAAAACTGCACTTAGCCTACCTGAAAAGAAAATTACGACGCGTAGTAGCTTTATTTACCTTTTGTAAGAACAAGGGTAGTATCTGGTTTACAGTAGTATCAAAGAGTGACTGAATCGAATTATGGTGTGTATTGTTGCGTGTTTGTCAATACCTACAGCAAAAATTCGAATAACAAACTGTTACCGGTGCAACGACGAAAAATTTAGGGTAGGAACCTTACCTGTACGTAAGAGATAAAACTTAGGCCTAAGAACTGGTACAGGAATCCCTTACCTACTTTAAAAAAAAGATAGACTAGCGGCTGGAGAGTGGCAAGACACTTCCAGCTCCACCACATTTCTCATTGAAAATCGAGTAGGTAGGTGCAAAAAGTATTTCATGTGTAAAAGGTACACCTAAAAGGAAAACAAAAACTGACGAAGATATCCTAATTCAAGTAAAGGCTTGACTTTGTTTAAAGGTATCTAAGAGGTAAACATAAGTCAAAGATGCTAGGATTTGATGATGATGCCAAAGCTTTGTCAAAGAGGTCTGAATGTTCTTCATTTTTCTAGGGTAATAAAGATTCAGGTGGCGGTGGATGTGTACAAGACCGGTCTAGCAAGTGTTAGGACAGCCTGGGTTTCATACGAACCACTTTCAGAAAATGGATCATGAAACGCAACATTTTTCGGCTAAGTTATGTTATGAGTCAGATTTCCTTATAAATAAAAAGGCTTTTTTCGCAATGAGTACCTACTTAATTAATCATTTGTGTCAAATGAAGCTTTTATCTTTTACTTGTGCTATTAAATCAGTGTACAGTGGTTTTTATGAATACTTACCAAAAATATGATAAAGATTTAGTTATAGGTAGGTAAGTACCTACTTTAACTGAACGACACTTACCGACAATTTTACTGAGGGAGACATTGGCGCCGATTCCATTGTTTACAAACTAAACATAATTTAATTTCAGTGCATATTTCTATTTCATTAAGAAAATGACAGACGATAAATATTAATTTAGTCCTGTCAAATTAAGATACACCCTATACAAGTTTAGATGTGATTAAAAAATTGGCTACTAAAAATACGTCAATTTACGTCAGGCGTTGACTAATTTGACAGGACGAAACTAATATTTATCTTCTGTCCTTTTCTTAATGAAATAGAAAGAAAAAGATGCACTGAACTTAAATTTAGTTTAGTTTGTGAACAAGAGGATCGGCGCCAATGCTTCATAAAACTGATTGGTAGGAACAATATTCAAGGAGTAAATTTCAGGGGAGGACAGTTGGTACTATCATACTACAAGGCACTTAGGTATATTAAGTAGGTAAGCGGTCTATGGTAATTTTTCAATTTATAATCAGTGCTGGTCAGCAAGTAGGAATTATACATGCCCACCTATTTTACAAATAAAATTAAAACCATTTGAGCAAAAGAAATATAATAATAACCTAATGAAATAAAAAGCTTAGTTTAGCATGAAATAAAAATATAATTAAAACAAAAATGATTACAAAATCAGGTGGTTACAAATTAACAGAGGCAGATACAGGGCAACAAAAAATTACAAAGTTACGAATACATAAACGCATAAAAATATTAGGCAGACACAAAGTGTAATATGGTTAAACAGATAATTCCAAACAATAACAAAATAGATTAGAAATTACATTACATTGCTGTTTTATTTATAATGTTAGGCCGTTGACTGAACACAGTAGATATATAGGTGCATAAAAAGCCGGAGATATTGTATGTATGCGAAACGCAATATATAGGTGGTTATATACTTAGGCATGTATACGAATATAATAGCGTACACTCACACAAGGGCGCTTACTTTAGCATACATATTTGTGTAGCATATTTTACGCAGATGTGTATGTGAACTTGTTCACATAAACAGCGGCAGCTCTAATCGGAAGATATACGAAAGTGTAAACAAGAAAACATAATGGAAACAGCTAAAATGTCTAACACAATATTAAATGGCGGAAGCTCACCGACCAACTGTCTCCACCCAGCCTCCCCCCCGGCCATCAATAAAATGGCCAATTCGTTATTGAATTTTGTCCCCAACTTTCAAGCCGAGGCTGCGCGACGCCGGTTGTCATACGACAAGTAATTTAGTAACCAATACCTACAAGTCTAATGTAAACAAAACGGGTTTCTAATACTTTACAACGTTTCGGTGAAAGTTATGTCATATTATCCCGAGCTAAATCTACAGAAAGTACTTTGTGATAATACTCTTTAGTTACCTACTACTTATCTGTAAACATAAACATCGTTTGTAAATGAGACTTGTAGCTATTGGAAATACAACGACCTTTTATAATGTATGGAGGGAATGAGATACAAATTTATTATTATTTCTTTTTTATGCAAAATGTTAGGTTTCATCGCGCTTATGTTATTTTATCATTATATATGTATAGCAAAAGTTATATTCTACTCACATAAGTAAAGAAACACCTAAATATAGTAGTGTATACAGAATCACATAAATTATATCACTAATTACACAATTTCGTTAAGATTGGCCATTCGAATTATGTTTTTCTTAGACACCGACATAAAATGGCTGCTACCTCATTGTTCTGCGCGTTCGTTCGTGCGCATAGAAGCCGTGAACGCTTGGGGGACGACTTCTCCGCCAATTAAAATTATGGCGCGAAATTTAAGGCATCGTAAACTACACTTAAATGTTTTCATTAGTGGTACTTATGTGTCAATTCCAATACACCACAATTGTATAACAAAAAACAAATGATGTTATGGAAAGAACGGCGAAGGCAGGAACATACACAATACTATTACATTCATATTTATTATCTGAATTATCGGTATTCAGCGGAGGAGAAAATGTTTTCCTTTGTTGATGGCGAATGCCTTCTAAATGTTGATTTAATTGATTCTCCGAGTTTGTGTATTTATGGCATATTGAGCAATAATATTTCTCATACTTTTTATTAGCAACTTTAGATTTTCGCGTTTCCTCCGTCATATTAAAACAGTTCGCCTTATCTATAGATAGATATCTATTTATGATTGCAATTTATTGATTATTAGATTCTATTGGAGAACTAGGCCACTTCGTCAATCAATAATATCCACAATCCACAACGACACTATGAGAAGTAATGGATCTCGATCTCGTGAATACGGAAGTACCTACTTATTCTATTGTCGAAAGTATGATAAATTGATAAAGGCAGGAATAGAAACTCATTTAAATTGCTACGAAATTTAACGCAGGATAGCAAAGTTAAAAATTGTAATTTATAAATTGATACATTATGAAGTAGCTTTGCTATTTTAGAAATAATTTTAAAATGCTGTCACCGGAAGTTCGTAAATTATTATTTTACCTAATAAAGCATCATCATTTGTTATCATAGATACTGTATAAAGAATAGTAAGTACATTGGTTTACCAAGGGTTTAATATTATTCTACGCAAGAATATAATAAATGCAATGCTACTCTTATATTTTTTTGTGCAGAAGCCCCGAGATACAAAGGATCATGGGATCATATAATTATTGTGCATGACAATAGACATTATTATTTCACTCTCCCCGTTTTTTTCATAAATAGGTCATGGTGCATGAAGTTGGAGCCACTGGCTAACCTTAAGGGGAAGCGTCAGAGTAGCCCGCGAAATTCAAATCTTACGTTTTTTGCAATTTGCAAGTCAGTATTAAGTTGTATGTTAATTAAATAAAAAATGATCTGCGGCCGTAACAAATATGTATCTACAAAATTATAATCATTAGAATCAGTAATACAACACCTTAAGTTATAGTGCGCGCGGAACTAGTTGGCCACGCCTTAGGTATGTGAGCGCCGAGCGGTGGGACGGAGAGGCGGGGGCGCTTGCTGTAATTACTCAGTGCGGCGCCGTACTTCGCGACGGCAACATGCGTTGAAAGTTCCGGCTAGTTTAAACAAAACGCACATGAGATTGCAATAGCGAGATGAGTCCGCCGATAAAAAGACAATCTAAGGAAATTATATTTAAAGTGCATAACTTATAATACGGACTCATCTCGCTATTGCAATCTCATGTGCGTTTTAAAAAAAACGGAAAGCCGATGTCATTAGTTTAGAATATAAAACTGATGCGAATATACATAAATTAGTAGCAGATGCATCAGGGATATCAGAACGAAGTGTAAGGAGAGTGATTGCTGAAAGTAAAACTTCCTTGCAAAATACAGGGGAAGCAAAATTTAGTTCTCTGCGGAGACCAAAAGAAATAAAAAAGAAAATACAATACAAGTTGATGATTTTGATTTAGGAGTGATAAGAAGAAAAATAAATCAGTTTTATACGGTAGAGAAAAAAAATCCAAGTCTACGAAAACTAAATGCTGTGTTAAAAGAGGATAATATTTTAGATTGCGGATTAACTTTTTTTAAGAGAACTTTTGCACAAACTGGGATATTCATTTAAAAAATGTAAATCGAAGAGATCCCTTTTAATAGAGATACCTAACATTGTTGAATGGCGAGTGAAATATTTGAGGGCCATAAGAAAATTCAGAGAAGACAAACGAAATATATTCTTTTTGGACGAAACTTACGTTAACCAAAATCACAATGTCCAAAAATATGGGCAATCTTCGTCGGAGCCTAGAATTTATACAGCTATAGGCAAATGAAGGCGTTTAATAATAGTTCACGCTGGTAGCCGGAACGGGCTAGTTGACGATGCTTTGCTAATTTTTAAATCAGATTCAAAATCGGGGGATTATCATGGAGACATGAACTCTACTTACAACTGGGTTGATCGAAAATTAATACTTAAACTTTCACCTAACTCGGTCATAGTTATGGATAATGCTGCCTATCATTGTGTGCATGTTGAGAAGAAACCGACTATGTTCAGTTTGAAAATTAGTATATATATATCGATACTGGAAATATGAAATAACGTAAGGGACAAAACTAAGGTTTTCAGGAGAGCAAAAATAAGATATTTTTCTTACAAAACTGGCTATAATTTTTTAACTATATGTTTTATGTAAAAAGTGTCTAGGACAAAGTTTCTTAGATTTCTTCATTCTTTGCAGCTAAACTAGTTAAAAATCAATAAAGCCTACAGTTTCAGAGATAGCATGTCCCTTACGTTAAATAATAATGAATACGAGTGATATACGTTTACAAAATTTTAGATGTAAATAAACGGCATTGATGTATGGGACACTTAAGGAAATAAACATTTAGAGTTTTTCAAAGTAAGGGTCTCTTAATGGTACACTCTATATTGTTAATGCTGCTAACACATATAAAAAATAGAATTTTATACATTCGTGACCTACTATGCCTATGTAATACAATTTAAAACTACTTGCCGACTCATAGGGATAAAAAATAAACGAATAAAATTGATTAAAACTTTTATTTGTGCTCACTAATCCTCTTTTATAAACGCAATGTAGGTACTCTCAAAAATTATGTTTAGTATAACATTATTAAATTCTGTTTTAAATTACAGTAAAAAAATAGCTATTTTGGCAGCTTACGAAAATTAGACTCATTTTCCCAAAAGAAAAATAAATTTTACTTAAAAAATAAACAAAATCAACAAATCAGTCTTCTTATGTAAATAGTAATCATTAAACATAAAAAAAAAAAACAAATTAACTTCTTCCTTAATAGAAAGCCTACAGTTAAATTGAAAAAGTCTCAAAAATTAGTCATTATCTTTATCAGTCTCATCATCGTCGGTGTCATTGAGCCTATCTTTAATTATACTCTTATTAGGATGATTCAAATATTCATTGTGAAACCTATTTGGAATTATAACATAATTTTTTGAGATCTTTAAACTTTGGAAATGAAATTGGCAGTCTTTCCTTATACAGAAATGGTAAGCTGTCTATGGGCACAGCTAGATTTCTGGTACTTTCTAATTCGGATTAATCATTCTTTGCCAGGCCCTTGCCCTTTCCTTTACCCTTCACTGTCCTTCTTCCAGTTTGCATTTCTTTGCAGAGTTCTATTTTGTGAGTAGTGCCATCCTCTAACATCGTATAGGTACTCGTATTTTACTTCCACTATCTAAAGATAGTTCGATTTTTGAAATGTACATATTCGAATTTTCTTGAAATGCAGGTCTTTGTTTTTGAGAGTACCAGGAGTAAAAACTGATTCAGCAAAATCATTGAAATCAAAGAAATCCTGATGTCCTAACACATTCACTCGATAAGCATGAGGTCTTTTTCTGGCTGATTCCATAAATGATGGCCACGGGGAAGCTCCCCAAACAATCAGTTTTTTAACCTCCCTTTCAATGATAGCATGCATGCTATCTAATGGCATGTATCATCCCTGGAATCAAGTTCCTTAAGGTAGTGAAACAGACATGTTGCAATTTCACAGCTTCCACGTTTGCCATCTGCTTCTCCCCATGTGTAGCAATAACCGTTCGGTATTCTGCTTTCGTATACAGTCAATCTGCCTACCCTTTTCCCAACTATGTTGAGTTCGGCTTCCAGTCTAACCGGATGCAGCTGAATACCAGTATTTTACATGGAGCGGCTGCCTATCTGACCTCCACAACCCAGTTTACTGGGTAATACGATACCCCTTGGTAAGACTGGCTGTCAGACTTTCGGGCTTCTGACGACCCGTAACGACTGTCAAAGATCCTCGAATGACGGTCGGGACCAACGGCTTAACGTGCTTTCCGAGGCACGGAGGAGTCTCGGTATGAAAAGATGGTCACCCATCCACAGACCAACCTCGGCAAGCGTAGCTTAACCTGATGGATCGACCCGTGCGGCTGTTACTACTTAGCCACGAGCTCAAAATTATAAACAGCATACTTTCTCGGGTAGTACAACATCATATTTTCACCGTAAGGTGTTCCCAAAAATTCTTCTTTTTCTAACCAAAGGTCTGAGCTTCCTGAAGAAAAATCATATTTTCCTTCGTCAAGTTTAAAATCCATGCATGATTTTGTAAATTTTGATGTCTCACGACGTTTTTGCTGCTGCGACGTTTTGACTGCGCAAACAAAATCACACACAAAATCCGTATTGCTATCTAGCTCAGACAAGTTGCACCGTTTTGCGTGTGTGACAGAGACGCATAATAATATTCATTATGATAAATTTTGAGGAATTGTACGGATCACGCAATCCAGTATGATGTAAAGGACAGATCAATTTATTTTCGATGCTGACAAATTAACGTAAGGGTCAATATAATTATGATAACTGAGTCACAATTTAATGTAAGGGACATTGTATTTGTACCTTCTCTGGGAACACTAATGTATAAGACAATAATAAAACATCTCAAATTATGGAATAACTTATGTGACCTGTTGTAAAATGTACTCGATTTTTATTTAATGTAAATACCAAATACTGTGAGTAAAGAGACTTACATTAGTTTTTATAAAAATATTAATTTAAATGTCATATACAGCCAGTTTCTAGAAAAAAAATGGTCTAGGCCTACGGAAAATATGTGATGTAAAGGACATTTTTTTTAAGATATCAAGATTTTAAATATACCAATCGATAGAACAAAAAATTCCGAATCCAACGATATATATAACTCATTTTCGACAAAATGTCCCTTACGTTATTTCATATTTCCAGTATCGATATATAAAATCATAACGTGCCATTTTCTCCCACGATGATCAAAGCCGAACTCTTGAGGTTGATTAACACGACCCAATCAGAAAAAATATACACGATTGATGAACTTCTGAAAGCTGCAGGTCATACTGAGACTACCTCCATATCATCCAGACCTCAACCCGATCGAGCTTGTGTGGGCAAATATTAAAAATTGCCTGGCCAGAGATCACATTAATGCTACTTACATTGGACGAGAAAATTACATTACTAACAAGGCTTTTATCCGAATTCTCTGCCGAACAATGGCAAAAATGCGATGATCACGTACAAAAAAACGAACAAGAATACTGGAATCATGATATGAGATTTGATACTATGATGGACGAAATCATTATAAACTTACAAGATGATTCTGAATCAAGTTCAGAGAGTTCAGAATCAAGTGCTTCAGACGATATTTCAGAGTAATTTCATATAAGTATATATTAATTAAATAATTTCATATCATTAAAATATGTCAGAATAATTTCATATACTTAATTTGTTTTTGGTTTATTTTACTTATAATTAGATAGGTACAATATAAACTTGTAAAAGTTCAATTGTTTTTTATTTATTCTTTTCAATAATTGAACAATTATTGTTCACGATATCTCGAGATTGGTCATCACTGTCTAATCTCATGTGCGTTGCGAGCAGTAGGCAACCCGCCCCCTCACCCCTGTCGCCACCTAAGGCGCGGCCTACTAGTTCCGCGCGCACTATAGTATAATCCTGAAATGTCAAGATATCATGAAATAGTCATTCATTAGGCTTACCTGGCATTAAAGAGTTGTATTGATCACTTTAATGATTATAATTATGTAAATAGATGCTTGTTACGGCCGCAAATTATATTTTGATCAACGTACAATATAATACCGACTTGTAAATTGCAAAAAACGAAAGAAAATTTGAATTTCGCGGGCTATCTTGACGCTTTCGCCTTAACCTGCGACCATAGATAAAACCCATCATTATGAGGAATTTTATATTTGACATTCTATTTTTATTATAAAATTATTCGTATCTCTGTTAATTAGTAATATATTGACATTAGCTGGTTGTTATGTACTGGTTTTGTTTCTATTTTCTCTTATTACTTTCTGGCGAAAGCGTTAGGGCAGCCCGCGAAATTCTAATTTTGTTACGTTTTTTGCAATTTACAAGTCAGTATTAGGTTGTACGTTGATCAAAATATAATTCGCGGCCGTAACAAGTATGCATTTACATAATTATAATCATTAAAGTGACAAATACAACTCGGACCAAGTAATCATAATGAATGACCATTACATGAAATCTTGACATTTGAGGATTATATTAACTCCAGGAGTTGTATTACTGATTCTAATGATTATAATTCTGTAAATACATATTTGTTACGGCCGCGAATCATATTTTATTTAATGAACTTTTGATCACCTTATCTCGCCTAGAACTTTCAACTCCGCCTCTATATCAGAGAAATCATAACATTGTTTACCCCGCAAATGTGGTTTCAGGGCTCTAAACAAATGATAGTCTGATGGGGCGGGGTCTGGGGAATAAGGTGGGTGGGATATCGTCTCCCAGCCCAAGTTCTCCAACTGTTGGCGAACGGCAGATGCGACATGAGGTCGAGCGTTATCGTGTAGTAAAACTACATTTACTCGTCTTCGTCGTTTTTTCTTGATAGCAGCAGATAGTTTGGTGAGCTGGGTTGAATATTTGTCAGCGTTTACAATTTAATTGTGTAATAGTTCATAAAACACAATACAAAGATGTAACCAAACGAAAGGTAGCTCCTAGAAATAAGGATAAATTTAAACATGAGCTCTGCTTACCGCAATGCAGGCTCGAATTGTATAAAAGGAACTCGTACATAAATGCTGTGAAGGTGTATAACAAATTACCGGACGCCTTTAAAAATCTACCTTTGACCAGGTTTAAAAAAAAGGTAACGCAATGGTTAAAAGAAAAATGCTTTTACGATCTCAGTGAATACATGTCAGATCGCGGAGAATGACACTATAATAATAATATATATATAAATAATTAATTAATTAAAATTTGCACTCTGACATGATAATAGTTGTGACATTTATTATTTACATATTGTTAATCTGACATTATATTAAACTATCCCTTGAACTGACCTAGGTATGTTTGACATGTAAAATTCTAATGCATGAGTTCTGATTTGGTGTGGCTGTGTACTTGTATTTTTATTTATAATTTAATTAAAATAGCAACATCGTGCTCCACACTAGCGACGAAATTAAATATTTGCACACCATAGGATAATGGTAGAATGTAAAGGGGCCACTATTTTTAAGATCATACATTGTATACCTACATTCTAGCAAATAAATTAATTTGAATTTGAACAGCATGCCTTGCGCGTCCCAGAAACAGCAAGCAGAACTTTTAAGCGGTTCTTTTGACTCGGCTTCGGTTGAGTTGGTGGCGTTTCTTCTGGAGGCAGCCAAAAAGCACGACGTGTATCGTTCTCGTAATGAATCCATGATTCATCTCCAGTAACCAAATCACACAAAAACTCTTTACGTCGGGGTCGCAGCAAAAGTGATTGAAAGATAGCGGCACGGACTGCATGACTGGCTTCTGTAAAGATGTGCGGTACCCACCGAGCCAAAAGTTTTCGATACCCAAGCTCATGCAGATGGTTTTCCACGGTGTGGTGACTGCAGTTAATTGCTTCCGCTAATTCACGAGTGGTAGCCGGATTCCACTGCAGTTCGCGGCATAAATCGTTATCATTCACTGCGGGTGGTCGTCCAGAGCGTGGCAGACCTTCAAGGCTCTTGTCTCCAGATTTAAAACGGTCAAATCATCGGAACACCGTCGCATGGCTTGCACTTCTAGCGCCCAATGCAGTGTTTATATTGTCAGCCGCAGCTCGCGCACTTTGGCCTAACAAGTACTCGTAAAAGAATAGTGTTCGAACTTGTCGCTCGTCCATTTCCCTTCAAACTGACTAAACCATTGACCATTGCGTGATGTCGCTACACCCTCGTAAGGGGGTGTCGCGCGCAGTCTCGGGGCATGGCTCACCGGCCCCGGAAGCTAGGTATACGGTGGCCCTTAAGTACGGGCCCCTCGTCCGGTTTGCCACTGGCGAGTAGATGGTTGAGCGTGCGGCATACACGCCCATGTAGGAAGTTTCTGAAATTTGTGTCTGTAGGCACGCCACAACGTTGATGCCGAACGCCGATTTCTTCACCGTATCACGGCGGTCGGCCCTTACTGGGTGAGACCCTCACCAACATGAGGGGACCGACTAGCGACAGTGATATGGCGTCGACGTTCCTACAGATAGAGTGTGTGGTCCCCCCTACACTGTTTTCAGAGCAAGCGATCCTGAAATTTTGCATATACGTTGTCAGGCGTACAGAAACGGACATAGGGTACGTTTCATCCTGAAATAAAGTACTTTCGCGAGGAAAACAACAATAACTTTCTTATGATAATAGATGGCAAAAAGTGTCTTTCGAATCATGATTGAATTATATTGTATTTTTATAGAAACTTTAGTAGTGTGTTACGAGTTTTTTATTTTATTTAAATCTCCGTACCTTGGTATATTTTGTGAGTCTTGAGTGTCGATCGACCGGTTTTTCATCCTCCTAACTAATCCGTACTAATATTATTAATTCGAAAGTCTGTCTGGCTGTCTGTCCGTATGTTATCTTTTCACGCCTAAACTACTGAACGGATTTCGATAAAATTTGGCAAAGCTATATATGGCATCCTGGAGAAGGACATAGACTACTTTTTGTCTCAAAAATAACAGGGGGTGATATAGGGGATGAAAGTTTGTATGGGAAACCCAGCATTTCTTAAGTTAGGGATTTGAAAATTCAAATTTATGCTTTGGTAGGAAATAAATATTATGCGGTTCACCGTTTTTGAAAAATTACCCTCTAAGGGGGTCAAATGGGGGTTGATTTTAAAATTCACAAATAATATATCATTTTTTGTTTACCTCTTTTTAAGAGATTTAAGGTATTGGAAGTATTCATAGTTCGTAACTTGAGGTAAGATTTAGTATTTTTTTCATCAATCAGTCTAGCTGATCAAAAGTTATTTGTTATTAGAGCGTGACTGGCATAATTTTAACTAAAGGGAGTTCCCCGCCGCGTCTGTCTATCTGTATAAACGTGGTTAACTGAAAAACTACCGAACGAATTTTCATGCGGTTTTCACCAATGGGCGGAGTGATTCATGAGGAAGGTTTAGATGTTTCATTAAAGTTTTGTGTAAATTGGCTGAAATATGAAGATAATTGTTGAAGATGTTGGAAAAAATCATGCCGACTGGGAGCTTTACAGGCGCGTGCCGCGTAAACCATTGAGTTATATATATGAAAACAATGTATTACGGAATTCATAAATTGTCCAGTTGGATTAACATAGGGTACTTTTAATCCCAGTAGTACGTTCCCGTGGGATATTTTCCGACATCCAAGCAGGCGAAGCCGCGGGCAAAAGCCAGTATTTCCACAAAATTCATAAGGGAAAGCCTGTTTTGTACTACAAGATGTTTAATTTTTTTTACAAATCCCTAATTGTAAGCCCTCGCTTGTGTCAGGTCAGGAGTGGTACACTTCTGTAATGAAATAGAAATGAATAAAATGCAGATTTTATACAAGAATGTTTGACTGTTAATCTAAACTTAAATAACTAGTACTCGAATCTCATAAAAGTACTTTTTTTGTTTATGTTTCGTAATTGACATTGACGTTTGCAGCAAAGTTGTTTATGGTTCTTTTTGATAAGTCGTAACCATGGCGGTGGGTGTTTTTCGTTTTTGTATTAATTTATCCATCTGAATCGGTTATATTTTCGTAGATTATGCGTGAAAATATGTTTCATTTTCTTTGTTACTTAAATTTGTTTCCTACCGATATCCTATTTTTGGTTTTATCACTGTGAATTGGCCTCAGATTCGGCATAACCTAAGTCTTGTGTTTGACACAGGGATTATTTTTAAAATAAATGTGTTGAAAGTGCCAAACGTAAACTAAGAATATGTATTTCAGCGTGTACCACCGCCCGCGTTGAAGAAAGACAAGAAGGAGAAGAAACCTCCTAAAGATAATTCTAAGAATGTTATGAGAAATCTTCACATCAGGAAACTCTGCCTGAACATCTGTGTGGGAGAGTCTGGTGACAGGCTGACTCGTGCTGCTAAGGTTAGTCATTGTTGCACATAGCGTGCCTTTATTTATAACGCTTTATATGTGGTTTTTAACATAACCCTCAAAACATGGGTACACACCATGTTGACTACTTAAAATGTTATGGCCCAGTAAAACGTCGATGATGGCCTTGCCCAATATAAGTGTACTTAGATTATTGTCAATATTAATATTGCTATTTGAAGTAAGCATGTGCAGTAGTCATTGTCTGTGTGAAAAGTTTATTGATATTATTTTACTAGATTTCTGCTTTGATTTAGTTTAACAAATTGTAGTGTTCTACTTAGAGAGCTTACCAAGCTACGAACTTAGGGCGGCATGAACTTGTTCAAGAGTAACATAACTTGTGTTACTGTTTGTAAATTCATGCAAGAGCAATATTTCCAATTTGCAACTTCTGAGCACTAACTACTTACTGTTCAGAATACTTACGGAAATAACATTTCAAGTACGTACAAAACAAGTTTTTTAACAGTTGCCTTGCCATGTATCTCCTATGTTTAGTAACAATTTTATGTCTTGACAATGTGATGACAATGTGATGTGTTAATACATACGTTTTATTATAGCATTATTGTTTTATTATTTCAGGTGTTGGAACAGCTTACTGGCCAGCAGCCGGTGTTCTCAAAGGCCAGGTACACCGTCAGATCATTCGGTATCCGTCGTAATGAAAAGATCGCTGTCCACTGCACTGTCCGTGGCGCTAAGGCGGAGGAGATACTCGAAAGAGGTCTCAAAGTAAGTAGATGTACTAAAGTAGATAATCATACAGATTTTCTTTCTCTTCTATAGTAGTTATATTTATTTACAAAACCATTTTGATTTGACTTTGCTACTTCTGGCTTTACTTTCTGGATGAAAGTGGTACTACAGCTAATAACAAGATATTGGTGCCAATTCTCTTGTCCACTAAGCAAACTAAAATTAGAGAATTGCTATCTTTTACTAACAGGCAGCACGAGAAAAGGATGGCTATAGCTATGAACTAAGTTAGAGATGTCAATGTTTATGCCTTGTGCTTCACTGTGTTTTTAGTCGACATCTTTTTACGTGTAGTCTAAATTTGTATGGAAATGTTAGTTCAACTAAATTTGACAGCTTTAATTTACATCTGTCTCTTTCTTGTTATATTAGAGAGAAAAAGTTAGCAATAGCCTAAATTAAGTTTAGTTTGTGCACAACAGAATCGGCACCATTGTGAACTTAATTACTTAGACTGGTGTTTGATGGGAATATTAGTCATCATAACTTATTTATGTGTTTTGGGGGCTCAGTATAGCCAGGAGGACTATGTAAATGTTCTCAGTTTTTACAATCCTCTCAAGCACTTTCTACAAAGCAAGGGTGGTCTATTTTATTAATCTTTAATTTATTAAGCAGGTGGTGCTCCTTTCCTTATCTAGGTTGCTTAGTGTATCTTAATTATTACATACAAATGCAAACTGTTGGATTAAAGTTTCTTAGGTAGGTTCTATATATTGTTAGTATTTATACAAACTATAAAGTTCTACTGTTTTTGGCAGAAGGAATTCCTTGCATATTTAATATCTTTAGAATAGAATTTTTTCTTGAAAGATAATATCAAGATCATCTATCACTTTTATTAACTATAAGGTTTTCAGACCATAAATCAATAATTTTTTTTTTTCCTTTTTGCTTCCAGGTCAGGGAATACGAGTTGAGGCGTGATAACTTCTCTGCCACCGGCAACTTCGGTTTTGGTATTCAAGAACACATTGACTTGGGTATCAAATACGATCCCTCCATTGGTATCTATGGTCTTGACTTCTACGTCGTACTTGGCCGACCAGGTAACATTCTTGACACTTTCTAATTTATTTGGTGTTAATTTCTCAATTTACAGACAACTTGCGTTTAATTAGTAAAGCTTGCAGGTATTAAGTGGTGCATTACTTATAGCAGTCACAAAAGCTTTGTTGAAAGTATAATTTTATTATTTTCAATGATTTTTTATTTTATTTGAAATGCACATCTGTTCAAGGGTGATGAAAACAACACAGCCTCACTCTGTAAAAAATGTGCTATAATAAAAACCATATTTTAAAGAATTTTAAGTTCAAACCTTCTAATCACAAAGATATGGTGCACATTTATAAAAATCTTAGTAGTAGTCTGAATAAAATCTATGTTCATAAATTAATATATATCCTGGGTCATTATTTACACACGGTCATCTGATCCCAATCCCATCCCCTTGTACTATGGAAACCAGATAACTGATATACTACATACACTACTTTTTTTTTTTTTGTAAATTCTTATATAGATAATTACACCCGAACTCAGGACAAACACATGTTCATGTACACAAATGTTTGTCCTGGACGGGAATCAAACCCATGATCAGCAGCATGATAGGTGGTATCTTAACCAACCACCCATATGGCCTGTCAATTTATTAGAGCAATTAATGTATGCAATTAATATTTTAATGTATTTTGCATGTTGTTCCAGGATTCAATGTAGCCCACAGAAGACGCAAGACTGGCAAGGTTGGGTTCCCCCATCGCTTGACAAAGGAGGATGCCATGAAGTGGTTCCAACAGAAATACGATGGTATCATCCTGAACAGCAAAGCAAAGTAAACTTAAGTAAACAAAATTTATAAAGGTTGCCATGTTTTATTTATGAAAAATCCTATTTATTCCGTGCACGCAAACACCCTCACAAGTTAGCGCAAGTGAGCGTCATGCATCTATTTCAGAGCTAGGGCTCTTAAATGGAAGTACACAATCATGTAATCACTCGAAACTACAACAGCAGAACACATATTAAAAGTGACTCGAGTGTAGTTATTACATGGAACCCCACATTTTCCCAGTTACAGATATGTATGGTCAAAGAGCAAAAATGTTGAGCAATTTTCAAACATTCCTTCCCAAACGCACACGGAACAAAAAACAAAATTACTATAGGAACCGTTGTCGCCAAACACACAAATAAACCGATAATCATATAATGCACTCTACAAACAAACAATTCGTCTTTGTCGTTTCAACCTTTTGAGCGCCAAGCGGTACGGAACGCGATCTGTCCCCCAGCGCCAAGCTATAAATGTTTAACGTATCTATAGTAAACAATAGTGATGAGGGTAATTGTATTATCGATAAATGTTACTTACATTTTTTTTTTTTAAATATAATATACCAGTGGGCTTTGTAATGCATGACCACTTGCCTAGCTCTACGAAGAATAGACTTCTTTTTCTGTACAAAGTGACATTTCGTTTCTCCGTTTTTGACATCGCACCGCAGAAATCCTAAAATTTGTCATTTTGTCTTTCGTTTCTAGCGATCTTTGTCAAGGTCCTTTTTCAACAGACTTCAAAAAGGAAGAGGTTCTCAATTCGTCGACGTTTTTTTTTTTTTTTGTATGTTTGTTACGCGATTACTCAAAGACGGATGGACTGATTTGGAAAATTCTTTTTTTGTTTGAAAGGGTATACTTCCGAGGTGGTCCCATATAAATTTTATTAACTTTGCTTGGGGAGTTTTTGAGTTTAATGCGTATATTTCCCACTTATTTTATGTGGATGATGTGATGGTGTTTTAATAACTTCCTATCACTGTTATTTACATGGCTAGATCTACAATTATTGTAGTCAATTATGTATTCGAATTTGTGTGGGATAGGTTCCACAACTAAAAAGTGAAAAATAAAAACTTTTTAGCAAAAAATAAAAGCGACTTCCAAAACAAAACACTACAAAGTGAAAAATAACTTTAATTTCGGAAGTCGGTGGCAAAAAACGAAAATACAAAACCAAAGAGTCCATCAGTGTTAACCTAAGTACGTCACTTTGTGTGTATTAAAAGATTCGTGTAAATACATGTGTAAGGGCTAGCAAAATTAAGTACATTCCTTTCGAGCATCGCATATTTTTTCAAAACTCAAAAATTCGATTCGAAATAAATACGTTTTATTAAACTTTCATATCTGTCGACACTTTAGAAACTTAATCAAGTAACCACAACACTAGACGTCTTCTAATAAAGACTACGGCGCCTGGGCCACGAAACAAATTTTGGCTAGTATAATTTTCTATTTTTAATATAAACAAAGGCCCCTATTGAAATAAAAAAAAATAGTTTAGGGTTTTAGGCAATAGTAAAAATACGCACAAAGCATTTGTTTAACACATTCGATGCGGCAGACACACATGCGCGTTTTCATAACTTTCTTCGAGTGCGGCGCGGCGCACATGTGTGTTCGTTGTGCATCTCTATTGTTTCGAAAACATTGTAAAAAAAGGGTCGGTAAGGGTGTAGCATAAAGAAGCGTTTGCATAAAGAATTCAGCAGAGAATGTGTTAAGTATTTTAATGTAATAAACGTTATAATTAGATGTTGTCTTCCAATAAAGACGGCGTGGTGGGCACGGAAACGTCTTTTATAGAAGACCGTGGCGCTCAAAAGGTTAAAACGACAAATCAGACGAAATGTTTGTTTGTAGTGCATTATATGATTATCGGTTTATTTGTGTGAGTTTGGCGACAGCGGTTCCTATTGTAATTTTTTTTTGTTGCATAGCACTTCCACTGTTTTTTATGTTCCGTGATAGAGGCTGATTCATTATTGTAGCCCGTTTTTAATTAAGGGATATAAGTTACATTATATCCCATAGTGGAAAGTGGGCTACACATGAGATTTAATTTATGATTCATATTATTATTCTCATATAGTTTGCTTAGGACTTCTTACTATTTGAATGTATGTACAGACGCCAGCAGGTCAAGCTACACGAAACTGTAAAATTTTCCCAATCAACCTTGAACCTAATACTTTAGCGATAAAGTTGAAAATGTATCAAAGAAATTTGACAGATTGTAGTAGCTTGATGTGCTGGCGTCTGTACATATCTGACTAAAATCAAGAGAATACATATGTATGTACCTATACGTTACGTTTGTATTTTAGTTAACGGGAATCACGGCCTATTTTCGATCACCAGGGGCAGAGGCCTGCCCTCATAACGAAGGCGTACGGGCCCGAACACTACTAAAATACGCTTCGTGCATTCTATTGGTCAAAACACATGCCTCGGGCGATCGAGTCGTGAACCGTGCTATGCGATTATCGCCTTTAAGGTGAGCCACATAGATCCATTAAGCTTTTCTTGCAATGCGATATCATCACGCAGGATAATTTCTATATGACCGAGGAAGGTGAGGACATAAAGAACTAAATTATTTCTGTTTGCTTGAATGTAGGTACACATCATACGAGTAACTAACTAAAATCTACACTAATAATAATTCTTAACCCTACTAATATTATACAGGGTGACTCAGAATACCTCTTTTGATCCAGCGGCCCCATATTCTGTTGTGCATTATTAATCATTAGATGAAGTCCCCAACAATGTTCATTAAAGTTTTTGAATGCTTTCGACATGTCAAAGTTTTCTTCATATTTTTGATGGAGTCAACCCTAAATTTGGTTGACCTCTATTCTCTCTTCTTTGATATAGGGATGAATGCGTCAGATAAGACACTTAACACATAATAGTAAAAAGCCTATAATTTTCTTGCATCAGAGAGGCAAGTTGTTTTTTTTTTTTCAAGATTGAATTAAGTCTTGAATACCAGTATGATTTGCGAAATACCTACGCAGAGTAGAAGTAGACGTAGCTACATACATCTGCATAAAACTGCAGTTTAAACCCAACTACAAGGTTTTTATAAAATACAAATACCTAGTAAAAAGTTTAATAAAATAAATATTAGCTCCCTATGAAAATTAATTCCATTTGTTTAACAGGTATCTATCCTCAAAAGTAAGATATCGAACGACCTAACTGTTTTCGTTACTCTTTGGTGAAATACATTTTTATAAGAATTAATTGCAGTTTTAATCCTTCGATTGGTAGAAATGCCACCAATATCTTGCAATTTCCTACACTATACTGCACGCCCATTGCTTCCGGCTTTCTTATTGGATATCGGCATCGGTTAAAGAATGCTTCAAATCCGAAAGATTTTTTAAACTGAAATTTTTTTGAATGTTATTTAATCATAAAAATAAGATTCAAAATCATTTCAGCTTACAAAAATCTTTTGCCGTGCCGCCGCGCGCGGCCTCTGAGCTCGCCGCCACCTTTGAAAGAAAATCACTAAAAGATTCCGTACATGTGTAATAATAACGCGATTCTATTCTAAGACCGGGCAATCTTTTTGGGGTTTTTGGATACTGTATTCGATTATTTTGGAATTAGATTTGTTTCATAATTATGGCAATGTATTTTATTTCTTTATCATTTAAAAAATACAGAAAATAGGTAAACCACTAAGATTTGTAATTAATGCTACAAATACTAGTCAACCTCGATAATACAATTTTAACTGGCTGCTTATCACATCATGTGACAGAAATACCGTAAGCAAAATGTAGGTGCACTGCTATCACTAGGTACAATATTTTATTTTAAAAATAGTACCTATTTATTATCGGAATTCACTTAATATCTTATTGATCCCTAAAATTGTGTACATTTTTATTATGGTAGGCTAGTTAAGTAATTAGGCATTTATTTCGCTAGTTCACTTCATTCTTTCGAGTTGGATGCATGTCGTCTAGTTTCGCGTTGGATTGCAGTGAATTTTGCGAGGAATCATGACCGAATATGCGAACAATGAATATTATGACATGATAATGTGTGTAGGTGCGACTGACGGTAATCTTGCAGCAGCAAGACAACTGTCTAAGTTCTGTGTAACTTTTGTGTTTGTTGTCCTTATTGTGAATAAGTTCATGTGCTAAAACTATGAGTGTACTTACGTGTACCTACGTGTGTAAAGCTGCGCAGGATTTGAAAAGGAAAATGGTATGTACAAACTTAATAATTACCGTACTGATCATTTCACTCGCGCGATGAGGCAACAGCTTGCCAGGTCAAAGGACGCGACAATACCTAGATACCTACGGCCTGCGGTCATTGATTTATTTGGCTCCGCCTATCAAGGGTTGCTACGACATAGCAAAATTAAAATATTATTTGTATTTTGTAAGAGAAAACCGAAATTATTTAAAGTTGAGATATGACCATGGCGACCTTCCAGAATAACTAATAGTGTATTAAACAATACACTGTTTTCGGTATAACAGGGGTATTTTGAATCACACTGTATATGTGAATGTTTGTATGTTTGTTACTCAATCACGCAAAAACGGCTAAACAGATTTGGATCAAATTTGGCACACAGGTAGTTTATAACCTGGATTAACATATGGAATACTGTTTATCCCGGTACGTTCCCGTGGGATAATTTCCGACAACCACGCGTGCGAAGCCGCTGGCAAAAACTAGTAATAAAGCTGAAATTTGTTTGTTTGGTTGAACGCGCTAATCTCAGGAACTGATGGTTCGGATAAAAAAAAATCTTATAGTGCTTGATAGCACATTTATCGAGGAAGCTACAACCAATAGGAGCGGAGCATCAATGAAAAATGTTGCAAAAATGGGATAAAAATCCTTTTGAGAGCTTCCGTTGCGTGCGCTGCGTAAGGGCGAGGCCCCATTACTGCGTTGCGCTGCGTTGCGTCGCGTCGTCGCAACGGAACAACGCATTGTATGCCACACCTGTGTTGCGTTGACCCTGCGCCAACGCAACGCAAGAGGGTATCTACGCCGTCGCAGCTGCGTCTCAGTTCAGCCTTCGCAAAGGATAGATACAAACGCTGTCCGTCGTCGCAGCGGAGCTCCGACAACGCAGCGCATCACCCTCCCTCCCGCTTCGCCTCTTGTCCGTCGATCCGTTGAAACGTCGCGCGCGACGACGCAACGGTCTAATGGGGCATGTCATAAAAAATATATGGAAAACGACGCAGCGACGACGCAACGCAGCGCAACGCACTAATGGGGCCTCGCTCTAAACGGTTAAAGTTACGCAACAATCATTGATAAGAATTGTTCCTCATATCAATAATCTGTGGATTACCAGTTGCTATAGTAACAAACAACAATATTGTTTGGTTGTTACAGAAACATGTACCTACTTGTCAAGCAAGTTTCATCAGTTTCATTTGGAAGGTTTTTTTTGTGTAGGTACTAAATCGTATTTTTTAACGTAAAATACAAAGCATGGCTTCGAGATTCGGGGATGAGGAGGATGATGTTTTGGCGCCTAAAGAACCGCAGGTCACGAGTTTGGATCCTGAAGAGCGGAAAGCAGGTCGGGGCCTACGCATTAAAAGAAGGCAGGATGCACTTAAAAGGTAGGATTATCAACAGAGCTTATCACAGATATCCTAGTTCAATAAAGATGATAATAAGTATGTGCCTCTGTTTGAGAGTTCTCTTAGTCTTAGTACCTACGTGTCGCATATACAGTCACGAACCGGGATTGATGAGCCACTTGCTTATCATCTTAACTTGGTTGTGTTACACGAATGCCACCGTTTTTCGTGATTGAAATGTGATCTTAGTAATCATCAAAACCTCCGACTACATCAGATACTTACTTAGTCTGAGGTTTTGATGATTACCTACTATGGTCACATTTCAGGGAGCAAATGATTTCATTCGTCCGAAAAATTTAAGCTCTGTAGCTATTTATCCCAACGATAAATTAAAGTCGAGTGACGAAACAAAATACCCCGTGAAAAAAATCATTCGCTCTGATCAAATGAAGCTGCAAGTAGGTACGTGGTGTCCGCAAGACCAAAAATGGAGGCGTTATTATTAGTACCAAGACGAAACATGACGCTGATAAACTGAAGCACGCAGTCCAGTTCTCTACATCCGGACTTACCGCCGATGAACCTAACAAGCGCAAATCTCGGATCGTGGTTGTAGGTGTGCAATGTAGCCGACAAGTTTCCAGTAGCGCCCTGCTAGGAAAATAGCGGAATATCAACTCCTTCGACTACGAGGGCGCCTAGAGCGTCATAAGGCCAGACTTCCGTGTTGAATGCCTGCTGCCGACTCAATAAAACACAGCACTGGCCTATAAACCCTCGGTTTTTGTTGATGTCTAAGCACACTAGTCACCCGCTGCAAAAATCGATTAATTTTGTGCAACATTGACTTTAATCCACTTACTAATTCTGCTGACGCAACATCATAATTATAGGTTATAAAGTCCAAGAAACTATTTTTCGCAAAGTTAATAAGACATTACGTAGGTACATAAGACTTTTTTGTTATTTTTATCTTTAAGGTAAATAGTATTTAAGTAAACTACGTATAAAATTATGAATTAAGGTTGACTGGTAGAAAATGCCTCAGGCATTAAGTCCGCCTTTGTACGGTATTTGTTTTTTACTTGTGCATAAAGTTTTAATAAATAAATAAATTAAATTATGAATTAATTAAATTTTGTCATTATTTCAAGACTAATGTTTAGATACAATTGTTAAGAATTTTATAGTCCTCTAATTACCATAAAAATATAAGCTCATGTCGCCTGTGATTCAGGTTTATCCTAGTACATGCACCTAACATTATAATACCTTTGTAAATTATTTCTAAGATTTTATGTTAACATTTTATCAATTTTTAAAACAGAATAAATATTTATTATTATTTTTTTTGACATCTCGGGACCCGGGGTTCCCGGACCTTTGGAAGGCGTAGGTACGAGGGGCCGAAGCCAACTCGCAGAGGCCCCTTAGACAATTTTAAATAATGAGGAGGCACCAACCGACGATTATCCCTATAATTATGCACTACGCAAGTGCACTCAAGGACAACCCCCGGTTGGTGCAGGACTATTGCAGAACGTGGAAACAAAACATATTGGGCTATGGGTTTGGGCGGCTAATGTGGATTGGGTAACTTGAACTATGGAAGAACTAAGTCCCCTGCCTGACCAATGTTATGTAATACACGGATAAAATGGCAGGGGGTGTCTTGCACACTTAATAATGGTCCTCCGGAAACGGCCGCTAGCACATAATGACGTAGCGACAAGGGACTTCCTGAGGTGCTTGAGGAGTGGAGAGGCACGGCTATCAGGACAATCCCGGAAGTACGGTCAAGATCCCTACCAGTACCTTACTGGAATACGTCCTTCCTCCGAGCACGTTTGCTCCTGCAAATTTCCACTCAAGCCGGCCAATAAAGGCAAGAAAGAGGTGAGAGCTCTGTTCCTCGTCAGTGTTCCTTTTATCTGTTCTGTGGTTCACTCCAGCTGGCCAATAAAGGCAAGCCAGAGATGAGGACAAGATTTCTCTCAGGGGGTCGCTGCTGCCCAACAGCTCGCCACATGCTGCCCTGCGGGTTTCTGTATCTCAGTTGGTCTGGCTTCTTATCTTAGACCCGTTCCGGCAAAGTAAACTCTACCGGCACAGACCTAAAGTTCGGCCACCACGACGTCAACGTAGAGATACAGCAGTGGGGTTATTATTATTATTTATTTCAATAACGAAAAACGGCGGCATTCGTGTAACAACCAAGTTAAGATGATAAGCCACTAGGCTCAACAATCCCGGTTCGTGACTGTAGCTAATCTATTACACACTAGTTTTTGCCAGGGGCTTCGCCCGCGTGGCTGTTGGAAATTATTCCACAGGATTTTTTTCCGGAATAAAAAGTATCCTATGTGCTATTCCAGACTATAATCTATCTCTGTGCTAAATTTCATCCAGTTCCGTTCAGCCGTTCTGGTGTGATTGAGTAACAAACATCCATCTAAACTTTCGCATTTATAATATTAAGTAGGATTCACTGGACCTTAAATTCTTGTATAAGTCCTGGCATATTATACATTGATATTATCATTTAACATACGTACTTATAAGGTAGGTAATACAAAACGTCTCTCTGTCCCGTAGGCTAAGGGACCGACAACGCACTAGGGCCTTAATGTGCTTATTAAATAATTCGAAAACCGCTTATTCGCGCGGGAGCCGTTGGCGAAGCTATATTTTTATCTGTTGACCTTCCATTCAGAGCTGACCAGCCTGCGGAGGAAGCAGCAGCGGAGATAGAACCAAGCCTAGTAGAACAAGCAACGGCGAACGCAGCGGTAGAACTGCAGCGGTTGGCACTAGATGGCGCTGCCAAAGTCACCAATGTCAAGGTTACCACGGACGAGCGTGAGGTCCTTCGACGCAATCAGTTCTTCAAGAAGATGATCAGTAACATTCTTTTACTTTTGTATTATAATAACTTAGGAATTAAAATAATTTACTACTTAAGACATTTGATGCTTTGGTTAGTTGATGGTTTAGTTTGTAACAGTTTGAGATTCTAGAAGAGACCCTCTTGGTTCAGGTACCTAGACGTACTCCGTTTCCTACGGAAGACCAACACAGAACCTATGTTGTATGTCCATTGGGATATGGTATTTATTGGTTCCCATTTACGGTCGTCAACAATTAGGAAGCGTACCTATCTATGCGCGACGCGTGTGCAGCTCTATCTATCAACTAAGTGGCGTATTGGACGCGACCATAGATATAAGTTCTAGGGCGAGACCAATTACGCAACAGGATTCCGTACTGCGCATCCCTACTTTTTGCCAACTTGCGTGGCGGGCGAAAATTGTAGGTAGGTATATAAATATGCAACTGCAACTTAAAACAAGGAATTAATTAACTATAGGTATTGTATTATTACCCTTTTTAGTATTAAACAGCTAATCATTACCTACTTACAAAAAAATGAATAATTAAGTATTGTTTACATTACCTACTTCCATGTATTTTAATAGGTTCCATGCAAAAGATAGAAGAAGAAGCAAATGTCGCACAGATCCAGTATGAAGCTATTTCAGCGAATTGGGAGCACATGTTGTCAATTAAGGATCCCTTAGACATAGACGCTGAAATGAAGGAGCAAAAGAAGAAATGTGATAACTTGCTTGCTCAAAAAGATGCACTTATTGCGGAAGTTAAAGATGATCTAAAAACAATGGACGAGTCTTATTACAAAGATTTGGAGAAGCAGGTACTTACCCATCTATTGAGAGATGAAGTATCTACCTAAATTGTAGGTGCTGATTAACTATTCAATTTTTGTTTTTACAATTACAGGATAATGACATAAAAGAATTATCAGACAGAATTGAAAAGCAAATAACAATCATGCAAAGAGCCTACGCAAAGCAGCAAAGTTTGATAGAAGTAGCAGTGAACATTGAACGCGAAGCAATAATTGATCATAACAACAAGAGATGGGAAGCACTCTATAAGCAATGCGATAAAGAAGAAATTGCACATTTAGAGTACAAATATATTCAGGTTGAAATAATAATGTGTAATGTGGATAAAATGGCTGAAAAAGTTATAAAACAAATACTAATTTGATAAACAATTTCAGTTAGACGAACATAAACTAGTAATTGAGGCTATAATGTGGGAGCATCACGAAAAATATCGTGAGGCTAAAATAGAACTGGAATCTTTGATTCAGGAGTTGCAACAAGAACTGGAAAAGTTGAAGGCTACGTGTATAATTAATACCGAAAAAATTGGGTATACGTATCAGGTGATAATATGAGTGATTCATATGTTAGTTTTATTTTTATTCCTACTGTTTTACTTCTATATATATTTTTCAGGTTTTAAAAAAACGTGAAGAGGAGAATGTCTTTGTAAGATCGCAACAAAAACGGAAGCTTAATAAAATGTCTGATATAGCTAATTCGTTGAGAGCGAAAATTCGGAAAGCGGCTGAGGATGGGGCTATAGAGGAAATAAAGGCGGACGCTGAAATCATTAAGTTGATGCAAACAATGGATGACTTGGAGAAGAAATCTGATCACTTCGCTCAGGTGAATCATAACAAGTTCACTCAAGTGTGGCGGATGTCGAGTGCGAGGTGTCTAGATTTGAGCAAAGAGCTACGCCAAGGGGAAATAGCACTACATGCTCATATTCTAGCTGAGCCGCCTCCGCCGGCGCCGCAGAAACCGCCCAAAAGTCCATTGGCTAAATACGGTAATATTCGTGATACGTGTAGGTACCGTACGACAACTTTCGAAGGTTCCATAGTTACTGTTTATCTAGGGACTGACGGAATTAGTGCGTCAATATATAATAATCATTTAGGTGGGAATATAAATCAATTTCTATTGGTCGATAGTCGCTATAAGTATTCGCTATAAGTATTTCGGTATTTCCGAAGATAAACGATGGAACCTTTGAACGTTGTCGTACTGTACCTAAACCCTACTGTTATCTACACGTATGGTCTGTTCCAAAAGTATCTGACGGAAATGTAAACAAACCCTATTCGGGTTAAGTTCTTACGCAACGCAATCACCCAGTAAAAAAATTGTAAAACATTCATCAGTATTTATTTATTTATTAATAACCAACGTACCTATATATTTACAGTTATTTAGAAGGTTTCAACTTTTTACTTTCTCACCACTTTTTCCACGAATAACATTTGAATGGCGTTATTAAATTGTAATGGAAAGTCATCGACGAAAATTGTCTTTATTATATTTTTGTTGTTATCTTATCACATTAACATTACCCTCAATTATTGTCAAATGAAAAACATTTTTAACCTGTTGACCAGCGCCCAGCTCAAAAATCGAATCATAAGACGAATCCGTCGTGCAATGAAAAAAAAAAAAAAAAACGAACATAGGCAAATACGACTGAGGCGCCACGGGCACGAACCCAGCCCGGTCACTATGTATGACAAGCCGATCCCTTGGGTGAAGCGAGCTAAACACCTAGGTGTGACCCTTGACCACCAGCTTACCTTCAGGGAAGCACATATCGACCGTCCCTATTAACAATGTCGGATATACATTTTTACCAATATTCACTTTTTACATAAATCGAATTACAATTAAAAAAAAATTCTTCACTGTCAAAACAAACTTTGAACTGAGGGCAGTTCAAAGTCGACAAAGAAGAATCTTTATGATATTAATAATGTCAGTTCTGCGAAAAAGACCACTGTTCAGGCGGCTTGTTCGCGCGCCTCTTTCGCTCTCGGTAGGCTACATTTTATTTTGGCCGCACGCAGTAAATTGTCACTAAAGTGCAAATGTGCATCGACACCAAGGTCATCCGGTCATATGCTTGCGTCTTCTTCGCACATGCTAAGTCACACCATCTCGATAGGATGCAGAGTTGCAGATCCTCCAAAAGAAAGGTCACTGGAGCCCACTTCTATGTCCGCAATGAGAATCTTCATTTAGATCTCAAAATGCCCACCGTCCAGCAGTTCATGAAACGCCTCTCTATCAAAGCATTTCTTTGACTCGGTTTTATAGCACCGCAATCCCCTGATTGCGGCGGCCGCCCGTTATTCTCCCTCCCGAATAAGTAGGATTCGCCAACACTTTTAATTCCCGACGACGCTATTAAACCCTCCTCCCTAATTGCGTAACACACTATCAATCGGAATCTGAATCATTTTGAAGCAAATTGTTAATCCATTGCTTCATAGGTTCGAAAAAATTGTCTGCTCAACAACGTAAATAACGCAATGAATGATATTTTATTTTATTTTATTTATTAAGGGATAATAAACAACTATAACATATATACAACATAAGGTTAACACAACTTAGGTAGTAATGTTGCAGTCTACTGCATTATCCGCAGATAAAACATATTTAATGATCAGTGGTAGCCACTAGACGAGCATTACCAAAATTAACAAATATTTTGAAATAAATAAATAAGATCACTATAAAGCTAGCTATAGCTACAAAACCAAATCAGATCAGAAGCAATTTCATTCAATTAAATTATGCAATAAATTAATAATAATAAAAATCAATCTGCCTAGCCTTTTCCCAACTATGTTGGGGTCGGCTTCCAGTCTAACCGGATGCAGCTGAATACCAGTATTTTATATGGAGCGACTGCCTATCTGACCTCCACAACCCAGTTACTGGGTAATACGATACCCCTTGGTAAGACTGGTTGTCAGACTTTCGGGCTTCTGACGACCCGTAACGACTGTCAAAGATCCACGAATGACAGCCGGGACCAACGGCTTAACGTGCTTTCCGAGGCACGGAGGAGTCTCAGTATGAAAAGATGGTCACCCATCCACAGACCAACCGCGGCAAGCGTAGCTTAACCTGATGGATCGACCCGTGCGGCTGTTATTACTTAGCCACGAGCTCCTCAATAATAAATAAATAAATAAATTAATTAATCCCCACCGCTGTATCTCTACGTTGACGTCGTGGTGGGGCTTGCGTGCTCCAAACTTTAGGTCTGTGCCGGTAGAGTTTACCGGAACGGGTCTAGGATGAAGAGCCAGACCAAGAGAGATACAAAAACCCGCAGGGCAGCATGTGGCGAGCTGATGGGCAGTAGCGACCCCATGGACCCTATCTCCCGGGAGAAATCTTGTCCTCATCTCTGGTTTGCCTTTATTGGCCGGCTGGAGTGAACACTGACGAGGAACAGAGCTCCCACCTCTTTCTTGCCTTTATTGGCCGGCTTGAGTGGAGATTCGCAAGAGCAAACGTGCTCGGAGGAAGGAAGTATTCCAGTAAGGTGCTGGTAGGGATCTTGACCGTACTTCCGGGATTGTCCTGATAGCCGTGGAATACCTCTCCACTCCTCAAGCACCTCAGGAAGTGTTGCCCCCTTGTCGATACGTCACTATGTGCTAGCGGCCGTCTCCGGGGGCCCATTATTGAGTGTGCAAGTCACCCCCTGCCATTTTATCCGTGTATAATATATAACATTGGTCAGGCAGGGGACATAGTTCTTCCATAGTTCAAGTTACCCAATCCATAGCCACCCAAACCCATAGCCCAATATGTTTTGTTTCCACGTACAAGAATAGTCCTGTACCAACCGGGGGTTGTCCTTGGGTGCACTTGCATAGTGCATTTTATTTTTTTATTTTTTTTATTTGTGATGGGTTTGCTCTTGACTCTAGTCTAGGTCAGAGGTGACAGAGACAAAGTCGACGATGGAGTGAGCTTACCCAGAAGAAGCCTGTTCACTCTCACTTTGAAGAGATTAGGGTTGTATACGTTCGGAAACACAGACGCAGGTAGTGAGTTCCACTCTTTTGCTGTGCGCATTATAAAAGACATTTGGAAGCGCTTAGTGCGAATTGGTGGAATAGCAACCAGGTAGGGATGGTAACTGGCAGTGCGTCTAGATGTCCGGTGGTAGAAGGGGGCCGGTGGAATGAGGTCGTGGAGTTCTCGGGCACACTCTCCGAAGTACAATCTGTAGAAGACCGACAAGCAGGCAACCTTGCGGCGATGAGCCAAGCAATGAAGCTTGGCATCCATCAGTTTTAGGTCGCCAATGAGCCTCTTAGCTCTGCGTTCCACCGAGTCAAGCGCGGCTAGTTGGTACTTAGCTGATCCATCCCAAAGGTGACTGCAATACTCCATGCAGGATCGGACTTGCGCTTTGTAAAGGGTTAAAAGCTGTCCAGGCGTAAAGTATCGCTTCACCCTATTTAGGATGCCCAGTTTCTTGGCCGCATTTTGGGCCTTGTACTCGATGGTGGCGCCGAAGTTGAGACCAGATGTCAACTCCATGCCTAGGAGCTCAAGTCGATCAGTTACAGGAACAGATGTACCCCGAAAAGTAGGAGTTTGGGCGAAACGACTCTTTTTAGCGGTAAAAAGACACGCCTGCGTTTTGGTGGCGTTAAAAGAGACCAGATTATCATCACCCCACTGGGAGACAAAGCTTAAGGTCAAATCTGTCCGCTCTACCATGGCCTCTCTCAAGGAACGAACTTCAGCCCCGCTGGTTTTTGCGCTGGACAAGTATCTCTCTGAAACTGTACTGTCATCTGCGTACCCAACAATACCAGGCCGAAGCAGGTCATTGATGTGCAGCAGGAAAAGAGTTGCAGAGAGAACAGACCCCTGAGGAACTCCGGCATCAATAGCCATAAGGTCAGAAGAGCAGCCATCAACAACTACTCTAATCGACCGTTCACTAAGGAAATCTGATATCCAGCTACAAAAATCAGCTGGGATGCCATAAGCAGGAAGCTTGCTGAGCAGAGCAGCGTGCCAGACCCTGTCAAAGGCCTTCGAGATGTCAAGCGATACAGCCAGTGCTTCGCCGTGTTTCTCGATGGCTTCGCCAAAGCAGTGCGTGACATACACAAGAAGATCGCCAGTTGACCGTCCCCGGCGAAAGCCATATTGACGGTCACTGAGGAGATCATTGTCTTCAAGGTAGTTCAGCAACTTATTGTTCAGTACCCTTTCCAAAACTTTGCACAGAATGGAGGTAATGGCGATCGGACGGTAATGGGCAGGGTCTGCACGGTCGCCTTTTTTGGGCACTGGTTGTACATTTGCAAGCTTCCAGGATTTCGGCACCGTTCTTTTTTCAAGAGAGAGGCGGAACAAACGTGTCAATACAGGAGACAGTTCAGGCGCACACTGCCTCAACACTCTCGCTGGAATGCCGTCAGGCCCGCTGGCCTTGTTCACGTCTAGACTGCACAATACTCTTCGGACCTCTTTAATGTGTACTGCGATCTCCGGCATCGAGGAGTCACAATGAGGTACAGTAGGTGGTTGCTTTGAGCCAGCGTCCAGACGTGAATTGCTTGCGAAGAGAGATGCAAATAAATTTGCCTTCTCAGTTGCAGAGTGAGCCAGCGACCCATCAGGTTTCATCATAGGAGGTAAAGTGGGACGACAGAAATTCGTTTCAACCGCTTTAGACAGGGACCAGAACTGTTTACTACCCGGAGGGTGCGAAGCCAGCCTGGCCCCGATATGTCCGACATGGTCAAAACGTGCCCTACGCAAAACCCGCTTGCAGAACTTGGCGGCAGAATTAAAGGCTCTCTTCTTCGCGCGAACCCTGCGCGCTCCAACTTTGCGGTCGCGGGCCTTGACCCAGGCTTGGTAGGCAGTCTCTTTTCGGGCCTCAGCGTGGGCACATTCTGCATTATACCAAGGCCGGGATTTGTGACCGAGCGGGATGTCGGAGAATGGAATAAAATATTCCATCCCCTGCCGAATCACGTCCGCAACCGCGTCAGTACAGCGCGAGGGGTCACCCGAGGAAAAGCACACTTGCCGCCATGGATAAGACGCAAAAAAGTGTCGCATCTCATCCCAGTCTGCTGACCCGTATCGCCATACTCGCCTCGTGCCTCTAGGGCTCTCATCTGGAGGAGAGCAGGTTGATATGGATTTCACCAGACAGTGGTCAGACGTTCCCAGCGGGGCTGAGACCGATACTGAATGACTGTCCGGATCAGATGCCAGCAGAAGGTCCAAGCAATTGGGTGTATGGCCGTCAACATCCGGTACCCGCGTTGCCACATTCACCATCTGGGTTAGATCTAGCGTTAAAGCAAAATTGCGCGCCTCCAACCCAGCATGGTCAGTTTTCTGGTATGGGAACAACCATTCTTTATGATGAGCGTTGAAGTCCCCCAGAAAAATGAGCTTCGCCGTTGGGTACCGTTGCTGGGCTACGTCAGTCGACTCCACGAGGAAATTAAAGAGCGCTGTTGTCTCCTGGTCACCGCTATGCGATCGGTAAATGCCGATGTAGAGAGATTTCTCCACGCCAGTATCCACAAGTAGCCATATGGCAGAGAAACCCGATTTCTCAAAGCAACGGAGACGACGACAACAAATGTCATCGCGGACGTACACACAGACCCCAGCTTGCTTCTTGAACTTGTGTTCAAGAGAGTACCCCGGGTAGTTGAGGTACGCCACGTCCGACGGGGTTGTTATCTTCGTCTCCGTTAGGAAAAACAGGTGCGGCTTCTCGGTCTCAAGGTGGTGATGGACCGAGTCGAGATTGGAGTGCAACCCCCTGATATTAGTGAGGTGCACTTTTAGTGGGAGGAAGTGCAGCCGTTGTTTTACCCTATTTTTCTTCGCTTTGTGTGTCATATTGAGTGGAGTTGTTGGGGGAAAAAGTCGACTTGTCGAGGCGCCGCTCAGTGATCCAAGTGGAACTCTAGAGCCAACCAAACCTACGGGGAACTCATCTGGAGACTGCGGGGACGCCCGAACCCCCCCGGATATGGCCACCGGGTCCTCCCATCCAGTCGCCGGCTGGCACGGTGGAGCATACCGGGATTTTTCGCGAGTTGGCGGGGCACCCTTTGGCACGTGGCTGGCGTGCTACTTGGGCCCCCTACTGACTGCGGTCGGCCAACGGCTGGCACCGTGCTTCGGATCCCGCTACCCTCCAAAATGAGTTACCCGGCTAGCTGACTCAGAGACCACAACCGGTGCCAAACAGCGCAACTGACAATCTCCTTCTCCCCCAAAGGCACTGGCACTCCCACACACCGACGGAACACAGCAAGCTGCTTGGCGCCAGACTCCGGTGGGATGGTGGTCGCGAGCCAGGCGGCCCCTTGCGGAGCCTACCACCGCTAAGTGGGATCGTTCAGCCGTACCACAGGCAAGCCTGTGGTGCCGTTGCCTGGGGTGGACCACTAGGAGGTAGATCCCAAAACCACCCCAAAACAAGCATACAGGGATAATCGTCGGTTGGTGCCTCCTCATCATTTAAAATTATCTAAGGGGCCTCTGCGAGTTGGCTTTGGCTCCTCGTACGCCTTCCAAAGGTCCGGGACCCCAGGGTCCCGAGAAATATCAAAATAATATTACAATTAAGATAAAATTTTTATAATATTAGATTTAAATTTATTTTTGGAGCATGCAAATATATCAATATCAATGAAATGTGAATTATAGGATTCCAACATTCTATGAACAGGGCAGCGTAAGCCAGAGTTTGTACGACACGAATTAAGCGCGAACAGAGTACGTGCACGAAGCTGACGCACATGAACTGTTCGGGAGACAGAATAACACAGCTTGCTCGTCAGATCAATGGCATCAAAATGATTATGAACGATATCATAAAGTACGTTAGCCTCCAGGTATTTGCGCCGGTTCTCTAAGCTAATAAGTTTGTACTTATCAAGAAGTTGGGAGTAAGACAAATAAGTCTTAGTCCCATAACATCTGTAGTACATAGCACGGAGATACTTGAGCTGGACCCTTTCTATTACAACCACGTACTTTTGGTAGAAGGGGTTCCAAATAGGGACCGCATATTCTAACTGAGAGCGAATTAGCTTCTTATACAGACAGAGATAGGTTGTGGCACGCTTAAATTCTGTTGAAGATCTCATCACAAATCCATACATTTTAAAAGCTCTATTGACTATGGCTTCGATATGCTGGTTTAAGGACAGTTTGCCATCAAAGAGAACACCTAGATCGTTCACTATAGCAATATTATTTAAGGGGATACAGTTAAGATTGTAATTGAAATTAAAGGTGAATTTCTTCTTAGTAAAGTATATATAGTTACACTTGGGGATACTAAGGTGCAGCTTATTGTCAATACAGTAGGCAGTTAGTCTGTCTAGATCCTCCTGAAATGACTGGCAGTCGTACACAGTACGTATCGCTTTAAATGCCTTCAAGTCGTCAGCGTACATCAAGAATTTGGATTTTTAAAAACATTTCTTACTATCGTTGACATAAATAATAAATAATAGCGGTCCCAGAATAGAGCCCTGTGGAACTCCGGAAGTAATATTAACAGAGACAGACTGGTGCCCATTAACCACAACCATTTGTGACCGGTTTTCGAGGTACGACACACCAGCGCAACAAATTTCCGGGTATTCCATTGTAAGCTATGTTATTCAGCAGAATTCCATGATCGACCTTGTCAAAAACTTTTTTGAAAGCAGCATAGACCGCATCCACTTGCAATCCCCTATCAACACTTTCAAAAAGATAATTAGCAAATATTAACAGGTTAGATATAGTAGATCGGCGCTTAACAAATCTATGTTGTTCAGGAATGATAATGTTATGCAGAAGAGGGTAAATCTCGTTGTGAACAAGTCTTTCAAAAAGCTTTGACAAAGTCGACAGAATCGAGATGGGTCTATATTGCTCGACGTCATGCCTTGAGCCTCCCTTATGCACTGGGGTAATATAAGCTCGTTTCCACACCACCGGGAACACACCTTCATGCAGACATCTATTAAATTCTTGGACACACTCATCGAAGTACAATCTGTAAAAGACCGACGAGCAGGCAACCTTGTGGTGATGAGCCAAGCTGTGAAGCTTGGCGTCCACCATTTCTACGTCGCCAATGATCCTCTAAGCTCTGCGTTCCACCGAGTCAAGCGCGGCTAGTTGGTACTTAGCTGATTCATCCCAAAGGTGGCTGCAATACTCCATACATTCCAGTCCTCCAGAGATGATGAAGCACAGTTTCGAGCAAACTGAAGTCGAGCAACACGGGGCCCCGAGCCGGGCGGTAACTCCTGATATTGGCAGTCAAAAGCCTCCTTCTGACCGTCCACAAGCTAACTTCTACTCCTCTTACTTCTTTAAGGCTCTTCTTCAGGTCCACACTTAACGCCTTACGATTCCGCAATGCCTGATTCACCAAAAAGCGGTCATCTCTTGGCATAACCAAGCTTCGTTTTCTTTCCGAACCGGGTCCTCTTTTGACCGAACCGGTATCTTGATACCGTTGCCAAGTCCTCTGGACAGTTGAACGACTCACATTTAGCCGCTGTGACACGTAAGTTTGCGAACAACCTTCTTCAAGTAGGGCTATAATTTTACCGCTTTATCACTCATATCAAAAAGTGGTATTTAATGTAAAAAGAAAGATGAAATTGTTTAATTTGCAGAAAATATCCAAAAAGTTTTAAAATTTTAGTAATCAGTAATTAAATCGTTTCAGCAATTCCCGCCATTAGTAAAGCAATTTTGCAATAATTCACAATAATCATTATTTTTCTTTTGTTAATTTCAAAATTTAAAGGAACGTAAAGAAACATGCCAGGATGCCTCAAATAACATGCCAATACATCGTCAAATTAATAAAACCTCTTTCTTGTTCTTTTTCACTGAGGTAGAGAAAAAAAATCTAAAGTGCCCGTTTTTTTTTGCAAAAGAGTTTATGTAACGATATAAAATAACTGATTTAAAGATAAGGATGTGTTTTATTTTCAGAGACTGAAGCCAAGCTTGCATCGACTGCCATTGAGCAGAAAGGCGTTGATCCCGAAGACGAGTATGGGGATGCAAAAGATAAATTGGTATTTTTATGTTAACACTAAGTAGTCAAGCTTCTTACTTTGTAATTACAGTCAGTATCAATATTCGATTAACGCTTCAGGTTTTTAGACAAAATAAATAAGAGGGATACTTCATATCTGAAAGCTTAAAGCTACGCGCGCTAGCGTTAAGCTTTGGTACTAAATGTCCTAAATGTCTGCCGATTCTTGCATTTTTTTTTTAATGGGCCTGCTCTTGACCTCGATTACGCCTGATGGAAAGCGATGTATAAGGTCTATGATGTAACGAGCGTGTCTAGAAGATGTCTGTTCACTCTTGCTTTGAAGGTAGACGGGTGAAATGGAGAAGGGAACACAGACGCTGGAAGAGAGTTCTACGCTTTGGCAGTCCGCATAATAAATATGGAGGAGAAGCGCTGAGTACGACTAGTCAGGATATCAACCAAGTGCGGATGGTACCCTGTAGTGCGTGCAGTGCGTGTGGTAGTCAGGTAGTGAAAGGGCGATGGTGGGTTCAGGTCGTGGAGCTCCTGCGCATATACTCTCCGAAGTACAGTCTGTAGAAGACCGACAGGTAAGCAACATTACGCCAATGAGCCAGGCAGGAAACCTAGCCACCAACGTCTCGTCGCCTATAAGTCTTTTTGCTCTGTGTTCCACCGAGTCAAGTGCAGTAAGCTGGTGTTTTGCTGAGCCAACCCAAAAGTGGCTGCAATACTCCATACAGGAACAGACCTGTGCTTTGTACAGAAATAGTGCTTTGGACTGACATAAAAGCTGTCCAGACGTGAAGTATCGCCTCACCTTATTTAGTATGCGCAGCTTCTTGGCTGCAGCACAGACTTTTGACTCGGTGGTTGAGCCGAAGTTGAGATCAGACGACATCAGTTAAGATCAGATCAGAACTCCGTGCCCAAAATCTCTAGGCGGTCGGTAACTGGTACGGATGCACTTCGGAAAGTAGAAGATAACTAAAACTTTTGGCAGTGAAAAGACACGCCTGTGTTTTCAGAGCATTGAATTTGACCAGATTATCGTCGCCCCATTGGGAAATGAGATTTAAGGTCAAATTCATTCGCTCTCCACCATGGCCTCTCTAAGAGTAGCTGTTTTCTCTCTGCTGGCTCTTGCAGTGGACAGGCATCTTCTATAAATATTATTATATACTAAGCTAATCTTGGAATTAAAGTCCATCGTTATTTCTCTTCTTTTCGGGAATAAATTGGCTGTCTTAGGCATGCATGGCTCGCGTCCTCCTATAAAATAAATATGGTCATTCCGCAGATTCGTCACATACTACAGCTTGTAGCGGATAATACAGGCTTTCTAGTTGAAGATCGCTTACTCAAACTTATTGAAAAGTACCAATTGAGCTCTAGAAATTTGTGTACGCTAGATGCAATTTTTATGGTAAGTATTGCTTCACTTCGTTATGTACCTACAGCGCCTTTCCTATACGGTTTGCGCATCGTTGATATACTAAGATACTTCTTAATTTATTTTAGTAATGGGACAAAACAACATGGGTTCGGCAGCTTTGGCTTAGCACTAGTACTTATTTTAAGCTCTCTATACTTATAACTCCCAGCTGGGAGAGTACTACAGAGTAAGTACATGAATTCTTACCTACAGCTACCAATAATATAATATTTTTCTATTTTTAGGCGCTAGAAATTCAAGCGGAAGACGATATTGATCTTTTGTGTGGCACATTTTTGAAATATGCGTTTTGCCCTATCTGCGTGGGTTTGGAAATAGCGTCGGAAAATCTGGCGCCGGCACAGGACCAAACGTCACCGGATGCTGTGTCAAAGGCAGACTCCCAAGGCAATAGACGGGCGGGTAAACCATGCACTTATTATAGCTATGGACTCGTAATATATCGGTGACGACTGGCGTCAGCGTAAACGTCTGGAGGTTTTTATTAATTTAATTGCTCTCATGCACCTCACACATTTTTTGTCGGTTTTCCGTTCTGAGTATTTTTTAAGGTGCAGTGAGCGTTACCGAAACCACCGCAGTAGGTGCCATAGGTAGGTAGGTCTGTATGCGGCTGTTTTGCTGTACTGGACCATACCTCAGGTTATTCCAACTTTTCTGACGTTTTACACGAAAACCAGTTTTAAATGTTGTAACTAACTTTATACGTATTTTGTAAAAAATCTTTTTTATACTATGTAGTGATATAAAAAAAATGTGCTAATTGTGGTATATAAAGTTAGTTACAACAAGTTAGAATTACGTAAGGTCCAGTACAACAATAATGTCACAATGACATGACGCGAAGAACAAGTTACCATCTTTTTACCTGACTGCCCCACAAGGAGAGTAATGTTTTTCGATAGTATGTATGTCTGTATAATAGGCATGTCTAGTTTTTATGGCGCTCTTTCATAATGTATGATACTCCACATGCCCTAGTAGCCTCACTTCGAGTTTTTAAGACCCCCTTTCAGCCTTTGTTGCAAAAAACCTGTATTTTTATTTCTTTCTTATTTGCAAAATAGTTGGGCAAACGTCATCTAAAATTATTCCAAAATTCAAGTTGATAGGATTTGTAGTTCTTGAGATATCCAGCTGTGACAGACAGGCAGACTGAGTCGCACCATAAGGGTTCCTTTTTACCATTTTGGTACGAAACCCTAATGACCTTAAAAGGTTGTGCGTTATTTAAGTTACAACTTGTATAGTCGGATTTTCTCGAGGTGGTCCCATTGCTAACAAGTCAGAATCTGATGAGGGGATCCCATGGAAATTGAGAAAAACCCTCAAATTTTATAGGCAATTATACAGGGTTACTGGTAATACGATGTATATCCGTCAGGGGCTGATAAGGGGGCCAAAATGCAACAAATTGAACCCCCCATATATATGGCCGAAATTCAATAGTTTTTGAGATATTTGAATTTTAAGAGTTTTTCGATATTTACCCAAAATTTGACATTTAATTCCAAATAAAAAAAAAAAAAACATATTTGAATGGGTACCATTAAAAATGATGTTGTAGCTGGCACTTTAATTAAGCTATTGACATAATTAAAACTACTTAATTTAACAAAATAATTAAAATAATGAGCGATTTAAGAATAATATCTTATTAATATTTTCATTTTACGCTTCAAAAATGTTATCTCGTCACAAAAATTACTGATATTAATCGTACAAATAACTAAAACAACTTGCCTATTCTGTAAGCTTTCCAAAAAGGTATAAAAGTCCATTTTAAAATACATAATTCGTGGCATGGCATGTGTTTGAACCAACGCGGCGGCGCGCGGTGCGGGGAGAGAAATCATCTCTGTTTTTAGTTTATGATCCTCGCTAAAACAACCGATTTTACTGGCGAAATTCTTCGTGATGGGGCGGGGTGTGCCGGCGGGGGAGTACACGGCGTCTGCTGCGCTCGCGTCGCCTTAGTAAGTTTCGACTCTACGCCGCGCAAGCACGTGTGTTGTTATCTTGCTATTAACCAATCTCTCATCGCGTTAATTTGTTATCGATCATTATTGTTAATTCTTATTTCTCTTGTTATTCTTTTGGTTATCATTGTTATTTCGGATAACATGGATTCGTATTCTAATAACGAATACGCAGACATAATGTTTTGTTATGGTTTTGCCGATGGAAACGCGGCTGCGGCTCGGCGAGAATACCAACGCCGCTTTCCCGATCGTCGACTTCCCCACGTTACTGTTTTCGGGAGCACCTATCGACGATTGTCTGAAACTGGCAGTGTTTAGAGAGCACAAGTCAACGCTGGCAGACCTCGACGGTACACGCTGACGAAGAGGACACCATTCTTCAGTGTTTTATTGATGACCCAAACATCTCAACGAACATTGTTGCTCGGTATGTCCCAGTGGAACGTGTGGTCGGTAGTACATCTATCAGGTAGACACCCATACCATTATCAACCTGCCCAAACATTGCACGAGGGAGATCCTGCCAGGCGACTCGAATTTTCTCGGTTTATGATAAACGCTGACGCTGACCAGGAACATTTCCTAAGAAATATTTTGTGGACTGACGAGTCAAAGTTTGACCGGGATGATATAACGAATTACCATAACTTACATTTTTGGGCACCTAAAGTAGGCAGGAATCCAAAAAAACTAAAAGAAACTGCGTCGCAAATGAGATTTTCCCTGAACGTATGGATGGGTGTCCTTGATAATTATTTGCTGGGCCCTCATTTCTTGCCCCAAAATATGAACGGCGAAAATTACGAGGAGTTTTTAAGAAACAACCTAGACGATTTGTTGTCGGATGTTCCCGAAGAAATAAAAAACAATCTCATGTTTCAACATGATGGTTGCCCAGCACATTACCGGATTACTGTCTGACAGTGGCTAGACGAGAGATATCCAAACCGATGGATTGGGAGGGGAGGGCCAATTCCGTGGCCAGCTCGAAGCCCTGATATCACACCACTTGATTTTTACGATTGGGGTCATATGAAGGAATTAGTTTATGTGACCCCAATAAATTCAGTCGAAGAACTTCGACAGCGAATAATAAACGCGGCGCAACAGATGAGGACAACGTTCACATCAAGAGTGACGAAAACCGAAGTTAGGAAGAGAATTCGAACCTGCATTCGTAATCGAGGGGCTCATTTTGAACAAGATGTGTAATTTTTTTTATAAAATTTGACGTAAATCTTTTAATGCATTTTATTTCATACAAATACAAATGACCCTTTCTCTCCCCGCGCCGATTCAAACACATGCCATGCCACGAATTATGTATTTTAAATTGACTTTTATACCTTTTTGGAAAGCTTACAGAATAGGCAAGTTGTTTTAGTTATTTGTACGATTAATGTCAGAAATTTTGTGACGAGACAACATTTTTGAAGCGTAAAATGAAAATATTGGTAAGATATTATTCTTATATCGCTCATTATTTTAATTATTTTGTTAAATTAAGTAGTTTTAATTATGTCCATAGCTTAATTGAAGTGCAAGCTACAACATCATTTTTAATGGTACCCATTCAAATATGTATTTTTTTTTATTTGGAATTAAATGTCAAATTTTGGGTAAATATCGAAAAACTTAAAATTCAAATAACTCGAAAACTATTGAATTTCGGCCATACATATGGGGGGTTCAATTTGTTGCATTTTGGCCCCCTTATCAGCCCCTGACGGATATACGTCGAATTACCAGTAACCCTGTATAGTGATTTGGATATTTTTTATGGTAACTCGTGCATTTGTGGAAGTGATGATACAGATGGCCATCGGAACTACTCCATTATACCTATTTCACGGGTTGCGATTCGATTACTTTAATATGGTTGCTAAGCAATTTATGCTCGTCACAATGCATATGGTGATGGTGACTTCACCATCAGCTCCAGTTCTCCTGGTTCTTATTGAGAGAACTCTTCAACCATTAACGTCCCTGTATCTCGAAAAGCAATATTTTGTAAAAGGTGATAAGCAGTTGACATTAGGCTATTGTGAGTTAGATAAATTACACACTGACCCACTAAAAGTGAAAATAAAAACTTTTTTACAAAAAAAAAACGACTTCCAAAAAACATTACAAAATGCAAAATAACTTTAATTTCGGAAGTCGGTGGCAAAAAACTAAAATAAAGATCCAAAGACACCGACTTCCGAAATTAAAGTTATTTTCACTTTGTAGTGTTTATTGCGAAGTCAGTTGTTTTTTTTTTCGTTTTGTAAAAAAGTTTTTCTTTTTCAGTTGTGTTTTTGCAGTCGGGTCTTTTGTTTTTGTAAATAATTTTTACACCCGTTATTTTTATGTCGATAGGCGCCGCAAGTGAAAGGATGTCTGTACAGAGAATTCGTTCAAGCATCGCTGCCAGAAGTGTCTCGGCTAGCACGTCGCGCACACTACATATTGGATTCAGGTTAGCGCATCATTTAATGCATTTTACTTGGCGTAGGTAGGTAAGTAGGTATATTCTCGTTATTCGCGATACAGGTAATTAAAAAATATACTACCCTATCTTTATTGAAATAAAGTTGATTTCGCGTACCTATACAAGCGAAATAGCGCGAATATTTGCACAAATACGTCAATTGAAGTGGATAATAGACAAGGGCTGAGCTGCTAGGGAGAAACGGAATGCTGAAGGCACAAAACCAGCAGTTCGCGAACGGTAAAATAGATACAATAGTAGTTTTATTATGACGTCTATAAACAAGTATTAATTGCCACAGACTGTCTACTGCTACTCATCCATATTATGCCGATGCATTTTGTACACCCTACTCTACGAAAGAGCCTGCACAATGAAAGGTCACGATTTTGTTTGTAAGCAGCTTGGTACCAAACTATTTTATTGTTTTAGTATCACTTAACTTTGCTAGTGTTTTATTTTCACCTTGTTTCTCTTACCTTCATATTTACCAGTTCAATGCTTCTGCAAGCGCCACTTATGGCCAATATCAACACGACCTGAAAAGTCTTTAATGGGCAGGTAGTTCTATTGTATAATATCTATACATACCTAATTACAGTTTAAGACTTTCTTAGATGCAATCTATATATATCTAAAATTCAAAGTCTGACTGACTGACTGATATACTAGGTGTTTTTTTTACCGTCTTGAAAAAAATAGGGCATAATAGGAGAATGGAGTAGAAGCCTATGGCATACATAGTTTTTTTCTTTAAAAAAAAATGTAACCATACATTACTAATACATAAAAAATCGAAATTCAAATCATACGCACTACGCAGGGTGCGTAGTGCGTATGATTTGAATTTCGATTTTTTTTAACGATCGAATCGACGAACGAAGTTCTTTCAAAATTTCTGTTTTTATTGTTCTAGTTTACTTCAAATGTAGTGTTTATTGATAGAGCAATTTGGGTCTTAGCTATTGAAAAAACTAGGTATGCCATAGGCTTCTACTCTGTTCACCTATATTGTACCTACCCAATTTTTTTCAAGACGGTAAAAAAATCATCCAGTATATACGCACAGCCTAAACCGCTGGTCCTAGAGACATGAATTTTGGAGTGTGTGTTCTTTATGAAGAGTAGGTAAGGGAGAAAGGTAAGGTAAGAAAGGGTTTTTCGAAATTCCACCCATAAGGGGATAAAATAGGGGAAGAAAGTTTGTATGAAAAATCTTATTCCTTGAGATAATAGACTTGAAACTTAACACAAATACCTACATATCTCAGTAGATTATAAAGTTTGACATTTTAGTTTTCCTAAACTACCCCTAAGGGGCGATTGCGGGGTGTCAAAGTTTGCATGGAAGAATTTTAATGCGCGGTCCGATTAACTCAAAACTCAGCATTTATACTTGAAGCCAAAAATAAAAAATAACGTTAACAGGGTTTTTCGAAAATCCTACCCCTGACGAGGTGTGAAAAGGGGTAATTAATTTTACGGGGGAGGACGTTACTGCGGGGCTAGATCAACTCGAAAATTAGTGTAAATAATTTCAGTCAAGTTACGGAAATATCGTTATATTAGGTTGGGGAAAAAGTCTTTTCGCATTATAGTATGCATGAACTTGTAATAAAATCTCTTTGGCTATACTATTTGTATCTGGCTGGTTTCGGTATCATTGAAAGTTTAAATTTTAAAGAACATAATTCCAAATTCAAATTAGGAAAATGTGTGATTTTCATTTGTTTTTCGTATCTAAATTTGGTTTAAGCGTTTTCAATCCGGAAATTTTGATGTCAAAGATGCACGTCGCTCTGGTCGCCCTATTACGGATAAAATGGATGCCATTTTTGAAAAAGTGGAGCAAGATCGGCATATCAGTAGTTACGACGTAGCTGAAGAACTGGAAATTGACTACAAAACAGTTTTGGCGCATTTGAAAAAAACTGGTTACACAAAAAAGCTCGACATTTGGGTACCTCATGAGCTCACTGAAAGAAACCTAATGAACCGTGTACTCATTTGTGATTCTTTATTACGACGTAATGAAACCGAACCATTTTTGAAGAAGCTGATAACTGGTGATGAAAAGTGGATCACGTATGACAAGAACGTCCGAAAAAGGTCGTGGTCAAAGGCCGGTCAGACTTCACAGACTGTGGCGAAACCCGGATTAACTCGCAACAAGGTGATGCTGTGTGTGTGGTGGGATTGGAAGGGCATTATTCATTATGAGCTGTTACCACCAGGCAGGACCATCGATTCTGAACTCTACTGCGAACAACTGATGAGATTAAAGCAAGAAATTGAGAGAAAGCGGGCGGAATTAATCAACAGAAGGGGTGTGGTTTTTCATCATGATAACGCTAGACCTCACACATCTTTAGCCACTCAGCAAAAATTAAGAGAGTTTGGCTGGGAGGTGTTAATGCATCCGCCGTCGGTCTCTTCAGTATTCTTTAGGCAGTGTCAGGTTAACATCACGAGAGGACTGCCAAAACCACTTGTCGCGGTATTTTGACCAGAAGTCCCAAAATTTCTATAGCAATGAGATCATGTCCCTACCTACAAGATGGCAAAAAGTTATCGAACAAAATGGTACCTACATACTTTAGTTAAATGTAAATAAACTATATTAAAAAAATGTTTTGAATTTTCTTAAAAAATGCGAAGAAACTTTTTCCCCAACCTATTACGTTAATATCGTTTGGATTTGGAAAACAGGGAATACAGTTTATATGAAATTTTTTATTCATTTGGTTAATTAACTTGTAACTTGACACAAATACTTGCCTAAGTAATTAATAAAGTTGGTCATTATTAGTTTTTCAAAACTACCCCTCAAAATGGGTTTAAGGATGTTAAAGTTTGTATGGAAGAATTTTAAAGCGCGGTCCGATTAGCTCGATACTCAGTATTTATACTTTTGACAGAAAATACACAATAATAGGTTTTTGGGTTTTTCATTTTCCCTGAAAGAAAGTCGATCCCGAGGATTTTACTGCGTGGCTTTATTAACTCAAAAAATGGTATAAATAATATTTGAGTTAAGTTATGGAAACTTCCACAATGACTATTAAAAATTCCACCCCTGTGGATTTATCGTGAATAAGATTTTTTTCACGATTTGATGTGAATTAAAATTTTTCACAATTATAAAATATAACCCCTCTTGGGTTATATTTTATAATTTATTTATTTATTTTATTTATTTATTTAAAATAAATAAATTGAAATAAAAAAATAAATAAATAAATAATTGTGAAAAATCTTATTTCTTTGGTTTATAAATTTGAAAATTCGCTATATTTGCTTCAGTAAATAATAAAGATTGAACTAAGCTTTTTAATACAACCCCTCACAGAGGCTTTAGGGGGTGTGTAAGGAAAAATTTTAATACACTGTCGGATTAACTCGAAACTCGGTAGGTACTAATACAGTACGGCAGTTTGAGTACTTTATGTTTATGCGGCCTACCCAAATGTCCTTTCTTTGATATTGTTCCTCGAGTCGTTGAGCACCATAAATACCGAGTTGAGCTATACGATTACTGGCAAATGCTTGCACTGACTAGACAGATCCATTCAAATCTGTGTGATTTTTTTTCTCAAAGATCATTTCAGTCGCTAATCTACATTGTCTTCACAGTTCACATGATCTGATGAAGATTATGTCAGGACTTTAAAAGAGACTTTGACCCCTGAGTTTGTTTCGCCATTTCCTCTCAGGGGTACTCAAATAGGAAATGTGGAATTCTTAATATGACGTTCAAAAGTGATATCGACTTCATTATACTTCTTCTTCATATTAGGTAATAAAATTTATTTAATTTCAAAACTTAAAACCAAAAATAAAAAAGTACGTTTCAGGGTTTTTCAAAAATCGTCTAAGAGGGGAAAAGGGTAATAAAGTTTAAGCGGGGGATTTTACTGCATGCTTCAATTAACTCGAAAATGAGTATATGTAATGTTAAAACTATTGGAAACGTACTTTTAAAAAATCAAGCTCTGTCGTGGTAAAGAGGACACAGTTTATTTAAAAAATCTTATTCCTTTGGTCTATAAACTTAAAAATTGGCCTGAATTTATCTAATAATAATGCCAATTTTTTTTTTTTTTTGTATGTTTGAACTCGCTAATCTCTGGGACTGCCTGTCGGATTTGAAAAATTCTTTTTGCATTTGATAGTCCATTTCTTAAGAAAGGCTATAGGCATATATTTAACAACATGCAAGGGCCTTAGGTGCCGATCAAAAAGAAAAACAGTCGGAAAGAACGCTAAGCGAAAACGAAGTAATATAATAGCGTGGGCAGGCAATACGATACGACGGGGTGGGTCGGGGGAACAAGAGATTTCACGCGGAAGAAGTCGCGGGCAGAAGCTAGTGATACTATAAAGATTTCCTTACCTTTGTTACTAAGTATATTTCGTCTGGCACTTGATTTAAGAAGGTTTGGAATTCTTGTGCGGGGAAAACTTGGATTTTTTCGCTTTGAATCCATCCGAGTTCCGACTGTCTTTTCAGAACACATGATAGTTTGGCAAAATCTTTCAAATGTAGTATTTCGTGTTAGTCGTCTTTAAAATTTAATACAAGCTCCATAGAGTTGAAGATTTATGATTCTTAAATAGTTAATAATAATAAATAATCATTTTATTGATCCTAAGATATACATAGACATAGGGTTGTATACTAGTTACATGCTAAGTCTTAATCAACTGACAATTGACACAAGGGGAGAAAAATAATAGTCTATATTAACAAAATTAAATCCTGTCTCCTAAACTAGGGATGGCCTGTATATTAGGAGACAGTGATTCGACCGAGCTGATCAGTATATTAATGTTGGACCTTAGGTTTCGAGTGTCGATGTTAATCGACCATAAAAACAAAAATGTGAGTTAGCTGAGTATGTTATTTTAGATTTATTTGTGCATGGATGCAGGTATGGAGAAAGAGTGGGGGTGTCAATGGGAGAGAGATGTGTGTTCCAATGGCGTAGCTAGAAATATTGTTAGAGGGAAGCCGAAGAAAAATTGTTCAGTTGTAATAAACTCTAGATAACAACAAAATTAATTTACTCAAAAATTAAAGTAATTCCTTTACTTTTCTTAATTTACCGCTATCTATAGAATAAAATAGAATAGAATAGAATAGATTTATCATTCTTACCACAAATCACAGCTTAAAGTTAATAGTCTACAGATACAATTGTGTACTTAATTTGTGGAAGACTGGTGCCTAAACTAAGTTTATACAAAACCTGTAAGTCAGGTCACCAGGCCTCCTAACAATTAATATATTACAAGTATTGTACTGAAGACGTTTTGCTTGAAATCACAATTTTTTTATTTTTCATTATTGTTATTTATATTTTGTCTAAGAAACATGCAAAGGATGTATGTGAGTGTAACGTGTATGTATGTGTTAGTGAGAGTGTTTGTAGGAGTATGTGAAAGTGGGGTGTGTGTATGAGGTTGTGTGCGTTATTTTGGGAAACAGTAAAATGAGGACATGGTAATGAAAAGATCTTCAGTTTGTGCGTAATCTAAGGAAGTAGCCATGTAGTCAATGTTTTTTTAAACGTTGTCTTGCCTAGGATATGTGTTGAAAGTAGGTTATTTAGTTTATTGTATAGAAACGGCCCAAGAAATATAAAGAAATTCCGAGAAAATTTGTTTTAACTGGCCTAGATGTGCATACGTTCCTTCTTCTTTTGCGCAAATTAATATTCTTATGGCAGATAGAAACAGGGATAAGAGATCGTTGTTGTAAAGCAACATGTAGAATAAAGAGCTGACGAACTGAGAGGACATTTGATAAGTTGTAAACATCTTTTGTGGGATGACGGAAGGGAAGAGACAGTGCCGCCTTTAGAACCGCTCTTTGAGCCTTTTCGAGAGGTAAAAGGGTTGTTTTATGTGTACCACCCCAAGAAGTAATGCAATATGTCAAAAGCGATTTGCACAACGCACAATAGACAGATATTAGTTGCTTGAAGTTCAGAACCGACCGAAGATTCCTAAATACAAAGATGAATTTGCGAATTCTATTTGTGAGAGAGCTAATATGAGCGTCAAAAGTAAGTCTAGAATCCTAGGTAACACCCAGGTACCTAATGGTATCTAACTTCTGCAGTTTGGAACAGGAGCAATCACCGCTTACGGGAAAAGGACAAGTGTGAGCAAGTATTGTGAAAGATTGTACGGAGGGCTGCTGATTATTTTTCAGTGTAAAGGTGATGAATTTAGTTTTTTCGGAATTTAAAGTGAGAATATTATTTTTCAGCCAATCATGCACAACACTAAACCCAGCCTGAGCATAGTGATAAACACTTTCCCATGAATCTGCCCCAAAAAGAAGAGCTGTGTCATCTGCGAAAGTAATTAAACGGCCATTTTGAAGATGAAGATTGCAGAGGTCATTAGTATACACCAAAAATAACGTAGGCCCTAGGATGCTTCCCTGGGGAACCCCAACTGTAACGGGAAGGTTGTCGCTAGTTTGATCATCAATTTTAACAAACTGTGTCCGGTCAGTTAAATAATCTTTGAAAAGCAAAACTGTTTTCCTCGGATTCCAAGTTTATTATTCGGAGTTTATGTAACAGGATTGGAACCGACACCGTGTCAAAGGCTTTTGTCAGGTCCAAGAAGATAGCTATGGTCTTCTTTTTATCATCCAAATTGGAAACGATGAAATTAGTTAGTTCGTGTACAGCCATGGCCGTCGACCTACCAGCACGAAAACCAAATTGGGACTGGGATAGTAGTTTATTTGACTCTAAATATTTAACCAATCTGTTGTTCAAAAGCCGTTCCAGTATTTTCGATAAGGCGGGCAAAATAGCTATAGGTCTGTAGTTATTAACACAGCGTCGGTCTCCACTCTTGTGAATAGGATGTGTTAATGCTTTTTTAAATGCAAGTGGAAAGGTGCCGGATTCTATTGCCAAGTTACAAACATGAGTGATGGGAGTTACTAAAAGATTAATATGAGCAATAAGAAAGTTTGAGGAAATTTTGTCCCACCCGACAGCACAGTCACGTTTAACACGTTAAGTGCGGCCAACGCGCATGCGCGATTTTCGAACGTTCACCATGTGCTGGCCGGCGCTTATGCACGTCCATACAATTTATATAACTTCCTTCGAGTGCGGCGCGCCCCACTTTTGGGTTTTTTGTGCATCTCTATTGTTATTGGCGTAATTGTTTTATGACTCATAAAACTCGAAAATTTTCAAACACACATAAGCGTCTCGCCGCACTTGGGACAAGTTTGTATCATAAAGCAGCATTTGGAACAAATTCGCAAATAATTCAGCAGTTAATGTGTTAAGAGAAGAGTTTATGGAAGCTATTTCATTTTCATCAGTGGGCAAAATAACCATGGAATGAGGGAATGTTGAATTGGTAGGAGCGTACACATGAGTTTGTTGTTGGGTCGTTATTTTTTGAGCTAATATAGTGCCAATGCTGGCAAAAAAGTGGTTTATCTTATTTAGGGCATCTACGGGCTGGTCCTGTTGGCTTATGAAGTCTGACGAAGATAACTTTGACTTTGATCGGTTTGAAACTTTATTTATCACCTTCCCTTATATCACGTCGGTTATCCTTTCCCGCCTTTCTTACCTACTCCCTTTCAAATTATCTTTTTACTTTTCTTAAAATTTTGTTACATAAGTTTCTGTATCTTATGTAAGTTGTCTTTGTATTATCTGGATGTTTTTTTAGATTTTTTGTTCAGATTGTCTCTGTTCGTTATACACCTCAAGAGACCTGGGGTTATCCAGGGTTTTATGATTGCTTAATCTATGGTCAAGTAAAATAACCAAAGAGACGCTATGAATAAACAAACAGTGTTATTATCAATTTTTCACAGAAATAATGCTTTATTAATGATTATATGTGTTTTATTTCTAAAAAACAGTATATTACAAATAGATTCTAAAATGATGGGTTCCTACTTAAAACGAATAAAATGCGAGATAACAAGAGAAAACAAAATACACGTAAATTTATCTGTCAAGAAATCAACACAAAAAATCTTACAAACATTACTAATTTTATCTAGCTCTCTATTTCTGTTCGTGTCTTTAATACACTAATAAATTCAATTAATACAACGAAAAAATGCAAATTAACTACAAATGTAAACAAAATAAAAAATTCACAGATCTCGTGCTCTACACGACCTTCGGGTACATTGAAAATGCACTTAGGCAGGCTTTTCATTTTGTACGATGCGTAATTTAATAGATTGAGGCCTAATAGAATGTATAACGTCTTTGAAGTAATAGAGCTTAAATGCACGTAGTAAAAAATCCGTAAGGTAAAAATTACGCCATGCAATTTTGAACTTTAATGAAATATTGTTCAGACTATTTTTGAAAGATTCAGTGCATAATTTTATATTAGATTCAGTGCACTTTTGTCTACCGCATTAGCCGGGTGTATTCATTAATATCATAATAACATTTTAGCACTAACAACAGTTTGAGAGTGGGACAATAAACAGTGATCAACATAAACATTTGTTTCTCCTCCGACATCTTGCTGCGTACCCCGACACCGTTTATTATTTTTTGATTACATTTTTACACCGCAATAACATGAGCGCTGATTAATAGAGTGGCTGTGTAAAAAGCTGGGACATGGCTTGCATAGTTTTTACATTTTTTGACAGCAGGGAAAATCATTTCCCAGAGACGAAAAGTAGGTACTGCTTTCATCCCTCTGATTAGGTAACTTCAAGCGTATTTTCCAAGTTGGTATGAGAAATGAAAGAAAATATTTAGGTTATTGATTGTGGATTTCAATTATTCTGTCATTTTATTTTGCCTTACAGGAATCTATCTGAATTATCACCGCTGGAACAACTTTTGATGACGGAGGCAGATGAAATAATGCAGAAATGTGGAGATCTCCAATGTAAGATCAATGGTTGTTCTTTCAACCGCAACATGTTTGAATGAAGAATAGACCTATTGGTATAATCAAATTATACCAATAGGTCTATTCTTCAAATCAAATCTATCAAATTTTGTTGTAGAGACGCCAGCAGGTCAAGCTACCCGAAACTGTCTACTTTTTCCAATCAACCTTGAACCTAATGCTTTTGCGATAAAGTTGAAAATCTTTTAAAAAAAATTGACATATTGTAGTAGCTTGATGTGTTGGCGTCTGTACCATCGCAGACATTTGCAGTGAAACAATTTTCAACCTTATTACCTTAGTAACAAGGTTATAAATGAACCCGTGTATAAGCACATTACACACACATACACACAAGATTCAGGTAGGGTTGCCAACTCAGATGATCAGATATCCGGGAGACAAAACAAACAAATATTTTTTAAATTTATATTTTTACATTGGGAGCAACTTTTGATTAAAAACGATCAAATCATAAAATTCTTCACATCTCTGTTCGCATTATAAATGTACAAACTCAAAAAATTACGACATTGAGAAATGTTAATATTTTCTCAAAAGAATTAGATCGACAATTTATTTTTAACCTTTTTATTTCACCTGCTATTTAATAAAATTAATATATTGTTATATAACTTATTTTGGAAGACAGATAATGTGACTATTTAAAATAAAATAATAAAACCATGTTTATAATTTCATACGCCCCCTCCTGTAAAATTTGTATGTTCTGAGATTATACATTTTTAATGCGAGAAGACGAATCTGTATTTGAAATTTGTGCATACCTGTATTTCAGATTTTACATGCGTTTTATTCAGCCGATTGCGACTTTTCGACCATAGTTTATTTAATTATTTAGGATCTTCAAAAAAAGATGTAGGTACACAATACATGACACATAAATAAAGGGCAACATCAGGTATTAAGTAGGTGTACCTACTCCTTCACTTACAGGAGACCACAGCATGTACAATAACGTTAACAACTATGGTCATCCATCATTCTCCTGCCCTTATGTCAATTTATTTGGGGTCGGCACAACAGGTCCTTTTTTAGGGTTCCGTACCTCAAAAGGAAAAACGGAACCCTTATAAGATCACTCCTGTGTTTGTCTGTCCGTCTGTCATAGCCAATTTGCTCCGAATCTAATGGACCGATTAAGTTGAAATTTGGTACACTTATGAATTTCTGCGACCCAAACACGGACGTGTAACGTAAATAAATGAATTTTGAACATGGGGACCCATTTTGAGAGCAAATAAGAAAATTTAAAAAAGCTTTGTAAACTGTACCCTGTGACATATCACAGGAAAGGGCTTACTGTAAGGGTCCCAAATAGTTTTTTTTTTGTAATTTAAAAATAAATTATTTTTATAATTTAAAAATAAATTATTTAAAAGTTATTCAAGAAAATAGACGAAAATTGACCATTCCACCTTATCTCCGAAATTACTGAGCCTAAAATAAAAAAAGAATGGATGAATGAATGAAATGCATCGGCGCATTTCATTAATTCATTCATTCATTTTTTTTCCAGCGTGGTTTGAATTCACACTAGCCCCTGTTGCCTCATGTTACATGGTTCAAACAGAGACCATTGTATATCAAGGAGTAGACCGGGGGGCGCGATAATGGTAGGAAAGGAGGCCCTTAGGATATGGATAAGGATTAGAGCCTACCCAGTATGCACCGTAAAGTAAGCAATGGACGACGGGGTGATAAAATATTTAGATGGGCTCTTTTAAAGACGTTTCCGCCCTGCTCCTTCAAGGTCAGCTTCACCGGTGAATCCTTTGGCAGGATTAAACTGCGTTCTCGACACTTTCCATCTTACTGCTATGCTGCGTTGTTCAAAAGACTTCGTATGAGGTCCCGCTACCATACGTTTCAAGTTTGTTGTAAATCTCGCTAGTAGTAGCCCTCTTGTCGCGCCTCAGCAGCGTCCATCCCAAAATTTATCTTGTCGAAGTGTCATGTCAGCAATGGAATTATAGAGAGACGGGTGACATTAATCAATGGATGGGCATCTTTTAACGACGGTGCCACCAGGTTGGCTCAGGTCCAGCTTCAGCAGTGAACCTTTTGGCGGGGTTGAACTGATTTCTCGACTCTTTTTCGTACTGACACGTAGTAATGAGTTGTCAGCAGCAGAATTTCCAGGACGCGGTCGGCCCGATCCAAGTTGTTTATGTCTAGCTCCGACTTCACATAATTTAATTTTTGTTTCTATTCAAAGTTCGACGTGTAGCTCGCCGCTGTTTGCCTCTGATAGACGGGATTGCAGATATTATAGTTCTCTAGTTAAAATTTATGCACACTATTACATAATATAATAAGACTAAACTCCGACACACAAAAATCATGTCGTGTTGACAGGTCGGCGCCGCGCGGGTCGCCCGGCGCCGACCTGCCGAGCCCGTAGGTATGTACTTGAGTTTACCCTAATCGGGTAGAACGCGCATTCCCAAATACCTCTCCTCACCACTCGCAAAAAACACACCATTGAACCCCGATTTTAGGACATAGGAACACTATACACTGCACGTAATATAATTATAATTGAGACACACGCGTTATTTATAAAGTTGGGTACATTAGTTAGCCCTTAAAACCATTTAAACTTTTAGGGACAAAATAAACTACGAATACAAGATGAAACAGCTAGTTTTACGCTAAGTTATGACAGCATAACAATATTAGTTATGTTGTCGAACGTCTGTATCAACTTGTTTGACTGCCAAAATTAGAAACAATAGAATAGTTATATCAGCCTTGACTACACTTGCTTTTGAAGAAATATAAAATATAATCAGAAAGCTTACGAATTCCTTTACAAGATGGCGCCTGTTATCATGAAATTTTTGACAAAGGTGGTTTTTGAAATTTAAAGTCTTCAATTGACCGAACCGCTCTGGCCCCACAACACGATCCCTTTTTATGCAGTACCAACCTGGTACCTGCTCAACCGCTTGACGCTGGAGTGTATATTAATGTCTAAGCATTTACAAAAACAAACGATTTTGAAACACCAATTCACTACCTCATTCACTGCACAGCACATTATATTATTATAATTTGTCACACACATAATATACCTACTTAGATTCGAGGTAGGTGCCTATTTCGTACATGTAGTAGGGCCAAAATAACCTAATGAACGGTCCACCAAATTAGCTTGCATGGGGTTCACACCATATCGTTCATGGCTCTAGTGGTCCCAGGCAATTAGTCTCTTGTATTTCCACAACACAGTTTATTTTATTTTAATATAGGAACAACAAACAGCTACATTGTGCAATGTTACAAACAGAAAAACATAAATCACATAAGTAATAATGTAGCCCACAACGTTGTTCACAGATTACCATAAATAAACAAACCTTAAAGTCACTAGGAGGTGAACTGTTTCATGCATGACAGTTACACTTATATTATAAAAACAATAAAAAAAAAAGTTAGAAATATTAGTATTTTAGAAACAGCAGCATACAATTAAAAACCATTAGTCCAAGGGTTCAAGTATCTCATACAAAAGGCTACGAAACCTTTTCAAAGAGCATGCAAATATATCTATGTGTTCGAATATTTCATTGTAAGTTGCAATAAGTTATAAACTCACTAACATAAAAATACACACTGGCACTACACATTAACACATCACATCACACAGCACTAGCACAGTATAAAAATCATACAGTAGGACGACGCCTTGGATCTTGTGTAAAATGCCTACATCGTCTACACAGTAACGCATCGGCCGGGGTTGTCACAAATAAACAATATTTACAAAATTATTTATTTATTGCAGATCAATATTGATAGTAGTATTATAATAAAACAATATTACACATTGATATAATAATGAAAACAATTTTTAACCCGCTTTTTACTGCATACTATTATTAAGGAGTTGAGTATGACAATAAAAAAGCAGATGAGGCGTATACAAAGAGATTAAAAAACTGAACTAATGCAGACTTGACAGATTATACTCAAAATTGACACCCATATCAAATTATAAAAATATGACGTTGTCCGCCATCTTGGATTTCAAAAAGGATGGCTTTTTCGTAACAAACACCCCAATTATACTCAAAATTGACACCCACATCCAATTATAACAAAATGACGTCCGCCATCTTGGATTTCAAAAAGGATGGCTTTTCTTTTTCGTAACAAACACCCCAATTATACTCAAAATTGACACCCATATCAAATTATAACAAAATGACGTCCGCCATCTTGGATTTCAAAAAGGATGACTTTTTCGTAACAAGCACCCCAATTATACTCAAAATTGACACCCATATCTTATTATAACAAAATGACGTCCGCCATCTTGGATTTCAAAAAGGATAGCTTTTTCCTAATAAGCACCCCAATTATACTCAAAATTGACACCCATATCAAATTATAAAAAAAATGACGTCCGCCATCTTGGATTTCTAAAAGGATGGCTTTTTCGTAACAAGCACCCCAATTAGACTCAAAGTTGACACCCATATCATACTATAAAAAATTAGGTCTACCATCTCGAAATTCACCCTTAGTAAATAATAAAAAAGTCCACCATCTTGACACGGAACATACAAACAAACACTTTCACATTTATAATATTAGTAGGATTTCCAAACAGATGGAAGCCGTGTGCGATAACCTATTAACATTTTTTTTTTACCGTGCGCCGGTCGACCATTTTATTAGCGTTATCAACGGGGCACGACATTACAAATAAAATTATTTATGTACTCTACAATAACAAAACAGATTTATTTACCTTACTTCTGTGCGTGGAAGCTGATGAAACCGCAGATCTTTATTTATGTAAGATGAAGACTTGCAATCACTCACAGCACACTTTGCATGCACCGTTTTAAATAAAAAATAAACACTTGTCGGCCCTGAATGACGTATCCCGAACTACTGACATCGTTTTGTTCGCAGTTCGGGATCGGCTTACCCGCGTCTCGCCCCTCACACCCCGCACGATTGCCCTGTCTAGACGTCTTCGTTGGACGACTGTACGACTGTGGCACTAGCGCGCAACCCGCACGTGTGTCCGTCACGGCGGTGGGCAAGTCATCTCACTCTGAGCCTAAAATAAAAAATAAAAATACAGAAAATAGTTAAATACCTATTGATTACAGGAAAACCATTAAAAAGTAATTTCTCAATATTTTGCGTACAAACTTACATTTGCAGTTGGAATGTATGGGAGAACATGTTTTTCAACTACAATGTTAAGTTGGTTCTTGGGATAAATTTATCCCAACTACGGAACCTTTCAATGTGCGTGGTCCGACACGCACTTGGCCGGTTTTTGCCATAATTATGAGTCGTCATCTAAATCTATCAAACATTTCTTATATGCGGCGATTCATACAGAAGTAAGTATTTTTTTCAAAAGTAAAAAAAAGTGAAAACCAATTTTATCTGGTTATCCTTTTTCTTTCTCTTTATTTATTAGGGACTTGCAACCATTAACAGGTCATGTCAGCCCCATCATATCCATAAGCAAGTTACGTACAAAATTTTCTTAAGACTATTAAATATAAATTTATAAATAATCAATCTGCCTAGCCTTTTCCCAACTATGTTGGGGTTGGCTTCCAGTCTGACCGGATGCAGCTGAATACCCGTATTTTATATAGAGCGACTGCCTATCTGACCTCCACAACCCAGTTACTGGATAATACGATATCCCTTGGTAAGACTGGTTGTCAGACTTTCGGGCTTCTGACGACCCGTAACGAATGTTAAAGATCCTCGAATGACAACCGGGACGTGCTTTCCGGGGCACGGAGGAGTCTCGGTATGAAAAGATGGTCACCCATCCACAGACCAACCCCGGCAAGCGTAGCTTAACCTCATGGTTCGACCCGTGCGGCTGTTATTACTAAGCTACGAGCTCCTCATAAATTTATAAATAAGCTTAGCTTTATTGCTTGCAGGGTAAGTCAGAATACATTGAAACCTAAATCTAATGCATTTCATTTTAATCTTTTACATAAATGTTGCCTTTCAAAATCATTTCGAATACAACCTTTAAGGTCATCGGCATCGTCATGGACATCTTTTAGTTTATCACAAACAATACAGTTAGGTGAAAGGGATTTCTTCATTAAAAAGGCATTTTTTTTTAGTGGTACCCCGATCGTATTCTAAAAGCTATTTAAATCTTTATTGTCATACAAAATAACCATTCGTAACATTTATTTTTTAAAGATTATTTCTTTAAAATTTTGGCGGTGACTGCGGTTAACATACTCCATTCTGAAGTTCCAATTGCGAGAACAATTCGGTGCACAGTTAATTTCTCGCTTCGGACCGTTGAAATTGACAGCCTAAATCGTGTGATATCATATCACATCTGTAGACTTTGCCCTTGGGGCTATGTAAAGTCCAAAGTCTGCATAGCCTCCCGTCCGCTAATAAATCTCCAGGAGATTTCTGTCAAAAAACGCGCGTCTGGTGGGAATCTCCTGGAGATTTCGTGGACCGGGTCGGATTAAATGCCAAATATTGCCTGTCTAGAGTCTAAATTACACGATTTCGGCCGGGTGCACTGACAGCTCCGCGGAGTTGCGCAATACAGGCCAAACGTTTGAGGGGTTATATAACTCGGGTACGATTAAGGAATTGGAAGCCAACATTACTCGAATCGCTATCCACTCGAAATGCTCGGACGCGTCTAGAAAATTGGAACTTCAGAATGGATTGTGTTAACCGCTAATATTTCGCTTAAATAAAGCGAAATAAAAAGGAACCTAACCAAACCGAACTTGGTGTGCCCCTGACGTCGACCGTCCAGGGTTAGGCATTTCCGGTCAGGTAAATTAGCCTACACGATAATTATGTCAACATAAATAATCTGTATGCCAAAAACAATTATGGCAAAGTATTATTATGCCAAATAAAATTATACCAAAATAAATAATAAAATTTAGCCAAAGAAAATTAGGAAAAAGGCATTCTGCGAAAAGAAGGGGTGCCTGAGAAATCAGTACAATCTTAGGACAATTGCGCACTTCCTCAAACCATCCTAAGTAATCGTAGCTCTATAAGACAGACCTCAGCCCTAAAACCAAATTTCTGGGACTACATTTTTTTTATTCCATCTATGACTCTAGCAATTCGCACCATATTCAGGTCGAAATTGATATATTTACATGTCACTGGAGTGAATTCGCAAAAGTACTATTGTTTATACTATGTTACAAACAAATGATCTTTAAGAACTAGAAATGTATTTTGTGGTTTAATTTTAATTTTGTTTGTGTGACTTAGCTATCGCATTAGGTTACGACCTGCAAGGATAGTTTTAAGGCACTTAAATAAATAAATAAATAAATCTATGCTTGAACGATAGAATGTCAGCCAGTAAGATATAAGGTTGCCTATTGCATGAAAGAAACCTTTACAGCATAGATTTATAAGAACCAGATTGAGTGTACCGTACAAAACGCAACGTTCAAATTGAATGCATTTTGTAATGCGCGTGTGCGTGCGGACCGCCCACCACAAGTGTATTATTATCGTTTCTGCGTTTGTGTGCGTGACAGTTTCTAATACCAGCGCAAAATGATTACCCCAAAATATGGGAAAATTCGGGTAGTTTTCTTATTCATATTGACATAGGTAATTATGTAGTTAATATATGTGTACAAAATGAAACCCGCCTTTTACATTCATACCGAGTGCCTATTATGATAGTTTTTGGAGATTGTTATAATTTTATTTTATAACATGGTTTTCGTAAACATGTGTGAATGAACAAAAAACTTTTAATATCATACTAACATTATAAAGAAGAAAGTTTGTGAGTGGTGTGTGTGCATGTTTCTGTGTATGTTTGTTAGGTACTTCTTCTTAAAGATCGAACGACTGACTGAATGTATTTCTACTTTCGCGCGGGTAAAGCCGCAGGCAGCTATAAAAGAAAAAATAAAATAAAACAACGTATTCAAACTTAAACTCAAAATTATTTATTTCACTTAGGCATGTGTTCATGTGAATTCATGTAGTCCATGAATCCGCGAAGCCTATAATGTTCTCAAATTCACATTATGAAAAGAAGCTTTAAAAAAATAAAAATAAACCTATCAATAAATGTTACACGTATACAATACTAAATTGCTAGTGAAACTAAAATGGCTGTTGTTTAATTAAAATAATAATAATTCGAGCGTACAATTTATTTATTTATAAACCCTGAAATTGTAATTGCTTCCTAAACACTTGCCTTTTCGATGGTACATTTTTTGATACATTTTCTGTTTTGGCTACATGAAAAAGTCTAATTTTTAAGTACCCCTCGACTATCAGTTTAACAATATTATTTTCATGATAACGCCCGTATAAATGATCTGTTTCATTAAAATTGAAAATTTTTTTATTAATCAATTGTGTCATTATTTTAATTATAAGAAATTTGTATTCATTTTCTGTAATTATTGGTTTTTCTTTTAAACAATTTCGCAAAATCGTCTCTGATGACCAGCACACATTAAAAACATTCTCTGAAGAATAGATTAAGCCACCCTTGTCTCGTAGCCCAACCAATTTATGAAAGCCTAGCTTTTCTTGGCTAATTAAGCTTTCGATACAGGGCATACATTTGAGTTTTCGATTTAATTGTCGAACAACGTAACCGGCTATATAACCGACAATTTGTCGGTAATATTCTTGAGAACTTGTCTGATCAAGCAAACCTATGTAGCTTAAATCAAAATCAATGATTTTCTCACGAGTGCCTTCACTGTGCCCGTCACAAAAATTTGTAGCACAAATATCTTCATCCTCCTCGTCATATCTGCGCGCTTTTGTGGTTGAATTTATGGCCGTTATTGCCGAAGAACAATTTAAAATTGCGATCTCTTCCAATGGTACGCAGTTTCCGGTGTCCGTTAATTTCAGTTCCATGTGGCATAACAGTTTTTTGTATATACCTCTCAACTGACGAGCGTTAGGGTTGTCGTTATGGCCTCCGTGCATGCGAATGGCCCCAAAAAAAAGTTCAATGTGGTCTTGGCTGATTTTGTAAGTGGTTATGTATTTTAATTCCTGAGTTTGTTCAACTAAAGTTGCATAAAGGAATTTTAAGCTTTCTATACAAACTAACATGCCCAAGAAACCAGTATTTGATTTTGTTTTTAGTACCGGGTTGTACGTTTTAAGAGTCAATTTTGTTTTTCTTTGCGACTCTTTGTAAGTACGTTTTCTTGATATTTTTATATGTAACTTTGAAATATAGTCTTTAGCGTAATTCAGAAATGTAAATATTTCAGTTTCGTTTCCCGGAAAAAGTGGATGACAAAAATCGTGCTGCTTTAAACTCCGAGAGTTAAATATGTCAAAGAGATTGTTAAAAAGCATAATAAACTTTTCAGTAGCCTCGCTTTTTTCAAAATCTTTTAAGTTAAGGTCATTCCTGCAACACTGCAAAGCAATTGCAACACTTCTACTAAGAAGCTGAGTTGCCAGCTTCACCTTCATAATTGAATTTCTAAATTCTAAATGCTTTCTTGTTAATTTATTAGCTAGATGTATGCCTGACTTTTCTTGTAATTCATTAAGTTTTTCAATGTACGTCCAATTCACTTCGTCTTCATTTTCATCCAATAATGTTTTTTTGTCTTCAAAATGGTTTCTTATGAGTTTTACCATGTGGCAAGCATCTAAAAATACAGCCACTCTGTGATTTGCCGAAGGATGTTTAAATGTTGTATTTAATTTGTTTATATCCTTTATTTGACAACCCAATAACTCCATTGCCGATAAATTTGTCGGGTGACCATCAAAGGTTATTGATACAACTTTCACGCCTACCTCCTGACATTTGGATAAACAAAGTTTAATTAAATTAGCCTTCTGCGTTCCTGTCAAACCATGAGTCAAAAAATACCCCAATGGGATTTTCCATCTTTCATTAAGACAGACTAACATAAATACATATGCTTCAGAAGCTTTAACCGAATTGTCTGCCGTACCAGTACCTATGTCCACATACCCTTGATTTTTTTTTCCATCCCACAAACTTTGCTGACGTATAGCCATTTCGTCAGCTACTAATGCACAAATATATTTTTTACTAATTTTCTCACATTTTAATTTTAAAATTTTCTGTTTTGTCATCAGCAGAGATTTTTGAAGTTATATATAATAAATCCTGAAAATATATGAGGACCATTAGAACAATAAGCGATGTAACCATTTTATATGTCGGTTTTATACATAAGTTTTCATAAAGACGAAAGTGCAATTTACTTAATTGGACTTTCATTACACCAGAAATCCTTGAGAATTTACATAAATAATATCCATCCATCGTGTTTGTAAATGTGTGACTAAAATACATTAAAATACCTTTGTAGGCACAGCCTCTGAGCGAATTCTCCGACGACCACTCTTGGTTGTGTAAGTGTCCTTCTCATGAAAGTGAGCTGAACATATGTATGTCCTTACTTTAGGCTTCCACCAGAATTCATTTCTAGTCCGTCTTATTATTTCAGTCCAACGACTGGATGTCACGGGATCTGTTGGAAATCTATGGAAGAAATAAACTTACATAATAACTATGTTACCAAATTCCAACAAAACATATATTTACCTAAATTTATCAATTTGTAAGGCGCATTATTTAGTTTCATATTAACGTCTATGTATAAATATCTTGATATCTGCTGAAGCAATTTTGATGCATACAGCATGAAAAACTAAAAAAATTGCAATTTTTTTCTGCACACCAACAAAGTAAAACATGACTTCTTTACTTTAATCATTAATTTATGTGAAGATGACTGGTTTTTTGTGCAAATAACTTTTTCTTCATTACCATGGATCATCAAAATCGAAGTATAGTACCTACGCGGAAAATAAGTTGAACCATTTGCCATGGTTACGCGTTGCCGGGACACATGAGTAAATAAACCGTACAGAGGCAAAGCTTCAAACAACCGCTCGAATCGGTTGCACTACTACAAGCGCGCGGGAAATGTGTGAGTGTCCACCGCCCGCTTGTTGCGTACGCGACAATACTGGATAAAACCGGTTAACGTAAACACAGTCGGTGGATAATCGTAGGGTCTATACGACGCACGTTGTTTGTTTTGTTTGTACAACTTTAAATATTTTAACGTAAAAACGTGGTACTTAATTTAATATTAATAATGGTGATTTATTGTACTGTGTATAGTATAACACAATTTGTGGCGGATTAACCTCCGTTAGGAGGCGGTGACGGTAGCAGTCAGTACCCTTCAGCTACCGAGCCCTCGGGATAGTTCAACCCGATTGGCGTACGTTGCTTGTCGCGCTGGTCTCGTACACCACCACGCACCCCTGAATGCGTATGTCTACTTTTATATAAAACTATAACCTTTTACATAACTTTACACATAAAAAAGTTTATAAAACAAAAATGACTAAAAACATAATTTTAGTCATATTAATTACGCAACACAAGTCTCTCAATATCTCACCCAATATAATACCGATTGACTATTCAACTACTACATTATCATTTTTTAGGTAAGTCTCAACTAAAAATAAAGTTATGGTGAGTATTTGATACAAAACAAAAAAAAGACGTGTGGCACTCGGGGACTGCCGCGGTAAAGCTATTGCATAGCATTTTTATCAACTTATGCAATTGTAATTATTTATTTATATGCAGTATTTTTTTTCCTTTGTTTTTTTTTTCTTTGATATTAATTGAAGTTACACTTTCACACATTGAATTGAATTTTGATTGATTGTTCACTCATTTGTTTTCTTATCGGTCACCACGCTCATAAAACAAATGAGTAGGGGGTGTTAGGTTATTTTCGTTACGGAATTCCTGGATTCGGTCTCCACGCTCAAGGCCCGCGATGGAAGCTATGCAATAGCTTAAAAAGGTAAACATCAGTTTACAATTAAGTACGTAATCGAGATCGTGAATATTATGAACTGCAACAACTATGCTATCTTAAATCTATTGTTCCTAATATACTATATTAGACTCAAAAACACCAATCAGCTACATAAAACATACACCGATAACGTAAATAAAATATCTTTCAAAATAGTTAACAAACAAATTTACATTTTCGCTAAAATAAATTCGCAATTTCTTATTAATTCTTATTGGAATCTTATTAGTTACTTATCCTATTTTGAACCTTCTGAATAATAAAACTATTTATCAAATGTTTCATTTAATTTGTTTTCACCTATTGTGACAACCCTACCAAAATAGGTAACAATATTACACGTTCTTAGTAAGCTTTCCCTCTGTACGGTTTATCTACTCATGTGGCCGGGACTTCCGATTGAAACACGAAAATCGGTTACTGCGCATTCAAAGTCGACCGTCATGATGGTTCAACTTATTTGCCGCGTACTGTACTGCTTTGAGAGTTATCACTACACAAACATACGTACGTTAACGTAACAAACATACCTGAAATATTGTTTTACTCCAAATCCGTTTGTTGACTCAATAATATCGCAATATTTTAAGAGATGGTAAAAGTATTTCATACCCTTGGCAACCATTGATATCATTTCTTTTTTTTTTGTTAATAATAAAGTTGATTTCGTAACATTTTACAATATTAAAATATCGCAGCACAAAAAAGGGGTAAAAATATTTCAAACTGTACCTTGGCAATACTCAAATATTATGGAGTCGTTTTGTTTTTATTTAGTTTTCGTAATATTTTCAAAGAAATTCAACATAAAATTGCAAACTTACCTGTGAAAAGTAATGTTTGTATCCTTGTCTTTTTTTGGAGTGTAGTTTTTACACGATTTCACCGCACAAACAGTCATTTTTTCAATTATATTTAACAGCGTAGACGCGCTTTGAACGTCTGTCGCGTAATGGCGGCCTGTGGGCGGGGCTAACGAACGAAGACGCTATTTTGGTGTCTTTGAATTCGAAGCATTTGGACAGCGCGTACTAGGCATCTGGATGTTCTTATAAATCTATGCTTTACAGGTTATCTACCTATCATAAGATTGAACTGCATTGTACAAGCCGGGCGAATTAACGTGACACCTGGCTCGGAACTAGATACTCCCCCACTACCCCGCGCGGCGCGCTACGGCAGTAGCAATAGCATCACTGTTACCGTTGCATGTGTCTTTGCGCTTTAGAATTATCGAGTTATTCTCTTGCTGTTCTTTGTTATTGTTATTAGATTTTTTGGGGTGGTTTGGGATCTACTTTCTAGTGGTCCACCCCGGGCAATGGCAGGCTTGCCTGTGGTACGGCTAAACGATCCCACTTAGCGGTGGTACGTTCTGCAAGGGGCAGCCTGGCTCACGACCAGCCTGGCACCGGAGTCCGGCAAGTAGCTTGCTGTGTTCCGTCGGTGTGTGGGAGCGCCAGTGCCTGTGGGAGTGAAGGAGATTTTCAGTTGCGCTGTTTGGAACCGGTCTTGGTCTCTGAGTCGGCTAGCCGGGTAACTCATTTTGGAGGGTAGCGGGATCCGAAGCACGGTGCCAGCGGTGGGCCGACCGCAGTCAGTAGGGGGCCTAAGTAGCACGCTAGCCACGTGACAAAGGCTGCCCCACCAACTCGCGAAAAATCCCGGTATGCTCCACCGTGCAAGCCGGCGACTGGATGGGACGAGCCGGTGGCCATATCCTGTTGGGGGGTGTTCTTACTTACTTTTTTCCCCAACAACTCCACTCAATATGACCAAAGTGAAGGAAAATAAGGTTAAACAACGGCTGCACTTCCTCCCACTAAAAGTGCACCTCACCAACATCAGGGGTTTGCACTCCAATCTCGATCCGGTCCATCACCACCTTGAGACCGAGAATCCGTTTTTCCTAACGCAGACGAAGATAACAACCCCGTCAGACGTGGCGTACCTCAACTACCCGGGTTACTCTCTCTCTCTCTCTATCGGCCGTGAGCGGCCAGTACTTTTGAAATACATCCAATTTACGATAAATTGAATTTTTTCAATATCGATCTGAGCCCCGCTGGGAACGTCTGACCACTCGTGCTGTGCTGACGTGGTTGCGGACGTAATTTAGCAGGCTATGGAGTATTTCACTCCATTCTCCAACATCGCGCTCGGTCACAAATCCCGGCCTTGTTATGATGTAGAATGCGCCCACGCTGAGGCCTAAAAAGAGTCTGCCTACCAAGCCTAGGTCAAGGCCCGCGACCGCAAAGTTAGAGCGCGTAGGGTTCGCGCGAAGAAAAGAGCCTTTAATTCTGCCGCCAAGTTCTGCAAGCGGGTTTTACGTAGGGCACGTTTTGACCATGTCGGACGTATTGGGGCCAGGCTGGCTTCGCACCCTCCGGGTAGTAAACAGTTCTGGTCCCTGTCTAAAGCGGCTAAAACGAATTTCTGTCGTCCCACTTTACCTCCAATGATGAAACCTGATGGGTCGCTGGCTCACTCTACAAGTGACACAGCAAATTTATTTGCATCTCTCTTTGCAAGCAATTCACGTCTGGTCGCTGGCTCCAAGCAACCACCTACTGTACCTTATTGTGACTCCTCGATGCCGGAGATCGCAGTTCACATTAAAGAGGTCCGCAGAGTATTGTGCAGTCTAGACGTGAACAAGGCCAGCGGGCCTGACGGCATTCCAGCGAGAGTGTTGAGGCAGTGTGCGCCTGAACTGTCTCCTGTGTCGACATGTTTGTTACGCCTCTCTCTTGATAAAAGAACGGTGCCGATAACTTGGAAGCTTGCAAATGTACAACCAGTGCTCAAAAAGGGCGACCGTGCAGATTCTGCCCATGACCGTCCGATCGCCATTACTTCCATCCTGTGCAAGGTTGTGGAAAGGGGACTATAAGTTACTGATCTACCTTGAAGACAATGATGTCCTCACTGACCTTCAATATGGCTTTCTCCGGGCACGGTCAACTGGCAATCTTATTGTGTATGTCACCCACTGCTGTGGCAAAGCCATCGGCGACCACGGCGAAGCACTTGCTGTATCGCTTGACATCTCGAAGGCCTTTGACGGTGTCTGGCACGCTGCTCTGCTCAGCAAGCTTCCTGCTTATGGCATCTCAGCTGGTTTTTGTAACTGGATATCAGATTTCCTTAGTGACCGGTCGATCAGAGTAGTCGTTGACGGCTGCTCTGACCTTATGGCTATTGATGCCGGAGTTCCTCAGGGGTCTGTTCTCTCTGCAACACTTTTCCTGCTGCATATCAATGACTTGCTTCAGCCTGGTATTGTTGGGTACGCAGATGACAGTACAGTTTCAGAGAGATACTTGTCCAGCGCAAAAACCAGACCAAAGATCGTTCCTTGGGAGAGGCCATGGTAGAGTGGACAGATTCGACCTTAAGCCTCGTCTCCCAGTGGGGTGATGATAATCTGGTCTCTTTTAACGCCACCAAAATACAGGCGTGTCTTTTTACCGCTAAAAGGAGTCGTTTTGCCCAAACTCCTACTTTTCGGGGTACATCTGTTCCTGTAACTGATCGGCTTGAACTCCTAGGCATGGAGTTGACATCTGGTCTCAACTTCGGCACCACCATCGAGTACAAAGCCCAAACAGCGGCCAAGATGCTGGGCATCCTAAATAGGGTGAAGCGATACTTTACGCCTGAACAGCTTTTAACTCTTTACAAAGCGCAAGTCCGATCCTGCATGGAGTATTGCAGCCACCTTTGGGATGGATCAGCTAAGTACCAACTAGCCGCGCTTGACTCTGTGGAACGCAGATCTAAGAGGCTAATTGGCGACGTAGAACTGGTGGATGCCTGCTTGTCGGATTTCTACAGGTTGTACTTTGGTGAGTGTGCCCAAAAACTCCACGACCTGATTCCACCGGCCCCCTTCTACCATCGGACATCTAGGCGCACTGCCAGTTACCATCCCTACCTAGTTGCTATTGCACCAATTCGCACTAAGCGTTTCCAAATGTCTTTTATAATGCGCACAGCAAAAGAGTGGAACTCTCTACCTGCGTCTGTGTTTCCGAGCGCATACAACCCTAATCTCTTCAAAGTGAGAGTGAACAGGCTTCTTCTGGGTAAGCTTACTCCATCGTCGACTTTGTCTCTGTCACCTCTGACCTAGACTAGAAGGGTGCGTCTCATATCATATAAAGTTATTTGGTAATATATTTTCATTTCAATAACGTTCACAAGATGTAATAAACGTGACATATACCAACTGTTGATATAATTTCTTTACATATAATATTTATATACTCTAAAACTTATTTCGTATAACGTTATTGGATCATATCTCACATCATTTCTATGCGGAATACACATCAAAAAACTAATTATTTCTCAAAAATATTAATATTTATCTAATATAATTTACAAAACAAGACCCAAAGCGCGTCTATTAGAACACTAAATTACATTTTGATACAGAATGTACCATCCGGGCTCTGCCCGCTGCTACTCCATGATTGTCATGCATTCTAAATTCTAATGTAGGTCGCGCGTGTAAGTGCATAGATGCGAGTCTACTTATTGCACAACTCATTACTTATTAAACAATTTTAACAATCATGTACGTACACCGTAGGTACATATTGCCACCACAAAGAACGATAACAACTACTAATAAAAAAGTACAATTTGTACGCGCGCTTGACAATTTGTCGCACACCGAATTTGGCAAAATTGCATTGCTACTCTTTGATTAATAAACTTTTTTATTTATTTGTTTCAGCGACTGTTATGGTGACTGCGGGCACGTCAGAGGGAGGCTCCGTAGCCAGTCGCAGACATGGCGCGCGCGCTGTCACCGTAGCATCACACGCACAAGGAAAGGACGAAGAAACTCCTAAACAAAACAATCCTTTCCTCTGTCCACGTTAGTTATAGTGGCATATTCGACCTGATTGTGCTGCGCTGCGCTCCGACTAAACTAAAATTATTATTGGGTTTCTACCTTCAGATATGCAGGGTCAAATTAAATTAGTTAGCGAAAATTGGAATACGTGATGGGCACATATCACCTATCTAAACATGGTAAAACAAAAACGACCGTATGTAGTAGTGTCGTCACTTGATATATCAGTTTTCAAAATCAGCTCTTTTTTCTTTGTTTTATTGTGTTCAGATATCGATACCCATCACGTATGCGGAGTTTTGCTAGCTAATCTAATTTGACCTTGTATAAACTGAGAAATATAAAGTGATCTCTTCGGGAACAGGACCGCCGTGTGGGGTTTTGGTTTAGCCGTGCACTTTCATTAGCAATTGGGAGCCTTCACAAGGCTCTATTTGGTTCTATAATCTAAACGAAATCAGCTAACAGTCACTTTTTGTTATTACATATTTGTTAACTAGTAACTACCTAAATCTTTGGCTTTTCAGTGGGTCACGTTTTGGAAATGGAGCCAATGCAAGTTTTGACTGCTTTGAGCGATTTCATATCACTTTTCGTACCACCCGAGAAGAGGAAGCTTAACAATGTACTGTTAGTATACTAAAGTAATTATTAGGTGCTTGCTTAGCTCTCATACTATAAATAGGTAGGTACGTTTGCTTCTCAAAGCGTGTAAAGTTAACGAAATAAACCTTCCGACATTCTGGCTCATGGGTGATCCAATAGAATTCTCTCGATTGCTACTCAGTACGAGTCTCATTTCGCTGGTCTGTATCCAGACTTTTACTTACGTTAATTATTAATTACAGAGACAGCTTAAAACCACCGAATTTTGAAACACCATCTCGGAGACTGACTGAGGAAGAAATCAAAAACTATTGGTTACAATGGAAAAATGTGTTCTCACCAGAGAAGGATAAGTTTTGGGATGGGCTGCTGACTGGATTGAACAATTATTTGTCGATATTACAAGGTGGGTTACGAATGAAACCGCAAATATCAATCGCATTGCCACATCGGTGTCGCAACTGTCATTACGGATAGGAGTTTTCACCCAGTCACGCGACTATAAATTGAATCCTCACTTTAGTTGAGGATATTCACTGCGGTAGTCAGGCAACGTAAAAGACAACTTGGCCATTTGCCCAACTCGCTTTCGATCATGGGAACCACAAGACAAATAAATTGCAATGCAGAATGCGTACCAGTTCCAACAGCATGCTGGGCACTTTGGGCGGGAGGTGGGATTGTCCAAAGTTGCGTCGCTGGGCAGCCTTCATAGGTCTACGAGTATGTACTTGTGCGGCAGGTGGGATTGTCCAAAGTTGCGTCACTGGGCCGGCCTTCATAGGTCTACGAGTACGTACTTACTTTGTGCGGTAGGTGGAATTGTCCAAAGTTGCGTCACTGGGCCGGCCTTCATAGGTCTACGAGTACGTACTTACTTGTGCGGTAGGTGGAATTGTCCAAAGTTGCGTCACTGGGCCGGCCTTCATAGGTCTACGAGTACGTACTTACTTTGTGCGGTAGGTGGGATTGTCCAAAGTTGCGTCACTGGGCCGGCCTTCATTGGTCTACGAGTACGTACTTGTGCGGAAGGTGGGATTGCCCAAAGCTACGCCACTGGGATGGGCTGCTGACTGGATTGAACAATTATTTGTCGATATTACAAGGTGGGTTACGAATGAAACCGCAAATATCAATCGCATTGCCACATCGGTGTCGCAACTGTCATTACGGATAGGAGTTTTCACCCAGTCACGCGACTATAAATTGAATCCTCACTTTAGTTGAGGATATTCACTGCGGTAGTCAGGCAACGTAAAAGACAACTTGGCCATTTGCCCAACTCGCTTTCGATCATGGGAACCACAAGACAAATAAATTGCAATGCAGAATGCGTACCAGTTCCAACAGCATGCTGGGCACTTTGGGCGGGAGGTGGGATTGTCCAAAGTTGCGTCGCTGGGCAGCCTTCATAGGTCTACGAGTATGTACTTGTGCGGCAGGTGGGATTGTCCAAAGTTGCGTCACTGGGCCGGCCTTCATAGGTCTACGAGTACGTACTTACTTTGTGCGGTAGGTGGAATTGTCCAAAGTTGCGTCACTGGGCCGGCCTTCATAGGTCTACGAGTACGTACTTACTTGTGCGGTAGGTGGAATTGTCCAAAGTTGCGTCACTGGGCCGGCCTTCATAGGTCTACGAGTACGTACTTACTTTGTGCGGTAGGTGGGATTGTCCAAAGTTGCGTCACTGGGCCGGCCTTCATTGGTCTACGAGTACGTACTTGTGCGGAAGGTGGGATTGCCCAAAGCTACGCCACTGGGCCGGCCTTCATAGGTCTACGAGTACGTACTTACTTTGTGCGGTAGGTGGGATTGTCCAAAGTTGCGTCACTGGGCCGGCCTTCATAGGTCTACGAGTACGTACTTACTTTGTGCGGTAGGCGGGATTGTCCAAAGTTGCGTCACTGGGCCGGCCTTCATACGTCTACGAGTATACATCGTGGAGAGTGAAGTTCGGCTCCAGGCTTTACCTAAGCATTAATATAATTTTTTTGATAGTACTGTATGGATTCTCTGTGATCTGAAAATAAAAGTTTACTATTATTTGCAGAACGCGAACGTATCCACGATGAGGTGGTAGAGTTGCGCCGGCGCAACGTGGCACTGCGTCAGTTGGTGCGCGGCGCTCTGCCCGAGTTGCCCACACCGACGGCCAAGTTCCCGCGCACCTACCGGAAGGCATTCGTTGCGCCCACTCCTGATATTGCACCCCCAGTATATGCCCGACTACCACCTATTTAAATTTCAGCTTCACGAGAAAATATTATTTTTCGTAGTCTTAACTTCCCCGCACAAGGTCGAGTTATTTTATTCCAGGATGCGTGAGTCGATGGAGCATTACAATTTTATTCAAATGAGTCAAATCAGGCTTCATTGCAAAATATAATTCCTACTATATAGTAGGAAACGAGCAAACGGCGCACGTCTATATAGACGTGCGACGTTTGCGCACATTTGTTTTTGCGTATAAATTCAAAACGCTAAACTAAAGCTCTAAACACTTGCATGAATTAGCCCGCCCATTATATGCCTAGATTTACTATGAAAATTCGCAATACAGCAATCTGCATTTCATGATTATGCGGGCTGCTTGCAAAACACATTTGATAGAGCAGCAAGCTTTTCTGGCCCGGTGGCTTTATCGCCGCCGTCATCGAGTCAGATAGGTCCGGTCCACATTAGGTCGAACCAACAGTTTTAACGGAACGACAAGTGTCGGATGCATATGTGCAGCCTACGTTGAATTGCGCCGTGCACACTTGTCGGCTCGGAGCGGCGACAGCGCCCGCCCGCAACCCACCCACACGAGCATTTGCCGCTTTTCGCCACCAGTTTGTACTTATTAATATTTTATTTTTATTTTCTCCTGTCTTCTATTTAAATACCACATAACAACCAGAACGTCGTTGCCGTCCATTGCTCACAGAAGCCTACTCACAACTGCTTTGTGACGAGCCGGGCCGCGGTAAATCGACGGTAACGACGGCGACGGTGGTGGTGGTGGTTCCGATACAGTCTCAAATACTGGTTATCCTCTTAAAGGGGTCATTGTACTCAACTTTTACTGTGAAACCAAACCTGTAATCGCGAAAAAAAATCAGCTGCTCCCTACATTTTGACGAATTATGCCAACATGAATGTATGGGACAGCTGAATTTTTTTTCTGCGATTTCAGGTTTGGTCCCATAGTAAAAGTTGTTCAAAATAATGAGTACAATAGCCTCCTTTAGAGGATCACGGTGATTAAAATTACATCCTGTACTTATAAAAAATTGGAGAAATATTTAAAAACTATGTAGCTAAGAAAACACGCATTACTCTGTGCTACAAACCAAAGACTATTCTCTATGCTACAAACAAACAGACTACAACTTAGGCGCTTGTTCAAAAGTATGGCAGTTGCGTTTGCATGACATGCTGGCCACGAAATAGTATAGATACTTACTACTCGTAGTTTTGAATTTAGGTATAGTACAGCAAGCGGCAGCTTGTAGGAAGACAGTCAGCCACCCGGTAAAATGTAGGCCGGGCCTTAAGTTTGCTGCACTATACCTAAGTTCAAAACCAGTACCTATGCTAGTTTTAAAATATTGGTCCAATTTTTATATTTGAGACTGTATCGTAAAGTTTCAAATGAAAAGTTTTTTCTTTTATTGTGAGATCATAATAAATTTTATTTTACAAGATTACCTATCATATTAATTAACATGTATTTAGTACTTATACAGGGTTATTGGTAAAACTCCAACAACCTCTTAAGGGGTACATTTGTACATTTATGTTCGCATAATTCGTCAAAATGTACTGAACAGCTGATTTTTTTTTCGCTATTTCAGGTTTGGTCCCATAGTAAAAGTTGTTCATAATGATGAGTACAATGACCCCTTAAGAGGTGGTTGGTGTTTTACCGATAACCCTCTATAGGGCTGATTTTTCAATTTTCAGTTAACTTAATCAGAGGAATAAAAATTGTGGTTTGACGACTTTTGTACCTACAGGTCAAACCGCCTTAAATCTACCGATTGAATAATCAGCCCTTTATCTTATAAGATGTGCATAAAGCAGTCTTTTTTATGGAATCTAGTTTTTCGAAGGGTGGCTATCTAAAAACACGTTCAATACTAGAACTTACTTTCGTGCTCGGGTTAAATCGCACTTAGTACATAAACTATAGTATTGTAGGTACTTGGCTGGCGCCATGGCGTCCGCAGCTCACATTTATTTATATCATGTAGGTACCTAAATTAATTAAATTATTTATGATATCCAAAATTGCGTATTTCATTTATTTTGAAAGGTACTAGCTGAATTTCAATAATGCATACAAAAATCTCATGGAAATAACCCTTTTTCAGTTATTTCCAAATTTTTCAATTTTCCGGCCAACTTTTCCCAATTTTTCTTTTCTTATTTGGATTATTCCGAACTGTTGAGGCCAGGTACTAATATTTAAATAAAAGTTGACCAGACTATTAACATGACGTATAATCAAATTAGGTGCGGTTACAATGTAGATTGGTATTGAAACACGTATGATTCACGCGTCATCGCTTGGTCAACTCTTGGGCCGGGCGGTGTCGCGTCGCTCCGAAACTGCAACGCCCCGCGCCGCCCGCATTTTTAAATGTTTTTTTTTAATTCTAATATTTATAAATATAACTTATATGTAAAAAAATGAATAAAGGAGATAATAATAATAATCGTTTATTTTGGAACAAAAAACAGATCAAGAGCGAGTCGGACACGCACACCGGGGGTTTCGTACATGATACATGATATATAAAAAATACTGTGCTATTTAGAGACATCGTATTATTTTTCATGTAATCTCTAAATAAACTTCTATCACTCAGAATATTTTCTGATTTTTTTCTATGCAAACTTCGGAGATAAGGGAGGAACGGTATTTGTTTTTACATTTTTCATCAAAAGTGGAAAATTATGAGGCCTAAAAAAAAGAAAAAATGTTTGAGAATGTGAAAACAGCGGAGCGCTCTTTCATATGATACCCCACATGCCCTAGTAGCCCCACTTCGAATTTTTAAGACCCCCTTTCAGTCCCAGTTGCAAAAAAAAACTTATTTCATTTTTATTTGTAAAATAGTTGGGCAAACGTCGTCTAAAACTATTCCAAAATTCAAGCATTCGTAGTTTTTCAGATATCCATCCAGCTGTGACAGACAGGCAGATTGAGTAATATTACATAACATAACATCACGCCTGTATTCCCCGAAGGGTTAGGCAGAGGTGTACCTATAGTAGGTAACCCACATTTCACCAACAATAATTAGGTATGTAATTTATATGCAAACCGACTAGGTCCGCGTAGATTTCGTTCTTTCCCCTAATTTTTTAAAACCCCTTCCACTCTCTTTAAAAGGTAGTTTTTTTTAAAATGAATGATTACTTTATATATTATTCATTCAGATAAGAATTCGGGAAATTTTTCAAGTTTATTAATTTAAGGAATAAGATTGTTCATATAAACTGTGTCATCCCATTTCACTTCGATACGCATTGTTTTAAAAAAATAATTTGGTACGTTTCAATTACTTGACTTAAGCATTATTTATACCCACTTTTGTAGTAACATTCACACTCACAACAGCTATCTTAAACATTATACCCTCTCCACCCCGCCAGGGGTTGATTTTTGAAAAACCCTGAAATATGTAATTCTTTATTTTTTGTTTAAGTAGGTATTAGTACCGAGTTTCGAGTTAATTCGACAGCTTGTTAAAATAATTCCATACAAACTTTGACACACACTAAACAGTTTTTGAGGGGTAGTTGAAATCAAATCATTTACTACCCCTAACATCCCTATAAGAGGTAAATTAGTTGTCATGAATTCAAATTTCGTAAAACAGTATTGTATATTTTTTTTTCTTTTCTTTTGCTTATATCTCGGAAAGGGTGTGTCCTATCGCAAAAGACATGTTCGACCGCCTTTTTAATGCCCATAAACTCCTAAAACTCTACACGTAGGTAATTATTTGTCATATTTTCCATACAAAAGTGGAAAATTCCACACAAAACAAAATCGCATCTTCTTCATCGCTACGGGCTCGCCTTTGCAGCCTCGGCCGCTATGACTCGCATGGTGCGTGCGCCTTATAAGGCTGCGTTTCCACTGACGCGGAGCTAGCGGAGTGAAGAGGAGCGGATCGTGAATTGACCAATCACAGTGCCGGAAATCTCCACTCCTTGTCAGTGTAAACAGTGTAAGTAGAGCGGAACGGAGCTAAGTGGACTTTCAAATAAAATAGGAGCGAAGCGGAGCGGAACGGAGCCAAGCGGACTTTCAAATAAAATAAATATGAACACGCGGCCCCGAGCCGGACTGAACGAAGTCGAGCAGGGCGACCAATCACAGTGCTCGAAATCTCCACTCCGCTTTAGTGGAAACATTTCCCACTTTTCACTGCTCTTATCCGCTCCTAATTTATTTGGCCCAGGGCCAAATAAATTAGGGCTAAGTTAGGGCAAATCGAACATCTGTGATTTATTAATTCGAACATCTGTGATTTATTAATTAAATAAATTTATTTAATTGTTTCATTAACGCACCTAACTGGTACAGCTATTTTCTTTGTACTTAATTCAAGAACTTACATAATTTCAATCGATCATTTAATTTTTACCAACCTTACCTACAGTCGCAAAACATTTCACTTTCCGTAAAGGTAGAGTTTCGTCAAACATTTTTAACTTGATAAAATTATGAAATAACTCTTAAAGTTTTTTTTATTTTTATAAAAGCAAATTACATACCATTAGAAAGGTCACACACTAGGGATGTTCTGTAGTGCTATTCTGTAAAAATCTCACCGTGAAAACTTAGGTGAAGTGAGCTTTAAGTGAGCTGTCAATGGTGTCAATCCGTGGCATCTGGTGGAAAGACAGCTCACTTAAAGCTTACATCACCTAAGTTTTCACGGTAAGATTTTTACAGAATAGCACTACTGCTACAATTGCAACTTCTTAATCATGTTTGTTTCTTTTTTTTTAATGCAAGTTGAAATTAAGATTTAAGTATTTTTACATCTTTCTGTAAGTTTGAGGACTCCAACTTTTGTTTTAGCTAACATCTGAATAAAGCAATAGTTTTATAAAAATCTGCCAGCATTAATAATTTAAAAAAAATATTGCCCGTTTTACCCATTTCTAATAAAAATTACACTTTAAAGTTAAGAAAGTGGTGAAACTAGAGGAAAGCAAAAAAAAAAATTTTTTTAATATCCAGGGGGCCAGGGCCAAATAAATTAGGACTGAGTAAGTAGCCCATGACCCCACCTATCCACCATTTTCGTATGTTCAACGTTCTGCCAAACACCTGTATATAGGGGATGCCCCTTATCCATATACCTAGTCTTGCCATAAATATTGACAGGAAGAAAAAAAAAAAAATTTATTGCAAATAATATTTATTACTTTTACAGTGTGTTAGTTTAATACATAAATGTAAAACAATTAAAAATATAAAAAGCTTATTCGAAGTGGTCTCCATTGGCTGTAATACAGTCCTTTAAACGTTGAGGCCAGTTATCAATAGAAGCACGTAGGTACCCTTTCCAAAATTCTTCACTGCCAATCGTATGGATTGTTTTAGGGACTCCAAATTATCATGGCGTTTAGAGCAAGCCGTACTCTCTAAAACTGACCATAAATCATAATCCAGCGGATTAAGATCGGGACTAGATGACGGCCAGTCTTCAGCTCTGATGAAGTCCGAAACATTCACTTCCAACCAAGATTGCGTGGACCGAGATTTATGACCCGGCGCCGAGTCTTGTTGGAAGGACCATACTTGGTTATTGAACATGGTGTTGTTAAGGGGTTTAACTACCTTCTCAAGAATGGTATCTTGATACACTTGTGCCGATGTTTTGATACCTTTTTCACAAAAATATGGCTCAGTCACTCCTTCATAGCTAACACCCCACCAAACCATCACTGAAGTCGGATAATGCCCACGTTGCACTCTGTCGAAGCTTCCCAATTGGGAAGCTTCCTAAGAGATTTGAGCATAAATACGGTCATTTTGTTTGTTAAAATGTTGCTCAATTGTAAAGATTTTCTCATCCGTAAACAAATTTTTTCTGTGACCTCCCTTTGCGTACCGCTTCAGTAGTTGTTTCGATTTTACCACCCTATTCTTTTTTAAATTATCAGTTAAAAAATGACCAGTAGACCTTATAGGCTGCAAGTCCTAAGTCATCTTTTAAAATACGCGACATGGTTCTGGGTGCTATCTTCATCTCTCGAGATAAAATCTTTTGCTTTCGGACAGGATTTCTTCGAATTCTTTCCCTTACTGCTTCGACCACCTTTTTCGTACGAACACTACGTGGACGGCCAGATCTTTTCCTGTCACAAACAGAGGAGGTCTCATTGTACCTATTAATAGCCCGGTACACAAACATTTGACTAATACCAAGCGTATGGAGAGTTTTAAAAATTGCATTAGGCTCCATACCAACTTTGTGTAATGCAATCACAGCGATTCGGTTCTCTTTATCACCCCACTCCATTTTAATATCGCAAAATATTGTACAATGTATTGGCGCCAAAATTAGAAAACTCGATGAACAATCGTATAAAAATGACAGATTCCAAATTCAAATGTAATATCTTTCTTTTTTTTAATTGTAACAGTATTTACTTATGGCCAGACTGTGTATATAGTCAACAAAAAATGTCCTAAACTGTCACATTACATAGATAATTAAAGTTAAAAACGGCCATAATGAGCGCAAATATTTTCGTTTCATTCTTATCAGAAGCGAGCAATTTAAGCTACAAACCGCTTTTTCTGTTGAAAATCAAAATCATTTTAGCGCTCATCATGGCCATTTTTAACTTTAATTATCTAGGTAATGTGACAGTTTAGGACAATATATCAGTGACAGTTTTTGTTTGTCTATATCCCCCTATCCATATATAGGTATATAGGTATATTATCGTGCGACGCCATTTTGAAAAATAATAATTTGAACCGGGACGTGGCCCAAAACCCCTTTAGTGAGAATTTTTAGCAGAATAGCTTTTATGATTCTCATAGCCAGAAGTAAGAAATTTTAGTGATAATTTAGTTTGTTTTGGTTAGTTTAGTTCGGTGAGAGAATCGGCACCATTATCTAACGATATTGTAATAACCGATATACTTACTGAAAATCCGCGAAAATCGATATTCTCTGGTTATAAGAAGTGTAGATTAGAACAATCTATTCCCGTAGTTATTGTAAAAGGCGACTAAGAGAGTATTTTAACAGGACGATAGGCAGCAGTCCACTCTCCCCCTTTTGACGACCGGCTTGACAGTAGATATATATTTTACATACAATAAAAAATTTCGTCTTTGTTGCCAAATGCGTCCCTAACTTATCAATATGGCGGCGCGGGATAAACAAGCCACGCGTCAAATTGTGTCTATGTATGAGTCAGTGTTACAACCGTAGACTGAGATTACTATTCTCTGTCTACGGTTACAACAGACAACAGGTGACAGAACTAGATGCAAAGAATAGAATAACTATATAAAGGAAATGAACTTTATGAAATAAAATAAAAGCAAATTATAAATTTTATTATTCTTAGAATGGAACGTAAAAAATAATAGCTGGCTTCAACTGCCATCTAGTGTGTTGTAATAGACATTAATATACTGCTTTATCTACAATGTCATAAAAGTTTTAATCCAATGCTGTGAGATGGTGGATCGTTCTTCGCAACTTTGCATTTTGACTAAGGGTCAACTCACACCGAGACGCGACGCAACGCGACGCGACGCGACGTTACTGGAAGAGGCCAGTGATTTCGAGCTGCGCCGCGCGCCACCGCGAGACGCATCGCAACGTCGCGAGGCGCATAGTAAAATCGTTGGCAACACGACGTCTCGCTGCGCAGCGAGACGCCGCGCGGCGCAGCGGAACGTGTCTACATTCGCCACGTGCTCCCGCCCCGCTCCGCGTCCACTCGCAGTCTACCAATTGCAAGCGCATGAGAACGACGTAATTTGGCACTTTTCACTTTTGGCAATTTCACTCCAGCACTCGACCGAACTCTATCAATTCTACGCGAAGCCTGGACGGAAATAGTAGAGACAAGTAGCCACGGCAGCCTCGGCTGCGCCTCGCGGCGTCGCGCGGCTTCGTGAGGCGCAGCGCCGCGCGTACCGGCGTGCACCGCTGCGTGGCGATGCACCGCGCTACGCCGCGAGGCATCACGAGGCGCAGCGCTGCATGGTGCAACGTATTCTAAATTCTCACAATGAAATGTGTATCTTTTCGTGTAGAAAACAAAGTTCTATTTTGAGTCGCTCTTTAAAAGTGTGCGCGCAGCGTCGCGTCGCGTCGCGTCTCGGTGTGAGCTGACCCTAAGCGTACCGCCCCTGACTAGATGCCATTTACGACTTGTCGCTTAGCAAACAAAGGATAAAGAATCATGTCCATCTATATAAATATATCTATGGATGTTTGGTCTGCTACTCTTTTTATACCTGTGGTCTATACCTTTCTTTGTCTAATAAGATTGTGCGTGACTATTTCGACTCGTGGCTAGTGATGGGTAATTTTCAGAAATTTTTCAAAACTTGGAAATTTTTCCGTTATATTTTTCCGAAAAATAACAATATGGAAAAATAATGGAAAAATATTGTTTATGGTAAAATATTGACTACAGGAATTAAAATAACATATGAATTAAAGGGTTTTATTTATACTGAACATATTTACTGACTGATACTGAATGAATGACTGACTGATTGATTGAATAAAATGACTGACCGACTGACAAATCAACGCACAGCCGAAACTACTGGGTCTAGGAACGTGAAATTTTACACACGGCTTCTTTTTATAATTTAGGGGAGCACTAAGAAGGGGTTATTGGAAATTCAATCTTATAGGGGGTGAAAAGGGGGGCTTTGTTTGCATGAAAAATCTTATTCCTTGAGTTAATAAACTTGAAACTTGGCACGAATACAAACATATTTATGAACTTTTTCATTTTTGTTTCCCCCCCCCCCCCTCTAAAGGGGAATTGGGTGTGTCAAAGTTTGTATTGAAGAATTTTAACGCGCTGACCGATTAACTCTAAACTCACTATTTATACATAAGACTAAAAATAAAGAATACTTACATCAGAGTTTTTCGAAAATATACCCCTTACGGGGTGAAAACGGGCAGTCAATTTTGCAGGGGAGGTTTTTACTGCGTGGCTTGATTAACTCGAAAAGAACAATGGCGAAATCTTATTTGAACTTCTAAAGTGACACTTATACAAAATAAATTTATGCTATCATATTATCTAATTAAAGCCAAATAAAAAAATATGTTCAATTAAAAGTTTTTTGACTACTTCGTTCTAAAAGGTTAGGAAATTGTTGGTTGTATTGGCAATACTAAAATTGCCATTTTATGTTTATTTTCCTAAATAGTAGGTACAGCATAATTGTCGTGGTGTTGTTATCATTTTTAGTTTGTTATTTTATTTACATGGAGTAAATAATAGGTCGGCGCCTCCGCTTTTCTAGACTGTAAATTGATATGTTGTACATACAAATGGCAACGTCAAAAACGAACACCGAGCATTCTGGTGAGGCGGCCATCTTGTAAAATGAGCAGGTAACTTCCGATTTTGGTAAGGTGCGCACGCAACCATGTGGTCGGTGGACGTTATATTTTAATCGCATCCCTCTTAATCTAAGCGATCTATTATTATTTTTTGAAGTGTTTGATTGAATTATTGAGAACTAGAAGTGGAGTGATTGTGATAGGTGTTATTTTTTGAAATACTGCCTGTCTACCCGATAATCCACGCCTACCTGAACATGGTCGGCGCCTCCGCTTTTCTAGACTTAATTGACTTGTTGTACAAATGTCAACCTAAAAAACGAACATCGAGAAGGCGGCCATCTTGTAAAACGAGCAGTGAACTCGTGGTCGGTGGACCTTTTATTTTAATCGCATCCCTCTTAATCTAAGCGATCTATAATTATTTTGCGAAGTGTTTGATTGAATTGTGGAGAACTAGAAGTGGAGTGATTGTGATGTGTTATTTTATTGACAAACTGCCTTCCTACCCGATAATTCACACCTACCTGAATATGGAGAACACATTAAATGAAAGTCGAAAGACTTCATAGAAATAATACATTTATTTTGTTGTATATTTGAGTTTATTGTGTTTATGTTATGGCAATTCTGAACAAAAAGACATTAATCATTAATCTGACCCTTCTCTAACAAAAAATGTTGCACAAACTAGGTCAGAAGATGACGCTGAGTTAAATAAGGTATTTTTCATTTCAAGACGTAGTGATTTACCTTCAAATAAAAGAATGTATGGGAAGCTGCCATTGTTTTTTGTATAAATAAGCTTTAACACAAATTTTGGAAACATCTTAAACGATTTCTCAAAATTCCACCATTGCATTGTGGGGGTGAAACGTGGGGATACAGTTTATTTGAAAAATCTTATTCCTTTGTTCTATAAACTTAAAAATGGCCCGAATACTTATTTTTATACTTAAATGATAAAGATCGTATACATGAATTTTCGAAAACAACATTTCAAAGGGGTTGAAGCCTTTTCGAAAATTTTTCAAAAGTTGGAAATTTTTCGGTTTTAAAAGTATTGTTTTTTGTAAAATTTTGACTTCAGGAAGTAAATTAACACAGAGTTTAAAGGGTTTTATTGAAACATGTTGGTGATATAAAACCCACCAACTGAAGATTTATTGTTTGTGTAGATGCAGTAGAAAATATTGATCATGATACACTTTTCGCCAGTGATGATTCGGATTCTTCAACAGAATAGATGTTTTAATGCAATAACACCCTTTGAATGTAACCTTTGAAAGTAAATAAAACCCTTTAAACTCTGTGTTATTTTACTTCCTGAAGTCAAAATTTTACAGTTAGTCCCCAATCTTTTTGGCCAGCACCCTAATTGCGTTACAACCTATCAATCAAATCAAATCTGAATCATTTGAAGCAAATTGCTAATCCATTGCTTCGCATGTTCGAAATATTATCTGCTCGACAACGTAAATAACGCAGTGAATGTTTTTGAACTGTCAAAAAGAAACTGATTCCAATGATGTATTACGCAATTTGCTCCGCGGGTTGAAGTGAGCGCAACCGCCATCTTGCGCCATCTGCACATGGTATTTTCCCAATTGTGCATTCTGCGCATCGTCGTCGGCTCACGTCTACCCGGCCAAAAAGAACTACTTGTGTACATACTTATAGTGCACATTGTAATTTCTTCTGATTTATGTATATAATTTCCAATAAGAAAACATTATGGCAAGAATTATAAATTGTTAAAGATTAGATATTTATAATTTTTCAGTAAAGAAAAAAGAAAGAAAAAATGTTTATTCTGCACAAACAAAACGCACGTTACAAAAAAAAAAAGACCTAAAGTCAAGACACACATGCAAAGCAGGCAAAAGACCTTAGAATCAATGATATTATAAGTAAAAAGACGTAGATAGGTTATACACGCTCCGCAAGTGGTACGTCAAAATGTGGCTAATTAGCCACATTTTCATCGTCTTCTCTCTTTTTGGCTCGATAATTACGATATGCCGTCCTACTTCCACGCATCATAAGTCATCATGAGTCTGGGTGTAATTATCTATATAAGTATGTATTTACAAAAAAAAAAAGTAGTGTATGTAGTTTATCAGTTATCTGGTTTCCATAGTACAAGCTCTGCTTAGTTTGGGATCAGATGACCGTGTGTGAACAATGTCCTAGGATATTATTATTATTATTATCATCTAATATTTCGACGTTGTGCCGTTTTTGAACATCGAATGTTGCGTAGGTAACATATCTACGTCTTTTTACTTATAATATCATTGCTTAGAATAATAACTACAGCAAAAAGTCTCGTATTCAAGCAGTCTATAATTGTTCATTGCTTGATGTCAGAGTACACATAATAGTCTTATTTTTTTCTAATCTTTAATCACAGTCAGCTTTTTGATTTGGAAAAATATCGGAAAAGTATTGGAAAAATATTTGAAAAATATTGGAAAAATATTTTTTTTCTTTTCTATTCCTTCCGAAATTTTTCCATTACCCATCAGTACTCGTGGCCTTCTTTTTACTTTGCCAATATTGAACGCGGGTAACGCATTTAAAGGTATCATTAATCAAATGAGTGTTTTTTGCATTGAGATAGGAAAATTAGGGAAAACGGAAAAACATACTAAACATAATAATATATATAATATTATGTCTATGGTCTTTTGTCACGCGAGTCATGACGTATTGCATCAGTTTCGAATCCAGTGTTATGATTGGCTGTTGACATAGAAAGTTTTACGGATGCGTTCCAGAAAAACAAACTATGACATATTAGGTTGGGGAAAAAGTCTTTTCGCATTATAGTATGTATGAACTTGTAATAAAATCTCTTTGGCTATACTATTTGTATCTGGCTGGTTTTGGTATCATTGAAAGTTTAAATTTTAAAGAACATAATTCCAAATTCAAATTAGGAAAATGTGTGATTTTCATTTGTTTTTCGTACCGTCAAGATGAGTGAATCTAATGAAGAAATTCGATACATTTTAAAATTTTACTACAAAAAAGGTAAAAATGCAACGCAAGCCGCGAAAAAAATTTGCAATGTTTATGGACCTAGTGTCTGTGAGAGTAGCACAAATTTGGTTTAAGCGTTTTCAATCCGGAAATTTTGATGTCAAAGATGCACGTCGCTCTGGTCGCCCTATTACGGATAAAATGGATGCCATGTTTGAAAAAGTGGAGCAAGATCGGCATATCAGTAGTTACGACGTAGCTGAAGAACTGGAAATTGACCACAAAACAGTTTTGGCGCATTTGAAAAAAACTGGGTACACAAAAAAGCTCGACATTTGGGTACCTCACGAGCTCACTGAAAGAAACCTAATGAACCGTGTACTCATTTGTGATTCTTTATTACGACGTAATGAAACCGAACCATTTTTGAAGAAGCTGATAACTGGTGATGAAAAGTGGATCACGTATGACAAGAACGTGCGAAAAAGGTCGTGGTCAAAGGCCGGTCAGGCTTCACAGACTGTGGCGAAACCCGGGTTAACTCGCAACAAGGTGATGCTGTGTGTGTGGTGGGATTGGAAGGGCATTATTCATTATGAGCTGTTACCACCAGGCAGGACCATCGATTCTGAACTCTACTGCGAACAACTGATGAGATTAAAGCAAGAAGATGAGAGAAAGCGGCCGGAATTAATCAACAGAAGGGGTGTGGTTTTTCATCATGATAACGCTAGACCTCACACATCTTTAGCCACTCAGCAAAAATTAAGAGAGTTTGGCTGGGAGGTGTTAATGCATCCGCCGTATAGTCCTGACCTTGCACCTTCAGATTTCCACCTGTTTCGGACTCTTCAGAATTCATTAGGCAGTGTCAGGTTAACATCACGAGAGGACTGCCAAAACCACTGGTCGCGGTATTTTGACCAGAAGTCCCAAAAATTTCTATAGCAATGGGATCATGTCCCTATCTACAAGATGGCAAAAAGTTATCGAACAAAATGGTACCTACATACTTTAGTTAAATGTAAATAAACTATATTAAAAAATGTTTTGAATTTTTTTTAAAAATGCGAAGAAACTTTTTCCCCAACCTATTAGAATGTATTGCATCAACAACGATGTCATATATACGTATCGAACTTATATATGAAATTTAAAACTTTGAAAGGTTTAAACACACACACACACAATGTATTTGACAGATAAAAAAAGACCAGTATATAAATTATCTTTTTTTAATGTTATTTTTTTTAATATGCTCAATTTTATTATTAAAATGTAAAATAAAATATTGTTACGATATTTGTAATTACTATGCGTGCCAAATAAGAATAGACACTATTTTGTTCCGCAATACTCGCGAACTTCATTAACAAAGCGTAAGGAGTGCCAAAAAAAAAAATATACTCAGTTTAATTATTTTTTGTTCACTTTTTTGGTATTTCTAATCAATTTTACGCCAAATTAATTATACATGAGCAAAAGCGTAAAACAAGCATACAACTTCGTAGCAAGTGTAAAACTTCATGGCCGATGCTGGCAAACAAGTTATCAACTACATAATTTAATTTTTAGGAGGCTTATGTTTTTTTATAAGTTGGTACAGACGCCAGCAGGTCAAGCCACCCGAAACTGTAAAATTTTCCCAATTAACCTTGAACCTAATGCTTTAGCGATAAAGGTGAAATCTATTAAAGAAAATTGACAGATTGTAGTAGCTTGATGTGCTGGCGTCTGTACTACTCGGCCTTTGTAAAATTGTTGTCATATTCAACGTTTTAGGCACACTGGTAGTGAATACTGTTTCCATGTATTATTAATTATCTATTTATGTAATTCAAGAAATAAAATTTCATAAAATGAATATACATAATAATGAAATCAATGAATAAAAAAATATAACATTTTTCATTTCACAGTTTTTTTTTTGCTGGCAGTACTAATTTGACAGCTATCGTGTGAAGTTGGCAGCAAGCGCTATCCTATTCTTAGTTGGCTCACATAGGTATAATAATACATTTTTTTTAGCGACATTTGCTGAGATACATACTAACTAAACCTAAAGTTTTAGGTATAACTTGTAGATGGATCCACCATCTTTTGATCTAAGCGAAATAGTTTCTGTCCCCCTGGCCCCTGCTATCCATAATCTATCATCTGTCATAGGGATGAAAGAAGTGCCAAAAAGTATCGATATATGTGTCGCTTAACTTCAAACTCGGATAAATCCACTCTACCCTGTTAGGAGATATTTAAAAAAAAGTGTTAATAGTCTTAATTTCATGAATTAAAACACAGTATTCTTTTATTATGGCAACATTATTGAAGAAAACGATCCTGTTTAGCCAATTCAGTATTTAAATCACTCATTCTTTCAAAAATGTAATATTTAGGTTAGATTTACCTTCATTTGATATAATGGAATGCAATTTATCTATCTTTGAAAAAACTCAGTGTGGATTTATAGAATTTTGATTTAATGGATTCGGATTTATCTGGATTTGAAAAAACACGATTAGAACTAGGGATGTGGTAGTGGCGAAGTCACGGTATACTATCGACAGTTAATTTGTAGCAGCTAACTGAACAAAACTAAAATAATACAAACAAAATAAGGAAATCTAGTTTTATTTTACAAAAATAGGAGGTATCTAATTTAATCATTTTAAACAAAATTCAATATTTCTTCCGAGTCATCTTCTTCAATTTCTTCTTTGTGCATTGGTCGCCCTATCACGTTCTCACTGTTAAGCACTTTTTTATAATATTTCAATTTTATAAAGAATAAGATATCGTTTGAGTTAAGTTTGCTACATTGATAAGCTTTGGTTTTATGTCCGCATGTCGGTTTTATTGGTGGTTGATTGGTTGAATATCTGAAAATACATCAAAGCTTTAGTTTTATTTATTACGTAACGCAAAATGCGACCAGTCAAGACCAACCAAAAAATAATGCAAACAAAAGTAAAAGGAGTTTATTTATAAGACAGAAATAATTTAAAACGAAGCTAAATGCGATGCGAGAGACTGTTTTGAAAATGAAGTTCAGTGAGATTATTTGCCCCAGAGTTAAAATTTAATAAAAATATTAATGTTAGTTTATTATATCATTTAAATAAATAAATATTCTCGGACGTTAACAATTATATTTTTAATTATATAACGTGCATATAAAAAATAAGCAAAATTGCAAAACATATCAACGACCAACTCCACAAACCACTTATATTTTAAAACTTACATGATCCTATATACCTACACAAATCTGATCGGAGAATATAATTAATGTACTCAATATTATATCCTTACATACTTATTATTATATCCAAATCATTCTGTAACAGTAGAACAACAAAATAATAATAATCGATAATGATTATGGTTAACACAACACTAGTGCCAACCCAAGATTCCAAACGACGCATAGGTATAGGTATTTTAAACTTACCGAATTTTCACTCTTTCCTATTTCTTACGGCGAAGTTTTATATTAGGTCACTTGCGGGCCTTACTTGGTGACACAATTTTAATGGAATTATCCATGGTAACTGTCCAAATAATAAAAAGAAACAATAAAAAGCGGGAGTGAACGGTGTTACTGTCGCAGAGTTTACGTGGACTGACGGCCATGTTGAACAAACGCAATTACCTGATTGGCTCTCATGGACTTAACTACATTTGAAAAAAACTGTCTCATGGATCTATCTGACTTAGATAAAATATTATGATTTTAACGGTTTATTTCTCAAGAACCATGCGGATTTATACACAACTGATAAAATTGTTTAAAAGCATTTCTTTTTCCGTTTCTTTTGACGACAAAATCTTAAAAAATCTCAGAATTGGATTTATCCGAGTTTGAAGTTAAGCGACACATATTATTATATCGTATCAATATTTTAAAAAAGCATTGATATCTATTTCGATATTATATCGGAAAAAAAGTATAGATATATCGGTGAAACCATCTGAAAAATATTTGTACTTTATGAAACTCTATTGTTTTTTTATTCATATAATACCAAAGTAGGATCATCATTTCTGAGGTTAATTTAATAAGAATAAGTCTATTTTTTTACGGCTCTGAATTCCAGCGGTTTTAGTCACTACTGACAACGTGTTGCTTTGGAAATATATCGTATTATCGAATACGATATATTTCCAAAGAAACATGTTGTCAGTTTCAACATTTTCGATGCTTGATATTTTATATCGACGTGTCGAATTAATAAATATCGCCAAAAATATCGATATATCGATATTTTGTCTACAAGCCTAATCTGTCCTGTCATTTTGTCGGCGTTGGTCGGCGTGGTCGGCGTAGTCGATGGTTGCTTGTAAATTTGCGACACGCCAAAATGCCGATGTGAATAATCAGAAAATATACAGCAAGAATACAAGTAAAACAAATATTCTCTGACTGTTGTGTTTTCAACTGGAATCGTTAGACAGCCGAGGAACAGGTTAGTATCTCTTTTAAATATCATTCAGAGTTCCTGTTGTTTTTTCTGAACAAGCAAATAGCATTTTAAAATTAAATAGAATCCTGATACTTATTATCATTATCAGGATTCTATTTAATTTTAAAATGCTGTTTGCTTGTTTGTGCTTGTCCTAGATTAATATTGCCTAAATGTTTCTTACTTGCAGTAACTTCAACCATGTTGAGGACATTATTTCATCTTTTTGGAGCCATCCAATTTTTCTATGGATGTTACTATGACTACGTCTACGTTAATATACCAATAACTTCAACAGTGACACCATATGGAGGCAAATTCAAATACTTAACTTACTTAGATGCGGTAAGTCTTATGTAATTTTGTTTATGTGACGAACTGATACCTTTGCCTCATTATTTGAACATTCACCTTTTTTCAGATGATACAAACTGGATACTTTACGCTGGCACTGCTCAATGATATTTTTGGGAACAATGAACCGTCACCATCAGAGAAGCCACTAATAAGAAAAGTTAAGGACACAGTCTTTAGTGCTTTAGCTTTCCCATTAGCAATATTTGTAGGAGTATCCTTTTGGGGCATATATGCTGTTGATAGAGAATTGATTTTGCCCAGAAGTATGGATGCATACTTTCCGCTGTGGCTAAACCATGTGATGCACACAAACATAGTAGTGTTCATACTGATAGAACTTCTTACATCATTCAGGATGTATCCTAAGAGAAAAGTTGGTCTTTCTATTCTTTCTTTGTTTATGATTTGTTATTTAGTTTGGGTACATGTTATCTACTTCAACTCGGGTATTTGGGTGTACCCTATCTTGAATGTTCTGAATTGGCCTGTAAGAGTATGTTTCTATATATTCTGCCTCACATTAGCCTGTGGTGCATATTCTCTAGGAGAAACTGTCAACAAAGCTGTTTGGTCTACTGAAGTAGAAAAAACTGTAAGATCTGGGAAGAAAAAGGCCAAATAATAATTGAGATAGTAACAATTTAGATAGCATAGCCTAGTTAACCTCGCTTCTTGTTTTGAGGTTTGTAAGTAGGTTTAAGTTATTTTAATTGGTGGATGATTTAAGAAGTAGGATGCAGTAATGAAGCTTTTGGATGAAATGTAGATTTAGGAATTGAAAATGGGAAGGGGCAATATTTTCCCCAGTGAAGATGACACATTTTAAGATCTAATTAATTTAATTTACCATTGTTTGACGTTTAAGAAAGTGATAATATAATAACCCCATCAAAAATATTATACTTACATAAGTACTTGAAATTAAAAGATAAACCAAGAACACATATATTTGGTTCTTCCTTTTACCTAGGTATATCTGTAGATGTTTATAAATATAGTTCATAAATTCTAAATCATTTATATAGTAAATGTACGTAATCAAGTAATCACTATTGAAAAGATACTATTGATTCAAATGATTGTTTTTTGTGTGTGGTTGGTTAGGTGGTGCAAAAGAGGCACTGGGTACCAAATAATTAACCCAATTAAAATTGTATCTTGAAATTTTATAAACACTGATATAGTTCGCGCCAAATAACTATGCCGCTCGAGTTCGCTCAAGTGACTGCGCAGTAATCGATAATATCTATACTAGTTTACTAGAACAGCAGCGCGCCATTCCATGCGCATCGGAAAGCCTGGTTTCAGAGCGGCAAAGTTATTTGACGCGAACTTTATGACTGGTACGTATACTGCCGCCGCCGTAAGGAAAAAGGACGTATCGACAGAAATAATGAAATGGAGAAAAAAAAAATGTCCTGTTTAAAGTACAAGATACAAAGGCAGATGCGTCTTTTAATAGTAAGAATGATTAGGTTTTCGTTAATTTTACGCCAATATAAAATACTGGTAGATGCTTCTTTTTTTTGCTGATTCCGAATATGTAATAACTTATACTAACTTATATATAATAACTCGAAAAAAAAATAGAGAGAGTAGAGTATACAATAGAGTATATAATACACCTAGACTAGAGTCTAGAGCAAACCCATCACAAATTAAAAAAAATGTGTCTATTTCCTTATGACGGCAGTATAATGCAGCTGTTATCAATTTTACCATTCAGTGTTCTTTGTAGTTGTAGGTATCGTCTGCCCATTGTAGATGTAGTGTTAAATTATGTAGGTACTACTTATACTTTTCGTGGCCTATTGTAACAAATAAACGCATCCGAATTCAAGGGTTCCGCATAAAATCCAGAAATTTTATTGATAAACGATTTCTACCTAGAATTAATTACAATGCAGAAATACCTAAGTAATTAAATACTGTTATTAGAACAAGCCACCATTTAATAGCAAATTGTTCCGAGTGCTACTTGTTTCTTCATAACGTAGTCATTAATTGAGATAACCGATATTGTCGATAACGTTACACACAGACATTGGTTGTGAAATGAATTCAGCAATAAATATACAATTTGTTCGAAAAAGTAAAAAGTGTTGCTAATGAAGGCGTTTTGTAAGTAATGTAATGTAAAAATAAGGGTTATTCATTTTAATTCATTAATTAAAAAAGTAGTACCTAGGTATCGTAATAAATTGTTACGTAAGATCAATACCTGCTTGTTAGCGTGACTTGATTCGTTACGGATGATAATAATTACTTACGTGTCTCTTGATCATAATTTATTACATAAGTATTTATTTGTTAAGTTAGCTTTAAAAATAAATATATATACACGCTGCTTTTTAATTGGCTAGGGAGCTGCCACGATAGCGTTGTAGTCATAATTTTAAACAACTTTTACTATGGGACCAAACCTAAAATCGCGAAAAAAATCGGCTGTTCCCTATATTTAATGTGAAAAGAACATTATTTATACTTCGACATAAATTAGTAATAAATGAATTTCCAAACTTCAGCATACGTTAAATCAATGAGGTCTCGACCCCTGAACATTTACGTTCGCATAACTCTTCAAAATGTAGGTATCAGTTGATTTTTTTTTTTCGCGACTTCGGGTTTGGTCCCTTAGTAAAAGTTGTTCATAATTATGACTACAACACTATCGTGGCAGCTCCCTAGCCAATTAAAAAGCAGCTTGTATAATCGAAATTTAGGTACTTATGTATGAATTACTTATTGGCCTGAATATTGTGCAGAATGTGTAAACGTTTGTTAACTTGAAATTTTACTTAAAAATATAATTAAAATAAAATAAGGGGCTTGTGGCTGCGAGTCGATCGATCAGGTTAAGCTACGCTTGCCGCGGCTGGTCCGTGGATGGGTGACCATCTTTACATACCAAGATCCCTCCGAGCCTCTGAAGGCACGTTAAGCCGATGGTCCCGGCTGTCATTCGTCGATCTTTGACAGTTGTTACGGGTCGTCAGAAGCCCGAAAGTGACAACCAGTCTTACCAAACGGTATCGTATTACTCAGTAACTGTGTTGTGGTGGTGAGATAGGCAGTCGCTCCATGCACTACAGTTCTATACTGGTATTCAGCAGCATCCGGTTAGGTTCTACATTGGAAGCCGACCCCAACATCGTTGGAAATGGCTAGGCAGATGATGAATTCTTAATTTTCGGATGTTGATCGAATTAAGCAGAAATACATACGTAAATCTTGTAAATAAGGTGAAATTCGGATGTAGGTACTCTGTAGTAGTCACAAACTGTTAAAATATTTTTAAGTAAAATCTTTTATCAAAGTAATCTATTTGGTACAAAACATTCCAAAACAATATGATAAGACTTAATTAGAAGTCGTAACTTATTATTTTATTGTTATCTGATATTTATTTGTTTTGTTTGTTTGTTTATTACTCTTGAGGAACAATATAATAAGTACTAGGTAGCGAATTGCAACTTGAGTCGCTGATTATTGAAACCCAAGATATCAATGTTATATTAATGCAAAATACCAAATACTGTAATAATTAGAATTATTTCTGGTAAAATAAAAAAACTGCGTTGAATCAAAGGTCTATGTAAGTTTTATAGGTTATAAATCTACGTAAATGTAATAAGAGCTCTCTATTGGCATTGGCTAGTCTAATTTTTTTTTTTTATATTAGGCTTTACCATTGAGTGTATAGTTTTGATCATGGACCAGAAAGCGAATAGATTGATAATGCGCACATTCTCTCCAGACAAAATTACGCCTTATATGCGAGGTGTGCAGGGAAAATCAAACATCTTATAAAATTCCAAATTTCGTACATAAGTCAAAAACGAATTTGGGACAAAATATCACATAAGTACCTACCTATTTCTTGAGAGAAAAAGATACGATTGTTTACAGAATTGCTCTGGCAATAAAAACTCGCAGACGTCTAAAGTTGTAATGAAGTACCTATAATCTCCATAGCTAAACAAAAACTGTAGCAATTTTGTAGACAGTAAAATAGTATCGTGTGCATTTTTGTTTGCCCTTTGGTGCCTACTTATTGTGGTTGAGTGCCTATCTTGCCTAAAATATTCAACGGAGTGTTCAATCACTTATGTACGAATGAACTTTAGCAACCGATCACTATCGATAAGAAAGCAATAAATTTTATATTAAATAAATTATTTATATCGGTATTGTGCGTTTTATTACGGCCTCTAGTGCAATTAAGTCTACTTGCGGGTTGCATGTCATCATGGATTCTTACACAATCATAATTACTAATTTCCTGTATAACACGATATTGAGGTCAAATGCTATTGCCAGTAAGGATTAAATTATTATCATACAATAACAAACGACTTTAAAGCATAAATGCGATTTTATTTCCGAACAACTTAAGTATACTCAAATAAAATACTCGTCAAAATCACAGTAAAAATATGATACATAAACAATACATACGCAATAGTGTACTAAACTCTATAATATTATCACTTATCACGACTAGATTATTCAATTATGAAAATATTAACTAAAAAGTGGTCACACTTTAACGTCTTGCCATATAATGACGCCTTAATTAATACAATACAACGAATACAATAACTGCAACAATACTATACTTATTATAATAAAATTCTTAAAATAAGGCAAATCTGATTTATGGCGAGAGTATGGATAAGACAAGTTATTTCGAGATAATTCAATATACAGGGTGTCCGTTTACGGTGTAGCGAAAATTAAGGGTGTGGTACAGACCATCAAACTGAACAACTTTTTCAAGGAGACCAACATCATAATCGTGAAAAAAAAATTGTCGTTCCATACATTTGGTCAAGTAGGTATTGAAGTTTTGTATGAGACGACAATTTTTTTTTTCATGGTTACGATGTTGGTCCCCGGGAAAAAGTTGTTCAGTTTGATGGTCTGTACCACACCCTTAATTTTCGCTACACCGTAAACAGACACCCTGTATTTTATTCATACTCCTAACATAGCCCTTCAGGTAATGCAGCCGTGAAGTTATGTTGGACTTTGGACACGGCGGTATAAATTCTGTGAAACTTCTTACTACTGCCGCGGTTGATTAACATAATAAAATCGGATTCCTTATATGCTAAGATAGCCCACGAAATTTTCTTGTTTTTTTTTCGCTTAGGTATTATATTTTTATCAACATACAATCTGATGATGAATATTGTAAAATGCAAAAAAAACACGCTAGAAAAATTGCTCGGGATACCTTAGGCCGGTCGCCCACAACGATTTTTTGCAAATATTCAGTAGCGCGTTTCGCTGCATCACTACTTTTGGCCGTTTGTCGCATTTGCAATGTGCAAAAGAAACGGTTCAGTAGCGATACAATCGTAATATCGATTTAGCAACGCTGCTAAGGGCCAACGCGCGCTTGTGATTTTTAGTCGACCGATAGTTTAGTGCACACGTAAAATACACGCACACATGCGCGCGCTGCTATGTAACCCCATATTGATTCCCAGAACGATCAAACTATCGGCCGACTAAAAATCACAAGTGCGCGCTCAGTCTAAGGGCCAGCGCGCATGTGTGATTTTTAGTCGGCCGACAGTTTAGTCTTTAAACGATCGAGTCTTTAATCGCTTACAATTTAAATCGTCAAATGCGCGCACTGCCATATAACTCCATACTGATTCCTAAAACGATCAAACTATCGTCCGATTAAAAATCACGAGTGCGCGCTGGTACCAAAGCGACAAAGACAACGCGATCAATGTTGTCTCGACCAAGTCCATCTTAACTGTAGCGTCCACAGGCATTACAGCGTAACTGCGTAGCGCAACTGTATATATACGGCATCGCGTCTGTGTGAATTCTGCATTACGCCTGTAATCGAAGCTGAATCGCGGCTGTATCGATGCGTATCGTGATAGTAGTGATGCAGAATCGTGGTAACGAAGCGAAGGTATTCAACCAGCGACAGCATCGCTACTGAATCGCTGCAAAAAGTCGTCGTGAGCAACCGTCCTTAGCGCCTTAAATAGAAATATAAACATGCAGAATAATATTAAATTTCAATACAAATAAAAAAGAGGAATAAATAAACAAAAGATACATAAAATGATTTAAGTACTACCTACAATTGTACCTAATTCGCGCAAACTTAATTATGTCAATAAAATTATCCTTATGCCTACTTCTAAAGAATCTTTTTACATAATTTCTATAGAATACATAACTACTTTTATAGATTACAAATAATTTGATACCTACGATTTAGGTAACATTTTGACTAATAACAATTTTAGACGTTTTGCATCCGATTCAATTTTAATACAAAAAATATATAATACCTTAACAGGGTTTCTATCTTTCCAAATGTATTCTTTAATTACTCGTATATAGATTTTGTGCTTCCAATGTGCTTATATCTCGCAGACTCCACAATATGTGGGAACAAATACGCAAATAAATAAAACTAACTCCTCTAATACGAGAGCCCACGACCAAACCCATGTCGCATCGTTTTACGAACAAAACCGTATAAAATCGTTAGTTTAGAAGATTCTGAACCCGACTCGGTGGGCAGTACCTACCTGTCAGAAACATGACAGCTTTATAGTTTTCTGCTGCCAAAAAAAAAAAAAAAATAGGCAGATGGTTTTATCACAATATGTCTGATATTAAAAATATACATAGGTTTCGTAATTTTATTACGAAAGAGTTTGTTTTCAGACATTTTGCGCGTCACATGTAGCGTTAGCGCATTTTAAAAAATGGCAAAAAAATTAACCCACATTTTCATAGCAATCTGGTTCAATTTGTTCTTTAATCTGTTGTTTATTTACTGGGGTTACTAAAAATAGGTTTTCAGAAATTTTAAATATCACATGTAATTCCAGAAAGACAATAAGACCAATTTATTTTACTGAAGATTGATTTTGATGACGACGACAACGATGATGAGTCAGATAGTAATTAAACACGATGATATTTACAGAATTTTTCAAATGTTATTCCAGTTTCCTTTTGTCCAATTAATAAAAACGTCCTTCAATTTCAGTTCGACGGTTTGGTGTAAGCTCTTTATTAATAATTATCTAAGAATTTGAGAGTTGCAACTTACTAATTTGCTCGATAGACGTAAATAAGATTTTTTTAAAATGATATTTACTATAGAAAAGTTGTCTGATTAGTCAGGTGCTACAATTAATTTGTCTGATACATTTTTTTTTCCACATCTGGGCAACCTTTTTCATCTTGTCAGACAGAATGTTACGTTACCGAACGGTAAAATTTTTGAACACTTTCAAAATGGTTTCAACATTTACGATGCTGACACTTCTGGAAAATGATTTATTTGCATCAACTGACCAATGTTCACCTGAAAACAAGATTTTCAAACGGTTTGCTATGGGTTTTTTTTCTGCCTCATTTTTAATTTTCTCAAATGGTCTCCTGGATACGTATGACGCTACTGGTGTCGATAATTATGTTTTCGGTATCGAAAATATCCTTCAACTAGATTCTGAAAACCAGACAGATTGCTATGAAACAGTTCGGTATATTTTTTTTGACATATTTGATAATGCGAAAATTTCTGAAATTAGAATTTTTGAATTCAGAACAACCAAATCTATCGTCCTTGTACGGTTTTGGTCGTAAAACGATAAGATAAAAATTTTGTTTGTGGGCTCTCGTACCACTGGCAAATAGTAACCCTCTTTAAGTAACGTTTATAAGTAAAAAAACCTATCCTAATCTTGATGCTACGATCTATGTAATTATGTAGGTATAAAATTTATTCATAGCCATTTTATATGATAATTATTGAGTGTTATTTTAGTAAGTCGTATTTAATCGAGCGTAAAATGGAATATTTCCTATTTCATCATCATGGAAACGGGTACTAAAATTAATATGTTGGAGGCTTTATGTTATATTAGTATTATGAATTTAGAGCCTACTCGAATCACAAAACTGCCAGAATATTTATCTAAAAGCTGATTTATACGAAGTAATTTAAGTGCCACTTAAGAGGGGCCAACCCGTCATACTTTTCATACAAACGCTTGTACGTATCGTTATCGTGGTACATAGCGTTTTAACATATCTTTACTCATAAATTGTAAAAGTAAAGTAAACATATCGATAGAAACCTCGCACATTTAATGAAGATTCAAAATGACAAACATTTATTTCACAAACTTGTAAGGCTTGTTAAAAACACGTATTTCCTGGAACAAGCTTCATAAAATTTCCGCACACTATTATTCGTTCAATGTTATCGCGTTCTCACTTGCTTGTTAGTCAACGGGCGTTGCGGTGGTTGCAGCAACAAGCTTTTCAACCATGCTCGCGTTGATGATAGACGCAGCCGGGAAGGGCCCTCTTAACGCAATAAGATGAAGCAATAATAAAAGATAGTGCAAGATAGCGCAAGTCATTTATAGTTGTGGACATATTATAGAAACGATTCCTTCGTTATAGTCATTTTTGGATAAACAAGTTGCTTTTACTTTTGTATCAACTTACAGATAACAGCTTTGTACCACATAAAATAATAGCTTTATTAGTAGGTTTTATTAAGGCTCGTGGCTAAGCAATAAAAGCCGCACGGGTCGATCGATCAGGTTAAGCTACGCTTGCCGCGGTCGGTCCGTGGATGGGTGACCATTTTTACATACCAAGACCACTTCGTGCCTCGGAACAGGTCCCAGCTGTCATTCGTAGAGCTTTGACAGTCGTTACGGGTTGTCAGATGCCCGAAAATCTGACAACCAAGGGGTATCGTATTACCCAGTAACTGGGTTGTGGAGGTCACATAGGCAGTCGCTTCATGTAAAATACTGGTATTCATAGTTGGGAAAAGGCTAGGCAGATGATGTAGTTTATGTAGTAGGTTTTAATGATTCATTTTCATTTTATTTTTTTATTTGAGATGGGTTTGCTTTTGACTATAGGTCTGAGGTGACAGAGACAAAGTATACGATGCTTACCCAGAAGAAGCCTGTTCACTCTAACTTAGAAGAGATTCGGGTAGTATGCGTTCGGGAACACAAACGCAGGTAGTGAGTTCCACTCTTTCGCCGTGCGCATTATATGAAGGATGTTTGGAAGCGCTTAGTGCGAATTGGTGGAATGGCAACTAGGTATTGATGGTAACTTGCAGTGCGTCTAGATGTTCAATGGTAGAAGGGGGCCGTTGGAATAAGGTTGTGGAGTTCCTGAGCACACTCACCGAAGTACGGTCTATAGAAGACCGACAAGCAGGCAACCTTGCGGCGATGAGCCAAGCTGTGAAGCTTGGCATCCACCAGTTTTACGTTGCCAATGAGCCTCTTAGCTCGGCGTTCCACTGAGTCAAGCGCAGCACGTTGGTATTTAGCTGAGCCATCCTAGAGGTGGCTGCAATACTCCATGCACGATCGGACTTGCCCTTTATGAAGGGTCAAAAGCTGTCCAGGCGTAAAGTATCGCTTTACTCTGTTTAGGATGCCCAGTTTTTTGGCCGCAGTTTGGGCTTTGTGCTCGATGCTAGCGTCGAAGTTGAGACTGGATGTCATCTCCGTGCCTAGGAGTTCGAGCCGATCCGTTACAGGACCAGATGTACCCCGAAAGTAGGAGTTTGGTCGAAACGACTCCTTTTAGCGGTGAAAAGACACGCCTGTGTTTTGGAGGCGTTAAAACCAGATTGTCATCACCCCATTGAGAGACAAGGCTTAAGGTCAAATCTGTCCGCGCTAACATTGCCTCTCTCAAGGAACAAACTTCATCACCGCTGGTTTTTGCGCTGGACAAGTATCGTGCCATGTAGGTCATTGATGTGCAGCAGGAAAAGAGTTGTAGAGAACAGACCCCTGAGGAACTCCGGCATCAGTAGCCATAAACTCAGAGGAGCAGCCGTCAACGATCACTTTGATCGATTGTTCACTAAGGAAGTCTGATATTCGGCTAAAAAAACCAGCTGGGATGCCATAAGCAGGAAACTTGCTGAGAAGACTTGCGTCCATACCTTGTCAAAGGCCTTCCGAGATATCAAGTGATACAGCAAGTGCTTTGCCGTGTTTCTCGATGGCTTCGCCCCAGCAGTGCGTGACATACACGAGAAGATCGCCAGTTGACCGTCCCCGGCGAAAGTCCTATTGACGTTCACTGAGGAGATCGTTGTCTTCAAGGTAGGTGAGTAACTTACTGTTAAGTACCCTTTCCATAACCTTGCACAGTATGGATGTAATGGCGATCGGGCGATAATGGGCAGGGTTTGCACAGTCGCCCTTTTTGGGCACTGGTTGTACATTAGCTAGCTTCCAAGATTCCGGCACCGTTCTTTTTTCTAGAGAGAGCGGAACAGGCGCGTCAGCAGAGGAGAGAGTTCAGGTGCACACTGCCTCAACACTCTCGCTGGAATGCCGTCAGGCCCGCTGGCCTTGTTCACGTCTAGACTGCACAATACTCTTCGGACCTCTTTTGTATGAACTGCGATCTCCAGCATCGAAGAGTCACAACGAGGTAGGTACAGTAGGTGGTTGCTTGGAACCAGCATCCAGACGCGAATTACTTGCAAAGAGAGATGCAAATAGATCTGCCTTCTCACTTGCAGAGTGGGCCAGCGATCATCAGCTGCATCCGCATCAGCGATATTCAGCTGCATCCGGTTAGACTGGACTGTTGGGGTCGGCTTCCATTCTAACCGGATGCAGCTGAATAACCGTATTTTACATGGAGCGACTGCCTATCTGACCTCTACAACCCAGTTATTGGGTAATACGACACCCCTTGGTAAGACTGATTGTCAGACTTTCGGGCTTCTGACGATCCGTAACGACTGTCCACGAATGACAGCCGGGGCCAACAGCTTAACGTGCTTTCCGAGGCACGGAGGAGTCTTGGTATGTAAAGATCACTCATCTAAGGACCAACCCCGGCAAGCGTAGCTTAACCTGATGGATCGACCCGTGCGGCTGTTTTTACTTAGCCACAAGCTCCTCAATGCACCTTCAAGTTCATCCCATCATATTTTTTTAGTAAAACTGTGTTTAATTTATTGTTTTCAGAAAAAAAAAATCATATGGCACTAATGATGTGTTTTTAGCAAAAACGGAGAAACACCCTATCAGTTGTTCCTATTATAATTATGTCCACATCTGTAGGTTCAGTTATACTGTACGCAACAGGCAAGAAACTTGCGTCGTGTAAATGTACCAACGCTAGACCTGCCTTATTTCATATTACCGGCCAATTGATTAATTTCAGTAGCCTACTTAATTTATTCAAAACTTCTACATGAAATTAATTATTATTATTATCTATCAGACTCGATTCGGCACTATAAACAATGTGCGTAGCTTATGTTATTTATTAGTTGCACAAATGTCAAATCGCTGCCAGTTTATTCAAAAGAGGTGCAATTTTAAATATTGTCTATTTATTTGATGGGTTGTGTTTGCCAAGGCTTTTAGAGGAGCCAAAATATCTATGATTTATCTGAATCTTTTATTGTAACAAGGTACTGTTATTGAAAATAGCAGTTAGGCGAATTCAGCTGCCGGTCATATCGCATAGCCTAGTGTTGACAATACTGAATGGCCAGTTGGCTTTACCTACAGTCCTAGGTCTAGCATTCGACTGGTCTATGTTGATGCGATAGGCACATACTGCATAAGCGATATTACTATAATAAATTACACAAATATACAGGGTGTCTGAGAACAGGTGTCGCCAACTTATGGGTCCATCAAACTGAACAACTATTTCCTGGGGGCCAACATCGTAATCGTAAAAAAAACAGTCGTCCATTACATTTGGTCATATAGGTATTGAAGTTTTGTATGGGATGACTGTTTTTTTTTTCACGATTACGATGTTGGTCCCCGGGAAAAAGTTGTTCAGTTTGAAGGTCAGTACCACACCCTTAAGTTGGCGACACCTGTTCTCAGACACCCGGTATAAGGAGTTTATTCGTTTTCTGTACATACACATCTTCCGTTCACTTAGTTTATTATAATGGTGGGTACACATTATGTGAAACGTAACATACTTTGAAACGAACATGCGGCTCTAAATATATGCAATATGTAATGCAACATGAAACACATGTTAAAAAAAAAAAAACAATTTTGCCTTGTTGTCGTGTTATATTTCATGTCGTTTCACATAATGTGTACTCTTCTAAACACGACCGATGATTTAGGCGATTAGGTATAATTTACTCTAGCATTTGTTCTAAACTACAGAAGTCACAATATTTGTCTTGTTTATACACAAATTGGGATGGCAATGTGTCTTAATGAAATGTCCGTTTTAGTGTCGAGGATTATTTTGTTTACTTACAGTGACCAAAAGCTGACTTTACACGTAGGCAGCTCAGGCGCATTGCTATGAGCTACGTCTTCACCTTGCGTGAGGTCTTGAAGTGTCCGTTCTTCTTCCATCCGTTGCCCTGCGATGCTTCGCCGTTCATGGCGCGGGTCGCGAACGATGTCGTCTTGCTTTTCGTTTCGAACAACACGTCCGAATCCGTCTCGGTTTCTGATACGTCTTTACTAGTGACTGCCAAATAAAGATGAGTTGTATGTTTTGCCTGCGTGACTTTTTTTTTACTAAGATTGCATTTGAAAAAAGGCTTCAAAAAAGGCTCAACTTCAGTAGCCAGGTCATTAAATAACCCAAAAAAAAAGATGTACTTGATCTGATGACTTATCTTTTAATGATTACACGATAAATGTTGGGGCAAACTGGTTGAAGGTCGCAGTTTGATAGAGTAAAAGTATGTGTCAGTAAATATAGGAAAAATAATGAAGAGGAATGAATAATGATGAAAATAAATAATGATTATGAATATTTGCAATAATAACACTGGATTAGGTGTTGTAACAGTTTTAGGTATAAAAAGCATTTGGAAGGTTTCCAAGTGCTTATATTACACAAAACGAAATATTCATCTATACAATTTTTTTTTTGATATTTCATAATTCAATTTAGTAATATGAATGAATTACACACGTTAATCAAAACAGCGAAATAATTGACAGTTATCTGCGAGGTTGCCAACATTCATAATGCACAGCTATAATTATTAAGCCGGTATTTATGAGCAACAAAAGTTTCACATTATTGTTATACAATTGGACTGCAAAACATTTTCACCAGCAACACAAAACGATATTGCTGAATAAACTTTATACAGCAACTTTTGTTTACCATGTCGCACCTTCATTTCGAAACCGTTATTACTTAAACAAAAAAACTAAAGGACAATGCTCATGCATGTATGGAATCCCGTACCAAGCTGCATCAAAATCCAACTTTGTTTTTTTTTATAGACTACACTTATCATAAGTAACTCCTACAAAAGTTCTTTTTCTAACAACATCCGGGTTTCCTAGTTATTTTATAAAATCGAAAATGACCTAAAAACTAGGTAAGTGCCTATATTATATTCGACGCTATCAATAACGTATTTTATATAGACACTCATACACGATCGAACATTATTGCTCTAAAAAACAGCGTAATTCGCTAATATTAGTAAGAATTACGATTTCTGGGTATCAAAAATGAACAATTGGCATATCGGTTTTGCTGGGTGACTAACGTCGTCAAACGCTCGACCCCACGACTAGACATATTGGCACAATGAAATACACAGAAATAAGTTCACAAAATATAAACAAGTTCTACTTCTCAACACAGACTAAAATAATTAACAATAACCTCAACTCTCAAAGACACAGACGGACGCTAGCGCAAACCATAGATAATACATGATCTCTCAGGATTTAGGGACGTGATCGATAAATCAGAATCTTTTATTTTTGTCTTTAGTAAGAAAAACGATTTTGTATCAATTAGCAATACTAAATCGATTCGGTGTACTGATTTTACTTAATTTTTACTGTTATTAAACAAAAAGAAAGCAAAGCTAATAGCAAACGTTATTTATTATATAAAAGAAATACCACTCAAGCACTGGTGGCATCAATAGGTGAGAGCGCACATACGGTGGCGCCACCCCTTCACCTCGCTTTTTTTGCGTAGAAATTAAACTAAATCATTGACGTATCCTACACTGGCAATGGTTTACAAATATTTTATATTGCCAGTGTACGAAAAATATTCGGCATTGATTTAGTTTCATTTTTACACCTCTATGCTAATATTCGGGTGGCACCACGCGGCGCCTCCAGGCAACACCCGTTTTTGAGGGGCTTGAAAATTACAGGTTAGTCGATTCATCAAAAAGCGATTCTATTGCGTTCTACATCTCTACGACCGGCTGTAAACGGCTAATAACCATAGATAAAAAATTATAATCTTTTATAGAGAATAAAACAATATCAATACTTTTTTACTTTAAATTAAATTCCCTGTTCAAAAACCAAATCCCCGACGGGTAATGTCGTAAAAAATTGTAAAAATAATTACTATAAAATTTTTATCTCGATGCATGAGACTTTTTGGTACCACTTTTGGTCATTCTTCTTTACAGGAGAATTAATTTACGATTTTTGCATTATTATTTACCTCTTAATACAAAAGTGATGAACTCATAAGAGATATTTCTGAGATTATCTTTTTTATTAAGAAGTAAATAATAATGCAAAATTCGTAAATTAATTCTCCTGTAAAATTTAATTTTTTCTTGTTTAATAACGATTTCGAAATGAATGTGCGATGTGTACCGGTCTCAGTATTTATGTTTATTTTGTCTTTATGAGTTTTAATAAAACTAGTATGTGAGGCAGACAGTCGTACAATATTTACATGGTTTCTCCTCGTTGTCTGCGAGCGGCAGCAGGCGGTACTTGGGCCTCGCGCGCGGCTTGCGCGGCGCACACAGCTTGCGTAGCGCACGCGCACTGGCCCAGCAACATGCACCCAGCGCACACAGCGCTGTCACGCCGCCCAGGCTCGCGTATACCACCGACCATTCTGATACACAAGTAAAAATAAACTAAAGTTAAAAAACAAAAAAAAAACATTAATGAAATAAGTAAATAAGTTGTAAATTATAATTTCAAAATGTGATTGTATTGAAAACTATGTCGCATGAACTCAGTGTTTTCGTCGGGTTTGCGCAACGTCTATGCTGTGTATGCGGTAAGTGAATGCCCATGTTAAACCATCCGTCCGTCAAGTCTGGGACATAATAATAATATCCTGGGACATTTTTCACACATTTTACTTGTCTATCTGTAAACTAAGTCTAGTAGTTGTACACTACGGCCGATTTATCTTGGCAGGTCCGAACATAGGCACTGAGAAGTTTCGCGCATGTTCTCTCACTCACACTCGTTTCATGTCACCATTTGATTCCTAAAAAATCTTACTACGCAGCTTTCTGCGCGAAGTTCGGACCAGCCAAGATAAATCGGCCGTACTGTAGTCTAGCTTCAAAGTGCCTGTAAATGCTTTAACTAACACAAATGCTTTGATTTTGAATATCTATAAGGCATTATTGGAGTAACTGGCGAAACTTCACAGATTTGATGGATGGCATCGGTATCTAATAAAGTTGGTAATAAAGATACGGCAGTGTAGGTAGCGTACTTACCGCAGTCGGGCTGCGCGTCAGGGTCTAACATCGCCAGCAGGCTCTGCATCCAGAAGGCGTCACAGCGACACGTGCGCGAGGCATGGTCGCACACGCCGCGCCCCGAGCACGTGCTCAGACAGCGCAGCGAGCGCACGCGCCCCCCGCCCCACGCTTCCCACCCGCCGCTCGCGCCGCGCACCAGGGAGAGTGCGCGCACGCCCTCTACTGCCTTGTCCTGTTAACAAAATATACATACCAATAGAAACTAAATCTTTAATAAATATTTAAATCGATCTACTAATTACTTTGGTGGAAGAAAGGCCAGTTCTATGGGATAAGACCTTAGAAGAATATAAGTACAAGAACTTAACGCTCAAAGCATGGGAACAAATCTGTGAGAAATCGTTAACCGCCCGTCGCTCGTCTTGCGATCATCGGCCGCCAAGTTTGCGGGCGATGATCGCAACCGCGACGGCTGCATAAACGCACAAACAAGCGGTCTCGTGAGTTTAGAAATAAAACTGCTGTTCCGCCACCGCGGCGGGCGCGGGTGAAAATCGCTTTGTGAGTTCTTAGCCAGTCGGCTTACGAAAATGGTAACGATACTTAGAACCATGTCGACGTCAAAAATGCGACGTATTTAAGCTTAATGTGACATGTGCGTGCGTCACATAATAATAATAATAATAACTTCTAACCACCGGTAGCTTGGACCCTGTCCCCGATACCGGTGGGCTACTATTTTTTATTAAATGTTTTATTAGTATTTTGTTTTTATAAAAAAATATTTAAAAATGTAAATTATATGTACTTGTATACTTGAAATAAAGGAAATAACTTTTAAATTTAATTTTTAAGTACACATTGTGGTATGCAACAAATGATTGATCGCACTTGGATTTCACTAAAATCCAAGTGCGAACAACGTTTTCGTGAGGGTTCGTATTACTTGCACGGCTATGTGTTCGAACTGTTTGGCGAGATTATCCATAAGTCTATTCAACGCTAAGGCAGTGAATGCGACTTAAGTGCAACTTGCGAAAGGCAACTTACACAAACTAAATTCCAATTACATATTGCCGTATAGATAAAACATTCTAAAAATGAACGCCCCTCCACAGCGGTTACGCTCACATGCAAAGAAGGTGTTTCGACGCAATACACATAATTGGTCTTTGTTATTGGTTGCTCAGTCACCGGCGAGACATGAAAGTGGGACCACGCGTCGATTTCGCCGCAAAAGTACGGTCAACATGTCAACACAAAATACTACGTGGCTACAAAAAACGTTAAACAAAACAACGTCTATAATGGCTCTAATAAAGGAATGAATTGAAATGATTGATTGTGCTATGTGGGAAAATTTATGTATGTCGAAAAACAATATATGAAAAATTTTGACATGGATTTTGAATTAATTATTAATGTTGAGTCTGATTCAGATGAAAGTGATCAATAAATGAATAATTGGTTAATTACTATTGTATTTCATAATGTTTGTTTGTATTACATAATGTTTTATTACGTGTTGCATTATAATATTATTACTAAGCTAATACAGCTTGAAATAATTTCATCATTTATTTTATGGCAAGAATTCACAATCGTAATATTATATGCAGTAGGTATACAGTAAATGAAATGACCCATATTAAATAAATACCTTACAAACATAGATACGTACATAAAAGTATAAACAATAACACTGATTTTTTTATGCAAACGGTACCTACCATCTGACCAAACGCCGAACAGCCGGATTTGTTGGCCAACTAGTATATAAATGAAACGAACGCGCAACAGAGCGAACGTGTCGCCATATACAAAGTACACGCTCCCCGCCTTACAATGCTAGTACCTGGACTGATCGCACGATTAGTTGACCTCTAAGTGCGGCGACGAGTCCATGTTTATAGTGAAACCCTCACACGCACTCAAGTAAAGAGTTGGAATAAATATTACCTCTCACACGTTGAAATAATCAAGTTTTGTGGAGGGGCGTTCATTTTTAGAATGGTTTATCTATACCTTATACGTATAATTTCAGTTTTAAAAACAGACCAGTCATTTAGGCTCCGTTTATCTGTTCTTTTGGGCGTCGGAACGTGTAATCGATATCCTAATTTTAAATAGTCGCGAAAATAACAATGCTTCCATACAAAAATCGGTGTTATTAAAACTATAATTTAGAAAAGAATTGCCAAATATTCCTTACCTGTTCAGAAAGGTAGAAAATCAGCTGCGTATTTCCCGAATCAATTTGTCCGTGGACCTCAGTAACATTGACTCTAATATCATCTTTTAGGAGTAACGTCATCTTTTGCACCAAGGAGTCGAGTTGGCTTTGCGTAAAGGTTGATATTGGAATGTTCAGGGTTAATTCCATAAGGTTCATTTCGAGGGGGTCCGGTTTCACTTGGACGCTCACTGTGTCTTTGTCTGACTCCCCTTGATCGTCTGTCACTGTGAGCTCGTAGACGTAGCGTCCTGCTTCTATGTTTGTTAACTGTAAAAGTATGAAGATAGTGTTAGTTTCTGCACTAAGATCTACAGGGATTGTAAGTTGGGCTTAATTTGTTTAAATGTTTCAACTTCGATAACTTCGATATTTTTGGCCAGTATGCATAGACAACCAAATGGAAAATCTTAAAAAGCCCGGGATCGGGAATCGAGATCGGGCTATAGAGGTAGACGATCTATTTGCGCATCAATATGCATTAGTCACGTAAAAATTGATAGTTATTGCAATTGATCGTTTCGGGGACCTTTTACGATGTACCTGGTAACACTGGGTGCGTTCACTGCGGATGACGTCATCGGCAGAAATACCGGACTCTAGCGGAGATTTGCCGATCCAGTGCCGTAACGTTGTTGGACCAGTCACATTTAATTCGGCAAAGTTCTGTATTTCCGAAAATAAATGATGGGACCTTTGAACGTTGTCATACTGTACGAGGTTATTTTGGCGCGTGGCCGAAATCGGAATTAACGTCGCCATCTTTTTTGGTATACAATTTCTGTGACACAATTGCACAAATGTTTACCAACAACGCCCCCTTTTTTGCGTGGCGAAATGCTAACGCATACTGCACTACCACGGGGAGTTACTGCAGTTATGTGGGACTCCAACCCACTAAAACTCCACGGTGTCCTCCTCTGTCGCTTGTGGCGGGTACACGAGTACGCGTTATCACTCATCCGTGAACAACAACGAATGTCATTCAGGCGCCAAAATATCCTTGTATGTAGCACTCTATCCGAAGCAGTCGTCATAGATTTTTTGACCCAACAAAAAAGGGTTTTTATTTTTGACTCGATGCTTTTCCTACCAAATAATTCGCATAAGAAACTAAAACAAAATCCTATACTATCTAGCCCGTATTGTCCCACTGTAGGGCAATAGCATCTCTCTCCTTTTCCCCACACTTGCTAATAAATTAATGCTGCTAATAAATGAGTAAATTAATTATAGAATCAGCAGCCAAATCTATAACTATATCTTCTTCTCCTTTGCCTTCGCCTCTTCCTATTACGCGGGGTCGGTTTTCTTAATCTTTCGGCGCCATTCACTTCGCTGGGAAGCATCGTCATTTGTAAGGCCAAGATTGTGCATGTCTTTCTAGACATTTCTCATCCAGGTAGTTTGCGGTTTTTATACCTCTTCCTCTTTTTTATAGCCATGGAAAGGAACTTTTTCACGATATGTTCACGCGTAAATACTATACACGCTGCTTTTTTGTTGGCTAGGGAGCTGCCGCAAATAACGCAGAACCTCTTAAGGGGTCATTGTACATCATTATGAACAACTTTTACTACAGGAACAAGCCTGAAATCGCGAAACAAAACTCAGCTTTTCCCTACATTTTGGCGAACATAAATGTAGGGTAGGTACAGCTGATTTTTTTCACGATTTCGGGTTTGGTCCCATAGTAAAAGTTGTTTATAATGATGAGTACAACACTATCGTGGCAGCTCCCTAGCCAATTAAAAAGCAACGTGTATACAACGTGTAACGTAAAATGCGCAAAACCTGAAAATAGTTTGATCAGAATAACGAGCAGAATCAAGTGAACCACTTTTTAATATAGGTCACATTTTTCAAATAATCTTCATTAAAAACGTTGCCGTGTCTATTTATTAATAGGTCAAGCCGTCACATGCGCAAACCCGCCAAAACAGATAAACAAACACAAATTGTTGTCGACCAATTTAAATTTTCGCATACGCGGGATAATAATAGCTTTTATTTCAATGCAAGTACGAATCATCCATACAATACCATGAAAAAGACAATTTGAAGTAAACAATAATGCTACCTATCTTTTTTAACTTAAACGTAACCTAAGGGTGAGAAAGAGAAATGGCGATCTGCTGCACGGAGAGGCGGACGTGGAAAATACGTGACAGTGGCCATGTTTACTTCAGTCTAAGCGCCGCCGGCACATGCGTCACAGATGTATTGTTTTATCCCGTTACCCCGGCGGCGCTTGCGCGCGAATTTCGTGACTCATTATGGCGTTTTTGTACACAAACATTCAATATTGTGAAATGGTGAGGTGAGAATGTTGGCGCGTTGTAATGACAACGTTAACTTGGCAGTGCGACGCGCGACGGTTTCGAAAAGAGTTTGGAGTATCTGTATACACCGTTGGATTTTTTTGTGGGGTCGAGTAAAAGCGCTAGTGTATGACGATGGAAATGGACCAACTTATGTGTTAGCGTTTCAACAAGAAGTGAAAAGTGACACTCAAGTGCTCGAATCGCTGAAAAGTAACTTGAGAAGGCGGGATGCTACCCACTGACCGGGCTGTGTTGTGTATTAAACAAAGTGTTAGACATTTTCAATCTTTGCTACCGCAACGAGGGGACCTGTAAGTAGAGATACCTAATTATCTACTTAATTAACTGCAAATAAGTTGATTACGTGCCAATAATTTGTAAATACAGTGATTTAAACACGCCAACATTACTTACGTAGCACCTACTTAGGTATCTACCTAATCAGCACGTCATAGTTACTGTAGGTAAAAATCTAATTAGCTATTACTACAGTAGTCTTTGCTATTTAGTCTGAAAATGTGGGTTACCTAATTTTGCCAGTGCAAAGCTTGGAAAAGTGTGATGGAAACATTTAAATCACTGTTCAAAGATAACCTAAGTTCTTTATGACCGTAGATAGTAAATACGAGTAATAATGCTAGCACGGGCGCGGCGTAGCGGGCCGGTGTCGACTCCTCCTTCGATTGAGCGTCGTCGCAGACGCAAGAAACGATCAGAATTGCCAGCAAAACTAAAACAGCACATAAAACCTTTACAATTTCTTTAATGATTTTTTTTCTCTCTGAAATAGGTCAATTGAATTAAAAATCAGTTGGGGTGTCTGAGGTTTTGCGCATTTTACGTTACACCTTGTATATCTATGTATAAATATACCTATACTATACTAATAATATATATATCTATACTAATAATAAAGCTGAAGAGTTGTTTTCTGTTTGTTTGAACGGCTGGATTCGTCCGATTTGAAAAATCAGAAAGAACACTACGCGGACACGAAGTATTAACGCGGGCAGGCGATGCGATGCGACGAGGTGGCTCGGGGGAACAAGAAATTTCACGCGAACGAAGTCACAGGCATAAGCTAGTTCATAATAAAACACCACTCACTTACCATAAGTATAGGTTGCGTATCAGAGTTAAGTATAACAGTGCCGGCGGCAAGTCCAGAAGGCGATCGAGTCCACTTCCACGCGACGATACGGAAGTCGTCCGAAGACTTGGAGCCGTTCAGTATCAACACGGACACTGGCAGGTTTAGTACTAGGTCACCCCCTGCGTCAGCCTTTGGAGGACTGTTCTTGTCTGTAGGTGGAACGGTTATTAGAATAAGTATCCTTCAACGAATGTACTCTTTTAAATAACTACAAATGCTTCAATAGATTTATGTATATTGTATACCCACAGTAACGTTCTACGTAATATAAGGTATAGCCTATGGGATAATGCAATTCACCAGCGGGCATCATGTGACTCTTATGTCATTGTAATAAGATATAAATTGGAATTATTGACGCGCGTTCGTGAAATGCAACATCCTTACTAATATTATAAATGCGAGTTTGTTTGTTTGTTAGTTACGCTTTCATGATAAAACGGCTAAAATGAAATTTGACACATGGGTAGACCATGACCTGGATTTTGACATAGGATACTTTTATCCCGGTAGTACGTTCCCCTGGGATAATGTCCGACCTCCACGCGGGCGAAGCTGCGGGCTAAAGCTAGTCTATAATAAAATTGGAAAAAGCCACATAAAATTTTAAAATCCTGAAAGTGACACGACATTCAAGTACATTATTAGTATATCCCATCGATGTTCCTTCAAGCCCATGCAATAGGTATACGTATAATGCAGAGATGTACAGTACAACTATTTTCTTAATGTCCCTCGGCAATCATCGCATTGCCGAATACAAACGTATGCTAATTACCATCAATTATTAGATTTATCGTCTATAATAATTTGAATTTAGAACTAAGTACTGTGACGTTGCAAAATATGTATGGCTGCCGGCTACATCTGTTATTGGAAAAGGAAGCTTATGACATCGAACTGTCATTAGTTCCATTACGGCTGTAGAGATGGCGTTGGGTCCATTCATTGAAATTCAATAGTTGTTTTTACATTAACATTCTGCTATTAGTTGTTTGTTAAATAATGATCATCCCAAATTTATTACCCGCATCTAATTTGTAAAGCTAGTTAGGGAAAATAATTGTCTTAACTCGCAAATCAATTTGATTGTCTGTGGTCGAAGCTGCTAGGACAGGAAGTTTAAAAGAATTCCGTGAGGGAAGACACTTTTTTATCCTGCCCACGATGCCTCCGTTGAGATACATTTTTCTTACACCTGTTCCTGACCCATTCCCGGTCCTGAGATATTCTGGATGGTGTGAAGATAATCCAAATGGGATTCATATAAATTATGGCGTATTAAGCTGTGAGTATACTGCAGTCTTTTCTGTCCCTGCGCTGAAGCCTTGAGACTTAGTTGCAATTAGGTTTTTTTTTTGTTACAGGTGGCTGTTTTTATCTGGCCTGAACCTAGAGGTACGGAGACAGACGTGGATCCGCCGTGGTCGCCGTCAGCGACAGACGTGGATGATGTCGGACCTGTGTTTGAGCAGAATACAGTTTGGACCTGACACGTGGTTGTGAGTGGGCTGTTCCACAATGAAAGGAAGGCTTTACATGTACAGCTCGTGCCAGAAAGCCGTTTGAGCTCCAGGTATGAAAGCGATTTGATCTCGTCGACTCCTGTCCGTAGGCCGCGCTAGCAACGTGGGAATTCCAGGTTTATTTTGGACTCCATGCCAAGGGCTTATGTTCTGCTAATTGATTGATGATTGTGTTTAGTTGAGAGTTAATTGAGTTTAATTGACAGTTCATTTTGACTCTGTTTATTGAGTCTTAATTGAGAGTTTAGTTCAGCGTTTTATTTTGACTCTGCTAATGAGAGAGAAATAGTTTTATTATAACTTGTAATACTGAATATTTTGATAAGTTCACGTTAGGGAATAGGCCTTACCTATGTAAAGAACTGGGTAATCGTACCGTTATTATAATATTCCTGTAATCTCCCGTTAACTCTCTAAATATTTAAATTTCCTTTAGGAACGCAACCAGATGTTTAAAAAATATTCGATTGACCTAGAAGTTATTCAGTTGTCACCTCTCCGACCCTCAAAAGCGATATTGAATATCCTTTATCCTAGTCTCAAGCTAGTATACACTACATTGCCCTATCATACACTGTTACGGAGACGGGGTATGTTAGAGCCAATATCTACCTTTAATTATGGGACGAGTTTGTGTAATAGTTAAAGATTGCCCACATTAAGGTGGTTCTGTACCTCTAGTTTAGTATTTCTTTAGTAAACTTTGTAATGTATCAGGAGGTACTTGTTTAATTGATTTCTTTCTCACAGCTTATACCTAATAAATTTTACTTAGGCACGGTTAAGTGTAGTCGACATCATAAACCGATAACATCTTAGGTTTATCTACAAATATCTGTAACTACCAATTACCGGGCTTACAGTACTTTAATGTTATTTGTTTTGATTTGAAGAACAATAAAGTACTTAGTTCTGAATGATGATTGCCGAGGGACATTAAGAAAATAGTTGTTCTGTATATTATTTTCTTTTGAAGTTATTGCACATTGCAGATTTTTTCATTAGGTTGATTTGGGAATGTGCAATGCATATTAGATTTAAAATTACCAACAAAACTTTACAGAAATCTCAACCCTATAACCTAATAATGAAATGTGCATTTGTGCGATGAGTTCAACAGTGATTTTTACAAGAAAATTATGTAAACTCCGGTCGCGAAGCTGAAAGAAGATCGCACATTATACACACACACGCACATTAGAAGGAGCGCGACAGCAATATATTTGTGCGCGAGCGATAGAGATAAGTAGTGGTCATTGTACGAAATTCTTTCTGCTTCGCGACCGGACCTTATGTACAAACTTACTTTGAGTAACGGTGACGGTGACATTATCAGATGCAGAGTTCCCGTTATCGTCGAGTACAGTCAGCGAGAACACGTATTGCCCCTTCGTGAGACCAGTGGCATTGGCAACGGACTCGTTAAAATTGACAATGTTAGAGTTAGTGGGACCGGAGAGACAACGCCAGGTGTACGCGACTATCCTATGGTCATCGTGCGATGCCGAACCGTTCAGGATAATCCACGTTTGAGGTAGTGATATGAACTGCAAGTATATATCATTACAACTATCGCAGCTGTCATTGGCTGAAGTTCTAGTTATTGCATTTCACGAGCGCGTGTTGTAACTTAAACCTTATGTCAATGTTAATAAAAGTCACATGTCACATTCTCGTGATTTGCATTAACTATTGTCATGGTTCATTGTGATAAAGACAGTAATTATTTATGTTCGATAACTGCCAAAAAATTACAGAATTCGTAAAATGACACATATTAAGTAATACATAGTTATTTAATATGCGTTGTACTGTGCAATATTATAACGAACCATTATTTCGGATAACTGCATCCGTTGTGATAACTTGCATAGATCGTCGATAGTGACATGCAATGATATGTTATCATACTTATACGCTTCCCCCACAATTTTACATAAGTAACATTTTGTTTTAGTATCTATACACCATGAAGCATGCGTGTTTACAAGAGAGAAGGTATATGTCCATTTGATTTTCTGGATAAAAGTACAATGGTTAGTAAAATAAAGTATAAGGACGGTCGTGCATATTAATCCTGCATTCATATTTTACATAATTATGTGCAAATATACTACATTCCAATTTAGTACGAATTTCAAGTAAAATTTATTATTATTGAGCAAATTCTAAACTCCCACCCCATTGCCTGCCTGCATTAATTATGGGAAAGTGGCATGTAACTACTTCGGCTTAATTTAATGTTGGACTTTCGTTAATTTTCTTTTCCAGCAAGTTCTTTAGCATAGCAGCACCGTTTTTCCCGTTAACGACTTGGTTTTTCAGCAAGATTTTCACAAGCTTATGAGCAATTTGATTTTATGGACAGAATACAATTCACGTAACTTGCTTTTGTTTTGATAAACCTGAGGTCCTTGCTCATAATAAATTATTAGTTACTAGCCCGATAGTAGATTACAAAATATCACACTACAAGATACAATTGTTTAAAAAATTTAGAGAGTCTGGCCATAAATACTGTTACAATTAAAAATAAGAAAGATATTACATTTGAATTTGGAATCTGCCGTTTTTATACGATTGTTCATTGAGTTTTCTAATTTTGGCGCCAATACATTGTACAATATTTTGCGATATTAAAATGGAGTGGAGTGATAAAGAGAACCGAATCGCTGTGATTGCATTACAAAAAGTTGGTATGGAGCCAAATGCAATTTTTAAAACGCTCCATACGCTTGGTATTAGTCAAATATTTGTGTACCGGGCTATTAATAGGTACAATGAGACGGCGTCTGTTTGTGAAAGAAAAAGATCTGGCCGTCCACGTAGTGTTCGTACGAAAAAGGTGGTCAAAGCAGTAAGGGAAAGAATTCGAAGAAATCCTGTCCGAGAGCAAAAGATTTTATCTCGGGAGATGAAGATAGCACCCAGAACCATGTCGCGTATTTTAAAAGATGACTTAGGACTTGCAGCCTATAAGGTCTACTGGTCATTTTTTAACTGATAATTTAAAAAAGAATAGGGTGGTAAAATCGAAACAACTACTGAAGCGGTACGCAACCCTTTGCGTATACAATTCACGTAACTTGCTTTTGTTTTGATAAACCTGAGGTCCTTGCTCATAATAAATTATTAGTTACTAGCCCGATAGTAGATTACAAAATATCACACTACAAGATACAATTGTTTAAAAAATTTAGAGAGTCTGGCCATAAATACTGTTACAACCAGCACCCAGAACCATGTCGCGTATTTTAAAAGATGACTTAGGACTTGCAGCCTATAAGGTCTACTGGTTATTTTTTAACTGATAATTTAAAAAAGAATAGGGTGGTAAAATCGAAACAACTACTGAAGCGGTACGCAAAGGGGAGGTCACAGAAAAATTTTGTTTACGGATGAGAAAATCTTTACAATTGAGCAACATTTTAACAAACCAAATGACCGTATTTATGCTCAAAGCTCTAAGGAAAGCTAAAGCTCTCCAATTAGTCGACAGAGTGCAACGTGGGCATTATCCGACATGAGTGATGGTTTGGTGGGGTGTTAGCTATGAAGGAGTGACTGAGCCCTATTTTTGTGAAAAAGGTATCAAAACATCCGCACAAGTGTATCAAGATACCATTCTTGAGAAGGTAGTTAAGCCCCTTAACAACACCATGTTCAATAACCAAGTATGGTCCTTCCAACAAGACTCGGCGCCGGGTCATAAAGCTCGGCCCACGCAGTCTTGGTTGGAAGTGAACGTTTCGGACTTCATCAGAGCTGAAGACTGGCCGTCGTCAAGTCCCGATCTTAATCCGCTGGATTATGATTTATGGTCAGTTTTAGAGAGTACGGCTTGCTCTAAACGCCATGATAATTTGGAATCCCTAAAACAATCCATACGATTGGCAGTAAAGAATTTTCCCACGGAAAGAGTGTGTGCTTCTATTGATAATTGGCCTCAACGTTTAAAGGACTGTATTGCAGCCAATGGAGACCACTTCGAAAAAGCTTTTTATATTTTAAATTGTTTTATATTTATGTATTAAACTAACGAACGAACTAATATTGTCACGAAGAAAAAAATTTTTTTTTCGTCGCGACAATATTTATGGCAAGACTAGGTATACTCTCTAAAATTTTATAAAACAATTGTAACTCTGAATTCGAACCGAATTCTGATTTGATCCGAATTCAGATTTATTCTACACATTTGATATATTATATCGAATTTTGAACTTTTCTTTAACTATATCAAACTATTTTACTTACTATAGTTTGACCGATACCACTGTACCGCGCCTTAGCAATGCACGGCAAGGCGGGGGGCGGGACGCCGTGGGCGTTGAAGAATGAGCAGTGGGACGCCGTGAGCGTTAACAAATGAGAGGCGTGCACTGCCCCCAGTCTTACCTAAGGCGCTGTACAGCGGTATCGGTCAAACTATAGTAAAATCGGAAATTCGGGCATGGTCTTATTCGAAATGTTTGTAGTACTTACGGCTTCTGCCTGTGCGTCGGCTACAGGCGGGGTGTTGGTCGGTGGTTTAACGAAAACATGCACATCTGCTGTGGAAGACTGGCCCGAGGAATCCGTCACTTTCAACACGAATGTGTACACGCCTTCCGATAGATTCGACAACTGGAATAGTTTTCAAATAGCGTTAATTAATGATGCTGTGTGTTTTACAATAGTTATGTTTTCTGATATAAACTTTTATTCTCTGATGAGTCTTACCTATTTAACAAAATTGTAAAAAAAAAATTGTGTGATAAAAAGTTTAGTTTACTAAGGAAACCATGTGGTGGTAAGCTTCGGCGTTTGACAGTGTACAAGAAGTAGCCCAAAATCCCAGTAGGCTTTGCTTTGTAGATAATGCCTTTCAAAGGACACATAAAACATCGTAGATATGCGACTAACAAGTACATATATGCAAAGGTATAAAGTTTACATATGTATGGATGATCAAATACGAGTACATTTCTAGAAAGCATCAAGTGGTTCCCCTACATGCAATTAAATAGTTATATCTATATAAATAATAATCAATTGCCGAATGTATGTAAGCGCATCACTTCAGTACGGTTGCACCTACATATTCGGCTAATTCTTTTTTTTTTGTGTTTGTAATTGTCAGGACAAGGTTTGTATGACAGATTATTTTTTTTGGAAATTCACCGGAAATGATAATTTTCAAATGATCAGTTCAAAATCATTTTGAACAACTTTTACTATGGGACCAAACTTGAAATCGCGAAATAAAAATCAGCAGTTCCCTAAATTTTGACAAGTTTTGCGAACACAAATGTATGGGACAGCTGATTTCTTTTCGCGATATCAGGTTTGGTCCCATAGTAAAAGTTGTTCAAAATGATGGTCTCATTTAATACCCTAGAGTTATGGTATATAAAAAATATCCACGTATAATAAAAATGAAATGCTGTTCGTTGGTAAGCTTCAACGGCTGGACAGATTAGGCAAATTTTTATTTTAAAATGTTTGTAATAGTGCGAAACAGGTTCTTACGGTACGAAAACATTTAAAAGTTGCCGGAAAAATTTTGGAAAACAGGAAATGGGATTTTTGTAAAAATTATTGGAATTTGAACGGGACGTCTGTCGGGTCAGCTTCTCTATGAAAAATGATAGCGTTATTTCTAATCGTAAACTAGTCTGAAAATCTTATGGTTGAGAAACAATTGAAATAGGGCAAAAATGTTCATAAAAGGAGGAAACATTGTTAACACACCATGCGCTGGATTGATAAGTGGCGATAACAATGAAAGGATATGATTATAAACCTCGTTTTTTCATTATCTGTTATCTATGGCATTTATTTTATGTTTATATATAATGGCGCGCAGCATTGAACGGAAATAATTAGAATATGAACGGAATAAAGCTTTTATTATGTTATTTTACACGAGCTAGCGAGTATTTTAAAGATTAAATAAACAAAGTATTTTGTAATGGCTTGGTGCAAGTTCACTGATGATGAATAAACTATGATTTGTGGAAATCTTTTCTTTTGTTATTGTTACCTATCGACACCCATTGGTACCCATCACGTCCATGTTGCCGTCATAAGGAAAAAGACGTATCTGCCATTTTTTTCGAAATAGAGTTATTCGGAATCAGCAAAACTAGACGCATATACCAGTATTTTTACATTGGCGTAAACTTAACGAAAACCTAATAATTTTTACTATTAAAAGACGCATCTGCCTTTGTATCTTGTATTTTAAACAGGATAAAATATATTTTATTCTCCATTTCAATATTTCTGTAATATACGTCCTTTTTCCTAACGGCGGCAGTATGAAGTTTCGCCAATTAGTGAAAAAGTCTTGCAGTTTACTGACGTAAAACTGGGCGGGTCGGAACTCATTCAATGGGCGCCGTCTTGATCGAGTCCTAGGAAGCGCTGGTGTAACGTATTTAAATTCTATGGGTTATTTAGCACGGGACTGCATAGAAGATGGGTATAACTTACTTGTAAATAAGGTGAGTGTGTATTTTGCATGTCCACAGCTTTGTTTTCATCTTCAGCAGATTTCGTCCATTCCCATGAAGTGATCTCGTGGTCGTCCGTCGAAAGACTTCCGTTTAACGTTAAGTTATTGTTTGGCAAATATATTATTACGTCTTGGCCTGTAGAAAAAATACAAGGTTGCGTTTATTTATATTGCATTGCGCAGCAGTGACAAAGTTTGTGAATTTGGATGTTTGTTAATCAATCACACCTTAATGGCTAAACGGACTTGGAACACATGCAGATCATGAACTGCATTAGGACAGGATTTTTTATCCCGGTAGTGCTTTCTCACTGGATTATTAAAACCTTTTTGTCGTTTTCCAACCTCCATGCGGGTGAAACTGCAGGCAAAACCTAGTATCTAAAAACATGCGTTAAACTCACCTGCATTCGCTTCAGGCGGATAATCAGTATGATTCAAAACAGTAATATTAGCTGCTGTAGAGTTCTTTACATGGTCTGAGTCCTCAACTGTCAGCTTAAATGTATAGTTGCCGGGTTGTTTGAGGTCATTCAATACTAATGTGGGTCCATCTTGTAATGGAGGTTGGTAGCCAATGGGACCAGATGTTAAGTCCCAATGCCATGAGATGATAGCGTCGTCATCCTGTAGTGAGGAACAAAATTTATAATTGAATAACAGTTACAATGAATTGCAGTGGAGCAAAAGATTATTAGGGTACAAAAAATTGTATTAGTACTCTAAATGATTTATCAGTTTTACTTGTTTGACATCTCAGCACTTGGCGTTCAGTAGTTTCTGCATATCTTTGTGATAAAAACGTAAAAACACTACAAAGTGATAAATAACTTTAATTTCGGAAGTCGGTCTTTGGTTTTGTATTTTCGTTTTTGCCACCGACTTCCGAAATTAAAGTTATTTTTCACTTTATAAGTACGGTAAACTGGGGTTACTTTGATACTACGGGGTTACTTTGTTAACGTTTTTCGACATATGAAAAACTTATTTTAATAATATCTACAAAGCGATATTAAAAAGAAACTATCAGAAGTGCCAACTACTGATAGTTTCTTTTTGGCGTTGTAGATTATATGTTATAAAAATAAGTTTTAATATGTCAAAAGTTGTTATCAAATTACCCCAGTTTACGGTAGTGATTTTTTTTTTGAAGTCAGTTTTATTTTTTTGTAAAAGTTTTTAGTTTTCATTTTTTAGTAAGTTGTTGTATGTACCTACTCCACACAAATTCGAATACCACTACCTGCTATGTAAATGACAATGACATGACAATGACTTTATTATATCATCATCCACTAAGACAAGTGGGAAAAATACGTATGGACACGTATACATACGTATGTACTGTAGCTAACTCAAAAACTACCGAAGCAAGGTTAATAAAATTTGTAGGGGACTATACCCTTTCAAACAAAAAATAATTTTTCAAATCGGTCTTCGAGTAATTGGGAAACATACATAAAAAAGATTCCATTGAACATTCTCAGTTCGATCCTCCTTTTTTTGAAGTCGGTTAAAAAGGAGACGAGTTATGCTCTCATGTTTCTTGTTGAACAAAGGTCTAACAGGGCTAGTTGGATGAATATTTTGTCTGTCTTAGATTCTTTGGTATCAGATGTTTCAAATATATTTAGGTTTGTTTAATCAAAATCGATAGACTACACAAAAGAAGATTGTTTGAATGAAATGAATGAGGACTGAATGATAACGTGATGGAAAATGGGGAAAATCGAACAGGAGAACTTTTTGCGGTCGGCGCAAAGTTTTAAGAGCAGGCAGAAGTAAAATCGATAGTTATTATACCTTGCTAGCGCTTCCATCAAGTACAGCAACAGTGTTCGGCAACTTCACAGTCTGCGTTTGTGGCGTGATGACTACTTGCGGCGGTGTGTTCACGCGATGGGGCGGCAACACCGTCACATTGGCAAAGCCTTCCCCATAGGAATTGGTGCCGTTCACCGTCACCTTGAAACGGTACTGGCCTTCTGTGAGATCCGTTAGCGTCACTTTTGCTCCGTTTTGATTCATATTACCTGTGATTAGTGAAAAAATTGTGGATGAAGATGATGTTTTGTTAGAACTATTTAATGTGCATGGGTAAAAATTCAACTTTGATAGTGTCTTTATTTCTTAGCAATAAGAGCGGTTTTCGCTGTTCATATGTAACTACTGCCGTGCGGTTGACGTTACCTATTATTTATTTAAAGTTGAACTATAGTGAAATACGACCAAGAGTATCCTTAATGTGAACCCAAGCAACTTTCAATTCAGTTATTGTACTCTATTGTGTACATAAAGTAATGCTTAGTGATTTGTAAATGTCTTATTTTTATGATGTTATGTGAAGTACACTTGAAATTTTATTTATGTACTAGGTTCTGCCCGCGACTTCGTCCGCGTGTTTCTTGTTCCCGTACCCAATGATATTATAAGTAAAAAGACGTAGATAGGTTATACACGCTCCGCAAGCGGCACGTCAAAATGTGGCTAATTAGCCACATTTTCGTCGTCTTGTCTCTTTTTCGCTCCCGATAATTACGACATGCCGTCCTACTTCCACGTGCCGTCTAATAGTTCGACATTGTGTCGTTTTTGAACATCGAATGTTGGGTAGGTAACCTATCTACGTCTTTTCACTTATAACATCATTGCCCGTACCCCATTGCATCACATCGCGAGCCCGCGCTATTTTTTAGTTTACGCTTAGCATTCTTTCTGACTTTTTTCTGTTTTCTCGGCTCCTAACAGTACTAGCGTGAGTTAAATAGCCTATAGCCTTACTCAATAATTGGGCTCCCAAATGCAATAATAAATTAAAAAACCGACCGGTAGTTCCAGAGATTAGCACTTCAAACAATAAAAAAAATTAACAAACTCTTTGGCTTTATTATTAGTATAGGTAAAGCTTTATATTTTATTTCCCATTCTACTTGCAGCACATACTCGTACAATGTTTTTTACAACTGCATAACATATTCATAGTCATTACCTGTAAAGCCCCCTTTTGGTTGGTCAACTAGTGTCCATACATAGTTGTAATGGCTCATTGTCGCTTTCTCATCAGGAATAGTGTATGCTGCCAAAGTCACTTCATTGTCTGGCAGTTGTACCTAGCAAAAATACATTTAATAATCAGCCTAGCAGTAATGGAGTACTCAATTTCTAATCACTTTAATTAATATTTTAGTTACATTTTCCTAATCCAATTAACTGGAATCAATTAATTTGATTATGGAAGTACAACATAAAACATTTTTCCTTGTGTTATATTAGCTTTTATTAGATTAAAATAATAGAGAAGTAGTTACCTGTTTAGATAAAATAGAAACAGTCAAAGTTTGGACACTTTTTGGTGAAGACGTTTCAGTTTTCAGAGCATCACTTTTTGCTTCACCAGCATCATTTTTTTTCATAGAATCAACAGTTGGCCCTTTGGAAAATGGTCTCAACGTCTGAACACAAGACCCCTGAGCATTCTCTTCTGTACCGGGTACACATTTACATATACCATTCCTTAGTTTTAAGCCCAGTGGTATACACTCAGAGTTGAATGGACAGTCACCAGCGCCTACTTCACAAGGTATTTTTTCTAGGAAATTTGTGGCATCCATTATCATGTCACTGTCGTTATTGTCTCGGTACTTATCAAAGGATCTTGCTTCATCGTCATCCATTGTAGGCAAGTTGTTAATGAAGTGTGATAAAAAGCTGGAGTCGTCATCATCATTTAGAAGATCATTGCGGTGGCTTGTGTATGGAGAGTATATTGATTCTTCTTCAGGTGAAAAATTGTTGTTCACTGGCCTGTAGCTTGACTGATCTAATATGTCTGACCAGTTCTCTGCAACAACATAAAATAATACTTTTTATGAAATCAACAAAACTAGCAATGCCTATGAGATAGTAGGTACTAACCTAGTTTTTATTGTGTAAAGGTTTACTAAACTATATGATTTTTATCAATATCAGGAATCAAGGAAGTGTTATTAATGTTTCATTGATAGAAAAGAGAAACATGTTACAGCTAAGTCAATAAACTACAAAATAGGCAACATGCCTATCATGTTAGTAAATTAACATATTCAAATCAATCTGCCTAGCCTTTTCCCAACTATGTTAGGGTTGGCAACCAGTCTAATCAAATGCAGCTGAATACCAGTATTTTACATGAAGCAACTGCCTATCTAACTTCAACAACCCAGTAACTGGGTAATACGATACCCCTTGGTAAGACTCGTTGTCAGATTTTTGGCATCTGATGATGATCCATACTGACTGTCAAAGTTCCAGGAATGACAGCCTGGACCAACAGCTTAACATTCTTTTCGAGGCATGGAATGGTCTCAGTACTTAAAGATGGTCAAACATCCACGGACCAACCCCTGCAAGCGTAGCTTGACCTGACGGATCTGCCCATGCTGCTTTTATTACTTAGCCACAAGCCCCTCAGTAAATGATAATAATACATGCCAAAAAGTAAATGAACATATTGCATTGCATTAAATATTAAAGTTTAGTAAAACAATGTACCTACCTAATTAATCAATACCAACTTCATAGTACTACCTGTCCTTGTTATTTTCATGTTATAGATAAGAGAGGACAATAGACTACACTATTTTATTTTGAGATAAGGCCATGTTTTAAACAAGTCTATGCATTACCATTAGGCAGGACTGGTTTCACCAGTATCATGGACACGTGTGATGCTTCCCACTTGCGGCTGCCAGTCCTCTGCAGAGGCAGACACAGCTCATCGCTGACACATTCCACGTGGAAACACCTCAGGTCATAGATGAACACTATGTTGCAGGACTCAGATAGGCAGCATTCCATCACACACTGCTTCAAACCTTTTAGACCTGGCTTCTCTGTATAGTTCCCAGCTGTAAGATTTCCTGAGAAGAGAAGAATATTTAGTTTTAAACTATTTAGGTATGGGATTTAGGTGTAAAACTTCTTGTTGCCAACTAGGGCAATTTAAATATAAAATATCTTTAATTTCACCATTTCATGTGTCAGTGTTATAGCTGTGAGACAACACTCAGTACGTACAAAGACATGCTTTTCTTTCAAATATGTAGCCCTAGAAGCTTTTAATAGTACCTATTCGAGTAGTATGTAGCATTCAGTGACTGTTTTCTATTAACTTATAGTTATGTCAACAGCTGCTGTCTCAACCACTAGTTTATGATGACAAACAGTGTGTGCTTTCATTGTAAAAAAAAACTTTATGAAAGCTAAATTAATGAATACAAGTATAAGAGTGGTATAAACTTACCAACTGGCATATAGTTCAAAAAATTTTTGGGATACAGTTTCGGGCATTTATTATTTTCATATTTTTCACTCCATGGTTTGTTATACTGCGACAGACATACTCTTACATTTAATAAAATCACTAAACTAAATAAACTCAGGCATATGTTAGTAATGCTGTTCATTATGGAATATTTTTAATCGCGATAAAATTGTTGTTTCGTCGCACAAAGTATCACTTCGTCGACAAATACTGCACGATTTATGTTATCTCAATCACAGGAACCTAAATGTAATGTAAGAGATATACAATATTTGCGTGGGAGTAGCGATAAAGTGATTTAGTTTATATTGTTTTTTTTTTAATTCTAATAAACTAACGTAAACATAATCGAATAATCGAAATCCCTCATCATGAAGACGTGAACTTCTAAACGTCAGACTGTCAAGTCGACGACAGAATCTCGCAGGTAGAACTTAAAATTAGTTGCATCACTGTCTTTCACAGAAAAATGGTGTTCGTTTTCTCTATCTGAAATTTATTGTCATGCTTATAATTAGAATTGCATGAAATCCACGAAACGTGCTGCATGTATGATGTTATTGTTTTGACGTTGTCAGTCAAGTTCAGGAACAGAATATGAAAAAAGCGCGGGAAACTTCTAACTTGGCGGACGCGTCCTTTTTGAGTTAAAATTAATTTTAAAAAAACCTGTAATATAAGATCAGTAGTGGTAGTTTTAGTGTTCTATTTTCTTTTACATGTAGTTTAATTTTAGTCTAGTATATTTTCTTCGGTAGTGGTAAGTCTTTTTTAAATTTTTGAGAAAATGAACGAACCGCCTGATCTGAGGGCTTCTTTCCCCCGGCAGGCAACTTTGTTACCATTTCAAATGAATCAGGCATGGATACCGATGGGTCGTCTTCGGCTCGACACTTAAAAAGAAGCCACATACATATTTCGCAAGCACTGCAATAAGCGCCGCCGTACCCGTGAAAACCATGGTTCCGTGTCGTCAGGTTGTGGCTCAGACCAAATAAAAAAGGTTGTACGGACTCAACTAACTACTCTAGAACTTACTGCATCAGGGCCTAACTGCTCCGACGACTGTCTTCAACAAAATGCCTGATATCTCTGCTCCATCCTTAGTTGTTCCCACTCAGATAGGTCGAAAAACCTACGACAAAACTGACAGCTATGGCTATAGCGCGGGTTTTTCTATGGCTATGGTAGGTACGATGTTGTTGCTACGCAGTGCCAAACAACGCGCCCCCTCCTCCGCCGCCTGCGCACCTCGCCACTAGCGCAGGCGAAGGGACGCGGGCGACATGGCGACAGAGAGAGGGAACCCCGATCGCCGACGGAAACGGACGTAACAGCGATCCTCCGCGACTCTCAGTCGCGAAACCATTTTTTTCTATTTAAAAAGCTATTGTAAACGTTTGCTCGTAAGTCTATTGTAAACGTGTAAAGCCCAATAAATGATTGTTTAAAGTCACTTCTTTAAATAATCATTTATTGGGCTTTACACAGTTTTTAAGTGACTTTAAACAGTTCACTTTCCGTTATCCATGTCCAATAAACAGTAATTTTACCAGATGATGGGACGACATTGCACCCAATCACATTTGGCAAATTCCTAAAACACAATGCCTTCCAAAATATAATTATAGGTAGCGTCAAAAAAATTCAGTGCAATAAAATATCTATATCTTTTTCAAATTTCCGGACGCAAATTCCTTTTTTACACATCGTCTTGAGACATACAGGGTGTTTGGTGCATCGTGTACCAAATTGAAATTGTCGACTGGAGGGGTCATCTGCTATCTTATAAGACCCCTAAACACTTCTCATGCCCTGTGGTTTTTTTCATCGACTTTTTATTGTTTTATTTAAAAAAAGACCCAAATTTTATATTCTAATACAAATTAAAAAAAGTATGAGGCGTAGACACTGAATTTTAAGTTTATTTAGATGTGTATTGTATTAGAGTACTTAAATTCAAAATTAGGGACATTAGCCATCTTCCATACTGAAGTGTCACTCAGGTACCTAATGATAGACACGAACTGAGGGTAGCGCGGCGCGGAATGGTGTGCGGGGGGACAGGAGGCGAAATATAATATGAAAGTAACGCTCTGATATAATGGAAAACTTCCGAATCTTAAAAAAAAGGTTTATTTTGATTTCCTAAATATTACAAAATATATATTTGGGGAAAACTCGGTATACTGCCCAACTCTTCGAATGCCAAACCTGAACTGGCTGGTAACTGGAAAAAGGTGAGCAATCGTGTTGTAGAAGGGCTGGTGCAGACTAAGCATCAGTGTCAGCGTTTACTAATACAAAGTAGGGATGGAAGAACCCGCCTACAAGATGAAACATATATTTTATTAAACATAAGTTGCAGGGAGATATGCGAAGTCTTGGGACTGGAATTTCCTCTAATTCCTGAACTTCATCTGTTGAACTGTTAGATTCTTTTTTAAGTTTGAAAGTTGGACATTTACCGAATTTTTTACAAAGTTTATAAAATATAAAAATTAAAAGAAGAATAATTATACAATAGGTAATAATAGGATAATGAGATTCATATTTTATGAATGGGCTAGGTTCATTAATAATTTTATCTATATCTGACACTAATTGGTGATTTGAAGTAGTTACATGTTTTTCCAGAGGTACCTATATCATTTAACTTTAAAGGTTTTAATTTTGGTTTAAGTAACATGAACTTATCTTTATCACAACAAGGATCACTGATAAGATTGAAATCTGAAATTATAAGTTTAATAACTGTGTTATAATAAGGTTTACATGACAGTTCCCTGTCCTTACAATAAGCTTTACATTCCGGTTCTAAACTAATTACACCAGTACCTAATAATTTGTACTCTGTTATCTAAGAATTACATTCAAGGGTAAGTTTGGTTGGTTCTGACTTAACAAATACCCATTTATAATTTTTTAAATTCTTGCCAAATATCTATAATCCCATTTAGCAATTTAGTTTCACATTGTTGAGGTAATTTATTAATAATGTTACATAACATTTCTGTTTCACAAGTTGGCATATCTTGAACTGAGTATACATGGAGATTATTACATACATAAATCTGGTTAATGCTTTTAACACACTTATTTAATTCCTGATGTATGCCACATATGTTAATTTGTCCTTACTTATAGCTACATGATTACTATGACGTATTATCAAGGTTGGTTCACATGATGTGGGATAGGTACAGATATAGGTTTATATAACACGTATTCTGATTTATATACTAAGGGAATTTTGATGACAAACACTACTTTACTACTTATAAAATAACATGATAGTTGAGCTAAGTCAATTAGCGTATGTATACTATCTAAACTTAAACTAATAGGTAGTTCACTATTCTTATTTAAATCCTTAGCACTATGCTTCAACTGTTCATACAATTGTTTAGGGGTTAGAATAGAGGGATGTATAGCATGACTTTTAGTAAACATTGTAAGTAAAGTTAATAAAATCATCAAGTCTAAATGATAATGTTAGTAAACTAGAAAACAATTCGTTATAGATTTCGTTCATTTTAGATTCTATGTACAAATATTTAGGTATATTAGATATATTGTTTAATATGGCCGATAAATGTTCAATGGCATTACCTAATCGAGCTTCATTGGTTTTTATTATTTTAAGTGTTTCATTATAATTCTTTAATGCTGTATTAGTCATCAAAATATTATCTTTTAGGAGAGATGAAAGTTTCTTATCATTATTTTCTAAGTGTTGAATTGCGGAATTATATTTAATTGAGTCGTCCTCATCCATTGTGCCAATTACTTGTTTGAAAAAGGAACCGATACCAGCAAACCACGCAGATCTCACCCAACCAATACCAGCAAACCAAAACAATGTGGCAAATAATTAAAGAGCGCACAAATAGACAAAACAAAAAAAACAACAGGTAATATGCAATTGCGCGTGAATAATAATCTTATAGATAATGCGAAATTGATAGCAAACGCTTTCAATTACTATTTCATATCAGTTGGCAAACCGGACAGTATAATCGGGGATAGTGCTGCAACTGGCCGCCCGGGGCCCTCACAAAGCGAAAACTCTATTTACATTAGCCCAGTGGACCCAAACGAAATAAAATTTATAATTAAAAAACTAAAAAATAAACGAAGCTATGGACACGACGAGCTACCGCCAACACTAATAAAATTATGCGCTGAGGAATTAGTAATGCCACTGACTCTACTAATAAATCAGTCCCTTGACGAAGGCTGTGTTCCCGACCTGCTTAAAGTAGCAGTAATAAAACCGATCCATAAAAAGGGAGATCAGACCGACACAAATAACTTTCGGCCTATAGCCGCATTACCTACATTCGCGAAAATTTTTGAGACCGCAATGTCAAAACGACTTTACTCATTTTGTGAAAAGTACAAAATCTTCAACGATAGTCAAAATGGTTTTAGGAAAAATAAATCTACTAAACTGGCAATATTCAAATATATACAAGAAGCACTAAATATTATAAATAATAAAAAACATGCAGTAGGGATTTTGCTAGACATGAGCAAAGAGTGTCTTATAAGATCCTTCTAAATAAATTGTATGAAATAGGTGTCAGAGGCACAGCCTACAAATGGTTTTGCTCTTACTTAGAAAATCGGGAATAATATGTAGAAGTAGATTATAAGGATGCACAGACTGGCCTGATAACGCGTGTTAAATCTGATAGAGCAAAAGTAACCCTGTCAATTCCTCAGGGTAGTGTTTTGGGGTGCCTATTGTTCCTAATATATATAAATAACCTCCCTAAAGAAATAAATTCATACAGTGTCCTATTTGCTGACGACATTTCAATCATTTTTCCTTATGATAATAACGGGACCCTTAACGAAATCTTAAATGACATTCTTACTAACATAGTGGCATGGTCGAAAGACCATAATTTAGAAATAAATTTCTCGAAGACGAAGTTGATGCAATATGGAACATATCAGAAAGAAAAGGTAGATATCGACTTCTCATATAATAATATAAAATTACAATGTGTAAACGATTTTACACTGCTAGTCCTGACTGTCGATACAAATATAAACTGGAAAGCTCATATACAAACCCTATTTGTCTAATTGACTAGCTTTATATACGCCTTAAGAGAACTAAAAAAAGCAACCGACTTCAAAACAGCTCTTTCAGCCTACTACGCATACGCATATTCGTGGCTAAACTATGGAATTATAATGTGGGGAAATAGTGTAGATATAGAGCGACTATTCATTTTACAAAAAAAAAAATGCGTTCGAATCCTAGTAAATATAGAAAGTACGGAAAGTTGCAAACAATACTTTATAGAACATAAAATACTTACGCTATCAGGTATTTATATCCTAGAAGCTAGTAAATTTGTGAGAAAATACCCATCGCTTTTTCCGCTAGCAAAACAGCAACGCCCACAGCAACGCAGTCTTAGAAACCGATATCTAAACGAATTAGCGGTACCAACCTCAAAACTAGCTATGTTTCATTCTGGGCCTCTGGCCATGTGCGTTAAAATCTATAATAAACTCCCGAATTCAATTAAGGATACAGAGTATGACAACAAATTTAAAAATGACCTACAAAACCACTTAAACTTAAAATCATATTATAGCCTAAAAGAATTTTTAACCGAGAAATAAATAAATTAATATCGACTTGAACACATTACACATACATAACTAGGTACTCTATAAAACACCAGTCCGCTATTACCTCATTCCTGTATTTTTTAGTGATTACTTTCTATTTTATTTTATCTGAAAATGTGACATATTATAATGTAAAACTAATATATTTACATTAAATTAACTGAGATAATAATGACATTTAGGCTCATTGCAAATGACATAAATTGTAGTAAGTATGAGATTATAATGTGAAAATGATAATTTATTTATTTTATTTAGTTTATAAGAATGACATAATGTATAATAATAATTAATAATTTTTAAATTAATCTATATTAACAAATTATATGAATAATGATAGCATGTTAAATTAATTAAAACCTATCGCCTATATATTGCTGTGCCCTAGCAGGGTTCATTGTTTGGAACTATCATAATGTAACAACCTGTAAACAACATGAAATGCAATAAATGAATGATTATGATTATGATCTCTTATCTCTATCGGGAATAAGATGAGATATAGCACTATAATCTTTTAAAATACTGTTAAGGCGAGATGTTAAAGGTTGAAGAAAGTTATGGCATTTTGAAACATTTAATTCGTTCAGTTGGCAAAGAAATCTAGCAGTTCCTAGGGCGGACTTATTATCTATGTGAGGTTGTATATACCCAATATCAATAAGGACTAATATATGGAAATAAGTATAAGAAATCTTCAAACTTCCCACAGGGTCAAAATAGATGCCAGTACTTTCCTTAATGGGTTCTATAATATCAGCTGAGATAACGGAGATACGCGCCGAGGCGATTCTGAAATAATGTTCTAGGTTATAAAACTAATCTACGTAAGTAGCTAAGTATAACATAATAAAACTAGTAATTCATTTCAGAAAGTTTAACTTCATAATAGTGATGTTTTACATGTCGTCGGTTTATCAGTAAGGTAGGTAAGTGTGTTATTTCCATTTATTCGAATTACTTTATAGGGACCTTTCCAAATGGGTGATAAAGCTTTACTGAGTCGTAAGTGATTTTTGACGTAAACCATATCACCTGCTTATACTTTGCTGGTCTAGTATGCCTATCATAATAAGCTTTGGAAGTTATTTTTGATTTTTAATATGTTTTCTACAGCTTTCTCCCTGGAAATTCGTAGACGTTGTTGTAAAATCCTAACGTAATTATTGTATGTAGATTCCAAGGCGGAGTCGTAAATGGATGAGGGTATAAGTGGCTTATGACCGAATACTAAGGGCTCATAAGGGGTGAAATTAGTAGTACTATGAACAGTCGTATTATAAGTGAACGTGGCTGTATAAATATATCTGCGCCAAGTAGTTTGATTTTCATCTACAAAAGATTTACGGTACTCTTTTAAAGTTGAGTGGCTTCTTTCAAGGGCTCCCTGTGTATGTGGGTGATAAGGGGTGGACCAGATCTGTTTAATATTTAAAAAACTGCAAGTTTGCTTGAATAATTCGGCCGTAAAATTCGTGCCTTGATCAGTTAGGATCGTTTTTGGAATAACGAATTGAGCGATGAAACGAATCAGATATTCAGAGGTTTCTTCTGCAGTAGCATTAGGGATAGGATAAGCGGCTGAGTATTTAGTCAAATCATCTTGCAAGGTCAGAATAAATTTTAATTTAGCGTTACCAACTTCAGGAAGAGGACCTACGATATCTAATGCAACACGTTCAAACGGTTGCGTCGATGTTGTAGTGATCTGCATCGGTGCACGGTTAATTTGACGTAGCACTTTATTACTTTGACAGGATACACATTTACGGACATAATTTTTAATGTCACTGCGCATATTTCGTCAGTAATAGTTTTCCTGAATTCTTTTCAACATTCTATTAGAGCCTAAGTGACCCGAAATGGGGATATCATGATTTTCACGCATAATTTTTGCAATTTCGTTCATGGACGGATACATTATACTATTTTTATAAATATTAACGGTTAGGTATACTTGTGTTATGAAATAGATAAGTGATTATGTAGTATAGTATATATAGTATTATAAGTAAAAGTTATCTTTATAAAACTATGGCTATCAAATGGGTTTCTGAAATCCGTGATGCTAAACTCATTTATATTTACAGATAAAAGGTAATCCTTTAAATTTTATAGGCTTTTGAAAATATCATCCTATGTAGTTGTGTCATAATGATACACCTTAATGAATAATAAATAATAAGTGATATTTTCTTTTTTAGATATCAAGAATGAATATAAAGTTCTTTCCAATGCAAGGAATTCTTTACTTTCAGTCATATTACCGATAATTTAAGGTACATAACGGTTTGACTCGTCAAAGTCAATTGAGGTAGGTATCACAATATATTTTGATTTTGTCTTTAAAAGATTTTCATTATGTTCTAGAATTTTAATATCAAATGTCACTAATCTTTTATTTATAGTTTTCAGGCATTTGGAATGTATCATCATCATCAATAACTTCACTGGATTGTGGGGTAGGTATATTAAAGTCATCAGGGAGTTCCAAGTTTTCAGAAAGGACAAAATCATCAGGTAAGTCTAAGCTTCCTGGATTTGATTGTTGCGAGGACTGCGAAGGAGGGGCATCGTCAGTAAGTATTTGGTTAGGGTTAGCGGAGACATTTTCAGGATTAGGTACTTGTCTGAGTTTCCTCTATGCTTTGTAAACGATTTATTGGGTATCGCGAAAGAGCATCAGCATTAGTATTTGTTTAGCAAACTTCATTGAAAAGCACAATATTATTAAGGATGAACAAAATGGGTTTCGTAAAAATAGAAGTACTTCTTTGGCTGCCTTTCAATTAATAAAAGAAATAACAGAATGTATTGACAATAAAATACCTGTTACAGTTTTGTTTATGGATATGAGTAAAGCGTTTGATCACGTCTCTCATGAACGATTATTGGAAAAAGTTTCCAGATACGGAATTAGAGGAACGGCATATAACTGGCTGGAATCTTATTTGTCCGACAGAGTACAATCAGTAGAAGTAACGAATTATAATGACCAAACCAAAACGTTAGATTCATGCCAATCTTCGTTTAGGTATAATAGATATGGCGTGCCACAGGGGAGTATTTTAGGGCCCCCATTGTTTCTGCTCTACATAAATGATTTCCCAGAAGTTATAAATCATAAATGTGTACTGTTTGCCGACGATACTACAATTATAATCAAAGGGCAAGATAAAAGTTCGTACGAACAAGAAATAAACAGTACTCTTCAAAAAACTATAGAGTGGCTAGAGGCTAATAATTTAAAAGTTAATATTAATAAAACAAAATTTATGCAATTCCATACTTATCGATCAAAACCGTTGTCACTAAATATATCGTATAAAGCGGTCGCCCTGGTAGAAACTGACTCTGTTAAGTTTCTTGGAATAAATTTAGATAAATTTTGCTCATGGAAAAATCATATAAATGACATTTGTGTTAAAATAAATAATTTTATATACCCTTTGAGGCGTATTAGCTGCGAAGTATCTAGAAATGCCGCAATAACGGCTTTCCATGGCTATATAACCTCCACTCTAAGATATGGTATTATCCTGTGGGGTCGTTGTGTGGAGATTGATCAAGCATTCGTAATGCAAAAAAAGTGTCTAAGAGCTATATTTGGGTTGAAGCAAATAGAGTCGTGTCGTCCATTCTTTAGGAAATATAAAATACTGACTCTACCATGTATGTATATATTAGAATCCTGTGTATTTGCTTTCAAACATAAGAGACTTTTCAAGCAAGCGACAAGCTACTATGCCCCACGATCTATGTATACTAATAAGTTATTTCAACCGAGGACTAATCTCACATTTACAGGCAAAAACAGCTATATTATGTGCATAAAATTGTATAATAAAATACCAAATTCGATAAAAACGCTACCATTTTCTAGATTTAAAAGCAATTTGACGAGGTTTTTAATTGAAAAATGCTTAGTGTGCATGAGTTTTTAGATTATAAAATGTAAGTTTTGTAAATTTCATGGTCTATCTAAATTATAACTTATTGTTATTCTTATTGTGTGATGAATCTCTCCCATAATTGACATGATTATTATTGACATTTATGATTATTGTATTATTATCAGTTTTTTTTTTAAATATTATTATTAAATTGACTTTTACTTAATTCAATAATACAAATTTTAATGGCTGTATAATGACTGCATGATGATGATCAATAATAAATTTAAACAAAATGTACTTAAAACTTATTTTATATTTGCACGCCGAAATTAAAGGCAGAATAAGAGCGCATTTTTTTTTTTTACATATTTACCATCTTTCTGTACCTTGTTCAGGCAAATAAATGATTTTTGATTTTTTGATTTTTTTTTTGATTTTACCTTTCCTATATTGAATTTCATAATTATATTCCTCTAGTTTAAGGCGCCAACGGATTAATCGGGACCCAGGGTCCTTGCAGTTAAAAAGCCAATTTAGAGGTTTATGGTCCGTTAATATTGTAAACTGACGGCCGAATAGGTAAGGCCAAAATGTTTTAGTTCCAAATACAATAGCCAAACATTCTTTCTCAGTGACACTATAATTACATTCCGCTTTATTAAGTGTCCTTGACGCAATTTTCTCAGATTTTCAAAGACAAGGATAAGTTTTTTGATATGTGAAGATAAATCATGTGAATATATTACGATGTTATCTAAATACAAGAACAATGTACACCCTATAATCCAGAGAAGATTGTGTTCATTGCTCTCTGAAAAGTTGCAGGTGCATTTTTTAAACCAAACGGCATTCGCTTGAATTCAAAGTGTCCTTGGACAAAAAACCATTTTAGAGATTTAAAAAATAGGACCCTGACAAGTGTAGGAAGCTTTAAACTACAACTACAGTTCAATGAAAAACTAAATATAATCCATCCTTTCCAAGTATTTGAGCATATAAACTTACCTTATGATGGCATAATAATAGGTTGGGGAAAAAGTTTCTTCGCATTTTTTAAGAAAATTCAAAACATTTTTTTAATATAGTTTATTTACATTTAACTAAAGTATGTAGGTACCATTTTGTTCGATAACTTTTTGCCATCTTGTAGGTAGGGACATGATCCCATTGCTATAGAAATTTTGGGACTTCTGGTCAAAATACCGCGACAAGTGGTTTTGGCAGTCCTTTCGTGATGTTAACCTGACACTGCCTAAAGAATTCTGAAGAGACCGAAATAGGTGGAAATCTGAAGGTGCAAGGTCAGGACAATACGGCGGATGCATTAATACCTCCCAGCCAAACTCTCTTAATTTTTGCTGAGTGGCTAAAGATGTGTGAGGTCTAGCGTTATCATGATGAAAAACCACACCCCTTCTGTTGATTAATTCCGGCCGCTTTCTCTCAACTTCTTGCTTTAATCTCATCAGTTGTTCGCAGTAGAGTTCAGAATCGATGGTCCTGCCTGGTGGTAACAGCTCATAATGAATAATGCCCTTCCAATCCCACCACACACACAGCATCACCTTGTTGCGAGTTAACCCGGGTTTCGCCACAGTCTGTGAAGCCTGACCGGCCTTTGACCACGACCTTTTTCGCACGTTCTTGTCATACGTGATCCACTTTTCATCACCAGTTATCAGCTTCTTCAAAAATGGTTCGGTTTCATTACGTCGTAATAAAGAATCACAAATGAGTACACGGTTCATTAGGTTTCTTTCAGTGAGCTCGTGAGGTACCCAAATGTCGAGCTTTTTTGTGTACCCAGTTTTTTTCAAATGCGCCAAAACTGTTTTGTGGTCAATTTCCAGTTCTTCAGCTACGTCGTAACTACTGATATGCCGATCTTGCTCCACTTTTTCAAAAATGGCATCCATTTTATCCGTAATAGGGCGACCAGAGCGACGTGCATCTTTGACATCAAAATTTCCAGATTGAAAACGCTTAAACCAAATTTGTGCTACTCTCACAGACACTACACTAGGTCCATAAACATCGCAAATTTTTTTCGCGGCTTGCGTTGCATTTTTACCTTTTATGTAGTAAAATTTTAAAATGTATCGAATTTCTTCATTAGATTCACTCATCTTGACGGTACGAAAAACAAATGAAAATCACACATTTTCCTAATTTGTATTTGGAATTACGTTCTATAAAATTTAAACTTTCAATGATACCAAAACCAGCCAGATACAAATAGTATAGCCAAAGATATTTTATTACAAGTTCATACATACTATAATGCGAAAAGACTTTTTCCCCAACCTAATAGGTAGTGACCTGTTCACACAACATAAGTGTCGCATTAATTATCAAACGGTCTCCTTAGAAATAAATAATTACAACATTAAATTATCCTTCGATGAACCATCCTATGAACCCCGTACCGAAACAGTAATAGAGTGTTCAGTGAAAAATCCTGAATTGAAAGATGGAATAATATTAGATCAACATATTTCCGATTCCCTTCTTATTTCAAATTGCCTTGTTAAAGTAAAAGACAATAACAGAATTAATGTGACCATTGTCAATGTATCCGAAAAACCAGTTAACTTAAATGCCAACCTTATGCTTATCTGCACCCTAATTGCGTAACACACTATAGATCGGAATCTGAATCATTTTAAAACATATTGATAATCCATTGCTTCATATTAGGTTGGGGAAAAAGTCTTTTCGCATTATAGTATGTATGAACTTGTAATAAAATCTCTTTGGCTATACTATTTGTATCTGGCTGGTTTTGGTATCATTGAAAGTTTAAATATTAAAGAACATAATTCCAAATTTTAATTAGGAAAATGTGTGATTTTCATTTGTTTTTCGCACCGTCAAGATGAGTGAATCTAATGAAGAAATTCGATACATTTTAAAATTTTACTACAAAAAAGGTAAAAATGCAACGCAAGCCTAGTGTAGTGTCTGTGAGAGTAGCACAAATTTGGTTTAAGCGTTTTCAATCCGGAAATTTTGATGTCAAGATGCACGTCGCTCTGGTCGCCCTATTACGGATAAAATGGATGCCATTTTTGAAAAAGAGGAGCAAGATCGGCATATCAGTAGTTACGACGTAGCTGAAGAACTGGAAATTGACCACAAAACAGTTTTGGCGCATTTGAAAAAAACTGGGTACACAAAAAAGCTCGACATTTGGGTACCCCACGAGCTCACTGAAAGAAACCTAATGAACTGTGTACTCATTTGTGATTCTTTATTACGACGTAATGAAACCGAACCATTTTTGAAGAAGCTGATAACTGGTGATGAAAAGTAGACCACGTATGACAAGAACGTGCGAAAAAGGTCGTGGTCAAAGGCCGGTCAGGCTTCACAGACTGTGGTGAAACCCGGGTTAACTCGCAACAAGGTGATGCTGTGTGTGTGGTGGGATTGGAAGGGCATTATTCATTATGAGCTGTTACCACCAGGCAGGACCATCGATTCTGAACTCTACTGCGAACAACTGATGAGATTAAAGCAAGAAGTTGAGAGAAAGCGGCCGGAATTAATCAACAGAAGGGGTGTGGTTTTTCATCATGATAACGCTAGACCTCACACATCTTTAGCCACTCAGCAAAAATTAAGAGAGTTTGGCTGGGAGGTGTTAATGCATCCGCCGTATAGTCCTGACCTTGCACCTTCAGATTTCCACCTGTTTCGGTCTCTTCAGAATTCTTTAGGCAGTGTCAGGTTAACATCACGAGAGGACTGCCAAAACCACTTGTCGTGGTATTTTGACCAGAAGTCCCAAAATTTCTATAGCAATGGGATCATGTCTCTACCTACAAGATGGCAAAAAGTTATCGAACAAAATGGTACCTACATACTTTAGTTAAATGTAAATAAACTATATTAAAAAATGTTTTGAATTTTCTTAAAAAATGCGAAGAAACTTTTTCCCCAACCTATTATGTTCGAAAAATGGATCTGCTCGACAACGTAAATAACGCAATGAATGTTGTTGAACTGTCAAATTGAAACGGATTCCGATCGATAGTGTGTTACGCAATTAGGGTGCTGCACCCGAATTGCGTAATGCACTATCTGTCGGATTCTGAATCATTTTGAAGCAAATTGCTTATCCATTGCTCCATATGTTCGAAAAATGTGTTTTCTCAACACCGTAAATAACGCAATTAATGTTGTTGAACTGTCAAATTGAAACGGATTCCGATCGATAGTGTGTTACGGAATTAGGGACTGCTGAGCCCTGAGCTCTGTGACTAGCTAGCTGGCCGAAATATGTACGTGGCCTACGCTTATAGACCTATCTCTTTCAACAGTCCCAGCTGATCTATATTGGTTTAGCGAATATTGGGAAAATATTAATTTACAATTAAGTATGTACAGACGCCAGCAGGTCAAGCTACCCGAAACTGTCAAATTTTCCCAATCAACCTTGAACCTAATGCTTTAGCGATAAAGTAGAAAATCTATTAAAGAAATTTGACAGATTGTAGTAGCTTGATGTGCGGGCGTCTGTACATCTAGGTACTCTTATAACCACTGCTTTATTGCTTGCCGCCTTAATATTGTACGGTGTTATCGTGTTACATCGCTGCTACGCTGCAGTGAAATGATCGCATAGAAAGGTTTTTATTACCTACATAGTTATTTTCGCATGCTTTAGCGTGTAGGCACTCAGTTCATTTAATTAAAACTGAAACACCTGAATAATTTTTGTTTTGATTACCTACTTGTAAGTAAAATAAACACCCTAAATCGAAAAACCATTTTCAGTTTGCAAGAATGATGATGGTTACGGGAACTGTATGAAACAATCCCTATTACGGCTGACATAAATAAGTTCTTAAAAATAAAAATGGGTGCAGGCCAAATCGGAGGGATTGCCACTTTGCGTAAATACTCTACTTTTAGAATATTTTATCATAATTATCCTCAATCGTAATAACTATGATCCTTGTAACGAGTTTATCATATAATAATTATTACAGTGGATATGGATTTTAAAAATGCTGCTTCATTTCTTGGAGAAACAGCGGAATCTACGGAAGCCCAATATGTTGTAAGTCTTAGTTTTTTTAAATTTTTTATTTCATACCCCATGTCTCGCCGACCTTAGAAATATATTTTGGTGATTGCATAATTATAGTAAATTACCAACACTGCCCTGAAACAATCGCATCTATGAACTCGTGAATTCGTGATCTACTGCGACATGTGAGCAGCCACTTTACTAAGTGTTCAGTCGTACCTAAGGTTTCAAGTTTTCAGCAAGTCCACATCCTTACCTTAAATACTCACACGGTACACGCTTACTTACAAAATCTGCGCACAATTGCATAGTATAGTTATAAAAGTATACTTCTCTAGGTCCTGGGTTCGAATCCCAGATCGGGTCTAAGAAAGCTCATTGGGTTTTTCTGTCAAGAATTCCTGAATGCCTTGAAAAGCTGCTCGGTTCTACCTGCATGCATAATCTCTCTGCGGTCATGTCAGATTGCCGTCCCATTGGACTAAAGTAAGTGAGGGTAGATTAAAATAGCAAGATAATCACGTTTATTACGAAATACTTACAATATATTTTGTGAGGTTTAAGCTTAGGTTTGGTTTTGTTTTGAAATGTGTTTACCTAATTATTTAAGGTTGATAGATATCGCTGTAATATCTGTATTTAACGTCGGCCATCACAATGCGTGGGTACCTATATAGCATCGAACTTCGAAGCTCCGCGAACACTAAGGGTGACCAAGGTCACAAAATCTGGTGTGCAATATTGTTATCCCGCTCGTTTGTGGTATGTCCCACACATGACCAAACGAACGGCATAACCACATGTTTTTCTCAGAATATAATGGAATAAAACAGTTTAGATTTCTAGAAGTATTGGTTCAGCGGTGAAGGCCCATGATTCCAAAAACACAAAGAACTGACGATGATTTTTTGTACTCAGGTCCATTATTTATCACACGCGATGATGTTTTGTGTAGGCGTTCTGATAGAAGCTCACGTGGTACTCACACCAGCCAGTTGTGTGCATGGGGAGAGATATAAGTTCAATATAGTGGCTGGCACACACAGGTTTCTGGAAAACACTGGCGCCATACGAATGGTGAACCATCTTTGTGTTCATAGAGGTATGAAGTTTTACAAGTAGTTTCCATTCTTATCTCAGTCTCAAACTGTAAAAATTACCTCTAAATTAAGTGGCGGAAGAATGAACAGTTTTTTTGATGAGATGAGCAGTGTTGTATTTGAAGTCATGCAGAACTAATGCTAAAATTATATTTTAGTGAGTAAAGAGCAAAGAGTATATAATAATAATAATAACAACAATTGATACTACCACTACGCAGTCTGTAATATGGAACCAAATTGAGGATATGAAAAATAATGTTGACTAGATCAGCAGTTCGCCGCGCACGCCAACTACCTCCGGACTCGTCGCTCAGCTCCGCCCCGCCGCCGTCGGTACCCAGCCTCATTGAGCTAGCAGCTCCCGGTGGAAGTGTGCATCGCATGAGATGGACACGATCCATAAATGAGAACGTCATGCGCTCATACTATGGGGCTACATAGGGGGGGAACAATCTGACCGCGTACCGTGTTCGGATGCTCTCTCTGTTTCAGGTGCTTGAGCCAGCTGTCATCGTTTCAGCACAACGACTATCGGATCAGGTACGGGTCATCCAGCGTAATCATATATTGGAGGACACTGTGCTTGATCGCGTGCGAAGTGAAATGCAGAGTAGCCCTGTCATTGCCCCCCTGTCGCAGACTGTTGTTGTTGAGGACGGTCCTTCGCTATCCAGGATGTCGAAATATCCAGAGGAATAGCGAACCGATAAGGATCGAGCGAGGCATATTTCAGGGTGATAGTTTGAGTCCACTTTGGTTCTGCTTAGCCTTGAATCCTCTTCCTCCACACTGCTGGAGGATTCAGGTCTAGGCGAGGTGGTCAGGTTATATCTCACCTCCTTTACATGGATGATCTAAAACTCTTTGCCCCCAACAATTTGCAACTGATGGAGCTAATGAATGTAACCGAAATTTTTAGTAGCGCCATCAGGATGGAATTTGGTGTGGACAAATGTGCGGTCATGCATGTAAAGCGTGGGGTGATTGTGGAATCCGTGGGAATCCAACTCTTGGATTCCATAAACCTTAGAGCCCTCTCCACATCCGAAACCTATAGGTATTTGGGTATGTCGGAAGCGTTGGGCATCAATGTTACTGACATGTAGCAATCGTTGAAGGAGCGCTATTTTGGCCGCCTGGTTTATTCAGTAGTCAAGGGTATTCAATAGTCTTTTATCAGGCGCAAACTAGGTGCGTGCCTTCAACGGTTGGGTCATGCTAGTTCTGATGTACTCTTTCGGCGTACTCAAATGGACTCAGACCGAACTAGACGCCCTGGATAGGAGGGTCCGTATGCTGCTGACTGCATGTCGAATGCACCACCCACGATCATCGGTAATGAGACTGTATATCCTGCGAAAGTGTGGAGATCGAGGCTTTTTAAACGCAAAGACCCTCCACAAACGTGAGATATGCAGTCTCAGGGAATATTTCCTAGAAGCCGACGTGGGGATGCATCGAGATGTGGTCGCGGTGGACAAGGGCCTCACCCCGCTCTCCTTGGTTACTGGCGCAAGCCTGTAGTGCTTGATACTAAAGATCACAGGGAGGTGTGGCAGAGTAAGGACCTTCACGTACGCTTTTTCCGGGCCCTGCATGGACCCGATGTAGATCTGCTAGCGTCCGTAGCCTGGTTGCGTTCCGGTGACCTCTTTGGGGAAACCGAAGGTTTTGTCTGTGCAATTATGGACGCAGTTATCATGACGAACAATTACCGGAGATTTATTTTGAAGGACGTAACGGTTCGGGCATGCCACCGTCCAGGAGAATCAATCCGACACATTATCTCTGGGTGTTCTCGTCTAGCTAACGAAGAGTATTTGCATAGACACAACCTTGTAGCCAGCAACTTGCTCTGAAATACAGCCTTGTAGAATCGGTAGTGCAGTACTACAGGTATGCGCCCGAGTCAGTTCTCGAAAAGGGAAATATCACTTTGTACTGGGATCGATCTATCATCACTGACAGGACTATAATGTTGCCAATAAGCCTGACATAGTGGTGGTGGATCAAATAGAGCGGCGCGCAATGATTATTGACATAACGGTCCCGCATGACATTTGACAGGCCAGCTGGCGTGGTTGGCTAATATACCACCTATCATGTCGCAGGTCGTGGGTTCGATTACCATCCAGGACAAACATTTGTGTGCATGAACATGTCTGTTTGTCCTGACTCTGGGTGTAATTATCTATATAAGTATGTATTTACAAACAAAAAAAAGTAGTGTATGTAGTATATCAGTTATCTGGTTTCCATAGTACAAGCTCTGCTTAGTTTGGGATCAGATGACCGTGTGTGAAATGTCCCAGGATATTATATTACATTATTATATTATGACGGGAACCTCGTGAAAGCCGAGAAAGATGATGATGATGACATGTACGATGTGGAATCAGCGATCATTGTGCCGATAGTCGTATCAACCAATGGCTTAATTGCCAAGAGCCTCGACCAACACCTAAGGAGGCTCTCACAGGAGGCTCTCGTTGGGCAGCTGGATCAAGGGCTTCCAATAAAAACCCTCGTTCCTATCTCGAACGTAAAGTCAGGAGGTAAAATTAAAACACTCGATGAACTTGCGTAAAAGTCACTGCGTAAATATTTGCATTTTTCACATAATCACTCACTCAGAGCGGCAAACGCAGACCGAGGTATGTGACGTAACAAAATGGTGGTCTTAACAATGTTGCTATCACTGCAAAAACTGTACAAATCTGGACGACTTTTTGTGTTACCCCGTTTTTCATCTTACAATTTTTGACATTAGGTACTATCGCATTTTGAACGTGTTTAGGCGGGTATCTATCAGCCACGAAACCTGATAGTAGCGAAACCGTAGTAGTTCAATTTAACAGACTCGCGCGATGTTCCGCTACTCGAATCGTGACTAAAATGATCAAACAATTCAAGGACATTTTCGTACGACCTCTGACTTATATTTCCCGCATTTGTTTATCTTCAGGTCATTTCCCCGAGTCTCTCAAAAAAGCTCTAATTGTCCCTGTCTATAAATCAGGCAGCAAAGAGCAAGTTACGGATTATAATCCTATCTCTTTACTGCCTTCTATGTCAAACATAATGGAAAAAATATAAACAAAAGTTGGTTGAAATATTTGGAAGATAAATCAATTCTGTCTGAACGGCAGTTTGGATTTAGGCTTAAAGTTTCAACTGCCGATACGGCACACCATCTGACTGACTATCTAGCGCAAGAACTTGACAAGGGTAACCACACAGTAGGAATTTTCCTGGACCTCGCCAAAGCTTTTGACACGGTTTCCATTCCAATCCTATTGCGAAAGCTTGAGATCATGGGTACAAGAGGCACCCAGCTAAAAATGTTCAAAAGTTATTTAGAAGATTGTTCCCAGTGCGTAAATATTAGCAATGTTCTCAGCGCTGTTCAAAAAACACATATTGTTTGGTGTTCCTCAAGGAAGTATTTCAGGGCCCACTCTGTTTTTGATCTAGATAAATGAGCTTTGCATTCTAAAGCTAGAGCATGGCACTATCGTAACTTACGCTGCCGACTCTGCTCTACTTTTTTCGGCTGACTTAATGAAGTCTGTACAACACGGATGCAATGTTGTAAATAAATGGCTTCAAAATAACTCATAAACCCTAAATGCAGGGAAGACAAATTACATTAAGTTTCCGATGCGTAAGCAAATATCGAAGATCAACTCAGTGTTGCATGCTCATCGTTGCCCAGTCCAAAGACAGAGATAATAAAATACCTGGGTATTATAATAGATGAAACCCTTTCCTTCAAACAACATATAGAAGCTCTAAATAATAGAATTCGTAAGCTGATATACCTACTACGTATTCAAAAAGCTACGATTTATTGCAAATCCAAATTTAATTAGGCAAGTACATTTTGCTCTTTGTCAGTCAATTTTGTCTTACTGTATTGTTTCATGGGGTGGGGCGAGTAAAACTTTGTTATTGCCCATTAAAAGAGCTCAAAGAGTTATTCTCAAAGTGGCTACTTGCAGCCCTTTTCTTTTCCCCACTAACATCCTGTAACATCACTAACATCCTGTAAAGCTTGTAAAGTACTTACAGTTCGACAGTTATTTATAATGAGCACTGTACTAAGACAACACGCAGCGCTTCCATACAGCACTGAATTTACTAAAAGGAGACAGAAAGAAGTTTGCCTTCAAAAAAGTACAAAACATGTTTTCACAGCTAAATGAAAAAAGAAATATCAACTCCTTAAGGAGATTGATTTAAATCATAGTAACTGCTAGAAAATCCTTATGGAAGCTCTTCAAACTATGTTCTATGAAGATAAAGAGAAGTTATGCTGAAGTAAATATTGTATAATTTTATACACCTTTTTACATATGTACCAATAAGATTAATATGATATGTGATTAGTTAATCAATTAATGTTACCTCCAGTCGCCTGAAACACAGGATTACCTAGTTCAGGCACAAATCATGGGTGAACTTGACATAGATTAGAAAAACTGTATTTAACGTTATTATTATTTTTTACATATCTCGGGATCCTGGGGTCCCTGGGGTCCCAGACCTTTGGTAGGTGTACGAGGGGCCGAAGCCAACTCGCAGACGCCCCTTAGACAATTATAAATGAGGAGGCACCAACCAACGATTATCCCTATATGCACTATACAAGTGCACCCAAGGACAACCCCCGGTTGGTGCAGTACTATTGTTGTACGTGGAAACAAAACATATTGGTCTATGGGTCTGGGAAAGTGAATTGGGTAACTTGAACTATGGAAGAACTATGTCCCCTGCCTGACCAATGTTATATATTATACACGGATAAAATGGCAGGGGGTGACTTGCACACTCAATAATTGGCCCTCGGAAACGGCCGCTAGCACATAGTGACGTATCGACAAGGGGGCAACACTTCCTGAGGTGCTTGAGCAGTGGAGGTCAACCAGCACCTTACTGGAATACTTCCTTCCTCCGAGCACGATTGTTCTTACGAATCTCCACTCAAGTCGGCCAATAAAGGCAAGAAAGAGGTGGGAGCTCTGTTCCTCGTCAAAGTTCGGGGGGGGGGGGGGGGGGGGCTTTTCCCAGGAAGCCGACGACGTAGCGGCCAACAAGTAGGTTGCGGCGCCGCTCTCCCTACCTTCCAGGGCCTTGACGGGGTCGCCACCGTCTGATTGCGGACGCGGTGGGGCCGCAGGGGAGGAGGAGTTTCGGTATTTTGTTGGCCGCTCTCCCTATCCTCTGCGGCCGAAATTGGTAGGCGGCCGGTCCACTGACCAGACCAGTCGCAGTGGGACCAAGGGTGCCTAGACCCGTGTCTATCCCGCTAGACAACCCCGTGGTTCTCTAGCGCCCATGTGCTGGTTTGGTCCCTGGGGTGGTCACGGCGTGCACTGTGTTCTGGTGCACTGATGATGGCGGTACTCCGCAGAGGAGGGTCCGGTGACGGTCAGCCGCGGCGGGTTCGTGCGCATGAGTTAGTACTCACGCGCACGAACCCGCCGCGGCTGACCGGTCACGCGTTAGTACGCGTGACAAGCGGCAGAGGAGAACACCGTGGAGATTTAGTAGGTTGGAGTCCGACATAACTGCACCACTATTTCCCCGTGGTAGTGCAGTATGCATGAGCATTTCTCCACGCAAAAAAAGGGTGAAGAACAAGACTTCTCCTCTTCTTCTTCTTGTCAACGTAAAGATACAGCTGTGGGGTTATTATTTTATGTCCATTATTTCTTATTTAAACAAATCATTTACATTTTAAAATATTTTTATAAAAACATAATAGTAACGAAAATATATAAAAAATACTAATGATAAATGATAAATGATTTTTATTTCTGTAAGTAGGTTTGTACAAACACTTTTACAAGTAAATATATTTTTTTTTTAAACTAGATGAGGTCGGCGTTTCCTAACTGACTACTCTGAGAAGAAAGGCCGAAACAAACTCAGAGGTCACAGTCTCTTATAAAGTCCAGACATAATCTTGGTCACTTCATGTGAAGACCATGTAGATTGGTGTCTGAAATGGTCTTTTGAGGAAAGAACCACACAGATTGAGAGGACCTGTCCAGTCAGTGCACGCATTTGTCAGTAATCGCGCAGCTCAACTCAGAACTTAAGGAGCTCAACGATTCGACGAACAATACCAAAGAAAGGACATTGGGGTAGGCCGCATAGATTACTCAAACTGCCAGACCATGAATAAAAATAAGAGAAAAAATAAAACAAAAAAAAAGCAATGACCTACATAGTCTTCACATTTACAATAACTAGCCCACCGGTATCGGTAAGAGGGTCGAAGCTACCGGTCGTCAGGGCCCCTGAGAGAGGAACCTCCTAACGATACGTGCCGTGTCTAGAAGTACCGCTTTCTGGATCAAGCCCTTGATCCAGCGGCCTAACGAGAGCCTCCGCACTCCTCAGGTGTTGGTCGAGACTCTTGACTATTATGCCATTGGCTATCACGACTATCGGCACAATGACTGTTGTATCCACATCCCACAACCCACAATCCGCAACCTCGCGAGCCAGATCAAGATACTTAATCTGCTTATCTTTTTCAGCTGTCACGAGGTTCTCGTCATGCGGAACCGCTATATCATTGTGCGACGCTCTAGTCGATCTATCACCACTATATCTGACTTATGTCAACCGTGCCGTTCTACACAATTATTATTATCATCAACATACACAAAGTGGATTAAATGTGTAGGTATTATTGAAGATAACTCCAAAACTGCTCGAACAAAGTTTGTATTTCGCGCAGGTTACCTCTAACAAATGACTGAATTCAAAGAATCACGAAAATTGGTTCAGCAATCACGGATACATCGGTGTACCTACATAGTACCTACCTCCTCCTTTTTTTGAAGTTTGAATACCACGTAAGACGAGAGCCTGGAATCTGGAGGTGGTTGAATCAGAGTGAGAGTCTTTTAGTGTGAAATCTGATATCATAAAAGGAAGAGCAAAAAATTGGACTGCATTTTTCATTTTAGACGAGCTTCTGCCCGCCACTTCATCTGCGTGAAATTTCTTGTTCAGTATAAATGGAAGTCGTAATCGTCCTTCTCGCAGGGAGAAGCTCGTAATAGAGTGGGCCCTTCGCATCCCACCAAACGGAGAGAAGATGCTTGCGTGAGTGACGGTTCGGCTTTGGCTGCGTTGGTGGCTCTGCGTCGTAAGGAAGCCGTTACCAGATGTTCAAGTAACTCTTTCCGATGTGGCTGAAAGAAGCGATTCACAAATACTAACTCTGACTTGACGATGACTGTCAGTTAGTTGATGTGGAATCCATCGTGCCATTACTTTACGATAGCCGAGTTTGTGTAAATGAGCCTCGATGGTCGAATGATGACAGCCAAGAGTCTCTGCCAAATCACGCGTATTTATTTCTGGATTACCCTTTAAACAGCGGAGTAATTCCTCATCGTCGAAGGTGGATGGTCGACCAGATCGCTCGTGATCTTCTTTCATATCTCCCGATGCAAAGCGAGCAAATCAGCGGCTTATCTTCCATCGCGATACAACACCTTCACCGAACGCTTTGCTGATGATAGCGGTAGCCACACTTACGTTGTGTCCCTGACGCCACTCGAAAAAGATGATCGTTCGAAGTTGATGTTCACTAATCATTTTCACAAACTAACCAAATCCTCACTAGCGTGCCTTTATATACCATTGATGTGATAGCTTCGAGAACCTTCTACAATATTCTTATGTATCCCAGATCAATACTAAATATTCCGGAAAATTCTAGTAATTTACAATTTCTTGTGCATTTTTTTTCCGCCAACCTGATATTATATCCTGAAGCCAGGAATCGAACTTGACTAATATACTTCTAATTTATTGTAGGTTACAACACTTCACACCGATGGTCAGATTGTTTGACAGACAATTTGGCGTTACTGGTTCTAAGCGAACAATTCTCTTTCCATAGCCATGAGCAAGGCGCCGAGTTCATAATAAATCGTGTTCGATATGGCATTTCTGCTCCCAAAGACGAAAATCTGTACTCGGACTCTTCTTGCAAGTATTTTGGGTGGGGCAGTAGGAGAAATGTAAGTTTTATTATGTTTTTGTCTTGAAAGTACCAATGAGGAAAGGGAATCCCACCAACAGATTTTCAGACGGTACTCGTCAATGATTTCTGATCTCGATGTCCCAAAACGAAGTAAGAAGGTAGGTACCTAAAGCAGGAGAAGCAGACTTTGGAATGGTAGTACCATCATCCCAACGTCTGCTTCTCACACTCACACTTGCACAAGTACAATCATTTGTACTTGTTTAATATGCAAGTGTTTTACTCACACTGAAGCCAAGAGTGAGGTACAATGTTTTATTGCAGCTCTAATTCAATAATTAATGTTATCAATTTTCGAAAGTTCAAGCTATGAATAGTTTTTAAATGTTCTCTTAACAATTACCATCTCCAGGGCTACTTGATCCCGCTGTTGATTCAACTCCGGCGCATGGACGTCGTCATACTACCCAGAAACAAATGTTTGGCGATGTTTAATTACCAGGAAAAATTTCTTTGTATCCATCAATCGCAGTGCCGGGTAATGTTGCTAATTTTATTAGTTATAACTTTAAAATCATTAACAGTTTACGAGGGCTGTTTCGTTTTGTCATCTCTTTCGCTCACACGGGACCAAATTTTTAAGAATGTTAAATGAATAGATGCTTTTTTGAAAAATGTTATCAATTAGCGAACTAGTAAATCATAAATCATTTATTTATTTGCTATAATTACCTATTAAATTAATATTATTTACTAGTTCGCTAATTGGTTACATTTTTCAAAAAGGCATCCTTTGATTTAATAATCTTAAAAATTTGGTCCCGTTTGAGCGAGAGAGGTGACAAAACGAAACAGCCCTCTTAAGTGTTTGTGAAGGCCCCTTATAGTCTGCGAGTGTTAGGGTAAGAAGCAGCAGGCTAGGAATCAGGTATTATACAGCCCGCGGCACGTAAGTTGGCAAGGTTTTGGCGTAGTGGGGGTAAGTTCGCGCATGCTACACTTATTGCAACAAAAAAATGCTCACTTTTATTGCTTGTCATTATTCTGTGGTTATTACCATAATTTATTTTTAAACATAACTATTTAGAAGAAAGTTAAAGAAAGGAGAAGAATTCGTGAAGTATATTAGGAGTAATAAATAAAATATACAGGGTTATTTGTAAAACACCAACAACCTCTTAAGAGGTCATTGTACTCATCATTATGAACAACTTTTACTATGGGACCAAACCTGAAATCGCGAAAAAAAAATCAGCAGTTCAGTACATTTATGTTCGCATAATTCGTCAAAATATGTAACAGTACACATCATAAACCATTTTTCTGGCATGTCTACGTAAAATGGTATTTGTTTGTGGCATTATCTAAATTTAAAAATTCAAACAAAACAATAACAAGAACTTGTAACAAAAGCTCAACAAAAACAAATGTTACAATTTTAGTGCACGCAAGTGTACTCGGGAGCGAATGGAACGTGGACGCGACGCGAGAGACAAGGGTCGACTGACCAACCAATCGCGTGCTCGGAATGATGCTACCTCATTCCCCGCGTCCCGCTCGCGACCAAAGAGATCTAAAAAATGACTTCTGCGCATCTAACGACTCTTGCCAACTTACGTGCCGCGGGCCGTGCGCACGCAGCACAGATAATTATAGGATTTGAAAGGTCAGGTACCTAGGCTGTCATCCATTTTGAAAGACGGAGGTTTATTCTACCTTCGGCTTGGAAGACTTTTACCGACTAAATCCATAAGGCCGTCCTAACTCCTGCGTATTTGGAGGTGAGAGTTCGTTTTTGTTAATTAAATTTAAATAAAAAAATAAAATGGTCTCACCTTGTATTTTCATAAAGCTTAAGAATGAACAAACCTTACAGTACGATTGTCGATTACACCTGAACAATCTAATGAGATTTTGATACTAGGAAGACCAGTTTTACATTCTTTCGTGTGGTTAGTGACTAATTGCATAACACAATTAATCGGAATCAGAATAATTTTGAAGCAAATTGCTAATTCATTGCTTCATATGCTCGAAAACGTAAATAAAGCAATGAATGTTGTTCATCATCATAGCCTTTTTCCGACTATGATGGTGTCGGCTACTCGTACCAGTCTAACCGGATGCAGTTGAATACTAGTATTTTACATGGAGCGACTGCCTATCTGACCTCCACAACCAGTAACTGGGTAATACGATACCTCTTGGTAAGACTGGTTGTCAGACTTTCAGGCTTCTGACGAACCGTAACGACTGTCAACGATCTACGAATGACAGCCGGGACCAACGGCTTAACGTGCTTTCCGAGGCACGGAGGAAGCAATGAATGTGGTTGAACTGTCAAAATGAAACTGATTCCTATTGATAGTGTGTTACGCTTTTGCCCCGCCCCGGTGTCAGAGTTTTTATGCTGTTTTTACGCCTGTGACTTGCCGTCGAGAACTCAGGCAGGTCGGCTGCCTCACGATGTTTTCCAGTCGTGTTTGTTGTTTTACAGTGGGCAAATGCTAATCATCTTGACAGGTGTTCAAGGTGACTCCCACGTTAATTAAATATAGATCGTAGCTATTTAGAAAAAGAAACTTTTAGATAATGACGTGTCAATACTTTTTCAGTCGGAGAAATTCGGAGCTTTGTGTCCAGTAAGTACATTACTACCTACATACTACTAAACATATTTAATAAGTATTTTATCTTTGAGTATACATAGAAGAGTATATAGGTATGTTGGTGCACCGTGAACCTTCGTGTGTTTGTGTTCATCGTTTGGACAAATAGCTTATTGTCCAATGTTTAATGTAGGTAGTAGGTACCTACAATGCAAATAATTTAATACGAGTAGGTACCTAAGCGACATGCGCAAACCCATAAAACTGACTCGACCATGAAAATGGAATATCTTTAAGTAGGTAAGGACCTACCCGATTATTTACACAAAAATAAATACCTACCAAAAACGTGTGTTTAATATCGGTTGACGTGTAAAATAACGAAATCAGCAATCGAAAAGGCCACATACCTCATCATCGTTGTCAGAGCACTGTTGGACCTATGCCTCTCCAATCGCAAGCCATTCAATTCGATCCTTCCTCGGCAACTGGAACGGGCCAGTTGGCGTGGTTGGTTAAGATACCGCCTAGCATGTCGCTGGTCGTGGGTTCGATTCCCATCCAGGACAGACATTTGTGTGCATGAACATGTCTGTTTGTCCTGAGTCTGGGTGTAATTATCTATATAAGTATGTATTTACAAAAAAAAAAAGTAGTGTATGTAGTATATCAGTTATCTGGTCGCCATAGTACAAGCTCTGCTTAGTTTGGGACCAGATGACCGTGTGTGAAAAATGTCCCAGGATATTATTATTATTATTATTATTAACTGTCATCCACTTGCGCTGTTCCACTCTGGGCAAAGGCGGGAAGCCTTTGCCGAGGAGTGGGACAGCGCAGTTAGTTGACTCCTTTGTTTTGTGATTCCGAGGTTTCTCCTACCAGTTTTGGCGGAATTTGTCCGGTTCCTTAGTGACTTGCCGCCCCTGTTCTGTGCTTCTTGGTCTCACAGTTTGTCCAGCATGCAACAGTCATGTGTTATTCTGTAGTAAAGTACGCGTAATTATTTACGCGTACTTTACTACAGAGTAACATATATTATGATCAATAAAATCTTATGATTTAAATTACAATTCCTAATTCAAATGATTTTATCTGTACCTATACAGGGTCAAATTGAATTAGCTAGCGAAACTCCGCGTAATGGGTATCGATATCTAAACATGATCAAACAAAAAATAAATTAATTTGATGAGTTTTTTTTTTGAGGTCATCAATCGCAGGTAGAGTAGTCACTTTAAATTTCAGTTTAAAAACAGTTTTCTTTCTATAAACTTCACAAACATGATGGGTCAGATTTTCTCTACTTATACTTCAAGTAACCTGTCGTCAGTCGTCAAAAAAATCATATAAAAAAAATAATATATAAACACAGATTTTCTCTACTTATACTTCAAGTAACCTGTCGTCAGTCGTCAAAAAAATCATATAAAAAAAATAATTGTTGTGTTATATCGATACCCATCACGTCTGCGGAGTTTCGCTACCTAATTTAATTTGACCCTGTATAAATGGATGTTAGTATACTTATATATCCGTTTCCTTTGTTGTTTCGAATGACATAGTTGCACGCTTTTTAGCAGATCTCATTTACTGAAGTTACTGCAATTCTATCGCAGATGGATTGTCGAATCCACTGTTTCGCATAAGTAAAACAGCGGATTCGACAATCCTTCTGTGACATATAGGTAATATGAGATTGTTATACATATGTACGTGTATTTTTTCACGGGGTTTTTATAGGGTTTTTTCCGACCTCCACGCGGGCGAAGCCCAGGGCAGAAGCTATAGTTTCACATTAATCTACATCAGTATTTACGAAACGACGCGACGTGATCTAGGAGAGGTCTCGTGTCTGCCAAAGATTGACTGTTGATGTTCTGAAATCCTCCTCTGTAGGTCAATCAGACAATCTTCTGAACACCTATTCAGAAGATTGTCTGATTGACCTACAGAGACTATGTACGGTCAACGTCTAGAAGTCCACTTACACCGCAATGACCGTTATCGCCTGCGCTATACGGGCTGCCAAAGTTGCCAATGTGTAGTATTGTCAAACATTCTTATAGAAGAAGGTCATAAGTGCAACTTATATTGCTATGCCATAGTTTTGTGAGATTACTAGTCGACTTCTGACTGTTACTGTACCTACATAGTCTAACAGCATTCCATTTTTAGGACGACGTAGGCTCCGTAATCGTTTGTTCCGGCTTTGTACGAGGAATGATGACTTCTCGTCTAGTGGATCGGCCGTGTGGTGTAGGCTTCTTGGACTTGAGCAAATACTCTAAGTTCCTGACCTGTGGGGTGGATGACTCTCGAGATGTGATCGGCAGTGATGACGACGGTATCTTGGAATTCGCTACTCATCCACTTCCGGTACCTCTGGTACAAACCCTTCCACCGGAAATCAGCACTAGTGACGAATCAATGCCAGAGCCAGCGCCAAAGGAAGTGACAACACCAGAGCCAGAAACAACGACATAGTCTAGAAGTCAGTTTTCTCCAACATAAAACGTAGTACTAATATTATAATAATTAAATTGTTTTGTAACTATGTATTATTATTGACAGGCCAGCTGGCGTGGTTGGTTAAGATACCGCCTATCACGCCGCAGGTCGTGGGTTCGATTCCCATCCAGGACTAACATTTGTGTGCATGAATATGTCTGTTTGTCCTGAGTCTGGGTGTAATTATAATATATATATGTGTGTATTTACAAAAAAAAAAGTATTTTATGTAGTATATCAGTTATCTGGTTTCCATAGTACAGACGCCAGCACATCAAGCTACTACAATCTGTCAGATTTCTTTAATAGATTTTCGACTTTATTGCTAAAGCATTAGGTTCAAGGTTGATTGGGAAAATCTGACAGTTTCGGGTAGGTTGACCTGCTGGCGTCTGTACAAGCTCTGCTTAGTTTGGGATCAGATGACCGTGTGTGGAATGTCCCAGGATATTCATAAGGAAAAAATATAATAATAATAATATATTATATTTTTTCCTTATGACGTCTTATTTGGAAAGCAAACATTGTAAGAAAACCACGAGTTTTCGCATCAATCATCACCCCTCAGTAGGAGATAGTCACATGAATGTCTACTAAATAAGAAATATACAATGCATTAAGTATTACGAATAGAATTTTATTAACTAGGTATCACTTCTAACACAATTTTTTTTTTTGCGTTTTTAGGGATCCGTACCATCATGGTAAAAAGGAACCCTTATGGTGCGACTCAGTCTGTCTTCCGTACCATCATATCGCACCGTGAGAATGAAAGGGACCGAACTCAAAATTTTGGCGAATTTTCAACGAGTATTTTGTATACTATTAAATATATTTTTAATGCATTATGGATTAAACCAATTGAAAGGTAGAATAAACAGGTAAATAGCTTTCCATTAGAAAAAGTTATGATATATTTTAATGGAAACTCCCTAAAATCGAACACAATTCTCACGGTGCGATATATATATATATATACCATCATATATATATATATATATATATATATGATGGTACGGAACTCTCGGTGCGCGAGTCTGACTCGCTCTTGACCGGTTTTTTAAATAAGTAAAGTATATTTTCTCGGTGAATAGTTTTATTTCTAATTTGGTTATTTAACTAAGACGTTCTTCTTGAGATTTTCACTTGATGTCCATTAATTGGAAACAGTAGCATTTCTATTTTAAGGGGACCGATGTCATTGGCTTCTATTTTGAATGATCGCACCACGCTTGATAGTATACTCTTCATTATAAGCATACCGAAGTTACGCCCTGAAAAATATTTTAAAAATAATTTTATCGTGTTAGTCTCTAGCCTAGACTTGGCAGATGATTGAGATTTGAGGCTCTAGCCCTGACATATACAAGGTGTAACTTAAGTAACGCACTTGCAACCTCTTAAGGGGTCATGGTATTGATCATTATGAACCACTTTTACTATGGGACCAAACCTGAAATAGCGAAAAAAACAGCTGTTCTATGTTCGCATAACTGATCAAAATGTAGGGAACAGCTGATTTATTTTGCGATTTCATGTTTGTTTCCATAGTAAAAGTTGTTCATAATAATGAGTACAATGATCCCTTAAGAGGTTAGCTATGCGTTATTTAAGTTACACATAGTAGACACTGAATCCTTTTTAAAGACTAGTTTCTTCTTCATAAACGCTGTTGAGGTTCGCGCGATTACTTATAATTAGGTAAGTTGGTAGGCAACTAGAGATACCTACCTACTTAGTATTGTATAGTAGGATAGAAGGTTTACTAAAGCATAGTGCTAAAAGTACAATAATATGTAAATAAATATTTAGTACCGATACAGTTTCTAGAGCCAAAGCTGAACGGCAGGAAGGCAGCAGGGTGTCTACTGTGTGATCGTTCGGGCAGGAACCTGTCGGGGTCAAACTCATCTGGTCTGGGGCCCCATGCAGCTTTAGAGCGATGTATCGCGAAGGCTCCTATCACAGCTCCAGTGCCCGCTGGCAAAGTTACGCCACATGTAGCTGTAATGAGCGAATTGTTGATACCATTACATGACATGCTGTAATTTAACAAAGAGAAAAGATTTTTAAAGATCTAAATGTAGCTTTATAACAGTAATAGCGTTTTGGACTGATGTGTACAGTTGTTCCAATATTAAACGGGGATCCTCCGGTCCAGCCAAGCACATTAATATTGCTTAGCTAACGGGTTAAGCCAGTTTATGGATAATTCCTATGGCAAGTTGCAGAATGCACATTTTGACACTTTTCCTCTTATTTATAAGCGTTGCGTTGGCTAAACGTAAGTAGGTAGGTAATGATTAGCGTTTGTTTATCCATACGTTTTTGTCGTTCAACCTTCCCTTAAAAGCACCGTTTATAAACAAGAGGGTTTGTCGTAGATTTCTACAGAACTAAATTAAACTAAGTAACAATTGCATAACTCTCTGGAGAGTTATTTTAGCTAGTTCAACGCACAAATCAGGACTTTAACTTGTGGCGAGTTTAACCTTGCCAATATTATACTTACATACCAGGGGCACCGGGGGGCTGAAAAGTTTTGAGCCAAGGGGTGGGCGCGGATGACTGAGACATGTTTACGGATTTATTACTAAAAGCGTAATGATGCTAATGACATGAAACGTTGTAATAAATGAGAAAATTTAAGGAAAAATGATGTCTCCATATTTCGTTTCTTTGTTTTTTATTTGTGATGGGTTTGCTCTTGACTCTAGTCTAGGTCAGAGGTGATAGAGACAAAGTCGACGATGGAGTGAGTGAGCTTACGCAGAAGAAGCCTGTTCATTCTCACTTTGAAAAGATTAGGGTTGTATGCGTTCGGAAACACAGACGCAGGTAGTGAGTTCCACTCCTTTGCTGTGCGCATTATAAAAGACATTTGGAAGCGCTTAGTGCGAATTGGTGGAATAGCAACCAGGTAGGGATGGTAACTGGCAGTGCGTCTAGATGTCCGATGGTAGAAGGGGGCCGGTGGAATGAGGTCGTGGAGTTCTCGGGCACACTCTCCGAAGTACAATCTGTAGAAGATCGACAAGCAGGCAACCTTGCGGCGATGAGCCAAGCTATGAAGCTTGGCATCCAGCAGTTTTATGTCGCCAATGAGCCTCTTAGCTCTGCGTTCCACCGAGTCAAGCGCGGCTAGTTGGTACTTGGCTGATCCATCCCAAAGGTGACTGCAATACTCCATGCAGGATTGGACTTGCGCTTTGTAAATGGTCAAAAGCTGTCCAGGCGTAAAGTATCGCTTCACTCTATTTAGGATGCCCAGTTTCTTAGCTGCAGTTTGGGCCTTGTATTTGATGGTGGCGCCGAAGTTGAGACCAGGATGTCAACTCCATGCCTAGGAGCTCAAGTCGATCAGTTACAGGAACAGATGTACCCCGAAAAGTAGGAGTTTGGGCGAATCGACTCTTTTTAGCGGTAAAAAGACACGCCTGTGTTTTGGTGACGTTAAAAGAGACCAGATTATCATCACCCCACTGGGAGAAGGCTTAAGGTCAAATCTGTCCGCTCTACCATGGCCTCTCTCAAAGAACGAACTTCGGCCCCGCTGGTTTTTGTGTCCTAATTATACAGTTTCTAAACATATCCGTGTCTTATTACATCATTGGATTTACTACTAACCTTACAAAACAAAACGTCAGCCATCTTACGTTTGATGTTTAAGTGTCGAAACCTATATTTACCGTATTGTCACTTTATAAAATATGACGCAAAATTTCAGATAAGTTTAATGATTTTATTACAGACATATTGTCCTTAGACATTATTTGTAATAAGTAATACGTGCAATAGCCAAGAATTATGAAAATCTTTTTCACTTTGTTTGTTGCGCGTGGTTCCTTGTTTTGCTAGGTTATATTTTGCATCCATTGGGTGACTGCAAACAAAAAAAAATAGGGTGCATACTCATTGGCAATTTTTTCGTTTTGAAATGTTCGTAATAGTCCAAATAATGTTTTCTGGAAAAAAAAAATAATTGGAAGGCTTCCGAATATATTCCTTTGTTACAGATATTGTAATATTCCATTGTTTTTCTTTTGTGTGATGTACAATATTTTTGATATTCACTCTAATAATACTAAGGCGGATGGCTGACGCGAGCACGTAGTTTGATTGTCTATGATATGATATACGTTAGTGTCTGTTGTTATTTGATTGCATTCAGTATTGCCCACAGAGTACTTTTTATATATAGGTATTGCCGCAGATCGTGTTCGAACAAGTTCACTATAATGGCTTCGCGGACGACAACCGAATATCGCGCAATTTTGCGTTTTATCTTTTACGTGGAATAAGTCCAGAAAACTGTTTAGAAGAAAAGAAATGAAGCCTATACTTGGTGATGATTGTCCCTCTCGTGCAACCGTGTACAGATGGTACAAATAGTTTGAGCGTGGCTGTTATAACCTAGAACGACCCGCGTTCAGGACGACCGGCGGAAGCAGTTACCTACTTCAAAAAATATTTCTTCCGTTTAAAAATTAAATTGAAACTGATCGGCGAATAACCTACCGGCAAATAGAGTCCTTACTGCAGATTGGCTCAGCAGCGTTACATTCAATTATTTACCACCATTTAGTTTATAAAAAGTTTGTAATCTTTGGATTCCACATAAACATACCGATGAACAAAAGGAACAGTGACTTAAATGGTGTAAAAAAAATGATTGCAAAGTTTGTAAACGGAAAATCTGAAGACATAATTTCCATCGTCACGGGCGATGAAACATGGCTTTATTATTGCCACGTGCCCACAAAGCAGCAAAATAAAATATGGGTGATAGAAGGCGAAGAAACTCCGACTGAAGTAAAAAAAATCTAAATCGATAAAAAAGAAAATGATCGTGGTTTTTTTCGGTATTCGGGGAATTATTGAACAAGTACCTAGTTCTCCGTGACCAGAAGACTGTAAACGCTGCTTGGTACACCACTGTCTGCCTTCCCCAACTTATTCAGGAATTCAAGAAGCTTCGTCCAAAGTCACAACTCTGCACCTGGTATCTTCATCATGATAATGCTCCGGCACGTCATGCTGACGTTACATACCAATTTATGGGAGATGCTGGCTTGAAACTTCTTAAACATCCGCCTTACAGCCCAGACTTGGCACCATGTGACTTTGGACTGTTCCCTTTCGTGAAAAGTAAATTGAACGGGACGAAGGAGCTTTACTTTTGGCCTGCGACAATATAATTATGTGCGGAAATTTCTGAACAGAAATGGAAAGACATTTTTAGTGATTGGTTTATAAGGATGCAGAAGTGTATTAATTGTGGTTGCAATTATTTTGAAAAACTGTGAAAAACAAAGTTAAATCTCAACACTTTCAGAACACCCTTCGTACCTACTTAGACTCAAAACTTTTCAGCCTCCCTGGTACATCCGATAACGATACGATAGAATTATTGTCTGTAAAGAAACGATTTTATATTATTTTCATTGTAAATAGAATAACTTACGTAAATAAGTATCTTTGTGTACATTCCTCGCGATGATCGGAACCACGGTGTAGAGCCTCATGCTCTCTTTGATGACTCGCTCTAAATAGTGCATCTTCTGTAAGTCTTCTTTAGTAGAGCCTCGTTTTTCTGTGCCGAAGATTGATTGTTGCCTACACGGAACAAAATAAGGAATATTGCCTAATTTTATTTACAATAAATGATCATCAAAATAGTTCAGTAAACCCGGGGCGTAAATCTTAATTGAAGTGATTCTACCGGAGTGGCATCGCGTTGCACCTGCCTGCGACTAGCGGGAGGGAGCCTTTAGTTAATGACCTACCTAAGACCATAGCAGGGCCTTGTGTCTTATTCGCGGACGATATATCCATATTAGTATCATGCCAAAACAATGTAAATATAGAAGAAACTCTTAATTCCATACTTAGTAAAACATGCAACTGGATGAACGAACATAACCTCAAGATAAACTACTCCAAAACCAAATTAATAACTTTCCACCCCTACCAAAAAACACCTTTAACTTTAGATTTTTCAACGACTCAAAATTAGAAACCGTTAACGAATTTATCTTACTCGGACTAGTTATAGACACACATATAAACTAGAAATCAAACATACAGAAAACTCACTCAAAAATTTCTAAATTCTCTTACGCCCTTCGTGAAATAAAAAAGACCACCAATTTACAAACAGCTCTCTCTACCTATTATGCTTACGCCTATACATGGCTTAGCTATGGTGTCACCCTTTGGGGAAACAGCACAGGTGCACAAACACTTTTCACCCTGCAAAAGAAATTGGTAAGAGTGCTGGTATATATTGATCAAACAGATAGTTGCAAACCTTTCTTTCAAAAACATAATATGTTAACCCTTCCCTGTATATATATTTTAGAAACTTTGTGCGCAAATATCAAGAATTTTATTCAAAACGTGAAGACACCCAGACACGCTATCTACTCAGACACCAATCTAGGCTAAACTTACCAAGTTCTCGATTAAAAATGCACTGTACAAGTCCCTATGCAATGTCAATTAAATTATATAATAAAGTACCCGCACTAATAAAAAAGGAAGAGAAAAACAACATATTTTTTGAAAAACTTAGACAATTTTTGCTAAATAAAAGCTACTACTCGGTAAACGAATATCTAAGTGATAGACTTATAAAATCATCTCTCAACATATACCTGTTTATATATATATATATATATATTTTATTTATCTCAGAAAATACCTACTTACATCATTATTACACATAGGTATTCATCAATATTACATTAGGTATAATATAGTTTTAAGTAATATTAGATAACTAACAAGTGCTTCCTCTCTCCTAACTCACTTATTTTGCTGTGCCCGACAGGGTCCACATGATCTAATCATAAATAAATACAAAAACTGGTTCGGTCAGACTAATGTTAGATCTCGTTGTAATATTAACGCCTGGGTTTACTGACCTAAAGTAAATCGAAATGAGCCTTGACCTTGAACTTTATTAATACAAACCTGACAACTTAGTCCGATAGGTTTTTACCACGGAGTACAGTCTTACTAAGTTAACCTAACCTAACCCATTTGGTCAGGGTACCTCGGCTTTGTTATACTCGTAAACCGGTTTGGCATAAGACAAACTACACTCGCGAGCAAAAGTATGGAATCACTTACTTGGACTTGATTCCTCGCGATCTTGAGTACTTAATAATTAGTTAAGAATAATAAAAATGGTACCATTTTAAAGGTTTAACTGTTAACTTTAAATTGACACCAAATTCATTTAAATCACACCAGCATTTAAGGAGCTATCCCGGATTGAGTGAAGGAGTTAGGAAAACATAAGGATAATGGAAAAATAATATATAATATATAAAATTTTATTTGGACTTAAAATTAAGTTTCAATATTTTGTGTTCCCTCCCCTCGCCCTAATAACTGCTCGAAGACAGTTCTTCATTGACCTACTCAGCTTCTGAATCGATTCTTGCTGGATACCTTCCCACTCCTCTATCAAAGCCGATTTCAGCTCATTCACACTTGAAGAAGCAGGATTTCTAGAAAGAACCCTCCTCTTCAGTTCATCCCACACGTGCTCAATAGGGTTCAAGTTCGGGCTGAGTGCTGGTCAGTCCAATGTAGCGTACCGACTTCTTCGATGTATTCGATTATGGCACGGGAAGTGTGACAACGAGCGTTATCGTGCATAAGGAGGAAGTCATCACCGACATATCCTGCATAAGGAACGACATGTTCCAGCAGAATATTGGAAATGTAGCGGTCTGAAGTTAGACCGCCTCCTCGTCGAGGCACGAAAACAAACTCCGTTTTACCGTCGAAGGAAATGCCGGCCCACATCATACAAGAACCGCCACCATAAGCCACTGTCTTAGCGAAACAGCACTGCGCAAATCACTCCCTAGGCCGCCTGTAGACCCGACCCTTTCGGTCGCTGCGTGCAAACACATTCTGCATTAGTCGGAGAACAGGACTCTCCTCCATTGCTCAACCTCCCAATCAAGATGGGAGCGAGCAAGTTGAAGGCGTGCTTGTCGGTGACCTGCCGTCAGTTTCGGGCATGTGGCAGGCCTTTTTGGAGTCAAATTAGCTTGCTTAAGTCTTCGACGAACTGTCCACTCGCTGGCAGCTACCCCACGAACATTTCGGAGCTCCTGTTGGACGCCGACATCAGTCGAATTTCGGAGAGAGGTGGACACGATAAAACGGTCATCCCTCTCCGATGTGCATCAGCGCCGTCCAGATCTTGGTCTCGGGATAAAGCCACCAGTCTCCCGAAAGCGTGTATAAACTTTCGAAACACAGGCCTGGCTTATGTGGAGCTGACGTGCGACAGCCCGCTGGCTGACCCCTTCTTGCAATAGGGCGACGATTTGTGCTGCTTCTGTAGGTGTAGTATCCATTGTCTTCCAAGTTCAAGGGTCTAAAGTAGCGGAGATGTGTACCGGTCAACGTGTGAAAGCCGACTGATGAAGAAAATCCGATAATACGTGCTTTTATCAATCAATAGGGGGTCAATAGGCCGCAACTCGCGACGTATCAAACAATTGAAACATATCTTTCTCCTTAATTCTTAACATAATCCGGGATAGCTTCTTAAATCATGGCGTGATTTGAATGAATTTGGTATCAATTTAAAGTTAACAGTTAAACCTTTAAAATGACACCATTTTTATTATTCTTAACTAGTTATTAAGTACTCAAGATTGCGCGGAATCAATTCCAAGTAAGTGATTCCATACTTTTGCTCGCGAGTGTAGTTTGGTCTGAAATGGGGTTTGGCCGGTAACATATACATATTTAGTGCTCGTGACTGCATTATAGTTACTTACTCAAGAAGTACTTTTTCCTGTGCATCCTGATGTATTCCGAGAAGGACGAGAGTGTACGCAATGACAAGAGCCGTGGTGTCATTGCCAGCGATCGTGATCGAGTCGATGTGTTCACGAAGTTGTACGTCCGTGAACTCGATCTCTCTACCAAATAGTAAGTCAAGGACGGCGCGGAGTTTGCCTTCTGAAAATAAATCCGGCAAATAAGATAATCATACGAAACTAACTTTATATTCAGCATTATCATAAAATAAATAGGTTTCGGTATATCTTATGTACCTATGTACATCTCTGAGTTTTGGGACATGTAGCTAACCATTGAAGAGACAAGTGCTTGCGAATATTTCGATGCTACCTACAACAGGATTAAGTATTTTTTTCTTCTGTACCAATAATAGGTAACCTACCTCCTACAAATAAACTTTTTTTAAACATCTATCAAACAATACTTAACGTCAAATCAACCTACAAACGTAACTTATTAAGGTTTGCTCTTGACTATGTCTGAGACCAAGTCTACGATGGAGTGAATGAGGTGTATGTAGTAATTTGCATAAAACAATAGAGAGATGATGACGTCACATCAAATATTTTTCTCTCTCTGTAACCAGCATTCCTTATACGCATAATAATGCAAATATTGTGTGCTCGAGAACAAGTTTAATTAAAAAGTCAGGTTCAAATATTTGATTAACTAACTAAGTATGTAAAGCGAAACTATTTAGAGACTTGTTTTTGTAGAATTTTTCAACAGTTTCCTTTTACTAAATGAGCATAAGAACAACGATTTCATACAAATCTTTTCTTTGGAAGAATACTGTATTATTACAAAATATTACAATTTCGAGTTAGTTTGACCATGCGACTAAGAATCATCTTTATTATACTCAGTAAAGATTATAATATGTTCTATGATTTAATTTCATATTCACCAAAAAAGTTCAATAGGTCACAAGTTATAAAAGTTTGAAATATGTAATAGTAAACTTCAATCAGCTCTGCTGAAAAAAATACCGTTTTGAATTGCAACAGTATTCATCCAAAGCAGCGAAATATTTCTTTGTGATTTCATGCAGCAAGTATCGCTCTAATACTTTTCGAAACATAATTATAAATATAAGTAATTAATTACTTATGTTTGTGTTTGTTAATAGGTATACCGCATTTGTTCAGTTTTCTAACTAAATATAACTAACTTTCCATTTTTTGTTGAGTTCTAAATTCAGGTGCGAAATTCACAAAATAGATAATCTTACCGGGTTGTTCTTTAACGCCATTCTTTATTTTCTTCTTTTCATATTCCAAACGTCTTTTTTGAACTACCTGCAAAAATTAAAGCCAATCACAAATTTTGTAAACTACCCGCACGGGGCAATTGAGTAACATACTATCAATCGGAATCAGTTTCAACAACATTCATTGCGCGATTTACGTTGTCCAGCAGATCAATTTTTCGAACATATGAAGCAATGGATTAACAATTCGCTTCAAACAAAATGATTCAGACTTCGGTTGATAGTGTGTTACGCAATTAGGGTGCGTTGGGGCAATTGCGTAACACACTATCAATGGGAATCGGTTTCATTTTGACAGTTCAACAACATTCATTGCGTTATTTACGTTGTTGAGCATTTTTTTCGAACATAGCAATGGATCAATTTGCTTAACAATGATTCAGATTCCGATTGATAGTGTGTTACGCAATTCGGGTGCTGGTCTGCATTATAGTATTTGAATAAATAATATTGGGACACATGGGTTACAAAACTCAAAGCTTCATTGTTGAAAACTTTGTCTACTCGACAACTAGACCGACGCATACTTATATGTCGCAGCCAGCTAGCTATTCGCAGCTAATTAGTGTACGGTCTGAGTGCACGCTCGACTCGATCGTACGGCGGGGCGGGGCGTGCGACGTTCGTGTTAAACACATGCATGTCTGACGAACGTCGCACGCGCTCGCGAGTGTCCTGAGTGACGGCCGAGCGTCGCTCGGTGAACGCTCTTCGCCGCTTGCACGCAACGCTGAACGCCCCGCCGGACGCCTTTTCACTCGGTCCGTACACTTAGCCGCTTAGTTAACATGCAGCCTCGCCTTTGAAAGTAGCGCTCGCTCGTCTCGCGCGGGTACGCTGACTTAGTTACTGCGACCAATTCGGCTCGCGCGTGGTTGGTTGGTTGGTCACATAGTTCCAACCTAACCTGTAATAGAGGTTTGAGGTTTTCCACTTTTGCGGCTGCGGAAAACCTCTAGCGGCGTAAATTTAATAACCTTATTGGTAATTATATTTTCGAGCCGTTTGGGGCTGAAGCCCTCGGGCCACGGGGTCCAAGTGCTCATAGTCTCTTTGAGGAAATCTCGAAACGGCTGGTTGACACTTTCCGTGACCCAAGGGCTGGCTTTTACCTTGGCCAGTCTCTTGGGTACATTACCAGTCGACAGCGATGCGGATGAATTTTCGACGCCATATTTTAGTTTGTGAATAATTTTAGTTAGGATATAAGTAATTTTGTTATTTTGACTTTGGCTACACTGACTACTGAAACGCTAATTGAGCTAGTTAGCTGCGAGGCTGCGACATATACAATGCTATAAGCTCATTTTGGCGTGTGGCCTAAATCGGAACTAACACCGCCAACTTACGGTTGATAAATAAAATGTATGTTCCAATTTCATAAATGTTTACCAACAACGCCAAATTCAGGCGCAAAATATCGTTGTAGCACGGTAACCATTGTTAACCGACGAAAAAAAGGAAGAGGTTCTCAATTCGACACGTATATTTTTTTATCTTCATTTTGTTTTGAATACCCACCTCATCAGTGAACTTGTGAGTGAGATCGATGTTATCCTTTTGCTGCTTAGCATAGCGGGTGAGATTGAAGAGACAGTCTGGTTGTAGCCAGACCTTGAACAGCCGCTTGTTCAGGATCTCCATCACAGTGTGGCGCGCGCGCAGGTACGGTGTGTCGGGGGAGTGCTGTACGTCCATGCGCTCGCCCATAGCTGTCTCTGGAGATGTAAGATGAAGTTTTATGGATTAAAAAAAAAACCGGCCAAGTGCGTGTCGGACTACGCACAATGGAGAGTTCCGTACCTAGTTGAAAATAATTTATCCCAAAAACAAACTTAACATTGTAGTTGAAAAACATGATCTCCCATATATTGATATACGTCACAGTCAATTCCCCCACTGCAAATTTAAGTTTGTAAACCCAAAAAAAAAAGTTATGTGATAAAATTACAAATTAATGATTTTCGCACTTTTTCCTTTACTTGTGCTATGAGACCTTGCTTCATGCCTTTCATGATTCTAGGTCAACGGGAAGTCAATCAATCTGCCTAGCCTTTTCCCAACTATGTTGGGGTCGGCTTCCAGTCTAACCGGATGCAGCTGAATACCAGTATTTTACATGGAGCGACTGCCTATCTGACCTCCACAACCCAGTTACTGGGTAATATGATACCCCTTGGTAAGACTGGTTGTCAGACTTTCGGGCTTCTGACGACCCGTAACGACTGCCAAATATCCACGAATGACAGCCGGGACCAACGGCTTAACGTGCTTTCCGAGGCACGGAGGAGTCTCGGTATGTAAAGATGGTCACCCATCTAAGGACCAACCCCGGCAAGCGTAGCTTAACCTGATGGATCGACCCGTGCGGCTGTTATTACTTAGCCACAAGGTCAACGGGAAGTACCCTATAAATTTTGATTCCCTTGAGAGTGTCGAAATATACGTTTTTTTGCGGCGTGGCAGTATCTTTTTTTACGTTAACTTAGAAGTTTGATTTTTCACAGCTTCAAGGGACTGTAGACTTGAGTATATGGTTTTAATTTCAACTCGATACGTCCACGCGTTTCCGAGATAGTCTTGACAGACAGACGGACAGGCAGACGGACAACAAAGTGATCCTATAATGGTTCCTTTTTTTCCTTTTGAGGTACGGAACCCTAAAAATGAACATAAATGTTTAAAGTTTTTCAAGTGATAGTTATCTATGTATATAGGGCTTATCTAAAGTTTTCGACGAGACTTTTTGTAATCTAGAATTTTGGAGATAATTAATAATAATAAATGAGTTACTGTATAATAATAATAAGATTTATTTAAATATTGTTACAATAATTACTTTAAATTTGTTTGGATGTATTGTACCTTTGGCCGCTGGGGTCGTATATTGATTTTAGAACTTTCCATAGTTTCTGGGAGTTTTTGTAATTTTCCTGGATTTGTTGACCGTCGTACTCTATTCTAAGTTTCCGTAAAAGATTGTTGCAGAAGTTTTTTATAACAGTGAAAGATTAGTTTTCTTGTTTTGTTTTGGGGTCTGATCTTAATGATAGATTAATAACCTGTCACGGTGGATTAAGCATCTCATAAGACCAGGTGTGATCCGTAGCTAAATGTTGCATTTGCTATGGGGAATTTTAAATTTGTGTGTGTGTTTCTATTAATTTTTGAAGGATTCCAGTAAAAGATGTAGCGGCAAACGCCAAACAATGCTGATTAAGGGTGTCAATCCAATCTACTTTGGATAAGACAGTGACTAGATCGTCCTCGTTTATTTTAACCCAGCGGTTTTTATTGAGACTGGTGTAAACTGTGTTTGAGAGGGATGTGAGCCATTACTATGTCGTGATCGGTGATAGAGCTTTTCCATACTATGCCTTTGGATTTGGTATTGCTTTTGACAAATACATGATCAAGAAAAGATTTTTGTCTTGTATATGTATATGTTTATGTCTTGTTGTTGGTATAAGGCACATTATAATCGTGGTGTTTATTATTTGTGGTACAACATATTATGTCTATGTTCATGTCTCCAGTGATAATTAGAGTTGGAAACGTATTTATGGTTTTAAGGAAAGTATATAATGCAGCGATAAAGTTTGTGAGATTGGTAAAAGATGGTGACCGATATAGCCCTAGTATAATAGAAGTGCAAGTAGAAACGCGGCTCTGAAGTTAATGTTAGTTAATTTCTCTGCATTCAAAAACATCTTGAACGCATCCGATTCGCCCGCCATTTTGAATACGTGTAGCTTATTCATTATTCTTTTTATGCCAATAGGTTGCAGTCATAAATGTACTCTGTGGCAGTCATTTACAAGTTGTTATTCTGTATGTGACATTTTCAAAAGATGGAAGTTGGTAAACAACATTTACCTACTCTGTTTTCAAATGGGAAAAATGCCGCTCAAGCTATGGAATTGATTAATTCTACTTTGGGTGAACATTATGTGAGTCATTCAACAGTAAAAAAGTGGTTTGCAAGATTTCGTGATGGAAATTTTAGTCTTGAAGACGGATCGTCTTCAAGACTAGACGTCCAGGTGCGGCAAAAAAATTTGAAGATAAAGAAATTCAAGCTTTACTAGACGAAAAAACTCAAGAAGAGCTTGCAAAACAGTTAGGGGTTACACACCAAGCAATATCACTTCGATTTCATGCAATGGGAAAGATACAGAAAGAAGGAAAATGGGTCCCTCTTGAACTAACGGAAGACAATAAAGATCGAAGTGTTGACATCTGTATGAATTTGCTTACCCGGTATAAAATAAAGATTTTTTTGCATAAAATCATTACAGGTGATGAAAAATGGATTTCCTATGATAATCCAAAACGCAAAAAAGCATGGGTTGATCCAGGCCAGCCATCAGCCTCAGTTGCAAAAACGAATATTCATACCCGCAAAGTGTTACTGTGTGTTTTGTGGGATTGGAAAGGAGTCATTTACTACGAGCTTTTAGAACCTGGTCAGAACGTTACAAGGCCCAATTGATCAAATTAAGTAATGCTCTGGAGGAAAAAAGACCATTTACAGCCCAAGGAACACGGAAAGTTATGTTGCTGCATGACAACGCTCGTTCACATACAGCGAAATCAATTCGGGAACTCATCTTCTCCCTAGGCTGGGAAGTCGTCCATGCGGCGTGTTCTCCAGACTTAGCGCCTTCCGATTATCCCTTATCAGCAGTTCACGAAAATTGAAGATGTGCGAAAATGGCTTGATGACTATTTTGCTTCAAAACCACTAAGTTTCTATCGTGAAGGCACACATCAGCTACCCAATAGATGGTAAAAGGTCATAGACAGTTATGGCGATTATTTCGATTATTAATCTTTTTGAATAGCATATTTTCAATAAAGTTATGATTTTAAACTTGACAAAAAAAGCCGAGTTTCTACTTGCACACCTATTAGCTACCTACTTTATTGTTTAAAAGTATGAGGAGGCTATCTGTATCCTGTATTGTAGATTCAATTAAAGTTACGTCATGGTTAATTTTGGTGTATATAACTATACCGCCATTTTATTACTTTGCGAATTTGTTCGTGATACTTTATACCCTGGTAGATTTTCAAGTATCGAGCCTTCGCTTTGTGTGCTTGCTTATAAGTCTGAAGTCCAAGAAATACTATTATCTTATTAGATAACACGTAGAGCCGCTTTCTCAATAGCAATTTCTCTCTCGCTTATAAAACGAAGTAAATGAGACTGCGAGGCTATTACATCATTAGTAGATAGATACCTACAGTCTCTAGCTGACAAAATCTTGACATAATAAGCTATAAGTAAGATTAATTCTAAAAAAAACAATTCTTTTCGTAAAAGATGCTTATTAATAAATAGCATTTATCACGAAAATTCTGGCATACCTACAACTTACCAAAAACGATGTCTAAGGTGCAAGCAGTGACGTATTTGAGAACATCGAACTGCTTCCCTTCTGCCTGTTCATCTAGTCTTTCAATGAGCACATCAGCTTGTTCAGTGATGACTCCCAAGTACTCTTCAACTATTTTGTTATTGAAAACTGGTAGTAACACTTTTCTATGCGTTTTCCATAGATTTACTGTAACATAAAATAAAATATGTATAGGTACTTGGGTATTTATGTTATGTTGGGTAAGTAACTACTCTATTATATTGAGGACAATGTTTACAGTGATGTTTTATGTGCCTTCAGGTCTTAGGTACCTAAATTACAATCCTTTTTTCGATTTTACTTAAATACATAACACGTTATCACACAATGTCCGTTTTTACCCATTCTTAAAAGGGACTGAGAGATAGTCAAAACTTCCAAGTCTACCCAAATGTGTAAATTAGATTTATGTACAAAAGAAGTATTGACGTAATATCAAAACAAATATTGTATCAGAGACAATATTTGCGAAGTGACAGATTAAAAATTCAAAGATTCGTAAGTACATTTGTTCGCGCTTACTTCACTTTTAAATTTAAAAGCAAACACGTTTCATTAACGCGCCATATTTACCTGGAGCCACAAACAGCCCGTGGCCCAGCCAAGGCCGTAGGAAACGATACACTACATCCTTGTCTAGGCAGTTTTCTAACACCACTTGGGCATCTTCAGGACCACCGATTGCTGAAATCATTCAAAGTAATTAAACTCAGATAAAGTAAATAAATAGTATAAATTAATCGAAATAAAAAACGGTCAAGAGCGTGTTGGACCACGCACAATGAAGGGTTCCCTAGTTGGGATGAATTTATCCCAAGAACAAACTTAACATTGTAGTTGAAAAACATGTTCTCCCATACATTTCAACTACAAATGCCCATAGTTAAACGAAAACGATCCAACCCACATTACACCTAATGTGGGTTGGATCCATTATGTTTAACTATGGACATGTAAGTTTGTACGCACAATATTGAGAGATTTGCCATGTTGTTTTAAGACCATCGACGTCTTATAGATTTTCCTGTAATCTATAGGTATTGAACTATTTTCTGTATTTTTTTTTCAAAATTATAGGCTCAGTACTTTCGGAGATAAGGGGGGGAATCAATTTTCGCCTATTTTCTTAAATAACTTTAAAATGGTTTATTTTAAAATTATAAAAATAAATACATCTGAGACTCTCACAGTAAGCCCTTTCATTTGATATGTCACAGGGTACAGTTTGCAAAACTTATTTTTTTAAATTTTCTTATTTGCCCCCAAATTTGACCCCCATATTCAAAATTTATTTATTTATGTTACACGTTCGTGTTTGGGTCACATAAATACATATGTGTACCAAATTTCAATTTAATCGGTCCATTAGATTCGGAGCAAATTGGCTGTGACAGATGGACAGACAGACACACGAGTGATCCTATATGGGTTCCGTTTTTTCCTTTTGAGGTACGGAACCCTAAAAATATGACGCATTGGATATAAGTAGATAAAGACCTTCTAAACAGGTATGTTTTGGTACTTGCACACAATTGTACGACAACTATGTCGTCCTGTTGTGTTAATAACCTTCTGCGGATGTCAGACCTTAGTTACTATACTAATAGTAACCTTAAAAATAGGGCCTTTTGTTTAATCAAGAAATAAACACTAAGGTCTGACATCCGCAGAAGGTTATTAACACAGGCCCTATTTTTAAGGTTACTATACTAATAGTAACCTTAAAAATAGGGCCTTTTGTTTAATCAAGAAATAAACACTAAGGTCTGACATCCGCAGAAGGTTATTAACACAATTAACACATTCAATTTTAGGCTGTTAATATTCCAGTCCTACAATATTTGTTGAGTAAACCCTGCTTATTTGTTGGTGACGTAAAAACGAGACGCTTCAGTGAGAACAGTATGTACAGACGCCAGCAGGTCAAGCTACCCGAAACTGTCAAATTTTCCCAATCAACCTTGAACCTAATGCTGTAGCGATAAAGTTGCAAATCTATTAAAGAAATTTGACAGGTTGTAGTAGCTTGATGTGCTGGCGTCTGTACATTCTTGTTACTTAGTAAGCACATGATGTGATAACTTACCAACGTATAATTTCGGGCCAAGCCAGAGCTTCGCACTCTGCTTATGCTTAAATGCTAACTCCGCTATAGTCCAAAGGTTCTTAAGTATTTCTGTAACAAAGGGTTATTTGAAGTTATCTATTTAAGGCGAAAGCTCCAGGTAGCCCGCGAAATTCAAACTTTCTTAGGTTTTTGCAATTTGCAGGTCAGTATTAGGTTGTATGTTGATCTTAATATCATTCGCGACCGTCACAAAACTGCATATCCTTAAAATCATCAATACAACTCTCTAGTTCATATATAATCAATTACTATATCATGAAATATTGACATTCAGAAGTATGTAGTTGTATTACTTATTCTAATTATTATAATCCTGTAAATATATACATCTGACACTGAATCAAAAGACGTTTAATGGGAACAAATACGTACACACACACACACACACACCACACACAAACATACCATAAAATACTTGAAATCACCTCTCTAGTCTCCACTCTGGAATCCGTACCCCGAGCCCCAAGATACAGACTAACTGTCTAGTTTGAGGCTCACTGGCAAATATTATTTTGTAAACTAGATATAGGTAATATTTTAAGCTACTCATGTCGTCTCAACTTGTTGTTAACATATACAAACCTGCTTACTGTATTACCTGGACAATAAACCATTTTCTATTTTTTCTATTTCTATTTCTATATATGTTTTTATAGAACTATAACCTTTACAATCAGTAACACAGCTCTTTAAGATAGTATATATCCTCAAATGTCAAGATTTCCTGGCGCTTTCACCTTAAGGTGGATCCGCATTGGTAGCCCGCGAAAATCAAAAATTCAAATTTTCTTGCGTTTTTTGCAATTTGCAGGTCAGTGTCAGGTTGTATCTTGATCAAAATATGATTCGTGACAATAACAATTATTTATTTACATAATAATAACAATAAGAATTGCCTTTATTGGCCGGCTTGAGTGGAGATTCGCAAGAGCAAACGTGCTCGGAGGAAGGAAGTATTCCAGTAAGGTGCTGGTAGGGATCTTGACCGTATTTCCGGGATTGTCCTGATAGCCGTGGAATACCTCTCCACTCCTCAAGCACCTCAGGAAGTGTTGCCCCCTTGTCGCTACGTCACTATGTGCTAGCGGCCGTCTCCGGGGGCCCATTATTGAGTGTGCAAGTCACCCCCTGCCATTTTATCCGTGTATAATATACAACATTGGTCAGGCAGGGGACATAGTTCTTCCATAGTTCAAGTTACCCAATCCACTTTAGCCACCCAAACCCATAGCCCAATATGTTTTGTTTTCACCTACAACAATAGTCCTGTACCAACCGGGGGTTGTCCTTGGGTGCACTTGCATAGTGCATACAGGGATAATCGTCGGTTGGTGCCTCCTCATCATTTAAAATTATCTAAGGGGCCTCTGTGAGTTGGCTTCGGCTCCTCGTACGCCTTCCAAAGGTCCGGGACCCCAGGGTCCCGAGAAATATCAAACAATAAGAATCATCAATACATCTCTCTAAGTAAGATTTGCGCTGTTTCGATCTGATTTCCGAAATCAGATTGAAATATGGCAAATCTAACCTCAATGAAATTGCAAAAAAAAAATCGGAAGAAAATTTTAATTTCGCGGGTTACCATTGCGCATTCACCTTAAACAGTCCAGTTTGTCAACTGTCTTGAATGACGCTTGGGTAAACTTGTTGAAGGCGCATCTATGTTGGTAAATATTATGTACGTGCCCTGGTAAGTAAGTACCTTCGTCAGTATAGATGCAATGGCGGTTGTAAATATTTCAAGTGTCACATTCAACTATTTGTACAGACGACGTACCTTAGTTAAAGTTCCACAAGGATACTGAATTAATTAACTTAAAATTACCTTGACAGTTACCTACGTGTCGCAGAGTACCTATCCGCAAACTGTCGTGGACAATTTGATGTTAAAACTGTAGGATACAAGGTATAAGTGGAAAACGATGTAGCCCTAGACCATTAGGACTAAATCGACAGTAACATTTTGTGGCATACAGCAGATATTTTCTGTACTTATTTTCAGTGTTGTCTTGAGCGAATGTTAGGTAAAGCAATAGGATTCACGCAAATAAAAACAGCAGTGAGCAGTGGTGGTCCAGTGGTAACGGCCGCGACTTACGAGTTGTAGGTCGCAGGTTCGAACCCTCACAGGCGCTTTCGTTTGTGTAAATTATTTCATCACCACTGAAGCGATGTTTTCCTTCACCGTTTTGGAAAAACGCTAGACGAAAACATCGTGAGGCATGTCCTAGAACTAAAAATTCGAAGACGCAGGCCCATTACCTCTAACAGAGAGAAGGCCTGTGTCCCAGCAGTGGGAAAATTATAGATTGATTATGCAGGGCAAAGATCTACCTTTCTTTAACCGGTTATTTATGATAAATAAAGCAAAGAAAATCTAAACAACAGTAAAAATCCTAACTAATATTATAAATGCGAAAGCAAGTTTGTTTGTTTGTTTGTTACCTTTTCACGCCTAAACTACTTAACCGATCATCATGAAATTTTGCATATACATTGTCTGGTGTACAGAAACGGACATAGGTTACCTTTCATCCCGAAAAAAAGTACTGTTCCCGAGGAAAATAACAACAACGTTCTTAATGATAATGCATGGCGCCACGTGTCTTTCGAATCATGATTGAATTATATTATTATAGAAACTTTAGTAGTGCGTTAAGAGTTTTTTTTTTTTTAATTTAAGTAAGTACCTTATATATTTTGTGAGTCTAGACTTCTATCCTAACTAATATTATGAATGCGAAAGTGTGTTTCTTTGTTGATTACGCTTTCACTTTAAAACGGCTGAACGGATTTGGATGTAATTTGGCACATGCGTAGACCATAACCTGGAGGACATAGGCTCCTATTCATACTGGATCGCGGACGAAGTCGCGGGCAACAGCTAGTAAAGGTATATTTATTTGCTCAAACATGTGTAGGTAAACAAGAATAATTAAAAATGCATGCAGGATAACAAAAAATATAAAAACCATTTTTCCAAAAAAATCAACCGACTTCCGAAAAAACCCACCAAGTGAAACATACTCGTAACTTTAATTTCGGAAGTCGGTGTCTTTGGATCTGTATTTTACTTTTTTGCCACCGACTTCCAAAATTAAAGTTTTTTTTCACTTTGTTGGGTTTTTTTTTTTGGAAGTAGGTTGATTTTTTTGGAAAAAAAAAATATTTTTCACTTTTTAGTGGGTCAGTTTGTAATTTATCTAAGTTACACCAATATCCTAATGTCGACTGCTCATCGCCTCTGACAAAATATTTTTTTTCCCGATGCAGGGACGTTAACTGTCGAGACGTTAATTGTTGAGTCACCATAAGCATTGTGATGAGCATAAATTACTTAGCAACCATTATTAAAATAGGTACCTAATCGAATCGCAACCCTTTAAATACATTATTGAGTAGTTCCGGTGGCCATCTGTGATCTTTATACCATCAGTTCCACTTCACCAAATGGTGCTTTCCAAGAACAAATGCACGAGTTACTATAAAAAATACCAGTGTGCCTATAATATTTGAAGAGTTCCGTCGATTTCTCCAGGATCTCATCATCAGACCCTGACTTGATGACAACGGGACAAACTATGTAGAATTTAGACTACATGGCATAAATATTGACACACACATTAACTGGAAGTCACACATAGAACAAATAAAAACAAAACTCTCCAAATTTTCTTATGCTCTTTTTCAAATTAAACAAAGCACTAACACACAAACAGCTACGGCTGCTTACTATGCATACACATACTCATGGCTGCGATATGGCGTCTTGCTATGGGGAAATAGTGTTAACGTAGATGAACTATTCACAATGCAAAAGAAGTGTATAAGAATTCTAGCTCAGGTAAATAACACGGAGAGCTGCAAACCATACTTCATAAAATACGAGATTCTAACTCTGCCGTCAATATACATACACTCCTACCAACTTATCTGTGAAATGGCGAAAATTGGAACTACGGCCGTCATCTTGAAATGTCATTCGATTTTCAGTGTCTACCACATTCGGGTTCTCTGGTTGTTTTGTCGTGATATTTATAAATTCAGAAATATCACGACAAAACATTGTCGTGATATTGCTGAACTTATAAAGTTAAATATGCCGAAAGCTAGCATTAAAAGTGATGCTCGAAACATTATTCTAAAGGTTAAAACCTTTTTTGAAGAAGAAGCTCGGGCGGGGTCTTCGATTATTCCATTTAATCAAATATACAAACGAATTTCGGAAGCGACAGGTTAGTGTTGTCAACTTTCTTGTTATAAATTACCCGATACTTAAGTAATTGTTTAATTAAGTCCACGAAATATTCGTTTCTATTCTTGCTGCAGGTTAGCGTAACAGTAACGTACATCTAATAGGTAACCTGCTAAGTGTCACTCACTACACAAACTAACCTGCCAGATTTCAAATTTCTACTAACATTTATTTTATTATCTTATATTTCAGGTGTGAGTCAAAGACTAATTTCAAAAATAGTTAAGGAAGGGCACGCAGCAGAAGAAACTGGTACAAAAATTCGGACACCAGGCAAGGAGAGAAAACGTGAAAGTGGATTTGTGCATGTTGATGATTTTGACATGGGAGTTATACGGAGGAAAGTACATGAATTTTATTCTGCAAAAAGAGGTCCATACTGTTAAAAAGCTTCTAGAGGTCGAGTACTTAATGCAAGTAAATGAAATTTTCTACACAGATTGTGGTAGTTCTCTGAATGATACGGGATCCTCTGATGAAAGCACAAATACTTGATAAACCTTCTTTGGATACCCTCTATTCTATCGACATAATAGGTTGGGAAAAAAGTTTCTTCGCATTTTTTAAGAAAATTCAAAACATTTTTTAATATAGTTTATTTACATTAAAACTAAAGTATGTAGGTACCATTTTGTTCGATAACTTTTTGCCATCTTGTAGGTAGGGACATGATCCCATTGCTATAGAAATTTTGGGACTTCTGGTCAAAATACCGCGACAAGTGGTTTTGGCAGTCCTCTCGTGATGTTAACCTGACACTGCCTAAAGAATTCTGAAGAGACCGAAACAGGTGGAAATCTGAAGGTGCAAGGTCAGGACTATACGGCGGTCGGCGGATGCATTAACACCTCCCAGCCAAACTCTCTTAATTTTTGCTGAGTGGCTAAAGATGTGTGAGGTCTAGCGTTATCATGATGAAAAACCACACCCCTTCTGTTGATTAATTCCGGCCGCTTTCTCTCAACTTCTTGCTTTAATCTCATCAGTTGTTCGCAGTAGAGTTCAGAATCGATGGTCCTGCCTGGTGGTAACAGCTCATAATGAATAATGCCCTTCCAATCCCACCACACACACAGCATCACCTTGTTGCGAGTTAACCCGGGTTTCGCCACAGTCTGTGAAGCCTGACCGGCCTTTGACCACGACCTTTTTCGCACGTTCTTGTCATACGTGATCCACTTTTCATCACCAGTTATCAGCTTCTTCAAAAATGGTTCGGTTTCATTACGTCGTAATAAAGAATCACAAATGAGTACACGGTTCATTAGGTTTCTTTCAGTGAGCTCGTGAGGTACCCAAATGTCGAGCTTTTTTGTGTAACCAGTTTTTTTCAAACGCGCCAAAACTGTTTTGTGGTCAATTTCCAGTTCTTCATCTACGTCGTAACTACTGATATGCCGATTTTGCTCCACTTTTTCAAAAATGGCATCCATTTTATCCGTAATAGGGCGACCAGAGCGACGTGCATCTTTGACATCAAAATTTCCGGATTGAAAACGCTTAAACCAAATTTGTGCTACTCTCACAGACACTACACTAGGTCCATAAACATCGCAAATTTTTTTCGCGGCTTGCGTTGCATTTTTACCTTTTTTGTAGTAAAATTTTAAAATGTATCGAATTTCTTCATTAGATTCACTCATCTTGACGGTACGAAAACCAAATGAAAATCACACATTTTCCTAATTTGAATTTGGAATTATGTTCTTTAAAATTTAAACTTTCAATGATACCAAAACCAGCCAGATACAAATAGTATAGCCAAAGAGATTTTATTACAAGTTCATACATACTATAATGCGAAAAGACTTTTTCCCCAACCTAATATTTATTGTAACATGGGTTCCAAATTTCACACGTATACTCTAACCTACTCCTCACAAAAGTGCAATATAAGATTTTAAGGGTTTTTGCTTTGGTGAAACACTTTGACAGTCGCATGATGAATCCCAACGATTTAGACGCCTTGGCCACTATAGCATCCACGTGAGACTCAAAAATGAGTTTAGAATCATGAAAAACCCCTAAATCACGGATAGAATTGTACCGAGGTAGTACCTGACCATTCAGTGCGTAAGAAGTAGTTAAGACATAACGTTTACGAGAGTACGTTACGACCGAGCATTTCGCGGGATTAAGATCCAGCCTACTTGCTTTACAATAATCTTCAAGTCGTCGAAGATCAGCCTGAAGTGCAGACATGTCATCTGTTGATGATATAGCGGCATAGATATTCATGTCGTCAGCAAAGCATAGCAAGTTCGAAGACTTCAGACATGAGCTGATGTCGTTTACATAGATGGTGAACAATATAAGCGTCCCAGTAAAGATCCTTGGGGACAGCCACTAGGAACAGAAATCCAACCAGAGAGGTAATTATGAAGAGCTACTACTTGAGATCGATTTTCCAGGTAAGAGGAAAACCATCTCAGCCGGTCTCCCCGTATACTCATACTGTTTAGCCTCTGCAGTAGATTTTGTGATCAATATAGTCAAAAGCTTTGCTATAATCAGTGTAAACGACATCGACTTGTTCACCATTGTCCATGGCAGTAGTGATGAAGTCATTCAGCAAACCAAGGTTTGTGACAGTGGATTTACCTCTAAGAAAACCATGCTGAAACGGGCTAAATGAGTTCCTAAAAGCTGCATATACCTGGTCATAGACGATCCTTTACACCGCTTAGATATTGGTCTATAGTTAGTTATATCACATTTATCGCCTTTTTTGTGGATGGGTATTATAAAGGCCGATTTCCATATCTTTGGGACAACAAATCAGGACAGCGATTTTCTAAATAAGATCGAAATGGGGTGAGCTAGAGTTTTAGCGCATCGTATGAGAAATTTTGGTGAAATGTTGTCTGGACCCGCCTTTGATGTATCTAATTTTGAGAGTAGTTTACTGACGTGTTCTACATTAATAGATATGCTGGACATATCAAACGAGCCATTTAGCTCTGAAGACGATACGCAACTATAAGTGGTATTAGAAAAAGAACCCAGAAAGTTAGAGCGAAAATAGGAAGAAAAAGCTTCACAAATAGACTCGCCTGATGTCAAACTTTGGTTATTATACGTTAAGGTACTTGGCACAACATTTGAATTGTGACGTGTTTTCACGAATGTCCAAAAATTTTTAGGGTTATCCTTAATTGAATCCTCTGTTAGTTCTAGGTAACGCGAATAACATTGAGATTCTAACACTTTTACTCGATTGCGTAAGAGCTTAAAAGTTGACTCATCAGACTTGTTACCGTAGGTCTTAAATTTTTTGAAATATTGGGTTGGCTAATAAGTAATGAACGACATACAACTATTTTATTTGTATTTATTTATTAAATGAATAATTGTTAATCATTAATAATATATTCACCGTCGTTTTCTACCATTCGCCATCGATCTGGCAAAGAGTGAATGGCGGACGCCATAGAACTTCGTTGGTTTTGAATTGAAGAAGTCATCTATGTATTGTTTCAAGTGTGGTTCATCGTCAAAGCTTTTTTCCCGTTAATTATTACTAAGTGATCGGAACAAGCTGAAATCAGTTGGTGCTAAGTCCGGCGAATATGGAGGGTGGGGTATTATTTCCCAATTAAGCTCCAATAGTTTTAGCCTGGTACTCTTAGCAATATGCGGCTGGGCATTGTCGTGCAGGAAAAATATTTTGTCGTGTTGTGGACGTTTGCGATGGATGTCAAGCTTCAGTTTTTCGAGTTGATCACAATATACTGTTGCTGTAATTGTAGTATTAGTAGGAAGGAATTCCCAGCTTATTACTCCATGTATATCCCACGAGACAGAAAGCATTACCTTTCGAGGATGAAGATCACCTTTTGACGTTGGTTTTCCCTGTTCTTTACATCCCAGCCACTGGCGCTTGCGTGTGTGATTAACATAGAGAACCCACTTTTCATCTCCAGTGACAAGATGATCTAACCAATTAAATGTGCGGCGGAAAGATAAAAGTTGTACACAAATTTCAGCTCGGTAGGTCAGCTGATCTTTCCTTGATTGATGGGGTACCCAAACACTATATTTGTAAGTCTTTCCCAAACCATGTAAATGATTTTCTATGGTGCCATGAGAGCACTCAAGCTGAACAGCCAAATCACGTGTAGTTCATCGAGAATCTTCTTCGATTAATAGTTTTAATTTATCGATATCTATTTCCACGGGGCGCCCAGACTTTGGTTGATCGGTTTAAGGAAAAATCGTTATTGCGGAACCGTTGGAACCAGCGCTTTGCTGTTGCTTCGGAGACTGCATCGTGAGCTATCCTTTGACATATATTACGTGTAGCTTCTGCAGCAGAATGCTCAGATTGAAACTCATACGAGTATAATAAACAATGTCGTACTTGGGTTTTAATATCACTCATTTCTTTGTGAACTTTAACGTACTAACAGTCAAACTATCAATAACGCGCATGAGCGCGACTTGCTCTTTATATACCCTCTGCTACAGAACGTTCTCGAACCTTTCCGAAAATTCTAGAAATAATAAACTAAAACGCTCATTACTTATTAGCCAACCCGATATTTGTATTTCTCCTTAATCGCTCCAACAAGTGCTGTACTGTACCAAACCGGAAATGATAGATTGCGGGTAAGCTTTCGCGGTATATATGTTGCTTGAAGATTCGAGATTGATCTATTAAAAAAGTCAACCGTATCATCGACCGAGCGCTCTGAAAACTCATATTCCCAATAGATTTTACTGACCTTCTCATTGATGGAATCATAATCTCCTTTATTAAATAGATACTTTAATCGCGGCGCATAATCTAGTGCAACGATTTCTGCAAAGTCCATTTTTATTAGTAATGCTGGGTGAAAGGCATCGATGGGCACTAAACATTCAACTACATTCACAGAGTTATTACACAGAACCAAGTCGAGGATTCTGCCCTGTTTATTGACCACATTATTGAACTGGTACAATTGCAAAGCATAGAAATCGTCAATAAACAGATATTCATCACGAGACTTGAGATTGGACGGGCTACACGCACAAGATAGATTGTTATTTGATGGCAACCAGTTTATTCCACTCATATTGAAGTCACCAACAATTAAAAATGTGTCTGAGATATTACTAAAAATACACTGATTTAATTTTTGAAGGAATAAAATATGATCGGCTGTTCGATTTTTTCAAACGAGTACTTATCAAAAGGTTCTCTGCCGTAGAGAGAAAGAGCGTCTGAGAGACTACGGATAACTCCCTACGCGCGTCAATTAGCTCCCCGCCACCCTTAGTTTGCCCAGTCATAGCGTAATCCCGATCACGGCGCCAAACGCGGTCATCAAAGAGTTTATTAGAGAATTAATTAACATATGACGATAAAAAGCATCCGTTTTAGTGCGAAGCCCACGAACATTTTGATAAAAAAGAGGTTGAGGTTACGGTTACTAGCCATTGAAATTAAAAATAAAAACATGATAAGATAAAATAGTAGTAAAATAAAACAGATCCATATTAATTTAAAATATTTAGGGTACATTAAAATTAATAATATGCAAAAGTGGTGAAGCTTTAAAAAACTACCGCTCAAACTTATGTACAGCAAATCATCAAGTGAGTGAAAAACTTTTTAGATAAACCTTTTATTATAGAAGTGGTAAGTGACACTGAAACCGAAAGTGATAGTGATAATGATGATAGTGGTACGGAAATAAGCGGAGTATGGCCTCACAACCAGGATGAAGTTGTGTATGCAGGTTCATCTAAAGATCACAATTACTGTAAACCTGGTTTTTAATAAATCATTGTAAAGCAATTTGTTTTTTTTTATTACACTACACTACGACTAGGTACCACTGCTAATTATAATTAGTCAAATCTGGTGTTAGGAGTTAGGTACGGTCATAACTAAATGCTAGACATCCAGGTACCTCTTGCAGGGTAGGTACCTACTTAACTTCGCATTAAATGAAAGTTGTATCCCCCCGTGGAACATTTTATCTGCTGAATAACCACTTCATTGGATTACTTTTTAGATAAAGCCATTGTTTATTGCTGAAAGACTAAACTGTTAGCGTACCTACGTAATTGTAAATTATCAAATTCTTTTTATTTATTTTATTATTTTTATATAGGTATCTAATTTGTAAAAACTGTAATTTTTATTAAACGATTATGTCTAATGTGAAATTTCCTTCTTGAAAACTTACTCTCTTTTGGGCACCTTATATTAATTAGCAACACTGAATCGACGGTGCCGTCCTCTTTCAGTTCACAGATAAGTTGGTAGGACTGTACTTGACATTTGCGTATTTGTTTTTAAAAATATCGACCAGTTCACTAAAGTAGAAGATACGCACAACATCAACACTCGCCATAAAAAGAGGTTATGTGCTCCATCTTCAAGAATTAAAATGCTAAGTGATAGCCCATATTATATGGCAATAAAAATACATAATAAGTTGCCCAACATGTTTAAAACTGAAAAATCAATAACGATATTCCAAAAAAGGCTAAAACTTTACCTAATCTAAAAATGTTTCTACTCTGTAAAAGAATATTTAGAGTCTAGCTTAAAATAACGATTTTCTCTCATGTACAAAAGTGGTGATCTCTCCTATGCAAACAATAAGATAGGGTATCCTATTTAACTTCATAAAATAATAATAATTATAATTTGTATGTTCTACCACCTGAAAGTATGACATTAATATTGCTATATAATTGTATTCCCAGTCCTATGCAGACAGAGCTGACTTTGATCACGCCTGTTTCTGGGAAATGTATCTGCCATTCGCGAAAATAAGTTATTATTATTTCTAACAAATATGACTGTTTCCAGAATATAAAGGGATGCCAATGTCAATATTTCATACCGTATGAAAAAGGGCTTAACTATCGGTGGTTTTTAATTTAAACATGGCTATGAGGCATCTCTTTTGTGCTGTAAATGCAACTTCTTTATTTGTTGAGTTACCCCAAAAGATAACACGTAGATGCGGTATCTCCAGAGAATAGATTCAGTGAGCCCGTAGTAAGCCGTTAGTCACGCATCTATGTTAGCAGATCGTGACAGAATGTACGTACAAGGCGTACGCACTTCTGCTTATTCTTTTAGTCAAGGCCTCTACATGCGTCTTCCAATTTAAATTTCGATCTATTGTAAGTACTAGAAACTTAGTTGTATTAACTAATAGGTTGGGGAAAAAATTTCTTCGCATTTTTTAAGAAAATTCAAAACATTTTTTAATATAGTTTATTTACATTTAACTAAAGTATGTAGGTACCATTTTGTTCGATAACTTTTTGCCATCTTGTAGGTAGGGACATGATCCCATTGCTATAGAAATTTTAGGACTTCTGGGCAAAATACCGCGACAAGTGGTTTTGCCAGTCCTCTCGTGAGGTTAATCTGACACTGTCTAAAGAATTCTGAAGAGACCGAAACAGGTGGAAATCTGAAGGTGCAAGGTCAGGACTATACGGCGGTCGGCGGATGCATTAACACCTCCCAGCCAAACTCTCTTAATTTTTGCTGAGTGGCTAAAGATGTGTGAGGTCTAGCGTTATCATGATGAAAAACCACACCCTTTCTGTTGATTAATTCCGGCCGCTTTCTCTCAACTTCTTGCTTTAATTTCATCAGTTGTTCGCAGTAGAGTTCAGAATCGATGGTCCTGCCTGGTGGTAACAGCTCATAATGAATAATGCCCTTCCAATCCCACCACACACACAGCATCACCTTGTTGCGAGTTAACCCGGGTTTCGCCACAGTCTGTGAAGCCTGACCGGCCTTTGACCACGACCTTTTTCGCACGTTCTTGTCATACGTGATCCACTTTTCATCACCAGTTATCAGCTTCTTCAAAAATGGTTCGGTTTCATTACGTCGTAATAAAGAATCACAAATGAGTACACGGTTCATTAGGTTTCTTTCAGTGAGCTCGTGAGGTACCCAAATGTCGAGCTTTTTTGTGTACCCAGTTTTTTTTCAAATGCGCCAAAACTGTTTTGTGGTCAATTTCCAGTTCTTCACCTACGTCGTAACTACTGATATGCCGATCTTGCTCCACTTTTTCAAAAATGGCATCCATTTTATCCGTAATAGGGCGACCAGAGCGACGTGCATCTTTGACATCAAAATTTCCGGATTGAAAACGCTTAAACCAAATTTGTGCTACTCTCACAGACACTACACTAGGTCCATAAACATCGCAAATTTTTTCGCGGTTTGTATTGCATTTTTACCTTTTTTGTAGTAAAATTTTAAAATGTATCGAATTTCTTCATTAGATTCACTCATCTTGACGGTACGAAAAACAAATGAAAATCACACATTTTCCTAATTTGAATTTGGAATTATGTTCTTTAAAATTTAAACTTTCAATGATACCAAAACCAGCCAGATACAAATAGTATAGCCAAGACCGCTTAAAGAAGCTGTTTTGCGTGGTTTTAAATAATGACAGAGATTACCTACAGTTGTTTTGGAACTTGCTTTCAGCTATTGATAAAATGCCGTTTTTATTATTACTATTGGGTAAAACCAATATACACAACTAAACGTAAGATAATTATGTTTTACAGACCGCGACAATAGTATAACCCACCCCCCTAATTTTGTGATACTACTGTACTATATTTTGTTTTACTACTGTAAAACAAAATATAAGTAAATATATTACTAACGCGCTAGCATTGTTCACTTGATTCTAGTACTGTGGTATGTATATAACTACGTTCCGATGTTGTTTTGTTATGCAGCGGGGAGCGGCGGTGTTCGATAGCGTGACAAAAGTATAACCAATGGGTTATACTTTTGTCACGCTATCGAACACCGCCGTCAGTTTGGCTCGAGAAGCTCGGTGCACTGAACGTGTCAATTCGTGTTTATACTTGTCTTGTGTTTCTGATAAGTTATTACAAATAACTGAATTGTTTCTGTTGATATTTGTCTATTTTTATAATAAAATGCCACGGGGGAAACACTTAAATGAAACTGAAATGAATATAATTAAAAAATTGCATTCTGAAAATTATTCGATGGCCAAAATTGCAAAAGTTATCAATAGAAGTCACCGAGTTGTGCGAAATTATTTAAAAGATCCCGAAAATTATGGAAAACAAAAAAGGACAGGTCGACCAAGAGCTACTACACCACGAGAAAGAAGGTCAATTCTAAGAGTTGCGTCTAATTCTGCGCTTACAGCAAGACAAATCGCAGCGGAAGCTGGTGTTAGTACCAATTTAAGAAATGTTCAACGTATTATACGTGAGTGTCAACATCTAAAACGTAAGAAATTACGAAGAAAACCATTGTTGTCTGATAAACACAAATTAGTTAGATTACAATTTGCAAAAGATCATGTTCAATGGAAAAAAAATGGAGAAAAGTTGTTTTTACTGACGAAAAAAAGTTTAATTTAGATGGACCTGATGGATTTAATTACTATTTTTCTGATTTAAGAAAAGATAAGCTGGAGGTGGTAGTATAATGATATGGTCTGGAATTAGATACTCAGGTAAAATGGATATTAATTTCTGTACTGGAAAAATTAATAGTAAACGATATATAGAAGTAATAAACGAACAGATTACTTCGCATGCAATGCGGATTGCTGGTCCTAATTTTATTTTTCAGCACGATAATGCGAGTATTCACCGCGCACAGGTTGTTAAAGACTATTTTGCTGAAAAAAATATTCAAGTTCTTGAATGGCCAGCTTATTCCCCTGACTTGAACATAATTGAAAATTGCTGGGGAGATTTATCACGAGCTGTATATCGCGGATCTAGACAATTTACCACAGTTACAGAGTTGAAAAAGGTAATAATTGATGAGTGGCAAAATATGAATAAAGACACAATTAAAAAGCTGTACGACAGTTTACCAGATCGAATGATTGAAGTCATAAGTAAAAGTGGTGGATCTACTAAATATTAAATCACATGAATAATTGCTATTTGTTATACTTCTGTTGAGTTTTTAATTAAATTTAATTGCCTGGGTTATACTTTTATCACGCCATAAAACTCAATATCATCTGTATTTTGTTAATTTTGCATTCAATAAATAATCTTTTGATGGTATTATAAACTTACTTACAACCAAATTTGGTGTATCAGTAATATATAAATATAATTCTTTATCGGATATCACAAAATTAGAGGGGTGGGTTATACTATTGTCGCAGTCTGTATTATGTTATCTAGATACGTTTAGTTGTGTATATTGGTTTTGATTTTTTGGTGAAAAGTGAAAACGAAAGTGAAAGAGATGGTATGAAGAATGAAAATGAATGATGAATGAATGATGGTAAGAAGGATGAAAATGAAGATAAGTGTAACAGGAAGTTCTCTGATTACTTCAGGACCCATGTTAAGCTGTTCTGGTATCAGGTAAGATTGGCTCACGGAGTGACAGGAACATCGAGTATTAATGGTATAAGAGCAGAAGATGAATGTTTACTACGCGAAGAATGTAAGGTCTTGGAACGCTGGAAGCTGGAATACTTTGAGAGTTTATTTGTTGTCAGAATAGTGTGCAAGGAGAGGGTAACTGGGCAGACGCCAGTTTTGAAGACCAAAGCTCAGATATACCTATAGATGAAGTGAATGAAATAGAACTAGATGAGATTGTAACAGCGCTGAAAGGGATGAAAGTTGGGAAAGCTGCAGGGTATGACAGAGTGTCTACTGAAATACTGGAGGGCGGTGACGGGGTGGTAGCAAGTCTGTTGTGCTGGAACTTTAATGGATGTGTTGGAGATATGGCCGTGTGCCGGATGATTGGTACAAGGCTATAATCGTACCACTATATAGTGGTATAAGAGAAAAGGATCTCAGCAGGAGTGTAAAAACTACCACAGCAATAGTCTTTTGAGTGTGGTCGGCAAACTGTATGCAAAGGTTTTAATAAATAGTGTGATACGAGTGACAGATGAGAAAATATGAGATGCGCAGGCAGAATTTAAAGAGGGAATGGGCTGTATGGATCAGATCTACTTTCTAAGGTGCGGTTTCTAAGGTGTGGTGAAAAGAAATGATAAGAGTGTGGCAAGTGAGTTTTTATATTTGGGGAGACTGTTTTCAAGGGATGAAATATTGATGAAGATGTGGAAAGGAGTTCATTTACTATGAGGTAAATAAAGTGAATGGTGCTAAACATTCGATTGTGACCAACCAGTTGATGTCCAAAAAGGTTTGATTGGATGTTTACAATGGTATGCTGGTACCTAAGCTAATGTATGGAAGTGAATGTTGGATGTGGCAAAAGAACCATGAAAGTAGAATAAATGCGGTGGGAAAACGTTGCGAAGTATGTATGGTGTGACTATGAATGATAGGCTGAGGAATGATGTGATAAGGCAACGGTGCGGTTTAAAATAAGATGCAGTGACAAAAATAAAAGAGTATGCTTACGACCAAACCATCTGGTTTGGTCGTGTTGAGAGGATGAATGAAAGATGTCTAACAAAAGGTTACAAAGCAGATGTGAGTGGAAACTCCGGGAGGGGACGACCTGGGAAGATATACAATTGGTGATGTTCTTCAGAAAGGTCAAATGCGTAGTATTCCGGCGTGCGTGTATGAACATAAACGGGGCAAAAGGAGTATGTAAGGATCGTAGCAGGTGGCGTTGTGTAGTTTGTGCCTACCCCCATGGGAACAAGGCGTGAGTTTATGTATGTATGTTTTTGGAGGTCACCGTTTAAGACAGGGTAGGGGTCTCTTTGTTTTCCGTTTCTTGTGAAGTTGAATATTCCGGTATTTCCGCTGGATGTCCACTCACAGGCAGTATTATTGGAGGTGTATTGCGTCACTTCGGAGTCCTTGAAACGGGTCTACCTTTTATAGCAGAACATTTTATGTCATAATATTATTTTGCATAAACTTCATTTCGTATACATTCAAAACTCATAATTTTGTAAGTCATAATCATCTTATATCGATATTAAAAGGCTGATCATATTATTATTATTATACAAGCATGCAAACCTGCAAGAATGTAGCATAAAAACATGCAAACGAGCATACACCATGCATGTTTCTGTCACGGCTCCGGTACTGCGGGACTCCGGCGGTCCCACGCGAGCTTATCGTCGCAGCAAGCTTTAAAACCACCTGCTCCTCAGATTCACGAGCCGCCTCGCCCCTTCGCGCCTACGCGGGCTTAAATTACACTCTGGGGGTAGGGCTGACAAGAGTACGTCGTGGAGTCGTGGAGTACTTTCGAGATATACGTTAGCGCCCCTCGACCATATGAAATGTTACAGCCGTACTAATAAAGATTTACACAGGACGTATACCGGAGTTATGACGCTTTTAAAAGGACCAAAAGTGGTTTATCTCTGGTGTATATAACTGGTGTGTAAATCTTTATTAGTAAGTCTGCTAGGATCTGAACCGAAATCAGGCATTTTTTTTTTAATAAAACGAGGTCGTTAGATAATGTTATGAGTAATGAGAAAAATATTTTACTCACTTCTTTGTTTTTTTTTTTGCACTATTTTTTTATTAAAACCTATTTATTTTTATCACTTTGTACTTGATTTAGTTTTTACTGCTATTTAACACATTTTCGAGCTTCTTGTTATTTTTGTTGACACTATTCACTGCTTGGGTTTTAGGTTTTGTTTTTTTTTACAGATTTTTTAGTTTATTTCGGAGATAACACTAACTGTTGGACTAATCTATGTCTCGGTTTACATCAACATTATAATAAATAAAGTACATTTAAAGAAAAATTACATAATATTATAGTGGAGCTGTATACTTTAGTTTTTGAGGAGTACCCTCGAAGAATATGAAAAAAAAAAGATATATCAAAACTCACGTTCGGTATCTCCCAAGAAAAGCGAACCATTTCCAATGAACGGTAGAGTCGGCAGCATAGGCAGCGCGGCCGTCATGCGATCCATACGGTGCGCGTGAGTCACCCAATATATCCAGGAGACACATAACACTAGGAATACTAGCGCTAAGATAATCATCGCGAAGACCTGAAAATAAGAGTCTTGGATATAGACGTTGCACAACAGTAACTATACAAAAATAAATATTGTAAAAAAATACCAAATAAAATGAAATACCAACTTCAGATGACAATACAATATTATTGTACCATCGAGCTGGTCTGATAATGGAGCTGGAAGGTGGGTAATGAAAATCTTTTATGATCGTTAAGCCCGTTGAGTACGGGCCACCAAAATTAGGTAATACATCATAGTTTTGAAATTCACTCTTTTATTCGGGAGGGTTGGTCTGATGTAAAATTGAAAACTAACATCTACCCCTACGGTTAGAGAAATTGGGGTAGATTGATGTTTCAACTACTGAATTTTCAACTGTGAATCGATTCTGTTGAAATTTCGCACACATATGTAGTTATGATGACATAACAACAAATAAAGATTTGGAGTTGATCTGACGATGGAGACGGAAGACAGTCACGAGAACCCCTCAGCAGTTTACAGCAGCTACATCGTGTTTGGGCTTGTTTCATTCACCGTGATGAGAACGTTAGGCTAGACCTAGCTGGGGTGTGACTATCATCGAGGATCTGACGATGGAGACGGGAAGCTGTCGAGGGAATTCCTTATTTGAGAACAATAAACCGACGAAAGAGGTAAGTATCAGAAAAGCGAAAATTAAAAAAACATTTTAGCCTAACTAAGCTCCTAAATTAATTTAAGTAATACAAGCAAATTAATTATGGAAAATGCTAAGAGGCTCATTGGCGACGTAACACTGGTGAACGCCAAGCTTCACAGCTTGGCTCATCGCCGCAAGGTTGCCTGCTTGTCGGTCTTTTACAGATTGTACTTCGCTGAGTGTGCTCAAGAACCCCACGAACTCATTCCACCGGCCCCCTTCGATCATCGGACATCTAGACGCACTGCTATGCCATGCCTACCTCGTTCCTATTGCACCAATTCGCACTAAGCGTTTCCAAATGTCATTTATAATGCGCACAGCAAAAGAGTGGAACTCTCTACCTTTTCTTTTTTTTTTTTTTTGTGGATGGGAAATCATCAAATAACTTCTCCCGCTCTGGGTGGAGCGGAAGGGCGTGTCAGACTTTTACTGACTAAAACCCACCCGTGTTCCTTCAGTTGCCTATGCCAGGGCCACGGTATCTTTTTCAAACAACCCGCGACCCCAGCGGCATCGGCCCTATTGGATCCCATCTTTTGCTGACATCTCTTTGAGGCGCGCGTGGAACACAACGCGCCGTCGACCCGGGCCTGGTCCTCACCGGACGGCGAGCTACCCACTACTCACCGTCCGCAAGCCCTCGCCTACGGTGGCTGGGAATCGGCTATCGATTCCCGCCGCCCAGGGCGTCTCCTGCGGCGACTGAGGGCGTGAGGCTGCCTCTCCCTCACGCGTTCCGCCTCCTCCTTCGCGAGCATTACCGCTTCGCAGAAGGAGGTGACGGCCTCCCATGCACTCTCGCTCCGCACCATGGCCTGGACCAGGCTCGGACGCGAGAGATCGCCGCCGCCGATTGCCTCCGTGAGAACACGGCGGTGCTCTGCCCAAGCCGGGCAGACCTCCACTGTATGCTCCACCGTGTCCTCTGGGGGAACTCTCTACCTGCGTCAGTGTTCCCGAACGCATACAACCCTAATCTCTTCAAAGTGGTAGTGAACAGGCTTCTTCTGGGTAAGCTCACTCCATCGTAGAATTTGTCTCTGTCGCCTCCGACCTAGACTAAAGTCAAGAGCAAACCCATCTCAAATAAAAAAAAGGTAGCTTGATGGATGTAAACAAGGCGCGGCGGCGTTGCGGTCTCAGCTAAATATATTATAATACAATCGATAATTTTTACTACGATCGAATGATCGTGATATAATTATGTTAATTGTTTTTACAGCATGATGTAAAAACAGGAATTTTCAAACAGATGGAAGAAATAAAAATGATCAGCGATAAAAAAAATATTTTATTAAGAATTCGAATTGCAGGTCCCCAGGGACCTGTGAATCCTCAGGAAACTATTAATTTTATTTTATAATTGAAGTAATAAGTAATTGATTATCACGTTCAATTAGTATTGAACATAAAGCAAAAGTAGGTACTAGGTGAGTTAATTGGCGTCATCCGAAACTTAGATATATAAGTTACGTAGCTGCGGGACTAATAAGATCGTTAATAGATATCGAAGAGAATCCCTATCGAGTCGTGTGTATATTATAGACAACATAACTATAACAAAAACTCGTTTGCTATGCGTGAAATGTCGTAAATAAAACTATTCGAGCTTAAAATTCTTTATAAGCTTTACGAGATAATATTGCGTAAATCTTACTTTCGTCACCTTTATTAACCTTAAATAAACTTAGTTGGATCCGTATTCCGTACATTACACATGTCTTGTGTGACAAAGTCACAAGGACGTGCATACCTATGTAAAAATTCAACATGTTGCCAGGTTTCTGAACCCTAGAATAGGTACTAGCTAATCTTATTTTATCACCGCTAATGATCACCTAGGAGGCGATTTAAAAATAAATCGATTGGAGATTGACCACAGACCTGGTACCTATCGCTATTTGTTCTGTGGTGACTTAAGTTTATAATGTTTATAACTCCTGTTTTTAAATATGATGATTTTATCTACATAGTAATGCGAGTCCTTAAATTCTCCGCATAAAAAAAAAATATTAGTTTTTATTTCGATTTCCTATTTTACCCATACATAGCTTTTTTTTTAAACATTGTCAACATTGTCATATATGTCATTGCATTTCAAAAATATGTAAACAATAAAACCTTCTTGACTTACGCAAAATAAATAAATTCCGCATCCAATGATCGAAACCCAAGTAATTATTATCAAAACATTGTCATTTTTATTACATTCTGTTAACGTGTTAAAAGTACGTAGGTGATACCATGATACCTTTTACTTGTACGAAAGGCAGAATGAATTCGGGAATTTTGCTTGTTTGATTGATAGTTCTATACTGTAAAACCAGAACAAACTCGCGCCTTAAGGTTATAATAATAGCAATACTCGTAGTAATAGAATAATATGCTGGTTGGAGTTCTCTTTCTTGCACATACAGGGTGTCCGGTAATGAATGGATAACCTTGAAATGGGTCATGGTAGAACTAATGGCCATTCAGAAAAAAAAAATACAAATAAAAAAAAAATAAGTACCTAGTAACAAAGATATGTTGAAAATGTTTTAACGATCGCTTCAGTATAGCCCCCATTTTCGTTCAGAGTGTGACATTGCCTTGGCGTCGTGAGTTTTAGGGCTCTATGAATGTTTGAGTTCTCGAAAGACGTGTATCAACAAGAGCTACAATATATATGGTAAAAAAAATAAATTGTAAAGTCAAAAACTTTTTTTTTTAATCGCAAAAATGTGAAAAATTTTATCAATTTTTTAGGGTTTTTTGTCGTAAAATCAACCATATCTCAAAAACTAAATTCGATATCGAAAAAAATAAAAAAGCCCTTGGGGTATTAAGTTAGGCTACATAAAAAAACAGATCTCTGTATCACTAATAGTCTAGACAGGAGGGTGCCCTTTGTGTGCCGTAATTTCGGGGAGCGCGATCTGTAGATGCGCGTCGAGTCGTCGCTGAGTTGTGTTATGCGAGTGTTTATGAGTTAGATAGTGAAATATATTTGTATTTATTTGTAAATACGTATTTTAATTTACTTTTATAATGATACCTATTAATTTAAATTATTATTTTCTTTAAATTAATTTTGTTTTGCGATACCTTGAAAATACTTCAAATTACTAATTACTTAGAACTTTAAACTTGAGACTAAAATTATGATTTCTATATTAATAACTATTTTTATTTTATATAATATCTTAAATAATCTTAAATACCTTTCTGCCACCTCACTTTCTTAAACAACCTTACGGAAATCTTTTATAAAAAATACTATAAGTCTGAGAGTGCTGATTTTTATAGAGGCTATAAGTAGATAATTTTTTGACTAAACATTTTTAGAACATTATTGTTCTATATATGTTTAGTCAAAATTTTACCCTACATAGTCAATATCTCGGTAACGGTGTAGCTAAGCTATCCGGGCGCGGGATCACCCTATATCGCGTTGCGGGTTATCTTGAGTTGGCACGAACGTACGACCTGATGCGTCCTCGTAATTTCAAATTAGCAAAAAAAAGCCACCCCTCAGGCGATGATTAGTACTCTAGCTTGTACATATTTCACATCACACTACTATCTGCTTGTACATGTAGGTACCTACAATGATGTGCGATTAACTTGGCCTCCGATAGGACAATAAGAACATAAATATCGACTTTCGAGATCATCACCGTCGTCGTTTGTCGATTGTCTAATGGTGGTTAATTTTGATGTACGATGGTACCTACTTGGTAGAAGTATGTATATTTGGTCTCCATCATGTATTAACCTAATGAGAATAACTCAATTAAACCAGAATAAAAACAATAAACATTTATGAAAAATCTGCAGCAGCGGAGTACAAATCCGTGACCTTGTTGAAATCGAACAGCAACCAATAAGGATTACGTTACCCGCGAATTACGTAGCATTAGCGCATGATAATTCCGTAAACTCCTTTTTTAATAATTTTCTTAGAAACCAATATTTTTTTATTTGAGCGATTGCAACTATGTTCAAACTGAAAATGTAGTCCTACTGCTTGTAATTAACTCTCATTACTTACATAGCTTGTAGTACGGCTCTGTTTTTAAAATATGACACTTATTCATTAAGATTAAAATTGTTGCAGTGAGCAGTCATTTCTGAATGCATAATGTCAGTCATATACAAAGTTGAAGTGATAATATCAATGTTAGAGAAATGCGCTTTATTGTTCGCTAAATCTCACATGTTGACTATTATAGCACAGATTACTAAATAGTTACTACGTAAATTATAGGTAGACTGCTGACTCTATCGCAGCGCCTATCCGACATAACACTGTTAAAATTTGGAACAAATTATGTACCCATAGCATTCATTTATCTACTCTTATTAATTAACCTACTTACATAATTTAACAAAATAAGGATTACTTACGTTTCAATTACTTAATCAAAATAAAATCTATAACATTTATGTTGTCTCGTCGACACTATATCGATCGTATATCCATGAGATCTCGATCGCGGGCGAGTATCCTCTCTCACGATTACAATTCAACTTGTGGTATAATAGAACTAATAGCAGCACGAAACTCGCCTCAGGAGACTTTATTTACTCACGTAGCAGGTCAACAGACAACTATTAGTATAAAAATTCGAGATCAGGTTTTAATGAATCCTCTTTAATTTAATTGAAAGAACTATAAATAGCCTTTAGGTTAAATTAGGCCTAGAACTAAAAGAAAAAAGCATCTAAACAAATACAACACCTGCTAACTTCCTCTCTAGGTATGATAGGCGACATGCCTTAAAAATCCATCGGACAGCCTAAATCGTTGGGTCTAGACTAGGAGCATGAAGTTTGCACAAGAGTTTCTTTTATTATAACATAACGAAAGTGAACACTCAGGATTTTTGAAAATATATTCTCTTTTTTGCGTGGAGAAATGTTCATGCATACTCCACGGGGAGATAGTGCAGTTATGTAGGACTCCAACCCACTAAAACTCCACGGTGTCCTCCTCTACCGCTTGTGGCGGGAACACGTACGTGTGCGTTAGCACTCACCGGACCCTCCTCTGGGGAGTACCCCCCGGCACCAGAACACTTGTACGCCGTGACCACCCCAGGGACCAAACCAGCACATGGGCGCTAGACGACCCCATGTCTAGGCACCCTTGTTCCCCCTGCGACCGGTCAGGTCAGGGGCACGGCTGCCTATCACTTTTCGGCCGCAGAGGATAGGGAGAGCAGCCAACGAAATACCCACACTCCTCCTCCCCTGCGGCCCCACCGCGTCCGCCATCAGACGGTGGCGACCCCGTCAAGGCCGCGGAAAGTAGAAAGAGCGGCGTACCACAATACTGGCACTCCTCTCCCGCCGCGGCCTCCAACCCTCAGCCGTGATGCCACCCATACGACGTCAGACGTCAGTTACGATGTCGCCTAAGCGGCACCTCAACCAAATGTTAGCCGCTACGTCGTGGGCTTCCTGGAAAAATCCCTGACGAGCGGCCCCTCCTCGGGTTCCTCTGCGCTTCACCGAGGGTAACCAAGCCACGGCTACTGAGCCTCGACAATGCGGGAACCCACCGGAGGGGGGGGGGGGAATATATCCCCAAAAGGGGTTAAATATGGGAAGGAATTCGGTCGTAGTTTTTTTTATGGGTTATCCCTTCGGGCACATGGCTTGTAATCAATAAATGAGAACAAGAAATAGAGTAACTATTGATCAAAAAGCCGGCCCTAAGTTAACGGGAAGTACACTATAGGTTTGGTTTATTCGCGAGTGTCAACATATGTCGCCCCTTCAGGTGGCGAGCTGTCAAACGTCAAAATGGGCAAGTTTGGCAACGGCCTTGACCTTGGCCCGCCCCTTTTCGAACCACTTGCGTTTAAACCCCGATTTTTTGCTATTCTACTATGAAACCCATATAAAACTGTAACTGTGTCGTAATCTGTACAATATTTCCTATTTGTTGTATGACTTTCATGTATTTTTTTTACAATAAAACAAGCACCCTTCGAACTAAAATCAAGTTTTGTTATTTTCAATATTTTACCTATTTTTATTTTCATTCAAGACCTTAGTATCAAAACTCTATATATTTTTACATTATAACATCATTTTTATACGAAGTTTATTAACCTATCATAATTAAGATAAAAAAATCCTAAGTACTAATATTATAAACGCGAAACTTTGTGAACATGGATGGATGGATGTTTGTTACTCTTAAAAACTACTAAATGGATTTTGATTGAATTATTAAAGGCACACAGATGCTTTTTATCTCGTTATTCTTACGGGTTCGAGACTTACGCGGGTGAAACCGCGGGGCACTGCTGCAAATAAATAATATATAACTTAAAACAAAATATGTCATAGAAATTAGTGATTGCGCTGTGGTAGCCCGCGAAATTCAAAATTTCTTGCGATTTTTGCAATTTGCAGGTAATTTTATTTAGCCTCTGGTTCGTCACTATTTATCAATTTTATAAAAACTAGGTGCACAAATATAAATACCTGCTACAATAAATTACCTCTATATTACAAGAAGTTCTATTTTTTACGCTTAATTTGAGCAATAACATAAAAACATAATCAGGCTAATGTTCCCATTGCCAGGCCATACACACACAGGCCACAGCACTCCACACTCTGCACAAACTTCGCCATATGCATTGTGACGAGTATAAATTGCTTAGCAACCATTATTAAAGTTCCTAATCGAATCGCAACCCGTGCAATACTTATTATTGAGTAGATCCGGGAAAAAGTACCCAAATCGCTATAGGTGTGCCTATAATATTTGAAGAATTTCATCGTTCTCTCCAAGATCCCATCATCAGATCCGGACCTGATGACAATGGGACCAACTAGAAAGCATACCCTTTTAAACAAAAAAGAATTTTCCAAATCGGTCCAGCCGTCTTCGAGTAATCGGGGAGCATACATAAAAAAAAAGATTCTGACGAACTGAGAACCTCCTCCTTTTTTGAAGTCGGTTAAAAATAGTTTATACCTATAGATTACAAGGAAACCTATAAGAAGTTTATGATCTTAAAGCAATATGGTAAAACTCTCTATATTGTACGTACAAACTTACATTTGCAGTTGGAATGTTTGAAGAAACACGTTTTTCAACTACTAAAAGGAGTCGTTTCGCCCAAACTCCTACTTTTCGTGGTACATCTGTTCCTGTAACTGATTGGCTTGAGCTCCTAGGCATGGAGTTGACATCTGGTCTCAACTTCGGCGCCACCATCGAGTACAAAACCCAAACAGCAGCCAAGAATCTGGGCATCCTTAATAGGGTGAAGGGATACTTTACGCCGATGAGCTTAGAATGATCACTTGTCTATCTCTACGAAGAGTAGACCACCTTTTCTACACAAAGTGAAGTAGAAATCCTTCTACAATTTGTCATTTTGTCTTTCGTTTCTAGCGATCTTTTTCTAGGTCCTTTTTTATGTAGACTATTTCGGAAGAAAGTTGTCTAGGGTAGTGCAGACTAATATATATATATAATGCTAAAGATAGTAGAAACCTTTCTACTTGATGGCCGCAAAGTATTATACGGTTATCTACAAAATAATTTTCGTTTTCCCTCTTCTTTTGCTTATATCTCGAAAACTATCGCAAAAATAATGAAAATTTCGACCCGCTTTACAAAACCCATACCCTGAAAACTCTACATGTAGGTAATAAATGAGTACTCTACATGTAGGTAATAAATGAGAGGTGAGTGTGCCCAAAAACTCCACGACCTGATTCCACCGGCCCCCTTCTACCATCGGACATCTAGACGCACTGCCAGTTACCATCCCCTAGTTGCTATTCGACGAATTCGCACTAAGCGTTTCCAAATGTCTTTTATAATGCGCACAGCAAAAGAGTGGAACTCACTACTTGCGTGTGTGTTACCGAGCGCATACAACCCTAGTCTCTTGAAGTGAGAGTGACCAAGCTTCTTCTGGGTAAGCTCATTCCATCGTCGACTTTGCCTCTGTCACCTCTGACCTAGACTAGAGTCAAGAGCAAACCCATCTCAAATAAAAAAAAAAAACAATGTTAAGTTTGTTCTTGGGATAAATTCATCCCAACTACGGAACCCTTCATTGTGCGTGGTCCGACACGCACTTGGCCAGTTTTTTATTTATTTTTATTGTTATCAGATCATGGCAAAATTAAACGAGCCCGCCCGACCTGACTAGATATGGTTTGAAACGCGGGAGTATCTCTGAAATGCGTGCTAAAGAATAAAAAAAATCCCGAACTTATTATTTCTGACTGAAAAAGTATAAGTTATTTATGAAAATTGTGACAAGATCGGACAATAGTGAGGACCAAAATATTGAAATGAGAGGTGGTAGTGCACTAACCGATCCGATTTTGAATTGTCACAATAGATTTCACATTTAATTTTCTCGGCCTTGGATAGGACACAGTGCAAAGCACTCTATGTGTACGACCCGAGGGAAAAAGCGTCCAGCGGGGCGTTCAGCGTTGCGTGCAAGCGGCGAAGAGCGCACCGAGCGCCGCTCGCCCGTCACTCAGGACACTCGCGAGCATGTGTTTAACACGAACATCGCACGCCCCGCCCCGCCGGACGCTCTACGCTGAAGTAACATCTACTTACGCTGAAGTAACATCGTTAAAAAATCTGAAAGTTAAATCGCCTGACATGTCCGTGAGCCAGCGTGGGAATTAAAGCTTGTTTCTATTATGTATCTCAAGGATGTGAGAAGATACATTTCCTCTGCACTGATAATTTGAAACGTACACAATTATAACTAGTAGTTATGCGAACAGTAGACTTCGCGACTTATTTTCAGAATTACCTAGTTTTGTGATTAGAGGTGGTCCCAAGTGCTCCATAAATCCCTTCCTAATAGTTAAAGGGCCGATTCCACTGCTAGAAATCTAAAAGTGAGCAATTGACTGAATTTTGAGGAGCTATTGTGCTCATCACGACGAAGATTCTCATCAATCTTCACCAAATTGTTATGAGACTAATTTAAAGTTACAACTTTCAAATAAAAAAGAACAATCGAAATCGGATCTCATATGGTGGAGATATTTTATTGACAGGCCAGATGGCGTGGTTGGTTAAGATACCACCTGCCATGTCACTGGTCGTGGGTTCGATTCCCATCCAGGGAAAACATTTGTGTGCATGAACATGTCTGTTGGTCCTGAGTCTGGGTGTAATTATCTATATAAGTATATATTTACAAAAAAAAACTAGTGTATGTAGTTTATCAGTTATCTGGTTTCCATAGTACAAGCTCTGCTTCGTTTGGGATCAAATGACCGTGTGTGAACAATGTCCTAAGATATTATTATATGCAGTAGCCCCCTTTTTGCCCCTTTTTGGAGGAAGTACCCCTCCAATAAAAAAATTCCCGACGACAAAAAATTCTATAAAGTTGTGAAACCTGTATACCAAGTTTCGTCCAGATCGTTGTAAAATACGACCTGTAGAGGAGTACTAGCAAACTGACAGACGAAAGCCAATTTTTTCAAGCCGACTTGAAGCAGAGACGCTTCGCTCGCTCGGCCAATTACAGGTGGACTAATAAAATAATAGTTTAAAAAAGTGTGAGATGAGGATGTACTTATTGTTGTGAAAGACGTAACTTTTTCTCGAAATCGATCTTAAAATCTCACCAGGATGCTAATTAGGTATATCGATGATACATTATTATGTACAACAATATTACATACGTCGTATGTGACGTGGTCAGTTATGCACACAGTTGTATAATTCGAGTGTCCATGTGATGTTATTTACGTGTATACAGTTGAAGTGCTTTTACGGGAACCGTAGTTAAAACCGAAGCCTCATTCGTTTGCCTTTCAGTGTAGTATTCAACATTATGACGAGAAGTTCTTATTAGATACAGTGTTATTTTTTAAAAGTTGTCTTATCCTCATAAAGGATGTTTGTAATTTTATTTATATTTTTAATAGCCGCTTTGTATTATGTTAAATTTAGATATTCACGTAATTTTCTGTATAAGTTTTCTAAAACTCTGCCTTGTGTGGGTGCCCTCCCCATCTTAGGACATACCCATTGGTTCATTGGAGGGCCTGAAAGTAAGTAACAGTGTACCTTAGTATAATAATATCAGAAGATGTTTCTATTCATTGGTTTTAAATTATTTTCAGGATTATTCAATAATATAAGAACTTTGATTACAAAGATTGAAGAAACTGGTACTGTTAGTACCCTCTGGATCGGACCTTCTCTTTACGTAGGTAAATGTAATTTTAGTGTTATTGAAATATATTCGTGAAAAGTGTCTATGATTTTAAATAATTAAAGATGGAGTTCTAAAGCGAAGTTAATTAATTTCAGTGACGTTTAATCCGGATGACGTGCAAAAGATTTTGGAGAATTGCCTCGAAAAGGATTACAGTTATAAGTTTCTTCGAGCTTGGCTAGGAAATGGACTTTTTGTCGCTCCAGGTACCTATCTGAACAAATTCAGTTAAAATATTATTTAAATGACAGGCCAGCTGGCGTGGTTGGTTAATATATCGCCTATCATGTTGCAGGTCGTGGGTTCGATTCCCATCCAGGACAAACATTTGTGTGCATGAACATGTCTGTTTGTCCTGAGTCTGGGTGTAAATTATCTATATAAGTATGTATTTACAAACAAAAAATGTAGTGTATGTAGTATATCAGTTATCTGGTTTCCATAGTACAAGCTCTGCTTAGTTTGGGATCAGATGACCGTGTGTGAAATGTCCCAGGATATTATTATTAAATATTTAAAAAAATGCATGCCATCCAGGAAATACAATTGCGCTGCTATAGAACAGCTATTATGTTGTGTCCCGAGTGCAAAAGTAAACAGCCGCCAAGATATCTACACTGCAACAATGTACAAGTTCCTTGTAACTCAAGCTAAACAAAGTAACATAACAAATGACAAACAAGTCATAAATAATGTAAAGATGTTGACATTTCCTAATGATATTGTGTAGCCAGACGATAATCTCAATACTACCAATGTTCTATTAAAACCTTGTAGAAATATTTGAAAACCAAGGGCAGCCCTTAGAATCTAATAAAGAATAATCGCGCTGCTCTCCCGTAGGCCCTTCGTAGCGTATACGAACGCTACGGCATCCCCGTAGCCTGCGCAGTCGATTCCCTGGTGCCGTAACTTGCGTAGCGGGGACTCTCGTAGCTCTCCCGTAGGCCCTTCGTAGCGTGCTACGAACGCTTTGGGAATCCCTGGAGTGTAGTCAATTCCTAAAAAAATATTAGCGTATAGTTCGCGTCATGTAGGTTTGCCGCTCTGAAGTAGGTTACAAATGACTACGCAGTAGTCAAATCTATACTGAAACAGCTGTGCGCTATGCGCATCGGAAAGCCTGGTTTCAAAGCGACAAACTTACGTGACACGAATGTTTTATTTGTGATTTTTTTTTTACAGTTGAGTTATGGAAGGCACACAGGCGATTACTTCTGCCTATATTCCACAACCGTATCATAGAGGACTTTATAGATGTGTTCGGAGAACAAGGAGACATACTCGTAGAGAGACTTCGAGAACAAGTCGGAAAGTCTCCGTTTGACGTTAACGAATACGTCACATCTTGCATGCTAGACATTGTTTTTGGTAAGATCTTGCAATTAATACTTTAATATCTTTTGAGCTCCTTGGTTATGATTAAATTCATGACATTTTTATGCATTTGTGGTAGTGCTAAATGACCTCGGTTTCGTCATTTTGATCCTTGACAATATACGCATAAAGTATTTAAGAGCCTATACTACCTCAAATGGCTTAGCATGATCCGCCGTTACGTCGAAAATACTGCAGCATTAATTTTGAAATAAATATATGGTAAAGTTGAGGATTAATATTAAGTACTTTGTTTGACAAAAACACGATTCCATGAAATTTTCTCGATAGAAAAACAATCCAAAGTTACCTCTAAACCGAATAATAAACCGCTGGTATTCAAAAAATACTTCAAATTAGATCATAAAACTTTGCATACTAAATGAACTAACTACGTAATAAAGCACGTCTTATGTTGTTCTTTTATTTATTTTTTAAATTAGCAATATTTTCACCGTAAAAAGAAATTACCTAAACAATCGACGTCTTGAAGTTTGTTCCCTACCACCCGACACCCTCGCTCAGTTTCGCTTCGGCCATTCGAAAGCGAACAGGAGGGCTATGTCGCTTGCTCTCAGAACATACATTACGCAACAGGTAAAATAGGTAGGATAAAGAGTGAGATGGTGCGGGGAAGTGGGGCTGAAATTAGAATTTGAGCTGAGGTAGTATAGACTCTTAGCAAAAAAAAGTACACAGCAAAAAAGTAAGCACTTTAATGAATTAAATATTAACATGTATATCTTCTCCGTATCCGGCGATAGCAACACAGACTAATTTTCATTCCTTTCGTGGGCTCGCTGATGACTTGCGAGACCAAAGTAGAATGCCCAAAAATGTATGGACAAAAAACCCAAAGTCGATAGAAAAAAAAAACTTATGTGGGGTAAAAGAGCATTAATTGTAGATAACAAATATTAAATTACTTTCTTGATTGGCTATGTATTTTTAGTTTTTAATAATAAGTAATGATTTTATTACTTTCTTGATGTAGTTTTTTGTAGTTGGTTAGCAGTATTTATAAAAAGACATGTAGAAAAGCGTTGGTTATTTATTACAAAAAAATACATCGCTCTTACATAATAATATTATCGTGATCATCATCTGCCTAGCCTTTTCCCAAATATGTTGAGGTCGGCTTCCAGTCTAACTGGATGCAGCTGAATACCAGTATTTTACATAGAGCGACTGCCTATCTGACCTCTACAATCCAGGTACCTACTAGGCAGTACCCGATACCCATATATGACTGGTTGTCAGACTTTCGGGCTTCTGAAGACCCGTAACGACTGTCAAAGATCCACAAATGACAGCCGGGATCAACGGCTTAACGTGCTTTCCGAAGCATGGAGGAGTCTCGGTTTGAAAAGATGGTCACCCATCCACGGACCAAGCCCGGCAAGCGTAGCTTAACCTGATGGATCGACCCATGCGGCTGTTATTACTTAGCCAGTACTGGTATTCAGCTGCATCCGGTTAGACTGGAAACCAACCCCAACATAATATAATATATTATAATATAATATAATATAATATCCTGGGATATTATTCACACACGGTCATCTGTTCCCAAATTAAGCAGAGCTTGTACTACTATGAAAAAGACTAGGCAGATTGATTTGATGACAATAGGCTCGCCACCTATTACATGGGACATGGTATACTCTGCCTAACCCTACGGGAATTACAGGCGAATTGTTCTGTTATGTTGAACACAGAGACATCCATGGGCAAGAAGATGGACGTGCAGCACAACCCGGACACGCCATACCTGCGCGCACGCAAGACCGTGATGTCGATTATCAACATGCGCCTGTTCAAAGCATGGCTGCAGCCCGACGTGCTCTTCCGTCTGACGTCACACGCCACCGTGCAGAAGGAAAGTATTGACGCCACGCATAAGTTCACTGATGAGGTAAGGATAAGATGATGGTATATAGGGTGACAGGTAATGAGTGTCCGATACTTAAACACATGAATCTACTCATGATAACAAACCTCTTTTATTATGAGACTAAGCCTGAAATCACGATAAACAAACCGGCCAAGAGCGAGTCGGACTCACGCACCGAGGTTTCCGTACCATCAAAAAAAAAAGTGTGTTATTTAAAGACATCGTTTTATTTTTCCTGTAATCTTTACATAAACTTCTATCACAGAATAATTTCAGATTTTTCTCTATGCAAACTTAAGGGGGGAACGGTATTTTTTTTAAGTCGATAACTATTCGGCCTAAAAAAAAGTGTTTGAAAATGTGCAAACAGCGCTCATTCATATGATACCCCACATTCCCTAATAGCCCCACTTCGAATTATTAAGACCGCCTTTCAGTCCCTGTTGTAAAAAAATATACACATTTTTATTTCTTTTTTATTTGCAAAATAGTTGGGCAAACGTCATCTAAAACTTTTTCAAAATTCAAGTTGATAGCATTACTAGTTCTTGAGATATCCAGCTGTGACAGACAGACAGACTGAGTCGCACCATTAGGGTTCCTTTTTACCATTAAGGGAAGGAACCCTAAAAATCAGTTGCTTTGACAAGTTAGGCGAACATGAATGTATGGGACAGCTGCTTTTTTTTCGCGAATTCAGGTTTGTACCCATAGTAAAAGTTGTTTATTACACGAGTACAATCATGTGTTTATGTATCGGTCAGCCAGTCACCCTATACCGTACTCATTTAAGTGTTTGCGTTTTAAATGACCATCTTAAAGATCTACCTTAGTATTATACCAAGCATGGCATAGCTTTTAAGAAAATATTGTAAATTACTTACGTGTGCAAAGACAGACTTAGGTTTCCATGTTTGTGAGTTAAATTAACACTATACGCAAATGACACTTGCAAAAATGTGTATCTGGTGATGTTTTCATAACCAATTTTGATGATTCGAACTCATGTAGGTCGTTGTCGGATTAACATAGGTATTTAAAACCAAATTGGTATACCTACTTAGTTAGTTAATGCAGTATGCTTTGTACATACTTTGTTTTTTACAGGTTATACAGAAGAAGATATCTGACTTTGACAATTTAAGCTCCAGTGATGGTAATTACCGATCATATTTTACTAATCATATACAGGGTTATTGGTAAAATACCAACAACCTCTTAAGGGGTCATTGTACTCATCATTATGAACAACTTTTACTATGGAACCAAACGTGAAATCGCGAAAAAAAAAGCAGCGGTTCAGTAGGTACATTTTGACGAATTATGGTAACATATAAGTTCTGAACAGCAGATTTTTTTTTTCACGATTTCAGGTTTGGTCCCATAGTACAATGACCCCTTAAGAGGTTGTTGGTGTTTTACCAATAACCCTGTATTCAAATCTTTCGTCAGTGTCTATAAAAATATTGTTTTTTTTAGACCGAAAAGACATACTACAAGTATTATTAGAAAGAAAGCTAGCATTCAGTAACGTAGAGTTACGGGAGCACATCGATTCCTTCACCATCGCTGGTAATGACACCACGGCGCTTGTGATATCGTATACGTTATGGTTGTTGGGAAGCCATGAAGATGTTCAGGATCAAGTATATAAAGAGTAAGTAGTCTTCGTTTAGTCATCGAGTACGAGACGAGAATAGCTAATGTTGCGATCAAAAGATTTGCTACTCATCGAAATGCAACTCGTGGAGGCCTTCAATTCAATCAGACCTTATATTTTTTACGTAGGTAGTTCATGTAAGGCCGGAATTCCTCCTACACAGATGTCGGTCGCGTAAGGTCGGTCGCCTACGGTTGGTCTTGTACGGCAGCGAGAAATAAATAATAAAACCGGTCAAGAGCGAGTCGGACTCGCGCACCGAGGGTTCCATACCAACATATATAAAAAAAGTGTGCTATTTAAATACATAATTTTATTTTTCCTATAATCTTTTATAAACTTCTATAACACAGAATAATTTCAGATTTTTCTCTATGCAAACATCGGAGTTAATGGGGGGACCGTATTTTTATTTACATTTTTCATCAAAAGTTGAAAACTATGTAAACAGCGCTTTTTCATATGATACCCCACTTGCCCTAGCAGCTCCACTTCGAATTTTATATTCCAAAATTCAAGTTGATAGAATTAGTAGTTCTTGAGATATCCAGCTGTGACAGACAGACAGACAGACCGAGTCGCACCATAAGGGTTCCTTTTTACCATTTTGGTACGGAACCCTAAAAATACCGTACTTGCGATACCGACCGCTCTACGGTACGCTATTCATAGCGACTGTCACGCACGCGTGGAATTCAGCTTATCATCGATAACAGACTGAGGGCGCTCGCACAATACCATGCTCGCCAGTCGTCCGACGACGTACGCGGCGCTGACGAGCGAGACTGACACGACGACCGTTAGCGTCGCAGTGTGGTGCTATATAGAACACAATGTATGGTACGCGCGACCGACACGACATCAGAGCTGGGCCCCAAGTCTGTAATTTTTAATAAATTCGTCATTCCAACACGATCCCATTGTCATTTTCCTAAAAGTTCGTAATATGCTAAATTCATAATGGTCGATCATTGGTAGGTCAGTGGTCTCGTAATAGAATCGTGGTACTGATCAAAGGAACTGTCAAAATTGTAGCGGATTACCGCATACCGTCTTTCATTTGTCATTATGTACGAGATTACCATTTTAAGCCATTTTTTCAATGGAGTGTCAGTGGTTGACCATTGGAAAGTCATAATACTTGTCAAAATCAACAATTACGATACGACGTAATAGCAGACTTGAGGCCCAGGAGGACTGCAGGCCTAAACCTGCATGCAATGGGCAACCTTATATTATACCGGCTGACAATCTATCGCTCACGCAGGAAAAGAACTGCCTTTTTAAATAAATAAAAAAGGTAGTTCATGTTTTAGTTTTAGGCCGCAATTCGGCTTGAGCTAGATATAGAAGTGCGTGATTTTCTCCAAATATTGTATTGTTTCATCTTATAATTATAATACTTTTCTTCGTCACCATCTGTTATTTTGTAGCTAGTTATTCCCCCTGCGGAGTTAGAGCTAGAACCTCAGTACTTATACGTACCTAATTATTAGGATAGTGCCTATGTGGTGAAGCAGGTCCTAAGACTTCTGTAGTGAATATACTTTATGGAAAATGTAGTGGGTATAGTATATTCGTTAAGTTAAATGTTAAGTTATATATTTATGTTTGTTTTCCCTTATGAAATAAAATAAAAACATGATCTAGATAAGGTTGGTATGAACTATTGCTGAAATCATTCAGTCACGCCTTTGTACCTTTCAGATTGAAAACAATTTTCGGAGACTCTCAAAGATTACCTACCAAAGAAGATTTATCAAAAATGGACTATTTAGAAAGAGTAATTAAAGAGACGATGCGGTTGTACACAGTGGTGCCTATAATTGGTCGAAAAACGAAGACAGAATTGAAGCTTTGTAAGTATTAACTAGATTCTATAGATAATGGTACTTATATAGTTTAGTTATTGAACAAGAGATTGTTCAATTACTAAACTATATAAAATTAGAGAATCACTATCTTTTACTAACAGGCAGCGCGACAAAAGGACGTCTATTGCTATGAACTAAGTTAGAAATGGTAAACTAGTTTACGCCTTGCGCTTCACCGTGTTTTTAGTAGACATGTTTTACGCGTTTTTACGTGTCAGATTGTACAGTTTTTTTTTTTTTGGATGGGAAATCATCAAATAACTTCTCCCGCTCTGGGTGGAGCGGGAGGGCGTGTCAGACTTCTACTGACTAAAACCCACCCGTGTTCCTTCAGTTGCCTGTGCCAGGGCCACGGTAACTCTTTCGAACAACCCGCAACCCTGGCGGGGATTGTACTGATCTGAGAAATAAATTATTATTATTATTATTCTATTATTAATTTTGTATGGAAATTTCAATCAAATTTGACAGCCCTAATTTACGTCTGTCGTTCAAGCAAATTTGACAGCTCTAATTTATGTCCGTCTCTTTCTTGTTTTATTAGAGAGAAAAAGTTAGCAATAGTCTAAATTAAGATTAGTTTGTGCATAACAGAATCGGCACCATTAGCTGTTTGCTTGGTTAAATTAGTATCTATGTACGTAGTTACGAGACTGCGAGCAAATAGTCGCAAAAAAGTGTAAAGTTGCCAAGTGGTAACCGCAGATTCACTAGTTAGCATCATGTTACCGTTTTGACGTCAAAACGTCTTTTCGCTCGGTGTATTATAATAATAATAATATCCGGGGACATTGATCCCAAACTAAGCAGAGCTTGTACTATGGAAACCAGATTAACTGATTTACTACATACAATACTTTTTTTGTTGTAAATAAATACTCATATACGTAGGTATAGATAATTACACGCAGACTCAGGACAAACAGGCATGATGCACACGAATGTTTGTCCTGGATGGGAATCGAACCCACGATCTGTGGCATGATAGGTGGTATCTTAACCAACCACGCCAACTGGCCTGTCGAACTGTACTGGTGGTAAGTTCAATATTTCTGACCGACAAAAACGTGTAAGATTTCAACTGCTTAGTAACTACGAGACTTTTAATGCTAGAGTAGTGGTTGAGCATTAAAAAGATAGATCATATTTATAACAATTTTAAGGCAGGATATAATTTGCGTGTGACGACACACGGCGAGTGCATGCACGCGCATGCGCGCGACCCGTTGGAGTGTAGCTATGGAGCGAAAATTTTCCAATTGTTTTTGCAGTATCTGAGAAACATGGTCCTACGACGCACCGTTTATGAATTATGGGCCTCCCAATTTTATTATAGTTTATATAAAACGCTCTATATTTCCAAATTGGTAGCTCGGATGTAAATCTTTTCTGGAAAGAAATTGCTGCCCTAGTCGAAAACCATGAATTGACGTAAAAAAACATTCTAAGTGTTTGTCGATCTTGCGTACCTATCCTTAGGGGCAGAGGACAGACCAATTTTCTGCGATTTTTTTAACAGATTTCGGCCATTTTTACTGTAGCACCTTATTAACCTTGTCCATAGAAACCATTTACGCTCTGAGACACATGGTCCTACGACGCACCGTTCCGCTTAGCTCCGCTCCGCTCTACTTTACACTGTTTACACTGACGCGGAGTGGAGATTTCGTGCACTGTGATTGGTCAATTCACGATCCGCTCTTCTTCACTCCGCTAGCTCCGCGTCAGTGGAAATGCAGCCTTATGCAGCACGCAGCATGTGACCCATAGCGGCCGAGGCCGCGGAGACGAGCCCGTAGCGACGGAGAAGATGCGATTCTCAACTTGTTTTGTATGGAATTGTTCACTTTTTGTATGGAAAATATGAAAAAATATTACTTACCTACGTGTAGAGTTTTAGGAGTTTTATAAAGGGGGTCGACATTATCATTATTCTTGCGATAGGACACACCATTTCCGAGATATAAGCAAAAGAAAAGAAAAAAATATACTGTACTGTTTTACGAAATTTTAATTTATGACAACTAATTATATTCCACACTTTTTAGTCACGATTAAAAATAGTCTGATTTAGTTTGACAATTAAAATTTTAGGTGAAAACACGTCAAAAACTAATTATCATAATGCAATTTAGTACTGTCAAACTATAATACAGTTAAGTTGTGCCAGTCACTTAAGTCAATTTCAGAATGAGAAATGGTATGTTATATTTTAATGCATAAGTACATAAGTAGGTACCTAATACAATAATTTCTACTAAATACTTTCTACATTACGTTACTTAGAAGCTTCTTTCATGTAGGCTTTGACGTCTGCGCGGTCTGATACTGTTTTAAAACCAGCGAACACCATCTTCGTGCCGGGAATGTATTTCTTCGGATCCGCCAGATATTCGAAAAGGGTTTCCTCATTCCACTGCACACCTTTCTTCTTATTGGCATCTGAATATGAATAGCCGGACGCCCCGCCAGCCCTCCGGCCGAATAAACCGTATAGGTTGGGACCAAATTTGTTTCTGCCTCCAGATTCAGTAGTGTGGCATTGGGCACATCGCTGTACGAAGATTTTCTTTCCTTGTTAAGCATTTCCAGGAGGTGGCGCCATTTTCCATATTCCTGTCAATCGACGTTTGACAGGAATCAACAAAATTTTTGTGATTTTTAGTCTGGTTTAGACGCATTTGTGACAAGAGAATCGCCACCAATATCTAATACAACATTATACTAAAACAGCAGCACGCCATGCGTATCGGAAAGCCTGGTTTCAGAGTGGTAAAGTTATTTGACGCGAACTATATGTGATTAGATATTTCTACTTGATATTATTAACCGAAACGTCTCTTTGTCTTTTTTTAATGACTTAAAGATTGACATATCCCAAAAACATGTTTTTCTATTAATAGAAAATAAGGTGTGTTACCGGATTTTTTAAAATAAATTAACCGGTCAAGTGTGCGTGTCGGACCACGCACAATGAAGGTTTCCGCAGTTGGGATGAATTTATCCCAAGAAGAAACTTAACTTTGTAGTTGAAAAACATATTCTCCCATACATTCTAACTGCAAAAGTAAGTTTGTACGCAGAATATTGAGTTTTACCATGTTATTTTAGGACTACAGACTTTTTACAGGTTTTCCTGTAATCATACCATTTTCTATATTTTTTCAAAATTTTAGGTCAGTAGTTTTGGAGATAAGGGGGAGAATGGTAAATTTTCGGCTATTTTCTTAAATAACTATAAAACAATTTATTTTAAAATTATAAAAAAAGATCTGTTTAAGACCCTCACAGGAAGCTCTTTCATTTGATATGTCACACGGTACAGTTTGAAAAACTTTTTTTTTTTTTTTTTATTTGCCCCGCAAAATTGACCCCTTTATTCAAAATCCATTTATTTACGTTACACGTCCGTGTTTGGGCCATAGAAATTCATATGTGTACCAAATTTCAACGTAATCAGTTCATTAGATTCGGAGCATATTAGCTGTGACAGATGGTCAAACAGACAGACTGACACACGAGTGATCCTAAAAGGGTTCCGTTTTTTCCTTTTGAGGGACGGAACCCTAAAAGGAAAGAAAGCTAAAAGGTTTTATGGTTACAGCACACACGTGCATATAAAAAAGACAAGTTAGCTCAAAATCAAATACTTACTAATACGTAGTAATAACAAGTACGTAGGTATAGTCAGCAGCAGATCGTGACTGTGACAAGAAGGGGTCCACTGAGCATGATGCTGTGCTATCATGCTTTGTGCCACAGCATTGCGCTGATTTTCAGTGGTCAAACCAAGCCAAACCAAGCCTCGTTGGTCTAGTGGTCGCAAGGGCTACTGCTGAGCCTGAGGTCCTGAGTTCGATACCCAGGTCGAGCAAAGTGTTGGGTCTTCCCATTAGAAATTTCTTAGTAGCAGCCAGTAGTCTAGATCTATGCCCGGTTGATGGCAAAAGGCTTGCCCCCTATTATATGACACTTGAACACACAGAACACTAATACCCTTAAACATATCTGGCGAAATGTGGGTATACTAAGGTACACGTCTTCCTAACCCTTCGGGGATTTCAGACGTGATGCTACGTACCTTAAAGGTATTTAAAATTAAACAGATGCCTAGATAATGACAATTCTTTAATTATTTTTTTAGCTACATTCACGATCCCGGCTGGGGTGGGCTGTGCAGTAATACCAATGGTGATACACCGGTCGAAGAGGTTGTGGGGAGCTGATGCTGACAGCTTCAATCCTGACAGGTTCCTTCCAGAGAACTGTTCGGCCAGACATCCGTGTGCTTACTTAGCTTTCAGCCACGGGACGAGGAATTGTATAGGTGATGTCTCTATCAGATACCCCCCTAAAAACATTAGCTATACATAGATACTAAGACTGATAAAATAAGTTCCATCATGGCGGGTTACTTTGGCTCTAGGACACAACTTGGGCCCAAATCGAGACAAAACAGTTCCGCAAGTATATATCGCATCTATTAGTTACCAAAAGAAATACGACGTTTGGTTGTGTGTTCGCGACAAACATTCAAACATTATTCTCGATTTGAGCCAAAGTTATGCCCTAGAGTCAAAGTAACCCACCATGACGGTTTTTAAAGTTTTCTCTCATCTGCTATTTGAATATTTTACTGTGCCCGACAGGGTCCATAATGATCTCACTAAATTGTTAGTAACTACCTAAGTAGACAATGGCGCCGATTCCCTTGTTCACAAACTAAACTAAATTTAAGTTCAGTGCATCTTTTTCTTTCTATTCCATTAAGAAAAGGACAGACGATAAATATTAGTTAATAGTTTAGTCCTGTCAAATTAAGATACTCCATAGACAAGTTTAGAAGTGATTAAAAAAAATGGCTACTATAAATTCGTCAATTTACGTCAGGCGGTGACTAATTTGACAGAACTAAACTAATATTTATCTTCTATCCTTTTCTTAATGAAATAGAATGAAAAAGATGCACTGAACTTAAATTTTGTTTAGTTTGTGAACAAGTGAATTGGCGCCATTGTTGAATGCAATAAATGATTGAAAATAGAAAATAGTTTATTGTCCTAAGCAGCGCCCTAATTGCGTAACACACTATCGATCGGAATCTGTTTCATTTTGACAGCTTAACAACATTCATTGCGTTATATACGTTATCGAGCAGATACATTTTTCGAGCATGTGAAGCAATGGATTAGCAATTTGTTTCAAAAAGATTCAGATTCCGATCTATAGTGTGTTACGCCATTAGGGTGCAGGTTTGCAGGTTAACAGCCAGTTGAGACGATATGAGTAGCTTAATATATTACCTACCTATAGCTAGATTGAGCCCCAAATAAGACAGTTAGTCTGCATCTTGGGGTTGGGTAAGGAAGATACGCTACAAAGTCATTGTTGCACTCTGTGTTGTCATGACTTTCTTTCTTTTTTCTTTCTTTCAATCGGTGAAAGGCAATTCGAAAATAACCTACATTGGATTACATAGGTACATTCAAGGGCATTCAAAGGCAATGTTTATGGGTGAGCTGGGTCGCTCATCGGCTCATTGTAGATGTGGTAATCCCGCCTAAGCCATTAAAAATAAATTAACGCTTATTCTGGGTTGAATTGGGCCTGGGCTGACTTTTGGGGCAATTTTGTAACACACTAACAGTACTACGTGGCCAAAACTATTAGGCTCATGACAGCTATGAAGTTCTTGGAAGGGAACACCGGAACTCTGATTAATATTGTACGTATTATCATCACTGCCGAAAGCGAGTATACGACTGCACGTCACTACGGGAAGTGCGGGGATAGGTGCGGGGTGCGGATTGTTTTGGTCAAGTAGTAGGAATCGGTTTCATTTTGACAGTTGAACAACATTCATTGCGTTATATACGTTGTTGAGCAGTGTCGAACATATTAAGCAATGGATTAGCAATATGCTTCAAAATCATTCTGTTTGTGATTGATAGTGTGTTACGCAATGAGGGTGTCGGTCCCTCTTGCTACGCCAACCCTCCTTTCATTTCATTTCATAAACATTGCTATACCTTTACCGATACCATTAAAAAAAAAGTAAAACGCACGTTATTTAAGTAATGTTATTTCATTTACAGGTCGTCATTTCGGGATGCTAGCAATGAAAAGTATCCTCGCCAATGTACTAAGAAGTTACAAAGTTTCATCGACAATATCCGATCGGTTCAAAATAGAAATACTCTTGTTTCCAGTACATGGGCACCAAATATCTTTAGAAAAACGGCTATAACCTTGTAATTGTCAAGTGTTATTCTTGTTATTGACAAATCTATCTGGATACGTATCGCGGAATGATTTTACGCGAAATCGAAAAGCTAGGTAGGTATGCAAATGTGTGGGCTTCTGGGGCAAAAAGTAAATAGGTAAAATTTTATTAAGATATTTCCAATGAAATAAATTTTTAACAAACTGATCGTTTTTTATTTAAATAGGGTAAATGATGTAAACATTTTTTGTTGAGAAACTGAATTCAATACTACCCCTGATAATTAGAGCCGAGATGGTACCATAAGCATACCTACTCGCAATTTATACGGTCTCCCCAGCAGTTAGGGCTGATTTTTGTTGAGAAACTGGATTCAATACTACCCCTGATACTCGTAATTAGATCCGAGATGGTACCTACCATAAGCATACCTACACGCAATTGATACGATCACCCCAGCAGTTAGGGCGGATTTTTTAATAGTCAGATAACTTTTATCTGAAGAATAAATATGACAGTTAGGCTTATTTTATACAAAAGTGTTCAAACCGCCATATTTATTCCATAAATAAAAGTTATCTGACGATTGAAAAATGGGCTCTTAGTCAAACAACGGCGCCGATTCCCTTGTTCACAAACTAAACTAAACTAAATTAACGTTCAGTGCATCTTTTTCTTTCTATTTCACTATGAAAAGGACAGATGATAAATATTAGTTTAGTCCTGTCAAATGAGTCAGTGTCTGACGTAAATTGACGTATTTTTAGTAGCCAATTTTTTAATCACGTCTAAACTTGTTTATGGAGTATCTTAATTTGACAGCACTACACTAATATTTATCGTCTGTCGTTTTCTTAATGAAATAGAAAGAAAAAGATGCACTGAACTTAAATTTACTTTAGTTTGTGAACAAGGGAATCGGCGCCATATCTTCTATAACAATTTATAAATTAAAGTCACTTTAAAATAACAACGCGGTCGCACAGACAGATACGAATATCTGTCTGTGCGACCGCGTTGTTATTTTAAAGTACGCAATAGATTTTGATGCGGTTTTCACCATCATTTAGAGAATTTATTCGGAAGGTTGATGTATTAATACATCAATATTAAACTAACATCATCATCATCCCCCCACAGTCCGACTTCACCTACTGCTGGTCACAGGTATCTCTTTTCTTGTGCCCAATCCCCACGCTCCTTTGCAAGCCTCATCCCATAAACTTTTTTTTTGGGCGGAGCGGGAGTGCGTGTCAGACTTTTACTGACTAAAATCCACCCGTGTTGCCAAGGCCACGGTAGCTCTTTCAAACAACCCGCGACTCTGGCAGGCATCGGCCCTAGCGGACCCATCAGCTAGTGCTGACATCTCTTTGAGGCGCGCGTGGAACACAGCGCGCCGTCGACCCGGGCCTGGTCCTTACCGGACGGCGAGCTACCCATTGCTCGCCATCCGAAAGCCCGCGCCTACCATGGCCGGGAATCAGCTCTCAATTCACGACGCCCAAGGCGTCTCCTGCGGCAACTAGGCGCGTGAGGGTACAAAGATTGCCCCTCCCTTACGCGTTCCGCCTCCTCATCCAGGTAAACTAACATACTAATAAAGAAATCTCGATACTTTGCCAAGTCGTAAAAACCGTACGAAGCAGGGGCAGGTCGGTAGTATACATAGGTATGTATACAAATAGAGAGCCTATCGGCTCGCGCGAGGGCAGCAGCAGCGAGCTACCTACGCCGCCCGCCCCTCCGCCTGTGATTGCATTTCATGTATCCAATCAATAAATCGGTTTCATGTCTCGGGAGTATTTATTTGACATGATGTCAACCACACAATAACAAAATTTAGATTAAATGCCTAATTTAAATAATGTATTTATTTTGTGTTCTATTTTATTAATGCTGCTTCTACAGAGTTGGTAAAAAGTGTTCATATAATAGGCATGATGACAACTTTTTTTTTATTTGTCCGTCATGTAGAATAGTAAAAAATATTGCACACATATTTTTTCTTTTTTTACGCAACCAAAAGATTACGGCGATACATTGAGTTAAAATGTGGCATGACGTCACGTCTTGGTAGATTTTATACGTAGAAGTGACGTAGCGAGCCCCCACTCCCGAACTTTAATGCGTATTATCTAAGTCATTTTTTATTAATATGATAAAGCAAAAAATATGTGTCTAATATTTTTTTATTACCTGACTGACGGACTAAATAGAATTTCTTTATTTTTACCCAGGCATCATCCCTATTAGATGAACACTTACTTATCCGACTACGGCAACGCCAAAGGAGTGTTACACCTTGTATTTTACAGTATATCGTGCGGGTAGAAAGAGAAATCCCATCGACAGGAAGTTAGTCCCTAAGGGCCGGTTTTTTGATTCATAGTTAATCAATGGTTAAACATAGTAACTAATGGTTGAATTTTGGCTAAATGTGAAAGACTAAACATGAATGTTTTCATGTTAGCTCATTAATATTTAAAAATAGTAATTAATGGCATAACTCATTCAAGTTTAGCCTTTCACATTTAGCGAAAATTCAATCATTAGTTACTATGTTTAACCATTGGTTGGGTTAACTACGGGTCAAAAAATCGGCCTTAAGCTTTGTAGTCCTTACGCGTTATGCGTTATAGCGTCGGAGGTCGTTGATAACGTCAGATTTAAAATACAGGCAACTTTCTCGTAACGGTAATAAAAACTTCACTGGTGTGTTTTCTGTTTATATTTTCTGGTTACCTAGCCTTTAATAGAAACAATGACAATAATAGTGATTCAGTCTAAGAAAATGATGAAAATAGTGATTTGCTCTTTTAATTGGGCGATAATAGAAAAAAATCATGATGTTATGAAATAATTTCAAAGTGATAATTACTATAGGTACAATAAGTGTTTTAAAGTAAAACGTTTTATTTAAGTTTACCTACTTTACTTTCCCTACATTAATCAAAATATAAGACTACTAAGAATAGAGATTATGAATTTCATAGAAGGATTAATAGATAATAATAATTTAACACTTGGGGGGTAAACTGTAGACATGTAGGGGCTGCAGTGAGTTTTTTAGTTGTTGTTATGGATATGAAGAGGCCATAGCAACTTGTAAACATTAATATAATTACTTGGTGTGTTGTGGACATGAAGGGGCCACTGCATGCCAGAATTATTATCGTATATAATCTGTAAATTATGCTTGCGACCATGGATTTCCCACTTGCGTGTTATGTGACATGAAGGGGCCACAGCATCCTTGAGTTTCGGTGGATATGTAAAGGCCACTGTAATTCCTTTAATGCTGAGAGATGCAAGTGTAATTAGGTCAGTAAGTAAGTTATGCTTGTAACTATGGTATTGGTGCCAATTCTCTTGTTCAATAACTGAACTAAAATTAGAGAATGGTGCCAATTCTGTTGTACACAAATTAATTTTAATTTAGGCTATTGCTAACTATTTCTCTTTAATAACACTAGAAAGAGACGAACGTAAATTAGAGCTGTCAAATTTAGTTGGAACTAATATATCTATACAAATTCAGACGACACGTAAAAACATGTCGACAAAAGACACGGTAAAGCGCAAGGCGTAAACTTGTTTGACATCTCTAACTTAGTTCATAGCTATAGCCGTCCTTTTCTCGCGCTGCCTGTCAGTAAAAGATAGCGATTCTCTAATTTTAGTTTAGTTATTTATCAAGAGAATCGGCTTTCTCTGTGCCCGGTAGAATTTACTTTGTCGGAACGGGTCTAGGATGAGGAGCCAGACCAAGAGAGATACAGAAACCCGCAGGGCAGTATGTGGCGAGCTGTTGGGCAGTAGCGACCCCACGGAAACTATCTTCCGGGAGAAATCTTGTCCTCATCTCTTGCTTGCCTTAATTGGCCGGCTGGAGTGAACACTGACGAGGAACAGAGCTCCCACCTCTTTCTTGCCTCTATTGGCCGGCTTGAGTGGAAATTTGCAAGAGCAAACGTGCTCGGAGGAAGGAAGTATTCCAGCAAGGTGCTGGTAGGGAACTTGACCGTAGTTCCGGGATTGTCCTGATAGACGTGGAATACCTCTCCACTCCTCAAGCACCTCAGGAAGTGTTGCCCCCTTGTCGCTACGTCACTATGTGCTAGCGGCCATTTCCGGAGGCCCATTATTATTATTATTATTAATCATTTATTTCAAGTAATTATACTCATATACATAATATTATAATGGTTAGTAACAATATTTACTTAAAACTATGTTAGTATACAATCATTCATAATAAAAATTAAAATAACAAAATCAAATCGAAACGAAATTAATTACAAACATTCATTATTATTAAAAGTTAAAATTCGCATCCAATGGTTTTGAAATGGGCAGTCAAATCTAGCCGCAATCATTTGGATGGTATTGCTACTGCCCCACAGACGACGTCGCAGAGACGCAACTTTTTTACGTATGACTGCATGAAAGCCATCCGTACGCGCCTCAGCAAACATGCCAGATGCGCTACAAAAGCGAGGCAACCGCAACAGCATCCTAAATATATTATTATATTGGATGCGCAGAGCACCAACAGCCCGCCGATTGTATGTTACCCACAGGCTGCTTGTGTACGAGAAAGATTGGCAATAAGCCTTGAACAACGTGAGTTTTACGCCACGTGAACATCTAGCAAACCTGCGAGCAATCATATTCCCCCGGACTGCTAGAGCCCTGCGCTCCCTCTCCACATCTGCATCATCTTTCAAGTCATCTGTTACGATATGCCCCAGATACGTGAATCTGCTCACAACCCGCAGAGCCACTCCGTTTAGCTTAATAGGCGGAGCATGTGCTGGCTTATAATTATCTGACTTAAATATAAGCACCTCACTCTTCTTACAGTTATACTGCAGCCCATGCTCCGCCGCATAAGCCTCACATTTAGACAACAATGTGCGAATTGCTCCCACCGATGGACCCAGCAGCACCATATCATCAGCGTAACTGATATTATTAACACTAACCCCTTCAATAAAGCAACCAGTATGAGTACTGCTGAGTTCATTGATGAGATCATTGACGTACAGGTTGAATAGCAGAGGAGAGGTGATACCCCCCTGCCGCACGCCACATTCCATGCCGTATTCATCAGACAGAGCCCCCCCCCCCATCTCACCTGATTTCTCTGACACCGACACCAATGCCTTAACACTGTAACTACTTCCACCGGTACACCCGCACCCTCCAGCTTCTTCCAGAGCTTATCATACAAAACGGTATCAAACGCCCTAGACAAATCCAGAAAGCACGCGTACACCGGCGTGCTCCTATCAGTGTAGTATCTGACAGCTTGCTTAAGACAAAGGATAGCACTTTCCGTTGAGAGCCCGTTTTGGAAACCGAATTGAGCATCATGCAAGTGAACATAAGATGTTAAGATGTTATTAAGCAAACTGTCAAACACCTTCGCCATTACCGTTGCCAGTGATATAGGCCGATAATTGACACTGTCCGACAAATCCCCCGTTCTATTCTTAACAATAGGTACGACAATAGTTCTCGTGAGTTCATCAGGCAAATAACCATGACACAAACATAGGTTGTAAAACATGGAAAGTACGCGCGGCAGGTGCACACCAGCGTTTCTCAGATGTTCAACGCTGAGACTGTCGCACCCGGGAGACTTACCCCGCTGCATACCGACAATCACTTGCCGCACTTGAGTAGCTGTAACTCTCACTATCCTCTCCTGCACAACCGCCCCAGCACCGACATCCCCAGATGTGGTAACACCCAGCCCCGTGAGGTCACATCTCGGCAATAGATTGAACTGGTCTTTGAAGAGATTGGCAATATCAGTATGATCACACACACCCCCAACACTCTCAGGAAGGCCAGGCCTAACATTCAGTTTACCAGTTTGTTTCCAAAAAGCTCTAAAATCTTTGGCTGCGTGATGAGCGGCCATATCATCCATCTTAATTTGGTCCTGTTTATCTTGGCAATATTTAAGCTGTTTTTTTAATGTTTTCCTACTCTCACACATATCGCAAAAGATTTGGCCACTACGAGGCTTACCAGCTTGGACCCAAGCTAAAAATTTTAGTCTGGCCTCCCTGTGAAAACCTGCAACATTATTGTTCCAACCGGCAATATATCCCCCTCTCCTCTGCACCCCCGTACGCTCGCAAGAAGCAACGGCGGCATCAGACAAAATTGAGACTAAGTTCACATACATATCCTTTAATAAGGCCCTATGGGTCACATCACAACACCGACCATCACAACATTGCGATAACTGTTCCGGAAAATCAATTTCCCTCAGCCGAGAATGACATAATTGGTTGTAAAGTTTAACCTGATCCGCGGTTCTTACTCCCCAAGTAACTTTATTAATTATTGGAGAACGGATTGCTCGATTTCCACAGCTTAACCCCTTTAGGTCACACTCGACATATAATGGAAAATGATCAGGCCACTGCACGTCATAGTCAACCCAAACACGCCTAACAGATGCTGAAGCAGCTTTAGTAGCAACACAATGGTCCAACCATCTCGTACACCCATGTGCCTCGCTAACAAACGTAAATGTATTAGAGTTATCACCTAAAAGCTCCACATCCACACAAGTCCAATCTTGATCACTACAAAAATTAATCAACTCCCTATAAAATAGCTCATTTGGATGCGAATTAAAATCTCCTAACATATAAAAAGCTTCCGTATCATAGTTGTCTTCGATTATAGAATTAATTTTACTTAGGCACTGCGTAAACTCAATTAAGTTCTCAATACAGTCAGTTGGCATGTATATGCTGAATAATATTATAGTTTTGTTACACCCCCAGCCATTTTATCCGTGTATAATATATAACATTGGTCAGGCAGAGGACATAGTTCTTCCATAGTTCAAGTTACCCAATCCACTTTAGCCACCAAACCCATAGCCCAATATGTTTTTGTTTCCACGTACAACACTAGTCCTACACCAACCAGGGGTTGTCCTTGGGTGCACTTGCATAGTGCAGATAGGGATAATCGTCGGTTGGTGCCTCCTCATCATTTAAAATTATCTAAGGGGCCTCTGCGAGTTGACTTCGCCCCCTCGTATGCCTTCCAAAGGTACGGGACCCCAGGGTCCCGAGATTTATAGAAACATAATAATAATATCCTGGGACATTTCACACACGGTCATCTGATCCCAAACTAAGCAGAGCTTGTACTATGGAAACCAGATAACTGATATACTACATATACTACTTTTTTTTGTTTGTAAATATTATACATAAGTTAAATAGATAATTACACCCAGACTCAGGACAAACAGACATGCTCATGCACACAAATGTTTGTCCTGGATGGGAATCGAACCCACGACCTGCGACATGATAGGCGGTACCTTAACCAACCACGCCAGGTGGCCTGTCAAATATTTAACTAATAACAGCCGCACGGGTCGATCCATCAGGTTAAGCTACGCTTGCCGGGGTTGGTCTGTGGATGGGTGACCATCTTTACATGCCGAGTCTCCTCCCTGCCTCGGAAAGCACGTTAAGCCGTTAGTCCCGGCTGTCATTCGTGGATCTTTGACAGTCGTTACGGGTCGTCAGAAGCCCGAAAGTCTGACAACCAGTCTCACCAAGGGGTATCGTATTACCTAGCAACTGGGTTGTGGAGGTCAGATAGGCAGTCGCTCCATTTAAAATACTGGTATTCAGCTGCATCCGGTTAGACTGGAAGCCGACCCCAACATAGTTGGGAAAAGGCTAGGGAGATTGATTGACAGAGTATATTGAAAATTTTACTGAGCTTGAAAATAACACAAACTTTGTAGTCGTATTTAAGTAGTTGTTTTTAAAAATATTCGCATTCAACCGGGGGGAAATGGTCATAAGTATTTTACATAATGTGAAAAAATGTTTACACAAAAAATAATCAGACTGCATAATGTGTAGCTAATGTTGTCGTTACTCAATATAAAGTATGTAGCATATTATACGTATTGTATAAGTAAGAATTCGTAGAATAACCACATTCATAACAATTTTGTGCCAATACAAAATATAATTATGTATATACTGGTAATTTGGTCCTACTTTGCTCCTCTACGTGTAATTATGCTCCTGTTCTGTAAAATGTTTTCGCCTATTCTACGTTAAAAATTTTGCAACAATTAATTAAATTATGAACGCATCCGTTTTTATCCATTTTTTCGTTTTTACCCATATCTCACCAATTTATATCATCCAAAATAGCAAAACATATTATAACTGGAGCAGAGTTTGAATTAGGAAAGCATTAATTTGCTCCAACAGCTTTAACAATGGAGATTACATAGAAACTATATCTAGGAGCAAAGATACCCAACACCATGGGTAATTTTGCTCAGTATTATTTGTCAAAAATAAATTCATAATATACTTCATAATATCTATTTCCCTATATAAATACTTGTCAAATAAGCTATACATCCATAAAATAATACATTCAGTAAATTGTATCGTTGATTTTCTAAAAATAATCATAATTTTCAACATTTGGAGCAAATATTGGAGCAAAGTAGGACCAAATTACGGTAGTCAAAAATTTATCCACGTCCATGAAATCTACCATTTTAAGGATTTCGCTCACTCTGAAAATGAAAACAATGTAAAAATTGTCGTTACAACACTTACAGATTATAAACACATGTGACGTTCCACGGGAAAAGGTACCTTGTGGTGCTTTTTAGTTTCGGAGATAGTAAATGTTTCCTAAAAATATGTAAAAAAATGTTTTTTTTTATTGCTGTTTCGTAAACCATAAGATGTAACATTTATTTTTCTATATTTATTTCTTACAATATGTAAGTTATTAACCCATAATGTGGCTTCAAAGTTTAGTAAAAAGGTACCTTCTGACCGTGTGTTATGAAAAATAACAAAATAATACTTGCTATGCTCCGCTTAGATGATTAAGTAAATTATATCGAAATAGATTAAATACGTTGAGTTTAATAATACAGTTTTCTTTTGTTTATAGATGGAAATGCTTTTTTCGTTTCGTTGTACCCCCCTTTTTGTAAGACTTAGGGACAAGTCCCTAAGTCTTAAAAAAAGTATAGGTAAGAAGGAACCGATTATTTTGTAGCAGATTATTATTAAAATAATAGTTAAAATTAATAAAAAGAACATTTATTGTCCCGACATATTGTTTGCCACGTAATTTCCATAGAGTACCTACCTTTTCTTAAATGTATGGAACAAAGACTGTTATTTAGATGTAAGTAAGTTTAAGTGACTTAAATAAAAAGTTAAAAATAGTCTCTAAATGCGATAATATCAATTTTATTATATGCTAATGAAAGAATATTGTTGTTTTGTGTGCAAGAATTTATGTTTTTTATTAAATTAAAACCTAAATCGTTAAGTTTTGTGATTCGGCATGAAAATATATTAAAAGTTATTGGTACCTGTAATTCTTGTTTTTTTTTTTTTTTGTCTAAATTTTATATAGTACTTAATTGTTTTCTAATTGATCAGTAAAAAGCTGGCGTTCTCATAGTAAAATATTGTGAAAATTAAGATTTTTTTTTTACAAATCGGAATCCCAAGGAATTAGTTCCATAGCCCACTATGTAACTTACAACGACAACATTGTTTTTGAGGTGGCTAAACTTAAATCGTCTGTTTTGTAAAATTGCACAGTTTCCAATAAAATCTTTGAACAAATATATCTCCGTAACTTCATATCGTATGAGCTTGATCTTTTTTTATATCGCCAGTTTATTAATTCCAAATTATTATGGTATGCATAACCTGTGGAACGTCATATATTGAGTCGTGAATATTATAAGGTAAGGATCTCTAAAAAAACTATCATGGCATGGCATCCATCTTGACGTACCCTTTAAAAAACTATATTTTGTGGAAATCATAAAAAGGTCACCTGATAACCTTCTGTAATTCGTAACGGTCGTATCGTCAATCAAAAATCTTTTTTTAAATAACTAACTATATTTCACACTCCAAAGTAGCGCGTGAGTTTTTTAAATAAAAACATCACTATACGAGTATTTATCGAAAAAATGGATTCCCCTTCACAATTTGCTACCAAGAGCAATTGCAATATAGCAATTACCTTATTGTAAATATGGTGTCTTAATTTTAACTTTATTTTTACTTACCTTGCGGAAGTTCTGATGCAACATTTTCTACACCGTAAAATAGATAGCTGAAGCTGCACTATTTTTAGTGGAATTATAGATTTACTGTAAGTATCTGTTATCTGACCTAGAGGTGGAATACAAGATATGTTTTTACTGTTTTACGACATATACTTAAGTAGTAATCACAATTTTTATTCGACATTAATAAACGACTGAAATATGTCGATTATTCAACATTAACATAACTGTTAAACAACCTAAAAGACGTATAATTGCGCCCAAACCGCGTTATTTATACGTATATATAACAATTATAAAACGAATTGCTACGACTTAAAAGGAATTTACTAAACGTCACGACAGTTAATTTTACACGACTGCCCAAAAAAAAAGGACTGTTATATTTTCAGGGTTCATGTATGTTTGTGAGTTTCTTTATTCCACCATAACTTCTAAACGGCTTAACCAATACCCATGTATGTGGTATCGTTAGAAGCGTTGCGTTATCCCGGGTAACATAGACTGGTGAAAATGTATAAATATAGAATAAGGCAGCCATGGTTCATGAAAAAAAACCGGCCAAGTGCGTGTCGGACCACGCACAATGATGGGTTCCGTAAATGGGATGAATCCGAAGAACAAACTTAACATTGTAGTTGAAAAACATGTTCTCCCATACATTCAAACTGCAAGTGTGAGTTTGTACGCACAATATTGAGAGATTTACCATGTTGTTTTAAGACCATCGACTTCTTATAGGTTTTCCTGTAATCTATAGGTACTGAACTATTTTCTGTATTTTTTTTTTTTTTCAATTTTTTCGGCTCAGTACTTTTGGAGATATGGGGAATTATCAATTTTCGTCTATTCTTTAAATAACTTTAAAAAGATTTATTTTAATATTAGGTATAAAAAATATATTTGAGACTCTCACAGTAAGCCCTTTCATTTGATATGTCACACGGTACAGTTTGCAAAACTTTTTTTTTTAATTTTCTTATTTGCCTCCCAAAGTTGACCCCCATATACAAAATTCATTTATTTACGTTATACGTCCGTGTTTGGGTCACAGAAATACATACGTGTTTCAACTTAATTGGTCCATTCGATTAGGAGCAAATTAGCTGTGACAGACGGACAGACAGACACGAGTTATCCTAGAAGGGTTCAGTTTTTTTCCTTTTGAGGTACTGAACCCTAAAAAACGGAATATATTGTTTTTTATTCATAAAATTTGACTACGTATACTATCATTGTCTAAAGCTTGCTTAGTATATAACAAAAATATATAACTATAACCATAAATATTCAATATTCATTCGTTCACTAATAACATAACAAATGAAATTAAATAAATATAACAGTACGTACTATTCAATATCCTATAGAAAAACTTATTAAAAAAAATTGGCTTATTCGTTTCCACGCTTGCTTCTTGTCTATATTATATGTCTATAGTAATATTATACACAGTCTGGCCATAGATACTGTTATAAAAATAAGAAAGATATTACATTTGAATTTGGAATCTGTAATTTTTATACGATTGTTCATTGATTGGCGCCAATACATTGTACAATATTTTGCGATATTAAAATGAAGTGGGGTGATAAAGAGAACCGAATCGCTGTGATTGCATTACACAAAGTTGGTATGGAGCCAAATGTTATTTTTAAAACTCTCCATACGCTTGGTATTAGTCAAATGTTTGTGTACCGGGCTATTAATAGGTAAATGAGACCTCCTCTGTTTGTGACAGAAAAAGATCTGGCCGTCCACGTAGTGTTCGTACGAAAAGGGTGGTCAAAGCAGTAAGGGAAAGAATTTGAAGAAATCCTGTCCGAAAGCAAAAGATTTTATCTCGGGAGATGAAGATAGCACCCAGAACAATGTCGCGTATTTTAAAAGACTTAGGACATGCAGCCTATAAGAGACGCACTGGTCATTTTTTAACTGATAATTTCAAAAAGAATAGGGTGGTAAAATCGAAACAACTACTGAAGCGGTATGCAAAGGGAGGTCCCAGAAAAATTTTGTTTACGGATGAGAAAATCTTTACAATTGAGCAACATTTTAACAAACTAAATGACCGTATTTATGCTCAAAGCTCTAAGGAAGCTTCCCAATTAAATGATAAATGATTTTTATTTCTGTAAGTAGGTTTGTACAAACACTTTTATAAGTCAATCATCTTTTTTTTTTAAACTAGATGAGGTCGGCGTTTCCTATCTGACTACTCTGAGAAGAAAGGCCGAAACAAACTCAGAGCTCATAGTCTCTTATAAAGTCCAGACATAATCTTGGTCACTTCATGTGAAGACCATGTAGATTGGTGTCTGAAATGGTCTTTTGAGGAAAGAACCACACAGATTGAGTGGACCTGTCCAGTCAGTGCACGCATTTGTCAGTAATCGCGCAGCTCAACCCAGAACTTAAGGAGCTCAACGATTCGACGAACAATACCAAAGAAAGGACATTGGGGTAGGCCACATAAAATAAAGTTACCCAAACTGCCAGACGATGATTAAAAATAAATGAGAGAAAAAATAAAACAAACAAAAAAAGCAATGACCTACATAGTCTTCACATTCACAATAAATTAAAATAATATAATACTGTACAAAGTAAATAGTCATGTCAACATTCAGTATGCAAAAATAAAAGAATAAAATAAAATTTGGAGCAGTTCAATCCCAAGCCTTTTTGTCCTCAATATAATCTTTAACGGTATGATAAGCTTTCTGACACAACTTGCGTTTAATGAATGATTTGAATTTATTAAGGCTCAGATCTTGAACGTGGCTTGGAAGTTTATTATAAAAGCGTATACATTGACACCTGAATGAGCGACCTATTTTCTTGAGCCTTGTTGGAGGTACCTCCAACAAATTTGTGTTTGTTCCTAGTATTTATATTGTGGATATCACTGTATTTTTTAAACAATTTAATGTTTTTATGGGCATATAAAAGATTTTCAAAAATGTACTGAGAAGGCAAAGTCATTATATTAATCTCCTTAGATTTCTCTCTGAGAGATTGTCTCGGACTTAATTTATAAATGCATCGAACAGCTCTTTTCTGCAAAACAAAGATAGTCTGAATGTCGGCAGCATTTCCCCACAACAGCCTACCGTACGACATTACACTCTGAAAATAGCTAAAGTACACTAAACGGGCTGTCTCTATGTTAGTTAATTTACGAATTTTCCTAACAGCGTATGCTGCGGAGCTTAGCTTTTTTTTTAGAATTAGTCGACAGAGTGCAACGTGGGCATTATCCGACTTCAGTGATGGTTTGGTGGGGTGTTAGCTATGAAGGAGTGACTGAGCCATATTTTTGTGAAAAAGGTATCAAAACATCGGCATAAGTGTATCAAGATACCATTCTTGAGAAGGTAGTTAAGCCCCTTAACAACACCATGTTCAATAACTAAGTATGGTCCTTCCAACAAGACTCGGCGCCGGGTCATAAAGCTCGGTCCACGCAGTCTTGGTTGGAAGTGAACGTTTCGGACTTCATCAGAGCTGAAGACTGGCCGTCGTCTAGTCCTGATCTTAATCCGCTGGATTATGATTTATGGTCAGTTTTAGAGAGTACGGCTTGCTCTAAACGCCATGATAATTTGGAGTCCCTAAAACAATCCATACGATTGGCAGTGAAGAATTTTCCCATTGAAAGAGTGCGTGCTTCTATTGATAACTGACCTCAACGTTTAAAGGACTGTATTGCAGCCAGTGGAGACCACTTCGAATAAGCTTTTTATATTTTAAATTGTTTTATATTTATGTATTAAACTAACACATTGTAAAAGTAATAAATATTATTTTTAATAATTTTTTTTTTTCTTCGTGACAATATTTATGGCAAGACTAGGTAATTGCGACACTTTGGATGTTTGGATAGATGGATGTTTGTTACTCAATCACGTCAGAACGGCTGAACGGATCTTGATGAAATTTGGCACATAGGTAGATTGTAGTCTGGAAACACTTTTTATCCCGGCAGTATGTTCCCTTGGGATAATTTTCGATATTCACTCGGGCTGAGCTGCAGGCATAGTAAGTAATAAAGACCGCTAGGTAACCGCGGGAGACGCGGGGAAGTGCGGTCACGGTGGCGGTGGCTGTTGGCACCTATGTAAGCCGAAGACGCGAGCGCGTCGCAACATTACCGGATAGTTCGCTACGATAAAGTTGGTAGGCGAGGGTGGTACCAATGACTATTCTCTTAGGGTGGTACCCTCATCTATTATTAAAAAAAACTCCTTATATTGCATGCCCATAGATACCTCATCACTTTCGCACATTGAGGCATCAATCTGTCGACTAAAAATGACCGGTCATCCCACCACCACTATTATATCGGCATACACACCCCCGACAAGTAATATCAACTCGGCTAATATCGAACCTGATATTAACATACTGATGAATATGGATAGCTCTTTCATTATGGCGGGCGATCTTAATTCTAGAAGTCCTTTTTGGAACTTTGGCTTAGCCAATCCGAGAGGCAATGAGCTTTCATGCTTATCATCCAAATACAACTTCGAGGTCATCACACCGATGACGCCCAGTCAGCAGTCACTACCCCGACAATGTAAATCATAGCCCCGATATTCTCGACGTAGCGTTACTTAAGAACGTAAACCTAAGTATACGGTCAATAGAAACGATACAAGAACTTGACTCTGATCACAGACCAGTGATCCTAGTTTGATCCTCTCGTACAAGCCTCCCTGATCCTAGTCAACCCGCCCCAACTAAAATTGTAACTGACTGGCGTTAGGTAGACCAACGGCTTAAGCCCGCCATGTCAGATTACCTAGACAAAATCCCCGACAACATAGAATCAGCCACAGATGCGTTAGGTGCTATCTACTTATTCACCAGTCACGTACAAACGGCAGTGAACGAAAGCTCACGGCAGGAACCAATGATGGATGACCACCGCTGGCAACTGCCAGCCGATGTGCGTGTACTGATGACTAAGAAGAATGCAGCTATCCGTGCTTATGACGTCTTCCCCGACGCTACCAACCGCGCTCTTATGCGTGGCTTACAACGTACTGTTAAGTCACGCATCAAAGAGATGCGGGATGAGCGCTGGGACTAGCTCATGCATGAGCACCATAAAACCATCCCATCAAGCTTTTTGGCAACTAACGAAAGAGCACAAGTCCGATACAGTTACTGACGTTCCCCCTCTTGTGCATCCTAATCAAAGCCTAGCCTTTGAAGACGTAGAAAAGCCGTCAGCCTAGAAGCTCAATGCTCGCCATGCTCACCACCAGTCGACCAAGCCCAATGCGACAAACTGGACGCAGAGATCGTACGTATATCCCCCTCCCCCCACAAGAGGATCCAGACGAACCCCTCCCCCGTGACACCCGATGAAGTTCACTCCTTAGTGAGGAACTTAAAAACTAAGAAAGGACCTGGTGCAGACGGCTTCAACAACACAGTGGTTTAAGCTCTTCTCCGTCCATTTCATAATTTTAATGTCTGCTATCTTTAATGCTGCATAAATCAACAACATTTTCCCACATGTTTGGAAAGAAGCCATAGTTGTAGGCTTTCACAAACCCGGCAAACCCAAAGCTGAACCGTCCAGCTACCGACCCATAGTCTCCTCAGTACAAAGGGAAAGATTTATGAGCGTCTAATTTATAAAAGATTAATGGATTATGCCGAATCCAATAAACTTATACCTGACGAGCAGTTCGATTTTCGAACTAAACACTGCTGTGTTCACATAAGTGCAGGGTACTTATGTGAACACAGCATAGGGACGTATGACCGGAGCGCTCTTTTTTGACGTAGCGAAAGCGTTTGACAAGGTATGACACAACGGCTTTTTTATAAGCTGTGGCAACTCAATGTGCCTGACCGTCTCGTGCTCACCATACGAGACTACTTGTCAAATCGTACCTTTCGCTACCGCATAGGGGATGCCGTTTCACCCCCGCACCCGATCCGAGGTGTTGTCCCTCAAGGCTCCGTGCTCTCTCCTCCCCCCTCTTCTCTTTCTGCCCTAGCGACATACCCAAACATAGCAAGTGCCAGTTAGCATTATTCGCTGACGACACAGCTATGTATCACTCTGGTCTTCGCACCGAGTACATATAGTATAGCAATAGTTCAGGAAATGGCGGGTCGAAATAAACTCGATCAAAAGTGTAGCTGTACTACCAACATGTCAAAAGTGGCAAAAACAGCAAAGCACATGCCCGTACCGGTCAAAAGATCCCTTGGGAACTGAAGACCAAATACCTAGGGGTGACTCGATAACCAATTAAAATTCTCCGAGCACGTAAAGACAGTACGTAACCGTGCTAACTTCGAACTAGGCCGCCTCCACTGTGTCCTCAATACACGTAGTAAATTAGCCCTTAAGTCAAAGGTGCGCATTTACACTACGTGTATAATACGCCCTATTATGACATATGCGAGCGTCGTGTTCGCACACGTCAAGCCGTCACGCAGAAATTACAAACCCTCCAGAATCGATTCATGTGTCGAGCCACGGGCAGCCCCTGAGCGAATTTTGGATTTTGACGAACTTAGGAAATAATAATGAATATTAGACTTAGTTTATTGAACGATTTTGGACTTGAAAAATTTAGGAAAAAACTTTTTTTTTAATAATATAGTATAATGTTTACTCACTTATTAGTCTGGATTTTACCATATTTTGGCGAAGATTTTCGTTTTTTTTTTGAGAGATTTGGCGATTTTGGATATTTTATTTTTCTTTGGTATTTATATAGCTGTCCTAGTAACTGCCTAGTATTTTTCTAGTTATTAGATAAATTGCTCTTTCTAAGAAAACCAGGAATGCTCGTCAATTGACGAAAAATCTTAAAATGAATCGTGAATTCAGATACTAAAATAAAGATACTAAATCAAAATAACCGCTGCTATAATTTCATTAAGTTTGTTATAGTTGTTTTTACAAAATTGTTCAATCCCAGGAACCCGGGATTACTTATTTATTCAGAAAGAAATGTCCATATTATTCTTTCGTGGGCAGAAGTTTAGGTATATAAGCGCCCGATTATCCGATCACTGCTCGCCCCATCATGACCTATGCGGGCTCAGTGTTTGCGCACGCAAAACCCCACCTCATTCATAGGATACAGGCCTCCAAAACCGTTTCCTCCGAAAGGCAACAGGAGCCCCTTGGTTCGATTGGAACGAAATCCTCCACGTAGATCTCGATATTCCCACCATCTCCCAATTCTTGAAACGCAGTTCCAAGAGTTTCTTCGACTCAGCCACCAACCATCACAACCCTCTGGTTGTCGGGGCGGCTAGCTATGTCCCCTCCCGTATTAGTAAGGTCCGCCGCCCAAGGCTTGTCCTCTCAGATCCCGACGACCCCATAATTCTTCTCCAGGAGAGCTGTAGGGACCGTAGCAACAAAAACAAATCGACATTCCGACCTCGCCGCCGAGGTCCCTCGCGACGACCCCGAAGTAATCGTCCTCCCCCCCGTCCCTTGCTCGGGAATGAAGTGCCAGCTGGTGGCGTAGCTGAGCCAGTAGCTTTAAACTCCCCGTTCAATAATAATCACTCTAATTTGATCCAGGCTGTCCCATCTTGCTGTCCTCCCCCCAGCGACGCCCTAAGCCGAGGTTAGTTCCCTACAGGAGGAGCCCTTAGCATGTAGTCCCTTAGTCTGTAAGTTTTATGCCCCTGGCTGGAGGCTTTAAGTTCGCGTAAGGCACCCACAGGATTGGCCGGTTAAGTAGTCATGGCCTCTCTAGGCCAACTACGAGATGCCATATATATAAAAAAAAAGATCACTGCTGCTATGCATGACCGCACATTTGCCTACACCAAATTCCATCCTGATGGCGCTACTAAAACTTTCGGTTACTTTATTAGCTCCATCGGTTTTTTTTTAACTGACTTCAAAAAGGAGGAGGTTCTAAATACGTGAGTTTTTTTTTGTATGTTTGTTACGCGATTACTCAAAGACCAATGACCAGATAGACCAATTTGAATTTTTTTTTTTTTGTTTTTTGTTTGAAATTTGTATGGGACCACCTAGGAAGTACACCCTTTCCTAGGTGGTTCCATACAAATTTTATTAACTTTACTATGGTCGTTTTTGAGTTATCTTCAATGATGCGTATTTTTCCCACTTTAATCTATGCGGATAATGTTTTAATAACTTCCTATCACTGTTATTTACATAGCAGGTAGTGATATTCGAATTTGTGTGGGGTAAACAAGGTTCGTAAGTTACGACCACTTTTCTTACATCTTCGAAGACTTTAATCGGTGCTAAAGGACAAAGTACACGCGTCTCAAAACTGTACCACAGCTAAAAAGTGAAAAATAAAAACGTTTTAGCAAAAAATAAAACCGTCTTCCAAAACAAAACTCCACAAAGTGAAAACTAAATTTAATTTCCGAATTCGGTGGCAAAAAACGAAAATACAAAACCAAGTACCTACACCGACTAGGTACAGAAATTAAAGTTATTTTTCACTTTGTAGTGTTTTGTGTTGGAAGTCGGTTTTATTTTATGCTAAAAAGTTTTTATAATTTATTTATAAAGGTACACCAACAGCTTCTGTATACAAAATATCAATTAACAGTAGGTATTATAACAGTTTTGGGCTTATGCAGTTGCCAATAATAGGTGAACCAACATAACCTAAGCTAAAAAAAGAAATGTATAAAAATTTAGTGGGAACAAACTATAGAAACAGAAAAATAAAATAAAATGACACAAGTTATGTTTCAGGGGTTGCAAGAAATACCTACATACTAACATAATGAGTCTTTAGATAGTGTGGGTTGCGTGCCTAAGGACCTTAAAATTTGGCTTTTAAAGATATTTATGGAGTCACACCACGCTGGCAAAGTCAAGGTGGCTCCGAACTAAGGCGTTATAAAGAAGATTTTTCTTAGCAGCTTAAACCCTTTAGTGCTTCTCTTAAGAAATCCTAGTAGCCGTGTCGATTTCGTAACAATATTATCAATATGGCTTCTGAAGTTGACTTTACTGTTCATGATGATGCCAAGATCACGAGCCTCATTTGCAGTTTCCAATAATGCTCCTTTTATATTATATGAGACAGTATTGGACTGTATTTTCCTCGTGAATTGTATATGGCTACATTTTTGTATATTAAGTTTCATGTGATTAAGGTTGCACCAACGTTCAATTCTGTCTAAATCCAGTTGACGTCATTACGTCAACGCCGGCTGTCACTGAAAACCAGCGCCAGGACTCTGTTTGGTATGGGGTCACGGCATTATGTTGAACGACGGCCGTTTTGTGTGAATGTTACGTATATTTTCCCCAAACTTGTTCTTTTGTTATTTTATTTTGTTGTTATATTTCTTTGCGTCATGTTTGTCGCAAATAAATGTATTTTCTTTCTTTTTCTTTCTAAATCCTCCTGAATTAGAGTAACATGTTCATTTGTAGTCATAGTTTTAGAAATTTTAAGATCGTCGGCAAACATTAGATATTTATAGTGATGGATTTGGACAGTAATACCGTTAATGAAGCGTAAAAACAGAACCAGTGCAAGGTGAGAACCCTGAGGAACTCCTGAGTCGCCATAGTATGAGTAAGATTCGTAACCATTACCTAAAAACAATAATTTGCGATCGATGGAATAAATAAGATGAGAACCAGTTTAAGAGTGAGCCATGTATACCATTATATTCTAAATTTCTAACTTGTAGACAGTAACAGAGAATGGTCATTGTCAAACACACTGCTGAAGTCCGTGCATACGGCATCTACTTCTAATCTCTTGTTAAGAGCTAGGGTCACACCTGGTCACAAACTCGACGAGGTTTGTTTCTACGCTGCGTCCAGCTTTGAAGCCATGCTGACTAGGTGAAACAATTCTATCAATGTAGCGAGTAATGATTGGACAGACAAGAGACTCAAAGATCTGAATTGTTGGGGGCAAAGAGTTGTTACTAGAGATGGGCGGGTGGGTATAAAATGGGAAGGTATAAATTGGAAGGAAAGGTAAGAAAATACCCTTTTTTACCGGGTATTAATAAAAAATACCGGGTAAAAAATGAATAATGTCGTTATATTATTTAGTTGGCTTCGTCATCAATACTACGACCAATCATTTTAATTTTGACCTTGACAATTGAAGATAAAATATTGATTTCAAGTAAAACGAAGTTAAATGTCTTTTAAATCATTATTCAACATAAATTTTTAAATAAAATCAACTGTTTAGAACCAAAACAAATGAGTACTGTACTGACTGCACATGTTTTAACTAAATGCTGCACACTACCTTTAAGAATATGTAGATAAGTAACATATACATATATCGTGAAAACATTTCAAAACAAGTAAATAAGTGAAAATTACTGAGATTTTTCGTTTCACAATACAATAATTCCAATGAAACCTATCAGGGGACGTATTATGAACTATTAACGCCATCATTTTTCCAGTGCTAGAGAGAGACGGAGCTATACATGACCTATAGCACCATCCCTTTTTCGCGACGGAATCATGATGGCGTTAATAGTTCATAATACGGCCCCAGGTTGGCACAAAAGTAATGAGACACTTGGTTTACGTTTTATATTTTCTATTATTATTACAATTCGAAAAGCTTAGTCAATGATGTAATCACCATTAGCATCTAAGACTTTTTGTCAACGATCCGGCAAAGTTTGGATGCCTTTCGCCCAGAACTCTGATGGCTGTGTCTCGAAAAAGTTGTTCAAATCCGCCTCTGCATTAGAAAAATCATTAAATTGCTTACCCCGCAAATGTTGTTTCAGGGCTCTAAACAAATGATAGTCTGACGGGGCGAGGTCTGGGGAATAAGGTGGGGTATCGTCTCCCAGCCCAAGTTCTCCAACTGTCGGCGAACGGCAGATGCGACATGAGGTCGAGCGTTATCCTGCAGTAAAGCTACATTGACTCGTCTTCGTCGTTTTTTCTTGATAGCAGCAGATAGTTTGGTGAGCTGCGTTGAATATTCGTCACCGTTTATAGTTTCATTGTCTAATAGTTCATAAAACAGCATGTCTTGTGCGTCCCAGAAACAGCAAAGCAGAACTTATAAGCGATTCTTTTGACTCAGCTTCGGTTGAGTTGGTGGCGTTTCTTCTGGAGGCAGCCAAAAAGCACGACGTGTATCGTTCTCGTAATTAATCCATGATTCATCTCCAGTAACCAGATCAGACAAAAACTCTTTACGTCGGGGTCACAGCAAAAGTGATTGACAGATAGCGACACGGACAGCACGACTGGCGTCTGTAAGGGTGTGCGAGCCAAAACTTTTGATACCCAACCTCATGCAGATGGTGTTCCACGATGTGGTGACTGCAGTTAAGTGCTTCCGCTAATTCACGAGTGGTAGCATCCGGATTCGACTGCAGTTCGCGGCGTAAATCGACATCATTCACTGCGGGTGGTCGTCCAGAGCGTGACTGACTTTCAAGGCTCCTGTCTCCTGATTTAAAAAGTCAAACCATCGAGCCACCGTTTCAGGTTTAGTCACATAGTAAAAGTTATTTATAATGATGAGTACAATGACCCCTTAAGAGGTTGTTGGTGTTTTACCTTTTAGGAACATCATTGTTGACGGCATTCCAGCGAGAGTGTTGAGGCAGTGTGCGCCTGAACTGTCTCCTGTGTTGACACGTTTGTTCCGCCGCTCTCTTGAAAAAAGAACAGTGCCGAAATCCTGGAATCTTGCAAATGTACAACCAGTGCCCAAAAAGACCCTGCCCATTACCATCCGATTGCCATTACCTCCATTCTGTGCAAGGTTATGAAAAGGGTACTGAACAATAAGCTGCTGACCTACCTTGATGACAATGACATCCTCAGTGACCGTCAATATGGCTTTCGCCGGGGACGGTCAACTGACGATCTTCTTGTGTATATCACGCACTGCTGTGGCGAAGCCATCGAGAAACATGGCGAAGCACTTGCTGTATCGCTTGACATCTCGAAGGCCTTTGACTGGGTCTGGCACGCTGTTCTTCTCAGCAAGCTTCTTGCATATCAGATTTCCTTAGTGAACGGTCGATCAGAGTAGTCGTTCACGGCTGCTCTCCTGAACTTATGGCCATTGATGCCGGAGTTCCTCAGGGGTCTGTTCTCTCTGCAACTCTTTTCCTGCTGCACATCAATGACCTGCTTCAGTCTGGTATTGTTGAGTACGCAGATGACAGTACAGTTTCCGAGAGATACTTGTCCAGCGCAAAAACCAGCGGGAAGTTCGTTCCTTGAGAGAGGCCATGGTAGAGCGGACAGATTTGACCTTAAGCCTTGTTTCCCAGTGGGATGATGATAATCTGGTCACTTTTAACGCCACCAAAACACAGGCGTGTCTTTTTACCGCTAAATGGAGTCGTTTCGCACAAACTCCTACTTTTCGGGGTACATCTGTTCCTGTAACTGATCGGCTTGAGCTTCTAGGCATGGAGTTGACATCTGGTCTCAACTTTGGCGCCACCATCGATTACAAACCCCAAACTGCGGCCAAGAAACTAGGCATCCTAAATAGGGTGAAGCGATTCTTTACGCCTGGACAGCTTTTAACTCTTTACAAAGCTCAAGTGCGATCCTGCATCGAGTATTGCAGCCACCTTTGGTATGGATCAGTTAAGTACCACCCAGCCGCGCTTGACTCGGTGGAACGCAGAGCTAAGAGGCTCACTGGCGACGTAAAACTGGTGGATGCCAAGCTTTATAGCTTGGCTCATCGCTGCAAGGTTGCCTGCTTGTCGGCCTTTTACAGATTGTACTTCGGTGAGTGTGCTCAAGAGCTCCACGACTTCATTCCACCGGCCCCCTTCTACCATCGGACATCTAGACGCACTGCCAGTTACCATCCCTTCCTAGTTGCTATTCCATCAATGCGCAGTAAGCGTTTCCAAATGTCTTTTATAATGCGCACAGCAAAATAGTGGAACTCACTAAGTAACTGTGTCTGTGTTTCCGAGCGCATACAACCCTAATCTCTTCAAAGTGAGAGTGAACAAGCTATTTCTGGTAACCTCACTCCATCTTTCGACTCTGTCTCTGTCGCCTCCGACCTAGACTAGAGTCAAGAGCAAACCCATCTTAAATAAATAAAAAAACATTAACACATCATAATTACATTGTCTAAACCCTTTTTTACCTAACATATCACAATTACTTACTTAAGTTATTTTGTAGGATTAGTGTATTAAATTACCAATCTCCACTTAATTAAACACAATAATACTAAAGCTCGTGGCTAAGCAATAATAGCCGCACGGGTCAATTCATTAGGTTAAGCTACGCTTGCCGGGGTTGGTCTGTGGATGGGTGACCATCTTTACATACCGAGACTCCTCCGTGCCTCGGAAAGCACGTTAAGCCGTTGGTCCCGGCTGTCATTCGTGGATCTTTGACAGTCGTTACGGAATGTCAGAAGCCCGAAAGTCTGACAACCAGTCTTACCAAGGGGTATCGTATTACCCAGTAACTGGGTTGTGGAGGTCAGATAGGCAGTCGCTCCATGTAAAATACTGGTATTCAGCTGCATCCGGTTAGACTGGAAGCCGACCCCAACATAGTTGGGAAAAGGCTAGGCAGATGATGAATACTAAACTTGACTAAACCTCTCTATTAATTCAGTAGGTACTTTTGGCACTGTGTGACAACTAAAAAAAAAAAGTTCTTTTTTTTATAGTCCGTGTTACAGTGCTATAACACTATAACGTATATGCCCGACGACGACGACGGTCTCAAATAAAATAAATTATAAAATTCTGTATGTCAAAGTATCTATTAAAAATACAATAATTAGTTTAAACTGATTTAATTTTTACCCGGTATAAATTAAAAATGGGTAGGTAAAAATGGGTATAAATGGGTATTTAACCAAACTCTGGGTTTTTACCGGGTATATGCCCATCTATAGTTGTTACCATTATTATTATAGTCAATTACAACAAATGACAATTTAGTCGATTTTATTCCATTTTAGTAACTCTGTGGCGTCGTGCATGTCCCACCACTATCATTTAGCAACATGGCTGATTTGCTTGGCCTAGCATTCCAAATAGGTTATCGTTGTGTTTTAATAAGTTTTTCTGTTTGTACTTTTAACAAAGTTTGGTGGTACTTATAAATAAATTTGTGTTGTGTAGTTGTTAAGAGCGGCGTATATAATGTTATAGTGTATTTTATAAGTCTAAGGTAAGAATAACAAAATGAATGGTCTGATTGGCCATTTCAGCAGATCCTCAATGGCCGAAAATGTAATGATCTTATTTCTTTGATTAGGTATCGAAGTAATAAACCATGGATTTCGGACACCCTCCACCGAATTTGGGGATGCCTCCTCCGGGCATGGGTATGGGCATGGGCATGGGACCACCTATGGGTCCACCTATGGGTCCGCCTGGTAGAAACAACATGCGCCATAATTTTAGGCAGTTTAACTACCAGATGCGATTTCCACCTCAAGGGCCGCTGAACATGACTCAAGATGATTTTGATGGTAAACGTTTACGTAAATCCGTTATGCGGAAAACTGTAGATTATAATGCTGCTATTATAAAAGCTTTAGAATGTCGCGTTTGGCAGAGGGATTGGCGGGACAGGCACGCGCTGCAGCCCGATGCTATGTACACCCCTGACTTGTTGCCGCCACCCTCGTATCCCGATAATCCTATAAATGCCGTCACAACCCGATTTGTTAAAACTGCCACCAATAAAATGAGATGTCCAATATTCGCTGTGGCTTGGACGCCGGAGGGCCGTCGTTTAATTACTGGGGCTTCATCTGGAGAATTCACATTATGGAATGGACTGACTTTTAATTTTGAAACAATTCTCCAAGCTCATGATTCCCCTGTAAGGTCTATGGTTTGGTCCCATGGTGAAGGATGGATGGTCACTGGTGATCATTCAGGATTTATAAAGTATTGGCAAAGCAATATGAACAACGTGAAGATGTACCAGGCTCACAAAGAAGCTGTTAGAGGTATTAGTTTTAGTCCTAGTGATTCTAAAATTGTTACATGTTCTGATGATGGTACATTGAGAATATTTGATTTCTATAGATGTCAAGAAGAGAGAATATTGAGAGGACATGGTGCAGATGTCAAATGTGTCCAGTGGCATCCTACTAAAGCACTCATTGTGTCAGGAAGTAAAGACAATCAGCAACCTATAAAGTTATGGGATCCCAAGTCCGGGACAGCCTTGTCCACCCTTCATGCACACAAGTCTACTGTGATGGATCTGAAATGGAATGAGAATGGTAACTGGCTGATCACTGCCTCTCGTGACCATTTACTCAAATTATTTGATATTCGTAAGTTAGGCACAGAATTACAAATATTTAGAGGTCATAAGAAAGAAGCCTCTAGTGTGGTTTGGCATCCTACTCATGAGGGATTGTTTTGTTCTGGAGGTTCTGATGGAGCCATCTTATTTTGGAATGTTGGTACTGATAAAGAGGTTGGTTGTATTGAAGGAGCTCATGAATCCATAGTCTGGACAATGGCTTGGCATCCTCTTGGTCACATCTTATGTTCAGGTTCTAATGACCATACATCAAAGTTTTGGACTCGTAACCGTCCAGGAGATCTCATGAGAGACAAGTATAACCTGAATACATTGCCACCAGGTGTTCAGGATGACCATGACTTGGATGAACCAGCAGTTATACCTGGTATGGGTCCTGAAGATAAAGTGGAAATATTTTCCTCAGATACTGACAAAGTCATTCCAGGTTTGGATTTGGATACCACATTAATTCCAATGGACTTTGAGAAAAAGGTTAAAAAGGTACCATACAGCAAACCTATTCCTAGAAATTTCCAAGCTCAATGGAACCATGGACCAAATGCTGATGAAGCAACTGAAGCTTTGACTCAAGCTCTAGTTGAATCTGTACCAGGGGCTATACCTCTTCAACAAATAACACCATCAGCAATTTTCATTTATGGTAAACTGATTGGAGTAGAACCTGGATCAAAATTGGAGAAAGCCATATCAGACGGACCTTTAGCGCTGAAAAAATACATAGCTTTGGGTGAAATAGAAGAGTTACATGATGTTATGCCTCACTTAGAAGATGATGCAGATGACGATAACTTCCAACCATTTGAATATCCTGACCCTGAAAATGAAAATGATGGTCCTAATGATGAAAATAATGAACAGGAGGATTATGACAATTATGATCAAGATAATGATTATTATGATAATGACATGGATATTAATGAACAAAATAGTCAAGAAGATGAACAAGGTTTTAACAATGGGCCTGACATGGATAATATGGGTCCTATGAATAATATGCCTCCCCCTATGAGTAACATGATGCGTCCACCATTACCAATAGGTCCAATGGGTTCTCGGCCTCCAATGGGCCCGATTGGTCCAATGGGTCCAATGCATATGCCTCCACCACCACACATAGCCAGCATGATGGGCAACAGGCCACCCATGGGTAACATGCCACCCATGGGCAACATGCCACCAATGAGTAATATGCCACCGCGTCCACCTTTTCCTGATAATGGATTTAATAAGCCTCATTTTGATTCTGGGTATGATAATCAACCATACTCACAGAATGATGAGGATTACAATGATGAAGATTCATCATATGATCAAAACTATGAAGAAAACTATAACAATGAGGACAATAATGGAGATGATGGATACAATAATAATAACATGCGAAATCAGAGATGGGAGGGCGGTTATAGAGGACGTGGTCAAGGACGTGGCAGAGGGCGAGGCATGAACGGACATGGCGGGCGGAACAACTGGAGAGGCAACGCAGGCTCGCGCGGCACCTCGCGAGGGCGGCGGGGCGGCGGTGCCAACAGGAGCTTCAGAAGAGGCGGAAAGCCTGTCTCTAACTAACATACCGCCTTCATCTTGTTCTTAATATTATAATATATAGACTATTATGAATTTCTTACGTTACAATCGACTTCGAGATGTGTTTCGAAAGTGTTAAGACAATACAGTGATGTTGATGATGCAAAAGGTTGTACATAATTTTTATTTACGCCTTGTATTTTATTTTCATAAGCTAAACACATAATAAAATTTATATTATGTCACAAAATTTAAGATTTCTGTACAGGTGTGTTTTCTCCAAAATTGCTGCAACTATTGGTAAGTTAATCAGTTTCATTGTAAGTTAATACTGTTGTTCAAAGCATTTACATGGTTTTTGTTATGGCATCAGGTAATTATTTGGACAAGAATCGTATCCAGTGTGGAGTCGGGCGCAGAAGCAGGTCGTAGAAACTTGCACTTTACGTCTGGCTGATACTCGTCGTGCGATCATCTCGACATCTTCACCATTCTTATAGTAAGAGCCTGGTATTTTTTGAATTTGTTTTGTCAATAATAAAGAAATAAATAATCACAAATAAAGTTTTACCCTATTTCCAATTGTAAAAAATATATTTTGAAATACGTTGGGTGGGTTGAAATGAGTTGAAATAAATGATGAATAAATAAATAACACCCTCTGTGCAAGGGCTATCCTGTCCTTTTCGTGTATGTCAGTACATGTATACATTCATTGTAGGGTGTTTCTTCGAAATTTCATTCGTCGACTCATTCATCTGGCCAAAATTTAATTTCACTTTCAGCTCTAACACATTTTCATATGAAAATAGATAATTTGGTATACCTATTTTCATATGAACATGTGTTACAGATCTGAAAGTGAAATTAAATTTTTGGCCAGATAAATGAGTCGATGAATAAAATTTCAAAGAAACACCTTGTTATTGTTAGGTTTGTGCTAGTTTTTTTTGTTTGAAAAACCCTTTCTGTTATTTTGTTGGTTTTATTTTAATAGCATTTTTTATGATGAATTTATTAATGACGTAGAACATCTAATTAAATTATGATTAACTCACTTTATAATTCTTATGAATAAAGATAATCTTAATGCACAGAAATATCACGTAGTTTTATCTATTGATAAAATAGCATAATAAAAGTCTTTGACCAACATGGATATTTCTCTTATGAAAATTATTAATTCTCAATCAAGTCATTCTTATCATAAATGTGAATGTTTTTAATGCACCAGTAAAGTTCATGTAGAGGTAGATACATATGTTCAACATTTGTGCCTAAATTCTAAAGGCAAGCTGTTTTGTTTTCTACTAGCTTTTGCCCGCGGATTCGCTCGCGTTAATTTAAAATTTGACGATCAATTCACACTACTAAACCCACGAAACTTAAGTAGTGTGTAAGTGTAGTGTAGATAATATAATTCAATCATGATTCGAAAGACACGTGGCGCCATCTATTATCATAGAACGTTAGTGTTGTTTTCCTCGGGAACAGTACTTTTTTCGGGATGAAAGGTACCAGTATGCCCATTTCTGTACACTTGACAACGGATTTGAAAAATTTGAGGATGATCAGTTTAGTGGTTTAAGCATGAAAAGATAACAAACTTACTTTCGCATTTATAATATTAGTTAGGATGGGTTCCGCTTTTATTAGTAGAACAAGTTCTTTAATTTCTATTTTGATTGAGATATTTTAAAAGATTAAGCCTGTATCTAGGCTTGATATTGGTTTCTTTTTTGACTTAGCAAATAATAAAGTTTAATTGTTCATCATGAAACATGAACACGTTCAGATTATTATGAACCTAATACCCAAAATTAAAACTAACCCAAAACCATTAGCATACATAATCAAATACATCTACTGGTGCATCAAATCATGTTAATTACATCAGATTACTCCAGTCTTCAGCTCAACTAAGGCACAGCCATCTCCAAAGTGACAAACTTGGTCTATTGTAGCTCAAAGTCATTGAAATATGATTCTGATATGTTTGTTATTCAAAGAATAATGAGCTACCAACTACCTACAAATTGTACAAGGACCACCAAGGCAGGAAATGTTTATAGATCGTAAAATGTTTTATTACAATGTACTGACTCACTTGCAACTACCACACATCCTTTTCCCTTGGACAATCGTCCGACTTGGGTTATTAGTTATATTTCAACTAAGTAACCATAGGATTTGAATGAAAACAACAATGTTCAATGAATAAAATTTTGAAAATTGAAAGGGTTTCATTTGATACCGTCGTCAACCTACATTAATAAAGAATTGTTGAGAAATGAAATGTAGTTTTAATTATTATTTTTTTTTTTTTACTTTTTTTTTGCCCTGAGACGAATGCTAGTTACGTATAGTCAACGTTAGTTTCTTTTGTTCCAGATGACCCCTTGGCGATGGTTGAATTGGCTGTTACTAATATTAGCATGTCGAGCGAGTCAATTCGACAATGGTGGCCACAAAAACGCTATAACAGATATGAGCGACAATGCTACAGAGCGCCTTGAAATAATAAACGGCACGCCAAATTATAGACTGATTAAACCAGACAAAAGTACTCAATGGTTTCCGGAGCCGCAGATCAAGCTCGACAGCTGTGTGCGGCGAGCTCGGTGTGAGCCACTCAACAGGACGAGCTGCTTAGGGACCAAGCTGCCCTACGCCAACACGAGCGTTCATCTCACATTTCATGATAATCAGTATCAAATCCAGACACAGCTGGAACTCTATAGAGAACTGATAAATGTGCCAAACTGCTGGGCCGTTATACAGCCTTTGCTTTGCTCCACTTTTATGCCAAAGTGCGATCGAGTTCTGGGCAATGACATGGTTTATTTGCCCTCTTATGAAATGTGCAAGATTACGATGGAGCCATGTTCTATATTGTACAATACCTCATATTTTCCGTCCTTTCTGAAATGCAATGCGACGTTGTTTCCTTCAAGATGCGAGAACGCAGTGAGGGAGTTGAAGTTTAATACGAGTGGGAAATGTCTACCGCCCCTTATACATACTGACAAACCTCTGCATTTTTATGAAGGTAAGTTGTGAGAATTAATTTGGACCACTTGACCTTGATCTTGGCTGGGACTAACATTTGCTTCTCTTGTTCAGGCATATCAGGGTGCGGTCTTCCATGCCGTGACCCCTTGTATACTGAAGACGAGCACCAGCAGATCCACCGTCTGGTGGCATGGGGCGCGGGAGTATGCCTGGCTCTCAATCTACTGACGGTGGCTACGTTCCTAATCGACTGGCGCAGCGCTAACAAGTACCCTGCGCTTGTCATCTTCTATATCAACGTGTGCTTCGCCGTCGCTTCTATGGGGTAAGTATGGGACCAAACCTGTAATCGCGAAAAAAAAAACAGCTGTTACCTTAAATTTATGTATGCATAATTCGTCAAAATGTAGGGTACAGCAGATTTTTTTTCGCGATTTCATGTTTGGTCCCATTGTAAAAGTTCATATTGCTGAGTACAGTGACCCCTTAACACATTAGGTGCGGCAGACGCACATGCGCGTTTTCATAACATTCTTCGAGTGCGGCGCGGCGCACATGTGCGTTCGTTGTGCATCTCTATTGTTTCGAAAACATCGTAAAAAAAAGGGTCGGTAAGGGTGTAGCATAAAGAAGCGTTTGCATAAAGAATTCAGCAGAGAATGTGTTAAGTGGTTATGCATTATTAAAGTTACACCTTGTATAAGTTAAAAGTCCAATCCACATTTCACAGATTTATATCTTTCTTTACGGCCATCATGCGTAGTCGCGAAGTTCCAAGTTCTCCTGAGTAAAATACATTTTTCCAAAACAATGGCTTTCAAATAAAATGTTATCAATGTTAACATTTTTTCATCATTTTTGTTAATGTCATGCACATGAATAAAACTGACAACAAAGGTTTGAGCTGTATTTTTATTGTTTCATTGTTATAATATTAGATAGGTATTACGCTCTAGTTGAATGTGATGAATACAAACATTGAAATAGCTTTCAAAACATAATAATTAGAAACTACCGGTCATACATTGTGCATATTAGGTTTGCAATGAATAATAAAAAGACACTTTGGAACAATAGTAACGGCCGGCGGCCTAACAAATCATCGAATCACGTCGCGCCAAAACGCTTTTTGTTTATTTAGTTTCTGATCAGTGGGAGTTTTGTTATAAATTTATAAAGCATTCTAATTTATTTCTTTATTATGCTGGAAATAAAGATTTTCTATGCTTAAGTGATATTACTGATTGCATGAAAGGAGCCTCCAAGGATTACCAGATGAGAAAACTAAAATATCTGGGCAAAATTCATAAAAGGCGGGATTTTAGGATTATGGTCGGGACAAATAAATTGTACATACAACACAAATGATATAATGTTTTTTTTTTATTTTTATTATTGAAGTCGTTTTAGTTGCATTTTTTTTTTAATATTTTCATTTGAGATGTCCTTGTCTTTTGAAAGGTGTTCAAATATTATTTAAAGCAGCAATAATCGGTATGTAGAGCATCCTTTTCAATCGACGTTCTTAATATTTCATTTTAAATATTAAGCACGTTGGCCAACAGGGAGAGTTCATCCCATGTAAATAAATTTCACCTTTAAGAGACAACAAAGCAACCTTCTTATGGAAAAAGTTCTCAAAAAAAAATCATAACGCATTCTGCTCCGCACCGAGCACGTTCCGTTCAATCAATCCGGGCGAGTGAAGTGATTTTTAACGCACGGTAATTTTAAATTTCTGTTAACAAGAAGCTGTTTGTCGGGACATTTTGTATTTTGTCGGGTCTCGGGACATCCTATGAAATCTCGGGACAATCCAGACGAATCTCGCCCTCTGGGAACCCTAGAGCCTCCCCAAGCGGCTTTAATCTAATCGTACTGCAATTCCAAACGCCCGGTGCATCCTGGACAACTAGCAATCGGTAACGCAGTCTAGCTGACTAATCCTGTCACCACGATGGTACAGACGCCTGCAGGTCAAGCTACCCGAAACTATCAAATTCCCAATCAACCTTGAACCTAATGCGTTAGCGATAAAGTGGAAAATCTATTAAAGAAATTGGACAGATTGTAGTAGCTTGATGTGCTGGCGTCTGTACATCCATCGGCTCTCCTCGACCAACGGCCCTTTCAATATAAGAAACAGATGTACCGGCGAAACGAAAAGAAGAAGATTGCTGACTTATGATAACTTGTTGCAGATGGCTCATTCAGTTTGGCGTGGGATCTAGGGATGATATCGTGTGCTCAAAGGATGGCACGAGACGTCAGGGTGAACCTTCTGCAGAGGAGAATCTGTCATGTGTCGTCGTCTTCGTATTGGTAAATAATAATAATTATTATGTATTCCTCAAAGAGCTAGACAGAAATGTAAACACTAACTTTGTCAGATATATTTTAATCCCATGTAATAGGGGACGAGCCTATTACCATTAACCAGGCCCAAATCCTGACTTCTGGCTACTGCTAAACATTTCCTGATATAAAAACAATTAAGAAAAAAAATGGATTACTATTTATTTTTGTTTTCAGGTGTATTACTTCATGATGGCAGCTTGCGTGTGGTTCGTTATATTCACGTATGCGTGGCATATGAGCTTCCGGGCTTTAGGTAGGTTACTCGTTTTCACAGAAATATGTTGCTTTCGTTAAGGGCGCATCGAGCGTTTGCCTTTGTGTCTGCCTTTTGCACTTTGCCAATGTTTTTCGTTGTCATTTTCATCATATTGCTCTTAAATAAAGTTTAAAAAAAACGATTGTGTACAAAAGCTCCACAATCTATGAACTTTATTTTAGTAAATGCATCATAATAACAAATTACTTAGGGAAACAGTTTGCGAATTTATTCTATCGAGCCATCTTTATCACATTTGTAGTTGGAATGTATAGGAGAACATGTTTTCAAGTACAATGTTAAGTTCTTGGGATAAATTCATCCCAACTATTCCGTAGTTGGGATGAATTTGAACCCTTCATTGTGCGTGGTCCGACACGCACTTGACCGGTTTTTTTTATATTTGTTTATATAAAATTGTTGTATTGACAATTAATTAAGATTTATCTACATTAATTTACACTAATTCTGCCTGTGTATTTGTGAAAACCGTAAGTTAAGGCGGTACTAACAGTACAGCTCTCCTTCTAATAATTTCTATGCTGAAATAAATAATTTATCATTCTGGTGTTTTTTCTTCTTAAACTCATCAACTACCATAAATTAAAAACTTGATTGGAGTTGCAACAATTCAATTAATTAGTTCCTTTTCACTGTTTCTAAAATATTTTCTTATCCTACAGGAAAAATCCAAGATCGCATAGACAAGAAAGCAGCATACTTCCACTTGGTCGCGTGGTCGTTGCCCCTCATCCTCACTATAGCGACGATGGCGTTCGGCGAGGTGGACGGCAGCAGTGTGACCGGCATCTGCTTCGTGGGCTACGTCAACCACCCGATGAGGGCTGCGTTGTTACTGGCGCCGCTATCTGTTGTACTGGCGTTAGGCGGGTACTTTCTACTTAGAGGTTGGTGTGACTCTTACTAACTTATAACCAACATTCTCCATTGAAAATAGTATTATTATTGATCCCTTTTAGTAAGCCTATAAGTATCCAAGTTTGTTGGGGCTAGTATTCTGTCAAAAGACGCCAAAAGCGTGGTATAATAACCCAACTATTCCCAGTTTCTTAGTTTTTCGAAGTCATAATGTTGTCTAATCCTGATCATGTATGTTCCGTTGTTTTTATTATGTTGGGCAACAAATTACTACAGTAAGCTGGAATTACCGCAATGATAATAGCGTGAATAAAAACTTCTTGGTCGCCCATATTATTCAACATTTACTCGAAACGAGCCACGAAAATGAAAAATCAGTTTATACAAGTTGATCTTTTACTAAAAAGTTTCCAATTAAACGCCTATTTTTCCGTTAGGTGTGTTTTCCTTAATCGCGGTGCGCGTCTCTAGTAAGGACGTGATATCTCCACGCGCCGCCAACAAGATCCGTCAGACCATAACACGATGTTCGCTCACCGCCGCGCTGGTCGCCGTATTCATATGCGTCACTTTCGCCTGCCATATCTACGAGTTTAGAAACGCTGAGCTTTGGAAGGAATCGTTTAAGAAGAATATTATGTAAGTTCCAAAATACATAACATATTCCTTCCACTACGAATTTCTAAAGAATTGGTGCGCTCGACAACAAAAAGTTATCTCTTTCTGATATGATAGCACTATGATAAAGGACACAGTAAGGCCGAGATTAGTAAAGGTTACTTAGCAGTTACTCTAGCTCCAGGAAGTATTTCCGTCACTGTCGCACGACTTTTGAAACGACAATTGCACACACGTAACGTTTATCAATCTCGTTCTTAGTTTGATTTCGTATCAAAACCACTTTTGTTAAGTCCTACGTCTGTAGTATTCGCTGTTTCTCAACAGCTGCCGCCTGGAAGCTTTAAAAGCGACGGACAAGGAGTGTTCGACAGGCGTCCGTCCGTCAGTGTCCGTGCTACAGCTGCGCTTGTTGTGTTGCTTCGCAGCCGGCGCGCTCATGGCGTCGTGGACCTGGACGCCCGCGGCCGCCGCCGGCTGGAGGCGCTACTTGGCAAGGTGTGGTACAAATATATAGGAATCACATTTTTTACCAGAAGGAACTAAATAGTACACACATAGATTACGCCTATATTCCCTGAGTGAGAGTAAGTAGAGGTGTTTCATACGCCCTTATTTCGCCAGTAAAGTTTAAGTACCATTTAATAGAAGGGAAACCTCTTACCATCAACCGGGCACAAATCTGGATTCCTGGCTGAAATAACAGCATGTAACCTAGAAACGAAATAGGAGCTAAAACATATTACCTCTTTTTAATTCATTACTGTCCACAAATTGTGTACTCTTAACTTTTCTAAACCAGGGCACTGGCGCCGATTCCTTTGTTCACAAACGTAAACTTAAGTTCAGTGCATCTTTTTCTTTCTATTTCATTATGAAAACGACAAATATAGAATATTAGTTTTGTCCTGTCAAATTAAAATACTCCATAGACAAGTTTAGACGTGATTAAAAAATTGTCTACTAAACATACGTCAATTTACGTCAGGCATTGACTAATCTGACAGGACTGAACTAATATGTATCTTCTGTCCTTTGTTTAATGAAAGAAAAAGATGCACTGAACTTAAGTTTAGTTTGTGAACAAGGGAATCGGCGCCACTGACTACCAATTTATAGTTTGTTGTTTGGACTAAAAATCTGTCTAAATCACGGAACATAAAAACAAGGGAAGTGCTATGCAACAAAATTACTATAGGAACCGCTGTCGCCAAACTCGCACAAATAAACCGATAATCATATAATGCACAACAAACAATTCGTCTGATTTGTCGTTTTAATTTTAGTCAAAACTAGCGTGTCACAGAACCTACATGGAAATAAACATTTAGAGATGGCAGTATTCTGTGATCGCAATTATGAGTCTAATTGCGTTAGCCATACGGTTGACATTCGCGTCATAGGTCGATATCTATTGCTACTCGACCAAGGCCACACCAATGTAGTAACACATTAAATTTTGAATTACATTATCGACATCGATTTCTTGTTTAATTCGAAAAAAAAAGTCTTGTTGGGAGTTAAGCAAAACTGTAGGAAGAATGACGTAGTATTATTTTAAAACAAGGTGACAAAAAAATTACACCTCCGTGCCCACAGCACTGAAGGTGTCATTTAACCGACTTCAAAAAATGAGTTTCTCTATTCAACCCGTATGTATGCATGTCCACGATTTTTTCAAAAACTGATGAATCAATTTTGATGATTCTTTCACTAACATGATCTACATACTTTCAGGAATGTCTTCGTATATAATACATTAGGTAATTATTCTTATGTACGAAGTTATATGCATAAATGTACTGTATTTCTGGCATTTCTAAGCGGATTTTGATGATTTTTATTTTCGTTCGTTTTGAGCATATGGTATTTTGTATATTCAACTAAAAATAGAAAAATAAATTTACTATAAAAAAAGTAAAAAACCGACTTCTAAAACCGAATAAAATAACTTTTATAAAAAAAAAATAACACATTATCTGCTTAATTATTAGCGTAATATATGCAAACGCTACTTTATGCTACACTAATAATATGTGGCAAACGCTCGGGCGCATGCGAAAAATATCTCGAGTGTAAACAACCTTACCGACCCTTATTTTACGATGTTTTCGAAACAATAGAGATGCAAAACGAACGCACAGGTGCGGCAAGCCGCACTCGAAGAAAGTTATGTAAATTGTATGGACGCGCATACGCGCCGCAAGCACATGCTGAACGTCCAAAAACGCGCATGCGCGTCTGCCGCACCTAATGAATTAACAGCTTTTGAAGTCGGTATCTTCAGTTCTTCAATGCACTAATAACTTGTAAAAAGTATTCGAAAAATGTATGCTCAACAGACTAGTCAACTTTTGTAGCAAATATAACATTATAGCAAATGAACAGTTTGGATTTCAAAAGCACAAGTCGACAACGCAGGGAATATTTTGCCTTGTGAGCAATATCCTGAGTAATCTAAATGAAAATCACGTAACAACAGGACTTTTTCGACCTGTCACAAGCTTTCGACTTTGTTGCACAAGACGTATTATTAAAAAAGCTAGAACGCATTGGAATAAGAGGACTAGCACTGCAGTGGATTTCGTCGTATTTAAGTGATCGGAAACAATACGTTGTCATAGAAAAAATACATGAATACTTACATACTTCCTATTTTTCTGGCTCCAGGGAAAATGAACGCGGCGTCCGTCAAGGGAGTGTCTTAGGACCCATTTTATTTTTATTGTATATAAATGACATACCACTGGTGACTAATCATAAATGTATATTATTTGCAGATGACATTTCGGTTATCGTGACATCTGATAAGAAATATAAATCGGTATCTGATCAGCAAATGGATATAAATAATACTATTAACAATATCTCAGGATGGCTACAGACAAATAAATTAAAAATCAACTTAGACAAATCTAATTTTATACAATTTAATAAATTTAAACATGCTAAATACAATTTTAAACTTAATATTGATAGACTGACAGAAGTTATACAAACCAAATTCTTGGGTGTATTCATAGATAAAGACTTAAATTGGAAAGTTCATTTGGATAATTTGTGCAATAGGATCAATAAATTTGCTTATGCTCTCAGACAAGTGAAGAACGTGACAAATATAAAAACGGCTATTACTACATACCACGCATATATAGAATCCATTTTACGTTACGGGCTTATTATGACATGGCGTGACAGGCCAGCTGGCGTGATTGGTTAAGATACCACCTATCATGTCGCAGTTCGTGGGTTCGATTCCCATCCAGGACAAACATTTGTGTGCATGAACATGTCTGTTTGTCCCGAGTCTGGGTGTAATTATCTATATAAGTATGTATTTACAAAAAAAAGTAGTGTATGTAGTTTATCAGTTATCTGGTTTCCATAGTACAAGCTCTGCTTAATTTGGGATCAGATGACCGTGTGTGAAATGTCCCGGGATATTATTATTATTATATGGGGGAATAGTACAAGGGGAACAGTTTATTGCACAAAAAAAAATGTATCAGGGCCATTTGCGGACTAAAACCAGATGAGTCCTGCGAACCATTTTTTAAAAAGCTAGGTTTTTTACCACTTCTCGCACTTTACATATACGAAATCTGTTTTGTGTACAGTAACAAGGGATTGTTCAAAAAAGCGTATGCAGTAATTTCTCGGTCAACAAGGGACCCGCACAGACTTGTATTACAGGATAATCCTAAGTCAACCAAGTACGCTAAAAGCTGCCTTGTGATGTGAGTACGTATATACAATAAAATACCAAAAGTATTAAAATTATTAAATAATACTAACTCATTTAAAAACAAACTGTATAAATGGCTGAATAGACACAACTTTTATGACATTAAACAGTTCTTTAACTTGAAAATATGAAACGTGTATGTATAGGTATTAATGAAAATGTGATATATTATTATGATTTGAATGACTATTATTGTATTATAAGTTTTTAAACTGACATGGTCACTGACATTATCATTAGAACTTAAAACGGGATATTTACCATGTATATTAATTGATTTGAGTTTCCGATATTTCGGCACTGTTACAAGTTCCATGATCACGGATAAACTGAAGTTATTGCGGGTGGATGTTTACGAGCAGACAAAACGGTCTACCCTCTTTCTTGTTCGTTTAGTGCGATTGACACCGCTACCTTTGTTGTACCTACTTTTTGTCCTTTCTTTGGTATTGTTCGTCGAATCGTTGAGCTCCTTAAGTTCTGGGTTGAGCTGCGCGGTTACTGACAAATGCGTGCACTGACTGGACAGGTCCTCTCAATCTGTGTGGTTCTTTCCTCAAAAGACCATTTCAGACACCAATCTACATGGTCTTCACATGAAGTGACCAAGATTATGTCTGGACTTTATAAGAGACTGTGACCTCTGAGTTTGTTTCGGCCTTTCTTCTCAGAGTAGTCAGATAGGAAACGCCAACCTCATCTAGTTTAAAAAAAAACATGATTGACTTGTAAAAGTGTTTGTACAAACCTACTTACAGAAATAAAAATCATTTATCATTTATCATTTACCATTGTCACTTGTTACACTCACAACTCGATTCTGTTCTCGACACACAAAACTCACTGTGTCCGCTCGCGAACTTTTTTCGGTACTCTTGCGGTCTTTACACAATTGGACCACTGGATTCCAGGCTCTCGACAATTGAAACCCATCCTCACGGTTGAAGTTCTTATATTTAGTAATCTCGATCGCTTCTCTCACCAGTCTAGGTATGTAGTGACTTTCTGTCGAGATGACCTGAGGGTTATGTAACTCAATCCAGTGGTTCGATCCGGATTCTATAAGATGTTGAGCTATGGCCGATTTCTGTGTATCGTTGTTTCTCACCGCCCTTATATGTTCCGATATTCTACACGCCACAGTACGCTTTGTCTGGTCAATATACGACCTTCCACAGCTGCAGTCTACCTTATAAACACCGGGTTTTTCCAGGGGGAAGTTGTCTTTCGGCGAACGCAGCATCTGACATACTTTCTTGAACGGAGTGAAAACAGTTTTTACGGCATATTTCCGAAGAATATTTGCAACCTTGTCTGTCACTCCCTTCACATACGGCAAAAATGCCGGTTGCCTCTCAACCTCGCACTTCCGATGTTTGGAAATAGGTTTTAGTCTACGCTGTGCGATCTTCCTTATATATCCATTCCTCCGTAGGACATTCTGAACGTGTGTTAACTCAAAATGTTCCTCGTCGCATAAGTCATATGCGCGATTGGTGAGCGAAGTCACTACAGAGTTCAGCTGTCTGGGATGGTGGTGCGAGTCGGCATGTAGATATCGATCCGTGTGAGTTGATTTCCGGTAGACTGAGTGGCCTAGAGAGCCGTCAGCACGAACTAGAATGTTCACGTCCAAGAATGGTATGGTCCTCTCATTCTCCATCTCGTAGGTAAAATTAATTTTTCTATGTATACTGTTTAGATGTGCCAAGCATACCTTTACCTCTTGTTCATCTCCTTCAATAATCCCAAACACGTCATCAACATACCTCCTCCACAGTTTTATTGATGTAGATGCAGTGGAAATAGCCAACTCTTCAAAATGCTCCATCCAAATGTTGGCTACTACAGGAGCCACAGGACTGCCCATTGCACAGTATTTTATTTTATCTCAAAATGACCACCTCCCTGATTATTAGTGAATCAGATAGAGCTTTTTATTCTAATTGCGAGAGTAAAACTCCCACGAATCCATCTTAACTAGTTTAGGAGATATCCGGGGGTAAAACTTTTTACCCATATTTTGAAAAAATAATTAAAAAAATATTAAAAAAATTATTTCATCTAAACTTTTACAGTTGCTTTATTTTTTTAGCTACATTTTAAAAGGTCTTGTTTTTATCTATTTTACGAGTCCTTTATGGCTGCTCTAGACCTCGTAGGAACCGAGAAATCAGCGATTTTGTGATTTTCGTTTTTATTTTTTTTTGCCCATGTTCCTCAGTATTAGAATCTGCAATTTACTTTAAAAAAGAGGTAATAAGGTAGACTACCAACACAAAAAAAAACAACAATTAATTCCGTGGAATCTCGGAAATACTAAGATTTACCCGAACTTATCCGAACCCGGGGTAATTACCCGCATATTTTTTTAAGACGTATTTTTTATATTTTTTACTTTATAAATATAGTAGAATTCTTTTGGCTTGTGTTTTGAAAATAATTGTGCTTAAACATCATCTGCGTTAAATAAACTATCTTCGTTGTAAAGAAGTGTTGTAAACTCATTTTCTTCACTCTCGGTACATGCAGTTTCTTCTTCGACATCACTGTTATCTTCATTTAAACATTCAGAATTGTCCGGTTGTAACATTTCTATAACAGCTTCTGGCAGTGGCATTCTCCTTCGGTTACTTAGGCGTTGTTTTAGCCGTATCGCTGATATGACAGGGTCGGATGACTCAAGCGCCCTGTGGAATAAGTCCACCATAGTATGAACCCTAGAATCTTTCCGGCTGTGATGTTCCCTATCCTGACGCCAAAATTTATTCCTCGACTCTCCAGCCTGTTCAGAGAGTAGTCCTATGGGTAGCGCTGAATTCTCTATATTTTTTTCTCCGTGAATTAAGATTTTATGTATAGTAGTAGTCATAGGGTGCCAGTTGTATTTCTCTACATACTTATTAGCCACATTTTTACAAAATGTACCGAATTTTTTTGCGTCTATTGGTAATCCCGAATTGATGGCTATTAAAATTACATTTAGGTCATCGACGAGCCATTTTTCAATGCCAAGTATATTAGCAAACGTTTGGCGGCTTTGTTCAGTTTTGAATACTCGCCGAGCCGTATTGCCGTCATTTGAGGTGCCTGAATTAGGTTTAACAACGTCTACCAATAGACTCATACTTTCCTTAATTTGGTTTTGGATTTCTTTTTTTCTTTCTGCAGTAATTTGTCCCAGATCAGAATTTTTCTTTACTCGCCACTGTCTGACTCTTGGGTCATTTTTATATCCCAAGTGCAGCAAGAATTCCAGGCATCTTATATACGCATGTAAAGGACTCATGCCGTTTTTCAGTGCCGCTTCCTCTGTAATTGGTATTGAAAAAGCAAGGTCTAGGTTATTGAAATTCGTGGAGGTCAGTTTGCAAATAGCACATCTTAATTGGGAAGACGTGTTGTTTATTATATTAAAAACTTTTCCATCAATTAAGCTCAGCGTTAAATTACAGTTTGTGAAGACAATAAATCCTTTTGATGTAAGTGTTGTAATAGGAGTCAAAAGCCTTATTTGTTCCTCTATATATTCTTTTTCAGACAGTATTCTTTCTTGCGTCTCTTTTCTATACTGGATGTGAAGAGACCTACAAGAACGAAATGACTGTGGGGCTGGATTTAACCATATTAAACTGTTTTTGCCTCCGCATTCTTGAATTTTCAATGGTACCAAAGTTGTAGCAATTATTGACTTTTCGTCAAAATCGGGGTCACCAGAATGTTCTCTAAATTCCTGTCTGTATACAGATTGCCCAGTACTTCCATCAAATCCCCAAGAAACATAAAAAGTACAAGCCAATTGGCTGATATTCTCTTTTTCCATGTAATGATTTACAGATTCATCATTTAAATCTAAGATACGCTGGAGTGTGTGGGCCAGTAAACCCTGCAGGGTAACAGAAGCTTCGATTTCTGAAACAGATATTTCTTCTGAAGGGTAGCATGATTGTCTGGCTTGCGCTACTTGATGATAAGGTGGATATAGATTAAATCCTCTTTTCTTGGAGTCTTGCTGTAAAAATTTATAAGTTTCGACGCTTAATCTTCTGTCAATCATTATTCCAAGAGTTTCTTCTGGAGTATAAGGATGAGTTTCTTGATTTATCATAGTTAGTATTTTAGTTGGTTTGTCCGGAGTTTCAATACACTTATTAATAATTATCTCCAATCACGTGCACTTTTTTTACTTAATTTTTCGTCTCCAACAGTAATTGTTTTAGTAAACGTTTTTGTCAATTTTTCAGGTGGTTCATCTTCCAGTTTCGCTTTAAGTCTTTTTATGGCTCTTTGTTTTTGACGTGGATTAAGTTCCTCGAATCTTTTTTTGCTGCTATCTTCTGTATAGGGACTGAGAGTAGTAGTAAATGATGTATCTACATGTTGTTCCTCAAGGTCATTAGCACTCACTGTAGGTGTTATATGCTGTTCTTCCTCAATGTGCAACGCACTCTGCGTAAAATTTTGAGGAAAAACATCAACACGTGAGCGAACAAAGTCTTGAGGAATATCATCTATAAATGATTTGTTCAACCAGTCTTTGTTCTTTTTCACGAAATGGGAATAGTTGCTTTTACAAGTCTTGAATTTTTTTTTTTGCTTTACAAATAAATAATCCTATAGCCATAGCAAATTTTTCCTCTTGAGCATTGGAAAGCGGAGAATTCAAATGTTTTGCAAGAGTTAATGACATCAAACATACCCTCTCGGGTTTACTTAGATCCGTTGGCCTACCCAATCGTCCATTTATTTTTTTACTCTCTTCAATAAAAATATTAAAAGCCTGTAATCTGGTTTTAATATTTTTATTGAAGAGAGTAAAAAAATAAATGGACGATTGCGTAGGCCAACGGATCTAAGTAAACCCGAGAGGGTATGTTTGATGTCATTAACTCTTGCAAAACATTTGAATTCTCCGCTTTCCAATGCTCAAGAGGAAAAATTTGCTATGGCTATAGGATTATTTATTTGTAAAGCAGAAAAAAAATTCAAGACTTGTAAAAGCAACTATTCCCATTTCGTGAAAAAGAACAAAGACTGGTTGAACAAATCATTTATAGATGATATTCCTCAAGACTTAGTTCGCTCACGTGTTGATGTTTTTACTCAAAATTTTACGCAGAGTGCGTTGCACATTGAGGAAGAACAGCATATAACACCTACAGTGAGTGCTAATGACCTTGAGGAACAACATGTAGATACATCATTTACTACTACTCTCAGTCCCTATACAGAAGATAGCAGCAAAAAAAGATTCGAGGAACTTAATCCACGTCAAAAACAAAGAGCCATAAAAAGACTTAAAGCGAAACTGGAAGATGAACCACCTGAAAAATTGACAAAAACGTTTACTAAAACAATTACTGTTGGAGACGAAAAATTAAGTAAAAAAAGTGCACGTGATTTGGAGATAATTATTAATAAGTGTATTGAAACTCCGGACAAACCAACTAAAATACTAACTATGATAAATCAAGAAACTCATCCTTATACTCCAGAAGAAACTCTTGGAATAATGATTGACAGAAGATTAAGCGTCGAAACTTATAAATTTTTACAGCAAGACTCCAAGAAAAGAGGATTTAATCTATATCCACCTTATCATCAAGTAGCGCAAGCCAGACAATCATGCTACCCTTCAGAAGAAATATCTGTTTCAGAAATCGAAGCTTCTGTTACCCTGCAGGGTTTACTGGCCCACACACTCCAGCGTATCTTAGATTTAAATGATGAATCTGTAAATCATTACATGGAAAAAGAGAATATCAGCCAATTGGCTTGTACTTTTTATGTTTCTTGGGGATTTGATGGAAGTACTGGGCAATCTGTATACAGACAGGAATTTAGAGAACATTCTGGTGACCCCGATTTTGACGAAAAGTCAATAATTGCTACAACTTTGGTACCATTGAAAATTCAAGAATGCGGAGGCAAAAACAGTTTAATATGGTTAAATCCAGCCCCACAGTCATTTCGTTCTTGTAGGCCTCTTCACATCCAGTATAGAAAAGAGACGCAAGAAAGAATACTGTCTGAAAAAGAATATATAGAGGAACAAATAAGGCTTTTGACTCCTATTACAACACTTACATCAAAAGGATTTATTGTCTTCACAAACTGTAATTTAACGCTGAGCTTAATTGATGGAAAAGTTTTTAATATAATAAACAACACGTCTTCCCAATTAAGATGTGCTATTTGCAAACTGACCTCCACGAATTTCAATAACCTAGACCTTGCTTTTTCAATACCAATTACAGAGGAAGCGGCACTGAAAAACGGCATGAGTCCTTTACATGCGTATATAAGATGCCTGGAATTCTTGCTGCACTTGGGATATAAAAATGACCCAAGAGTCAGACAGTGGCGAGTAAAGAAAAATTCTGATCTGGGACAAATTACTGCAGAAAGAAAAAAAGAAATCCAAAACCAAATTAAGGAAAGTATGAGTCTATTGGTAGACGTTGTTAAACCTAATTCAGGCACCTCAAATGACGGCAATACGGCTCGGCGAGTATTCAAAAGTGAACAAAGCCGCCAAACGTTTGCTAATATACTTGGCATTGAAAAATGGCTCGTCGATGACCTAAATGTAATTTTAATAGCCATCAATTCGGGATTACCAATAGACGCAAAAAAATTCGGTACATTTTGTAAAAATGTGGCTTATAAGTATGTAGAGAAATACAACTGGCACCCTATGACTACTACTATACATAAAATCTTAATTCACGGAGAAAAAATTATAGAGAATTCAGCGCTACCCATAGGACTACTCTCTGAACAGGCTGGAGAGTCGAGGAATAAATTTTGGCGTCAGGATAGGGAACATCACAGCCGGAAAGATTCTAGGGTTCATACTATGGTGGACTTATTCCACAGGGCGCTTGAGTCATCCGACCCTGTCATATCAGCGATACGGCTAAAACAACGCCTAAGTAACCGAAGGAGAATGCCACTGCCAGAAGCTGTTATAGAAATGTTACAACCGGACAATTCTGAATGTTTAAATGAAGATAACAGTGATGTCGAAGAAGAAACTGCATGTACCGAGAGTGAAGAAAATGAGTTTACAACACTTCTTTACAACGAAGATAGTTTATTTAACGCAGATGATGTTTAAGCACAATTATTTTCAAAACACAAGCCAAAAGAATTCTACTATATTTATAAAGTAAAAAATATAAAAAATACGTCTTAAAAAAATTTGCGGGTAATTACCCCGGGTTCGGATAAGTTCGGGTAAATCTTAGTATTTCCGAGATTCCACGGAATTAATTGTTGTTTTTTTTTGTGTTGGTAGTCTACCTTATTACCTCTTTTTTAAACTAAATTGCAGATTCTAATACTGAGGAACATGCGCAAAAAAAAATAAAAACGAAAATCACAAAATCGCTGATTTCTCGGTTCCTACGAGGTCTAGAGCAGCCATAAAGGACTCGTAAAATAGATAAAAACAAGACCTTTTAAAATGTAGCTAAAAAAATAAAGCAACTGTAAAAGTTTAGATGAAATAATTTTTTTAATATTTTTTTAATTATTTTTTCAAAATATGGGTAAAAAGTTTTACCCCCGGATATCTCCTAAACTAGTTAAGATGGATTCGTGGGAACTCCCTACTCTCGCAATTAGAATAAAAAGCTCTATCTGATTCACTAATAATCAGGGAGGTGGTCATTTTGAGATAAAATAAAATACTGTGCATTGCTACACCATCAATCTGTAGGTGTGAACACCTACAAGAAAGTAAACTACAACCCGACAGCACGAACGAATCGCAGTACACAGAAGGTAATAAAAGAGTGTCAACACATACTTTCTGATGAAACAGCTAGGTACTTGCTCCGTCCTAGAAATGTGCAGCCTCCGAAACTTTATGGATTACCAAAAGTACACAAGCAGAATGTTCCGCTACGGCCCATAGTCAGTCAGATTGACTCGCCCACGTACCACCTGGCGAAGCATGTGGCTGGTGTGCTTCAACCATTGGTTGGACAGTCAACATTTTCACTTTAAAAGTAAAATGATTAAATCTAATAACAAAATTAAAACAATGTGGAGTATAATCAATGAACGAACGAACAAGAAAATAGCTAGTGAAAAAAACAACCTATCTCTACAAACAGATAATAATGTAACTTCTGAGCCCAAAGCGGTAGCCAACATCTTCAACAATTTCTTTGCTTCTATCGGGGAGGCTAAGACAAACCCTACCGGCGGCAAACCAAAAGGACCCCCTGTTATGTCCCCTTCAGAGAATACAATTTTCCTCACTCCAATCGACCCTTATGAGGTGAATACATTGTTAAAAACTTTAAAAAATAAAATGAGCCATGGTGTTGACGAACTTCCACCTACTCTATTGAGACAGTGTGCGGATGAATTGACCCTACCATTTTTTAAATTACTAAACCAATCATTTGAAGAAGGAGCTTTTCCCAATCTCTTGAAAAAGGCCCTCATAAAACCGATCCATAAGAAAAACTCAAAAATTGACCCGAATAATTACCGTCCCATTGCCCTTTTACCGACAGCTTCGAAAATATTTGAAAAAGCGATGTGCAACCGAGTTTATGCGTTCTGCGAAAAATACCACATATTCAATGATTGCCAAAATGGCTTCCGGAAAAATCGATCTACAACCATAGCTATATATAAATACATTCAGAGAACCCTTGATATCATTAATAATAAACAGTATGCTATAGGACTGCTTTTAGATATGACAAAAGCTTACGATAAAGTACAATTTGAAATACTTTTAAATAAATTATACAACATAGGACTCCGCGGCAATTGCCATGACTGGTTCGTATCTTATTTAAAAAACAGGGAACAATTAGTAGAAATCGAGCATTACAACCACAACAACAATCAAATAGAATTGGTTAGATCAGATAGCAGACCTATCACTGCTTCAATCCCACAAGGAAGTGTAATAGGCTGTTTCCTATTCCTTGTCTACATCAACGACCTCCCTAACAACATAAATGAGCCCTGTGTCCTATTTGCGGATGACATATCAATAATAACTTAATGCGAAAATAATACCAATATAAACGAAAAATTAAATTCTATACTTACCTCCACAATAAACTGGATGACTGAACACAATTTGGAAATCAACTTTAACAAGACTAAATTAATAGCATTTCACCCCCGCCAAAAATCACAAATAAATATCAACTTAGTTTTAACAACTTTAAATTAGAAGTAGTCGACAAATTAACCCTATTAGGCCTAGATATTGATAAACACATAAACTGGAAGGCGCATATTCAAAAATTAAGAGCTAAGCTATCAAAATTTTCATACGCCGTCCGTGAGATTAAGAAAACTACAGACCTTAAAACCGCTCTAGTAACGTATTACGCGTATGCCTATGCATGGCTCAAATATGGTATCATTTTATGGGGCAACAGTACCGAAATCTAGTCAATATTGTAGAACTTACAGAAAAACTAGTCAGAATTCTAGTCATATTGTAGAAACCGAAGTTGTAAGCCTCATTTCAAGAATGAAATCTCACCCTACCCTCTCTCTATAATTTTAGAAATTTGTAAAATTGTACGTAGACATCAAATACAAAAGAGAAATTAAAATTACACTTAGACATAAAAATAGGCTCAACTTACCAACGTCACGAATAAAAATGCACTCAACCAGTGCCTACGTTATGTCTATAAAAATTTACAATAAGCTACCAAAATCCATAAGAGATATAAATAAATGCAATATTTTCAATAATAAATTAAAACTTTTCCTAATAAATAAAAGCTATTATAGTGTAAATGAATATTTAAATGACAAATTATAAATATAATTAACAAAATAAATAATATTACAATTCAAATTCTAACATAATATAATATCAATCCTATATACTAAATAAAAACTATTATAGTGTAAATTAATACTTAAATGACTAATTCCAAATACATAAAATATAATAAATACGTAATTACAACACAAACTCTAATTGAAATATTTAGATAACAAACCTTGTAATAATATCCTACTGTTTTTAAATTGTAATATAATAATAATATATTCTTTAGTAATACTTAAAATAAATAATTTACAACTCATAAAATAATTATACTGAATAACAATACTAATAATCACATTCAAACTAACATAACACCTCTACATGATCAATTTGGCCAGGTTCATTTCAAATGAATATTAAAGTATTCCAAGTATTAGACAGTCATAAAATGTACAACAAATAAATAATTAATTAAAGTAAGTAGAACAATAAATAGAATTAGTAAATAATAATTAATAAAACAATATTGATAAATAATTATCCAAAAATAAGAATAGTTATCAGAAATATAACATGATCAACATAAAATGATATTCAAATAGATACATAAAAAAGGATAAAATCCGTAAATAATTAATGGCCATACTTAGATATTAAATTGCATCCAAACACTCGACGCTCTTCCTCCTCTCTCCTACTTAATCTATGCTGTGCCCGACAGGGTCCATAATTGTGACTAATCAAATTATTCCAACTTGTAATACATTATGGTATGCAATAAAGATATTGAGTATTGAGTAACATCATATGTAAAAGACTCTCGGCATTTCATTGACATCCTGCAGTCCATCAAACTCCAAACAAAGGACGTAATGGTCAGTTTCGATGTCGAGTCCTTGTTTACAAATGTACCAGTGGCGGACTGCATGGAAGTAGTTAAGGTGAAATTGCAAGCAAATAACATCCCTGTAGAATACGTGAAATTACTACATCACTGTTTATCCACCAGTTACTTCATATACCAAGGTCAGTATTACCTACAGATTGATGGTGTAGCAATGGGCAGTCCTGTGGCTCCTGTAGTAGCCAACATTTGGATGGAGCATTTTGAAGAGTTGGCTATTTCCACTGCATCTACATCAATAAAACTGTGGAGGAGGTATGTTGATGACGTGTTTGGGATCATTGAAGGAGATGAACAAGAGGTAAAGGTATGCTTGGCACATCTAAACAGTATACATAGAAAAATTAATTTTACCTACGAGATGGAGAATGAGAGGACCATACCATTCTTGGACGTGAAAATTCTAGTTCGTGCTGACGGCTCTCTAGGCCACTCAGTCTACCGGAAATCAACTCACACGGATCGATATCTACATGCCGACTCGCACCACCATCCCAGACAGCTGAACTCTGTAGTGACTTCGCTCACCAATCGCGCATATGACTTATGCGACGAGGAACATTTTGAGTTAACACACGTGCAGAATGTCCTACGGAGGAATGGATATATAAGGAAGATCGCACAGCGTAGACTAAAACCTATTTCCAAACATCGGAAGTGCGAGGTTGAGAGGCAACCGGCATTTTTGCCGTATGTGAAGGGAGTGACAGACAAGGTTGCAAATATTCTTCGGAAATATGCCGTAAAAACTGTTTTCACTCCGTTCAAGAAAGTATGTCAGATGCTGCGTTCGCCGAAAGACAACTTCCCCCTGGAAAAACCCGGTGTTTATAAGGTAGACTGCAGCTGTGGAAGGTCGTATATTGGCCAGACAAAGCGTACTGTGGCGTGTAGAATATCGGAACATATAAGGGCGGTGAGAAACAACGATACACAGAAATCGGCCATAGCTCAACATCTTATAGAATCCGGATCGAACCACTGGATTGAGTTACATAAACCTCAGGTCATCTCGACAGAAAGTCACTACATACCTAGACTGGTGAGAGAAGCGATCGAGATTACTAAATATAAGAACTTCAACCGTGAGGATGGGTTTCAATTGTCGAGAGCCTGGAATCCAGTGGTCCAATTGTGTAAAGACCGCAAGAGTACCGAAAAAAGTTCGCGAGCGGACACAGTGAGTTTTGTGTGTCGAGAACAGAATCGAGTTGTGAGTGTAACAAGTGACAATGGTAGCGGTGTCAATCGCACTAAACGAACAAGAAAGAGGGTAGACCGTTTTGTCTACTCGTAAACATCCACCCGCAATAACTTCAGTTTATCCGTGATCATGGCACTTGCAAAAGTGCCGAAATATCGGAAACTCAAATCAATTAATATACATGGTAAATATCCCGTTTTAAGTTCTAATGATAATATTATTCTATTACCAATGAATCTGCGACATTTTATAGTTCTTAACCTTTAACTAGTTTATTAATATTTATTTTGCATGCAATTCATACAATATTATGTATTCATACAGCTTTATGCCATGTTTAAGGCAAATAAAGACTTATTACTTAGTTACTCTTGGTACCGACTTCAGAAGCTGTTAAGTTTTTTATGAAAGTCATTTTACTGGATTTAGGTTTTTGAAGTCGGTTTTTACTGTTTTAAAGTAATTATATTTTTCTTGCTTTTGCTTATATGTCGAAAACGGTGTGTCCTATCGAAAAAATAATGAAAATTTTGCCCCCTTTGAAGCTCCTAACTCCCTAAAACTACATGTTGGTAATAATCTATAGTAAAAATTTTGAAATTTTTCATATTATCCATACAAAAAGTGAAAAGTTCCGTATAAAACATGTTGAGAATCGCATCTTCTCTGGCGCTACGGGCTCGCCTTTGCAGCCTCGGCCGCTACGGCTCACATGGTGCTTGCACCTTATAAGGGTACGTTTCCACTGACGCGGAGCTGGGCGGAGTGGCGAGGATCGGACCGTAAATTGACCAATCACAGTGCTGAAATCTCCTTTCCGCGTCAGTGGAAACAGTGTAAGTGGAGCGGAATGGACTTTCAAATAAAATATAATATGACGAGGCCCCGAGCAGGCCGTTCCGACCAATCACAACGCTCGAAATCTCCATTCCGCTCCGCTTCAGTGGAAACACATGCCGCTTTTCACTGCTCTTCAAAGCTCCGTGTCGGTGGAAACGCACCCTTAGTGGAGCTGAGCGGACTTTCAAATAAAATATATGAACACTTGGGCCCCGAGCCGAGCTGAAGAGGGTGGTCCGACCAATCACAGGGCTCGAAATCTCCACTCCGCTTCAGTGGAAACACTTGCCACTTTGCACTGCTCTTCTCCATTCCGTGTCAGTGGAAACGCACCCTTACAGTAGGCGCAAGCTGCCCTTCCTGCGCGCCTCCGTCTTTAAAAAACACTCTCGGGGTAGGGCAAACAAGTACCACGTGAACCAAACAAAAAGTACCACGTGGAGTCGCTATTGTCAAACTCGATTTTAATTATGTCAAAATTGTTTTTATATTTAGAGATTTTTTTTTTGCAGATTAGCTGTTAAGATTCTCATAGCCAAAAGTAAGAAATTTTAGTGATAGTTTAGTTCGGTGAACAAGATAATCGGCGACACCATTGTGCATTGATGTTATTTATTTATTAAATATTAAATTACATATTTACTTTTATCAATATCTATCGATAAAATCAACATCCGACCCGTCTACATTACTAATTGAGTTGCAAAGTGAATACAATCAATCCAAAATAAACTTTATTGAAATTGTATTGGGTTGGCTAATAAGTGATGAGCGACATACAACTATTTTATTTGTATTTATTAATTAAATGAATAATTGTTAATCATTAATAATGTATTCACCGTCGTTTTCTACTACCATTCGCCATCGATCTGGCAAAGAGTGAATGGCGTCCACATAGAATTTCGTTGGTTTTTAATTGAAGAAGTCATCTATGTATTGTTTTAAGTGCGATTCATCGTCAAAGGTTTTTTTACCGTAAATTATTACTAAGTGATCGGAACAAGCTGAAATTAGTTGGTGCTAAGTCCGGCGAATGTGCAGGGTGGGGTATTATTTCCCAATTAAGCTCCAATAGTTTTAGCCTGGTACTCTTAGCAATATGCGGGTGGGCATTGTCGTGCAGGAAAAATATTTTGTCGTGTTGTGGACGTTTGCGATGGATGTCAAGCTTCAGTTTTTCGAGTTGATCACAATATACTGTTGCTGTAATCGTAGTATTAGTAGGAAGGAATTCCCAGCTTATTAGTCCCTGTATATCCCACCAGACAGAAAGCATTAGGTACCTTGCGAGGATGAAGATCACCTTTTGACGTTGGTTTTCCCTGTTCTTTACATCCCAGCCACTGGCGCTTGCGTGTGTGATTAACATAGAGAAACCACTTTTCATCTCCAGTGACGAGATGATCTAACCAATTAAATGTGCGGCGGAAAGATAAAAGTTGTACACAAATCTCAGGTCGGTAGGTCAGCTGATCTTTACTTAATTGATGGGGTACCCAAACACTATATTTTAAGTCTTTCCCAAACCATGTAAATGATTTTCTATGGTGCCATGAGAGCACTCGAGCTGAACAGTCAAATCGCGTGTAGTTCTTCGAGGATCTTCTTTGATTAATAGTTTTAATTTATCGATATCTATTTCCACGGGGCGCCCAGACCTTGGTTGATCGGTTAAGGTAAAATCGTTATTGCGGAACCGTTGGAACCAGCGGTTTGCTGTTGCTTCGGAGACTGCATCGTGAGCTATCCTTTGACATATACGAGGGCTGCACTAAAAGTATCGGGAATGGAATATTTCCATTGTTCCTGTCATATTAAAATCTTTTTAATTGAAAACTCCTTGGTTTTAAAAATCGAATACCATTTATTTATTTTAAAAAAGATTCTCGGTCTTGTCACAAGGTCAAACTTGTTTAGTCGTTGAGAAAATGGAATTGACTCGAGAAAATTCAAGAGCGATGATTTATTATGACTTTCGAAGTGGTTTAACACAAAAACAGTGTGTTGACCGGATGATTTCTGCATTTGGTGATGAAGCCCCATCCAAAACCACAATTTACCGCTGGTTTGCTGAATTTCAACGTGGACGTGTCAAGCTCAGTGATGATCCCCGTCAAGGTCGTCCAAAAACTGCAGTCACCCAAGAAAACCTTGATGCTGTGCGTAAGCTGATTGAGGAAGATCGACATGTGACATACCGCGAAATTCAGGCAACTTTAGACATTGGCATGAGTCAAATGCAAATAATCTTGCATGAACAATTAGGTGTAAAAAAGTTGTTTTCCCGATGGATACCGCATTCGCTCTATGAAGAGCAAAAAGCGGCTCGCGTTACTTGGTGCGTCAGAACTCTCGAAAGATTCCACGCAGGATCCTCAAATGCTGTATACAACATCGTATCAGGTGACGAATCCTGGATATACGTACGAACCCGAAACAAAAAACCAGTCACGAGTTTGGGTGTTCGAAAATGAGTTAAAGCCAACAAAAATTTAGTTCGTTCACGGAGTGTTGCAAAAAAAATGGTGGCCACGTTTGTCTCCAAAACCGGCCATGTTGCGACTATTCCTCTTGAGGGACAAAGAACGGTTAATGCAGAATGGTATGCTAGCATTTGTTTGCCACAGGTCGTTTCTGAACTCCGTAAAGAGAACTGCAACCGCCGCATCATCCTCCATCACGACAATGCGAGTTCTCACACCGCGCACAGAACAAAAGAGTTTTTAGATCAAGAAAACATAGAATTATTAGACCATCCGCCGTACAGTCCCGACCTAAGCCCTAATGATTTCTATACTTTCCCTAAAATAAAGAATAAATTGCGTGGTCAGAGATTTTCATCACCCGAAGAAGCTGTGGACGCCTACAAAACGGCCATTTTGGAGACCCCAACTTCCGAATGGAATGGTTGCTTCAATGATTGGTTCCATCGTATGGAAAAATGTGTCAAATGTCGCGGAGAATACTTCGAAAAGCAATAAATACATTTTTAAATAGTAATGTTGTGTCACTTCCTTGACTCCCGAAATTTTCAGTGCCGCCCTCGTATTACGTGTAGCTTCTGCAGCAGAATGCCCAGATTGAAACTCATACAATAAAGAATGTCGTACGTAGGTTTTAATATCATTATTTCTTTGTGAACTTTAACGCACTAACAGCCAAACTATCAATAACGCGCATGAGCGCGACTCGCTCTTTATATACCCTCTGCTACAGAACGTTCTCGAACCTTTCCGAAAATTCTAGAAATTATAAACTAAAACACTCATTACTTATTAGCCAACCTGATATAAGGTTGATTTTAACTAGACGTTCTATTAAATTATTCGTAAATTGAAATTAACTAAGATTTTATTAGAAAACAAATAAAATCGTACTTACCGATGGTACGAAACACCTTCATTTTTAGATATTTTCTCCTACTATCATTTAAGCACTCCAAAATGGAACAATACGACATAACTACGGAAAAGTAGTTTGTCGCGAGACTGCAACTCGACGCGATGTTAGAACTCGATTGAGGCCAATTTTAAGATCTATGGGATCGAGTAAGCGTAATAGCGCTTATTTGTTACACGCGTGCCACGCCCTCTTTGCACTTCCACTGTTTTTATGTTCCGTGGCGTACATAATAAAGGAGCATGGGTAGTACCTTCCACCCTTACCAAATCATCGCAAAATAACCCTTACTTTTCCATTCAGGAAATGCGGTTGTTCCGTGGAAGCGGAGGTGACGCGTCGCGCACGCAAGCACGAGCTCATCGCGCGCGCCTACCGACGCCGCGGGGAGTTCGCCGCTAGGGGGCGCCTGTCTATCTCTCTGGGGGGCTCGAGACAGGACCCTGTAGGGCTCTGCATCGACCCCACCTCGCCTGCTGACTACCCGGACGATGCTAAACATGAGAGGTATGACTAGACTCTAATATGTCCAAAATATACACTCTTTTGCAAAAAAAAGCGGGCACCTAAGGAAAACGTTCTAAGGTAGAGAAATTTTCGTATACGAACCGAATACGAAAATTTCTCCGTTTCTCCGGTCCACGGCTCGCTCAGTCGATTCATCGCTCTTTCGGTTACATATTGCAGTTCTCGAATAGTATTGTTTAATAATTATCTCGGAACTGCATACTAAGTTTATTATAATACTAGCTGTTACCCGCGACTTCGTCTGCGATCCAGTAAGAATAGTAGCTACTAGCATATGTCCTTCTCCAGGTCATGGTCTACCTATGTGTCAAATTACATGCAAATCCGTTCAGCCGTTTTAGCGTGAAAGCGTAATCAACAAACAAACACACTTTCGCATTTTATTATTAGTTAGGAGGATGAAAAACCGGTCTATCGAAACTAGAAGTCAGACTCACAAAATGTATTAGGTACTTACTTAAATTTAAAAAAAAAACTTAACGAAATATTCGGTAATTATTCGGCAAATCAACCGAATACCGAATGAAAAAATATGCCGAATGTACCGAATACGAATATTCGGCCGAACATTCGGCGCATCTCTAATAATAATCATTATTTTTCTTTTGTTAATTTCAAAATTTAAATTTGGAACGTAAAGAATCATGCCAGGATGCTTCAAATAACATGCCAATTCATCGTCAAATTAATAAAACCTCTTTCTTGTTCTTCTTCATTGAAGTAGAGAACAAAATCTAAAGTGCCCGTTTTTTTTTTTTTTGTAAAAGAGTTTACTTACCACGATTTTACTCAATTTCTTACACTCTGTGCATAACGCAAACATTTTTTAATACTACATAATCAACGACCACACAGTCCAATAACAGGCGACCGATGTCTGTCAATATATCACTTATAGATCTGATATAAGTCGCCACTCAACAACTTCGATTCAGTTTCGTTCGACCACTTCTGTGAGCCATAAACACTTCCGCGTTAGTCAATAAAAATTAGTGAAAATAAATATTTTAATAGACCTGCACAATATGTTCGTGTGGTAATAACAGTCAGACTTCCGAGTTTCCGGAAAGATGGCATAACATATCATCATTACCCAAGTTATTGGTTACATAATCATAATTAGATTCATTTTCTGATATTATTTATCAGAGTTCATCTGATCTATATCATCGGTGGTCATACTTGTAGGTGAACCAAAGGCTTGCACCTTTGGTTCACCTACAAGGGCAAGGACTCTAGTTGATGTCTTTCATGTTTACGTCCATTTCTTCTATAATTATTTTTTCGCTATCTCTTTTCCTGTATTATTAATTGGTAAACATAACTAATAATGATGCACCAAATCCTATGACCAAATCTGTTATCAATAAAGCAAAACCTACATACTGTTTATATGAAATTTGCAAGATCTTTTTCAAAATTCCTTGCATATTTTGTCTTTATTTTTTTACATTTTATGTTATTACATTAAGTACATGTTAAAATAATATTAAGAAATAGGAAGGTAATAAAGCCAATTACATATCGCACGCTTAATAGTAAACTGACCGATTACGGTTCAGGTCCAAAATGAGTTAACCGTACAAAGAAATTCGTTTTAACTAAATTTCTTCAAAATATAATTTCTGTATCAATAATCAGTTCATCAATTATTCCTACAATACATTATTTCATTATTATTATGCTTTTTGTCTGAGTTATAAGTCATTCTGTAAGACAAGTCATGATAGCCATTTTTTTAGTTAGGTCAGTCTATTACTAAGCGTGCGATATATCAATAATGATTTTATTCATTACATTTATTATTTAAAAAAAAAAACTGTCGATACCTTCGTGTTTCATTTAAACCTGCCCAATCCCTAGTGAGTAATTACTGGTAGGGCCAATCAGGACGCAGTACCCCGCTTCCTCATAGCTATAGCCTCAGCTAGTTCACAGAATTGGTTTGCTGCGTTAGATCAAGCATTAGGCGTCAATTGGCTGTATGGTAGTTGTACAACATAATACTTTTATGTAATGTTAATTCACTGTCCCTTACTGGACTTGATGGAGCTAACTCATGCATCACATGAGTTAGCTTCATCAACTCAACCTGTCGCAGTCCGCTGTTGGACATGTCTCTCCCAAGCTGCGCCTAAATACCGACATCCGCATCCAGTCCATATTAGGTACATTTCTTCATGTTATTGGTTAAGCTGCTTAAGGTTTTACACAAACTTTCTCATAAAAAAAATACACTTAAATTCCAGCGGAGAGCTGTCGTCATCGTGGGCAGCTACCCTGCCTCGTTTCGTGAGGCGTCGCGACGCACTCGTGCTGCCGACGCACACGCATCACTCGCTCAGCTCCACGCCGGACCGCCGCAACTCACAGGACTCGCAGATCAGTATCAGTTTACGTCACGTGTCTGTAGAATCGCGCCGCAACTCTCTCGACAGCCAGCTGTCCGTCAAAATAGCCGAGATGAAGACCAAGGTAGGCCGCCGCCGACCCAAGCACAGCAAGGCCAAGCGCAAGGCGCGCGCCGCCAGCACTCGCAAGGAGAGTACGCCCTCCATCGAGAGCCAGATAAGTCGCTACTGGCTGCAGGCAGTAGCCGCCAACAATGATCCGGCCCGCGAGGAGGTCAAATTCAGCTTCGACTGATACCAGCCATATCGTGATAAATATCCAAATTTGCAACTCATGCATAGCAGTATGGAAACATTGATACTTATAATGCAAAGTATCTGTGAATTGTTTACCTGTAGTAATTTACACTAACTAGATGTAAGGATAAAAGTTCAAATTAGAATCGCGTATGCCCAAAGGACTGCTGACTGTAAAACGAAAAATGAAGCACTCTTTTAGCCCTGTAAAAGGGTTTGAATTTTATGGGGAAATTAATTTGTGATTTATCATTGAAAATAAGGAAACAAAGACTGATCAGAATCTCTAAGGAGTAATGTTTTATATTTCTCCTACATTTAACAATATCCATGACAATGCATTTTTTGTGATAACCATGACCTCAACAGTAGATGTGCCATAAAAATAGCTCTTCGATATATTTCATTGGAATCGACTGAAATACTTATAGCATTTAAGAATCAAGTTTCTTATCTTACATCTATTGTATTAAAATATGAAAGGAAGCAATGTTGAAAACTTCTAAGTTAATTTTTTTTACGAATATTAATATTGAACAATAAGAATCTGTTGCTTGTCCATAGAACTCGTGTACAAGATATGGTTGTGATACCAGTTTTTAATGTGAGGCTATATTTTGATGATGTGGACAATTATTACATCGCCACTTATTTCTTACTATGTATTTAGTATTAAATGTTGATCTGCGAAAGTTATGCACCTGGCAGCTACAATAAGACTCACGTTTATATAAGACATTTGTATTTTATTTTTCTAAGTCTGTGCTAGCTTTAAATTTTGATATTAATTTTGTATAAGTTTTACTACCAATAATTTACGTATGATCTTAATATTGTACAATAAAAATATACTTTTTTTTGATAAAATTGCCTTTTTTTTATTAGAATGGTAAATGGCTCGTGTGTATATTCTATAATGTAGAATATTGTCAATTTTTAGGGTTCCGTACCTCAAAAGGAAAAAACGGAACCCTTATCGGAAAAAACGGGATCACTCATGAGTCTGTCTGTCTGTCACAGACAATTTGTTTGATTGAGTTGAAATTTGGTACACGTATGTATGTCTGTGACCCAAACACAGACGTGTAATGTAAATAAATGAATTTTGAATATAGGGGTCAATTTTGGAAGAATAAAAAGAGTTGAAAAATCAGCTGTTCTGTACATTTATGTTAGCATCATTCGTCAAAATGTACTGAACAGCTGATTTTTTTCGCGATTTCAGGTTTGGTCCCATAGTAACAGTTGTTCATAATGATGAGTACAATGACCCCTTAAGAGGTTGTTGGTGTTGTACCAATAACCCTGTATATTACAGGAAAACCTATAAGAAGTCTATGCTCTTAAAATAACATGGTAAATCTCTCAATATTGTGCGTACAGAATCCAACCCACATTAGGTGTAATGTGGGTTGGATCCTTTTCGTTTAACTAAGGACATTAATTTGTAGTTGGAATGTATGGGACATGGGGTCTCAACTAGAACAAATTATAATTAGTCCTGAAAAAAAACTCATAGATGGCAGCATAGGTAACAATTATGAAATTAACAATCACTAAAAGGCGTTAAACGACAGATTTTGGCTGAAGTAAGATTAGTAAAAATCAAAACTTCCTTGTTTAATGTTGATTTATCTATTTACACTCATATTTCACGTATTTTCAACAAAAACGATAAATTAACACGTTCTGTGCGGCCGACACGTATGTGCGATTTTCGAACGTTCACCAAGTGCTACCGTCGCATATGCGTGTCCATACAATTTATGTACTTCCTTCGAATGCGGCGCGCCGCACCTGTGGGTTTTTTGTGGGTTTTTTGTGCATCTCTATTGTTCTTGGCGTAATTGTTTTATGACTCATAAAAAATGGGAAAATTTTCAAACACACCTACGCGTCTGCCGCACTTGGGATAAGTTTGTAACGGCGCACATATGTGCCCAGCCGCACTGGGTAGAGTTTCTTCAATCGCGCCTGCGCGCTCATAGCACCACACGAAGTATTTTATGGGCGCGTATGAGTGTTTGCCGCACAGGGTTTAGTGTATCATAAAGCAGCACTTGGGGCAAGTTCGCCAAATAATTCAGCAGTGAATGTGTTAAGCCTTTTACTTCAATCCGAACCAAATAGTATGTTATAAACAGTTCAAAGTAGCCTTCTGTCAAGCATTTTGTTTTAGAGCTATTTGCAATAGATGGCGTTTTATTAAACTTGTCATCACTTTTACCACCACGGAATAGAAAAAAAACCGGCCAAGTGCGTGTCGGACCACGCACAGTGAAGGGTTCCGTTGTTTGGATGAATTTATCCCAAGGTTGAAAAATATGTTCCCCCATACATTCCGACTTTTGGAATATATGGGAGACATTCCAAGTGCAAATGTAAGTTTGTACGCACAATATTGAGAGATGTATCATGCTATTTTAAGACCATAGACTTCTTATAAGTTTTCCTGTAATCTATAGGTATAATATAACACTTTCAGTATTTTTTATTTCAAAATATGCTCTAATCGGAGATAAGGGGGAATGGTAAATTTTCGTCTATTTTCTTAAATAACTTTAAAACAATTTATTTTAAAGTTATAAAAAAATATATATATTTGAGCCACAGCAGTAAGCAGTAAGCCCTTTAATTTGATATGTCACACGGTACAGTTTGCAAAACTTTTTTTAATAATTTTCTTAATTGCCCCAAAATTGAACCCCATATTCAAAATTCATTTATTTACGATACACTTCCGTGTTTGGGTCACAAAAATTCATACGTGTATACAATTTAATCGTCCTATTGGATTCGGAGCAAATCGGCTGTGATAGACACACACACGAGTGAGCCTATAAGGGTTGCGTTTTTTTTTTTTCCTTTTGAGATACGGAACCCTAAACACAAGTGAATGTGCCCACGCAGCTATCCGTCGTTGCCGTTGTGTCTTACAATATGCGGAAACAATGTACAATAATAACATCTCTTCGTCAGTTGTAATAAGTCTTAATTTTGTATGAACAACAAATTCAACTTTGACGAAACAAGCCCGCTCGTGCAAAAGGGATTCCCAGACCTCGCTATCTTCGGGGCATAAAGAACTCATAGACTAATTAAACCGAAGTGTCAATCAAACAAAAACAGACTTTCCGATATGTACTAGTTTTTACCTACATGATCATTGCCCACATAATGAAAATAATGAACCAATTCCCATTTTGTTTTATTAATAAGTACATAAGTGTATCTCCTTATAATAACTAATCGGACATGTCTTCCAATGAGCTGTCGCGACCGTAGGAATCCTTTTGTGGTCTTCTGACTATATGACATTTCGTAGTGTTCCAATTCAAAACAGGCAACTGTCACATGTTTCTATGTCAAAAATGTGATTAAAGTTTTTATTTCTTATGTTCATAAAGCACGTCTTTGGGAGTGTATAATTTGATAGGCACTAAACTTGAAAATAGCTGTATGTGTCACGTATTCTTTGTTTTACCCCGACGATAAACGATGATAGACGATACGTTGGGGATTCCCCAACGTAATTCTTTCTTACATTTTTTGTTAGTTTTAGCCACAGTAGAAATATCATACAGTATTTTATCTTCATACAAACGGTCGGAACGAGGTATTTCGTTTTTTCCACCGAGTTAAATACCTAGAATCAAGATTAATAAATAAATAAGTGGATAGGGTGAAAAAAGTGACACACGAGTGACCCACCTAAGCTCGCGTTAAAAAAACTAGTAGATAGTTTCCTAAGCTAGGCTATCTACTTACTTATAATATGTACTTAGCTACTTAATGAGTTAGATGAAATATCGTTACGAAATGATTATGAGAGTAATAAATGGTATGTAAAGACATAGTAAGATTTACATTATAATTTACTTTTATAAATAAGATTTTGTAGTAGATAGTTAGAGAATTTGATTGCTGTAGGTAGCGCACATGCGATGAGACGGTTGATTATAAGTATCGATTGCAGAGCATTTCGACGTCGGATGGGTGACGAAAAGAATTGTTATTTCGAGTTGCTCCGTACTGTAGGTAATGAGGACGTTAATAAGCTGAGATGAAAAAAGATATTATAATTACTCGTCAGCTGTTCTTTACATTTTGGCTAAGTTGGTAGGTGTTGAAGTTTGTAAGGACAGCAGTTTATTTTTTTAAATAAAAAATATAATATTTACAATCACAAAACTACAACTCAAGCAGGTGATACCACCATCACCTGCTTGAGTAGAATAAAATTAAAAACCTGTAGGTGGGCAGCCCTATCGCGTGTTTACGTACCGCGCGGCTGTAGGTAATTATTTCGAGAACAGGAGCCGAGTCACATTACTGTATAATATTTCTACGGTGTGATATTTGCTGGGGACGCAAATGTTTTCATGTCATGTTTTTATTACCTACCTTTTATTATCTACTGATCACTTTGTAACGTTCTATCAGTGCAGTATTGTTATGTTGTACTTGATTGAAATATTAAAATATTTTTATAAAAATATTCCGTTCGTTTTTATTTTATTTATGTAGGTAGGTACTTCATACCATAGCTTGTACCTACTTGTATTATTTCTTCTTACTCATAGTACCTATTTACCTATTTAATTTCATTTCCTTGCCGCAGTAACATTATTACCGGTTAGATTACAAGCAATTTTATAGTTTTGAGTAGATAATATAGTTTAAAAACATGAACATTACATGAAACATGACTTATGGTAACATTCGCATAGCGACCACTTAGATTTTAGTAGGTAAGTTACCGCGGACAAAAGCAGATAATAAAATTAAGCGCGTTTAGGAAAAAACGCATTTACAGCTGCACGAATTATTATGTATGTAGTCTATGTGCCGCATGGCATGAAAATAAAACATAATTATTTGGCATCGCAAACACGTCGTCTTCTACTAAAGCTAAAAAATGGCTAGTTCAATCACACTAATGAAACAACTACGCCAACTCAAGATAATTTTTGTTGTATTAGGTACTTTTCCTTGAGCGCACGGTACGATTACGACGTCATACTCGATGTGAGATGGAGAATCTATAGTTATCTCGATATAGCCATCTAAGTAGTATCGATGCCACCTAGCACCGATAAGACCTAGTATCTAGGCTGAATCCTAGATGGTGTTGTAAAACTACAGTATCTGGTAATTAGTGAGTCGCTGATGCAGCCATCTGTTAAAAATTGAAGGGAAAAAAAATAGCCAGCTCAATAGCCAGACTTAGGGAGGTGTCATTTCTTTGTATGGGATTGGGTATCTGTACGTAGTATTATAATATCTGTGGTATGTGTAGGAGAAGCACCATACGCCTAACTCCGTTTGCTATTAGTCATAAGTAGCTATAAGAATGTACTAGTAGCATAAGGAAACACTTAACATCACCTAACTGATAAATTTTCCACGAAACTATGCTTGTCCGTAGGAAATAAACACGTTTTGACTTGAACGCAGAGAATCAACTCAAAACTGCGTAGGGGTTTCTCCCTGGCTCAGAAAAGTCGACAGGTTGTGACTTGCACGAGAAAATAGGGGCGTGGTTATTGTTTAAACCATATATATTGGTGTTAAAGTTTTACTCAGGTGAGGTGTACCAGCTACCTTAGCTATGGTGCAAAACTAATATATATGCGGCCCCTAGGATTGAAAAGTTAGTTCCATCACAGTTCCAATGTATCAAGCTAGTTAGTAACAGTAACTAATCATCAAGTGACATGCTCAAAAGAGCCCTGTGTAGTCGCGTGTCTGTAGTATTTCAATTATGTTTATATTATTGCAATAATTAGTGTTTCGAAGGTAAGATTATTGCCGTAAGTATTATGATTGTATTTTATGTGTATTTTGTTTCTGAATTGTGTTTACGTGCTCTTTTATTATATTTGTGAATACTTGTACTGGTTTAGTTTGCACGCCCGGCCTAAGCACAGCATGCAGGTTGTTTGATATATGTTTCGTGTGCTGTGCTTAACATTTGGTCCTTGCGAGTCGGATAACCGATTGTCCGGGCGTAGTCTTACAAACTAGCGTTCGGAATCGGATTACGCTAATAGGCGAATTAACCAGGTACAATGAGTGAGAAAAGTGCCGTAACCACGCGAAGCAAACTACGCAAAATGACGGAAGAAGCAGACACGCGGCGCAGGGAAGCCGCCACCGCCTCGGACTCAGGCTTACTGTCGGAGGTGCCACCAGGTTCTCCATCAATAGCGCCAACGGTAAGATCAGCGGCTGCCCCCATTATTCCGCTGACCGGGGGTCGAGTAATCGACTATAGTGAAAAGCCGGCAGAGGGCGTATCACGGCAGACAGTCGCACGGTCGCCGCGGAGCAGCAGAGTTTCGTCCAAGAGTAGTCGCAAAGGCGTCGAATTCTTGAGGAAAAAGGCCGAATACGAAGCTGAGCGCGATTTGGTGACCATCAGGGAGAATCTGGTGAAGAAAAGGATGGAGGTGGCTATAGCAGAAATCGAAGCGAATGCTGAAAGTGAGGACTCAAACTCGGAGGTGGATACGACGCAACGAGTAGAAGAATGGGTGAAAACAACGCCCCAAGCGACGCAACCAGAAACGGCGATGTTTACGGCGGCAGCGTCTCGCGCGCCGTCTACGTCGCACGTACCGCTTGAGGGCAGCGCGCCGTATGAAGCACCTACGATTCAAGACCAAAACGTAAGTAGAGTGAATCTTGAATCTAATATGTACCGTGTGCCGGCTATGTTAAGTGAAAGTAATGTGTCGCATCCGTATAGGAGGAACCCCGTGAGCAATGCGGGGCCTATGCAGACGCCAGCTCATAATGAAGCGGTTAGATTCCGTTTGCCCGATGATTATCCCGCCTTCACCACTCCGGTCGCAAGTGGACCTCGAGTATCGACACTCGAGTCGGTCACACAGCGACAGGGAAATAGCGGAGTGGGGGCTGTAGAAAGGCAGCGACTATCGTCGAGCGATAGAGATAGGAAGATCGATAAGCTGGCGGAGGCGATCACTAACATGGCACGCCCGCACCCGGTACCTAGACAGGCTTACGAATTGCCACATTTTAGTGGTGACCCAGCTGATTGGATTTCATATAGAAATATGTACTGGGACACTACGGAATTGTATAACTTTAGGCCGCATGAGAATTTAGCGCGTCTGAAGTCGTCTCTACATGGGGAGGCGAAGATAGCAGTGGAGGACCTGTTACGGTCAGCGAGAGAACCCACTGAAATAATACGTGCATTAGAAGAAGAGTACGGACATCCAACCGTCATACTTCAATATGCTTTAAAGAAGGTGAGAAATTTACCTAAAGTGTCTGATAGTGGCCAGGAATTAAGGAAATTCTCATCAACGGTAAGGAACTGTGTGTCACTGCTAAAGAACGTCAGAGCAGATGGGTACCTGAATAACCCTCAACTGGTGAGCGAGCTGCTAGGCAAGCTGACACCAGTTCAACGAGCACAGTATGGTGACTTCGCGATGGGCCTGGATAACTCACAGGGGGTGGACTTGAGGATCTCACCCAGCTTGGAAATGCTGTCACAGTTCCTCATACACGTGACGCGTTCCACTTCATACTACCTACAACCGACTGTGTATGAACCAGAACAGGCTAAATTCCCTGTGAAGCTGCAGCAGACCAGCGGACGGACTCGACCTGGAAACGCGGCACGCCCAGTCACCAACAAGCCGCAGATGACTCATCGTGTGAATACACAGAGCGACGAAGCTACGAGTATCACACAGAAGGAGTGCGTGATGTGCCACGGCAAGCATGTCATAGAAGATTGCGACCAGTTCAAGAAGCTGAATATCCAAGATCGCTGGGAACTGATCAAGAAGAAAAAAGTGTGCTTTAATTGCTTAAAAGCAAAACACACTAAGCAGTTTTGTCGCGCAAACAAGTGTAAAAAGTGCGACTACAAACATCATGTGTTGTTACACGAGGACAGGTCAAAACCAGAATGTGTAACAAACATAGGAGAGTGGCGAGCCACAGCGTTATTGAAGATAGTGCCAGTGTCGGTGTGTAACGAAGATAGCAACAACGACCAGTGTTATGCGTTGTTGGACGACGGGGCAACAGTATCGCTAATAGACAGTTCGCTCGCTACTAACCTATCGGGTCCACGTGTGCCACTAACATTAAAGACCGCCGGCGGTTATGCTGTGTCGGACCTTACCTCGCGAGTGGTACAAGTATGTGTGAAGGGCCCCAATGGACAGTGCCATAATATCAAGTGCCGGACATTAGCAAACTTGAACTTGCCTACACAAACAGTGACCTCTTCAGTGATCGACGATAACGCGCACCTGCGCGACTTGGGTTGCGCAGAGATGAGGGGAGCCAAGCCGCTGCTGCTGATCGGGCAGGACAATTGGGAGCTGCTCGTTGGCGGGGACACCCGCCGTGGACGATCCGGTAAGCCAGTTGCCTCACTAACTAAGTTAGGTTGGGTCATACATGGACCATTTAATAACGATAGTAGTACCGAAGCAGTGAACTGCACAACAGTTTCCCTACCAGATTTACATGATTTAGTAAAGTCACAGTTTGAATTAGAATCGATAGGCATTTCTCAAGTAACCCGCAAACATAAGGATGTAGAACGGGCTGTACAGGTGTTAGACAGTACGAGTCAACGCACCCCTGATAAGAAGCAATGGGAAGTAGGTCTTTTGTGGAAACAGGACAACATTCTGTTGCCTGATAGTTACAGACAGGCCCGGCAGAGGTTATATGGTATCGAGAGGCGGATGCGTAAGGACGCTAGTTTCGCTGAGACGTACGCGAACCAGATAGAGCGTCTAGTAGCTGAAGGGTATGCACGGAAGGTGGAAGGCGAGGTAGATAGCTCACCGGTTTGGTACCTACCACATTTCGGAGTTGTAAACCCGAACAAACCAGGGAAGCTTCGCCTAGTCTTCGACGCAGCTGCTACGTCCCAAGGTACGTGTCTGAATGATAACCTACTGACCGGACCCGATCTATTAAATTCTTTACTAGGTATTTTAATTAAATTTAGAGTAGGTCCCATAGCGTTCACAGGCGATATAGCTGATATGTTTTTGCGAGTTAAGATTAGGGCACAAGATCAGGGCGCACAGCTGTTTTTGTGGAGAGGGGCGAACGATGGTAGGGAACCTGATACATACGCCATGACATTAATGATATTTGGCGCCGCCTCTTCACCAACCACGGCGATATATATACTCAATAAAAACGCCAATGAGTGGTTTAACGTTCACCCCGAAGCTGTTGAGGCCATAAGAGATAGGCACTACATGGACGACTATTTAGATAGCACGTGGTCCGTAGAGCAGGCCAACAGCCTGATCGAGCAGGTTGCCAGAATACACGCCTCCGGGGGTTTTATCATACGGGGGTGGGTAACCAACTCGACAGAGTTAAGGGAAAAGTTAAAAATAGATATGCCCGATAAAGTACCGCTCGAAAAGGGAATCGGGATGGTCGAGCGGACATTAGGGTTGACATGGTCGCCCAAACAAGACGAACTGGGATTTGACTTGTCGTTCAAACGGTTACCACCTGAAATAATAAGTGGCGACCTGGTACCCACTAAGCGTCAGTTTTTGAGCGCGATTATGTCAATCTACGACCCCCTCGGCTTTCTCTATCCCTGCGTCATCCAGACGCGAATATTGATGCAGAGGATATGGAAGTCGGGGATCCAGTGGGATGAACCTCTCAAGGACCGAGAGGCCAAAATGTGGTTTGCCTGGCTCAAGCATCTAAGCATTCTGACCGAAGTCAAGATACCGCGGTGGTACGGGCTGGACCTCAACAATCTGGAATTACACGTGTTCGGGGACGCCAGCGAACTGGCATACGCCGCGGTCGCCTACCTTGTAGGGTATAACACTGAAGGGCATCGAGAGGTCACCATGCTATTAGGTAAAGCGCGGGTGGCCCCTCAGAAAGTCATATCCATTCCTAGGTTAGAGCTTCAGGCAGCGGTGCTAGCGTGTCGAATAGCGGACACCGCTGAAAAAGAGTTAGGGCTACCAATCAGGGAAAAATTTTACTGGACAGACAGTGAAACTGTACTTAAGTGGATAAATTCGGAGGCACAAGACTTCCAAAAATTTATATCGCATAGATTAGCCGAAATAGATAGGTTAACAGTCAGAGGCAACTGGCGCTGGGTCCCCACGGCGGACAACCCAGCAGATAAGGCAACCAGATTGTCTTGGCCTGATGACCATGCAGCGTGGTTGTCGGGCCCCTCGTTTTTGTATGATTCACAGGAGCAGTGGCCAGCATGTCGCGAACCTGAGGCGGCAGAGGCAGACCTCGAGCGCATCCAACGAGTCAACACTGCGGCGGCCCCTGCCGGGCCCTTCCTGGAATACGAGCGCTACTCAACATGGCAGCGCGTGCAGCGCGTTATGGCGCGCACGCTGATTTTCATCGAGCGATGTCGCAAACGAAGAGCGACGTCGGAGCTGCGTCCACATGACTTGGAAGAAGCGCACCTCCACCTAATGAGGTTGTGCCAAAACGACAGCTTTCATCGAGAACGGGCCGCCATCCTGAAAGGGTTGCCCGCACCTGTCGACAGCCGCATAAAGTCATTGGACCCGATGTTCACCGACGGACTGCTACGAGTACGAGGACGTCTGACTGCATGCGAGGAGCTCACATTCGGAGAAAAACACCCGATTATTCTCGACGGGCGTCACCCTCTGGTAAGGAAGCTCATCGCACACTATCACGCGATGGCTCTGCACGCGAACCACGAGACCGTAGTCAACAATCTACGAGAAACTTACTGGATCATAAAGGTAAGAACATCCGTAAAGACCGTGGTCGCGAATTGCCAATATTGTCGCATCACCAGAGCCAAACCCATACCACCAAAGATGGGTGATCTCCCACTCGCCAGGGTAGAGACCACAAGAAGAGCCTTTGTGCGAGTAGGGGTCGACTACTTCGGCCCAATGGAGGTGGCGATAGGGCGGCGCCGCGAAAAGAGGTGGGGAGTACTCTTTACCTGTCTCGCTACGCGCGCCGTCCACCTAGAATTAGCCGCCACACTAAGCGCCGATTCGGCGATACTGGCCCTGAGGCGCCTGATAGCGCGCCGGGGGCAACCTGCACACCTGTACTCCGATCAGGGTACCAACTTCATCGGGGCCAACACCGAGTTACGAGCAGCCCTGAAAGACCTGGATCAGGATACACTGGGGGACGAGGCCACCAACCGAGGCATCGAGTGGCACTTCAATCCCCCCTCAGCGCCACACATGGGCGGCTGCTGGGAACGCCTGGTCAGGTCAGTGAAGAATGCACTGAGAAGCACGCTCAAGGAGCGGGCCCCTCGTGAGGAGGTCCTTTACACCCTTCTTACCGAGGCAGAGCTGATAGTAAACAGCCGCCCGCTGAGCTATGTGTACGACGATCACGAGCAGCCTGAGGTCCTGACGCCGAACCATCTACTCCTGGGCACGGCGTCCGGGAGTACACCGTTTGCGCCGAGCAGCTACGAGGACGTCGATTCCCGCCGGCAGTGGCGGCGGGTGAATGCGCTCGCCGACATGTTCTGGCGCCGCTGGCTGCGGGAGTATCTCCCGACTCTGCAACGTCGTGAGAAGTGGACAACTAGTGGACCCAATGTGCGCGTGAGTGATGTGGTAGTGATCGTTGACAACAATAGAGAACGAAGTGCATGTACAAAAGGTGTGATACAATCTGTGTATCAGGGTAATGACGGAATCGTCCGTGTTGTAGATGTTAAGACAGCAAACGGGGTCTTGCGTCGACCAGTTGCAAAGATTATTGTGCTTCCCACAGAAATGGATGTAAAGCGGTTGAACCCTCTTACAGGGGGTGGAATGTAGGAGAAGCACCATACGCCTAACTCCGTTTGCTATTAGTCATAAGTAGCTATAAGAATGTACTAGTAGCATAAGGAAACACTTAACATCACCTAACTGATAAATTTTCCACGAAACTATGCTTGTCCGTAGGAAATAAACACGTTTTGACTTGAACGCAGAGAATCAACTCAAAACTGCGTAGGGGTTTCTCCCTGGCTCAGAAAAGTCGACAGGTTGTGACTTGCACGAGAAAATAGGGGCGTGGTTATTGTTTAAACCATATATATTGGTGTTAAAGTTTTACTCAGGTGAGGTGTACCAGCTACCTTAGCTATGGTGCAAAACTAATATATATGCGGCCCCTAGGATTGAAAAGTTAGTTCCATCACAGTTCCAATGTATCAAGCTAGTTAGTAACAGTAACTAATCATCAAGTGACATGCTCAAAAGAGCCCTGTGTAGTCGCGTGTCTGTAGTATTTCAATTATGTTTATATTATTGCAATAATTAGTGTTTCGAAGGTAAGATTATTGCCGTAAGTATTATGATTGTATTTTATGTGTATTTTGTTTCTGAATTGTGTTTACGTGCTCTTTTATTATATTTGTGAATACTTGTACTGGTTTAATTTGCATAACGACGACGATAACCCCCGCCTATCAGAGACTAAGCATTTTCGCCCCCTAAGCACAGCATGCAGGTTGTTTGATATATGTTTCGTGTGCTGTGCTTAACAGTATGGGAGAACATGTTTTTCAACTACTTGGGATAAATTCATCCCAACTACGGAACCCTTCACTGTGCGTGGTCCGACACGCACTTGACCGGTTTTTTATGAGTAAATACTAAAAAAATAGCATAGGTAGGTAGGTAATACTTATTAAACCTGTAGAAATGCGACGTTGCCTATCCGCGCGGAATAAACGCTCTTAGGGCGTTCGCTACGTTAAGCGTGCGCACGCGGCGGATGCACGGAGCGGGCGCCCGCTCCGGAACATGTGTGTGTCAAACCCGTCGCACGCGTCCGCGCCAGAGCGCTGCTCATATTATCTTTCAATTTCACGTGCGCACGCTTACGTAGCGAACGGATAGGAGGGAGTAATTCCGACCTATATAAAACAGGGCTTTCATTTAAATAAAATCAAATGGTACGCCGATCTCAGGATCGGTTACACCAGTGCCCGTAATACCCAACAGGGTATTAAAGTCCTGGTCCCCTTGTCGAATGACTACAGGGAACTCACTAAATTCCTCAGGAACAGAGGTGTGTCATTTCACACCTATGCCCTCCCTGAGGAGCGTCAGACCCGCGTGGTGATACGCCGGGTCCCTAAAGAGATCCCTGTAGAGGATATCAAAGCCGACCTTGAGTCGCAGAATATCCCAGTGGACGAGGTCCACCGTATGCACCGCGCCAGAGGCGGTGCTAAGTTCGACATGGTACTCGTGGTCTGTCCACCATCCGTGGGCCACCATCCCATATTCTCGGTTCGATCGATCTGTTGCCTTACAGGCATTCAGATTGAGAAACCGGATAAGAGCAGCATCGCAGGCCAATGCCACCGGTGCCAGCTCTATGGTCACTCTCAAAGGCATTGCCATGCCACACCGAGGTGCGTGAAGTGCCTGGGAGAGCATGGCACGGCCGACTGCCCCAGGCCAAAAGACCGCACCTTCTGGCCCGACCCACCCAGCTGTGTGCTATGTGGCTTGTCGGGGCACCCAGCCAACTACCGTGGCTGTTCAAAGGCCCCCAAGTCTTCCTCCTCCAAACTGGCCAAGCGTGCCAACGCTCGCCAGCAAAGGGAATGCCCCTCTTTGGCCATCCCTTCAACCCAGATGCCCGCGACTCTAGTCCTCAGAGACCCAGTCCATGGAATTATCTAAACCACCAGCAGGCCTTCCCTGCTCTGGCTGCTTCTCAGCCTCCTCCTACCCCCCCCCCCCCCCTTATCCCGGCTCCCACGGATGCCCGGAAACCCGCAGCACCTCCTAAAGCTGCTGCTCCCGCTCCCGCTGTCTCAGCTCCTACTGTTTGAGCTCCCCCCTCTTCCCTCATCCGCAGGAGCCAGTCAAGGCCTGCCTCTAGATAACTTGTGTTATCTCTGGCACTTTCTTGACCTTTATGTCTCCCTGCGCTACCCAAATGGCCAACGAAATCGTGGCCGCCAGGAATGCCTGCGATCTCTTCAGGATACAGAGCATATAATAGGTTGGGGAAAAAGTTTCTTCGCATTTTTTAAGAAAATTCAAAACATTTTTTAATATAGTTTATTTACATTTAACTAAAGTATGTAGGTACCATTTTGTTCGATAACTTTTTGCCATCTTGTAGGTAGGGACATGATCCCATTGCTATAGAAATTTTGGGACTTCTGGTCAAAATACCGCGACAAATGGTTTTGGCAGTCCTCTCGTGATGTTAACCTGACACTGCCTAAAGAATTCTGAAGAGACCGAAACATGTGGAAATCTGAAGGTGCAAGGTCAGGACTATACGGCGGATGCATTAACACCTCCCAGCCAAACTCTCTTAATTTTTGCTGAGTGGCTAAAGATGTGTGAGGTCTAGCGCGATTATTCCCGATGTCCACCACTTGTCTGGCCACCACTGGGGGACAGCGAGACAACTTTTAAACATTATTCTCGTTGTCCACCACTGGGGGACAGCGTCACAACTTTGTAAATTATTTCCATTCGCCACCACTGGTGGACAGCGACACGGATTTTTTAACATTCCCTATGGCCGCCGTTGGGGGACAATGGCACAACTCTTTTGATCCGATTCCCACTGGCCATCAATTTAAATTGTTTAATCTAGAGACCGGTAAAGGATAGCTTAATATACTTACGGATTTGATTTTTAGCAGGGCTAAGGGTAAGACTAATTTAAATATTTATAAATTATATGGTAGGTAGATGAAAAACCACACCCCTTCTGTTGATTAATTCCGGACGCTTTCTCAACTTCTTGCTTTAATCTCATCAGTTGTTCGCAGTAGAGTTCAGAATCGATGGTCCTGCCTGGTGGTAACAGCTCATAATGAATAATGCCCTTCCAATCCCACCACGCACACAGCATCACCTTGTTGCGAGTTAACCCGGGTTTCGCCACAGTCTGTGAAGCCTGACCGGCCTTTGACCACGACCTTTTTCGCACGTTCTTGTCATACGTGATCCACTTTTCATCACCAGTTATCAGCTTCTTCAAAAATGGTTCGGTTTCATTACGTCGTAATAAAGAATCACAAATGAGTAGGTACACGGTTCATTAGGTTTCTTTCAGTGAGCTCGTGAGGTACCCAAATGTCGAGCTTTTTTGTGTACCCAGTTTTTTTCAAATGCGCCATAACTGTTTTGTGGTCAATTTCCAGTTCTTCAGCTACGTCGTAACTACTGATGTGCCGATCTTGCTCCACTTTTTCAAAAATGGCATCCATTTTATCCGTAATAGGGCGACCAGAGCGACGTGCATCTTTGACATCAAAATTTCCGGATTGAAAACGCTTAAACCAAATTTGTGCTACTCTCACAGACACTACACTAGGCCCATAAACATCGCAAATTTTTTTCGCGGCTTGCGTTGCATTTTTACCTTTTTTGTAGTAAAATTTTAAAATGTATCGAATTTCTTCATTAGATTCACTCATCTTGACGGTACGAAAAACAAATGAAAATCACACATTTTCCTAATTTGAATTTGGAATTATCTTCTTTAAAATTTAAACTTTCAATGATACCAAAACCAGCCAGATACAAATAGTATAGCCAAAGAGATTTTATTACAAGTTCATACATACTATAATGCGAAAAGACTTTTTCCCCAACCTAATATAATGCGTACCCGGAGATTACGCAAGCTCTGATGGCCTTCACCAAAAAATAAATCAACAATGGATAAAGGAGGCATCTTACCTAGATTTAAACCCCGATCCCTCAAGTTAGGTTTTTTCAATGCCAATGGCGTTCATAGCCAACGTGCTGAGATCGCCACTTTCCTCCGCGATCACCAAATAGACATCCTCTTAGTTCAGGAAACCTTCTTAAAGCCTCGTCATCGGAACCCGTCTATTGCCAACTATCGCATAGTTCGCAACGACAGGACTCGATGTCACCAGGGCGGCACCCTTATCTACTACAAGGGCCTATACTGCATCCCTATAGACCCTCCCCCGCTCTCAGACTTAGAAGTGTCTGTCTGCCGCCTAGGCATGACAGGCCACCAACCGATCACTTTAGTATCGGCCTACCTCTCCCCGACCTCCTCAGATAGTTCCCTATCTGCTGACCTCTCGCAGAGGTAGACTTCTGTTCAACCTCTGCTCCTTCCTGTGTTTCGATGTCATCGCCCCAATGACTCATACTCACTTTCCTCACAACCCTGACCACACCCCTGACGTACTTGATGTAGCGCTTCTAAAACTTTTACAGTCAAAGAAAATAAATAATTATATGAGCACATATAACCTGTCAGAAGATAAGCTAATTCTGGAGAAAGAACATAAACATTGTCTTGAGTTAATCACAGCGACCAACTATTCTTATCGTTTAAGTAGTCGTTGATAGAATAGTATGCCTTCGAACAAAGGTTAGATTTTACTTTAGCTTTAAACGCATTGAAGGGCAAATCTAGCAAAGTAGCGGGTAACTTGTTATAAAAGGATATACCAAGCCCAACAAATGAGTTATGAAGCCGGTGAAACGGAGCACGTAATTTGTCCTTATTTCTGGTGTTAACATTGTGGATATCACTGTTTTTAGTGTATAAATGTATATTTTGTCTAATATAAATAAGATGTTGGCGAAGATGAATTCGGATTCAGTTCGGATCTTTGGCGGACAGTAAAAAACTTTTTGAATACCTCTAGCGGACGCTGTATGTTAACTGGACTGAACTAAACAAGTAACTCCTGAAGTTTTGTTCAAATGTTTGTGGTAGATGGGAGAGATCAAATAGGACTCTTAGCATCGATATAGATTTTTTGAAGACAAATGGAGATTTCCTGGAATCTGCCATAATCTGCCCTGAAGACCTTTTTTCCCAAACAGAAAATGTCCAATCCGATGATGTCAATAACTTTAACGTCATCGTCACAACCGCCGAGAAAACCCTTTGAAGAGCTGTCTAACAAGCAAAAAAGAAGACGCGTAGAGCGCTTGTCCAAATCAGTGTCTCCACAAGAGTTACAGAGTCCTACCATAAAAATCTCAAAGTAGTGGGGATTGCGAAGTAAAATAATGGAACATTTGCTTAACCATCCTGAAGGCAAGACAAACGCAAAGATATCCTGCCGGCTTAGCACGAGCACCGTAGAGAAGCGTCTTGTCGACGGAAGAGTAGACAAAAATGACGTTATCGTGTAGACAGTACGACGGCAACAAAGTAGAAAGAGTCAACTGCTCTTTACGAAATTCACTTTTTTACATAATTCGACTCAGAGTTCTTTGTTTTTTCATAGGATTTCTTTTTTCTTTTTAATTCTCAATTTTTGCAAATATTAAGTCAGGCATATAAATACAACTGCGGAGGCGAGCCCGTAACGCCGGAGAAGATGCGATTCTCAACGTGTTTTATATGGAATTTTTCACTTGTTGCACAGTCGTGAATTCAACGTCACGTCGTGTTTTTCACTTGTTGTAAAGTGAAAAATGACCGACGACGTGACGTTGAATTCACGACTGCATGCAGTTAATATCGACTCCACACGACTGCAACCGACCGCATGAACTGCACACTAACTGTATACGGTTAGCGATCAACCGCGTGAAGTTGACGTCACGACTTTTTTTTTTTTTTTATTTGTGATGGGTTTGCTCTTGACTCTAGTCTAGGTCAGAGGTGACAGAGACAAAGTCGACGATGGAGTGAGCTTACCCAGAAGAAGCCTGTTCACTCTCACTTTGAAGAGATTAGGGTTGTATACGTTCGGAAACACAGACGCAGGTAGTGAGTTCCACTCTTTTGCTGTGCGCATTATAAAAGACATTTGGAAGCGCTTAGTGCGAATTGGTGGAATAGCAACCAGGTAGGGATGGTAACTGGCAGTGCGTCTAGATGTCCGGTGGTAGAAGGGGGCCGGTGGAATGAGGTCGTGGAGTTCTCGGGCACACTCTCCGAAGTACAATCTGTAGAAGACCGACAAGCAGGCAACCTTGCGGCGATGAGCCAAGCAATGAAGCTTGGCATCCACCAGTTTTACGTCGCCAATGAGCCTCTTAGCTCTGCGTTCCACCGAGTCAAGCGCGGCTAGTTGGTACTTAGCTGATCCATCCCAAAGGTGACTGCAATACTCCATGCAGGATCGGACTTGCGCTTTGTAAAGGGTTAAAAGCTGTCCAGGCGTAAAGTATCGCTTCACCCTATTTAGTATGCCCAGTTTCTTGGCCGCAGTTTGGGCCTTGTACTCGATGGTGGCGCCGAAGTTGAGACCAGATGTCAACTCCATGCCTAGGAGCTCAAGTAGATCAGTTACAGGAACAGATGTACCCCGAAAAGTAGGAGTTTGGGCGAAACGACTCTTTTTAGCGGTAAAAAGACACGCCTGCGTTTTGGTGGCGTTAAAAGAGACCAGATTATCATCACCCCACTGGGAGACACAGCTTAAGGTCAAATCTGTCCGCTCTACCATGGCCTCTCTCAAGGAACGAACTTCAGCCCCGCTGGTTTTTGCGCTGGACAAGTATCTCTCTGAAACTGTACTGTCATCTGCGTACCCAACAATACCAGGCCGAAGCAGGTCATTGATGTGCAGCAGGAAAAGAGTTGCAGAGAGAACAGACCCCTGAGGAACTCCGGCATCAATAGCCATAAGGTCAGAAGAGCAGCCATCAACAACTACTCAAATCGACCGTTCACTAAGGAAATCTGATATCCAGCTACAAAAATCAGCTGGGATTCCATAAGCAGGAAGCTTGCTGAGCAGAGCAGCGTGCCAGACCCTGTCAAAGGCCTTCGAGATGTCAAGCGATACAGCCAGTGCTTCGCCGTGTTTCTCGATGGCTTCGCCAAAGCAGTGCGTGACATACACAAGAAGATCGCCAGTTGACCGTCCCCGGCGAAAGCCATATTGACGGTCACTGAGGAGATCATTGTCTTCAAGGTAGTTCAGCAACTTATTGTTCAGTACCCTTTCCAAAACTTTGCACAGAATGGAGGTAATAGCGATCGGACGGTAATGGGCAGGGTCTGCACGGTCGCCTTTTTTGGGCACTGGTTGTACATTTGCAAGCTTCCAGGATTTCGGCACCGTTCTTTTTTCATGAGAGAGGCGGAACAAACGTGTCAATACAGGAGACAGTTCAGGCGCACACTGCCTCAACACTCTCGCTGGAATGCCGTCAGGCCCGCTGGCCTTGTTCACGTCTAGTACAACAGTCTACGACAGTCTACAACTGCATGCAGTTAAATATATCGACTGCGCGCGGTTGCTGCTGGGCAGGCCGTCTGATGGCAGCCTAATGCTGGGGCCACACACAACCGGAAACGCCGTTGATGGACGTTAAAGGTGTATTCATTCATATTTCGTCCGTCATCGCTATAATCAACGGCGTTCCCGTTGGTGTGGCTCCAACAAAAGGCGCTATAGTAGTTATAGACGGGCGAGAGTCGAAGCTATAGTCACGCCGTGACATCAAATTCTATACAAACTGTATGAAGCAATCTCCACACAGAGTTATCATCGCAGCGAGAATCTCGCCCGTGAATATGGACCTTAGGGTCGAGCACTTGGCCAGGCAAGGCGCAGCGCAGTGCGGTTGTCACTGCCAAACAAATGTTGACCCTGCGATAGTTAAAATAAAGAAAAACAAGTACATTCGAGATACGATCCTACATAAACAATGTAAAAGGCTTTCTGGCTATGTTGCATTTGTTGGTTCCAAAAATACGCGCACATGGCGCTTTTATCTATGAAAAATTTGTCGACGACTTGTGATATGAAACCTAGTAGCTCCCAACCAACAAACTCCACAGTGACTTCCCGGTCCTCGGAGTCGTGTCCAACAGCTGTTTATCCTCAACGCAACGACTTCACATTCATAGAAAACTACAATTCAGGACAGATTACTAAGACATAATGTCAAAGCGGTACAATCGGGATTCCCATTGCCCAAGTAAACTCCCATAAGTCTAGGCGTTCCCACAGACAACTTATTGCCACGCAATTATAAGAAAGCCATAAAGAATTTGAGCTGCAGCAGTATAGGAGACAGAAGTTCTTAATAATTAAGAAGATGCTTGAAGAGGATAATATGATAACAATAATCAGCCTGTGTTGTCACACTGCAGGTCAATGGCCTTCCTTTCCTTTTTCCACTCAACTCCATTTAAGCCAATATGGCCCATCTCTCGCTATAAGCGTCAAGTTCGTCCCGCCATCTACACCAGTGCTCCGCGATACCGTTGGACGTTTACAGGAACCCTTTCACGTTTGTCGCATGTCGGACGTTGTGGTGGGCTAACCCACAATGCATCCGACATGCGACAAACGTGTCCGGCCGGCCCAGTCCCATTTGAGCTTAGCTGCTTTTCTTTTTTTCCTTTTGGCTTCGCACGGTTTGTGCATTTAGCCAATGTCAAGTTTATGCTTAGCTGCTTTTTGGGTGACGGACGTCTGCGATTTGTATCTTAGTGTCCGTTCACACAGGTACATTTTTATCGCGTTTAAAAAAGTTTTGGGGTCATTGAAATAAGGTGATTATTGTTTTACACTGAGCGCGTTAGGTCGGCTCTTAAGCATTCTCATTTAAAAAAGAAGTGTAATGAAATTTTATTTCAGTGACCCAAAACTCTTTTAAAAGCGATAAAAATCTACTCTCCTTTCCGAGCCGGTCTGTGTGAACGGACACTTAGAGCGCAATATCGTGTTCCGTATCCGGTCGGTAAGTCTAAACTAGGAGAATACTGCGCTCCATCGCTTGCAAATCTGAGCTTGGTCTTCTGCTGACCTGTCAAAGACCACGTTTCAGCGCCGTATGTAAGGATAAGTAGAATGCACATGTCCATTAATTTGCGTTTATGGCAAAGTGGAAGATATCCTTTCATAAGGGTTTTCATCGACCTAGCTCTTCCAGGCGTTTCAACTACTTTTTCTTGACTCGCCTGGAAGGAGACTATTTGGCCGAGTAAGTGTATTCTGTGACATATGCAATCTCCACACCCTCTAAATATTGTTTTTGGTTGACGCTATTGCCTATTAGTCATCAGTTTGGTCTTTGACATGTTCATTCGAAGACCAATTTAAAGGCTTGCCTTGTTCAACTTATTCCTAGAGGAGAAAAATGAAAACCATTAATTAACTATCCATTTACCATATAATTGAGAACCAAAGCAAGCAACTTAATGTCCCAGAAATACTTTATTACCTTGTAATGAATGTCATGTATTTTATTTACTAATGATAAAATCTATACTTAGTAAAATCAAATCTACAATACCTACCTGTTGTACAAGATTTGTATAACTATTGGACGTTAACAATGCTATTAAAAATAGCTGATTATCACTGCATCCACATTCCTAAATTATAGAGGCAAGATAAGATGCAACAACATTTAATTTGCATATATTTGCTCCATGCAAAAGAAAAATAGCGTATATAGAGCGCGCGCTAGGGCTAGTCACCGCCTGAGGTATGTGGCGGTAAGCGGTGAGACGGGGGAGGTAGACAAAGGCTAAGCTAACTCAGTCTGCCAATCTTATCAATCCGGCCTTCGCACGTCTCACCGCTCACATACCTCAGGCGGTGACTAGCACTTGCGCGCGCTCTATAACAAAATATTATGCAAAATCACCATTCGATATTTTAATAATAAAAGAACTCAAGATTCTAAACAGAAATGAGAAGTCGCTTTATATCTCTCCAATGTGGCATTAACAGAAAAACATGCTCAAAGTACATGTTTTTGAAAATTCCAAACTGAAAAGAGTATATCGTATGAGAAGTGTAAAAGTTCAATTACATAAATTATCCAATGGAACACAAGAAGTGTACCTATTCCACAGTATAGGAGAATAGATTTATTATGCATTGTCATCACTATACTATAAGGTACATTTAATCATAGATGCAAAACATTATGTGTGGCAAGAATAAATTGATTATGTACTAAATCACTTTAAAATAGGTCACATTTCAATATTCGAGTAACCCAAATAACGATCGAAGATAAATCTAATGTAATTTAACTATAGGATGGATTTATGGTGCACTACAATGAAGGATATCATATAAAATAATAGGGCCTCTATTCCATTCTACATTTAGAGAGGGATTAGACAGGCACAATTACTTAGAATAGTACGTAACTCATGTTACTATGCAACATTACATATTACTTATTGTCGTCATTAAAATTTATCTTCCAAGTTATTTGCATTATTATTTATTCATTTCCATGTTATGAGAATCTTCGGCATTTTTTTTATTTGTTACAATACTACTATTTCTCGGAAATGAAGTTACTAGGTCGATCAAAAAGTAATGATAAAAAAATAAAACTATTCAAATGAATAACTAAGTATTCAATATGAATAAGGCCGAGTTCAGATAACCCGCGCCAACCACGCACATGACACGCACACGCGTTGTGCACGCATCGCGCACGCCTCGCACCCGCTTATACTACTAGTATTATTTAATCAAAAAAACACGCCACGCGACTAAACTTGATCAGTCAATACGACACTATAACTACTATAGCCGAAGCGCGGGCGCAAGGCATATGCGGGGTGGGTGCAGCACGTGTGCGGGGAGAGCGCGGGGCGGGCGCGTGGTGTGTGCGGTTCGACTTCGATAAATGCAATTTGTCATCTATTGATGTGTCATAACACTCATTATAAACAACATATTTCAAAGCGAGTTAGACGCGCGTGGCGTGCGCGTGTCGTCTGAACGCGCCCTTACTATTGAAATGAATGTACTTCCTGGGAATTGTGGTATATTTATATGACTTTTTTATGCTGACATAGTAAGTAAATAAGCAAGCAAAAAAAAAAAATATATATATTAACTGATTATCATTACCTTTTGATCAACTCAGTAGATGTTAAAAGTTGACATATATATATATCGTTGTTGATTATTAAGATAATTAATTGCAATTTTATCATAGCCATTCTAAATCAAATCAAATGCTGACCAGCATGCATAGTAAAAAGATAGGAAAACAACACCAAAAGGAACATAATTATTTTAAGTAGGTATATAACACTTATTCTAAAGCAGCACGGAATGTAACTTTTGCCACTATTATGCTTATGTTTAAAGTCAAAATTGCACGATTTTATTACAGAAAAACTCGATCTTTGGTGCTTACGAACTAAATATAGCAAAAATCACAATCTACAAAATAAATTCGGTTTTAAACCTAGCAAATAAAAATGTAAGTACAACAAAAAATAACAAACATTAAAAATAAACAAAACATAAAAGAAATCTTATGGTTATGTGTAAACATACCTACCGTGAAGACGCGACTAAGGGTCAGTTTAGACAGAACGGAAAATCCTCGCGTAATTTACTGGCTCCATTGAACATAGGACCGTATTACCATAGCCTAAAGGGTCGGCAACAGGCGGCCTGCGAGCCGCATGCGGCCCACGAACCGCTTCGGTGTGGCCCGCGAGTTTCACAAATCGAAAACTTTTACTAGTTTGACATTATTTAAACAGGCGTGAGTCGCTTGACCCTAGTTACAAGGTTACAAGACAAGAAACACTGTACTTAGGCATAAAGATACGGGGCGCCCGAGACGTTCGGACAGAGAGGAGGCGAGCAACCGCATAACATTTATGTTGGTACGGTTAAGTTGCAAATTAGCTGAAAATTTACATGAACGTTAAGGATAGCATTATAAATTGTGAAAAAGTCCCCAGCGATCCCACGTGTGCAAAAAAATTTGTGCAAGGTCTAAGTTCGCAAAAATGGGTTTTTTACATTTTTTTTTTTTTGCGGAACGGTTAGTTTTATGATAAAAATAGCTCAGAAAAAACTGTAGATGATGTAATTATGTACAAAAATTGCCCTTACACTTTTTTCCTAAGCTTCACCATTTCTGAGTAAAAGCGATTCTACAATGTACAGCGATGAATTAAATGAGGAATATGAAAAGAAACAAGGAAATAAATTTCGGCGTAGTATTTGTAAAGTTACTACACTTTCATTGAAAGAACAGTTCTGAAAGTAAAGTAGCTCGGTCTCGTTCTGATGACACAGCAAAAAGTGTTGTTGCTCGCATCGAGTTTGAACATGATTTAGTTGCTGCTGAGGCTAGGTATCATAATGATTGTTATGTTTCCTTTTTAACACCGACCACTGGGAGCAAAGCCGGTCGACCTCGAGATGAAGCGTTGAATCTCGCCATGGAAGAAATTTTTACATATATTGAAATGTTGATGATTGTCAGTTTACATCGGAAGAGTTAAAAAATGTTTGTAAAAATTCAAATGCAACATAACTATTAAACTACGATTAAAGTTTAATTATGGTGATAAAGTTATTATCACTGAAAAACCGGGATAATTAACATTTATATGTTTTGCTAGCTTTTGCTTGCGGCTTCGCTCGCATTAATTTAGAATAGCGGTTTAGGTCGTGAAAAGGTATCAATCAAACTTACTTTCGCATCTATAATATTATGGTTAGGAGGATGAAAAACCGGTCTATAGACACTCTACGAATCACAAAATGAGATTAGGTGCTTTAATAATAAAAAAGTAAAAAAACTCGTTAACACACTAATAATGTTTCTATAATAATATAATTCAATCATGATTCGAAAGACACGTGGCACCATCTATTATCATAAGAACGTTATTGTAGTTTTCCTCGCGAACAGTACTTTTTTTCGGGATGAAAGGTACCCTATGTCCGTTTCTGTACACCTGACAACGTATATGCAAAATTTCAGGATGATCGGTTCAGTGGTTTAGGCGTGAAAAGGTAACAAACAAACAAACAAACTTACTTTCGCATTTATAGATAATATTAGTTAGGAAGGATTGATAAGCGTCATGATAATTTGAATCGAGCTTGAAGTGAAAAAAGAAATCTAATGACAAAGAAGAGCGATTTAAGATTTTGGAAGCTGCGGCAGCAATCATTCGGGAAGATATTCAACCGGTAGTCATCGATAATTATCATTATCCACTACCAGCTCGTATGTTTGAAGATATAAACAGTCATATTCCAGAGACTTATTTTTTGTAACAAATTATTTATAAAAATAAACGGTTCAATTTAGAACATTTAAAAATGAGTAAAAATGCTCAAAGTACAACTTTAAAGTTGTATTATGGAAAATACAACTTTAGTACATTTTAGAATCGCATTTTCTCAGAAATGGTGAATCTTAGGAAAAAAGTGTAAGGGCAATTTTTGTAGATAATTACATGATCAACAATTTTTGTCTAGCTATTTTTATCATAATACTAACCATTTCGCAAAAAAAAATCCAAAAAAACTCATTTTTGTGAACTATAATAATCTTGCATAAAATTTTTCGCACACGTGGGACCGATGGGACTTTTCACAATTTTATTATAATGGTATCCCTAACGTTCAAGTAAATTGTCAGCTGCTTTGGAATAAATGCAAGGGTAAATGTCTATTTTGACCCGACTATGTATTTATGTTACTGCTAAAAGCCGAAGTGCAGTTACACCAAGTTTTAGCTGTCTACAACCAATTTAATGCACAACCTAACCTAACCTTGTTATAGCCGGTTAAAAGTAGGTGTAACCGCATTTGGATTTTTAAACCTGGCATAAAATGAAATGCGGCCTGCACTGATTTGCTGGCAACATTTGAGGCCCTCCACTACCATAAGGTTGCCGACCCCTGTGCTAAAGTATAAATTCATACAATTTTCAATGGAGCCAGTAAATTACGCAAGGATTTTTCCGCTCCGTCTGAACTGATCCTTATGAGTAATGTGCACACAACTAGTTACTGTAACCTATATGAGCTACCTCTCGCCCCAGACGACAAATAATATAATAAGACCTATCTAAATAGTAACAAAATTATCTAGTAATAATGTCATATCACACGATCACAGCAGTCTTTCCTACGATGTCCTCGCCTTGCGTATGTTCTTTTTTTCTGCATCAGTGAAGCCAAGAATGTTCTCGATGGCGTTGAGGTGTCCCTGGTGGTTCTCGGGATCCGTTAAGAAGTAGTAGATGGCCGATTTTAGAAACTGCAATGTCACTTCTGGATCTACGTTGGTCTTGCTACCCTTCTGGGACTCGACAATGCGACGGTACATTGCCTGTAATAAATAAAGTATTGTGAGATTCTTTATTTTGCCGAAGTCTATGGGGGCATGCATTCTACCTACTGACACCCGACACGAAACTTATTTTGGCTGAGCTGAGGATTTTTGCTATGGGAAATCTGTACATTCCTCGATTCTATGTTAATAGGGATGATGACTAAAAAATGATTTTTTGTCCGTCATGTAGATTATTAAAATATATTTGACACGTATTTTTTCTTTTTCTACGTAATCAAAAGATTACGGCGATACATTGAGTTAAAATGTGGCATGACGTCACGTCTAGGTAGATTTTATACGTAGAAGTGACGTAGCCAGCCCCCACTCCCGAACTTTAATGCGAGTTATCTAAGTGATTTTTTATTAATATGATAAAGCAAAAAATACGTATCTAATATTTTTTTATTATCTGACTGACGGACTAAATAGAATTTCTTTTTTTTTACCCGGGCATCATCCCTATTACAAACACAATCCATAGAGGAGACTTTGAATACCGTGTAAACGCTGCGTCGTGGATCGTGTGCCCAGTTTGCAATAAGCAGCGTGAACAGTGAAAAGCTATTATAATTATACATGATTTTGTCGAGATTAATGTTTAGTAAAAGGTTTAATAAACCTATTCACAATGTCAGCCAAAAAAGATCAGTGATGACAATATCTTCGATTCTATTATATGTATAGAAACAAATAAAGTTACTATTTTACAATGTAGGATAAGTACTTGGAGATCTTTTACTATAAAACATTTTGCTACAAATGTTTGTATAGAAATTTTAGTTGAGGAGCGTACAGTGTTACAGTAAAAAATCAACAACTATGTACAGACACCTGCATTAATTGGATAGTTATCCTTAAATTACATTTATATTAAAAATCCTCAAAGAAGAGGCTACCAATGAATGCAGCTGTCCTTGCATTGTTATCTTAGAAACAATAACGAAGAAACTTAATTACCCGAAACCAAAAGAGGCTGTTTCAACCAAATAGGTTACATGCGAAGCTAAGGTTAGGCGAGAATAAACCAAAATCGGGTTAGTTTAAAAAAGTAAGCCTTGCTAAAGAAAGTGAATTAATAAAAGTTCTAAGCTTTCTATCAATACCACTACAATATACACTATACAGAGTGGCGATTGAAACCACGTATTTAGTATTTACATGATTCTGGGCGAAAACTTCAACGCAGGGGGCGCAGAAGTTTTCGTCGTTATTAAAAAAAAAAAAAAAAATCTGCTGCTCCATACATTTTGACCGCGTAGGTACTGCACTTTTATAGGAAACAGATGTTATTTTTTTTACTAACCAACTAAAAATTTCAACAACCCAGTGGGGTCTAGAACCATGTACTGAGTACATGGTTTCAATTATTGTGATAGCCACACTGTATAAAACTAATTACAAAGAAGAAGTTTATTAACTAGAAAACAAAACCTAAACCTGCCTAACCCAAAAAAAACGTTAAAATATTAATTTGCGAAAACAAAACCTACAAGACAACTCAAGTCCCAACCCCTGAATTTATATTCAAATGATTATAAAATTCAAATATCAAACTTATTTTTTTTATAAAATTAGACTTATTTAACATAGACACAGTTTATATCAATATCTCTCAGAACCTGTGTAGTAAGCTGGGTGTAATATACAAAAATAAAATATAAAAAAAAGTGTTCAGCAGTACTGCCATTTCTCCGGTATAAAAATCCAACCTTTCGAGCTCCTAGGACCCATAAAGAAACAGCCTCCTTTGCACTTAGCAGTACTTGTGACTTTGCTGATCGGTCCTCTGTGAATGCCGTGTCCTGGAATGCACTACACGTTAAAGCTGGCACATGTTAATCGCCACTACATGCACACACTAACACTAAATCCGTGTACGTGTGGGTTAATTAGTAATTCAAAGTGGTTAATCAACTTCAAAATGGTGACTCAATTTACTATTTCTAGTTTTCATATTAGTTTATTTGAAAATGTTATTTGAGAACGATTTAAGAACAGGATAGTGAGAATGTTTATCACTGTGAAAAATATCCTTAAATTAATCAATTTATATACTAATTGAACTATTGCTGGAAAATTTTTCAATGTGATAGTACAATATTTGTAGTGATGTAGTTAGGAATGGTAACTCACTCGAACTTTCTCGAGCTCGGTCTGAGTAATCTGCAACTGCTCCAGTAGTTCCTCTACAGACACGCGGCTGGCTTGCCCCTGTGAAGTACCAGGTTCATTATCCTGGAAATGTTAAGATACACAACTAACTTAATAACCAATTCATTTTTTAAACCTACACTAAATTGTGAACAGCAATATGAATTGAAAAGAAATTGAAAAATCTGAGAATATGATTCCTAGTTTTCTTTAATTGGTTGTTATTAACTTATTATTGAAAAGTATTTTATTTTTCTACTAGCTTTTGCCAGCGGCTTCGCCCGCGTGCATGTTGGAAATTATCCCACGGGAACCATACTTTTTCCAGGATAAAACATATCCTATGTGCTATTTCAGACTATAATATATGTCTGTGCTAAATTTCATCCAGATCCGTTCAGCCGTTAGTAACAAACATCCAAACATCTTCACAAACTTTCACATTTAGGTATTAGTAGGATTCAAAAAAATTTTCCAATTTGGAACCACTTTTAAAATGAATTTATGTGTTTTGCAAAACATTGGAGCTTCCAATGTTTTGCAAAACACATTAATGTTGGTAAATGTTAATTCAGGTGTTCTTAAGTTTACATTGCTTTGTTTACAAACTATAGTTTACAAAGTTATATGCATGCTCTTTTACAGCTTAGACACATACAAGACGTAGAAAATGGCTTACCTTTTCTAGCTCAAACTTAGCGGCCTCAACACCTTTGTTGTACATCTGCAGGTAGATAGCCCGGTGCCTGGTCTCCTCCTCATGCAGCTGCTTGCTCACATCTTCCAGCTGCTTCTCCAGAGAGTGGATCCTCTCCTTGGCTTGCTCATAGTTCGGCAGTAACTCACAGTACCTCGTGTTCACATCTGCCAACTTCTGCAGTAACGACTCCACTTTATCATTATGCTGTTTCTTCAGTTCCTGTGTCTCTCCAACATGAGCTCTTATTATATCTTCTATCTTCTTCTCATAATATAATATTAAACTACGACGCTCCTCATCTCCATCTCCTATATCAGTCATACAGGATGCCTCATGTGTCAACATGTGCACAGATTCTTTGGAATGTAATGATGAATTTGTGAGATCGTCAAAATGACCGGAGTCAGTGAATGAGCCTTGCATTTCATTGCGACATCTGGTTGGTGTTTGGTTTTTGAACAATGGGCTATCAGTGATGTCAAATGATCTACAAGCATCCCCATGTTTTGGGCTCTCTTGTTCAATAGAAGCTTCATCAGAGTTCTCCCTTATTGTTACTATTTCACTAGAGTTGGATTTTTCATCAGGTGAACATATTGATGCTTTATACAGTCGTAATTCTACAACCTCTTTGGTAAGTTGGAATATTTCACTATCTTTTTTGTCTAGGTCTTTCTTGGCTTGGCTTAGAAGATTTTTGAGTCGTCGAATTTGTTTCTGTGCTCGCTGAGTAGGTGTTAGATATTCTTCCCCAGCGAGCCCCGCATGTGATGAGCAGTGTAATACATAACGCATAGATCTTCCACTAAATGTTGTGCCATTGAAAGGTGCATAGCCTGCATCAACGGAGGCAGCTGTGGCAGCACTTCCGTAACTGTGGAGTGATTCATCATCAGGCAGGTCTTCTGGAGAGCCAGGTGGAGTGTGAGCAGAGTCAGTCATACTCAACTTCATATCTAAACCACTCTCCTGTGGTTTTAAGCAGGATTTTTTTGGCTTCTGTAGAGGGTTTGAATTGAATGACTGAAAAGTAAACATTTCTGTATGAGAACAAGGTCAAACTAAAATACATAAGATGTCTATTTTTAGAACAGAACAAGACTGCTTGAAAACAAATGCTTGTTGAGTACCTAGCTTGTTTTGAATTTTGACAAATTAAAAATAATATAACTATTCTGTCCAATCAACCTCAATTTCTAAATAAATGACTATCAAAATAAAACTGTTTCACAAAACTATTGGGTTAATGAAGTTATAAAAAATTAAACATATGCTTGGTTTGGCTACTGTCGCTAAAAATTATTGAAAGTTTACACGAGAGGTTACTTACATGGCTACGCTGGCGATGGCCAGGCTCCTGGAGTCGTGGCACATCGCTGCGTTGTTTCTGGTGTGTATTTTCCGTGATTATTGGTATTAATTTCCTTGTTGCCAAAGGCGAACGCTGCACCATTTTCTCTCCACGCAGCCGCAATGAAGAGCTGCGTCGGAAGTTCCCGATGACATTACCCGCGCAGCAATGTTCATCGTGGAAGTCAGCGACCCTTCTACTATAATTTTTGTTCATTTTCTTCAATTATTTACATCAGCGTACCGTACTAAAAGAGAAAACAGCTGTTTGAAACCACTTTGCGGCGTAAATAAACGAAACTGAACGTTATCGTAATTTGACATTTTAGTTTTTTTTCAGTGCGATAATAAGCGATAAAGCACACTTTAGCACAGGTATTTAAGTATTATGCTTAATTTTGTTACGATAAAAATAAATAAACACTTTCAATAACATTAAACATACTGATAAAAGTTAAATAATGCTAACCCAGTAGAATAAAATAGTTGAGAAAAGATATCTATTCCACTTATTTAAAAGAAAATATTCACGCGTGTTAACTTCTCTAGGTACTACCAGCGTTTAATGAGACAGAACTATGTGATACCAATACCAACTAAAGTAATATTTGTTCAGGCAGCTCAGTCAGTACCTATCCACCTATCATACTATAATTTAACAAGTATTGTTGTTTTAATACAATAATACTAAGTCAGCATTCTCCACACTACCCTATTCATACTGACATACAAAAAAGCACAGTGTTCAAGCATTTTCCCAGGCCGCCAGATGTGGCCTAGTTCCCGCATTCAACGTGGAAAATTGTCCTTCGCGAATGTTAACTACATGCAAGTCGCGCTGCGCGTAACACGTTTAGTTATTTACCTGCTTCCTTTATTTTTTTAATTACAACTCTAAATAGGTATATACGTGGATATGAATTTTATCGCGTTCGTTGCCTGTTAGATCTGCACTCATTATTAGGTACCTACAATAATAACTCAGTTATTCTGTGGCTATACAGCGTCTTGGGGACTTCAGAAGGTCTCGTAGATCGTTTAATAGGTAAGTATGTACAGACGCCAGCAGGTCAACCTACCCGAAACTGTCAGATTTTCCCAATCAACCTTGAACCTAATGCTTTAGCAATAAAGTCGAAAATCTATTAAAGAAATCTGATAGATTGTAGTAGCTTGATGTGCTGGCGTCTGTACATGATACAATGATACGGACCACTTAAACCCTCTAACCTATCTAGGTACTGATATTAATCAGTAAATTGTTGCTGACGACTGTACTTAACTCACGAAGAAGTGTTGTTGATTTAATGTAGGTACCAAAATGTAACGTTATGATAGATTCTATCTACCTGGATATTTTATAAAGGTTTAGCTTTCAGTGACTAATGCAAACGTTATACATAACTTATAATGGTCTGACTAGACTACACGGAGGAATTATTACGACATCATTACCGTTGCACAACGCGCTAACAATATTATTAACTACTTACAAAACATTGCGAGAACTTACGAAAAAGGCATAGTAGGTAGATATCTTTATGTAGGTATACCTACTGCCAATCTGCCTAGCCTTTTCCTAACTATGTTGGGGTCGGCTTCCAGTTTAACCGGATGCAGCTAAATACCAGTATTTTACATGGAGTCACAACCCAGTTACTGGGTAATACGATACCCCTCGGTAAGACTGATAATGTGTACCTACTAATTAAATGAATTCTTCAGAATTATCCGAGTTTCACCAACTTTTTATAAGGTTCAAAGTCATATATATATACTGATGTATACGGGCTCGTGTAGACGGCACCGCCACCGCGCCGCCGCACCTCTGAGCTGTGTACACGAGTCGCGTCCGAGCCGCCACCACGCCGAAACCGCTTGATTTCGCCGTACTAATATACGGTTGTTAGTAACCCACGAAGATCACGCCGACACCGCGGCCACCCCTATCCCGCTGATCATCAGTTGTTCAACTCCTTTTTTTCATTAAACTGGGCATGTCAATGCGACACGTGTGATCTTCGTGGGTAGCAATATATTTCTAACAACTGTATATTGGTACGGTAAAATCAAGCGGTGTCGGCGCGGACGCGACTCGTGTACACAGCTCAGAGGTGCGGCAGCGGCGCGGTAGCGGCTCGGTGGCGGTGCCGTCTACACGAGCCCTAAAGCGGATTTATGTTGGCGAGTCTGAACTTCGCGCAGAAGGCTGCATGCGCAGTAACATTTTTTAAAACCAAATGGTGTGTGATGAGGCGAGTGTGTGATGATAAAACATGCGCGAAAGTTCGTAGTGCTTAAGTACAAACTCGCTATGATATTTCGGCCGTAGTGTAGAGGGTTGACCAATTACCTAATGGTCAACCCGTCTACATTCTTTGTAAAGCGTTACTTACTTACCTACTGCAGCCATTTAGAAAAAAAAGGCCTGAAATAGGTAAGATAATGGTCAGCTTGTGATTGAATAGTTTAGTGCCATAATCACCAAGTAGGTACACTTGATTATGGCATAGTAGTGCCATTTGGAGGCGTTTGTCTGTTTACTTTAGATAGGCCTTCCCCTGTTGTGACCTTATATACTAAATTATGCTCAATGAGGACTAAATTCAGACATGCTGTTGATGTAGGTCCTTACTAATCAAAAGTGCACTGTAAACTTTATAATGACAATCCTGACCAGCAGTGCTATTCAGCTGTCATTAGTGTCAACACAGGTGGAATGACAGCTCACTTCAAGCTCACGTCACCTAAGTTTTCAGGGTGAGATTTTTACAGAATAGTCCGGCTGTTCAGGGACTTCGCGTATTTCGCAACCACGACCACAACTGATTGCAAAACCGGCCGCAATATCAGCTGCAGAAACTCCGACCAAGAAGAGAGCTTGGCGCAACTGATCAGGCGACTAGTCCATCTTTCTCGTTGGTTGGAACTTTGGTGACCAAGATTGCGGCCGGTCGTGCAACCAGTTGTAGTCGTGACCGACAAGTTGTGCCCGAGGTGCCCAAATTAAAAAAAAATGTTTAACTAAGTATTTTTTTTCGTCTAAGTTTCTTTTCAGTCAATAATAACTTATCTACTCATGTGGATACCTCTACCTTTTTCATTAAATTGTTTTTGCGACAGTAACAAATTCCAAAGTACGAGGTACAGACTCGTAGGTACAGACGCCAGGAGACAAGCTACCCGAAACTGTCACATTTTCCCAATCAACCTTGAACCTAATACTTAGGTGATAAAGTTGAAAATCTATTAAAGAAATTTGACAGATTGTAGTAGCTTGATGTGCTAGCGTCTGTACCTACCAACAAAACAGTGTAACGACTTCTCTCCATTGAATTCATTTCCTGGCAGGCGTTTGAGTTCAATAGCTAATCTATTTCTAATTTGTTGCCGCTTTGTTCATTTTTCATACATTATTAGCTACCTATTGCATATTCTTTTCATACATTTTTTTAAATTTATGTATTTACGTTTGTTTGCTGGTTTTCTCATTTACATTTTCAATGAGCAATTTGCTCTGTGTTGTTGTCACACAGACTCACACAGGACCCGCTGACTATCCGCCGCGGGTTTTTTTTTATACTATTTTTTCACGATAATCGCGACTCAATTTGTCATAAATATTCTTTTTGGCAGAAACATCTACCTTATAGTTCAACTTTTAGTTAAAACAGGGCTTATAACTTGTGCGGTTCTAAGCATTGCATGTTACTACTAGGCTAATTATTATTTTGGCCGACTACTAGTGTTGCTAAAAATTAAATTATGCAAGTTATGATGATCCGCAGCATGAACGTGCACGAAGGTGAGAAACTATCGTACCATGAACAATAATGTTAATGATATAATTTTATAATTTGATAGTCTAATCCTTTAGATTTAGACTGTTTGAAGTTTTATTCGTAGGTATTATTAAATAGTTTGTTGTTCATTGTAATAAATTTTATGTGTCTTATTGTATAATAACTAAACTAGTACATATTTTGACTTGAAGGGATAGATTTCCCTAAGCCGAGTCGGACGCTACGGGAAGCTACGCGCCTCTACGTCCTGCTACGCGCGGCTACGCGAGGCTACACGCGGCTAAGCGCAGCTACGCCCTGCTACGCGCTGTTACGAGAGGCATCTGGCGGCTATGTGAGACTAAGCGACCCGCTCCTGCTTCGCACGGATGTAAGTTTAATATTAATGTTTTATACAGATTAAACTTTCGGGATAAATTCTCTAAATGATGGTGAAAAGCGCATCAAAAATTGCGTAGTTTAAAAAAACAACGCGCTCACACAGACAGATACGAAAAGTGACTTAAATTAAATTACTAGGTAGCTATTATACTGTATAAGATTATATACAGCATGTAGCGTAATTAATGGATAACCCTGTATATGCGGGTGGGCGACCCCAAGCCCTATAAATTAAAAAAAATGTTAAAGCCCGGAGTCGAGATTTTTTAAATTATAATTTGAGAAATGGCCACCTTTGGTCACTTCCTCGGCCACCTGGTACACAAATGAAAGAATTTTCACGATCTGATTTCTGCTTAATATTTTTAAATAAACGTGCTATAAGATGTGTATTACAGTTTTAGAGTACCTCATGGTTTTCTTTTATATCTTAAAGTGAAAAAGCTTTATATCTAAAAAAGATACGGAATATTGATATACTTACCATTTTGGAATCTGCATTAAGGGGAAACGTTTTAAAAAATATGGGCAGCTATTTTCCATACATTTTTATACACCAGGCAAACTCAAACTTAGGAAAACATTTTACAGAAACACAAATTATTCACTTAAGGTTTAAAAAAAAAAACACATGAAGTACTTACTCTAAAACTTACACATCTTATAGCACGTTTATGTAAGAATATTATGCAGAAATCAGATAGTGAAAATTCCTTCATTTGTGAACACGGTAGCCGAGGAAGTGACCAAAGGTGGCAAATAAAAAAATAAAAAAATTGCGCATCGACTCCGATCAGCTTGCAAAATGTTTATACATAAGTAGGTACTACTTACTGGTACTTTTAAAAGGTTACTAAAACTAAAAAACCGGCAAGTGCGTGTCGGACCGCGCACAATGAAGGGTTCCGTAGTTAGGAAGAATTTATGCCAAGAACAAACTTAACATTGTATTTGAAAAGCATGTTCTCCCATACATTCCAACTGCAAATGTTAATTTGTACGCACAATATTGAGAGATTTACCATGTTATTGTTATTAAGACCACAGACTTCTTATAAATTGTCCTGTAATAATAATATCTCGGGACATTTCACACACGGTCAACTGATCCCAAACTAAGCAGAGCTTGTACTATGGAAACCAGATAACTGATATACTACATACACTACTTTTTTTTTTTTTGTAAATACTTACTGATTATATATAATAATTACACCCAGACTCAGGACAAACAGACATGTTCATGCACACAAATGTTTGTCCTGTATGGGAATCGAACCCACGACCTGCGACATGATAGGCGGTATCTTAACCAACCACGCCAGCTGGCCCGTCATATAAGTATAGAACTATTTTCTGTACTTTTTTCTAATTTTTAGGCTCAGTTTCGGAGACAAGGGGAGGGGGGAATAGTCAATTTTCGTCTATATTTCCTTACAGTAAGCTCTTTTATTTGATACACGCACACGGTACAGTTTGCAAATTTTTTTTTAAATTTTCTTATTTTCCCCCCAAGAGACCCGCATATTCAAAATCATATGTGTATCACAGAAATTCTTATGTGTACCAAATTTCAACTAAATCGATTCATTAGATTCGGAGCAAATTGGCTGTGACAGACGGACAGACAGGCAGAGACATGAATGACCCTATAAGGGTTCCGTTTTTTCATTTTTAGGTACGGAACCCTACAAAAATGAGGTTAATTTTTTAGCATTTACCTATGAAGTAATTAGTAGGTAAGTAGGATAGGTATCCTACTTACCTTCTACCAACAACGGCAAATCCCTATGCGTGTTACAACTTCGGACTATAATTCCGAACATACGGAAATACCTTATTAATTAACCTGTCAAGTCATTTTTATAACGCGCACAGTACCAATGGATAACTGCAATTAATATATAAATACTTTGTACAATAATTAGACACTTCAAATTAAAGAATAACCTTGGTGTTAGTTGTTAGAAAGTCAAACACTTCATACCTACTTAAAAACCAGTTAAATATTTATTTTGAAGTATTCACAATTACAATACTTGCTCCCACTAAACATCCATTAAATCAATTAGTAATTATAAATAGGTACTTACAAAAGAGTTGGTGAAGTAATTCAAAATACTGATTAATCGATGTGAGAACCAAAAATATACCATTAGTTAACGATAAAAGAGTTCCTAAACGATTTCATCGCGATCATTAACCGAGACTGCTATTAAGCAATTAATTAATTTTTGACATGGTAACATAATAATGAGTAATGAAATAACTTTGTAACCCAATTAACATTGTATTTGCAAGCTAGAACAAATTATTGCAAGTTAGTGTAAATAGTAAAACAAATATTCTTTAGGTATGTAGGCAAATAGGTAAAAAGTTTACGATTGCATTTTCTAGGTATGTAAGTACCTAATTGTTGAAAGTAGGTCGACAGTTAAATGATGTATGTATACGAGTATTGCTGCGATTTCTAGGTACTAGATATTATACTAACATCTATCATTTTTTTCACGACTCCTAAGGATGTATCTACGAGATCGCGTATTCGCTCGATTTCAAAATGTTGTGTCCTAAACAAGCGACCGAAAAATTGAGGATGGATGGTCGCATCGCGTATTCGCGTCTATAAGTCACATTTCAAAATGTATGTTAGAAACGCGCAGTTTTTATTATCGGGCAATATAATTTACCTTGCTGAGCTAGGTAGAGAATCCAACAGCGAAACACAAAGACATTCGTGCGAATGTCAGTTCGGCCACCTGTTTGGTATAAGTTGTTTGATCGCGCAATCGTTCTAAGTTTGCGCCAATTACCTACTAATTCAACATTTTGTTTGCGCGAATACACCGCGCGAATTAGGACACCAGTTCAACTTCAGTACGGTTGATCGCTAGTTCGTACGTACAACGCTCGCGCGAACTTACGATGATCACGTAAACGGCTTCTATTCGGGCGTGGGTTAAGAGTAGTATGTCTCGTGACTAACTTCCCTTATAATCCAGTCAATAAAAGAGCTGTAGAGTGCGTGTGCTGGGACCTAAGCGATTCCTCAGAAACTTGTTCAGGATGCTTAGGAAGTGAACATACTAAAAGTCCTGATGTCTAGGAGGCGAGTGTAGTTAATTCCCAACCGTTTTCGAGCTAGACGCTCGAATTTTACCAAATATTCCTTGATATCGTCGAGTTTAAGGCGTAAGAGAATGAAAACGTAATTCGCATATTTATACCAATTACGTTTTCATCCTCTTAGGCCGTGAGGGTCCCTGCCAAGGTCGCGGGTTATTTGAAAGAGTTAACGTGGCCCTGGGACACTTGACACGGGTGGGTTTTTGTCAGTAAAAGTCTGACAACGCCCTCCCGCTCTGCCTAAAGCGGGAGAAGTTATTTTTTGATGATTTTCATCGTCGTCCTCATCATCAGACACGCCGTGCGACATATCCCTTGGCAGTGGAGGCACGCCGCAGAACTGTTCAGCATTGCTTTTATCCACATTTGCCACTAAGTACCACAAGCATTGGTGCAATGGCAAAATATCGTTTTCAGTAGGACCTCCGGTGCTGGTGAATCTTCTGTTGTTATTGGCACCAGAGTGTCGCCTACATGTTTCCACCCCTAATCTTGAGGGGCAGCTCATTCCCGAACCACTGCTGCACTTGGTGGTAGGTGCGCCGGGAATACTGTTTAGCTGCGCTCTCAGTCGGTGGGAGGGAGGTGACGTCAGGCTTAATATTTGCCTATTTGTCACTAACCTCTTGAACGACTGGTACTAGTTGAGGGAGGTCAGTCTTGCTGGTGCCCATTTTGAGGAAGCACATTTTCCCAACCCGTTCAACCTCACCGTGAGTGGAGGACGGGTTGTAAAAGATCACTGCCGCTTCCTTGATGATTTCTGACTTCAAGCACAATTTTGAAAAACCCACATTGCTTGTTCTCAAAGTTGCAGATGTTGTGTCGCAGCCGGTAAATGAATGTAAGAACACGATGTGTTCAAAGCCATGCTGCTGCTTTTCTCGGATGGACAGTGCAATTGTTTAGCTTTTCACTCGGCCGTGTTTCAGCAGCAGGATGTCTTGGGCGGGAGGAGTGGCAGCTATCAAAATGACAGCCACAGAACTATTTGTGGATTGTTTCACAGCAGTCTTCATGATAAGGACGTCAGCATCATTGGTAGCCTGAAGAGTCTGTATCCCATTCTCCTGAAGCTTTGTGTGTAGTAAGGGAATGAACTGATTTGTTGGTAGGATTGGACAAAAAATCTTCTTGTTTTACTGGTATCGGTGTGTTCCATGTAAAATTTATTTTAGCCGACCTCCTCAGTATGTATCGTCCCGTATGTTCTTGTGACTTCGTACTGTTGGCCGAGTTTGGGTACCCATCAAATACGAGTACGACTTTTTCCGGGATAGTGGTGGTTGACTTAGGTGTTATATCCATCACAAATGGTGGCAACAGAGGCTAGATTTTGCGAAATCACTCTGTGCAGTAGGAATCCTCAGTCCACTACTATGTTCATCTGAGACAGTTGAACAGGCCCGTCGGTAGGCTTGAATATGGTGTACAGGACAGACATGGTTGTCTTCCTCATCCCACTTTCATTGAGAGCCAAGAGAAATGGGGCCAACTCGAACAGCATCGTAGCAATTTAATGTGGCGTCTCCCACCACAGCATTCGCAATTGGCATAATGTCACTGGTTTGTGGGAAGGGAGGATGTGCATCAAACCACTATCAAGGAAAATGCCTCAACTGTGTGTCTGTTGACGAGGATGACGACGAATACGACGCAGAGCCCCTTCAGCAAGAACCACCCACCACTGAGGATAAGGATGCCATGGAGAAAGAACCCTTGCCAGGACCATCACGGCCTAAGAGGATGAAAACGTAATTGGCATATTAGTAAGTATTGATAACAATGATTAGGAACCATTTTATTGTCAACAACTTTTGTTTCATAACATTGTCTGCTGTAAATAGGTAGATACAAAACATACTATACAATTTATTTTACCAAAACAAAGTAAACATTGGGTCCCAAAACATCTGTACCTACTGAATAGGTAAGTATATCACGATGTATGAAAGCCATGTATATTATAGATCTCCCCTATCTAATTTCTATTATAACTTTATCCAAAAAGCACCAAATAAAAAAATAACACACATGCTATAATATTTATGATTTGTTCCCTGCGTAATGAATACTTACTTATAAAGTTATAATCTATAAGTAAGTAATAATTAAGTAAGTACATAAACATAACTAATAAATCAGAAATAATTTTGTAAGCATTAACATGTTATGTACATATAAGATTCTCAGTAAATAAGCTTCAATTGTAATGTTATTAATAAAAGTGTAAAACAGTTTAAAGAACTATATCATACGGGATAGTAATTTGGTGTCGTTTTAGACTATTGTAAAATCAGTTTTCAGAATGATATGCCTACCTTATACGGGATAGTATTTGCGTTTTCTTTTGTTTATTTTATAGTCTAAATCTTTCAAGCCGAAGAATCTTAAAACAAGTCGTGTAATCTAGCCTGGTTTATCCACTTTAAGGAACAGTCATTAGTTTACCATCAGTTCATAGAAATGTTTTGTGTACGAAACGTGTATGTGGCGAGGCGACATGGAGCGACTTCTCCATGTAAAATACTGGTATTCAGCTGCATCTGGTTAGACTGAAAGCCGACCCCGACATAGTTGGGAAAAGGCTAAGCAGATTGATAATTGCTGGATACTGAAGTATTCTTATCAGTCATAATATTAGTGTACCGTAGTGGAGTAAGAAAGAGGGGCTTGCGGCTAACTAATAACATTGATTTGCCGCGGTCGGTCCGTGGATGGGTATCTTTACATACCAATACCCCACCGTCCTTCGGAAAGCACGTTAAGCCGTTGGTCCCGGCTGTCATTTGTGGATCTTTGACAGTCGTTACGGCTTGTCAGAAGCCCGTGAGTTTGGCATCCAGTCTTACCAAGGGGTATCGTATTACCCAGTAATTGGGCCGTGGAGGTCAGATAGGTAGTCGCTCCATGTTAACTACTAGTATTCAGCTGCATCGGTTGGACTGGAAGCCGACCCCAACATAGTTGGGAAAAGGCTAGGCAGATGATAATAATAGTGGAGTAAGAAATTAGTTGATACTAAAGCTTTAATAATCAGTAATCAGACTTGGGCCCGCTTGCACCACAGATTGTTTTAAACGTATTTATTAAAAATCATTCTGTTTCGCAAACAGGCACGACACGCGACGCGAATCGCACGCGACACAAAGGCACCGCTTGTCGCGTGACACACTGTGCCTTAGGCCTCGTTTACGGAGACGCGGGACGTCGCGCGTCGCGTTGGGTGGCGCGGCACTAGAGGTAAACAATTATGTCGTTGCATGAGAGCGAGAGAAACGCGAGACGCCACGCCGCACGCGTTGCGTGACGCCCCGCGTCTCCGTAAACGAGGCTTTAGTGCTGGTGCACGTTAAAAACCCTGGCACGGCGGGCGCGGCGGCGGGCGTGGCGGCGGGCGCGGTGGTCTTGCTTCCACCGCACCTGCGTGGAAGCAAGACCACCGCGCGTAACGTGAACCAGCACTCTGTGTCGCGTGCGATTCACGTCGCGTGTCGCGCCTGTTTGCAGAAGCCTTCAATCGTTTGACGATGACAGAAACAAAAAGATATCTAGTAAAAGTAGGATGAGAAAAGATAGGGTAGTTGGTTATACCGTGTACCCGAATATCTTGCTATGGTTATGACCATAGCATGCCGTAGGTACCGACTTATGAAAACTATTTCATAGTGGCAGATAGCTAGCTTACTGCCCAACCCTATCTGATAACAGTTGATGTAAACCCTTCCCTAAATCTATGTTAACGACTTGCGGTAAACGATACGAGCCATGAAAGAGCCAGGTTAGAGGAACCTATCTATGTTTCTATATTCCTATACGATCGTGGAAAAACTATTTTTTTTATTAGATTAAAATTTTGCTAGCGGCCTATCTCATTTTTTACAATGGCGCCTTTCATCCTTCAAAGTAGTAAGCAGAAGCCTTGAAGCCACATTTTGCTAAAGACATATAATTTTTAACCGACTTCAAAAAAAGGAGGAGGTTCTCAGTTCGTTGGAATCTATTTTTTAATCTAGAATTTTCTAAGTCATACGACTTAGAAAATTCTTTTTTTGTTTAAAAGGCTATGCTTCTCAGGTCATCGGGTTTTAGTCAGTAAAAGTCTGACACGCCCTCCCGCTTCGCCCAGAGCAGGAGAAGTTACTAGATGATTTCTATTTAAAAAAAAACCGGTCAAGAGCGTGTCCGACCACGCACAATGAAGGGTTCCGTAGTTGGGATGAATTTATCCCAAGAAAAACTTAACATTGTAGTTGAAAAACATATACTCCGATACATTTCAACTAGAAATGTCCATAGTTAAACGAAAAGGATCCAAACCACATTACACCTAATGGATCCTATTTGTTTAACTATGGACAAATGTAAGTTTATACGCACAATATTGTGAGATTTACCATGTTGTTATAAGACCATCGACTTCTCATAGGTTTTCCTGTAATCTATGGGTATTGAGCTATTTTCTATTTGTTTTCAAAATTTTAGGCTCATTGCTTTCGGAGATAAAGGGGGGAATAGACAATTTTCGTCTATTTTCTTAAATAACTTGAAAATGGTTTATTTTAAAATTATAAAAAAATACATTTGAGATTTACAGTAAGCCCTTTTATTTGATATGGCACACGGTACAGTTTGCAAAACTTTTTTTTTTTAATTTTCTTATTTGCCCCCCAAAATTGACCCCCATATTCAAAATTTATTTATTTACGTTACACGACCGTGTTTGGGTCACAGAAATACATATGTGTACCAAATTTCAACTTAATCGGTCCATTAGATTCGGAGCAAATTGGCTGTGACAGACGGTTAGACAGACAGACACATGAGTGATCCTTTATGGGTTCCGTTTTTTTCCTTTTGAGGTACGGAACCCTAATATGGTTGTTAAGCAATTTATGCTCGACACATTGCATATAGTGAAGTGGAGCTGATGGTGAAATATCTACCAGGAGAACTCCTCAACAATTAACGTCCCTGCATCGGGAAAAGTAATATTTTGTAAAAGGTGATGAACAGTTGACATTAGGCTATTGTAAATTACAAACTGACCCACTCAAAAGTGAAAAATAAAAAACTTTTTTACAAAAACAAAAAAAAAAAAACTACAACCGACTTCCAAAAAACAATCGCTACAAAGTGAAAAATAACTTTAATTTCGGAAGTCTGTGGCAAAAAACTAAAATACAGATCCAAAGACACTGACTTTCCCACATAACTGAGGGCAACCATACCTACCCAATGTTGCTACATTCTTGGATAAAGTGCATCTTTATTGTTTGTTGTAACTTTATGTTATCAATCAATGTAACCACAATGCATAACACTTTTACGTGACAAAACAATGAAGTATCCAATCGATTGTTTTGGACAAAGAAATCGTGTCGAAAGCAGTTCCCCAGACCCTTGTGTTACGAAAAGAGATTCAATTTAATTTACCTTACTTAATGAACAAGCAGATTATTTTGAACCTAAAAAACAATACTACGTTCATAATTAATATCTGAGTGTATAATAAATATAAATTGTAAACGTTAAAGCCTCTAATTAAACAATTTAATGAGCAAAGTTTACGCTCAATCGCTTTTGTATCATTCACGTTGTTTAGATTCCACATGAAGAAATTATACCACTTAATAACGTCATGGACAAGTGGAGTAATTTCCGCGTAAACTCTCTAAATTCTAACTTGTTATGGTTCACACGAATTGTTTTTCATGCCGTTCTATGGTTTCGCGATTGACTTGTTATTTGAGACGTTGCTAAATCTTGTTCAAGGCCCTACGTATTATTTGAAATTAAGTGCACTTAGATACCTATTACATTATTATTTGTTATGATGGAGCAAAAAAAAACAAACGTGATTCATACTAAGCGAATAATCTGGAAGGAGTGCCGCGCTTTATTTTTTGAACTGAGCGTCTAATCTGAGTATCAAGAATGATTTAGAAGCAAGTTCAAAACACTTTACCGGATGCACTCATTCACGGAAGCTGTCTCAGCTAACATAATGCCGCCGCGAGTGAAACATTATGTATCGTTAGTTGAAAGTAAAATCAAATCAATCATACTCACTAATTGCATCTTGCACGAATTTTCCAATCTCCATGGAATTCAGAGAAAACATTCTCGTAGTAACATGAGCAAAACACATCGTTTACAGCACAGTGGCAGTTCGGAATACGTCACAAGTCGGTCGCACAATCGTTGTCGAAGGGAAAACTTAGTATCAACTCGAACATCGCAAATTACATAGAGTAAACCATCCACGTTAACTTTTACGCTAAGAATGTTGCGGCAAGTTGTCGAGGCCCGGAGCGCAGTGCGTGCTTGGTCAATGTTTGTTCACGGTGTGTTGGCGCCGCCGCCGCCGCCAGCGCCCCTCTGCGGCCACGTTGACGCAACCCGCTTGCTTGGCAAATGTACCATTGTACTCACTAACATTACAACACAATACCTGCTGGAAACGCATAAAAACGCGAATCGAAGAAATGGACCCGTTACCTTTTTTGTTACATCAGTGTGACGATGTCTTGAGAACCTGAGCTTGATGCGCCATCTGGTGCTGTTATGTAGCGTCTACGTCCGCTCTAGTTGCAATTGCTATTATGTAAGATCCACTACCTGGTAATTCTGTAACTTTATCAAGATTCATGTATCATATTGTCACGTCATACATTTTGTTATCAATATTTATGATTCCAGGAACAGAATTCGTAGCCCGGCCACGGCGTATCCCGAACGAAAGGTATTAAGGTAGACAGTTAGATTAGTTACTATTAATATTTATCGAGGGTAGGTAATGTGTGTGTTATCTTTATTGAGGGTGTTCAATATATTGCCAATACTGGCTATGCATCAATTACTAGCGCCTGCATTGTCACTAGAGCGCGGATGGATATGTCGGCGGCGGTTTAGTTCCACAATAATGACGACATACTCTGATAACGTCGAATACATGTTCCACGGGCAAACGGGCGTTAAAGTTTCTAATTTGTTTAATTTACATTTAATTATTTGGTGGTAAATTAATTGGACATTATTTTAGCTTAAGAAAATTATATAAGAGCGACTATGCAAATAATTATCGTAAACTTTTCTACAACATTTGAACTCTCATTTGAAACTTTAGGCGCGTGTAAAAATAACAGAGTAAGCAGGTAATATGATCTTAACACCTACTGTGTTATTTTTTACATCTATCATAATGTTTCATGTATTTCGCCTTGGGCCATTCACTGCGCTAATTTCTTCAGTTTATTGTTACGTATTTCAATCCTTAATTAACACACTTCCTGTGTGATGTTATGATTACTTGCAGTTTATGACGCTCGACGTTGGCAGAGATCCTCGGATTGTGCTAACGATAATATGTTATTATTGATGATCTAGGATTATTATTAGGTTGCTGTCTGGCTATCAATGGCTATTAATATATCTGGCTGTCTTGACTGTGATCTTCACAAAGCTATAAATCTTACCTATAAACATATAATGGTTAAAATTGTTTGAAGATAAATTAGCTGAACTATAAAGCGTCCATAAAACTGTCCCAGGTATCCCACACACACTACCCACACTATCCCACATAAAAACATAAAATACACTAAGTGTACCATAAAAAAAAATTCTCCATCTATCATTACCTGTCGTTATGCATGCCTGATGTTAGAAACTTAGTGCTTCACTAAAACTGTGTGAAAATCTTTATGAACTTTGTCGTTGTCGACGATGTCGCCGACATTCGCTAGCATTACATAAAGGCAGTAATCATTATTAGGCTAATGGTCAATAAAATAAGTACAACATCAAAGAACGGTGCTGAACTGTTATGTAAGGTTTGGGCTTGAAAATAGTTCGTGAAAGAATCGATATTATGCTAGGCAATAAAACAACATTTTGGCGCATGGATCGATTAGATGGTCTTCTAACCATCGATCGAACTAAGTGAAGACCTGGCCCAAGGTACTAATTCATTAGGTTCTAGTTGGTGGTGATGAGTAGGTATGTGTGAGTCTGAACTGTTTTGAATACAGCAGTGCTATTCTGTTCAAATCTCACGGCGAAACTTAGGTGAGGTGAGTGTGGAGTGAGCTGTCAATAGTGTCAATTCCTAGCATCAGGTGGAATGACAGCTCTCTTCAAGCTCACTTCACATAAGTTTTCACGATGAGTTTTGTACAGACTAGACCGGCTGTTTCAGACGTTTATTTCGATAATGAGTGGCAAAAGTCATGAATTCAAGATATTTAATTTGAAGCATCATTCAGTCCTTCGGTTGGTAACATAGTAAACACATTCAAGCGGCAAAAATGCCTTTTTCATAATGTGAGAACGACACAAATGAACACAATGGTTTGAGCGTTTGCGTCGGAAGAATGTGTGTTTTTGGTAGCTAAAGAACGTGCTATGATTTCGAAGTGATCTTCTGTGGCCTTCTTCATCACTCATTCTTCAAAACTCATCCATAAGAACGCATACATATATACATACTCCCACAAACACAGATGCGCGCAACCGTACTCTCACTCATCACACATACAATACACACACACACGCACACACACTCACACACACACTCACACACACACACACACACTCACACACACACACACACACACACACACGCACGTGCACTCACACAAATACAGAAATATTATATTAATTACACCTCTAATAATTGCCACTCATTAATAAATTGTACCAACTTACTCGCCGCAGGAGGAAGACCTGGAGTCCTGAAATACGGGCTGTCCTAGTTTAGGCTCCAGTTCACTCCATTTATTTTAATAATGTCTGTATTGTGTTTGAATTAGTGTGGAAAATAAATTAATTTTTACTTTTATTTCTTGATGGGTCTTTCTTCAGCCTTAATATATTATTTAAAGATGGCTATAATTTTCATTCAGTTAATGACTGCAGTGACATTTCACTCATGCTTCCTTACATTATCTTAGAAGGTCAAACATTGTCTCGTAATAACACTTATCAAAAGCAGGGCTAAGTTTTTGTAATCATATAGCGAAACATAAGCGTTAGAGTAAAGTTAAACAAATTCGATCCAGAACGGAATTCGTGTTATAATTCCGACTCAAAGTTATCGCGGGCCCGCCATATTTGAAAAATAAAAACCGGAGCGAGTCGGACTCGCGCACCGAGGGCTCCGTTCCATCATATATAAAAGAGTGCGCTATTTAGAGACATCTTTTTATTTTTCCTGTACCTAATCTTTACATACTCGTAAAGGGGGGGGGGGGGAGGACTTATATTTTTTATTATTATTTTTGTTTACATTCAAAAATTGAGAACTCTGCAGCTAAAAAAAAAATAGAAAAAGTGTTTGAGAATGTGCAAACAGCGCTCTTTCATATGATACCTCACATGCCCTAGTAGCCACACTTCGAATTTTTAAGTTTCAGTTTCAGTCCCTGTTGCAAAAAATATATAAATTTTTATTTGCAAAACATTTGGGCAAACGTCATCTAAAGCTATTCTAAAATTCAAGTTGATAGCATTAGTAGTTCTTGAGATATCTAGCTGTGACAGACAGACAGACTGAGTCGCACCATAAGGGTTCCTTTTTACCATTTTGGTACGGAACCCTACCAAACCTAGTATTATACCGGTTCGTTTTGTATTAATTCATACGTAGGAGAACACGTTTGGTTTCGCCAAAATCAGTATCTAGAGAATTACAAATACTACTAACAAATACAACTACAAAATATGAATTACAAATAATATTATTTATTACTATTTCTAAAGCATCCGGTATAGTTTCAAGTCTGCATGTAGGTCTAATGAAATAAAATCTTTATGACTCATTGTTTTAATTAGGATTCCAATCGTTTGGTTTCCTTTTATACTTATAATTTATATTGCAGCAAAACATGCAAGTATTCAAGTTGTTTGATTGAGGTGTCGACATGAAAATACATTTCGTCATCATTTGTTGTTGGCAGGTACATATAAAACATGGCATAATATGAAAACAATATTATAATAATTAGTAACAGGGAAGCGGTTACCCTATAGGTTAAGATGATCAGTCACTGAGTGGGACTATATAGGTACATAGAGGCTAAAGAACTAAAAGACATTTTGAGGTTACCGAAATTATTTTCAATTTGGTAACTCAAGCTCTTTCTGAGTAAAAGAGCCTTGTCACAAGGACAGACAGACTGACGCACAACAAAGTTATCCCAACTAAAACTATTCCATTTTTGTCATAAAAGTTAAGGGACCCTAAAAACCAATTTAATCCCATTACAAATGAATTCACTATTAGGTACTACCTGCCAGACCAAATAATAAACCAACCCATCCAAAAACCACACCGCTATGGGGCCGCCACCCGTCACCACAAATATTTCAAATAAAACCGGTCACGAGCGAGTCGGGCTCGCGCACCGAGGGTCCCATATGCATCATAATATATTTAACAAAAAAGTGTGCTATTTAGAGATATCGTTTTATTTTTCTTAAAATTCTACCACATAGAATAATTTCAGATTTTTCTCTATGCAAACTATGAAGATAAGGGAGGGAGGTAACGGCGTTATTTGAGACAACATAGGAACCATTTTAGTTCGTACACACCTTAGATACTACACCTTATAGATTAGGATTAGTAACAGAGTTAAAAAAATAGTTAAAATAGCCAACAAGTTAATGAGTCATTACTTCCCGAGGCATTTCATGCGGACAATGATTTCGCATGAGATGCCTCAGTACAGGAGCTCTCGGGTCCTCAGCTACGACTTTCAGGACGCTATTGCTACTCCCCCGAATCCTCCTCACAAGCGATGCCACCTTTTTCCTGATTATAGCTTGGAAACTATCTGTACTCGATTGTACAAACATCCCCGAGATACTACAGAAACGAGGGAGTTTCAACATCATCCTGAAGACATTGCTATATTGGACGCGCAAGGCATTTAGCGTCCCCCGCGAACAGCTGAACTACAGACTTCCCGTGTACAGGCCTTGGCAGTACGCTTTAAACATAGTTATTTTGACCTGATCGGTACAACGATAAAATCTCATGTTCCCGCGGACCGCCAACGCCCTGCGCTTCCTCTCCACGTCATCATCGTCTTTAAGGTCGTCGGCAAGTATATGGCCCAGATATTTAAACTTAGTCACCTGCTTTATATTAGCGCCGTTCAAAGTCATTGAAGGAATGGTGTCTGGGCACTTGCCCATGAACTCGGTTTTTCTTACATTATAAATAAGGCCATGTGATGCGGCGTCCTTTTCACAAAGCTTCAGCATCTCCCTGATTGACCTCGCAGTCTGGCCCAGCCAGCTTTGGAGAGGACAACCCCCCTCCCCCTGTTTCACTCCGCACTCCAACCTTTATGACACTGAGAGGCAGTTCGACCACCTAACACAATTAGTCTGATTCGAGTACCAGTATTGAAATATTTTTAATAGTTCCGCCGGTATACCCCTGTCCTCCATCTTTCTTCAAAGCACTTCGGAGGCCTTGGAGAGATCCAAAAAACAGGCGTATACCGGAGTCGTCCGTTCAGTGTAGAATTGGACAGTGTGCTGAAGCACCAGAATCGCGCTTTCAGTTGACAGTCCAGGTCTAAACCCAAACTGTGCGTCATGTATGTTTATGTACTTATCCAGATAAGACTCAAGCACACTATCTAACAGTTTTGCTACAATTGTCGCGAGAGAAATCGGGCGATATGCGGCCTAAAAAAAAAGACAAAATGTTTGAGAAGTTTCAAAAGGTGCTCTTTCATATGATACCCCACATGCCCTAGTAGCCCCACTTCGAATTATTAAGAACCCCTTTCAGTCCCTGTTGCAAAAAAAAATCCTGTATTTTTATTACTTTCTTATTTGTAAAATAGTTGGGCAAACGTCATCTAAAACTATTCAAAAATTCAAGTTGATAGCATTAGTAGTTCTTAAGATATCCAGCTGTGAGAGACTGACGGACAGACACCTTTTTACCATTTTGGTACGGAACCCTAAAAATATGAATGAAACGTTCTCCAGTGAAGAAGGTTTTGTTTCGTGTATTCTCCAATGTCATGACTTGTCAGCATTCGTATTTTTGTATTGACTGTATGTACGAATCCATTTTTGGTTGGGAATAAAACTTTGATAACTTTATTCACTAGACGAGGTATAATTTTTAGACTGGTTTGTGACGGTTTACCATTTCGTAAAATGTAACTCAACGATTAGGTAAGTACTTGAACAAAACAATGAAGTTGCTAACTCTAAACTGCTTTGTTTACCTATCTACTATTAAAAAAATGATACTTAGTTCTCTTCTTGAAAGCCAGACTGAAGTGTTTACTGGAAGAGCCACACTTAAGTAAGTGGTTTTATTAGGCTCCCAATTACTAATGTAGATTTAAGTATATTTTCTTCCTGAATTTACACAGTTCGTCAGACAGTTCCTGCGTACACTTGTTTCCACTATACTGTCATACCTTTAATTGCTCTGTAAAGGTTTCAAAGAAAACGCGACATCAAATGAATCTCTGCCGATTTCGCGGTCGGTAGACCCCTAACTATTGATCGGACGAAAGTATGCGATGTGGTGCCTATATTTATCGGTTCGGCTGTCCGAACCGGCCCAGCAACCTTGCCGCCAGTGGAGGCCACTTTTTGTTCAACTCAACGGTTGCCATTTATTGCCTCTTATGTGTAAGCAAATGCCAAGTTTTCGCTGACTAATAATTAGTGCACCGTGTGTATCAAGGAAACAAAAGCAATAATGTAATACAAGAAGTAAAGAATACCTGTTTCCATTGTTAAGAATATTGTAGATAAAATAAGAATAAGATAATGAAAGAGAAGCGAGATAAAATAGTTATTCGCAGTGATAATATGTATGTACATACAATTTTAAAAGTAACCTATTCCGCAAAATTTCTAGTATTAGTTTACCGGCTTTCATATCCTCGGTCCACAGCACTGAGAAATTAATCAGGAAAATCCTAGCCTCCACACTGGTTAATTTTGATGTGCGTTGTTTTACCGAGGCTATTGATGCCTGGAGACTCACTTGCCCGAATTCTGACCTACCCTACAATCCATCTTCCCAGAGACGGTGGGAAGAGCTGCTCTGCAGAGTAGTACAGAACAATTTACTTGACACGTCTGCTACTACTGCGGAGCGTGCGCGCCTACTAGCTGTGGGTAAGTGGGAATCGGGTCTGTGGCTCCATACACTACCATCGTCGAACATAGGTACTTTGTTCGACGACACTACTTTCCGCCTCGCCACTTCCCTGCGACTAGGAGCTCCCTGTTGTTCTCCTCATCGCTGTCACTGTGGTGAAGTTGTCAACAGCCTCGGACACCACGGCCTGTCTTGCAGCCGGAGTGCGGGTCGCTTAGCGCGGCACGCAAACATTAATGACATCATCCGACGTGCCCTTGTCACCGTCGGCGTTCCAGCTATATAGAACCCAATGGCTTGGCACGCGACGATGGCAAGAGACCGGACGGCATGTCTTTATTTCCATGGAAGGTGGGTAGGCCTTTAGTGTGGGACGCAACGTGTGTCGATACTCTTGCGCCATCCCATCTTCTTGGCACAGCGTGCTGTGCTGGCGCTGCTGCTGCGGCTGCGAAAAACCTCAAGCGGCGGAAGTATTAATAACCTTATCGGTAACTATATTTTCGAGCCGTTTGGGGTTGAAAACCTCGGGCCGTGAGGTCCGTGTGCTCATGGTTTGTTCAAGGAAATCTCCAAACGGCTGGTTGACACTTCCCGTGACCCAAGGGCAGGCTTTTACCTTGGCCAGAGGCTAAGCATTGTCATACAACGTGGCAATGCCGCCAGTCTCTTGGGTACATTACCAGACGACAGCGATGCGGATGAATTTTTCGACGCCATATTTTAGTTTTTTTTAATAGTTTTAGTTGGTTAGGATATTATTTTTGTAACTTTATTTTAGTGTTAGATTGTTTGTTAGAGAGGTTCTTATTTTTTGATAAAATTAAGAAAATTACTTGATATAGTAACCTATTGCCTGACATAATAGTAAACTCATTGAAGAAGAGAGTAAAAAAACGATAAATTGAATAAACTAACTACCTATTTACTTAAATATTTTCGACATGTTGCACCTGCATGACTAAAAATGAATTCTGCTAATATTCTTGTTATTACTTTTACATTTAATTGTAAGCGTCTATATCCTCTAAGTCAGTGCTGGCAAATGAATTTTAATAGTCAATGTCCGTCTTTCAATCTTGAAATGAAATTGTAGAATGTCGAATGTCATGCACTTCGAGATGGTCAGATGGGTAGACGAGGTCAGATTGGCAGACCAATAGCAGGGTACGATCTGTATCCAAGTGACAGACTAGGAAACCAGGTATAGAAATGAGCATATTTTGATACTAGGTACACCGGAAGATGCAGTGTGGACGCAATCACACAAATGATCACAAAACACCAAAATGTGTGGGCTCACTCGACTCTCTGTGAAGTAATAGCCAAACAGATGGATGTCACTTTAACGATCGACTGGAATCAAAAACAACGTTAGATTGGGCACTTGGGCAGCTATCGATAACATTTAATTAACGAGCGATCAAGCTATTTATGTATGTTATCTATGGTATTGACGCAAAACATCAACGCGAGCTCCTTGCTTGAATGCTCGCTCTCTCCACCTTTCCCGGGAGCTATGAACATTTGCATGCACATGCATTTGACTCAATCATAATTAAGCACATCAGATAAGATAATAAATTCTAACCTCACAATGCGCGTGGCCGAGGAATTAGATGATCGTGCAGCTAAGTATAGTGCAAGTATTGCGATCATCTAGATCACTGAATATGTAAAGCATTTGAAATTTTGCAGGAGTTCGTGGTTTCGCTTTGTGTGGTAATTAGTTTTTATCAGGTGCCTCCATCTGTTCGTGATGAAAGCAATTAATATTAATTTCTTTTTAATGATTGGTGGTAGGTAGTACTTATCTTAAAATGATCGCTGTTGTCAACTCTTGAGTTGTGGCGACATTTATTGTTGTTTTTTTTTTTTGTAACTTATCTTCTTTTGTTTCAAAGCCATACTTAACTTTGTGTTATTATCAAGAGATACCCTCAAAAAGCATAAGTATAATCAGCCTACAATGTTGCCTCTGAGACAATAAAAAAAAAATTAAATAGTATATACATATCAAGTATTCATAAAATATAGGAGAAATACAGTCTAGTTAAATTAAGTTAAACCGTACCTAATTATATGGATAAGGTATTAAAATTGTAACATATCGTTTTTTTTATGAATATTGGTACGAATATTTTTAATCGAAAGGTGTATGCAAAGTCGGAAAAGAAATCAAATAAAATAACTTGGTAAACCGGTTTTACAATACTTTACTCTTAATAATCAAAAGTAGTCTGAGTCATAAGTATTGCTTACTTATCTGACATTGACCTAACTACGTATTTGCATATTATGTTTTCTTAAGAAAACATTTGCGTTGCTTCAACGAATTCAGTTAACCATTCCTTTAGTTTCGTTTTCTATTTTGTCGATGGAAATAGAGCGTGTTTAATTTACAATACCGTCAAACACCATTGTTAAAAAAAACAGTACCTTCCTATTTCATTTTCTTATTAAAGTATTCATATTCCTTCGAAAATCCTTTTATTTATCTTTTTTTTAGTCTAAAGGCTAGGCAGATGATTAATCTATACAGCTACCTACTTACTAAAAAAGCATCGGAAAGACGATTTCAAATAAATGAGTAATATAATTTACAATCGTAGAATAAGTATAAGGCTTTTAAATGATAACTAATTTCAATCAACTACAGCTAGTTACTAAACAAGTTTGCTGGCCTATGGGTCTGTAGAAGTGAGGTGTAAACGCAGCATGATATTTGTAATACCCACGGAACAAGGCGATAGATAGCGATAATGTCAGCTTATCATAACTTATCTACGACAATCGATAATGCGACCGCGTTTTGAAAATAGGAAATGCCTTTTTGGAGGTGTATTTACCAAATATATATATTAATAAGAACTTAAATAGTTCTTTATAAGTAATCAGTAATTTGAAATACTTCAACGTGGTCGTAACTGGATCAACTATGTACGTCATATATTATCTAAACTTTAATGATTACCTACTTCAAAGAATCCCTTTCCCTTCCTTTCCGCAAATCCAACCTTGGTCTCAAGTCTCAACGCTCCGTTGCTCCGAATGTGTAGAAATTACAACAATTTTTGTAAATCATCAGAATCCTGTGGCTAAGTAATAACAAGCGCACGGGTCGATCGATCAGCGTTGCTTAACGCTTGCTGCGGTTGGTCCGTGGATGGGTGACCATCTTTACATACCAAGACATATCCGTATCTCGGAAGCCCTTCCCGGCCCGTCTATCGTCAACGCGAGGATGGTCGAAAAGCTTGTTGTTTCATCCAGCGCAACGCCCGTTGACTAACAAGCAAGTGAGAACGCGATAACATTGAACGAATAATAGTGTGCGGAAATTCTATGAAACTTGTTCCAGGAAATACGTGTTTTTTAGCAAGCCTTACAAGTTTGTAAAATAAAAGTTTGTCATTTACAATCTCCATTACATGTGCGAGGTTTCTATCGTTATGTTTTCTTTACTTTTACAATTATTTATGAGTACATTATGGACGGCAAATTTCAGGTAAAAATTGTGGAAAAAAGCAGATTTTTGCGGGCTTATACTGAATTTGATTCACAAAATTTTTATTTTTTGCTTTGATAGAAACCTAGATACACAAAATACCTATTAGTTCAAAAAAATCTTAGAAAGATAAATGTTAAAACGCTATAATCACGTACGAGCGTTTGTATGAAAAGTATGACGGGTTGGCCGCTCTTAAGCCGTTGGTCCCGGCTGTCGTTCGTGGATTCGTGGATCTTTGACAGTCGTTACGGGTCGTCAGAAGCCCGAAAGTCTGACAACCAGTTTTTCCAAGGGGTATCGTATTAACCAGTATCTAACAGTTACTGGGTTGTGGAGGTCACTTAAGCAGTCGCTCCATGTAATATACTGGTATTCAGCTACATCCGGTTAGACTGGAAGATGTCCCCAACATAGTTGGGAAATGGCTAGGCAGATGATGAAGTTTAGAAGATCAGTCTCACGGCAACGCATAAAACCAATTAATAAATATTCTTTTGTAAATTTAATTTCAATTTAACTAGTAAACCTACGATTCTGCTCTTATGAGCATAAGAATGAATGGAGTGAGTGTGAATGATATCTAAAGCTTATCCCTTAGATATCATTCACACTCATCGTTTATATTTTTATTGCTAATATCTACTTTATTCTGTATTGCAGTAATTCTTTTTTGTATTTTAATTATACGCTTTCTTACATAATTACGTTGTTGTCTTTATTGTAAATGCTATTAGGTACCTATTAGGCAAACATAGCCGCACTTTTATTTTATTATTGTTTTTTTTATTAATTCCTTGTAGTGTTGCTATTGGTGTAACAAATAAATAAGAGAATCACTAAAATTACTCATTGTTCGAAAACAAACAAAAGAAAACAGAAAACAATTGAAAGCAAAAAATTACAAAATGGCTCGAGGAAGTCCATAGATCAAATGGAGAAGAACTATGAATGATACCGATCACAACACAACATTAGAACACGACACACGGCACAACGTTTTGGCTGGATGCCCGTTTTCAGACACCGAGGCCTAGTTTTCCTGAAAAGTAGAGGAAAATAATAAAAATGGCCGACTAAACTAACTAATATTAATAGGTAAGCAGAAAGCTGTAGGAAGATTGCTCAAATGTGTTTGTGTCAATTTGTCAAAAAAGTTTTTCCGTAGTAAACCCATGGGAACAGTACCTACTAATATATTCTATTTCAAACTACGAAACTTTAAAAGGGCCTAGCATGATATGCGATTTTGCTTCACACGTTGTTTATTGAAAAGTAATTCGTCACGTCGCCGCCGATAATAACTAATCTCAGAAAATCAATTGCAACATTCAAGGTCGCTTTGTAAGCAAAACCACATTGTGATTTATGATAAACTCGGCTGTTATATAAATTACAATACTTTAAACGTGAATCGCGCGCGTAAGACACCGCTCGTCCCACGACACGCGGTGCCTTTATGCCTTTATGTCACGTGCGATTCGCGTCGCGTGTCGCGCCTGTTTTAAAAACCCTTAACACAGACTGCAAAGAGGACTGAATGGAGTTTCTTCATCCCATTCTTCTCCATAGTAAACTATCTTTTGGAATGTGCAAAGCATAATCAAAATATAACGTCCACAGCTGGGACACAGGCCTCCTCTCTGTGAGAGAGACTGGGCGATCCATCACGCCGCGCCGCCCGCTGTGCGGGTTGGTATGGAATGGGCAATTCAATTCAATTTTTTTTCCCTGTAAATTTTGAGTTTCAGTGCCTTTGGTGGTCTGATTGAAATATCTAAATTAAATAATACATTTTAAAAAGATTTTAGACTTTGATTTTGATTTGATTTGATTAGATGAAACTGATTTGTGAGGTAGCGAACATAATTTCCATTCTTGACATTTTAGGCAGAAACTAGATTTTCAACATTTTTATGTACAGACGCCAGCACATCAAGCTACCCGAAACTTTCAAATTTTCCCAATCAACCTTGAACCTAATTGCTTTAGTGGTAAAGTTGAAAATCTATTAACACATTCACTGCTACAAAAAACCCACAAAAAACCCACAGGTGCGGCGCGCCGCATTCGAAGGAAGTACATAAATTGTATGGACACGCATATGCGACGGTAGCACTTGGTGAAGGTTCGAAAATCGCACATACGTGTCGGCCGCACAGAACGTGTTAAAGAAATTTGACAGGTTGTAGTAGCTTCATGTGCTGGCATTTGTACGATATTTATCGACCTTCAGTACTCACATGCAGACTTCGTTAACAATCATAAACAGAGGGTGCTAGGGGCTACGAGCAAAATATAATATCTAATGAATCTGATGACGCTTATTAGAAAACTTATCAGCAAAAATTAGGTTAATAGGTGAATGAATAGGAGGAAAATATTTCACAATATTACATTATGTATTACTGAATCAACGTATAGACAGTAAGATGACGTTATTTTTAAATCTTCGAACTAAAACAGTTCCAAGATTTAAAAATCATGTCATCATGATTGTGTGGTTTTTCTTTGATTGTTTCTTTTAAAATGTATATATAATGAACCGCCGTACCATATGCCGTTTAGAACACTGGGATAGTCAATGAATTAGGTTCCAATATGTGTATATACCTTTATTTTATGTGGCAACTATCTACTAGCGATATGATTTATCAGCATGCATGTCTTATTATAAATTTGTATTAGGTTGGGGAAAAAGTCTTTTTGCATTATAGTATGTATGAACTTGTAATAAAATCTCTTTGGCTATACTAATAGGTTGGGGAAAAAGTTTCTTCGCATTTTTTAAGAAAATTCAAAACATTTTTTAATATAGTTTATTTACATTTAACTAAAGTATGTAGGTACTATTTTGTTCGATAACTTTTTGCCATCTTGTAGGTAGGGACATGATCTCATTGCTATAGAAATTTTGGGACTTCTGGTCAAAATACCGCGACAAGTGGTTTTGGCAGTCCTCTTGTGATGTTAACCTGACACTGCCTAAAGAATTCTGAAGAGACCGAAAGCGAGAGCTCGACATTTGGGTACCTCACGAGCTCACTGAAAGAAACCTAATGAACCGTGTACTCATTTGTGATTCTTTATTACGACGTAATGAAACCGAACCATTTTTGAAGAAGCTGATAACTGGTGATGAAAAGTGGATCACGTATGACAAGAACGTGCGAAAAAGGTCGTGGTCAAAGGCCGGTCAGGCTTCACAGACTGTGGCGAAACCCGGGTTAACTCGCAACAAGGTGATGCTGTGTGTGTGGTGGGATTGGAAGGGCATTATTCATTATGAGCTGTTACCACCAGGCAGGACCATCGATTCTTAACTCTACTGCGAACAACTGATGAGATTAAAGCAAGAAGTTGAAAGAAAGCGGCCGGAATTAATCAACAGAAGGGGTGTGGTTTTTCATCATGATAACGCTAGACCTCACACATCTTTAGCAACTCAGCAAAAATTAAGAGAGTTTGGCTGGGAGGTGTTAATGCATCCGCCGTATAGTCCTGACCTTGCACCTTCAGATTTCCACCTGTTTCGGTCTCTTCAGAATTCTTTAGGCAGTGTCAGGTTAACATCACGAGAGGACTGCCAAAACCACTTGTCGCGGTATTTTGACCAGAAGTCCCAAAATTTCTATAGCAATGGGATCATGTTACCTACAATTGCTACCTACAAGATGGCAAAAAGTTATCGAAGAAAATGGTACCTACATACTTTAGTTAAATGTAAATAAACTATATAAAAAAATGTTTTGAATTTTCTTAAAAAATGCGAAGAAACTTTTTCCCCAACCTATTATATACCTGGGCGACCGAGTTCTGCTCTGATGAAAATAGAGAAATCGAATTTTCCCAAGATCGATTTTTGTTAGTCGTTTTCAAGGACGTTATTACAAATATATTATATACATACCCACTAGCATTTGCCCGCTTCCTTGCCCGCGTGGATGTCGGAAAACTACACGTATAAACCATCCTCTTGAATCACTTTATCTATTGATGAAAACCGCATTAAAATCCGTTCAGGAGTTTTTGAGATCATCGCGAACATACAGACAGATAGACAGACGCGGCGAGAGACTGTGTTTTATAATATCTAGTGATACTAACTGACCGGACAGACCTTGTTCTGTTTCCTAGAACTCGATCGCAGCGCTACCTACCGGGTTCAATTGTGAATCTAAATCAGCCAGAGATCCACTCAAAAATTTCATTAAAATCGGTGCAGCCGTTTAAGAGGTGTTCAGTGACACGTAAAGAATATAATATAATATATATTATATAATATATTATATATTCATACAAATATTGCTCATTTAATAGTATAGGATAATAATTATTATTCTAAGAGTCTGCCTAAGATTTTATTTTGTTTTGATTGTTTTCACCGTTTTAATTGCTGTGTCTTCATTTTGCCTTTATTTATAAGTGTGACGTTGTATTCCAGTTTATTTGTAATTATGGTATTGTAGTTACTGCGCTTTTACCTGCTTGGTATATTATTTATTTTAAATATTATTACTTAAATGCTTTTCCTCAAAATTATCCCTCTACAAAATTGACTTCGCAACATTCCCTCGTAATATTAGTTTAATGAAAGCGTACTTCTAAGTTCTAGTACATTCTCGGCAGCCTGTGTTGTATATACTTGTGCAGTAGGGTAATGTGCGAGGTTACTATCAGCACATCTTGAGACGAAGTGCGTCTATTTTTACCGCGGCTAGGCGGCTCACTGGCCGGCCTAGCCTACTGCATGGGGCAACGACCATGCGATGCATCGACACGGTTAATTTAAAAAAAAGTCATTGCCCCTAAAGTCATTATCGACACTTACTAACACAAATTCCTTCACAAACCGTCTTAAAAAGAATTAAATTAATTTTTATTTTTGTATTTTTCAATATGAATATGCACCTCTTTATCGAAATGGGAATAAGGTTCACATTTAACCTTTTTTACGCATAATATTTTGGTTTTAAATGTCGAAGCCTTAACAAAGGAAAATAACAAATTCTTTATTGTTATTTAAGTAAGGTAACTTAGTAGCCATTGACACGAAACCTTTCTTTCTTGTTTTAATAAGTTTTATGCGAGATGTTCCCGACGCGTTGACGTTGAAGTCTTTCATATTGAGAAACTAAAGGACATTGCTCTGCGTCCATACATTGTTGGCCCTGGAGCCAAGAGCATCGGATAATTATGTATTGTATTCTCTATCATTTGGAGACTCCTAGAAGATCTTGTTTTTATAGCGGACTAGCTGCAGAAAAGATATATTTCAAAAAAAAGTATCAGATTTTGAGGTTATAATCTAACCATAACAACGAATATTAAATGTAGGTACCTACCATGATTTTTCATAGCTCTGAGTAATTTTTAAGAAACTGAAAAGTAATATCATAATACCTACCTAGATAATTAGGTACCTATGCAGTTATTTTTCTAAAAAATGGATGCAAGTGCAAAATTAATATACATTAAACTAATCAACATAGGTAGGTAACTGAATTCGTAGCATTCGTTTTGGAATGAGATGAGTAGAAACAGCGTCCCTATGCCTGAACGGTGTGCATAGGATACCAGCTTTACCAATTAGATGGTAATAAGTGATTTTTTAAAACCTAGTCCTACAATATTTATATTTGAATAAGAAATAAAACACAGATTTTAATTTCACGTTTATTGTTCTTCGTCTAAATTACGAACTAAAATAGTGTCTAAAAACTGTGCAGGGGGGTTGACATTATTTTGATACCTCGCATAACTTAGGTACCAAATAATGGTCATAACATGGGCGCAGCAACCGATAGTTCTGCGCCCAACGATACAATTACAGCAATATTCGACTATTGCCTGTCGACCTATTTGTGATGAGTCAATTAAAATATATACAAAATACACTTTAGTACTTATATGACGGCTGTGAATTTTCCCCCGTAATAACCATACGGTTTCAGAATTTAATTCACACACAGGTACACAGTTCCGAAAATCACAGCCAGGTCAATCGTTTTTTAAACCAATCCAAGTCCGTTAAAATAGCCAAGTCGTAAAAAAGTCCCGAAAGTCACCAAAACACCGAACACAAGAAAAGAACACAGGAAAAAGCACAGCGCAGAAACTGTAACTCTCAATTGTGGTAACAATGACTTTTTTTTTAAATAATTTTATGGCATGGCTTTTTGGCCTTTATGCCATTGGTAACAATGACACGTTCACCGGCAAAACTAGGGATGTAATACGACACCATTAATCGATTTTTCGATTATGATTTACTGTGGTCTTAAATTATTACAGTCTGTTACATCTACTTTGTCATAATTATAAACATTACAAGTATGTATGACAATGGTTTATTTTATATATAACAACACTCTTCTATACTGGTAATAATAATATATAATAACATCTGTATCTAGTTTGCAATATTGTTTTTTAAATAAAACATTAGGTAATTGTGATGTGTTTAGTAAAAATAAGTATTTTTTTCGTTTAATGAACCGCAAAAGGAGCGTTATTTTTGTATTAATTGTCGTAAATAATGAATTAGTTTGAATGATTGTATAGAAATAAAGAAGTTTTGATTATTGTATAATATTATTCTTACTACCTATTTAAATTGGAGTATGACTGCATTCATAAAGTATTTTATTAGGTTTTTAAAACTACACTTTAGAAAAAAAAACACAATCGATCGATTATAATTGATCGGACATCCCTATTTCACTTTTGACACGACATAGGTGAAGATGGCGATGTAATGTTATTAGTCGCATTAAATTCTATTAAAAATACATTTTGGAATACAGCTAGTCCGTGATACAGAAGTATTTGCAACTTATATAATAAAATAGGCGATTAATTATCGTATATTCTCAAACTCTTCATTGCACAGGGCCATTTTGAACATTGTCTTTTCTTATTAAAATTAATAATTGTGATATGACTAATTTATTTTTTAATATTGTCTATGGTTATGTTGCTCGGTCTTTTATTTTTATTTTTTTGTTATAAAAAAAAATGTTCAGGCTATTTTGAGAAGTAGCGCATTTTTTTAAGATTATGACAGCGCTATTTCAATGGGTTTATTTTAACGGCTGCATACATGACCAACAAATGTTTTTGTTCAGAGTATGTAGAATTAGCTGATATCAGAATCAAATATTTCACACTTTTACACGACTGACAAATATTAATTGTGAATAATGAATGCGGCATAGGCATAAGTGTTGCCTGTTACGGCAGCCAGTTACACGATAAAGTGAACAAAGCGCGGACGTTATACGATTTTCGGCCATCCGTTTATACGTTACGTATAAGGCTTCATAGAAATAATTGTTACAAAGTATGTTTCCTTCTCACTCATACATGCGTGTACGTCTCTTGCGCACGACGCTACGTCATCGCAGAAACCAGCCAGCCAATTGACCGGTATACTGCCAACCTTCAGTTTTTTTTTATTTATAACTCGCTCTGGCTGGGTAAGTTATGCTGCGTTCAAACACCGGTTACCTGTCGACTTGCCCTTTACATAAAAGGACAGTAACTGCAAGAAAAAAAATACAGTTGAAGTAAACATTCAGATGTTTAATTATCTCTGTTTGTATGGGTGTCATAAATGGCAGTCAAAGAATTACAGTCATCACGTTTGGGGAGTAGCATCCCCGTGTATCCTCAAATAAGTGCTAATAACAGCGATTACTTATCCATTATAAATGATAAATGATAAATGATTTTTATTTCTGTAAGTAGGTTTGTACAAACACTTTTACAAGTCAATCATGTTTTTTTTTTTAAACTAGATGAGGTCGGCGTTTCCTATCTGACTACTCTGAGAAGAAAGGCCGAAACAAACTCAGAGGTCACAGTCTCTTATAAAGTCCAGACATAATCTTGGTCACTTCATGTGAAGACCATGTAGATTGGTGTCTGAAATGGTCTTTTGAGGAATGAACCACACAGATTGAGAGGACCTGTCCAGTCAGTGCACGCATTTGTCAGTAATCGCGCAGCTCAACCCAGAACTTAAGGAGCTCAACGATTCGACGAACAATACCAAAGAAAGGACATTGGGGTAGGCCGCATAAATTACTCAAACTGCCAGACGATGATTAAAAATAAATGAGAGAAAAAATAAAACAAACAAAAAAAGCAATGACCTACATAGTCTTCACATTCACAATAAATTAAAATAATATAATACTGTACAAAGTAAATAGTCATGTCAACATTCAGTATGCAAAAATAAAAGAATAAAATAAAATTTGGAGCAGTTCAATCCCAAGCCTTTTTGTCCTCAATATAATCTTTAACGGTATAATAAGCTTTCTGACACAACTTGCGTTTAATGAATGATTTGAATTTATTAAGGCTCAGATCTTGAACGTGGCTTGGAAGTTTATTATAAAAGCGTATAGATTGACACCTGAATGAGCGACCTATTTTCTTGAGCCTTGTTGAAGGTACAACAAATTTGTGTTTGTTCCTAGTATTTATATTGTGGATATCACTGTATTTTTTAAACAATTTAATGTTTTTATGGGCATATAAAAGATTTTCAAAAATGTACTGAGAAGGCAAAGTCATTATACTAATCTCCTTAAATTTCTCTCTGAGAGATTGTCTCGGACTTAATTTATAAATGCATCGAACAGCTCTTTTCTGCAAAACAAAGATAGTCTGAATGTCGGCAGCATTTCCCCACAACAGAATACCGTACGACATTACACTATGAAAATAGCTAAAGTACACTAAACGGGCTGTCTCTATGTTAGTTAAAATACGAATTTTCCTAACAGCGTATGCTGCGGAGCTTAGCTTTTTTGACAATTTATCTATATGTGGGCCCCACTGAAGCTTAGCATCCAAAGTTAAGCCCAAGAATACTGTGCTATCTTCAGGATTCAATTCTTCGCCCTTTATCAACACGTTAGTTTTCACCTGCCTAACGTGAGGTAGCGTAAATTTAATGCATTTGGTTTTTTTTCATTAAGGAGTAAATTATTAACATTGAACCAGTGAACTACTTTTGAGATCGCTCTGTTTACATCGTCAGTAACCAGCTGCTGACGTTTAAGTTTAAACAAAAGTGAAGTATCATCCGCAAACAAAACTATATCATGATTATCCTTAATGAGGTAGGGCAAATCGTTAATATAAATAAGAAACAAGAAAGGACCAAGAATCGAGCCCTGTGGGACCCCCATTGTTACTATAGATCCGGGCGATCTTTTTCCATTAACGTCAACGCTCTGAATCCTATTACTCAAGTATGAAGTAAGAAGATCCAGAGCGGTGTTCCGGATCCCGTAATGGCGGAGGTGATGATGTTATAATGATGATAACATCATCACCTGAACCAAATAACGCAAAGAATAACCAAGTATAAACCAGAAGTAATTTTTTTTTAACTCACACAAAACCCTACCGATCAACAGTAACCCAATCATTTTGAAAAAGAAAATCTGGGCCACCATTTTTCTACAAGAAGAATAAATAGACAGAAACATCAGAACATAAGTTTAAAAAAAAAAAAAAAAAAACAAAAAATGTGCTGTATCTAATTCGTATGCTTGAACTTTTGACCACTTATTTCCTAATTATGAAATACAGTATAGGATTTATCTTGTCTATTTACTGATTAGACCATGATACAGTTATAAAACATAATATCGATGAGGTAGGTAGGTAGGTAATTCCCTTGAACGTTTACATTAGGTATATAAGATTATGAAATATTAGGTACGAATTACGATAAGTGCAGCGCCAATTCATATGTACTCAAATGTATATTCATTAACTTATGTAGAGCCTCTTATTAAGATAATGTTGTTATCTTGTTATCGTAACGCACGCATGGTCCGGCAATGGTCAAATAAATAAATTGACATCAATTTTATAATTTTTGACAGTTAGTAATTATTCGAATTTGAAATGCATTTATTAGATGTTGCCCACGACTTCGTCTGCGATCTAGTATGAAAAGTAGCCTATGCCCTTCACCTTCACCAGGTCATGGTCTACCCATGGGCCTAATTTTATCCAAATCCGTTCAGTCGTTTTAGCGTGAAAGCATTACAAATAACCAAACTCCCTTTCGCATTTATAATATTAGCTAGAAAGTTAGGATTCTAGTTCCAGGGTAATTTACAGGGTGGCAAATATTATAACCATTATTCCAAAAAATGTTCAGGCAAGTTTACTGGAACAAGTTGATATTGCGTGTGAACAGAGCACTACACGGTTTAATGAACGAGCAGCGATGGCGGCGGCGGACGGCGCGAACTCGGTGCGCAGTCGGCCCCGAGCTACAGGCGGCGCGCGCGCAGCTACGCGTTATACCAGTGAAAGGACGCATGACTCATACCAAAACCAGTCATGAACGAGTACGCCGAGTACGACTGGAAGCTACATCAGATGCAGAATGAGCGCCTTTGTGAAGTGGCCAGGAAACGACTCACAGACGGCGACAGACAACGCGCCCTAAACGGCCTGCGGGACACAGTGGACAAGAGCCTCAACCTCGCCCTACGCGACAAGAGTAGATGTCAGGATGACAACTTCCTGCGGCGTTTTCTGTACGCGCGCAAACACGATGTGCAGCAGAGTTTCGAGCTGCTAGTGAGCTACCACCAGTACCGGCGCGAGCACGCGGACCTGTGGGCGCCGGCGGACGGCGGCGTGCTGCGCGCGCTGGCGGACGGGCTGCCCGGCGTGCTGGCGCAGCGCGACCGCCGTGGCCGCTGCGTGCTGCTCATGTTCGCTTCTAACTGGATCCCACACGCGTGCCCGCTGCTCTCAGTGTTCAGAGCTCTACTACTCACAATAGAACGCACCCTCGACGATGTTCAAAACCAGGCTAACGGATATGTCATTATCGTTGATTGGACTGAATTCACGTTTAAACAATCGTGTAGTTTACAAGCTAAAGTGTTGAAAATGATGATTGACTGTCTACAAGATTGCATGCCTGTTCGTTTTAAAAGTATACACTTCATCGGACAACCTTGGTATGTGGAAACCGCGCTCGCTGTAATAAAACCGTACCTTAGGGCGAAGACGCGAGAGCGCATCGTGTTGCATGGAAACAATCTTTCAACGCTTCATGATTCTCTGCCACTTGATATTCTACCAGCAGAGTTGGGAGGAGAAGGCCCTTCATACAATTCAGAACTTTGGCTCCAAGACTTCTGTCGAGGTGAAAACATAAACCCGGCCCCTATAACGACCACTACAACGCCGACTATACCAATACCAATTGAAAACGATCCTCCTTCAGCAAAACTGGACAAAGCATACAAACAAAAGGACAATCCTAATTTTTCTTTCCACGGTAACGAAAAAAGTGCTAAATCAGAGTTACTGCGTGATAAAGATTGACCTTCTTGCGCATTGTGGTAGAAGCCTGGTTATATTGGACACAAAGGACTGTTCCGTCCGTGAAAACGCCACCAGTGTCGTTGCACTCGTGTCGTGTGCTTCGGTTTGCATTTTGTGATATCAAGTGTATTTTTAATTTAAGGCATTAAGACTGCTTAGAACACTAGAGTAAACTGCTTATTAGGAGCGTAGCAATATTGTTAAGTACTCGGGAGCTGAAGTGCATTTATATGGCCTCAGATTAGAGCGGCGACCTAGTAGAAGTCGATGTCCAATTTGGTTAGCGGGCATTCGATTAATAATGAGTCAGGCACATTTTGGTGGCGGTGGGAGGCGATGAGGTCGGCGCATCCCCCGCGGACGCACGGCGCTCGGCGCGGACGCAGGTAACGGTGCTCAGCTCTCGTTTCGTCGCATCCGCTCGGATCACGAGTGCAGCCGCTAGATCTCGGTCTACATCCACATAAGCTTGCATACATATTGAGCTTATGTTCTTCGTGTTATTTATTCTGTTTACTAACCAGTTCTTGTAATTTGAACACTTCAGATATCAATTGATAGTTGTAGATATTTTGCTTTAACCATGTGAGGCTTATTGCGCATTTACTATTATGATTAAGTCCATGTTTGAAAAATATGAGATGCCTAAGCGATTTATTTTAATAATCTAAAAAGGTATCTATTGTCCTGCTAGTGGAAGGTATCGTAAGTCTCAATAATAACGTTTTGATTGTGGATAATAAAACAGTATTAAATTATTGAAAGCATGATCCCTGCGTAGCCGTCTGGTACGTGAGAGGCTTTTATATGTGGTGTGTAACGTCTTTAACGGTCTTATAGCCTAGCTCTCACCAATGAATTTCAGAGCTCTCTCATATTCATTACTTATTGTATAGTGTAGGGAAACATTGGATTATTCCAATCTGTCATCCTGTTTTGTCCCCTTAGAGAAACAGATCGGGAAAAAAAATGATCTGTCTCTCTGGTAGCAACGAGAGGACAGTTCGAACTTTATTCACTCCTATCTGGGATCTTTATCATCTCCTAGGAGTAAATAAAGTTGCTAACAGTGGGACAGTTCAAACTTTTTTCCGATCTGTTTCTCTATAAGGGGACAAAATGGGGTGACAGATCGGAATAATACGAAACTTTTGTCTACATAGTAGACGTCGAATGGACAATAAATTGTATGATAACTCTATGTATATAATTTCATAAGGCAGCTGCTGTGTTGCAGAAAGTCATAATAATATTTCGTACTCGTACACCGACTCCTACTCGCTTATTACAAATGTTATTTCGAATGATTGTAAATATAGATATGACTGAAACAATGTATTGATATTATAGTGTAGCATTTGATAATAAATGTATTGATGACATATTTATGTAACCGTTTCGTTTTATTTATCCGAGAGATGTTCCGGAAAGTTTGAAGATGCTAACACAATTAGTGCACGAACTTAGTATGTGCTAATTAAATACAAATGTGTAATGTTTGGACTTGTAATTAGTATCTAATTAATGTGCAGACGAGCAACACAAAGTAATGTGTCATTCAAAACATCTATAAGATTTAAATAGAAAGGATGCTCTAGACTAGAGAAAACAATGAAGATGAATCATATACTATCATAGCAATTCCAAACTCTTGAATAAAACGTCTGAAGCTCAGTGAAGTGAAGGCTGGACTTGATAATACGCTAATGTAAGTGATATCATTCGTCAAGTCTCATTGACGCCCTGTAGAGCGATTTCTAAGTATTCTCTGCTAAAGTACCTGAGCTACGAAGGTCGATAACTACCTGCAGAAGACGGTAAACATATCGAATACTCGGGTGGACTTTATACATTATGTGTAGTGTGCTATGAATTTCATCACATAGTTTCTGATTACACAACATCTCAAAGACCACATAACAACAACTACTTAGTCTACGATACAAATATGATGTTTAGATAGAATGTGTATGTTATGTTTGCCAAATCAAATTCACTCCATTTATCAGTGAGGTTATCAAAAGCACATGATGTATAATGTAGGTGTAGAAGCTAAATTGATGGGAGAGTCGCATCCAAGTTGTAACTGTTGATACATATTAATATCACACTAAAGAAATGGGAATAAGGCAGAAGGATGACATAATTATTTCCATGCCACAACACAAGCTGCGATACCTTAGGAAAATTTTCCCATTGAAAGATAGATGATATAATCTGTAATCAAAACAGCTTTGTCTTCCGCGTTGTTATCGATATCATCCGGACTGCGTCGTAGACTATGCATGCATGCCCCAGATTCTGCTGCAACGAAAGCTGGTTGTTCACCACAGCTGGGACACAGGCCTCCTCTCTTCGAGACGGAGTTGGTGGATGTCACATGTCTTCGAATTTTTGGTTCTAGGACATGCCGGTTTCCTCACGATGTTTTCCTTCACTGTTTTGAGAGCAAAGTAAAGCATTTGCCTGAGTTGGAACCCACGCCCTACAATTTGTAAGCCGGCGCCGTTACCGCTGGGCCACCACTCTACTGAACGGTAGGAGCATCAATCAACAAGGTTTTTGCGAGTTCAGACCATCACGTTTTGACCAATATAATTCTAATATGATGCCATACTGAGCAGGCTAAAGATACCATCCATCCTTTTAGTAATAACACTGTAGCCTCCGATTACTCATTCACAATACAATTGGAGGCCCTATTCATAACCGGGGTCCACTCATAATTTTCCAATAATGATCCATTCTGCACTCGACTCTAAACAATAATGGAACCACTCATTTTAATGTGACTGTATTCATTCATATACATTACGTCCCTATTTTTGTTTCGCCTATGGCATAAATGAACGAAGTTTATGGAGTGTGCAGACAATGGGTAGTGAATCGAGTGCTATGCGCACACGCAGTGGTCATGTGAGTCACGTGGCGCTGCTTCCGTCGACCGACCGCAGCGGAAGGAACCTACCACTTCTAATTGACACAAATAATATATTTAATCCATTTTATTCAGGCTACATTAGGGGCCTTTCTCGTGGTTTGACTGCACGTTTATAGGCAAAACACCGGAATTAGAATCGTGCGCCGCTCAGCCATAACTGTAGATTAATTCCGCTGTTAAATTGTTGCCACATGCAACGTCGGTTAGAGATCAACGTTGTTAAGGTTTGTACATTGTTATAAAAGTTGATTATGTGAGGAAATGGGAGTAAGTATGTGATTCTCAGATACTTTTATGTGACACATTTGAGTATTTAACTTCTACATTAAAAATCATCACTCAAATCAATCAATCTGCCTAGCCTTTTCCCAACTATGTTGGAGTCGGCTTCCAGTCTAATCGGATGCAGCTGAATACCAGTGTTTTATATGGAGCGACTGCCTATCTGAGCCCCACCACCCAGTTATTGGGTAATACGATACCCCTTGGTAAGACTGGTTGTCAGACTTTCGGGCTTCAGACGACCCGTAAAGACTGCCAAAGTTCCACGAATGACAGCCGGGACTTTCCGAGGCACGGAGGAGTCAAGGTATGTACAGATGTTCACCCATCTAAGGACCAACCCCGGCAAGCGTAGCTTAACCTGATGGATAGACCCTTGCGGCTGTTATTATTTAGCTAATAGATATGAAAAATAAATATACCTATAATCACGTACAAACCTTTATGCTGTTGAAATGCATTCTTTGCGAAGCATGTGTGGTGTGACTGGCTGAGGAATGGTGTGATAAGGCAACGGTACGGTTTAAAAGAAGATGTAGTGACAAAAATTTAAAAGAGTATGCTTAGATGGTTTGGTAATGTTGAGAATGAAAGGCGACTAACAAAAGATACGGTAAACTGGGGTTACTTTGATACTACGGGGTTACTTTGATATCGACTTTCGACTTATGAAAAACATATTTTTGTAATATCTACAAGTAGTAGTTGGCACTTCTGATAGTTTCTTTTTTAATAAGGCGTTGTAGATATTACAAAAATATGTTTTTCATAAGTCGAAAGTCGATATCAAAGTAACCCCGTAGTATCAAAGTAACCCCAGTTTACCGTATTTACAAGGCAGATGTGAGTGGAAACGCCGAGAGGGGACGCCCTAGGAAGACATATAGTGAGCTTATTGGTGATGTTCTTCAGAAAGGAGGATCATAGCCGGTGGCGTTCTGTAGTTTCTGCGTAAGTGCACGGCCTGAGTGGCACGCTCGACTCGACCGTCCGGGCGGGGCGCGGCGTGCTACGTTCGTGTTAAACACATGAGTTTGCATGTGTCACTCAGGACACTCGCGAGTATCCTGAGTGACGGCCGAGCGGCGCTCGGTGAACGCTCTTCGCCGCTTGCACGCAAAACTGAACGCCCCGCTGGACGCTTTTTCTCTCGGGTAGTACACTAAGGCGTGAGTTTATGTATGTGAATGTAAACCTTTTTTTCTCAATACTCAATACATTTATTTACATTCCACAATGTTAACTTAGGTGGTAGGTACATTATAAAATATACATAATTTTAGATCATTGTGGACCCTGTCGCGCACAGCAAGGTAGGGTAGAGGAAGAGGGCTATTATTATATTATTAAGTATTTGAAAAAGTAAAATATAAATGTTTTTCTACTACTTACTTCCGAACATTGACAATCAGAACCGATCAGAACATTGTTATAGAACATAATTATGTTAACACGCCATACTACGTAGTCTGTGCACGCCATGAACAATCTGTACTGATACCAGTCAGACCGCAAGCTTCGATTTTCCTTGAGATTAATTTACAGTATGAACGCATGCACGTGTTTCTGAGTAGTTACAACGAAGGTAATCAAATTTAAATTGTCTTTCCGTTTTGCTAAATGGCGGATAGCGAGAATAAAAATGTAAAACAGTGTTTCAATGGATTACAGGCAAGGAAGATCATAAAATCACAGATTGGTTATCCACTATAGAGTTTAGGACGTTCTGTAGCTGTAGGTAATGTTTTCCAGTAAAGTGGGAGTCAACTAACTGAAGTGGGTTAAAATGATGATGACAGGAAACTCTGTAGTTTTATCTATTCACTGTGAATTTCCATGTCGTTGTGAATACCTAGATTGAAACTGAACAAGAAATCATTTTACTACGTACTTAAATACATCATTCGCATTGGGCCAAATAGTATAACTCCAAATAGGAATTGATTTGTCTGTTTTTAAAGTTGTTTCTCATCATGATATTAAACAGTTGATAAATAATAAGATACCGCCGTTTATTAATTTAAAACAAGACGGTGGCTTATCTTTTCGTCATCGTCTATACCTATAAGAGATATTCTTGGATCTGATTTCCATTACAAAAATCGATAACCTTGTAAAAATTTAATAGATATGATGTCACTGATCTGACATGATCTTATTTAATTTTTTATTACCCGACTTCTAGAAAAGAAACGACATCATAGGATCTTAAAGTAGGTATACAGTCTGTTTAATAGAGAACTTCGTTGAAACTTGTTCTACCATCAATTAATTGATTAAACATATTAAATTGACGATTGACACACCTACCTACTTCTGGAATGGTCGAATACTTAAGTAATAGGTTGGGGAAAAAGTTTCTTCGCATTTAAAAAAAAAATTCAAAACATTTTTTAATATAGTTTATTTACATTTCACTAAAGTATGTAGGTACCATTTTCTTCGATAACTTTTTGCCATCTTGTAGGTAGGGACATGATCTCATTGCTATAGAAATTTTGGGACTTCTGGTCAAAATACCGCGACAAGTGGTTTTGGCAGTCCTCTCGTGATGTTAACCTGACACTGCCTAAAGAATTCTGAAGAGACCGAAACAGGTGGAAATCTGACGGTGCAAGGTCAGGACTATACGGCGGATGCATTAACACCTCCCAGCTAAACTCTCTTAATTTTTGCTGAGTGGCTAAAGATGTGTGAGGTCTAGCGTTATCATGATGAAAAACCACACCCCTTCTGTTGATTAATTCCGGCTGCTTTCTCTCAACTAATTGCTTTAATCTCATCAGTTGTTCGCAGTAGAGTTCAGAATCGATGGTGCTGCCTGGTGGTAACAGCTCATAATGAATAATGCCCTTCCAATCCCACCACACACACAGCATCACCTTGTTGCGAGTTAACCCGGGTTTCGCCACAGTCTGTGAAGCCTGACCGGCCTTTGACCACGACCTTTTTCGCACGTTCTTGTCATACGTGATCCACTTTTCATCACCAGTTATCAGCTTCTTCAAAAATGGTTCAGTTTCATTACGTCGTAATAAAGAATCACAAATGAGTACACGGTTCATTAGGTTTCTTTCAGTGAGCTCGTGAGGTACCCAAATGTCGAGCTTTTTTGTGTACCCAGTTTTTTTCAAATGCGCCAAAACTGTTTTGTGGTCAATTTCCAGTTCTTCAGCTACGTCGTAACTACTGATATGCCGATCTTGCTCCACTTTTTCAAAAATGGCATCCATCTTATCCGTAATAGGGCGACCAGAGCGACGTGCATCTTTGACATCAAAATTTCCGGATTGAAAACGCTTAAACCAAATTTGTGCTACTCTCACAGACACTACACTAGGTCCATAAACATCGCAAATTTTTTTCGCGGCTTGCGTTGCTTTTTTACCTTTTTTGTAGTAAAATTTTAAAATGTATCGAATTTCTTCATTAGATTCACTCATCTTGACGGTACGAAAAACAAATGAAAATCACACATTTTCCTAATTTGAATTTGGAATTATGTTTTTTAAAATTTAAACTTTCAATGATATCAAAACCAGCCAGATACAAATAGTATAGCCAAAGAGATTTTATTACAAGTTCATACATACTATAATACGAAAAGACTTTTTCCCCATCCTAATATATTAAATTCTATTTGCCGGGAAAGCTATTGAACTTGTACAGCCTTACTGTTAACAAGAGTTATACCGGAGTTATAACACTTTTGGCCCTTTTAAAAAACGTTATAACTCCGGTATAAGTCGTGTCTAAATCTTTATTAGTAAGGCTGTTAGAGTGTACCAGGATTATCTAATTATCAATAAATAAACTGATCTAATACAAATTATATACAAATGGGGCATGGTGAAAAGCGGGTTTTCCTTTTCCAAGCGCGTGCTACTAATGTAGTCAGGTTGATTCTCGGTATGCACACAGGTGAGTTGTCTTCACCCTTGAGAATAGCCTACTGTGAGCCGGATCAAAACAAAATGCTAAATAAGTATGTAAGTACCTATGCATATTCATCATTTGACTTACTTTGCTTGCAGGCTTAAAGCTAGCTCTGCTAAATTAATCAATTGCAGTTGAAGGAAAACTTCGTGAGGAATCCGGCATGTCCTAGAACCAAAAATTCGAAGACATGTGGCATCCACCAGCCCGCACTGGGCCCGCGTGGTTGACCACTCTCTCTCACTGAGAAGATGCCTGTGTCCCAGCAGTAGGCTGATTTAGAGAAAATGCGACTAGCACCAGTAGCGACAGCAGTTTCAGTCATTTAAAGAAGGATGTCAATGATGATAGTAAACCAGCCTATAATTAATTGCCTCACTAATAAAGCCAAGAGGCCTTTTCTCATACAGAGAAGGCGATTTAGCATTGATCACCACATTTGCTCATTGCATGTTGGGGATTTCAGACAATTCTAATGATAACAGTACGGACTTACCAAGGGATATCGTATTACCCAGTAACTGGGTTGTGGAGGTCAGTTAGGCAGTCGCTCCATGTATTATAAAATACTGGTATTCAGCTGCATCCGATTAGATTGGATGCCGACCCCAACATAGTTTTGATATGGCTGATGATGATGATGACTTACCTAATCTAAACTTCTAAACTAGTTAATATTATAAAGTGGTAAAATGTTTGTTTGTTTACAAGAGGTTATAAATCTCTGGAACTACTGATTCAATTACAAGGTAAAAGTTACTTTTAAATTTTTTTAAACCGACTCAAATTTACCTTCATTATTTTTGCCTACTCCATCATCAGACCCTAATCTATTCATTGATACCATTTCAATGAGCTCAAACACGACACCTCTGCAGTAAGTTGGTGTGGAAGTTGGGTATCCTGCAAATTCCAGGTAATGCTGCAGCATCAGTTCATAGTTACTATGGTATTCTAATATCATTGAAGTAACAGAATACCAAACTACGACTCGATCAGACCTGTGGAAGCATTCATCAAATAGAAAAGAGCTGATAATCTTCAAACGGCTGAATAGATTTTCTTGAATACACAAGCTAAGAACGCTCTTGATCAAGTCGCCTTTCAAACAAAACAAAAATAAAGTCTAAATCTGTTCAATCGTTTGGGGGCTATGATGCCACAGATAGATACACAGATATACGTCGGGGTACGTAGTATTGTAATATCTGTGGTCGGGGGTTAAAGATTCTATCACTATACAGACAGGTACAGTACACTATTGCGGAGTGCACTAGGAAAGGATGTTTTATGGTATAGGTATGACTTCCACGCGGATGGAAGCCGCGGGCAGAAGCTTGTATTTTTCCCCGCGACGACTACGGAGATGCATGCGTTTTGGGTAAGAAGTGTTTGTGTGTGTGTCTGTTACCATTTTTCTTGGAAACGGCTAGTATAATTTTGACATTCTTAACACAGTGATTGATCACATAACTTATTAAGGATAATCAGAGAGCTATGTGCATTTAGTGGTTTTGTGATTTATTTCGTTAGTTCCGAAAAATATCGTTAAAGTTGATTACTTAAATCTTGATATTCTGGCTGTAATTGGCTCCACGTTTTTAATCTCATTTTTCTTTGCACAAATTATCAAATGTAATGTGTTTTATTTTTTTTAAGCCGAGTGAAGGATTAAAAGTTAAAGGTTATATTTCTTTTATCTTTTGTCATTGTGAAGAATGTTCACATCGTTAACATTTGCACTGTAAACTGTTGCTCGAAGTATAAAATGAAAGTTTCTTATAAGTACCTAAGTATCGTACAGTTAGTCTAAGTATACCCAGAAATAAATTTCTTGACCCCGTTTCTCTCAGACTGGATTGCGGAGTCGTTTCCACACAATAGGAAGAAGACTTACGCTTTATATGGTGACTCGTTTTTGAGATACTGTTTTCTTGTATAAATGATACTGTAGATTGCATCCGATGTCTATTTGTTTGTCATTGACCTTAAACTCTTTGTTAGGAGAATAGTCCAAGTTTACGTAAAATTACGCGAATTGTTCGCATTATGAACTTAAAGATAGTGGTTGAACATGTTTTAATTTGAGTTGCTCTTCAAACATTTAACGTCAATGTATACCGTTATTATATGAAGTGTTCGGTAAAAGAACAGAAATGATCGTGTTCCGCTTTTAACTCCCCTCCATGCAGAATTAATTAGGCACAGCTGCACAATTTTGTGGCTCATGCAAATTGACGGCGAGCATGTAGCGTATCCTCAATTATCAACAGTCAAGATTCTGAATTGATTTATAGGTAAAAGATAAAATATGTACTAAAATAGTACAAAACAGGAAATGGAATAAGGAAACCATTACAAACCCTGAAGAGTTTATTGAACTGCAACAATTTGGTAATAAATAAAAGGCTAACTAATAGCATAGGTATACATAACGTTAGATTAGTATCACGTGTGAATTGCCCGAAGGGCATAGGTGTATTTTATTGTACCTTCATTGCCACATTTCACCATTTACGTTTCTTAGAGGGGCTAGCCTATTGTTAGTTGGTAAATACTTAATTAATCATTCAGGCAACACTTCAACTAGGTTTCAAGCCACTCCTAAACATGTGGAGCAACTGTTTTCTGATCCGTAAACAAATAAATAGGCTATTGTTCCAAGTTTCATCATCCGAGACAAAGCGTGCTCTTTCATGTAAGACAAAAGACAAGACTTGCTGGCTGATTCAGTCGTTGAAACGTAACATACCTACGTTGATGCACTACATACGTATGTCGCAGACATATAATACAAAATAAAAGACTAGTGATTTGGGGAAACTATTTTTTTTTTTTTTTTTTTTTTTAATCTATATTTATTTAGGGGCTTTTATCAAAGATATGTCAGCCCCATCGTACCCTTTTACATTAATAGGCTCACTTAAATAGTATTAGTTAAAATACTGAATTAGAGTTATTCGTGTAGGACAGTAATTAATTGGCACAACTTTTTAATAATCTCCGAAGATGGTATAGATAAGATGGATTGGATTATGCCTACATCAAATTTATTTATTTTAAAATCCTTTACGAATAACTCACGTTCTACTCCGTTCCGAGCACACTCCATCAGCAAATGTTGTACGTCTTCGATTTTATTGCAAACTGTGCAATTAGGCGAGTCAGCCTTTTTCATAAGAAATGCAAATTTTGCCGATGGATAGTGCCCAGAACGGAGTCTTAATATCAATTTAACATAATTTCTATCTAATTTAGTATTCTCGAACCAGGGAACACGAGATGGTTGACCGATGCTTTTGTACCAAATGCCTTTATCCAGAGATATTTTGAGAAAATGTTCTTTCCAGGAATCAAAGCATGCATATTTAAATTTAGTTGTATATTCCCAGTAATCAGGTACATAATTAATTACATATCCGTCTATTACCGCTGATTTGGATATACGGTCAGCCTCCTCGTTACCTCTTAATCCAATATGTGCTGGAACCCATTGCAATCTGCATTCTATATTATTGTTTTTGGGGAAACTATAGATCACGTCTTTTTACCCCCAACGGGAAGAGCAGAGGTTGAATAGTACGCTCACATTTCGCCAGTTCTCTTTTATAAGTAGGTAAGTACCATATACTATTGCCATAATTCGGGCACAATGCCAATAATATTTTTCCTCAGGACCCATAGGATTCCAGCTCTGCAGTCGCGTCTGTGACTACTAGGCCAAAACCAACGAGGCAGTCGCCGTCAGTAGCGGCGATAGGGCAGGACGCAGTTGGGCGACCGCTCAAGGGTGCCAGGCATGTCGGAGCGCCTTACCTTACTTAGACTGACGAAATGGGAAATCAAATATGAAAGGGCCTTCATATCTGATTTCCCGTTTCGTCAGTCTCCATTGCATTGAGTTTTGAGTTAAACTACTAAAACCACTAGAAAACCCCGTACGTAATGCAAAATATAAACGTCACGTAGGGAACAACAGTCTCTTATTTCTCTTACTTTTCTGTACCAGTTGCTCGCTCTTGTATCCTGCGTGTTTCTAATTCTAAAGAATTTAAAAGGGTGAATGCAGGATGCAAGGCCAACGTTAAAACGTTAGCCTTGCATCCTGTATTTACCCTTTTCTGCATAAATTGACAAAGATCTCTTATTAAACTATATCAATACACAGGAACAAAGACTTTAGCCTTAGAGCCCCAAGATTATTGTAGGGGCGCCGTAGAAATCTCGCCCCAGGGCGCCGATAGTGCTAAAACTGGTCGTCATATTCTTTTCTCTCAAAATCTATGTATAACTTCAAAACGCCTGCAACAGTTACGGTAGATAGCAACGCAGACATGATTTACAAGGCTGAAATGTTTATGTACAAAGTCTGTTTTCCTGAAAGAAATCAGATACAATGACCTTAAACTGTGACTCATTACAGTTTATCAGTCAGAATGTCTGTCTGGCTGTCATCTCATCTTAGACGACTGTATTTACTTTTAATTAGTTATAATCTTAATTAAAGAAATGAACTAGCTTACGTTGGACATGAATGAATGTTTGTTTGGAGTGTGTTAAAGGTAAAACGAAACCAGCTGCATTAAATGTTATTCGTCTGATTATCCCTTTTTTCATGATTATGAAAGCTTAATTAAAAAGGTGGGTACTCTTTTCTGACCAAAGACAATTTGAGTCCAATACGGCAAGCTGACAACATTTTCTGCGACCATTATACTACTTACTACTATAAACTAGTCTTAAACCGAGTCTTTCTTCGTTCAGTCTTTTTTCGAGGTTTGCTTCAAAGCAAAATAAACACTTCGCTATATAACTCTTAACAGTTCTACGCTGTTAGGTACAGTTTATGGTTTTTCTAGTTTACTCAGTGCGCCATACGGAATTATCTTTATGATAACGTGGATAGTGGCTATTAACTCTTGTTGCCATATTTACGTCTATGTACTAATAGTAGAGTCTACAACCAGTATCTAATATGCATAATTATGAATAATGTATGTATGTGCGAGACATATCACTTATCTGCAAGTAGGTAGTCGCTCGATTTTTAATCGATTCGTCTCTGTTTCTTCTTTAAATTTCACTGACTTTGGTGTCATATTCCTATGTAGGTAGGTAGGTAGTATTATACCGCTTTATATGCAAATACACTGACTGACTATGTCATTCAGGTAAATATATAAATTGTTTCTTTGAAGCGTGACTAATTGCAGGAAAATGATTGTCTAGGCTCAACAATTGACACAGTACATAAGAGGTTGGGTCAGATATTTGTCTGATAACGTTATCATTGTCCTGAACTAGTAGTTTTGTGCAAGGCCAGATACTAATTATATTTTAAGAATTTTCGGTAGCTGTATAAAATTATGAATAGCATATTATGTAGGTGTCATCAAACCAACTAACCCGTCTTTATCTTAATTTATAATACGTAATTGGTCACTTCTACTAATACCTACCAATTACGATATCTAGCTACGAAATACTAAAAAGATATCTGCATAATATTTGAAACCGTATTGTTACATCCTCCAGACATAGCGCTGCGAACAATACAGTGAGGCATGCGCAAAACTACACCTTGCTCGGTGCGTACACGCTAACACGCACATTTACACCAAACTACAGTTAAACTACACCTCCTTACGTGCACACATGTTTATGAAACCCGAAAAGTGAGGCCTGACGTTACTGTTGATACGTATATATAGGGTGACTAGCAATTAGTGACCGATACTTAAATACATGATTGTACTCATAATAAAAGCAACTTTTACTATGGGACCAATCCTGAATTCACGAAAAAAAAAAATCTGCTGTCCCATACATTCATGTTCGCATAACTCGTCAAAATGTAGGGAGCAGCCATTATCAATGAGAGTAGCTAATTTTTTTTCGCGATTTAAGGTTTGTTCCTATAGTAAAAGTTGTTTGTACAGTCACGGAATGAAAAGGTTCGTCGATTTTCAAATTGATTCGTTCAACGTAACGCGAGCACATATTACCTTTTAAAACTATGTTATAGTATAGACTCGAGTTAGAGAAAATAATGTTTAACTGTTCGTTAATAAAGTTCAAAATTATTCAAATCAAAGTTGTTTGACTATTTATCTTGTCAACAAGATTATTATGTTTGATAAACTTAATCCTTCTTGTTGGTTCAACCTGCCATTATTATTTCTGTTAAAACTATTGTCAATTGGTCAATGTCATCACTACGTAGTTTGTGATGTCATCATTGCAAAATATCATAATTTCTCCTAAATAACTATTTTATAATGCCAAGACCTTTAAGTGTTGTAGAAAGAGCAGCAATTATTACCGAACATGAAGCTAGCTACAACATCTCCGAGATATCACGTCGTCTAAATGTGACTAGAGATAGCTTGAAATTCTGGATAAGGGGACATTGCGAAAAAGGTGCACTAGGTCGCCGTCGTAGTGACGAACCTTTTCATTCTGTGACTGTACAATCATGTGTTTAAGTGTCGGTCACTAATTACCAGTCACCCTATATATGTCTTAGTTTTTAGAGTTCCGTACCTCAAAAGGAAAACCGAAACCCTTATAGGATCACTCGTGTGTCTGTCTGTCCGTCTGTCACAGCCAATTTTCTCCGAATCTAATGGACCAATTAAGTTGAAATTTGGTACACGTATGAATTTCTGTGACCTAAACACGGATGTGTAACGTAAATAAATGAATTTTGAATATGGGGGTCAATTTTGGGGGGCAAATGCGAAAATTAAAAATAAAAGTTTTGCAAACTGTACCGTGTGACATATCAAATGAAAGGGCTTACTGTGAAGGTTTTAAAATAAAGTGGAATTTTAAAACAGATTGTTTTAAAGTTATTTAAGAAGAGAGAGCCTTATCTCCGATACTACTGAGCCTAAACTTTTGAAAATAAATCTCTCAATATTATGCGTACAAACTTACATTTGCAGTTGGAATGTATGGGAGATCCTGTTTTTAAATTACAATGTTAAATTTATTCTTGGGATAAATTCATCCCAACTACGGAACCCTTCATTGTGCGTGATCCCACACGCACTTGGCCGATTTCTTTATTTAGTCTGAGGTTGCATCGTTTTAAAGTAAAAACTAAATCTTATTTTATTGCCAGTATAATAAAACGCAGTATTATTTATAACAATGTCCTATATTAAAATTTATTGTTATATTTTAGAAACGTTAACGCTCCATTAATATAATTATATGACTAATGTTTATAAATAAAAAGAAACATTGAAATGTTTAGTAGTATTTATGTATCGAATAAAAAACAAAAAGCATTTTCTTTTGTTTGGTGGCTATTTTAGAGTACGTAATCTAACTACGTCAACAAGATCAAGCATTTCCAAAGCAGTATTTTCTTTGATCTAATTAGGTGCCATACAAGCACAGCCTGACGAGACTATTGCTGAAGTTTACAGGACCTGAACGGAGCAAGAAGAGGTTCTGCTGAAAAACCACCATGATTTTATGGAAACATAACTCTTGAACCGTATTGTCGCTGGTGGAGTGGATGGCCCACAATAAGGTTCCATTCCATTATTTGTGTACCATCTGACACCCTCAGCACATCATGCAGGTAGGTAATAACTTCCTTGATACGTTGTCAGTCCGATGAAATTGCGAACACTAGAGTACCTGTTTCCATTGTGTTACAAATTCGCTATTATAAGTTGATGCCGAGAATACATGACCTAATCGGACAGCAATACGTCGATATCTACAATTTGCAAGGTTGAATGTACGGATATAGTGTTCCTAAAAAGTGGATATAGTCCTGTGAGTCAGCCATTGTTGTTCAAAATCTCATCACAAGTAAAACATGAGTGTGATGGAAAAGTATAACAAGGATGCTATATTTGGAGCGTGACCATAAGTAATTCCCAGCCAAACATTGTAGTAACTAGTAAGGAGTGTAATACAACAGATGTGGTCCAATCTTCATTATGAAAGGGTAAAGTCATGTTGTAGATAAAGGTGTGTGTGGTTCAAGTGGCGCAGGTGTAGCCAGCGGCCGGCGCGGCGTCGGGTTTCAAAACAACCTCAGCTACTATGCGCGCGCGCAACCCGGAAGCGAGCCTTGTCGCGTGGAATTTCACAAGAATTTCTTGTTGCTAGAACTTCAACGGATACGAACTGTTCTGAATGAAACTACAAACACATAAGGGACTTAACTGTTTACTTACGTGAATCTCCATGTTGCTTCCTTGATTAAACATTCCAAGTTTTGTCGTTTATACATTGACTATCTAATCTACAGCTGTTAGTGAAGGCTGTTAGAGCTGTATTAAAGAAGACATGCTGTGCGGCCGCCAAATAAAATGGGATAAAAGCGAGCCTGCGTCCTAATTGCGTAACACACTAACAATCGGTGTCCCTTCGTCCAGCATACTCACCATGGAATCCTGATATTTCATGAATGTCAAAAAACTGTTCTGAAATAGTGCTAAATAGTGCCCAAAGGAAAAAAATAGTGCTCTTGTACTTGCGAAGTTATAGCCATAGTTCGATGAGTATGCTGGACGAAGGTTTCGCCCAGCATACTCACCTCCGTCCGGAGAATCTGTATACGCTTCAAACATAATTCATACTTCAAAAAATAGTTCCCAAATAGTGCCAAACGGTGCCCAAAAAGAAAAAACAGTGCTCGAATAACTTCGGAGTTATAGGCTTCGTTCAGTGAGTATGCTGGGCGTAGGTTCTACGCCCAGCATACTCACCTCAGTGCGCGAATATCGAACGAGCTATAGGTACAATTTACGTCTCAAAAAATTGTGCTTGAAATAGTGCCCAATATCAGTCCAATTTTTGCTTGACTTTTGACCTAGAAAACCATTAAATTTGATTGTAAACTTCTACATACATTACATTGAGTACAGTCGAATACAATATTATTAACTTTCTTTCTAACAATTTTTGTCTTGTGTAAATTATTAATTGTCTATGTAAGGGAGTATTTACTTTAGAATCGCAATATTATTAATTACACATTATTTTAATAATACTTTATAATAATATGATTAAGCCTTCGCGCGTCGCATGGGACCCCGGTAGCTAGGAACAATGATTTTATATATTTTGTCTAGATCACGGCGCTTGAAGGATTAAGATATCAAATGAAGTAAATCATGCATGAAAAATAAAGTTGCTGTTATTAATGCTTACATTACAACTGACAAAATTATTCAAAATAATCATTTTCCGGATCAAGGACGGTACCACAACGTTTACGGAATTGACCTGTATTCCTCATGTGATAAAGTTCAATATAGTGTGGCAGTAATGGATGCACGTACGGTCAATAGGTATGGGGCTTACGACGCGCGGCGCCCGCGACGCAAATGAATATGTTTATGTTTAAATACTAGATGGCGCTGCCCTAACATCTTACGATTATTAGACAAGACTGATCTGTATTTTGAAGGTGATAAGGGTCCATTTTGTGTCACAAAGCGACGCGCGGCGCCCGCGACGCAAATGAATATGTTTATGTTTAAATACTAGATGGCGCTGCCCTAACATCTTACGATTATTAGACAAGACTGATCTGTATTTTGAAGGTGATAAGGGTCCATTTTGTGTCACAAAGCAATCGAAACGAACAAGCGCTTCTCAGTTTCTTTGTTTGTTTACTTCGTCGCACATCATTATAATAACGCCGGCTTTTGAGTTTGACTACATAGTGGGTTGCAAAACCAAACAATGTGTTGGTGATGTCATTATTTACCTATATAAAATTGTGTATCTAGTACGTAATCAATATAGGAGCTGCACCCAAATCAGTAAGTATATTTCAATTTATAATAGTGGCATTTAACTAAATTGATTTTACACTCATTCATTAATTGCACTGTAAAACTAGGTAGCAAGCGAGTTGTTTTTTACAAAAACACGTTCATTTTTTCGTTGAATATGACACTGTACACTTAAAATTAAGGACATGCTTAAGAAGTTTTAAAAATGGGTACCTACTTAGTTACTTTTTTAAAGGTTTGATGTAGGTAGGTACAGACATAATAACGTAATGTAACTTGTTTGTTTATCTAATTGGATCTCAAATACCTATTTATATACCTACTTCTGCGGAGGCCTGGTTTTATCCTCCAATTCTACTGGAAATGAAACACTGTCTTATTTGCTAGGATATAATTTACTTTTCTTCAATTTTTTTATTACAAGCTTGTCCTCGTTACCCGTCAGGATCTGTTCTCGTCTTAAGTTCACGTTAGTTACATTTCAATATCGAAATAGGTAGAATCAGTCAGCGCGAGCGTCGGTAGTAAGTATAAACGTAACTATAGAATTAACACAGATGTATTTTTTAGATAATATGACGTGAAGTGAAGACTATTACCGATTGTCATCCGGCGAATGCACTTAAACTTTTAAGTGTCGTCAACCTATTCATCACATTTTCTATGGGAGTTGTGACTTCGGGAAATCGTCTTCAGCCTCGTGTTTTGCCCCTTCGCTATTTATAATAGAAATCACGCTAAAATAATGGAAAACACGTAAGTGCTTAAGTACCTTTAGAGGAAGGCTGGAGCCTGTCATACCTATATTAAATTATTTAAATACGTGTTATTTTCAGATTATCTTGAAGACACAATGTTTACCACGTTAGAAGACAACTTTTTCTGACTCGTACTGCGTGAGCGGTGGGGCCCGTTATGTTTTTTACATCTATAGTTGGTATTTTCAGGTAATATAGGTAGTATAAGTACACAAGTGTTCATAATGTTATTGATGTTGATTTATATGTTAGTTAGTTAGTTGTTATTTCATATTATGTTAATATTGAAAACAAATGGCATAATAATTTGTGATAATTCTTGTGAATCTAACGACATGGATCAGCAAGGAAAACGAGGGCCTAAACCAAAGGTTTCATTAGAAACGCAAAAATTAGTAATTTCAGAATTCAAAGATGACTTTTTTAAAAATATTCCTTCCGCAAATGACTCAATTTATAAACAAATTCAAACACGGTTAAATTACAAAATGAGTATTAAATCAATCATATTAAGCATAAAACGAAATTACGAATACTTTTTTGGTGTTGATAAAAAAGAAATAATTCGTAATAATGATTCTAATTTGATAAATCAAAAGTCTACATCGTCATCAAACGAAAGCATTAATAGTGTTTCGGAGAACACCAGTACGCATACATTTTATATGGATACAATAACTTGGGATAGTATTAAGCCTCAAAGGTATTTTTATCACCGAAATAGCAAAATCGCCCCTGGTAGTCTGTATAATGTCAGACGTAAATTAAAACCAAACCAATGGACTAATGTAATTCAAATGCATCTATGGAAAGAAATAAGATCTTTATGCACTTGGTGTTTTAAAAATAATATTGTGAAAGACAATTACGAAATCAAATGCACAGGATATTGTAATCAATGTCACGCAAAAATAATTATAACAACTAACTTAGAAACGGAAAATTTAATTAAACTAGAATGTTGCATAATTAATGAAAATAAAAAGTACTCTCATAACACCAGTAAAAAAAACCGATTACGGTATTACCAAATAAGGGAATTAGGTGAAAAATTACAACACGAAGCAGCAGCTTCTATAAGATATAAATTAGCCTCAACTTTAATGAAGAAAAATGACAAGGAACCTCCAGTATTGCCAAAATTACAAACACTACATCGAATTAAACATGAAAATAAAAAAGTTGATGTTTTCCATCCCAACCCAATATTGTCACTTACTTGTATGTGTGTTTCACCACCTTTTGATAAATGTGTTAGATATGTTTCTGCTTTTCCATTTTATACATTTTACTGGACGGACGATCAAAAGAATTATTATAAAAAATGCCAAAAAGAGTTTAATTATATTAGAGTTTCTATAGACGCAACAGGTTCTATATTTAATAAAAATCTTCGGCCTGTCGTCAATGAACACACACAACTATCTCAAGAGTCGCAAAGTCCTATATTTTTGTATGTTATGATGACAGATACAACCGTTAAAAGTAGCGTGCCAATTTCACAGTGTATATCAGAAAGTCACTCTTTAGATACTATTGCTAGCTGGTTACAATCTTGGTTGGCTAATGGAAAACCTCCAAATGAAGTAGTAACTGATGATTCCGCAGCTTTAGTAGGTGCGGTGGTAAAAGTATTTTGTGGTTATAAATCCACCTCTGACTACTTAAATACATGTTTTAATATTTTAGAAAATAGAACCAAAAAAATTCCAACCTGTTATGTTCGCCTTGATACTTCGCATTTCATAAAAACATTGTACAATCAAAGTATTTTCAAAAATATAGACACTAGAGTAACAAAATTTTTTGTTGATTGTATGATTCTGATTAAAAAATGTGTTTCATACGGAGAGGTAAAGAAAATTATAGAAAATGTTTATATTATAGCAAATAATAAACACCGCGGCAGTAGAAATGGAAATTTAACACGGTGTGAAACGGCGATTTTAGAATTAAAAAACCGGATCAAAACTAATTTGCAGGAATGTGAAATACAAAATGTAGATTCGGAAAATCACGTTCCAATTAAACATTCTTTATGGGAGGGATTAGATAAAGAAGAAAACCCGCTTCTGAAAATGTATAAAGATCTTGAGGAGAAAGAAGATTTAATTAAACAATTGTGTGATCAAGAAACTGAAATCGAAAATATTTATTACTTGCCGGAAATAAAGGACACTTTGATTAGGATTCTTAAAAAACTTCCACTATGGGGAAATATAATGATGACTTATTTTAACAGTAATTATTGTACTCCAACCAGTTCAAATGTAGAAAGTTATATGAAAGACGTAAAAAAGTTATTTTTTAAAACAAATTCAAATAAGTACCGCGTAGATGAGTTTATTATTAAACACGAGCCTTTGATAACCGGTTCCATACGCTTAGCCAAAAGTGACTTGATTGATGTTCAAGAAGGAACTGAAAATATTGTCGATGAAAAAAATGAAATAAGTGACCATAACACACCACAAATAAATACTCTCGTCAATGATGAATCATTTTATGAAAACTCAATTTTTAGGAGCGAACCAAATTATATTGAAGACTGGCGGGGACTGGTGTCTAAACAGAAGAAAAATAAAAAACGAATCAATCGTCGTACAAAATTACATATTTTACAAAACGGCAGTGTTTCTACTTCAGGAACATACAGATTCACGTTTATTAATACGTGTGCTTTTGATTCCGTGGTCCAAAGTTTTTCAATTGCATATTTAGATAGACCTAATATTAGAAAATATATCAATGATAAAAAAAACGATCTTTCACAACTGACCAGAAGTTTGATCACGTATGACAATCTAAAGAAAATCACTAAGAAGGCTAGAAAACCAAAAGATATTTACACTACTCGTTCTAAGGTATTGGCTAAAATATATGATACTGTGGAATCCGATTTTAGTAGTTGCAAAAATTGTGAGTGTAATGTAACTTTTATAATAGATAACATACAAAGTTATGGTTTTTATAGTGCTAATAGATACTTAAATTGTACAAACCAGAACTGTGAAATCAATAAAGGTTCTGGCACAAAATGTAGTTGGATTCCAATAAATGTAAACATATTGACGACTCAAGGTATTGGAGCCCTTAATGAAGCTCTATTAGTAAATGATACTGAAAGGAAATGTAAATACCAATTATGTAACGGTAAAAACGCATACAAATATGAAGTACTAGACTTCGTATTTATTGAAATTAATACTTCAATTGAAATAGAAATTGATGAAATTCCTAAAGAGATCATAATAAACGGTGACACCTTTAAAATTCTGTCGGTAATAGATTTTACAAATGGTGAATCAGGACGCATGGGGCATTACAAGTCAAAGTGCTATCGATTGCTAAAGAGAACTTGGAACTGCTATGATGACCTTAGTAAAAAAGTTTGTAGTAATTCCCAATATACTGTACCACACTGCATTATTTATACGCGAATGTAAGATGAAGATCGGTCCTAACTTGTTAGTTCCTATTTTGTTATTGTTTGTTTGTTTTTTTTTGTTCTTGTAAAAGTTATTTTATTAATAACTTACAGAAATGTGATTATAAACTGTGATTGTTAATTTGTAATTACTATAGGGTATTTAATATTAATAAAAAAAACGTGATTATAAACTGTGATTGCTCAATTTATACTTATTTGTAAGATAATTTTATTGTGATTAAAACGTTGTAGCAGTAAAACAAAGTACAAGTACCTACGTGTTATATTTTAGAAAGTTTTACCAATATTTGGCTAAACATTTTTTTATATGTATATTATATACAATATTAAAACTACAATTTTTTCTATTTACATTGATTATATTATGAATGTTAACAAAAGCTGTGAACTAGTTAACTAGAATTCTGATTACTTTGGCCCTTTAAATAGTAATAAATAACGTAAGTAATTAAAAATGTTTTTTATTGCTAAACCTTTCATTGATGAAACTATTGGAAAGAGTTTTAAAAATTTGTATAACTATGTCACAGTACTAGTTTTGACTGGTTATAAGTTTTGCCTGCAACATATATACAAAAAGAAACTGTATAATTTCCTTTTTACAATTTTTCAAGATATTAATTTTATTGGCTGCAAATGACTGTTTTTATTCAGACAAACACACAATGCAATGAAGTAATAGACTTCATTTACGCTTAAAGTTTCATTCATTTATTATTATTTATAAAACATATAATAATGCATTTAATCGAAAGTTTTTGACATGTGAGAAAATACCATAATTATTTCCAATAACATGAAGTCTACAATTAGAAAGTTTAATATTTTTGTCCAAAAACATGTGTCGACGACTGTACCCCATTTTACGTTAGTATGTAGAAGTTTACATTAAAATTTAATGGTTTTCTAAGTCAAAAGTCAAGCAAAAATTGGACTGATATTGGGCACTATTTCAAGCACAATTTTTTGAGACGTAAATTGTACCTATAGCTCGTTCGATATTCGCGCACTGAGGTGAGTATGCTGGGCGTAGAACCTACGCCCAGCATACTCACTGAACGAAGCCTATAACTCCGAAGTTATTCGAGCACTGTTTTTTCTTTTTGGGCACCGTTTGGCACTATTTGGGAACTATTTTTTGAAGTATGAATTATGTTTGAAGCGTATACAGATTCCCCGGACGGAGGTGAGTATGCTGGGCGAAACCTTCGTCCAGCATACTCATCGAACTATGGCTATAACTTCGCAAGTACAAGAGCACTATTTTTTTCCTTTGGGCACTATTTAGCACTATTTCAGAACAGTTTTTTGACATTCATGAAATATCAGGATTCCATGGTGAGTATGCTGGACGAAGGGACACAACAATCGGAATCTGAATCATTTTGAAGCAAATTGCTAATCGTTTGCTTCATATGCTGGAATATTTTGTCAGCTCGACAACGTAAATGACGCAATGAATGTTGTGGAACTGTCAAAATGAAACGGGTTCCGATTGATAGTGTGTTACGTAATTAGAGTGCTGCTGGTCGTGTGGTGTTTCACAAGAATTTTTTGTTTCTAGAACTTCAACGGATACGAACTGTTCTGACTGGTGTCCGCTTACAATGAAACTACAAACACTGTTTACTTACGTGAATCTCCGTGTTGCTTCCTTGATTTAACATTCCAAGTTTTATCGTTCATAGATTGACTTTCTACGGCTAATGCTGATAGAAATAGGTAAGGTAGGTAACCTTAAATGTGGGTTCCCGCATTGTTGAGGCGGGGGAGCTCAGAAGCCGTGGCTTGGTCACCCACGGTGAAGCGAAGAGGAACCCGAGGAGCGGCCGCTTGTCAGGGCTGTTCCCAGGAAGTCGACGACGTAGCGGCCAACAGGTAGGTTGCGGTGCCGCTTGGGCGCAACTGCGCCACATCGCGGCTGAGGGTTGGAGGCCGCGGCGGAGTGCTGGTATTGCGGTGCGCCGCTCTCCCTACCATCCGCGGCCTTGACGGGGTCGCCACCGTCTGATGCCGGATACGGTGGAGCCGCAGGGGAGGAGGAGTGTCGGTATTTCGTTGCCGCTCTCCCTATCCTCAGCGGCCGAAAAGTGGTAGGCGGCCGGGCCACTGACCTGACCGGTCGCAGGGGGACCAAGGGTGCCTAGACACGGGGTCGGTTTGGTCCATGGGGTGGCCTCGGCGCGCAATGTGTTCTTGTGCGCTAGTGATGGGGGGTGCTCCCCAGAGTAGGTGACGGACAGCTACGGCGGGTTCGCGGTGAGTGCAACGCGTGCCGGTGCTCCCGCTACAAGCGGCAGAGGAGGACACCGTGGAGTTTTAGTGGGTTGAAGTCCCACATAACTGCACTATCTCCCCGTGATAGTGCAGCATTTCTCCACGGGAAAAAAAAGGTAACATTACCCTTTGAAGAAGAAGACATGCTGCGCCGATCGCAAATAAACTGGGATAGGTCCTCCCCTAGAAGGCCAATGTCCAGTCATCGTCATCATCCTTCTGCCCTTGCAGGAGAATTATGATATCATTGACTTTCTACAGAAAGGCAAAGAAAAGGATAAGAATCCTTGACTGAATACTTTTTGTACATAACAAGGTTTTCATTGTTATAATTCAACTTTAATGTCAAGGTTGTCTTTTTGTAAGACATAATAATAGTTGGAACGAGCACATAATGCCTGTTGTCCGGCTCATTTTCAATCCTACATATTTCTTAAGGTGCTGTAAAGACCTTCAAGGCATATTGTAAAGATTTAATGCAGTGTGAAATAGTTATACATGATTGTCTGAGTGCTTAGTTACGTTACTGTGCCTATTCATTGTGGTAGGTAATTGTGGACTCCTTTTTGTTCGTTAACTAGCGTGCGTAGTTCAAAAAGGTTTTTCTTTTCTTGGACAATATGTGTATCTGTGGAATGCGCTCCCTCTGGAAATTAGGATGGCAACCAACCGGGCTTGTCCACCGTCAAATACGGCAAAACTAACTAACTTTGTGTCCATCTTTTACAGTAACTATAGGATCTTTTTGATAGGAAAAAATACACTGTAATCTACAATACATAAAAGTGATTTCATTTGTCCTGAAATAAGTTTATAGAAGTAAAGAAAGAAAAAACTTAATATAGGTGTTTGTTTTCCTAGTATTTACCATATTACTTCTACAATTTTCATTAAAAGTGTTAATAAAATATAGTTCTCTTCAAAATAATAAGGAATGATTTCATGTCATTACTTTTTAGTCCAATCAATAGATTTTTTGTAAATAGTTGATTGCTTCATATTTTTCAAAGTTTGTGAGCACATTCGTAACAAGCTGGCAGTATTATCGCGACCTTAATGTTTTCCCATTGTTTATTTCTGTTTTAGTATATTTATTTGTGTTTATAATTATGTATAGTTAGGTATATATTATTACATTTATAGTTTGTAATAGTTATTTGTGTAACTTTATATTTAAATAAATATTTATTCCTCAATTTTTCGTAATTGTACCTACCACTGTTTGTCTCTGCATCACCCAAAGGTTGACTGGTAGAAAGTGTCTATGGAATTAAGGCCGCTTCTGTTCATTTCAGTGTTTGAAGTACCTATTAAATAAATAAGTAAATAATTAAATGGTTTTAATGAAAATTCACATTAATCAGAGAGGAAAATAAAAATACATGAAGTCCAAAGAGAAAAAAGGTAGAAAAATTACCAACATCTGGAAGATGAAGCTGGAAACCTGCCAATAAAACTGCAACTTTAGTACTACCTACTTCTTAGCTATTATTTCCATAATAATAAAATAGTCTTCTTTTTCTATAAATTAACGTTTGGTTGACGTGATAGACATCCACCGTCCACTTCTGCATCGTAAGCTAGGAGAACCTGATCAAAATCAAAATCAAAAGTCATTTATTCAAACTAGACTGAGAATCAGCACTTTTCGAACGTCAAAATTACATAAGACAGTCCCCCAAAACGCCCGCCCTTCACCACCTCCTAGTGCTTTAGCTGGGGAGAAGAAGTGGCGCAACAAACTCCCCAGGAGCACAGCTGTCTGCTCAGTTAAAAAAAAAATTTGTATACAGCACTGCGCAAAATAATTTAAGTAATACGCGACAAAACATGAAATTAAATTCATTGCTATAAGTCAGCTAGCACTCGCCGATATACCAAAAAAAAAGAAAAAAAATCGGAAACTATACTCAAGCAGTAATAAAAATACAAAACTAAAAATTATAACTAAGTAAAAGCCTCCAGGCATAAAGGGCGTGCCCACTTACATATAGCCATATATGTAGCAGTAACTCGAAGTCACAAACGATAAACGAGGACCATCGAAGTAAAATAAATAAAAGAAGAGTTCATTACTAATAACAATAACAAAACCAAGGTAAGCAAGACGACCAGTCACCACAAGCAGCACTCGTTCACGAGCATAACGCAGAGTTCAGCCATCATAACCCCTCGCCATATTTGAGGGAAGGAAGCAACCCGATCCCCGACGCTACTGCAAGCAGTGACATCTAAGTGATCTAACGGAGCATGACGAACTTGCTGCCGTTTGCTCAGGTAATAATAATATGATCAGTTGTTGAGGTATTTGAAGAAGTGATCAATAGTAATAAACTAGACCTTAACAAGCTTAACACCAGTTCTCTCGAAAGTATGGGAAAAAATCTTTTTAATCCGCTTGAAGGAACTCATGGACCTCTGCGACATTATTCCAAAGCACCAGTTTGGGTTTCGGAAACAGCACTCCACAATTGAGCAAATGCACTGGATCCATTACGAGATTAGACGCTGCTTTGAAATAAAATTGTACTGCTCGGCGGCATTTCTAGACGTACAGCAAGCATTTGACAGAGTCTGGCATAAAGGGCTACTGTGTAAAGTGAAAGATAAACTACCACATTCTGTTTACCTCATCAGTAAGTCCTACCTCGAAGACAGGCTTCTTCAAGTGAAACAGAGAGATGCCAGATCTACGTTGCGAAAAATTAAAGCCGGCGTTCCACAGGGCTCAGTACTCGGCCCAGTACTATATAATATATTTACGTCAGACTTACCGGTATCTGAAGACGTGACCGTAGCAACATACGCTGATGATGTGGCCGACCTCTCAAGTGATGAAGTACCAGCAGAGGCTAGTAATAAGCTTCAAAACCTACTAAATGAGACCCATGCATGGATGAGAATGTGGCGCATTCGGGCGAGTGCTCAAAAATCGAATCACATCACATTCACATTAAGAAGGGGATACTGCCCACCTGTCAAACTTAGCTTATGGATTTTAATCTGAAATAAATGAATTATTATTATTATATTATTATTAGCACCGATGTTCTGCCAGATACTGAGAATGTAAAATATCTGGGCTTTAATTTAGACAGAAGGCTCACTTGGACCTATCACATAAAAAAGAAACAGTATGAAATTAATTACAAGTTCCGAAACCTGTACTGGCTTATGGGCAGAAACTCTGTCCTATCTGTTGATAATAAGTTATTGATCTACAACGCTGTGTTGAAGCCCATCTGGACCTATGGAAGCCCACTGTGGGGTTCTGCCAGTAAGAGCAACGTTATGTTCATCCAACGTGTTCAAAACAACATTCTGCGTACCATAGCAAGAGCCCCGTGGTTCACTAGAAATGACGAGATCCACAAATATCTTGGCGTTCCCACTATTCAGTCTGAAATTGACAAATTCAAAATAAAATACGCTGATCGGCTCTCGGTTCATCCTAATACCCTGGCCAATGATCTCCTAAAACCTTCTGTAACGGCGAAAAGGCTGAAAAGGAAGGATGTGCTCTAAATAGGCAGTCGAGACACTGGTCTCTTCGCCTAAAAGCCATAATCGCTTAACCCATCTGCTTATAGACTTGCGACTGATTGCAGATTTTAATTTGAAAAAAAAAAAAGTTGTTGAGGTCGTTAGCTAACCACATATTGCAATACCACCTTCGATCAACAATAGGTATTGTTGATCGAAGAATACCACTCATAAAAGACATTGTAATTAGTAGATTATGTCATTGATAAATAAAAATAAAATAAATTGACTTACATGCAAATAAATAATTATATGTTGATAATGCTATCTACTCCTTTTAAGAATTATCTTAAGGAGTAGTTAGACAAATCCTGCTTCAAAGCCATATTTTGTTGTTATATAACCTTTCGCCAAAACCAGAGAAGCAAGAGCGGCGGTGACTGTGGCACTGTGGTCAGTAAATCTAACTTCATAGGCATTTAATTTTTTTTTCTCTTTTATATATGTTTTTGCTTGTGATAAGCTTCTAATGCCTTCAACAATCATGAATATATAAGGGATACATTTCATAGGTAGGTACACTAAATTATATTAAAAAAAACGGAAAATTTTGTATGGCTCCAAAGTAATAAATCCAAATTTTATTTCAAAACCGCTGTCTTAACTGTTATTTCAGTACTAGATGATTTTTATTTATGTATTTATAGTTAATTAAAACGGTACAACAGCAATTACAGATGGCTGTTTTACAAATTATTTGTCAATTTTTGGTGTATTTTATAGAACGATGACAACTGCGGTTTCTTTTATAAAAAATATATACGTTATATAAAAAAAATTGTTGAACTAAAAGTACTTAAATCCGGACCAATGGGTTTATAAACTTGAAATTTTGCAGGGAGGTGTCCGTATTTTAGTAAAACACTACTACGTTAGCAAAATTAAGAAATATTAAAACAAATTATTACTGTTATATTATTTTTACTAATAACAATATTACAAGTTAGGTAACTAATAAAATATATATAGGTACACATTTATATAATATAATAAGATATACATACATAGATATATATTTAATTTAGTTTTCAAAATCATTATCAGAATCTGACTCCAGAGTCAGGATCTAAATGAGAAGCAAATTCGAAATCGCTCTCCTGAAGTTTCAACAAATCCAGGGTCTTGTTGAAGCTGTCTGGTACGCATATTCTTTAAATTTTACAGCGCCAATATCTTGTCCTGAGGTAACTGCCTGTAAAATCACAGCAAGTCTACGAATTAACTGTTCGTCTAGGCCAGTGATCGCTGCAGTTTTTTTCAGGAAACTCGAAAAATCTTCTGCCTGTATTGCCATCATTCGTTGTTCCGGATCCTTGTTTGTATTCTCAAAAGTTTGTCTATCAAAAGGTTTAGCTCAGCTTTGCAACGATCTCGTATAAGTTTTTTTCTTGCTTGAAACGCAACTTTGTCATCATCTCCTCGCACTGCCCATTTCTTGAGGGCAAGCCTATAAGTTATATGCAAAAGGCATTCCATGGTATAGATACGAACGTGTAATGTTGACAGTCCAAATTTATAGAGGTCGACAGACACAGGTCTTTCCTTCACGAATCCAATTTATTAATGTCTGAAGGTTTTGCTAAGCAAAGGTAGTAGCTAGAACTAGATTTTGCATCTGATAGGTAGGTGCAAATCTTGCCATCAATCATAGTCATCATTAAGTTATGGTTAACCACATTAGTTCCGCAATCATAGGGGTGAAGTTCTTTACCTCGTCTTCCATCTGCTTTTGAATTTCAGTAACAACTTTCAATTTTTTTTATATGACAAAAAAATATAAAAGAGAAAAAAAAAATGCTTAAGAAGTTCGATTTACAGCCTACAGTGCGTCGGGACTCGGAACACCACATGGCAATATAATTTAACCAATTACGTTACAAAATGATAAGTCGAATCTGCCACAAGGGTGATGGTAGAGCGCCTAATAAACCCATAAGTCGTGAACTCCTGTAATTAACTAACGGTGCATACCAGATTGTACCGTTCGCGGTAAGTAAAGTGTTGCTCACGGTGTGGTTACGAACTCATACGAGTATCACTGCCCACCACAATGTAGATCTGCATATAGATCGATTCGCAATACCATATAGAATTTCAGATACATAATACGGGTACCGATCCAGTAGTATTGTTGATTTATTGTAACTACTTTAGACAGATCGGTCGTTAATGGAACAGGTCGGTCGGAAGTACGTAGTGTTTTGAAGTTAAGTTTAAGAATGTTAAATGATGCTTTCTTAAGAAATGTAATCAATTAGCGAACTAGTAAATAATATTTATTTAATAGGCAATTATTAAAAACACATTTTTATTGTAGCATTTATTAAACTCATTTCAAAAACAGATCATAATACTTTTTGAGCTGAGTTCATTAGATAACACAATAGAAATGTGTTTCTAATAATTACCAATGAAATTAATATTATTTACTGGTTAGCCAATTGACTACATTTAAATAAAAAAAAATCATCTTTTCATTTAACAATCTTAAAAATTTGGTCCCGTGTGAGCGAGAGAGGTGACAAAATGCGACAGCCCTCATAAAGCAGACATATTAAGGATATTTTTTAGGTATATTCGTGACGACCTAAGGTTGTTCTGCTTACAAGTTTATTTTATTTCTGGTTTGCCCAAGTAGTTTCGAACTGAACGGGGCTAGAGCTCCCTATCACGAAGCAAGATCAGCACCTAGAAAGCAATCAGCGCGTGATTGCCGTAAGTAAACATTACAAAAAGGTAAAGAAGGAGTTTACTGAAAAAAAACATTTACTTTGGATGCAGTAATTACTGGAAGAAATAAACTAGTTCTTCTAAGTCTGCAGTTTCTAAGTCTTTATTAAATTACTAGGAATTATTGTCAATCGTAGTGGCAGTGGGCAGGGCACATTGCTCGCAGAACAGATGGCCAATGGAGCCGAAAAATTCTGGAGTGGTGACCGCGTACCGGAAGACGTAACATTGGAAGGTCTCCCACAAGGTCGACCGATTACCTGGTGAAGGCCGCAGGAATCCGCTGAATGCGGGAAGCACAGAACCTGTGGAAGTGGCGGCGCTTGAGGAAGGCCCATGACCAGCAGTGGATGTCTTTCAGGTGGAATGATGATGATGATGATGAAATCACTAGGTACAATAGAGTAGATAGGTAGGTAGCACTAACGAAAAAACATTGGTAATTTTATTATGATGAATTGTCTATTACCTATCTCATTATGCAATTTAAGTCATAAATATTGATACCTACTGTTTTTAACTATACAATTCGTATAGGTATCTAAGCAATGCACTGACAAAGCATCTTGGTTGTTTACAAAGACGAAACAGTTGACTCATACCTTAAAACAGTGATTTCTAAAGTGGTTACCGCGCAACCTAACAAATATTATTTTGGAATATCGCAAAAAAATTAAATGAGAATAACCCATTACTGTATTTTAGATTTCGGTGTCACTGACCAAGTTTTGGGTTTTGGGTTGGTGCTACTGCTACTAGAAGTGAATACCTTGAAGTAGCCAAAAAAGCAATTTTAACTTTGCTTCCTTTTGTCACAACGTATCGTTGTGAAGTAGGCTTTTCAGCTTATACTTAGGTAGGTACCGATACTAAAAACCAATTTAGGTCAAGATTGGATGCTGCTCCAGATTTGCGAATGTAGTTGTCGGACATAAAATCGAACTTTAAAATAATTATTAATAAAACAATGAAACAGTTACCCATTGAACATATTTGGTGTATTCTTAATAAAGGTTTTTTACTGATATTTTAAATAAAATTGCCTTATATTTATTTGTTATTGGTGAAAGTAGGGCTCCATAGCATGAAAAGGATTTGTCGAGTGTTCCATACCCTTAAAAGTTTAGGAACCCCTGCCTTAATGGTACCTACCTTGGACTTATAATAATATGCAGGTAGGGCCTACCTAGTAAGGTACCGGTACCTTTATACCGGTCAGGTATAAATATGCAGATTGTGTGTGCATCATGATTGCCACTTTTGGCGTGTATGACTACAACCTCAGATACCGACTTGTTCGTACTTGCTACGAAATACTTGTGAACAAAGGTCGTTTTTTTTTTTGACTCGCATTGTCATAAGATTCCTACTTATTCTTGTAATTTAGAAAATTGTTTAATAAAAATAAACAGGTCAAGAGTGAGTCGGACTCGCGCACCGAGGGTTCCGTACCATCATATATTAAAAAAAAAAGTGTGCTATGTAGAGACATCGTTTTATTTTTCCTGTAATCTTTACATAAACTTCTATCACATAGAATAATTTCAGATTTTTATCTATGCAAACTTCGGAGATAAGGCGGTAATTAACGATATTTTTTTATGTTTTTCATCAAAAGTCGAAAACTATGCGGCCTAAAAAAATAAAAAATGATTGAGAATGTGCAAACAGCGCTCTTTCATAATTATGATACCCCACATGCCCTAGTAGCCCCACTTCGAATTTTTATGAAACCCTTTCAGTCCCTGTTGCAAAAAAACTATGGGTAGTATTTAAACGCAAATCAAAATATTACTTTTTGTATCAAAAAATAATCCGAATTCCAATCAAAATTACTGATTGCACAGCAAAATACTCAACTCAAAATATAACTAAATTAGAAACAATTTATATTCGTGGCGCACCGCAATAAATAAATAAATAAAAATTTTTACCCTTCGTGCCCTTTGCTCGCTCTTGCATCCCAGAACGGGGCTCCTATTTATGTGTAAAGGGTTTAAAGTAACCTAACCAAACCTAACCTCGGAGTTAATATTAGTCACCATGTCATTTTGCTATGAGTCTGAGTCTTATGTATGTACGCTCTAGTTAATTTGCTGTGCAGTCAGTATTTTTTTGATGTAAAAAAGTATATAAATGATGGAAATAAATTGATAGGTCATTATTTATTTGATGTGCAATTAATAATATCCCAAAAACTATCTGTATTTTTATTTCTTTCTTATTTGCAAAATAGATCTAAAACTATTCCAAAATTTAAGTTGATAGTATTAGCTGTTCTTGAGATATCCAGCTGTGACAGCCAGACAGGCAGACTGAGTCGCACCATAAGGGTTCCTTTTACCACTTTGGTACGGAACCCTAACAGGCGCCATTGTGATATACCTAAATGGATATTGGTACGAATAGGAATAGACATAGACTTTTATATAAAAACAATTATACAGTGTACACACATCCCATAATATTTGAATATTACTTCAATCAATCTGCCTAGTCTTTTCCCAACTTTGTTGGGGTCGGCTTCTAGTCTAACCGGATGCAGCTGAACACCAGTATTTTACATGGAGCAACTGCTTAAGTGACCTCCACAACCCAGTAACTGTTACTGGGTAATACGATACCCCTTGGTAAGCTGGTTGTCAGAGTTTCGGGCTTCTGAAGATCTACGAATGACAGTCGGGAAGTGCTTTCCGAGGCATGGAGGAGTCTCGGTATGTACCTATAGATGGTAACCCATCCTAAGACCAACCCCGGCTGTTATTAGGTACTTAGCCATTTTAACAGTTAATCTATATCTATCTAGGTATACCAAAGAGATTAAAATTAATTTAATGTCTTTGATCTATACATATAACAAATCTGTAGACGAGGCGTTTCTGTACATTGAAAATATAAAAAAAATAGATGACATTTCTACCATTTTTAGATTTCTTCTGTTTGTCTGTGACAGATTTTTTGTTAAAGTATCACGTAAAAAGTACAAATCCAATAGGATTAACATTATAAATCGGAGTAATGTTTAGTTTTTGATTCATTGCAATCGTTTCACTCTATCAAAAAATATTAACCAATCTTTGGTGTCCAACAAGAACTTTTCATTTCGTAACATAGATACATGTAACGACATCTATTGACCCGAAATCATACTAACGTAATGTTTTTGAGATCGTGTGTTGTTTTAGTGTGTTTATTTTTGCATGCACGCGCGCAAACTTAACGCAATAAATACATTGTGAACATAACTCCCAATTAACCAATCCAAAGTTAGGCTAATTAAAGGTTTCCAATTCGTTGTTTATATGTTACCTAGTGACCAAGCTATGATCGCGCTGAAAAATCGCAATGAATATGATGTAGTCACGAGATATCCATCTGGCCGATACATAAGCTCCTCGGAGGCAGTTTAGCGTATTTTAAGTTTCCCAATTCATGAGAGACATCCATCTCAATGTAAACCTTGAGGGCGGGCAACGAATATATTTTCAATCTGAAAATGACACCGAAAGGTTAGACAACCCGAGACAAACCATGTTGATGGCATTCTTTCGCCTCTGCCATACAGATAATTACACGAAATCCCTTCTATATAACGAGGTTCCATCTTATTACACCTATAACAAGCAGCAAGGTGTTTTTAACCGTAGAAGACGTGGAACTGCTCTGGAAGGCGAGCGTGGAGTTTTCAAGGAACACGTCGTGATTGGACGAGTGTGCACTGTGCATTGAATAATTCAGACTGTTACTATTTACGTCTCCTTCTACACGTAGGACCTACTTCTTTTACTGAGCTCTGTAAAGTGGATGATATTGAATATCCCACAGAGGTACGAGGCTGCTTGCCGCGCACGTCATTTATTAGATGGACACCAGCATTGGGATGATACTTTAGCCGAAGAATGCGTCAGCGATAGTCCATATCGTTTGCGAAATCTGTTTGCCATCTTACTGACCTTTAGTGGATTAGCGGATGCTGGACAGTTGTGGCAAAAATATCAAAATAAGTTTGCTGAAGATATTTTGAGCAGGAACAGCAGCCACGCCACATTGTTGCCCAGAAGAAAACCGCACATACAATGTTCAAAAACCCCATCGACTTGGAACGAACAGAAACCCCGATTTGCAAAGTTTCATGCATTAGCGGTACAGCTCGGGTTTTACGCGATTGTGTCATAATAATTTGGGACGAGTCTACGATGGCAAACCGCTGGAAGCAGTAGACCGAACTTTGCGGGACATAAGACAAAATGACCGGCCGATGGGAGTCAATACGGTACTTTTTTGTTGTGATTTTAGGCAGACACTCCCGATAATACCCCGAAGAACGAGAGCCGATAAAATTAGTGCTTGCTTAAAGTTCGATTCTATGGCGCAATGTCATATCAACTCATTTGAGTTTAAATATGCCAGCACATCTGGGAAGGAACTCAAACGCGCAAGATTTCACAAATTTACTTAAAAAAATTCGTGACGGCACATATCCCACACAAGTGGTAAAGTAATTTTAGTGGAGAACCTACTCGTATGTTGTTCCGTGGCGTCACAGCTGAAACTTATTTATTCTGTGTAAGGGAATCCCACAGATCGGGACACACGCTGCCGCTTGGCTGTGCCAACGAGCTATTTTGACCCCCCGCAACGACCAAGCGGCAGCAATAAATACACAAATATTGGCACAAGTTTCTGGGGAAAGCAAGCAATATACCTACTTCAATAAACACTGTTGTTCTGTTTGTCTGTGACAGATTTTTTGTTAAAGTATCACGTAAAAAGTACAAATCCAATAGGATTAACATTATAAATCGGAGTAATGTTTAGTTTTTGATTCATTGCAATCGTTTCACTCTATCAAAAAATATTAACCAATCTTTGGTGTCCAACAAGAACTTTTCATTTCGTAACATAGATACATGTAACGACATCTATTGACCCGAAATCATACTAACGTAATGTTTTTGAGATCGTGTGTTGTTTTAGTGTGTTTATTTTTGCATGCACGCGCGCAAACTTAACGCAATAAATACATTGTGAACATAACTCCCAATTAACCAATCCAAAGTTAGGCTAATTAAAGGTTTCCAATTCGTTGTTTATATGTTACCTAGTGACCAAGCTATGATCGCGCTGAAAAATCGCAATGAATATGATGTAGTCACGAGATATCAATCTGGCCGATACATAAGCTCCTCGGAGGCAGTTTAGCGTATTTTAAGTTTCCCAATTCATGAGAGACATCCATCTCAATGTAAACCTTGAGGGCGGGCAACGAATATATTTTCAATCTGAAAATGACACCGAAAGGTTAGACAACCCGAGACAAACCATGTTGATGGCATTCTTTCGCCTCTGCCATACAGATAATTACACGAAATCCCTTCTATATAACGAGGTTCCATCTTATTACACCTATAACAAGCAGCAAGGTGTTTTTAACCGTAGAAGACGTGGAACTGCTCTGGAAGGCGAGCGTGGAGTTTTCAAGGAACACGTCGTGATTGGACGAGTGTGCACTGTGCATTGAATAATTCAGACTGTTACTATTTACGTCTCCTTCTACACGTAGGACCTACTTCTTTTACTGAGCTCTGTAAAGTGGATGATATTGAATATCCCACAGAGGTACGAGGCTGCTTGCCGCGCACGTCATTTATTAGATGGACACCAGCATTGGGATGATACTTTAGCCGAAGAATGCGTCAGCGATAGTCCATATCGTTTGCGAAATCTGTTTGCCATCTTACTGACCTTTAGTGGATTAGCGGATGCTGGACAGTTGTGGCAAAAATATCAAAATAAGTTTGCTGAAGATATTTTGAGCAGGAACAGCAGCCACGCCACATTGTTGCCCAGAAGAAAACCGCACATACAATGTTCAAAAACCCCATCGACTTGGAACGAACAGAAACCCCGATTTGCAAAGTTTCATGCATTAGCGGTACAGCTCGGGTTTTACGCGATTGTGTCATAATAATTTGGGACGAGTCTACGATGGCAAACCGCTGGAAGCAGTAGACCGAACTTTGCGGGACATAAGACAAAATGACCGGCCGATGGGAGTCAATACGGTACTTTTTTGTTGTGATTTTAGGCAGACACTCCCGATAATACCCCGAAGAACGAGAGCCGATAAAATTAGTGCTTGCTTAAAGTTCGATTCTATGGCGCAATGTCATATCAACTCATTTGAGTTTAACCCGACATTACTACTCATGTTGCGACGTACAAACAAACTACTCATACGCCGGCGAGGCGCATCATATTGTCTAATGATTTTATTCAAAACCTATAAGTATGATTGATATATTATGTTTTGACTGTTTATATAATTAATTATTAATTATTATTGTTGTTTGTATAACGCGCGAAGGATAAAAAAAAGAGAGCAATATATCAAAAACGCAGGCGCCTCTGCGACGTAGAGTAGTAATCTAGGGTTAAATATGCCAGCACATCTGGGAAGGAACTCAAACGCGCAAGATTTCACAAATTTACTTAAAAAAATTCGTGACGGCACATATCCCACACAAGTGGTAAAGTAATTTTAGTGGAGAACCTACTCGTATGTTGTTCCGTGGCGTCACAGCTGAAACTTATTTATTCTGTGTAAGGGAATCCCACAGATCGGGACACACGCTGCCGCTTGGCTGTGCCAACGAGCTATTTTGACCCCCCGCAACGACCAAGCGGCAGCAATAAATACACAAATATTGGCACAAGTTTCTGGGGAAAGCAAGCAATATACCTACTTCAATAAACACTTGCGGAAAAAGAAGATGCCAAACACTATCCAGTAGATTTCTTAGAATCTCTTAACACACCCGGTCTTCCAGCACACAAAATTTGTTTAAAAGTCGGTGTGCCTTATTATTTAAATTATTCTTCTCAGAAATTTAAGTCCTCCTAAACTTTGCAACGGCACTCGGCTTATAGCCACCAATCTCCAACACAACACCATCGAAACCGAAATCTAAACAGGTTCCGGCGCCGGCGATGTTGTTTTCATTCCCAGAATTCCCCTCATTCCTAATAATTTCCCGTTTAATTTTAAACGTGTGCAATTTTCCGTTAGCCTATGTTACGCCATGACTATTAACAAAGCTCAGACCCAGACATTGTCCGTTGCGGGGGTAGATCTTAGTAGTTATTGGTTGCTTTTCCCACGGCCAACTTTATGTAACTCTTTCGCGTGTGAGCAACCCTAGCAACCCTTTTGTGTACGCTCCAGGTGGTTTCACCGCTAACATTGTACATAGAGAAGCATTTTCCTAAATAACACAAATTTTATGGCAGCTTCTTACTAGGAAAAATCACCAGGCCTGGGCGAAAGATTCTCCCTTTTTAAATGGACACCCTCTTAGCAACGTAATGGATCTTCTCTAAGCGGCACATTACTGTTTTCTGACAGCCACGCGAACGAAGTCGTGGGCACAGCTAGTTTTTTAATATAAGGTAATATTTACCTTTAAACTAATCAGAATTTAAATCGTACCAGAATTTTACTCATTCATATTGTGTCGTATAAAATCATGTATGGATACTCAGATATCTGAGGTTACGTAAATTAAGTTTGGCTCTACAGATAATAATATTGACATCTTGTGGATACATTTTTTGTGAACTTTGAGACAGACATTGCTTCACATCATAAAGTTAATACCTTACGTTCTGACGTCGTTTGACGTTGTTGTCATCAAGTTTGACAACGGTTACCTACATGATGAAGGTGGTAAAAGCCCCACAGTTACGACACAACCTAACCTTTTTTTTGTTTCATGGTGTAAAATCGTCATGGATGTCCTCTGCCCTGGGGCGGGCGGAGGGGTTTGTGAGACTGTTTAAAACTACCTCAGTGTTCCCTTCTCACACTTGAAACGGGGATCTTAAAAACTTGTGCTCGTTCCATGACCCCCGGAAACTAACCTAACCTAATCTAACGAATGGCAAGTGAGAAGTCATAAGCTCTAATCCCACCCATACCTAGTGGTTCAAGTTGCTGTATCTACTTGTTCATAACATGATATCTATATAATGCAGTTTCTAACCTTGACCTATTCCTAATTACCACCACAGATCATCTCTATAGTAATTTGTAATGCTTACATTCATTTACAAATACGGAATTGCTGTGGAATTCATTCGAGTACCTATTTAGTTCTACGGCGTTAATCACATGAGGTCGAGTGATCTTGATATTTCGTGTTAGCATAACAGATAAAAAGTAGGTGAGTACTGAAACAGTTCAGATAAAATTTGTTGGCTGTGATAACACTATGAGAAAAGTAAACACCTGCCTTAATAAAATAATATTTACACTTTAAATACCTGCATACACAAATACATTTAATATCCTTACAAAAAATGCATAATATTATTTACTTTAGGTATTTAAGATAAATTATTGTTTGACAACAAACAGTTATCTACACTTTAGGTACTTAGGTACCTATTAACTTATTTTTTTTAAACTAGACACTGTCACTGCCGATATTCGAATTACAGAAGGAAACTAAGCATAGCTGAGTTGTTGCTTAGTAAGCAACAACTCAGCTATGCTAGTAGTTTTTATTTTAATAATAATAATAATAACTGTATCTCTACGTTGACGTCGTGGTGGGGCTTGCGCGCTCCAAACTTTAGGTCTGTGCCGGTAGAGTTTACTTTGCCGGAACGGGTCTAGGATGAGGAGCCAGACCAAGAGAGATACAGAAACCCGCAGGGCAGCATGTGGCGAGCTGTTGGGCAGTAGCAATCCCACGGACCCTATCTCCCGGGAGAAAAGTTGTCCTCACCTCTGGCTTGCCTTTATTGGCCGGCTGGAGTGAACACTAACGAGGAACAGAGCTCCCACCTCTTTCTTGCCTTTATTGGCCGGCTTGAGTGGAGATTCGCAAGAGCAAACGTGCTCGGAGGAAGGAAGTATTCCAGTAAGGTGCTGGTCTGTCTTGACCGTTTTTCCGGGATTGTCCTGATAGCCGTGGAATACCTCTCCACTTCTCAAGCATCTCAGAAAGTGTTGCCCCCTTGTCGCTACGTCACTATGTGCTAGCGGCCGTTTCCGGGGGCCCATTATTGAGAGTGCAAGTCACCCCGTGCCATTTTATCCGTGTATAAAATATAACATTGGTCAGGCAGGGGACATAGTTCTTCCATAGTTCAAGTTACCCAATCCACTTTAGCCACCCAGACCCATAGCCCAATATGTTTTATTTCCACGCACAACAATAGTCCTGCACCAACCGGGGGTCGTCCTTGGGCGCACTTGTATAGTGCATACAGGGATAATCGTCGGTTGGTGCCTCCTTATCATTTAAAATTATTTAAGGGGCCTCTGCGAGTTGGCTTCGGCTCCTCTTACGCCTTCCAAAGGTCCGGGACCCCAGGGTCCCGAGAAATGTAAAATAATTAAAATAATAATAATAATAGTTTATTTCTCACCAGCATAGCAACAAGGATTAAAATACTAAAACATAGCATAGTAAAAGCACTTAATAATAGGAATAACATGTACATTATATACTAGTAATCCAGCAGCATTTGTGGTGGTAAAGAGAGGTTAACATTGGGTATTAACTCTATCTTCTGAACTAGGCGAGGCCTGTATCTCAGAAGATAGCGCTCAGCTGACAATTTCGTACTATCCGCTGTGCTGAACCGCTGTGCTCACCCACGCGCGGGGAAAACCGTTGAGCGCCCCACCCGCGGTAATCTTGTAAACAAAACCGATTTGCATCGTAGCTTCTTGGAATTTTGTGACCGTTGAATGTTTCTTAGAATGCTAGTGAGTAGGGCTTTATAGTAATGTACGTTTCGTTTGAAAATATGACTTGTTTTCATTTTCAAAATTGGTTGTAATCACAATTTTTAGTTACACTTTCAAAGAAATTACTTTAGTAAAAAAAAAACGAGCGATGACCTATATGTTTTATGGTTTAAAATGTATGGTGTGTTTATTCTTAGCACGAAACATAAATAAAACCACTTACCTTAATACAATTTTCATTAATTACAAGCATTCCAATTTGAACAAAAACCTTTTGTTTACAAAAAGATTTGCAATTACCTACAGACTAAAAATAATCTTTCCATAGACGATTGACTAGTCGCATAGAGGGTTGGCGTACCTCAAATTCCTCGGAAATAGATAGTGCATCAAACTAAATGTATGGAATTAGAAAGGACTCCTTAATGGTGGTGGAACAAGGTTCAAACCAAAAGCAGATTTGCGTGGGATGACTTTACTCCCACGAACCACTACTTAAATAAAAAAATGGGATGAATTTCATCCCATATGCAATTAGCGGATATACATGTAACCTAAAAACATTGTGTGCTACTGTTAATAAATATCGCGTCATACACTAGTAGGTACCTAATTTAAAAATGGGGGAGCCTATACATATATGCGTGTCGGTGAAAACCGGCGTGACTTTTGTTATGTTATTAATTATACTAGCTTTTGCCCGCGGCTTCGCCCGCGTCGTTGTCATAAATTATCCTACGGGAATGCATTACCGGCATCAAAAAGTATCCTATATCTTAATCCAGGACATATTCTACCCATGTGCCAAATTTCATCCAAATCCGCTCAGCGGATTTTGCGTGAAAGCGTAACAAACAAACTCACTTTCGCATTTATAAGAAACCAGTCTATCGACACTAGCTAGACTCACGAAATGTATTAGGTACTTAAATTAAAAAAAAAAAAACAAAACTTAACACACTACTAAAGCTTTTATAATAATATAATGGGGTTAAAAACTGAAAGCTCGTCATAGGTAGCTGCACTTGTCCGTCTGCAAACCGCCATTGTTGTGTATGTGTTCACTGTTGTGTCTGTCACTAATTAAACAAAAACTGAACAAAATGTTGTGAAGTATACACACCTTATTACATAGTAAAAACTCTATGGACTACCCTGTATTGCTACGCAACACTCAGTTGTTGATACTTTTGAAGTTTTGTGACTTACAATAAAACTATCTTTTTTTCATGTATTTCTATTATATTTAACATGGTAGCAGAGCGTGTACGAAGTTACGAGATTTAAGCGAGTAACCCTGTCGCATTTGTTTTTAAAATGTCGAGCACCAAAATCGAGCCTCTTACGAGAGAAAATTACGACACATGGGTCATACAAGCTGAAGCCGTCCTAGTTCGACAAAAACTGTGGAAATACATTGAAAATAATGCTACTGAAGCTGGCAAAGAAGGTGACAGACAAGCAAGATCAGAACTGATTCTTATAATCGCTCCTTCTGAACTCAAACAAATTAAAAATTGCAAAACAGCTAAAGCATTATGGGAAAAACTGAAAGATACCTACGCCAGCAAGGGGCCTGCACGAAAGGCATCCCTATTGAAACAACTGATCCTAACAAAATTAGAAGGACACGACGTACGTGATCATCTGAACAAATTTATGGAAATAGTTGACAAACTGGCAGACATGGATATAGCCATAAACGAGGACTTGTTGACAATCATGATGTTGTACAGTCTCTCGTCCGAATACGAGAATTTCAGAGTCGCTATCGAAACACGAGACACTCTTCCGAAGCCAGAAGCCAGAAAAACAAAATTATCGAAGAATGTGAAGCTCGTCATAGCAAAACTTCAGAAAACAACGACAAGCCTGAATATTTCACGCATGAAGAAGCACTATACGCCACATGTAAAATTTGCAAACAAAGAGGAAACATATTTAAACGCAAAACCCACAAAATCTGTACTAACTGCTGGAAGAAGAACAATGAGAAACCAACCAAAAACAAAAACGGTTCTCATAAGAACAATTATGCTACACAGTGCCTCCTCACACAAAACGAGAAGCCTAGAAACAGCATTTGGGTCTTAGACAGCGGTTGTACGTCTCACATGGCGTATCAACGAGAATTATTTACGACCATTGAGCAAATATCCAGAAAATTAAGCTTCGCCACTGAAGAACATACTGCAAAGATTGAAGGTAAAGGCACAATAACCTTTTTATCCAAAAATGGTAGCGGTATTGCGCGTACACACCTAAAAGACACGCTGTACGTACCTAGTCTTTGTACTAATTTGATGTCCGTTATGGTGGCCATACACGCTACGAGAAATGGTTACGATCAAACTGTACAGTTTGAACGGTGCAGTTTATCGTAGCTGGCATACAAGCTATACACGCTACGAGAAATCGTTACGATCAGACGGTACAATATGGTGCCGACGCACACGTGTCAGTGATGGCTTCGACGGACGACGTTTTAGCAATTGTTGGATTAATATTCGCCCTGAAGGAAAAAAAGGTGAAGCGGAAAAATCGTAGCATCTGGTGTAAAGAATGGCTAATGAAAAGAAGAGTTCATTCTCATGTCAATTTGTTGGCGGAATTAAAGGTTTTTCCAAAAGACTGGCATAATTTTCTAAGAATGGATCATGATACGTACTTACATCTACTGAATTTGGTAGCACCAATTATCGAGAAGCAAGACACTATTATGAGAAATGCTATTCCACCCCATGACAGGCTTGTAGCTACTTTGAGGTTTTTATCAACAGGAAGAAATTATGAAGATTTGAAATTCTCTAGTATCATTTCATCTCAAGCTTTGGGTCGCATAATACCGGACACCTGTGAAGCAATATATAAGGTTCTCCGCAAAGACTATTTGAAGGTAAGAAATAAAAAACTACTAATTACTTAGAATGTAATGTTTATTAATTTGTACTTATAATGATGGGTTAACATTAAGTAAAATTAGACAAATAAGTAGCCGCTGAATTTTGCATTTGTTGGAACTCTTCTTGTTGAGAAGTTTGCATTATTGGGGTTTGGAGAATTGACTGGGAGCCTGGTTGTGTTTGGAAATCATAATTTGAATTCTGATAAGGTACTGGACTAGGATTGTTTCCAACAGGGCTGGGAGTACTTGAAACGGGGCTGGGAACGTTGTAACCATAATTAGTAAAACGCACACTGGTTGAATCCATCACTTGGTGTGATATAGTCAAATTTTCCATCTCTGCCAGAAATAATGTTTCGTTAATTATTTTTTCGGCCAAAATACGTTGATGTTTTGTGAGGTCTCTCAGCTTAGCTGCGACGTTTGCTCCATAAATATCAAATCGATCATTAGTAATTGCTGGCCTTTTGAAATGGTTTTGAACAGACTGTAAAACTTCAGTAGTTAGGTTTTCATTTGCATTCCTTTTTGGCCGACTCCTATTAAACAACGTGTTTGTAGTTGAACGAGTATCGGGAGTTGACTGTGAAGTTGATTGTGTGGCTGGAGGTGACTGTGGAGTTGACTGTGTGGCTGGAGGTGACTGTGGGGTTGACTGGGCGGCCGGAGATGCTTCACTTTCAATTTCCTGAAACAATTATTTTTTTTACAGTTCCCACGCTCGAAAGAAGAATGGAAGGATGTGGCCAAAGTGTTTGAAAAGAGATGGAATTTTCCGCATTGTCTAGGCGCGATGGATGGAAAGCATATATCAATTTTTCTTCCTAATGGATGTGGCTCAGAATATTTCAACTATAAAAACCATCATAGCATGGTGTTATTGGCAATCGTTGACGGAAATTATCGATTTCTTTTATGTGATTTTGGAACAAATGGAAGAATTTCAGATGGTGGAGTACTCACAAACACTAAGTTTTTTGAAAAACTTGATAATAATCAGTTGTGTATTCCAACCGAAACAGCTGTCGCAAATAGCACTAGAAAGTTGCCTTATGTGTTTGTGGCTGACGATGCGTTTCCACTTAGAACAGATTTAATTAAGCCATTTAGACAAGCAGACTTGACCACAAATAAAACCAGAATTCTAAATTACCGCGTATCACGAGCAAGGCGCATTGTCGAAAATGCGTTTGGGATCTTGGCATCTCGATTTAGAATTTTTCACACAAAAATTAGTATTAATCCGAAGAGAACAGAGTCAGTCGTGATGGCCAGTTGTGCTTACATAATTATTTAATGAAGACTTCAGAAAGTTCTTACTGTCAACAAGAATGCTTCGACGTAGAAAATGTTGATGAAGGGTCAATAACCCAAGGATATGATACAACGGATTCAGCCATATTTAATTTGCAAAGAAGAAATCTTGGTAATACTTCGATTGCCGCAAAAAAAGTCAGAGAAGAGTACATGGAATATTTTGCAAGCGAAGGCAGCGTTCCGTGGCAAAATAATTTTATATGTTAACTCTTTGAGAATAAAACATTTAATAAAAAAGTTATTTAGTTTTATTTAAATACCTACATGTTAATTCACTCAGGCTAGATTTCACCAACCTCCTAATAAGTTATTAGGGACTTATTCGGCAAATAAACTCCAACTTTCCAAACACAGATTAGGTATATAAAAAGTGGTTTATCACCAGATATAGTTTCCAATAACTTTATTAGGAGGTTGGTAAAATCCCGCCTTAGTATTAATATGTACGTATTTTTTCGAGTCTGCTTCAATGTGAAAGAAGGAAGGATTCATGTAATAATATAAATAACTATGGAGCATTCTCAATATGGCCGGATTTACTTATTATATTCACATAACCATATTAGTGCTAGTCTACTCTGCTGGCACCACAGGGCTAAAAACCATACAAGAAATAAAAAAAATCGTAAGAAAAGCCGACCTTACTGTACTCTGTATAATAACCAGTGATCGGAGTAGGTAGATTGAATTGGGGTCATTCTGCTGGAATTTCCCAATTGGTTGAAAAAAAAAAATCTACCTACTCCGATCACTGATAATAACACGCAAACAACTTACCTCGTTGTCTGTTGATTCGTCGTCCATATTAGAACGTGAACGTCTTGGTTCTTCTTGGTCATCCAAAAACAGCAACATAGAGTAATACCATAGTTTTGGTTTATACACTTCTTGGGTTCCTGCTCCTGATTTCTTCGAATCAGCGATCTTCTTACGCTCTTTTTTGTAAGTAGAGCGAATGTTGTTTATTTTTTTTACAACAGCATCTTTGTCAGCACTAGGGTCTACTGTTTTAAAATTTTCAACCAGCTTAGTATATGCTGCACGTTTTAACTCACGATTGTGATACTCTTTGCCTTTAATATTCCAAAGACAAGGTTCACTGCGATATAAATCAATAAATTCTTCAAGCCATTCGCGATTAGTTTGAGACGCCATGACGCGTGCGCACGTCCACCCGAATTTCGACCGACTACAAAACTGAACACGAAAACGGAACGAGCGCATACACGTTACGATCAGTCGGCACAGTTCGTCCGATTCCGATAAATCAATTGAAATTTTCGTATTGTTCCGTTCGACTGTACAGTCTCAAAAAATCGTGCGAAACTGCACAGTTTCATAACATACATGTAGCGATTTATCGGTACCGTTCGAACTGTACAGTCTGATCGTAACGATTTCTCGTAGCGTGTATGGCCACCATTAGTAAAATGACAGATGCAGGATGCTCTGTCCTCTTTACGAAGAACAAAGCAACGGTCAGAAACACAAAAGCTGGAATAACGCTCACTGCTTACAAAGAAGAAGATGGTCTCTACTATATTAAACCAAATAAACATGAGCGCAACAACCTGGCCAATGATAACGATGACGTTACAACTACTACGAAGAAAACGAACTCATCAAACATCAGCGACTGGCACAGAAAACTTGGTCACATGAACGCCAATGATATGAAACTTGCACTCATAAACGAGAACTTAGTTGGCTTGAACTTTGATGCTTCTGAAACCTTGGCAGAATGTGAAACCTGTATCCAAGTAAAACTGCATCGAGTACCAGCCCCCTGTGAGAAAAATACCCAAAGAACAACAGAACGCTTAGAAATTGTTCATAGCGACGTGTGTGGACCTATACAAACGCCCACAATCGGCGGAAACAAATCTAGGGTCGGCAAACTAAAGCACATAAGTCAAAAAGTCAAACTTTTCAGGAACAATAAAAAACTTTTTAAAAATACAAAAATATGTGTTTTAATTAGATTAATGTAAAAAAGGATAGTTTATAAACATAGTTTGTTTGTGCCAGAGAGTAATTTAGTGCAAATATCATAATTTCCTATTTAAGTGACTTAAGTTATTCGGAACATAATATTAGTATGACTTATGTGTAAAGGTTTACTTAGTGAAATAATTTTGTTAGTATATAGCAACTAATAAAAAAAACATAATTACAAATGATATCAAGCCCATTAGATTATACATCGATAGCTTCTTCCTCTTCTAAAATATCAGGATCGGTGTTACGTAAATTATCTAATGTAGGTAAATTTACATAAAATTCATGAAAGATATCTGGTATTAACGGTAAAAGATCCATTAGGTCTTTCTTTTTTTCTTTGGATATTGGCAATGGTTGCATAGATATAATGGGAATATTATCTGGAATGCTTGATCCTCTTCTTTTGAAATTAAAAATGAAAAATGGCGAATTTATACATAATGTATCCTTATAAGAAATAACCCCAAATTCTTTTTCATAACGCAGCCACCTTTTTTCCAACCACTTAAACTGGCGACCATCAGTGTCTTTATTTCTTGAAACCAAAGCACTTTTCAAGAGAGTAGAAAATTCATAAAAATCTTTATTTTTCATTTCTATAACCTTAAACTTTTTGCTGCTAGATCGAATTAATTGTATCCAGTCATGCGGGTGAAATATCTGTAATTCCGTTTTCTTTTTTTTCTTTTCTATAATGCCGTGATCAGTATCTACTTCTAGATGGCTGTGACCGGGAACCATAAATTTGTGATCGATAGTCTCGATTTCAAGAGATTTTTGCAAAAACCATGTAAACATAGAACTAACATGAGAGTTCCTATTCTGTCCACCACAGGTGTCTGAATAAAAAGTAACGTGTTTGGTGTTAGCAGGAACGTGATTTTCTAAATGTTTATAAATACAGGAAGCTATTTGGTTTGCCCCACGACCTGCAATGGCTTCGTGCCACACATAGCACACAGCTTGACCTGTTTTGTTGTCATGGACAGTAAGATTAAACGTCCATAGCTGCCGCTTATAAAAGGCTACAGACGAACTTAATGCAGGTGTAGGCAAACACTGCTGCAAATCAAAAGTGTACACCTGAAATTTGTCGTCATTTTTGCACAGTTGTGTGTCAGTTCTTTTCATTTCATATGCTTCATCAGCAATCGCTTTATGGTGTTCATGTTGTGCTAAAAGATTACTTTTTTCTAGATCTACTTGACATAATTGTATTTGCATCTGAAATTTGTCACATGTGTAACACGTGTCGACACGAGGTTTTTTAAACGACAGTCCTAACTTATGAAATTCCTGGCTGTAGATTTTGATGGATGGTGGATTTTCTCTATTTTCGCAAAATAGTTCGTACATTTTCTGCATAGTCAAGTGAGATGGCAAATACTTTTTTGACGTACTCTTTCTAGTATAGTGGCTTTCATATGCTGGAAAAGACAAAATGTGCGACTTTATTTCTTGCCGTTTTTCGTCTGAAATTTTATGTTTTGGTACAGTTTTGCCACGTAAATCATCTGTTAGCGTTCCACCTGTAGCAGTTCTTTTTTTTAAAGCCACTGTTTTAATAAAGTTTTCACTTTCATTTAAAGTTTTTAATAAGCAACCTCGGCAAACAGGTTCACGTTTTCCATTTATACTAAAGGAATATTTGTATGTTTTCATACGATGTTTTTGTTTCTCAGGGTCAGTGGCACGTCTTCTCTGTGTAGATTTATCTTCAATTTCTATCAAAGATGACATGTATGCAGATCTCTTACTATAGGTCCCCATTTGCCAATATTCGGTAAATATCGCATGTCTATCGGCAAATGCTATGCGATCCATACACTTCATTCTGCATGGAGTTAGCTCTTTCATTGCTCGGTCGGGTATAACTTTTCCTTTCAGAGTGTTGTATGTTTGCCCTAAGTTACGTTTCATTTTCTTCTCCCTTTTCAAAATACGCACACTCTTTTTTGGTGACACTGTATGTTGCTCTGTACTTTCTTCACTATCTGATGAAGGCGTCATTCTTGGTAGTTGGTAATGTGGATCTTGCACAGAATCATCACTTGAAAAGTCGATCTCTGCTCTGGACATTACATTAATAACATGACCCGATGATGTCGAAGGCACAGGATCGTCTACAATACTTGCATTCTCTAAAGTATTGATTTGATTTTCAGTTCCTAAAAAAGAGATACATATTCTCAATATTAGGTACCCCAAACTATTAAATTATTACAATCGTAAATAAACCTAACTGCATTGCTTTAAAATTGAAAATTTATCACAGATATTTGACAGTTTCTGGTAGGTTGATGTGCACTGATGAACATTGATGTGCAATGCACACACAAATTGCAAAAAATGCATTTTCACATAATAAAATCATAGACTCTAAAGTTAAACTTAATATTGTACCTTCATCTTCCTGTGGTTGCCTCGCTAACGCCATTTCAACTAATTTCTTTCCTCTTTGGATATCCATCACAATTAATAACACATGAACACTCGCGACGAACTTCTTATGGCATAAGCAGTATGCGACTGATTGTACATCTAAAGTTACCCCACATCCAGACTTTGTTTACATCATAAATTAATATTCTTGAAGTACCCTACTTAAGCATATAATAAATTCTTGATAAATCGCACCTTATCACATAAGTCAAGTTGGTGCTCCAAATCATCAAGCACAATATTGTGTTCCTTTGAACATAAGTCAAGTTATGTTTTTTATTCCGTCATTGAATGTTTAAAGAGTGTAAGGTTGATAAAGTACGCCACTTGACACGCCATGAATTATTCGTTATCGACTTATGTGCTTTAGTCAGTTTGCGTATTAAATTATTTGAAGCTCAGAGACCCAATAAAAATAATATCGAATTTTTTGACTTATGTTCTTTAGTCCGCCGACCCTACAAATATTTCGTTACCTTTATTGATGACTATAGCAGATACAGTCGAGTTTATCTCATCAAAACCAAGAACGAAGTATTCGACAAGTTCAAAGAGTTCAAACATCTAGCGGAGACACAAACTGGAAATAAAATTAAGTTTTTACAGTCAGACAATGGTACTGAATACGTCAATAAAGAGTTTGACACTTACCTAAAATGTTGCGGAATACAGCGAAGGCTCACCGCACCTTATACCCCGAATCAAAACGGAGTTGCAGAAAGAAAGAACCGCACCCTTGTGGAGAAAGCGAGAGCAATGATGATTGACGCACATACACCATTAAAATTCTGGGGCGAAGCAGTCTTCACTGCAAACTACCTATCAAACAGGAGTATTAACAGCGCTATCCAGAACGAAACGCCATTTGAACGATTGGTAGGCAGAAAGCCATGTATCAATCACTTGTACGTGTTCGGTTCCAAGACTTTTGTTTTGAAGAAAGGCATCAACGGTCACAAATTGGCACCAAAGGCAATTCCCGGGATGTTTGCGGGATACTCTGAAACAAGCAAAGCTTTCAGAATTTTCATACCCTCGAAGAACATTATTGTTACATCGAAAGATATTCGAGTGGTTAAGAACATGTTCTACGATGAACATAATAAAACTGAACTTTCCAAATTGTTCAATGGAATTCAAAGTTCATCAGATGAAAACAAACAAACGTCACAACAAACATCAAGCTGAAACATTTCTTTGTTTGAGAATGTGTTATCAACAGAGACTTAAATGTCCAACACGTTCCGTCGGAGTTGCAGTTGGCCGATATGCTAACGAAGCCACTGTTTGGCCCTAGGCTGCAAGATTTAAGTTCCAGAATGGGACTCAAGAATTTATTTATAAATTCTTAAAAACGTGAGAGGATGTGAAGTATACCTACACACCTTATTACATAGTAAAAACTCTATGGACTACCCTGTATTGCTACGCAACACTCGGTTGCTGATACTTTGAAGTTTTGTGACTTACAATAAAACTATCTTTTTTTCATGTATTTCTATTATATTTAACAAATGTATGTGACTTGAAGTGTAGCACAACTAAAACCAGAGCTAAGGAAAAGGAAAGCGTCTACCACTGGTAGAAAAGCAGATTTAGTGGAAAGCTAAATAAATTATCAACACTTTATAATTGTTGGGTTGTTTTGTTTGTTTTACATTAAACTCCTTCTTTTGTTGAATACTAGAGGCATACGACAGAAATAACTTGATCAGAATTGAAGACGAGCTCGGGTATGATCATCCCAATATTCCTGCCCTAGAAAAGTTCAGGGAGAGAAGTTCAGCGCTAACAAAAACCCACATTTAAGAGTTTGCTGAAAGGTAAGTTTTCATACAGAGATGATGCATTTATCTTCCCCTGTGAGTTGATTCTAACTAGTAAAATATACTTCATTTACCTACAATGTGTTAATATTGTTCCAGGTTTCAAGAAAAGGAAAATCCTGTCTGAAAGTAGGAGCTTGGTAACGCCACAGGTAACGCTAAGAGTTTCCTATGATTGTAACCATGGATATTTTCATGCACAGTAACTGTAATAAAAACACACCCAGTTCTCTGTTGAAAAAGAGCATCACCTGTATACGAATTTCTCAGATAAGTCTTCAGGCTTAAAATGGATAGCACATAGCCTCGACGTATTATTGGGTTTGCAATTTTTTCTTCGGAGAGCTCTCTCCAACAGTTTTCTTCTTTTAACACCTTTTGGAAATAAATATATTGGTATCCCCGATTTTTGCAGTCAACAGCTGCGCAACGGGGCATATTAATTAACTACGAGTAAAAGAATGTAATTGTTTACAAAAAATGTATTGATATTGACTCATAGCTGTCAAATTTGAAGACGGACAATGGTAGCGACATCTGAAGTGAGCAAGTGGCAGTTTTTATCCCCATTCAATCATGATTCAAAAGATACATAACACGACCATAAGAAACAACGACATAAGAAGAACGTTATTAGTGAACAGAAATGGACATAGGGTACGGATGAAAGGTACCCTATGTCCGTTTCTGTTCACTTGACAGCGTATAAGCAAAATATCAGGATGATCGGTTCTGTGGTTTAGGCGTGAAAAGGTAACAAACAAACAATTAAACTTACTTTCGCATTTATAATATTAAAAGTTAGGATTAGGTCTTTACCTATGAAATTGCCGTTTAGTATGTAGAAAGTTAAAGTGATTTTTATATAAATATTTTTTATTTCTATCAATCAAAATATGCACCCATGCATCTCTGCCAGCGCAGTGGTAATTTTTCAATGCCCTTCTTGAAGAAGTCAGGTGTACGGGAGCCAACAAACTCTTCAAAGGCATTTAGTACTGCCTCTCGGGTATTGAATTTTTTCCCTGCCAAGGAGTTGTCCAAAGGAGATATTTCAAAATGGACCAGGTCTGTGTACACTACCTCAAAAAGAAGAGAAAAATCCGAAGAATTCGGGAAAAATAGAGATAATTCATTTAAATGTATACTGCTGTGGTAGGAAATATCCCCATTAGAGACTGAGTATATAGTTAGCTAAAATGTGCTTAGCGTTTTTGTCTATGAAAAACGCGTAGCCGTTTTTAGGCGGTTTTAGTCGATTCATTTGACAAATCCGGCAGCACTGGTCAGCACTACTACACCAAGTGACAACACCAACTGACATTGACATCACTGCAGCTGAGTCACTGACATTGATTGACATTAATAAAAAAAGCCAAAAAGGTTATAGTTTATAGTTATAGTTCGAGGTTACATGGGCTCTCAGTCAACCAAAATTATTAGTGCTTCCAAAATGGCGAGTCCACAAGACGTACAGCAATTTATCAAACAAGCAATTTCTCAAGACAAAGTTGTAGTTTTCTCAAAGTCATACTGCCCCTATTGCGACATGGCGAAGGAAGTAAGTACCTTGCTGTAAAGGATTTTTCAAGTTTTTAACTGTTTTCCCTAGCATTTTATAATGCTGTTATGACTCATATTTCCTTATAAAGCTGATGTACATTACCTGTTTTAAATTATTGTGCAATAATTAAAGTAAAGGGTCCCCGAAACGATCCGAACGGTCTACCAAGTGCAGTTGAAGCAATTGACAATATCTATTCCTAAAATAGAAATTGATGGCGATTGATCAATTGTGATTGATCGTTTCGGGGACCCCAAAAATATGATCCTGAGGCTTCACAAAGTCTAAATGTAGTATCAGTCTATAATATCTAAAAGACAGTAATCAAATAAGTTTTATCAACGTTTTACTGATATTAGATTACCTGTGTTATAAAATGATTTAATTGATAATTCTAGGTGTTCCGCAAAGTCAAGCAACCAATAAAAGTATATGAGTTGGATGAGCGTGAAGATGGTTCTGCTATCCAGGAGAACCTCTGTGCCATAACCGGTTTCAGAACTGTAAGTTATTATTAATTTTGGCTATGATTCATAATATTGTTTCACTAATGTGTCATACATTTGAGTATTACTACCTAATATTTGTATTTAACATAGGAATTGTATTGTATAAGAGAAAAACTTATTCTCCTACCTAGAGTGATGAAGTACATTAATAAGTACATAATTTGTAAGTTTTATTGAAATATTTGGATCACTAGGAAGTGAACTTATTGCCATTTGTTGAATGATTATTTTCTATACAATGTATTGGTATTGATCACCCTTTAAATAGTTATACATTCTTACTAATAATACACCATATTATTAAGATGTTCCATGGTGCTTGGGGGAGGCCTAGTCCAGCAGTGGAAGTCTTTGGGCTGAAATGACGATGATGATGTTTAAGATGTTTCTTTTTTAATGTAGATGTGGGGCTATCCACCTCATCCTCAATAATAATTCTCTGCCACTGAGAGATATCTGAAAAATGGGCAGCCACATCACCTCATAATTATGGAATAATTTTAAAATATGTTTTCTACAAGTTGTATTAAACCTTGTGATTAACCAAATGCACAAATTCTGTGAATAGGTATGTATTTATTTATCAGTAGCAGCCACACTATGAGGTCACAACAGAATGTAATCAACTAACCAGTTATATTCAATTTATTTATTTACTAGCAGTGCCCCGCGAGTTTGTTCAGAAAATAACAGCCACATATTAATAAAATTCTCTCGTCCCCTGACCTGCCCTGTTGCATCGCCCGCTCGTGCTATTAGCCTAAGTTACTCCTTATAACATCATCTATCTGCCAGTGAAGGTCCTGCCAAAATTGATCACATTGTTTTAGAGATTAGCCAGAACAGACGGACAAACAAAATTAAAAAAATGTTTTTTTGTTATAAGTAGATACCATATATACTTTCATAATATGAATTTATTAGTAAAAAGCTTTTATTTTGAAATTACAGACACTTCAAATTAATTTATTTGTATAGATACACAGAAGGTACACAGGAAAACCTTTTATTCTAAATTTATGTTGTAATTAGTTTCAGTTTATATTTAGTAGACATGGAAGATGCAAATGAAGTTAAATATTATTCCAATAAAACAAAAATAGTAATTTGAAATGGCTTTAATACATAATATAATATAATAGTAATTGTCTTTTCCAATGTTTCAGGTACCTCAAGTATTCATCAATGGCAACTGTGTGGGAGGAGGCTCCGATGTCAAGGCTTTACAAGCATCAGGAAAATTAGAGCCCATGCTTATTGGATAAATTAAAATATAAATTGGATTAATTAAAGTGTCAAATTAAAAAATGGGAGTACTTTTTTACTTGAGTGGAATGTAAAATTGAAATATTTATGAAGTGTTTAAATGTTACTGTCCAGTAATGTTTCTCTAAGTACAAATACTTCTTTAAGGTTGTTTAGTCTCGTTTCTTTCATAAAACATAATTAATGTGCTTCAAACACGCTGAGCATGCGTTGTGCTTTAACTGTGATGCATCAAACACATAATATGTAGACCAATAATATGATTCTGTGAATGTATTTGCTATTTGAGATTAATTTCGCTTTGTAATATTTTTTTTTTTTCAATTAAACAATTTATTAAATGTTCGTACGATTTTTATTACAGTCGAATTGTTAATATGACTGATAATACAATAATGTTGTAACTCAAAATGTGATTTTTTTCAGAATCGACGAAAAATTGATTATTCACTTCCTGATAAAGATTATAAAAAAATGAATACTTACTGTACTGTACCATATGGTACGGTACGGTTTTTTAACGGTGTTATTGACGCGTAGGGAACTGAATTTTACGTGTGAATTAATGATTATCTCAAATTTGACATATTTTGAGTTACAGCAGTACTGTACTATCAGTGCAATATGTAATTACAACAACATCAAGACAACATTATAAAACAAAAATAGAATCTAGTTTGTATGATTTTTTACCATTATACAGGGTGTCCCTGGAAGTATGGATCAAATCGAATAGGAGTGTAGCCAACGTCATTTCCAAACTTTTTAACTCTGAGAATGTTGGTTCAATTTTTTACGGTTCAAAAGTTATGACGAATTTTTGTTTTTTTCAATCACTTCGCATAGTGCTCAATAAAAAAAAACATAAAAAAAAACTAGCAAAGCTATCAATTACTTATTTTTTTTCAAAACGTAGAAAAGTGGGCCTTTCTTTTGGTAATACTTATACGCATCTAGAAAACATGTGTTTAATAATAAAAAAACAGTTATTGCAAAGTCTTCGGTCCTGCAGAAGTTTTACTCAATTTTCGAGCGATTTTTACGGGAAAAAGTTACACTAGCGAAAGTTGACCACGTATTACAAAAACTGGTCCAAGTCATAGAGATTCTTTGGAGGTATGAATCACTGGAATATTCTTAACAGCTTAAAGTTAGAGATTTATATTAACAAGGAGGTTGTATTTTTACAATTTTCTATGTTTCAAATTTTCATTTTTTTTCAGCTTAACTAACGATTTAATTTCAGTCTCTAGGCATTTGTTACCTATCTGAACACTACTGTTTGATGTGGTTTAGGTTTAAATAAAAAATAAAAATAATTGTTTAAGGTTTTTGTATAAATAAAGATTTTTATTATTTATTATTATTAATTTCGGTAAACTTTTTGTTATCTCATGAGTCATGTTATTTGCCCTAGCTACAACCCGGAAAAAACCGTGCACCTGCTGTCAATGACGTCATATCGGCGCTCTGGTACAATATGTATGGCGACGGGGCGAGCGCGGCGAGGTGAAAGAGGAAGTGCGAGGGGCATTGTATTCCTACGAGGTGCTAGGAATGTGCGGGGGAAGGGAAACAAAAGAACCTGCGCCGGCGCACGTTCGCACTCAGGTAGATGTTTTAGTAACTCGCTACCAGCTTGTGACTGCGCACGTACTTAATTCGGTGTTCATCAATAATTATTTTTTAACGTTATGTGGACTGTGTAACTTGGACTTTGTTTTTGCCTGTGATTTGGACACTGTTTGACTCGAGTATGGATAGGTACAACAGCCATGAATATTCAGATATGCATTTCATTTACGGATTTTGTGATGGAAATGCAAGCCAAGCTGCAAGAGTGTATCGAGAGCGATATCCTAATCGGGACCGCTATCCGGATTACCGAGTATTCCAACGTGTACACTCCGCTTACGCAGATGGTAGAAATCCAGGAGCTAGGGAAGGTCGACGTAGCGGGAGTCGAAGATGTGGTGCTTCAGATGCTACGTGAGAATCCAATGACAAGTATTCGTCGCATGTCAAGAATGTCAGGGATTCCGAGATCTGTGGTACATCGTACTGTGAGACGACACATAATTCATCCCTTTCACGTTCAACGTATGCAAGCCCTTTTACCGAGTGATCATGGCCCGAGAAGGGCTTTTTGTAGGGAAATGTTACGTCGCCATCGTGAAGATTCTCAATTTTTAAAGAAAATTTTATGGAGCGATGAAACAAGTTTGCGAAGGGTGGGGATATTTAACATGCATAATCTGCATTTTTATGCGCGCATTAACCCACACATTGTACGAAGTAACCATTTCCAGCATCAGTTCGGAGTAAACATGTGGGCTGGAATAGTAGAAGGACAGCTAATAGGTCCTCATGAGTTACCTGCTAGACTCGATGGCCCCTTATACTTGAGATTACTACAGAATGACCTAAATGGTTTACTTGGGGAAGTATCACTTGAAACTCGTCGGGACATGTGGTTGCAGCAAGACGGCGCTCGCCCACATTACGCATGAGTCGTAAGAGACCATCTAGACTTAACTTTTCCTAGTCGTTGGATCGGAAGAGGGGGCACATTCGATGGCCAGCACGTTCTTCTGACCTGAACCTCATAGATTTCTTTCTATGGGATTATTACAAAGATATGGTGTACAAGACAGAGAGCGGAACCGAGGAACAACTCCGTCAGAAAATCACATCTGCAACCTTATACATAAAAAATAATTCCCGTGCATTTAGACGAATAATACCAAATTTCATTCGGCGATACCAGTTGTGTTTGAGAGTAAGAGGAAGGAATTTTGAACATCTATTGTAATTTCAATTTAATAATACATTTACATATTAATTTCATTGTTTTATTTTATTTTGCCACGTAGTTAGAAAATTTTAAAAATACGACCTCCTTGTTAATAAAATTCTCTAACTTTTAAAGTATTAAGAATATTCCAGTGATTCATACCTTCAAAGAATCTCTATGACTTGGACCAGTTTTTGTAATGCGTGGTCAACTTTCGCTAGTGTAACCTTTTCCCATGAAAATCGCTCGAAAATTGAGTAAATTTTTTGCCAGAACGAAGCCTTTGCTGTAAATGTTTTTTCTTATTGAACGTATGTTTTATAGCTGCGTAAGAATATTACCACAGGAAAGGCCCACTTTTCTAAAAAGTTCTAAAAAAAAAGTAATTGATAGCTTTGCTAGTTTTTTTTTTATGATTTTTTTCATTGAGCACTATGCGAAGTGATTGAAAAAAACAAAAATTGGTCATAACTTTTGAACCGTAAAAAATTGCACCAACATTCTTAGGGTTAACACATTCTCTGCTTAATTCTTTATGCAAACGCTTCTTTATGCTACACCCTTACCGACCCTTTTTTTTACGATGTTTTCGAAACAATAGAGATGCACAACGAACACACATGTGCGCCGCGCCGCACTCGAAGAAAGTTATGAAAACGCGCATGTGCGTCTGCCGCGCCTAATGTATTAAAAAGTTTGGAAATGACCTTGCCCACGCCCCTATTCGATTTGATCCATACTTCCAGGGACAGACACCCTGTATATGTACCTAAATAATATTTTAAATCTGTTCACGCTCACAGTCGAGCCGAATTAATTTTAGAGATTCCTCCATAAATCCTTCAGCTAAAGTCACTTGTCCCTCCCTAAGCGCTTTATTACGCACACGGGATGAAAACATCAGGCCTACTCAAGGCCACTACGCGCAGCCGAGGGGCGCCGCTGAGCCACGCCATACCAGTGCGTAGTAATATTATGTCTCCTATGTCATTGATAAAAGCGTCGTTTTTGCGTAACGCGATAGAGTATTGTGACAATTAAGGCGAAGTGCGTGCGAATGAGAGGGAAAAGGCCCACGCTCACCCTAGCGACCCTAGTTGCCGCCGCCCTACCGCCTGCTTCGCGCGCTCGCCGCTAGTCGGCGCTGCGAGCCCGCCCTAGCACAACATGATATTATTATATCTTATTTAGCTAAGATTCATGTAAACAAACTGGATTGTGCTGTGTTTAGTGTTTATACTTTATGTTATACATCGCCTGTAACATTGGCATGTGAGAATCATGTGATTTTTGAGCAGCGGGACTGAGAAATCTTAAGGTCAGTTATATCTGTAGTTATTTAAATATACCTAGCTATGTTCTTAGTACGGCACAAGCAAAAGGCAAAGGTAAATAAATGGGATAGGTGTCTCTTTCTCTCATTCGATTTTATGTTTAGGTTTAGATAGCTTTTTTTACGAATAGTATCAGTTTTCCGAACGTTTATGATTAGAATTACGCATTTAGTTAGAGGATAATGTTAAGCATATGTATCTGCTTTCTATGATAAGTTTACCTAAGGGTGTCTGGGTTGGATGCCTAATAGGTGCACATGGCATATGTTTTATGCAGTTATCTTAGAGTAGGATATAGTTACCCACAAATTGTTCAATTATAGTTTTAACGCTTAAGTAGCACAGAACTGCTTTATAAGATGTCACATAGGATCCACATACACATAGGGTAACTCTGATAACTATTAGAGTTCATTCGACCTGCAAAAGCTGAAAACTACACTTTCGCCTGTTTACTGACTGTATTAACAACCACGGAAGTAACATTGTAATGTTTCGAGCGTTAATATAGGTGTACACGTCAGTGTTAATCAGCATTGAGCAATCAGTAGTACTGCCAGCTGCAATATAACATTTTTGTGAACCTAAAAGCAGCTATATTCTGAATTGAAGGCCACAAACGTACCCTTAAAATGTTAAGTTTACCCTTAAAATGTTAAATTTTAAGAAAGAACATGTGAACTGATATAATGCTATCAGCTATTCTGTGACCTCAATTAACCATGATTTAATGCGTCTTGCTGAACATAGCTGAACTTTTACTATGTTAATCAGCTTGTTACACACAATCTTATAACAGCACTTATTTAGCCCACGTGTGAATTTATATAATGCTAAATTACAGCAAACTGCTGTAAATTAGATCACATGTTACCTTTGATCCTGGTTGGAGCAGAATACTTGTACTAACATGAGCAATTAATCTACTATGTGCTATTAAATAAGCTATCATAGTGCCCCGTACGTATTATTCCGCGCCGCCATCTTTGCGATATTGTAGTATTTTATTTAAAAATGTGGACAATAAACGCTTCAGGTGCCATCATTCAAATATTTATTGTTTCTTCACAAAGAACAATGGGCGGTTTCGTCCCATGTGTTGTAACATTTTTCTACCTATATCATATAAAAGACCTCAATGAGTGTTATTTTTGTTTGTATGGGCATAACTCTGTATCTCGTGCAGGGAAAGTGTTATAGTGGTTTCATTTATTTAATAAAATATTAAATAAACCTAAATTAATTAGTCCTTTAATGACAAAAGGACTAAAGCCACTTATAAAATGAAGTGGATAAACCACACAGTCGACCAGGTAGTGCGCCTACTCTGACCTAACACCCCCTCTACTAACTACCCGCGTTACTACATTGTAGTACTACGTTGCGCCGCGCGCAACTATCAACTTCGACTTATTTTGTGGACTTGATTTAGTTATTGTTTGATTTGGTTAATGGGAGGATTCATATGGCCAACAGCCTAAGTGACTATGTCATCGAAAATAATATAAATCGACAGCGAGCTTCGTTTCGCACTATAACTGTGGATGACAATCAATTATTGCAGTTTCCATTGTTAACAGAGGAATACCTTTGATTAATTTCATAAGGTAGTTACCAAATAAAACTTGCCCGGTCTTATTTGAGCGAACACATAAGAAATGGTATGTGCACAGTTGAAATGTGCATAGGTGCTATTCCTAACCTAGTGCGATATAATATAAATATTTCAGAAGGTATTCTTTTGAGAGGACGTATAAAATCGCGACATGTTTCTGGTAGGATTTATTATTCGTATATTTTGATAAAAAATAGAGCAGAAACGGCGAGAGATGCAATTGCACATTATTATTCCTCATGTTTGACTGGAAAAAGAACAGTGAGTACTTGCGCTCACATGATGACGACATTATTATAGATTATTAAAAATAAATCGGTGTCTAATAGTAAGTAAAAGACATACTTGATTAATCTATTGTTATATAACAAGTACTGGTATACGTTATGCATTTGTTTTGAGCCATAATCTTGTATAAGAGAATTATTCAGTAATAATTGTATCATTTTTTTTTGTTCATGTATTTGCAACTGTGCGTACTTATATTAATAACTATCTAAAAATTACTGTTACTGCCTGTAATTGCTGTACAATTATTATGAATGAAATAATTATGTGCATATGCAACACAAAATGTAAAAAAGTATGTTAAAGCATTATTTAATACAAAAACCTTATTTTCACGTAAAGCCCAATAACTTTTGACCTGCACGCAATTGTAATAAAAACTTTGATTATTAATCATACAAAAGCTTACATGAACATGTTTATACTAGTCGCCCATTGTTCAAAAAAACGTCCATTGTTCTTTATTTTTTTCTAAATTTATTTCTAAAAAAGACTTCTTGTCGGTCCTATCATTACAGGAATGCATCGTAGACTAGACTCGGGTTATTGAATATTATTGAAATCTGTGATTGTAGATATAATTTTGTTCTGTTATTTTTTTATGTTGTGCCAAATGTATATTTTTATTAGCTGTTTGTATTAGTTTGATTTACTTTAAATAATTGCTTATATATTATAAATAAGCACCTACTTTAATATTTGCACGCCAAAATATGGCGAAATGTGTCATTGCACAAGAATATTTTACTCACCACCACCATTGTATTACCTACCGCATTTAAGGCTTGGCATTACGCCGTTGACCTCGCTCAAATGGGCGTTCCCGCCGAGAATGCCCCGCGCACCCCTTCATTATAATTACGCGCGAAGCGATCACTAAATATTCTATTTTGCACCGCTGACTGCCACAGAGCCATGACGCGCGACGCACGCATAGGTAGCCTGTTGCATATTTCAGAGCAGTGGTGCAGAACATTTTTAGGTAAAAACTTGTATGTTGTAGAAAAACAAATACAACACTTGTGTAAATTATTATATTTTTAGAAAATATATATTTTTAATGACTAAGAACTCATTGTAATATTACTAAAACAGAAAATGGGCGGCAGAATATAGACAGTTATTATTATTAGCTTTCCCCGCGACTTCGCTCATAAATAAAAGTGAATAAGTTTGTACCTAAAAGTACTACTAGTAGTTCTTTTAAGTACTTCAAATATTAAAAAAAAAAAACGCAAAATAAATCAACTGGAAAATCTGAGCAATACTTTGTGTATTGCTCAGATTTTCCACTTGATTTATTTTGCGTTTTTTTTTGCCGGCCATATGCTTGCACGAAGCTCAAATGCCATATTAGGTTCATGGGGTCCATGAACCACAATGCGTCCCATATGGTTTGTGGGCCCCATACGACCCGTGACCTCAGTTCAATTTATTATAAGTCACAAGCGGTCGTGGGCCCGGAACTAATTAGTTCAATAAGGCCGGCCACATACACAGACTGAATTCCGTTTCGGAATTCCGTTCCGAAATATCGATTCGGAATTTTCGAAGGCAGTAAATCCATACAAAATCAAGGATGTATCACACACGTACAGTAGTTCTTCGTTTATTTTGAATGGCTTTGCTGCTTTCGAAATTCCGAAATGATATTTTGAAACGGAATTACGACTGTATGTGGCAGGCCTAATCAATTATTCATTCTTTTTCTAATTGAGTTTTAGCAATACTTTCATTTTCTAGCCCATGTTTGACTGATTTGACGTGATCTATTAGGTTTTTATAAATTAAATTCTTCACCATATTAGCACAACTGATGTCATTGCGTTTTTTAATTACGTTACCGAAATTTGAAGCCGTCAGTTAATTTCTTCTTAGTTCGAGCCATTCACTTGACTCACTTTGAAGTATTGTACCTGTTTCAATTCTTATTCTTTCATCTTCATTCTTCTCTAAATTTTTCAAAAATATTCTTTTCGATTCCTCTAGCATTTCCTTTGACATATCGGGGTAAAACAAACAAACAGCAATACGTTTCCACTTATAATATTACTAGGATTTTTATGTAAAACACATAAAATATTTACCTGTATAGTTTTTATAACAAATATGATTTGTTTGTCGAGATTCCTTTATTTTCTGCTCTAGCGCAAATGTAGCAGAACTTATCTTTGACAGCCATGAACAATATTTTATTGCTACGTTTACCAAGTATGGCTGCTGCTCCTGACAGTGAGGAGTAGTTTTTCTTGTATGATCTTTTTCCCCAACATCCGTCAGCAATGACATCAATTATCGGTATGCCCTTTGCATTTACTTTACCCTCTTCAACGGCAGCACATCTTTCCTCTTCAGTAGCTTCGTTCAAAGATCTTAACGCTTCAGATTCCCACGTTTTGTTTACTATATCCATATGAAAGGTGAATCATTTTTGTGAGATCTCAGGAAGTCCTAGAGTTGACGTAATTTCCAGAAGTTGCGTATGTCCACATCCTGCTGCTATTGCCCCAGCTACGGCACATGTGTTTAAATTCATTTCTTCTGGGGTGTTGTCTCCCTCTATTATAAAACTCATGTTACATAAAAGACATTTCAGTTTTAATTTATTCATTAAACCTGTCAAACGTTCAGAAACGATTTCTATTGACTTTAAACCGCAGTCCAATGGTCCGTGGCTTGATATTTCTTGGAGTGATTTAAAAAAATGACTGATGTTTACAATACGTCTACCAATCGATAATTCTTCAGTTCCCCTAAAACAAAGTAAAATATAAAATTCAGTTGAAATACTGATGGCTTTAAAAACTATTGTAGCTTATATTGTATACGTTCATCCACGTTTACTTATAAAAGGGTTACGTTAATCCAATTTTAAAATATGTCATTTGATTTGCTTATAACTTTAGGGTCCTATGAAACTCGCCAACCTCGTTACTTTTCGACCCCTTGTAGTCCGAGAGTCGCAATCTGCAGGTTACATCCATGGGGTCCAAAGAGGATGGACAAAAAAGTCCACATACTGTCGGAATTCCGTTTCGAAACATCGATTCGGAATTTTCGAATGCAGCAAATCCATGCAAGATCAAGGATCTATCACACACGTACAAGTAGTCCTCCGTTCGAAATTTTCTCCGATTCAAAATTACGCATGGTAGTCTGTGCGTGACTTTGTATGGGTTTGCTGCTTTCGAAATTCCGAAACGATATTTCGAAACGGAATTCCGGGACGGAATTCCGACTATATGTGGCTGGCCTAATTATTACCCTGTATTAGCAATCTGTTTGCGATGAGTAATAATACAGGGTCAAATTAAATTAGCTAGTGAAACTCCACAGACGTGATGGGTATCGATATCTAAACATGATGAACTAGTTAGCTGCGACACATATACAGGTTCAAATTAAATTAGCTAGCGAAACTACGCAGACGTGATGGGTATCGATATCTAAATATGGTAAACGAGTTAGCTGCGACACATATACAGGGTAAAATTAAATTAGCTAGCGAAACTCCGCAGACGTGATGGGTATAGATATCTAAACACGATAAACTAGTTAGCTGCGACACATATTCAGGGTCAAATTAAATTAGCTAGCGAAACTCCGGCCAACGTAAATTCGTACGTGTCTAATAGTAACAAGCTATAGATTCACTGCATGCGAATCTATAGCTCGTTATGTCATTACTGTGCCGCCGTGTCGTAATGCCGCCCGGTCGTTTGGAATCTATACCTTGTTGCCATTAAACACGTACGAATTTCCGTTGGCAAATTCGAAACGAAAACAGTTTCTCGTTCTGGCGACGAAAGGTACCTAGGTAAGTATAAGCAGCTGATAGGTAGGTACCTGCTTAGGTACGCATATTACTTATACGTACCTACCTATATCTTTTTATCAAAACGCTTGATTGATGGTTACTAGTAAAATGTTAGATAGGTACTCAAATTACTTACCGTTTCATTCTTTTTATTCTCCTCTTGTATTTTATTTTCAAATTACGCTTAGTGCGTCTTTTTTGTCACCCATATTGATTTTATAAATAAACTTATATTAACACAAATATTTCCTATGTAGTATTACTAACTATATACTAAAAACTACTCTAATATTTACACACACAAAAACTATTAAAATCAACAAAATAAGTAGGTAGGTATTTGTTTACAATACTTTCTAATGGTATTGTCACCAACGAAAAAATGCGGGAAAAAGTGGTACAGGTCCGTTCAGCACTGCGTCTCGTCCCGCACTAAATTAATAGGCGACAGAGGGGTTGCTCACGCGATTGAGTGTCGATTTATGTAAAAAATAATGACTATAAGTAATTAGAAAAGTTATTTAAAAAAATAAGCCGAGGATTCCCTAGGTATTGTATTGTGTAATATCATGATGACTATAAAAAAACCTAGCGATTAATAGTTTCGAAGAAAAAAGGTTTTATATTTCTAAAACAGGGGTTACTTTTCATGTATGTTAATGATATTTAAAATTATTTTTTATTTTTTTCGAAGTGAAGGGGACATGTGTTTTATTGTGTAGTTTAACATATTTTTTTTTAAAGATCATTATGGTACGGGTTATGGAGAAAAAAGGTTTTAAACTTCTTCAGTTCCAGCCTGATTTACATATAGCACCGCCTTAAAGCAACTAAATGACTTTGACTTTTTTATATTTTACAATCCTGTCAATATCAACGTCAACATTCGAGCGTTTATTTCGCGCGGGCTGGAAGCGTCGCATTTCTACAGGTTTTTCGTGATTATTTTAATACATTTAAATCAAATTACCTACTGGTTTTTTTTAATACACTATAAATCACAACATGACAATATTCTATAGTGTAGAATGTTGCCAATATTATTTTATTTTATTTTACGATGACACACTGATCGGATGAGTTGATGTGATAGATAGTAAACGTAAACATAAACGGATAGATATTCAAACGTTGGATTTTGTAAAATGTGAGGATTTAAGCTGTTTCAACAGATCTCTAAAAGCCAATTCCTACAGAAAGTTCATTGGGTACAATATTTGCGTAAATGTTACCCGCTATTAAGCTTTAAGTGGATCTGTAGCTGACTTGTATGACACAAGAAATATTCGTGTCAGCTTGTTGCTGATTTATGTACTACAAGTGAACACTTATTCAGCCCATAGCATTTAATGCAGTGCACATTGGGTGACCGCCATTTTTCAGGTTCCAACCTTTATTTTATCATAATATTAACAATTTATTTTTGTTTAGTCAACGAAAATAACAACTAGATTTGAAAAGGATTCCAATTATTTACAAATAAACGGCTTATTGTCAAATTACACGTCATACATAAGAAGATTTCTAGATTTTTTCCCTATATCATTAACCTATTTTATCCTATAAATTTAAAGTAAACAGTCATATTTTGAGAGCGCGTGAAAATACGGTATTTGACAGTAAACTTTCGTTCCCAATCAAATTTTACGCATACGCACAAACACCTGTCACAAAATGGTTTCCGCACACAACACCAAAATAATAAATAAAGTGTATTCACAATTCTGCCACTTGTAAATTTTTAACAGCTGCTCGATCTCGAAGCTTTAAAAAAATCCACGGATGTAGTTTCAGCTGAATAATAGGTAACCCGCGTCTAATAGATCAGCCATGTGCTGTATAATAGGTAACACCCACTCTAATAATGAGCCATTGTGCAGCTCTTGGGGTGACTGTTACCCTTATTAATGCTTATATAGTACTAATATAATGCAATTAGTTACAGTTATTCAGCTCACAGCTGTTTAATTTGTGCCCAAATCAGAGTTATATCATCTGAGACAGCGCTGCTAACGCTCTTATTCAACAGGCTTGTACAGCTCAGGATTCTATGGTGGACAGTTATTCAGCTGATAAACAGCACTTTTGTGCTACTTGGGCGGTTCCTTGTTTCTAACCAATTCTATTATGTACTACTAATACATCTCAAATCAAATGATATTTTGTGTTGTAGATTGTAACCTAGTACCTAGTAAGTACTCTTCAGCCAGCTGATGTATGGTAGGTAGGTGCTTCAGTACCATCTTCTGCTGTCTAGCTTATTCAGGTCCCGTGATCAGAGCGAGTCCGTGTATATTAGCTTCGTATCTACATGGCCTAATCACGTTAAAGCTTTAGTTTGAAGTTTGAAACGACAGTGCTGATTCTCAGCCTAGTTTGAATAAGTAAATGACTTTTGATTTTAGACCCAGTTGTCATTTGTAGTTCTTTGACGGTCGTTACGGGTAGTCAATAGCCCAAAAGTCAGACAACCAGTCTTTCCAATCGTGCTACCGAGTAACTGAGTCGTGAAGGTCAGATAGGCAGTCGCTTCATATAAAATACTGGTATTCAGCTGCACTCGGTTAAACCGGAAGCCAACCCCAACATATTATACCTACACACGTCAAAAAAAAGTTTACGATCAGTTTGAAAAATCGAAATCATTTCTGTTACAGTAGACTAAATTATAATTTCTTCTTCTTTTTAGATTCTTTACTTAAAAATATAGAATTAGAACATAAAACAAATTTAATCATTTTCAATTTTATAAAAAGAAATTCAATCCAAGCTTACGCTCATTCAGAAATCTGACTTTGTCAACTTTAACGTATTTAAAATATTTTTTCGAGGAAAGTAGTGATTGAAATATGCCAAGAGGATTATTAGAAGTTTTACGAGCAAGAATTGTAACTTTGAGGGAAGAACGATATTCCACAAGAGAAATAGCACGCAGAGTTGCTGTATCCCAATCCTGTGTCGTGGTCACGTTGCAGAGGTACCACGGCATGGATAATTTAGCTGACCGACCTCGCAGTGGTCGCTAAACTGTTCTGACTTCTGCTCAGAAGCGCTATATCAGATTGCTGACAGTCCGTGACCTAACAATCAACGCAACTACAATAAAAGCAGAAGTGCGGGTCGCTTCTGGAATTGAAGTTAGCACTCGGACCATTCGACATTGCTTACACCAGGCTGGACTACGAGCACGGAGGTCTTGGCGAGCACCTCTGAATTCACGGCAACGTCAGCGACGGAGATGGCAGTGGGCTACGCTCCGGCAAAATGAAAAAGATGAGGAAGAAAACATTTGGCATAACTGTCTCTTCGTTGACGAATCGCGAATCAGTACTCATCCAGATAACCGACGTGTCCGTGTCTGGAGAAGACCTGGAGACTGAAAGGTAAAGAACTACCACTGGAACCGTTCAGCAAGGCGGGAAATCGGCGTCTTTTTGGGATGGAATTATGATTGGAGCTAGACCGTTTTTGATCCTATATCGAGGCTCCATGGCGGCATATAGGTCAAAACAATCGCTATTGATCGAATTGTCAGACCGTTCCGAGTAAACCTGGGCACCAATTCGTACAGATCGATGATAATGCGCCCGCACATCGAGCACGCGTGGGAAGCTTTTAAGCGAGATGTTTGGAACCGTCAGCGACCTCCCCAGCCAGTGCCAGAGATCAGGGAAGCCGCTATTCATGAATGGGACATAATACCGCAAGAAATGCTGCATAACTTGATCCTCAGCATGCCCAGGAGGATCTCCGCATGTGTTCGAGTCAGGGGAGAAGTTATATTGTATTAAATAAAAACCTTCTATTAATAAATTGTTGTATACGTTTGGTTAAACAATCTTTTTCTTTCCATAAAATTACTGTTACAATTACATCGATGTGAGTAGTTGACAAAAATATAGGCAGATGATGATCTACAATGCCGTGTGTCACGGTGTGTCGGACATTGGAAATAACTAGATAATACTAATTTTAAAAGTAAGACGCCGTTGGTCTTATGACGGACGATCGGAATCGGGATCCTACGGGGTTACACGGCTAAGATGAAAGGCGGATATCTTTTATCCGTGGAATAAAATAAACAGCTGACAGGTTATGTATGGAGAAACTCGAAATTTATTCGAAGGGGAAGACTTGTACTAGATATAAAAGTTTGGTCGAATTCACCCTAAGAAATTTTTGGTCATACGTCGATTTAAAATCAGGTATTGGCTACTTTTAAGATTTCTAGCCCTGTACACAACAGATAACGAGGCAAGTAACAGGCTTATCCAAAGTTCCAATATTCAACTTCCGACTGGCTTCCGAGTAATTTTAATTGGAACAGTTTGCTAGTTCCATGTTGCCGGTCGTTGGTTCCATTAGAATGAATGCATTTTCAAGAGCTCTACAAGGATCAATCTTATAAAAAGCCCTACCATTATGTCAACAATCTTCTGTCCAATAGTAGATTTGAGAAAACTGATTGATGCTAGTAGGAACGCTATAGATTAATCCTGCTGTCGAAACTGATACTGATATCTCAACCCACTGACGGATCTCACGAGTACCGGGATGTACTGTATTACCCACTCACAGGAAGGCTCGGGTTTAGTTGTTGTCAATGGTTACTGACATGTAGATTGTAGCACGATCGCGACTCAACAATTTTATACAGATTGTGAGCAGATTTTTACTAAAATATTTTTTTTTGTTTTACAATAAATTAACAACGTAATTTACCAAGCAAAACACTCCTATTTAGGCAAATATTTTCTTAATTAAGTTCAAGAGAGTACATGTAACGCTCAAATCGCAAGAGCCTTTATTTCTTTGTGAAGCATTATTAAAACGGTCCCTTAGCAGTGGGGCTCGAGAATTTCTGTGTGCCCGATGTAGCCCGATGTAGGGGGATGTTTCGGCGGGAAGGGCGTACTTCGGCGGGCGGGAGAGTGCTACGAGGTGAATATAAGGCGGGCGGCACAGCGGCGCCAGTTCAGAGCGGTAGCAGCTCTCGGCTACGGCGTAGCGTCACGTAGCCCGTGCTACGGAACACTCTACACAACTTTCTACGAGACATTTTAAAATTAACTTTTTAAGTTTTCGCGGGTGGAACTCTTGTGCAGATATCGTATTGTTTTTGGCTCGTTCATTATTTGGTAAGGTTAATTGAATACTTATTAAATAGTTGCTTTGTAGTTCTTCTGTTGAATTTAAACAGCACTTCTATAATGCTATAATGCACTTACTCGTATATATGCGTTAGGCATAACAACTGATATGTAGTAAAATATGCTGTAACTTATCTATTATTCAATTACCTACATATTTTTTATTTAAAAATTATCTTCAAATAAAATTTTGTTTGTCTACTGTGGCTACTTATATATTTAAAAAAAAGTTAAAGTAAAGGCATTTTATTTAGCCTTGTAAATAAATATATTACTAGCAGCGCTCCGCGGTTTCACCCGCGTATGTTTCGAACCCGTTGGAATATCGGGATAAAAAGTATCCTATGTGTTAATGCAGATTATAAACAATCAGAGTGTCATATATCAAAATCCGTTCAGTAGTTTTTGCGTGAAAGAGTAACAAACATCCATCCATCCATCCTCACAAACTTTCGCTTCAAAATATTGGGTTGGCTAATAAGTAATGACCGACATAAAACTATTTTGTTTGTATTTATTTATTAAATGAATAATTGTTAATCATTAATAATATATTCACCGTCGTTATCTACTACCATTTGCTATACATCTGGCAAAGAGTGAATGGCGTCCGCATAGAACTTAGTTGGTTTTGAACTGAAGAAGTCATCTATGTATTGTTTCAAGTGTGGTTCATCGTCAAAGCTTTTTTCCCGTAAATGAGTGATCGGAACAAGCTGAAATCAGTTGGTGCTAAGTCCGGCGAATATGGAGGGTGGGGTATTATTTCCCAATTAAGCTCCAATAGTTTTAGCCTGGTACTCTTAGCAATATGCGGCCGGGCATTGTCGTGCAGGAAAAATATTTTGTCGTGTTGTGGACGTTTGCGATGGATTTCAGTTTTTCGAGTTGATCACAATATATTGTTGCTTTAATCGTAGTATTAGTAGGAAGGAATTCCCAGCTTATTACTCCATGTATATCCCACCAGACAGAAAGCATTACCTTGCGAGGATGAAGATCACCTTTTGACGTTGGTTTTCCCTGTTCTTTACTCAGCCACTGGCGCTTGCGTGTGTAATTAACATAGAGAACCCACTTTTCATCTCCAGTGACAAGATGATCTAACCAATTAAATGTGCGACGGAAAGATAAAAGTTGTACACAAATCTCAGCTCGGTAGGTCAGCTGATCTTTACTTAATTGATGGGGTACCCAAACACTATATTTGTAAGTCTTTCCCAAACCATGTAAATGTTTTTCTATGGTGCCATGAGAGCACTCGAGCTGAACAGCCAAATCGCGTGTAGTTCTTCGAGGATCTTCTTCGATTAAAAGTTTTAATTTATCGATATCTATTTCCACGGGGCGCCCAGACCTTGGTTGATCGGTTAAGGAAAAATCGTTATTGCGGAACCGTTGGAACCAGCGCTTTGCTGTTGCTTCGGAGACTACATCGTGAGCTATCCTTTGACATATATTACGTGTAGCTTCTGCAGTAGAATGCCCAGATTGAAACTCATATAATAAACAATGTCGTACGTGGGTTTTAATATCACTCATTTCTTTGTGAACTTTAACGCACTAACAGCCAAACTATCAATAACGCGCATGAGCGCGACTCGCTCTTTATATACCCTCTGCTACAGAACGTTCTCGAACCTTTCCGAAAATTCTAGAAATTATAAACTAAAACGCTCATTACTTATTAGCCAACCCGATATTATTATTAGTAGGATAATAAAGAAGGAATTACGTCCTACAATAGTCTCTGAAGATGAACAGATAAGTTAGTGCCAATTAGCGAGTAATATTAGTTTATTTTCGGGATTGGAGAGAGGAACATTAATTAAACTATAATATTTTTCTTTTGTAATAGAAGGAAGGTACCGCCTTCCTGAGTTACAATTAAACGTTGATATATAGACAGCCACAAACGTAAAGGTTATTTTCATTTAACAAAGATATATTTTCCTACATGTTTAAAATCTTCAACCTATGTTCTTCGATATCTCTCTCTTGAATTTGCTTAAATTTAGCTGTTCTATCTAAGTAGGTAGCTATCATCTTCATATACTGACTATACCAGAACTCAGTAAAAGTTAATATTTATTTATTTATTGATATGGCTGTTTAACGACTAAAACATACACAAACATAATTCAGGTTCTATTGAGTTCCCTAACTTTTTTATCCTTACTCTAAAGTGCCTTAATTTTTTTTGTCCTAATCATCATTTATCCGAATGATAACTTGCCCGAACCTAATGTCACATAATATTACATGCCATAAAATTTAAATCCCTAAATACAATTGCCCTAAATTTGTTTGTCATAAATATTACAATCAATAATATACAAAAGACATAACACCGTTTTCAATAAAAGTTATAAGTCCTAAACTCAAATTATTTAATGTTTATTTATCAAATTATATAATGTTTTATTACAATTGTTTATTATTTTACAAATCAAACTAATACAATACATAAATATTAAAGATGCAAAAGCAATTTGACTTTTGTCACGGCTTCGGCAGCAAACATGTAGCAAGCGTGCAGCATGCTAACAAGAATGCAAGCAAGCATGCAACATGCAAGTAAGCATGCAGCAAGCAAGCAAGCATGCAACATGCAAGTAAGCATGCAGCAAGCAAACGCAAACGCATACGCAAACGTGTTATTACAAAGGTGTTATGGATAATGATTTTCGGACAAACAATTTTAGGACAGAGGAAGTACCCAAAAATCACGTTCAGTTTTAAGTATTAAATTGTCAATTTGTCACTTGCAGACTTCTGTGTATGACGAACTGCACAGCAGTAGTAGAAACTTATGTAATTTATTTAACGGTAAATTACATAAGTTACAAAATAATGCGAAAATGAGCTATGTTCACAAATACGATAGGAAATACAGAAAAAAATTACAAAATAACAAGTAAGGCTGAAAAACACTTGGCGTAGGCGGGGGAGCGGGGGGGGATTGGGGGTTCAAGTTGTTCCTTATTGTCTCTGGTCCAGAGCTCGACCCCCTAGGGTACTCCGTTCTCTAATATAGGGAATTGAATGTACTCTATTTCGTCTAACCTATCCTAGGCGGGATGCAAAAAATTTAGAGCTGGCTTTGCTCGCACTTCTCTTAATTCTCAAACTTTTCTGCATAAGTCGATAAAGTTACTTCTGGTTCTGCTTCTGTATGAACAGTCAAAGAAAATGTAACTTATTCAAAGCGGGGTGCTAAACGTTTTCGAGCTCGCTTCGTTCGCTCTTGCATCCTACATTCTCGTCATTCTCAAACTTTTCTGCATAAGTAGCGGAGTGCTAAAAAGTTCGAGCTCGCTTCGCTCTTTCCCTAACCCCGAAATGAATTCCTGCCTACGGCTCTGCCTGGTGAATGAAAACAAACTGTAGGTGTAAAGAGTACTAAATAAAATATATTATAATAAAAAAATATGAAGGAATCCATGACAATGAACCTGTGCAATGAACGCACCTGTTAAAAATAATTAATTGCTGTACATTATTTATTCTAATGTCGAAAAACTTATCGTAATTTTTCCAACAAGACTGTTTCTAAAACTACAAAGAACAAATAAGCAACGCTTTTCTCTTTTATCTCAAACGCATACGTGTCTAAACAAAGGTGAGTAAATAAACTCGACTTTCATTATATAATGTACTGCTAATTTTCCTTTTCACTCTCTCCTTTCCATGTTGTTCAAACGCCAGACAAGAGTACTTATCGTTTTTTGAGTGAAACGCGCTTGATTTTATAATAAAAGCAGTTTATACGCCGACGTCGAGACGCGAGCTCTCTCCGCGAGCGAGAGTGGAAAAGTGAAAAAACTAAAAAGCCCCGTTATTCGCTAGCATGTCAACAAACTTGGGTCTAGTGTAGGTTTGCACTTATTTGCACTCATTAATGAGGCCGAATATAAAAGAGATTTTATTCTCCTCTGTTTTGTGAAGCTTTGAGGGAATTTTCTTACTTGCGACTATTTTAGTTTTTTGAAAAATTTAATGATTTAGAATCTCGTAAAGCTTTAGAATCGACTTTTATTCTTGTTGGAAAAAAGATTCATGAACAAAACAGTTTTTATATCATATAAATGAAGCCCAAATGAACCCATCGAGCCGTTCGATTCGCCTGTTTGTTTTTATAAAGGCAATTTTTAATAACTTTTCACTTCGCAACAGAATATATTTATACAGAGAAAAACAAACAAAGTGATAATTAATTCACGCAAATAAATCTATAAAAAATATTCGCGAGTTTGAAACTTTCAAAGTTTGATGGAAAATGTATTAATTAAACGCCGCGAATGCGTCGTCGGGTAGCTCATCAAAAATGTATAGAATTCGTATGATTTGCATAAAAGTCATTTTATTGCCTCGAAAGACAAACAGAATGGGATATTAGCTGTTGGAATGAGTCCAACATTGCGGTGTGAACTATGCTCTGTAATAAAGGTATCTCTTTATACAGGAGCGAGTCTTATCTACGTGTTGAACCGCGTCCTAGTTCAGTCCTCGCTTTTATTTTAATTAAAAGTTATTCAATGCATATCTACGTACGAGCATTCGTCGAATTTACCAGAATTTGTGAACAAGTCCGCTAATTAATTAAACTTAAGACTCAAGTTGAGTCTTAAGTAAGTTCCAGGTGCATAATAAATAAAGAAAAAAAATATCTTCAAAGTACACACATTAAAGTGCACAGATTCCCCCTTACGAGAACAACCGTTAAGAATTTAAATAAGTGTCGGTTGAGTTTGGCAAAGAATTCAATGAGTTGGCGTAATTATGTCGAGCAAGTTGGCGCATTCATTAGGCGTGTTGTGTTTAATATTCATCAGGGCGCGGTCTACAAGTAACATTTTTACTTTACGACTGGCTGCCAAATCCCTGGTACCTACGAACGTAAATTACATGGAAATTAGTCTAAGTTCGTTTTGAACCGAGCTTCGTTACAAAGACTGGTGAAGTACCTAACGAAGTTGCTTATTGTTCTAGACGGTGGAACTCCTTGTTTGTGGAACTCTAATATTTTCAAGTTATTTTTATTTATTAATGTTCATACAAAACATAGGTGTTATTTATTTTACTTTTTAAGACGGTTTACAGACTTATTATGGTTAAAATAATACGGTTAACGGACTTAATTATGGTTTAAAAAGGTTGCTTTACGCTCCATAATAAAAATAGAGAAATACTAGCTTTTGCCCGCGGCTTCGCCCGCGTGGAAGTCAGAAAATATACCACGGGAACGTACTACCGGGATTAAAAGTACCCTAAACAATATCTTCTCGCACTGCTTTTATAGTATCGGAGGAGCGGCGCGCGGTATGATATATGATTGCTGGAGGATAAAAAATCCTAAAACCTAACAATAGTAACGGAAGATAATTTATATCGGAACGGAAAATGACCAAGTTGCATGCGAAATTTAAAAGCAATATTAAAACGAAAATATAAATTCTTTTATTCCCTATTCCGTGGAAATTTCTAAAAAAATTGTTACGGAACTTATATACTTACCTACGTATTTTTCTCTGAATGACTAGTGTCTTTGGTGATGGCGAAAGTCGGGCTGAGCGATGTTGAGTTAGTAAGGATTTTCAACACCCTAGGTTTTCCAAAAACGCCTAAACACATCATTCGCAATTTCTAAACAAAAGGCATAATACCAATTTTGACCTTAGAAAGTACTTCATCCCCTATTTCCCAAAAACACTGAAACATGTGGCTTTTAATTTTTAAGCAGAACGCTAAATAAGTAGGTACTGATTTTCATGGTTTAAACTACAAAAATGATTCTCCATACAAACTTTCTTATTCCTTGCCTACATTATAAAGGGAACCTTCAGCTTTCTAGGTCTAAGGGTTTTGGGCTGAGCGTTGATGAGTCGGTCACTCAGGACTTTTCTTTTTATTTGAGATGTATTATTGAATGTAAATGCGACGGGTATCTAACCTATCGCATTTACATTTAATAGTATTTCAATAATTTATCTATCATGATAGAGAAAGAGGGACCCCTATCAATACAAATTGGCGTAGGTAGTACAATAAAGTATCGTTATTATTTTAATTTTTATTATAACTAGCTCTTGCCCGCGGCTTCGCCCACGTGGATGTCGGAAAACTATAGTATAAACCTTCCTCTTGAATCACTCTATCTATTGATGAAAACCGCATTAAAATCCGTTCAGTAGATTTTGATATCATCGCGAACATACTAGACAGACAGACGCGGCGGGGGACTTTGTTTTATAATATGTAGTGATATTCTCTCCGTAAATCTGTGGATATTACTCGTATTCACTACTTTATAATTCAAGAGTCGTACTGAAGTTAAAAGCAAAGAATAATGTTAAATCGATTACCGGATAATTCTTACTCTGTTTTGATTCAACTTTTCTTTGTTATCGCTCATTTACCCAAATGGAATAGGCCGCTATTGGATTTAATGTGCTAAAGTTTGTGTACAAGTAATAGAACAGTGATGGTGAATGCTGCCATTTTTATACAATAATGTTCATTACTTTTATGTCGTTAAAAGATACCGTTTAGTTAATGTAACTTTCTAAATGTTTTTGTATGATGAGACAATATACAAGATTTTTGTTTAATTATGCCAAGGACTTTCTTTATTATTTTTAACTTTAGCTGTGTAGGTATCATAACATCGCGCATTCACGCCTGTAATCCCCGAAGGGTTAGGCAGAGTTATACCTATAGTACACTACATTTCGCTAGTTATCAGATACGAGTAGTTGTAGGCATCACTTCTTATATACATAGTAAAACAAAGTCGTTCTTCGAATCTTTTAGTGGGACTACACAATTAATTTTGATGCAGTTTTCACCATCATTTAGAACATTTATTCCGGAAGGTTTATGTTTAATATTAGGTCTTTACCCATGAAATTGCCGATTTGCATGGAAAAAATCAAACCATTTTTTTTTTAAAGAAATATTGTTGATGCACTTTTGCCATTTTAATGAAAGTTTGTTGATGCCTTTAACGTGAATCGATACATTCTTTAAAGGCGTTTTTCAACGCCTCGTTGGACTTGAAGTTTTTCCCCGGGGCTCATTGTTAAGATCCATTTATAATGTACATATATTGATATGTTTCAAAAAAATATAAAATGTAAAATTTGTATAGGGTAATAATTTGGTGACAATTGTCCTCTCCCCTACATCCCCTTAATGGATTGCCAACATATTACCAATAATCCTGTATAACTAAAGTGTGGACTAATTAAGTATGAAGGTTTGTAAGGAAGTTCTTCATCTTGCACACACACACACACACATGCTGGCTTGTTATCAATACGTAGGGTGACTCGCCGTTCGGTAAGGACCAGGCCCGGGTCGACGGCGCGTTGTGTTCCACGCGCGCCTCAAAGAGATGTCAGCACTAGCTGAAGGGGTCCGCTAGGGCCGATGCCCGCCAGGGTTGCATAGGCAACTGAAGAAACACATGTGGGTTTTAGTCAGTAGAAGTCAGACAGCCCTCCCGCTCTACCCAGAGCGGGAAAAGTTATTTGATGATTTCCCATTCAAAAAAAGGGTGTTCTGAAAATCTTGAGATTTCACTTTTTCAAAATAAGCTATTATTATAAGTTTCCTTTCGTGAAAAGTAAATCGAAAGGGCAAAGATTTACTTTCAGCCTGGGACAATATATATGCGGAAATTCCTTAACAGAAATGAAAAAACATTTTTAGTGAAGTGGTGGCAATTATTTTGAAAAATTGTAAAAAATAAAGTTAAATCTCAAGACATTCAGAACACCCTATGTAAGTCATAATGATTTTAAAATCCGATCTTTCTTCGCTGCATTTCGTCGTAGTGTCTTTCGAAGTTCGTAGAAAGTGCACGTAGCACGAGTACTACGCGAATCGGTTGGCAGAAATATTTTCAGGTAAGACAGAGGTTGAGGGTTGTCTGATAGTTCCCAATGTTTGTTTCAAAATCCAAAGTTCTCAATGTAACCAATCGTAGTTATATGCAATATGGCGGTAGTACGGCGTAGCGTAAACATTGCAATAATTGCGCTGTCATTCTCAGTAACGATGAATGATTATCGCGCGTTTTACATATCTCTCTTTGTTCCAGATGCTGAATCGGACGTTAAAACAGCCTTCCATAGAATTAACATAGCAGTGCAGCTAAAATTATTAAGATCTTCTAAAAATAGTACAAAGCTATCGAACTTAATCGCTTAAGTATTTCTTAGTTTATTTTTGTAACGCTTTAAGTAGAAGCCGAGAGAAACCGATTTGCTAAATCGTCGCTATTTTCTATAACGTACAGCGGTGTAGATAGCTCTATCGCTGCGGTCCGTAGTTTTATAGGGGAAACAATGCCAGAGGTTCTCATAAAGCATCGATATCTTGGAGGTTGTGATTTTTCGTGGGTTGTGTAATGGTAGGGAGGTAGTGCGGGGAAGTGGGGGGTAGTGTAATGTGTGAAGATAAGGAGGAGGCGCGCAGCGAGGCGGGCGCGGACAGTCCGCGGCGGTTGTGCTGGTCGCGCCCGCCGCCGCCGCTGCCCGATACGCGCGGCCTCTGCTGCGCCAAGCTGCTGCGGAAGAACGGCAAGCCCAAGAAGGTAAGTCTGCCACCTCTCGGTAACGTCCAACCGGTTAAACATTGGCGCTCTAAGAAATGTACCGCGACCCACCTACCGGAAGCCGCCTTGAGCACAAACGATACCGCCACGATACGCACTAAAATTGCTGTCATTTCAGATCGGCTAGTGAATCTTTTATTAAAAACACGAGTGGTGAATCTGAGGATACTATGTACGTGATGATATGTGTGATACGTTTTATTATGTAGCTAGCATATTATTATTCTTATTAATGAAACAAAATTGTGCCAACTACATTTTTTCCTAATACTTTTTATGTTACAATAAATTCATATACCCGTATGTACCCATTTACCCGTGTAGGTGCCTGAACTGCCCGTATACCTCCACTATTTAAGCGGATATACTATATATCGCGTACATTACTCGCCAGCACACGATATCTCAAGTAAGCGGAGACTTTTACGGTACGTGATAAAGTTAAACTTTATGGATAAACATTACAAACGTAATGTTAAGAGTCTGTATATAAGTACGACGCTGTAATGATTCAGTATCTTATGTATGTGCCGAGGCAACAGTCCCCGAGTAGCACTTTAAAGTTATTTCTCTCATATCGGAGAAATTACGTAAGTATAACTGTTTCACGGCTATTGGAGCTAACTAAAGAGAATACAGAATCGAATTCAACATACATAATTAGTTCGCTCGACTTATAAGGATGTTCCAATCTTGTTATTTAAATGAAACACCCGACCCCGAGGTATCCGCCATATTTCAAGGTAGAGCGCGTTTTAGCTCAATATAATCGAAGTTTGAACTAACTTTTAGCCATGGCGGTTGACTCCACCGCACTTACGAAATGCAAGCTTTGATTAGTTACCTTTATACATGCAAAGGTGTACCTAGACTTATTGTACAAGTTTGAGACTGGAGTTGATATTATGTACATTGTGTTAAGATCATAACTAGTATAGCAAATAAGTTGTCCGCGAAAGTGCTAACTTTGGATGAAATTAGTTCTAGCTGACGTGGAGCTCCTCGACTTTGATTAAGTTCCTCGGGGGAAACAAATGCACAACGATTTATGTATGTTGCACGAATATAATAAAAGACTCATTAAAGTACGTGCGAAGTTTTAATAGAGCTCGAGTGTAATTGTGATCTACTGCCGCCGTCGCACTGATCTATTGTATGAACAGAAGTTATTTCCACTGTACGCTATTGCAACTTATTCTGAACTGTAATTTACATTTCATATCATCGTTTACAGATATTGGGTTAATCCTTCACTGCCATAATTATTTTCTTATATATTGTAACAACATTACAATATAAGCTTATGTTCTTTGTTACATATTAACTTGGAAAATAAATACTTTCATTGAATATTCTATCCACAAACCTCAAAATAAAATATGTTTCTTTGAATCAAACAGCATCCAGGAACGGTTGCAGTCACTATTTTGCAATTCTAAGTTTGGCAAAGAGGTTTCAATCTGACTAATGTGTCTACGTATAGCTACCTAGACGAGAAAAGCTCCCGGGTCTTATATCGATGTTTCAATCGGGAGGGACTATTCACCGCATACAGGAGATCGTAATAATTTTCCTGGCCACCGATGTCATAATTTTTTTTAATGAGGAAACGGAAGCATCTCTTCAGAACGTAAAAAGGGAAAATTAGAAATTTTCATAATGACAAAATATCTCATAAGACGACTCAATGAAACTGTCACCCTAATTTTTCTTAAAAGTAAATTAATTTGCGCTCAGTTAATTAAGCTTTGCATAATAATTATTCTGAAAAACTGATTTCCCTTTGAAAAAATGCTGAGTTTACTAATTTGTAATTAAAAGTGTTTGAAATCCTTTGTTGACGTTAAATGCTGATGAAACGAGAAAAAATACTTCAAAGCAAAAGTTCCGTAAATTGGAATTAGATGGTACGAATTTTGGCATACTTTTATATATAACGGCTCTTTCATAAATCATAAAAGTGGAGTGTCGCTGTCGGTGAATCGAGTCGGCTAGTGGATGAGGAGGACTGAACTGACGGTCTTAGTTTTAGTAGAGGGTTGCGGTAGTTAGCATACGGATTTTTAATTGGTTGCCGTTTAAAAAAACTCGTATGTTGAAGGTGATGGTACATTCATCCTGATTTTATGACTGATAAATGGTGCAACTTATAAAATGTAATGTTTTGTTAATAAAAACATTAAAATTTTACTTAAAAAAAGACTAACAAAGAAAGAGAGAGTAGGTATTTATTTATTTCTATTAAAAACAAGCGTATGACTAGTAGAACATCACTAGTCCTATGCGTATGACAAAACTTTCGAGCCTTACAGTAGTCGCATATGATGTGTAACATCTGACATCTCAAAAAAAAAAAAAAAAATAGTACCAACCTCTCAGAAAATGGGTTGGTTTGGTTGGCTTCACCGGCTTCCTGTTACACACTTCCGTCCCTTTTCACGTAATCACTTTCACAGATTGCAGGAAAGCGAGAGGAAGGATGTTACACATCAATAAAATATTGATATCACAACCGCGATAGACAGCTCTATATAGATAGACAGCTCAATATAGATTTTCAGTTATGTACCAGGAAGTCGTAAACATTATGTCATTTCGTACTACATATAGAAACTATACCCCTTCCGTGATTTACATACTTTTTACTCCGCGAAGATTTGAATATAAATAAAAGAGTATCTTTTGAAAAAGATCCGATTTCTGTATAAGTAGCTTCACATTAACATAATCTAAAGATTAGTATAGATACCCTCCTATTGAAAGGCATAGTGTCGGAGTTTTTGTTACAACTTTAAGTGATAAGTTAGCTCGCTATTCAAAACTAATTTATTTTCTTTCTCAAGTTTTTACGAGTATAGCCATGTGCGGTAATATTTTAAAATAACTTGCGGAATTTATGGGTGTCGACAGTGTTCTGTTGGTATTTATGTAAAAATCGATAAATTACCTAATACGCATTTCGATTGGCTTGGGAAACTAAACTCGACCGCGTGTTATTTCTCGTATTCGGCAATTAGAAGCATCATGCTGTGAATGAACTATGGGCACAACATGGCACAAAGTAAACGAATGGTATGCCAATGTCCAGCATTCATTATTATGAATGATGCGTTAAATATCCCAGCTTATCTCACAGGGAATAAGTAGCATTATGTTGTACTAGCTGTTGCCCGCGACTTCGCCTGCGATCTAGGATGAAAAGTAGCCTATGCCTTTCTCCAGGCCAAGGTCTACCCAACGCCTCCTGCCGGAGGCTTTACGCGGAGGTCGTGCGGTCCATGTCCCTTTACGGGGCACCGGTGTGGGCGCGTTCCCTGAGGCTGCGGCCAGTCCGCCGGTTGAACGCGTCCTAGAGGGTCATGGCCATTCGGCTAGTCCGGGGTTACCGCACGGTCTCCGGTGAGGCGGCGAGCCTCCTTGCCGGATTGCCGCCGTGGGATCTGGAGGCGAAAGTCCTCGCGCACGTGTGGGAGTGGCGCGAGGAGGCGAAACGCCGGGGCGTAACTCCGCTGCCGCGAGAAATCACGGTACAGCGGACAGAGCTCCGGCGGGATCTCATGGTGACATGGAGAGTGCGACTGTCGCAGCCCAGCGCTGGGCACGCCACAATTGCGGCGATAAGTCCCCTCTTTGAGGAGTGGTTAGAGAGGCGCCACGGCGTCCTCACCTTCCGCCTGACGCAGGTCCTCACCGGACACGGTTGTTTCCTGGAGGTTCCTGTTTCGCATAAGGCGAGAGGAAACGCCCGGGTGTCACCATTGTGTGGATCGCCCAGAGGACACGGTGGAGCATACAGTGGAGGTCTGCCCGGCTTGGGCAGAGCACCGCCGTGTTCTCACGGAGGCGATCGGCGGCGGCGATCTCTCGCGTCCGAGCCTGGTCCAGGCCATGGTGCGGAGCGAGAGTGCATGGGAGGCCGTCACCTCCTTCTGCGAAGCGGTAATGCTCGCGAAGGAGGAGGCGGAACGCGTGAGGGAGAGGCAGTCTCGCGCCCTCAGTCGCCGCAGGAGACGCCCTGGGCGGCGGGAATCGATAGCCGATTCCCGGCCACCGTAGGCGCGGGCTTGCGGACGGTGAGTAGTGGGTAGCTCGCCGTCCGGTGAGGACCAGGCCCGGGTCGACGGCGCGTTGTGGTCCACGCGCGCCTCAAAGAGATGTCAGCAAAAGATGGGGTCCAATAGGGCCGATGCCGCTGGGGTCGCGGGTTGTTTGAAAAAGATACCGTGGGCCCTGGCATAGGCAACTGAAGGAACACGGGTGGGTTTTAGTCAGTAAAAGTCTGACACGCCCTTCCGCTCCACCCAGAGCGGGAGAAATTATTTGATGATTTCCCATCCACAAAAAAAAAAAGGCCAAGGTCTACCCATGTGTCAAATTTCATCCAAATGCGATCAGGAGTTTTATCGTGAAAGTGTAACAAGTGTATGAATTTCTTTGTTTGAACTAATATACGTAACCATCTACTTAATATTATCGTTTATTAGATGGAATTTCTTCGTAACTTTCGGACAAGTATGAATATCCATAGAGAGGCTAGTTACAAGTGTCCCACAGGTGACTCGGCGGAGATAAATTGTGGCTGAAACAGGGGCGTGGAGAGCAATAATTTACGCCTCTGAGCGCCATTTAAAGATCCTTTCAGAGTTTATCCATCGGCGAACGAGTGTTAATTCTCTGGCTTCTTATGAGCGGATATAAAAGATTTTACGCCAGAGCTGTGATACAGTAAAAAGAGTACAGCTGACTACAGCCGCACGACGTTCGATACTGTTTTTATTTGACATACCGATATAAAGTACGAGAAAGAATCCGACGTTTATTTTCTGTATTAGATTGTGTGCAGCATTTTTACTGACGTTGCTCTTGTTATTTGGAATAGAGTAAATTGATTGATGAATCTTGTTTGACGTAGCGTTACGGTACACGCCCTATCCGTTTAGGTGTTTATAAATGATTGATGTAAACCAGCCAATATACAAAGCTTAGTGGTTGCTCTCGGGGTAACTATCTTAAATAACTCAAAATGTAACATTGCCTTAAATTAAATCAACATTTAGCCCGCATCATCAGACTGGTTTCGCAAACTACTTTTGTGCGTCCAAAGTTCGGACTTGCCGGACATTTTAAAATGCATCTCTTGTGGAACTCTAATGCAAGTTCAAACATGGAACTTACCCTCCGCTAACTACTTGTGAACAGTACTTTCTAAACCAATCCGCTGCCGGCAGCTGCTCACACTTTTACGTCTAACATCCCTTTAGCTCAGATATTGAATAAGAAAATTTATTACGAAAAGGTCTTACGAGCTTAAATTTAAAGTTGAACTGGAAATACTGGGGAAGAATTAATTGGAATTTTCTTCAATGCTCCTCAGTGTAGCAATTGGCCAGGTAGGTAGGTAGGTACGTGTCTTGGTACTATGGTGGAGGATGTCTAATTCCATTTTCTAGACTTCACAAGCTCTGAACAATGAAATAAAAATGTTTGAAAGTTTACAACGATGAACTTATTGTATTTAATTTATAACCTCAAATCATACTTATAAGTTGCCCTATAACATTGCAAAGAATAAGGCTATAATAAATGAAACAGTATTTACATACAAAAGTTTTAGTAAGGTCGCTGAGCATTTATGCAACCTTAAAGCCACCCGATTATACCGAGCATACCGAAAACATAGTAAGTTGTCAACACTTAAAATGTGTTGCACTAGCAAGTCGTAACATACCTACCTCTTAAAGATTTCCCTCTAAACGACATCAGTTTTAGAATTAACTACGAACATTCTACTTTGGAAACTTGTTCAATATCGTTGAAGTGAAGTAAGAAGATTTTAAAGAGCGCGCAATAAGGTACGGCGCTCACAGTACGACGCGACGATGCGATGCGACACCGACATGCGATTTAATATGGCCTGCCGCTACATTCCCCGGAGACAAGAGTCTCACGACGATTCCAACACTATTATACTATATATTATGACTATATTCTGCTACGTTGGAAGAAAGTTCATTACTCAGCGGAGAGAGATGCCATTTTTGCTATATTTCGGAAAATGTTTTGATGCGGGGTTGATAGTTTACGGTGTGAGCACGAAAAACATTAGTTGAATAGAAAAATGTTTCTGTAGAACAGCAGCTCTTTTTTAGGGTTCCGTACCTTAAAAGGAAAAACGGAACCCTTATAGGATCACTCGTGTGTCTGTCTGTCTGTCCATCTGTCACAGGCAATTTGCTCCGAATCTAATGGACCGATTAGGTTGAAATTTGGTACACGTAGGAATTTCTATGACCCAAATACGGATGTGTAACGTAAATAAATGAATATTGACTATGGGGGTCAACTTTGGGGGAAAATAAGAAAATTTAAAAAAAAAGTTTTGTAAACTGTACCATGTGGCATATCAAATGAAAGGACCTGCTTTGAGGGACTCAAATATATTTTATTTATAATTTTAAAGTAAATTGTTTTAAAGTTATTTAAGAAAATAGATGAAAATTGACCATTACCTCTTATCTCCGAAACTACTGATTACATAGATTACAGAAAAACCTATAAAAATAACATCGTATATCTCTCAACTGTGCGTACAAACTTACATTTGCAGCTGGAATATATGGGAGAACATGTTTTTCAACTACAAAGTTTGTTCTTGGGGTAAATTCATTCCAACTACGCAACCCTTCATTGTGCGTAGTCCGACACGCACTTGGCCGGTTTTTGTTGAACTGGTTTTACTAGAAATCCCCCTAAAGCTTTATTTGATCTTTCAGTTACTCCTTGTAATCCTTTAATCCCGCTTCTAGGCTCTAAAATTCCCATCAATAAACGACTGTGCCCTTGGATCACAAAACAATTTAGTATCACTCAAGGTTCCATAGGTATTTGAAGAGGAGACAATGATATCATGTTCCTAGATCGGTAAATCACAGCACATGTAAACTTGCTGATACGTCTAAGGCCTTACCCGTAGCTACAGGATGTCCTATTTTCACGCCAGCTACAGTACTTGTATTTCCACATCTGAAATTCCCGTCATGCCTTTCAGTACTTTCACTCGCTCGTCGAGACTCCTCGGTGCGGTTGCACGAATTCTTCCCGCGAAATTGAAATCACTGTCGGCTACGTGACTTCAAACCCTCACTGGTGTTCGAGGAAATCTCCAAATAATATTTACCTTGCGTTTGCTTTCCGATTGGCTGCTTCTCTCGCCACAGATAGATTCTCTTTGAGGTGAAAATTGGTATTTATTCCCGTGCGCTTTGTTGTATTGCTAAGATAGGTTTCTTTGCCAGGCGACGTTGGATCCTTTATATACCATGAATATCATTTCGATAGTTTATGGAAATAGCTTTCTAGTGACATATACGTATATATATATAATATTTAAAAAAAAAATATATAATATATAATATAATATCTTAGGACATTCTTCACACACGGTCATCTGATCCCAAACTAAGCAGAGCTTGTATTATGGAAACCAGATAACTGATAAACTACATACACAATTTTTTTTTTTGTAAATTCATACTTATATAGATAATTACACCCAGACTCAGGACAAACAGACATGTTCATGCACACAAACGACATAACAAAATTATATATATATATATAATATTATAATATATATATATAGATACCTACTTAGAGTTTTCGTTACTGTACGACCAACAAGAGAAACAAATAAGTATCAGAAAATTTAAAATAAATAGCTTTTTGAAAAGACGCCCTTATTACCAAACCAAGAGGTGATGTGATGAGTAACTCACAAATTGGATAACCAATAGCCATGCAAGTACGTACGTATCTTACTTAGATCGCGTCAATATTTTTGTTGATTAAATGAATTGTGTTATGTTCATAGATAAGAATTTTTGAATTACAATAGACAAACACCACAATAGACAAACAATCCTATTTTCCAAAAGGTCAAACATCCATTCGCTTTCATTTCACGAATGTCTAAACTCGAATAGAATGAACCGATAACGTATTTATACGTTGGGAATTCATTAAGCCGAGCGAAATCTGATGTGGCTCGGTGTCGCGCGGAGTGGGCTATTATCCCATCGTTGGACGTGGATGGGTGCTCGGCAAACACTCGGCACTGTCACCCCCACTTGTCTGCCAGTATTAGAACTGCCATAGCACGAGACAGGGTATTACGGGACGCTCTCTGATAGCAAAGGGATTGCGGGCCGGCCTAAAATATTAAAAAGTTTGCCTTGTTTGAATGTTCGGTAAATATTCTGAATCACTGCGTATTCATCCAATTGATTCGCAATATCAATCAATGTTGCCTCGGTATTTTGCTATTTCATTCTGTGTGTCACAAAACGGATTTAATAATTTTGATACTATGAAATGAATTTACGCTTTGAGTGCGAGAAAGCTATTTAGGGCAAATAGCCGAGCGGACGCCGGTTTCTACTATCGTCATGTTTGTCTTTAATTTCTGTTGTATTTTAATACGCATAAAAATACAACTCAATTATTTATATAAAATTAATGAATATTTTGAATAGCGAAGCAAATCTTTTTTTTATTATATTTTACTTTCAAAATAAATTCTACGTTTTTATTCAATTCTTTTTCATTTGATAAAATTAATATTGTTGTCTACATGACTACATGACTGGGTGTAAACCTATTCATATTCATAACTTTATTTGCATTCCACAATGTTTTAAAAAGGTTTTACAATGGCTTAAAGCTAAGGTACAATTACGGACCCTGTAGAGCACAGCGAAAGTATAAAATTAATTCTTAAAATAAAATTAAAGTAAAGAAAAATAAAATTAGGAAACAAATTAACAATCAACAATTTTTAAATATGTTATTAACATTAATTAATTAAATATAACATTTTTTATTGAGATCAGTCATTGTTGTGGTTGTGGTACATACCTAATAATAAAAATATAAGTTCAATTAGACATAACTAAGTAATCATAATATTATATTATTTATCTTTGTACGTATTCATGAAGGTATCTATACGACTAACCTTGTCTGTTTGTGCTTATTCAATTTGTTTGTCATGTATATATTCGTTTATTGTGTAGTATGCTTTTTGAATTAATATCAGGTGTTTTTTTTAGAGGCTGAGAACTTTAAATTGAAATAAAACACACAAAAATGTATTTAATATCCATGAAATTGGTTTTATTCGATAGATAACTTTATGACACTAATGTTTGAACACGATTCCGGGATTGTGGCTGCCTGCTGCACAACGATGCAATGATAGACAAAAATAACGATTAAGATCGTCCGGATATCGTCTTTTGGCAAGTGAGAAGCACGAGTTCGTATGTGATTAGTTCATGGTTCGTATGTGATTAGTTCATTGTTCTTATGTGATTAGTTCATTGTTCGTATGTGATTAGTTCATTGTTCTTATGTGATTAGTTCAATGGTGCCAATGTGAAGTATCAGCGCTCCTGTGCCGCTGCAAAAATTATAAATTAGAAGCGTTTTCGAACGAGCATATTTATTGTGGCTTATTTTCGGGATAAGACATTATTGAATTTGACACAGTACCGAAACGTCCGAAAAGAGCCGTCTCTTTTATTTTCGGACGTTTGTTTTCAATCACAGTAAAAATCTGCATACAAACCTTTGTTAAAAATATCAATGTATATTTTTGTGTCAAACGAAAAGGATCGTTTCATGGAAGGGTTAAAATTATAATTAGTGTTGAATGCCCAAAACTGATACGATGCAACATTTTCGTGGGTTACGTGTACATATTTTATCTGCAACTGCTGTGATTTTAGGAAGGATTACTTTTAATACCTGAACTTAAACACCAACACTAGTTATATGGTGTGTACACCGCAACCACTTGGCTCTGTATCCATAATAGCCATCGGAAATGCCTCCATCATGGAGACGAGGGTGGCTCAGACAGCGCACCCGCTTTTCAAATGAACAGTGATTTCATACCTCACCTCACCCGTTACTGTCATTCAAACTTTGCTAACTATTTGCGGGTGTAGGATACCATGAATTTAAACGAGCAAATGTGTCAGCCGGAACATAGCCGACTCATTGCACCACTAGGTACTTATTATAGCCGACAGTTTATTGAAGTTTGTTCACTCAAATGGCTCACAAAGAAAATGATCGTGCAGACGTAAAGATCTTTCCTTGGCATTTTATAACGATAATCCTTTGTTTCTATTTCAATAAAAACAGCTACAAACGTCTACATTTTTCATTGAAGCTTCACTCCCATTAATATTAATGGATTCTTGGAAGGATTAATAGTATTGAAACCCGCAGTTCAATCTGAATAATTGCAGATGGCACTACAATTCTCCAGACTACCCTCGCTTTAAAGATATGTTTGTTCCCTCTCTCTGCGAAATATATCCAACCATTTGTTTAAGAAGTGAACTCGATATTCAAGGAGTCCGCGGTTATATACTGTCGTCAATGTAATATAAAAGGGAAATCAACAAGCCGAACATACATAAAGTTTGAAGGTTTTCGTTTGTTTCGTCCCTTTTTCATACGTTTCATATTTATTTCTTCTTTGTCGCTAATAAAGTGGTTTACGTAACTTTCTTTATTTAATAAACGAGTGCGGGGTTCGTATAAAATAGTTTTACATTGGTAGCTCAGTGCGTAAGTAGGCAGTAAAGCAAAGTTTTACCCTGTTTTGCATTTACACGCGGCGGGCGAAAGTGTTCTCCATTGTCATAGAGAGCTACCCGTCGCGCCTGACAGACGGAGGTTCTTTTTGTAACCACTGTAACAGCCTCCCTCAACATACGTATTCACTGAACACCTATAGATTTGCCCTTTTGAGGGAAAACTATTTCGCTTAATTGTGGAATGTAGTGTAACATTTCACTTCTGTTGAACATAGTTTGACTACATTTATTTGAAAATGTAGGCTAAAGATATTCTGTTTATGGTTTTGCTGAGACGAGACAGACCATTGAGAATAATTTGAAGCCATAACGTTTACAGTCAACTGTAACAGATGCAGACAATTTAAGCACATAAAGTTGTAACGATGTCCAATCGCTTCAAATATTTTGATGTAATTTAAATGGCGGGGATATTTCAATTTTATTTGGCTGCCGCTACAGAAAATATTGAAATAATAAAATTACAAGTTCAAATGGAATATCAAATGGAATTGCTTTTCGATTCTAAAACAACAGAGGCCGAAATATACCGCAATAGACGTAACTTCGGCCAAAAATGTGATCAGTTACGGTTAATAAAAAGTTGTTCGGCGGCGGAGCTCGATTTGTATTCAGAGGAGGCGAACTAAGGAAGGGTTTCCGAATTGCGGATGGACGGCGACGCTATCATTGTCTTTTGAATTTTTTGCCAACCTTTAAAACTCCGCGGCTTATAATTCCACTCACGTGACGAGCGCTAATGAAAGACTTACTTAAGTAACTGCGTGGGAGACGGGAATTAACAAGTTCCTAATACAATTCAGTCCTTAAACGAAGTTCATTTTAACGCCGGTAAAGTGGAAAACTTCGACCGTCTTCATTTTTTTTTTTCAAGAAGAGAAACGTAAAGTTTTACTTCTTTATAACGAGATACGGTGGTTAAAAGGATTCCGGCGGTCGTTTTAATGTTTTTTAAACACTTTGAGATGGTAAAAAAGTTAATTTTAGTTGAGCGTATGGCAAGTGGAGTAAGTCGTTTCAAGAGAAAGGGGTCGCATTTTTCATGTTTTCATTTAGTCGAGTCGTTAGATAAATATTAGTAATTTGTGAGCGCGGGCTGTGGCGTAAAGCTTATCTGCGCAGCAATTAAGAAAAAGCTCGGAGGCTTGTTTTTTTCAGCGGCTACGGAGTGCCGTCGGCTGATTGCTAATTCCGCGACAAAGAACGCTATTACGTGGCCACCGCCGAGCAACAAATGAAAATATTTTCAAGTCACATTGAACTGCAAAATGTACCTGAATACTACGGTTTTTACTATAAAAGTAGTTCACGATAACCTTAGATTAAATAAAAAACCCTAGATCGGTTTTATTTTAATTAAAAAAACTCCAAAATTGACTACACATGGCTGCATTATCCTATACTATTTACGCCTCTAACGATTTCGATGTAAGTTGCAATACAGGGGTTTACGGGGGCAAAAAATCGATCTAGCTAGGTCTCATATCTGAGAAAATTCGTTTTCTCTATTTTCACCAGAGCAGTGCACGGTGGCCCAGGTAATGTTCTATAAATAAATAATAATAATATCCTGGGACATTCTCACACACGGTCATCTGATCCCAAACTAAGCAGAGCTTGTACTATGGAATCCAGATAACTGATATATTACATATACTACTTTTTTTTTTGTATATACATACATATATAGATAATTACACCCAGACTCAGGACAGACAGACATGGTCATGCACACAAATGTTTGTCCTGGATGGGAATCGAACCCACGACCTGCGGCATTATAGGTGGTATCTTAACCAACCACGCCAACTGACCTGTCGTATATTATACAGTTGTTCGACTAATAACCGATTTATTGTGATGTAATGCTTTCCAATTCCATTTGAAGAATTTATCAATATTCACCGAACCATAAATATAATGGTTAGTCAGAAAGTAAGCGCCTCATCCTTATAATTGCTAATAATATATCAACTTTCAATATTCGTATTTAAAGTATTGAATAGAAAGGACAAAAAGACAAAGAAAGAAGTATGCTTCACTAAATGAGCGTTTCAACCTCAACATGGATCCGTATCTTAAAGTGCCTTAAATAAGAAAAACTTCGTCTTAACAGTTTGCGAATATAATGGCGAGTACAACTAGGGTATCGTAGCCCGTAGCGATGCGCCGTAGCGGTGCTACGAGATACGTAGCGGCGTAGCGGGCCGCGAGTCAGCCGAACAACTTAAATTGCCTGAAAACACAAGTTCCTCGTCAGCCGCAAAATAAACGCTGAAGAGAAATTTATTTGCTGCATTCACAGAACGAGAATAACAATACGGAGTCACAATAACTTCAATTTGATTTCACTTGCCTTTTCTCAGCAAAACAAACATCTTGTAAACATGTTTGTCTCTCGGCGCACAATATATATTTTCATGGTTTCATCCGACTGGATTTCAGTGTTATTTATGTTACTCGGAAACACAGCCGGATTATCCGGAGTAAATTATGGAGGTAGTTTTATTGAATTTTAATCAGCATGCGGATTTAATTGAGAATACCATTGTGCTCACAGCTGTTATTGTTGAAAATTACAAAAAAAAATACATTAGGTTTGTTAACATAAACTTAAAGCAATTATTTCAATGAAACCAATTACAGGCACTTATGGATCGTCAAAGAGTCGATCAGTTAGTCAGAAAGATGAAGCTAGTTGTTCCTTAAATTCATCCCCGTCTAAAGCTGAAAACCTTAGTAGTGTGCCCAAATGTAGTCGTTTATTTAGCTTCGAACATGTAACACCTCGTGATGTAGTTAACGTTTTTAACACACTGAAGTCCAAAAACACTGGTGATCACTGGGGCATCTCTATTAAACTATTAAGTAATATAATAGACATCGTAGCCCCCTATCTAGCTGTTACTTTTAATAAATTTGTTGATTTAGGAACTTTTCCTGACCTTATAAAAAGTAGTAAAGTCATACCATTATTTAAATCAGGTAACAAAAATGACGTTAGCAATTTTAGGCCTATTTCTATCTTACCTGCATTTAGTAAAATATTTGAAAAGTTAATACTCAAGCAGTTGCTAAGACATTTTAATTTAAATGGCCTCCTTCATGATGATATGGCTTTACAAAAGGTCGTTCGACTACAGACGTGTTGCTCTGCTGAAACATATATTTAACGCATGGGAGAACTCGCAAAATGCTATTGGAGTTTTCTGTGATTTCTCCAAAGCCTTTGATTGCGTGCACCATGACACGCTTGTCCGTAAACTACATCATTACGGTGTCCAAAACGAAGCTCTTAAAAGTAATAAATTCATGTTTACATAATAGGTTTCAATGTGTAGATGTTAATGGTGTGAAATCTTCCGGGTTACCAGTTCAGTTAGGTGTACCTCAAGGCTCAATACTGGGCCCATTCTTATTCTTAGTGTATATCAATGACTTACCATTCTATTTAAAGGGTATCTGTGACATTGTACTGTTTGCAGATGATACCACTCTTATTTTTAAAGTGTAAAGGAACAGACAAGATTTTGACGACGTAAACAGTGCACTCTCAATGGTTACGGATTGGTTTACGACAAATAACTAAGTTCTCAATGCCAAGAAAACGAAATGTATAAAGTTTGTCTCGGCAGTTTTTCTGGGTATAACAGTAGATGCCAAACTTCAGTGGGGCCCTCATATATCAAGCCTAGCGGGAAGGCTCAGTTCAGCCGCTTACGCCGTCAGGAAAGTAAGACAATACACTGACGTTGATACAGCTCGGTTAGTCTATTTTAGTTATTTTCATAGCGTTATGTCCTACGGTATTCTGCTTGGGGCAAAGCCGCTGACATTCAAAATATCTACTACAAAAACGAGCTGTTCGAGCAATTTACCAGCTAGGTGCTAGAGTTTCTCTGAAAGATTTTTTTAAACATATTGGTATTCTCACGGTGGCATATTAGACAAAATATACATTTATACACTAAAAACAGTGATATCCACAATTTTAACACCAGAAATAAGGACAAATTACGTGCTCCATTTCACCGGCTTCATAAGGTTCATAACTCATTTGTTGGGCTTGGTATATCCTTTTATAAAAAGTTACCCTCTTCTTTGCTAGATTTGCCCTTCAATGCGTTTAAAGCTAAAGTAAAATCTAACCTTTGTTCGAAGGCATACTATTCTATCAACGATTACTTAAACGATAAGAATAGTTGGTCGCTGTGATTAACTCAAGACAATGTTTATGTTATTTCTCCAGAATTAGCTTATCTTCTGACAGGTTATATGAGTTCATATAATTATTTATTTTCTTTGACTGAAAAAGTCAATTTTATTAATTTTATTTTTATTTATCATTGACATAATCTCTACCCATTACAATGTTTTTTTATGAGTGGTATTGCAATATGTGGTTAACTAGCTAACCTCCCTAACCAGACCTCGACAATTGATCATATTATTTTTGCCTGAGCAACCGGCAGCAAGTTCGTCATGCTCCCTTAGATGTTACTGCTTGCGGTAGCGTCGGAGGTCGGGTTGCCTCCTTCCCTCAAATATGGCGAGGATGGCTGAACTCTGCGTTATGCTCGTGAACGGGTGCTGCTTGTGGTGACTGGTCGTCTTGCTGTCCTTGGTTTTGTTTTGTTATTAGTTACTTTGTTTGTTTACTTTGTTTATTTTACTTCGATGGTCCTAGTTTATCATTTGTGAATTCGAGTTTCGGCTTCATATACAATCTTCTTATATGTAAGTGCGCACATCCTTTATTACTGGAGGCCTTTATTTAGGTATAAATTCTGCTTACGATTTTAGTTTTGTATTTTTATTTCTGCTTGAGTATAGTTTTCGATTTTTTTTTTTGGTATATTGGCGTGTGCTAGCTTACTTATAGCAAATAATTTAATTTAATGTTTTGTGTTGCGTAATGTACCTAAATTATTATGCGCAGTGTTGTATAGATGCATTTTTTTTTTAACTGAACAGACAGCTGTGCTGCTGGGGAGTTTGTTGCGCCACTTCTTCTCCCCAGGTAAAGCACTAAGAAGTGGTGAAGGGCGGGCGTTTTGGGGGACTGTCTTATGTAATTTTGACGTTCAAAAAGTGCTGATTCTCAGCCTAGTTTGAATAAATGACTTTTGATTTTGCCCATTCCAAAAATTGGCTTTGACAGACGGACAGACAGACAGACACACGAATGATCCTATAAGGGTTCCGTTTTTTCCTTTTGAGGTACGGAACCCTTAAAACAATAAACATTGGTATAAGACATACTGGGATCTCAATAAAGGTTCTGCACCTACACACAGGATGTACAGAATTAATAGGAACCAGTTAACTTTTATCTGATAACGTGATAACTATGATAGTAAAAAAGGAAACTAGTTATAACATTTTTATCTGAGTATAATAATAACGAACAGAAATTAGATGGGAAAAACACGTGATTTTATTTACCTAATCATTACCTAAACACCGAATCTACTGATTTTTTTAACACTAATAAACACTTTCTATAAAAAGCTGTTTGTTTGACAAATAAACAGTTAAATCACTTTTTTTAAGACAAAAATACTTCTGGCATACCGAGATAATACATGTTATTACTTAGTCCCATATTTTCCCGGACAAGCCCTTACAAGTACCCCTATAGGTATATTCATATTACCAAACTAAGATATTAAATAAGATTTACTTCGCACCAAGACCCGGGTATTAGTCGGAAACATATAGCGGTTCGAAGGCTAGAGTAAATTACATGTGAGCCAATCATATAGGGCCGTCGACTAATTATATGTGTGGCGTTGATCGCATTTACATGAGTTGTATCACGTCATATTCACGATCTCCTATTGGTTAACAAGTAGCCTTCGTCAAGCCATTATAATTAAAGGTACTATTCAGTCACTTGTTTGTTGAGTATTCAGGCTGTAATTATGTTTGTTTGGTTAATTAATGGATGGCTTGATGATACTGAATCTATGGGTGATTAATTTCTTATTCATGTTGATAATTCAACAAATATATTTCTAGCATGTATAACAGCTATTACAGTAAAAGCAGTAGGTATATATACAGGGTGTCCGGTGAAGAATGGATAACCTTGAAATAGCATATAATAGACATTATAGGCGTTCTAAAAAAAAAAATACAAAAAGAATATATCCCAAGTAGTGCCTAAGATACGTTTTTTTTAACACTGCAATTTTCTAGCCACACTATTTACTGTATGTATATTTTATTATAAAATCAAATAATTATCGATGGAATACATTCATTTGTGGTCGTGGTGAAGAAGAACGTAAAAAAGTTACAATTTTTTTCGAAAAATCTTGTGTACTTCTTGGGATATATGTATATTAGGTTGGGGAAAAAGTCTTTTCGCATTATAGTATGTATGAACTTGTAATAAAATCTCTTTGGCTATACTATTTGTATCTGGCTGGTTTTGGTATCGTTGAAAGTTTAAATTTTAAAGAACATAATTCCAAATTCAAATTAGGAAAATGTGTGATTTTCATTTGTTTTTCGTACCGTCAAGATGAGTGAATCTAATGAAGAAATTCGATACATTTTAAAAATTTACTACAAAAAAGGTAAAAATGCAACGCAAGCCGCGAAAAAAATTTGCGATGTTTATGGACCTAGGGTAGTGTCTGTGAGAGTAGCACAAATTTGGTTTAAGCGTTTTCAATCTGGAAATTTTGATGTCAAAAATGCACGTCGCTCTGGTCGCCCTATTACGGATAAAATGGATGCCATTTTTGAAAAAGTGGAGCAAGATCGGCATATCAGTAGTTACGACGTAGCTGAAGAACTGGAAATTGACCACAAAACAGTTTTGGCGCATTTGAAAAAACTGGGTACACAAAAAAGTTCGACATTTGGGTACCTCACGAGCTCACTGAAAGAAACCTAATGAACCGTGTACTCATTTGTGATTCTTTATTACGACGTAATGAAACCGAACCATTTTTGAAGAAGCTGATAACTGGTGATGAAAAGTGGATCACGTATGACAAGAACGTGCGAAAAAGGTCGTGGTCAAAGGCCGGTCAGGCTTCACAGACTGTGGCGAAACCCGGGTTAACTCGCAACAAGGTGATGCTGTGTGTGTGGTGGGATTCGAAGGGCATTATTCATTATGAGCTGTTGCCACCCGGCAGGACCATCGATTCTGAACTCTACTGCGAACAACTGATGAGATTAAAGCAAGAAGTTGAGAGAAAGCGGCCGGAATTAATCAACAGAAGGGGTGTGGTTTTTCATCATGATAACGCTAGACATCTTTAGCCACTCAGCAAAAATTAAGAGAGTTTGGCTGGGAGGTGTTAATGCATCCGCCGTATAGTCTTGACCTTGCACCTTCAGATTTCCACCTGTTTCGGTCTCTTCAGAATTCTTTAGGCAGTGTCAGGTTAACATCACGAGAGGACTGCCAAAACCACTTGTCGCGGTGTTTTGACCAGAAGTCCCAAAATTTCTATAGCAATGGGATCATGTCCCTACCTACAATATGGCAAAAAGTTATCGAACAAAATGGTACCTACATACTTTAGTTAAATGTAAATAAACTATATTAAAAAATATTAAGAATTTTCTTAAAAAATGCGAATAAACTTTTTCCCCAACCTAGTATGTCGTAGGATGATTCGATCATTTGAATTCTCGCAAAAACCCTAGGGATATTGCGAAAACACGGATAATTTGACAATGATGGTGAAAACATTTCTCAATCCCTAGGGTTTTCGCGAAAATTCGAATTATCAAATCATCCTACAATATATACAATATACATAATTTATTGTATTTTTTTTTTAGAACGGCCATAAGGTCTATTTTATGCTCGCTCGTCAAGTGTTATATGTTAGACACAATGCATACGCTCTTGGGCTTCGTAGAACTCACTGTTGGATATAAGCAACGTCCAAAGAAAAGGTAGTCTAAATTATAACTCACGACGCGGTGACACTTTATAGGTACAGAAAAGCAATTTTTGGGTAATTTCCCATCGAAAATCGCACCTCTATTTTACCCAATAAACGAACGTGGGAGGCAAAACATCGTCAATTTTACTATAATTTAAAAATAGACTTAGTGGGACACGCGGTCACCCTCACTTTACATTCAGGAAGGACGTTGGGCGCGAGGGTCTAAATCGAATTCCTATCGTTTCTTACACGGAAGCCGGGTCACCGGACTGGCCTACGCTGTTCTAATCGACTACCATAACCTTGTAGGAACATGGCTTATTCATTTATTATACATTATTTTTCTTTGTTTGTTATTTCCAATGAAACCTCAATTGGTCAATTAAAAAGTTGTGTATTCTTTATATTGATTTGTTCTATGTTCTATGTTAGAAGGTTTGGTTTCCGCATTTAGTCTTTTATGTGAACCATTGTGCCCGGGCCATGGCGGCCGTCGGTGGTTACATACAGCCCACCTTCCTTGATCAGATCTTCTGGTCTGCCAAGAACATTTGTGAAAGATCTAGTGCCCCGAGGGTTTCTGTTCTAATCTGGGTGACACTTGTGCATGAGCAGATGCGCAACGTTTCCACAGCCTCCATGCAAGCCCTGCACAGGGGACTGTCCGTTATGGCTATTGTGTGGAAGTGTTTGTTTAGTGAGCAGTCTCATGTGATGGTCCCCGTCACCAGGTGCAGGCCGTTCCAGTCCAGGCGTAATATTCGCTTGCTTAGCCTATCATCTAGGGAGATTGATAGGCGTCGAGGCTCACCAACTCTCCGCTTGTGTGTGGGTGTACTCCTATAGCCATCTGCGTAGCTGGTTCCAGGGGATTGGTGACGTGCTGGATGCTCTCCTAGCTGCTCGTCAGCTGCGTAATTACCTAGTGACCCGCAGTGTCCTTTTATCCATTGCAGTGTCAAGTGTTGCGGTTAGATACCGTACTCGTTCTCGTGTCATTGTGTACATTGTGTCATTCTAGTGTTAGTCTCGAGGTAATATATTTATTCTCTAAGGATTGGAGTCCTGAGGTACTGGCGGAAAGTATACGTATATTAGGATGGAGCGTCAATTATTTTTATTTATTTTCAACATTGCATTGCTCTCTGAAATACATAAAAAAAATATTGAAACCTATTTTTAGCCCTCTACTGCTGCTTGAAAATTATGAAACATCAATAAATTGAGCTATTTGTATCATGTAATAAAAAATAAATATATTTTTTATTGTTATAGCAACTCATAATACCCTAAATATCACTAATTTTATTTATAAAAGGTCAATTTACTCACAAAGTTAAATTAATACAAAGTCAAAGTAAAAAAAATACTACTTACATTACTACAAAAGAACACATTTCTTTAATAAGCGAGCCAGGATCACTATATATAGACCACCTAACTACATTGTGTGGTACAGGAAAAGCTATAGCGGATTCAATTCATTCATTTTTTACTAAGAACGAAATAGATTTGAACAAATTTTTGGTCATTGAGTGTGACGGAACTGCTACAAACACTGGCTGGAAAAGTGAAGTGATTCGTTTTATAGAATTGAAGTTAGGCAGATCACTGAAATGGTTCATTTGTCAACTACACGCGAACGAACTACCTCTTCAGCATTTGTTTACTAAATTAGTTGTAGCAACCAGCGGACCTCAACTTTATTCCGGGCCAGTGGAAGAGCGTTAGAAAACTGTTCTGATCTCCGTCACTGAGTTTTCTGCAATCCCGCCAAACATGCCTGTTTTACTGAAGGAAATTGAAAATAGTCTCGAGTACAGATCAGAATATTTATACCAAATGTGTCAAGCAATAAGCAGCGGGTCATGTTCTTAAAATTTGTCTAACAAAAATCCAGGAAAAATGGCTCATATACGATGGTTAATAACGGCTAAAAGAATAATGACACTGTATAAAGGGTTATTGGTAAAACACCAACAACCTCTTAAAGGCTTGAGCTCTGACGTTAAAATGATTATTAATCCAGTTATACAAAGAAATTCATTTCTTGCACATCCTGAAAACTTATTATTAGCCATGCTATACGATAACCGGCCATATATATGTAGAAAAGAATTGGGATTAAGGCGAATAATCACAATTAGAAAAAATCCAAAACCTGGGCTAAAGTTTCGAAATTAAACTTAGAGGCCAGTGACTATACTGATATGATTGTATGGAGTGAGTCACAAGTTACGTCTCCTCCAATGCTAAAGGATATCAGTGACAACGAATTGAAAGTCCTGGCCGCATCAAACTCCCACCAGCTGCATCCGGTTAGACTAGAAGCCGACCCCAACATAGTTGAGAAAAGACTAGGCAGTTTGATTGAATAGGCACTCAATTGTGAAACAGTAGGTAATTATATTCCTTCCGAGTTTATTAGTTTATTTGCATTGTAAACAAACAGTTGAACGTAAGTAATATTCATGTCATCGACACAACTGGAGAAGAATAAGCTCAGATTGTTTTGATTATTCATGTTAAAGTTAAGTTACTATTAGGTATTATAAAGAATACTAAAGCTATATTCCAGATATTGCTATAAACAAATTGTCAGTATACACAGTCTACATATAGTATAGACTGTGTATACTAAGCTCACCACGCTCGACATTTAATTCCAAGAGTCACAGCAATGTGTTTCTGCTCACTGAGCCACCAACATTACGGTAATGGCATTAGTAATCAATGTAATGTTCCAGCTGTATAATATATGTTACAGTTTGTACGATACCAACATTCATAAAATTAACAGAACACAAAAAGTACCAGCCCCATTGTCGTTCCCCAACAAACATTTGAATTGACGACGTCTGTTTTCACAACCATGAATTTTAATGTTATTGCCAATATCTGCATAGATTCAAACAATCTGCCAGTAGATAGACATTCGATATATATTCCTGCATAATAAATTCTCTGATTATTTGAAGCAATTGAGTATTCATAAAGATCATTTCAATTCGAATTCAATATTTCGCCGACGAGTTTGAGCACTTTGTTCATTTTCGCCAAGCATTTTGCAGCCATCTGGATTTTATCTTCGCGATGTATTACAATTTTCTCTTAGTCATGTTTATCTAAAAATTTCTTTACGAAGTTCTGTTTTCCTTTCGAGAAGTGAATGCTTATTTAGTTAGGCGTAACAACATTTACTCAACTCGATTTAGGAACGTTGAACGTCTGAAGAATGTAACGAAAACATTATATTCACTGTACCGTTGTTTGTACGAGTATCGTGAATGAAATACGCTTTTGTAGAATTCTATTTAAGGATCTAAGCTATGATTCTTTGTGAGGGGGCTAGGTTTTTATATGTTTGAAATGGTTCATCATCATCATTCCAGCCGAAAGACGTCCACTGCTGGACACAAGCGCCGCCACTTCGACTGGCTCTGTGCTTCCCGAATCCAGCGGATTCCTGCGGCCTTCACAAGGTCCTGGGTCCACCTTGTGGGAGGCCTTCGAAAATTACATTACGTTGAAATGGTTACTTCCTGGAATAGACAGGGTACACCTACATAATGTTTTCTTGTTTAAGGGGACTACATGACCTAAAGCGCGGTCACTGTCGGACTGCATAGAAAAGAAAGAGAAGCGCGATGACACAACGCTGGTAATTTATTGCAAAATATGAAGCAATTATCGATTTAGAAAAAATCTATTGATTGGACTAAAAAATTAAAACACTATCACGTTAATATGTTGCTTGTAGAATAATCTGACAAAAAATGAGGATAATATGTATATTAGTATGGTTTTTAATCGTTAAAATATTTTTTTAGAGGTATCTTCGTGATTTTTTCTATCGTATCAAACTAGTTGTATTATGTTTTCAACACACTATCTAACTAGCATATATCCTGAAAAATATCATATATTTTTCTGATTTTGCTTACTGCAGTAGATCATATACTTTTAGGCATTATAAAACTTGCGTTATTTGCGTTTAGGTCCTGTAATCCTCTTAAAACAAAGAGAGGTCAGACAGTGGCACAGTGAACAGTGATCTGCAATTTTATCGACCTGAGGCAGCGTGTGCTAAGTAGTAGTTACACATATCTATTGGATATTTTGTTAAAATAAGTTGTACTAAAAATCGATTTAGTCAAGGTACTCCATGCAATCTAAAAACTACTAAAGGCAATAAAAAAAGCCGGGGGAACACGTACGACGTACGTAATAAAATGGTAGAATGTGTTTAGCCGTGAGAGCGGCGATGTCGACCAGCAGCTGTCACGTTAAACATGAACTGCCGGCGTCGTGCCACGTACGTAGGTACTGCCGTGTTCACACCGCTCTCACCGGAATTCACTATTGACTACACCATTTTTATGAGGAAAAATAAAAGTATAACGATTTTAAACTGGTGGGCCGAGCTTTTTATGTTGTTAACGCTTTGAAGGACGCTATATCCTTCATAGCAGAAATAACAATAAAACTTCTATTGTATCCATCGAACACTAATAGTTTTTAGGGTTCCGTACCTCAAAAGGAAAAAACGGAACCCTTATAGGATCACTCATGTGTTTGTCTGTCCGTCTGTCACAGCCAATTTGCTCCGAATCCAATAAACCGCTTAAGTTAAAATTTGGTACACGTATGTATTTCTGTGACCTAAACACGGACGTGTAATGTAAATTAATGAATTTTGAATATGGGTGTTAATTTTTGGGGGGCAAATAAGAAAATTAAAAAAATATATTTGCAAACTGTGCGATATACTAATGAAAGGGCTTACTGTGAGGGTCTCAAATATATATATATAGCGTGTAACGTAAAATGCGCAAAACCTCAGACACCCCAACTGATTTTTAATTCAATTGACCTATTTCAGAGCGAAAAAAAATCATTAAAGAAATTGTAAAGGTTTTATGTGCTGTTTTAGTTTTGCTGGCAATTCTGATCGTTTCTTGCGTCTGCGACGACGCTCAATCGGAGGAGGAGTCGACACCGGCCCGCTACGCCGCACCCGCGCTAGCATTATTATTTACTATCTACGGTCATAAAGAACTTAGGTTATCTTTGAACAGTGATTTAAATGTTTCCATCACACTTTTCCAAGCTTTGCACTGGCAACATTAGGTAACCCACATTTTCAGACTAAAAGCAAAGACTACTGTAGTAATAGCTAATTAGCTTTTTACCTACAGTAACTATGACGTGCTGATTAAGTAGGTACCTAAGTAGGTGCTACGTAAGTAATGTTGGCGTGTTTAAATCACTGTATTTACAAATAATTGGCACGTAATCAACTTATTTGCAGTTAATTAAGTAGATAATTAGGTATCTCTACTTACAGGTCCCCTCGTTGCGATAGCAAAGATTAAAAATGTCTAACACTTTGTTTAATACACAACACAGCCCGCCTTCTCAAGTTATTTTTCAGCGATTCGAGCACTTGAGTGTCACTTTTCACTTGTTGAAACGCTAACACATAAGTTGGTCTATTTCCATCGTCATACACTAGCGCTTTTACTCGACCCCACAAAAAAATCCAACGGTGTATACAGATACTCCAAACTCTTCTCGAAACCGTCGCACTGCCAAGTTAACGTTGTCATTACAACGCGCCAACATTCTCACCATTTCACAATATTGAATGTTTGTGTACAAAAACGCCATAAGTAGTCACGAAATTCGTGCGCACGCGCCGCCGGGTAACGGGATAAAACAATACATCTGTGACGCATGTGCCGGCGGCGCTGAGACTGAAGTAAACATGGCCACTGTCACGTATTTTGCATGTCCCGCCTCTCCGTGCAGATCGCCATTTCTCTTTCTCACCCTTAGGTTACGTTTAAGTTAAAAAAGATAGGTAGCATTATTGTTTACTTCAAATTGTCTTTTTCATGGTATTGTATGGATGATTCGTACTTGCATTGAAATAAAAGCTATTATTATCCCGCGTATGCGAAAATTTAAATTGGTCGACAACAATTTGTGTTTGTTTACCTGTTTTGGCGGGTTTGCGCATGTGATGGCTTGACCTATTAATAAATAGACACGGCAACGTTTTTAATGAAGATTATTTGAAAAATGTGACCTATATTAAAAAGTGGTTCACTTGATTCTGCTCGTTATTCTGATCAAACTATTTTCAGGTTTTGCGCATTTTACGTTACACCTTGTATATATATATTTAAATTTTAAAATAAACTGTTTTAAGGCTATTTAAGAAAATAGACGAAAATTGACCATTCCCCCGCTTTATCTCCGAAACTACTGACTTTAAAGCTAAAAAAATACAGAAAATAATTATATAGCTATACATTACAGGAAAACCTATAAGAATTCTATGGTCTTTAAATCTCTCAATATTGTGCGTACAAACTTACATTTGTCCATAGTTAAACGAAAAGGATCCAACCCACATTAGGTTTAATGTGGGTTGGATCTTTTTCGTTTAACTAAGGACATTTGTAGTTGGAATGTATGAGAGAACATGTTTTTCAACTACAACTTAAGTTTGTTCTTGGGATAAATTCATCCCAACTACGGAACCCTTCATAGTGCGTGGTCCGACACGCACTTGACCGGTTTTTTATTAGTGATCGATGATTCTGTCTCGTTTTTGAACAAATGAGATATTAATGTTTGTCTACACCCATGCTATAAATCCTCTATAAAGGTGTCTGAAACAGTTAGCTTATTGCCAACAATAAAATAACATAATATCATCCAAACGAGTGTTATAATATTGTACTAAATTTCATTATGCAACTCCTTTGCCTTTTCGATCCCTTCCTTACTCAAACAGTCACATTCTCACTACTCAATTCGTGGTATCTTTATCATTTTCAAAAAAATAACATTATCATGCACGCGCGTTTCACTACCACAGCGCCGTAATTAAAAAAAAAAAAACATTTTTGTTCGATAAGTATTAGTATTGCAAAAGTTTATTACTTTGTTGTTTACAAAAATGAGTGATACAAGCTTTGATAACACACCACCAGATATTTCTAATGCAGCAAAGGACATTTCTAAGCAATGATTACGTACCAGAAAAGTCTATACATAGTTTGTTTGTAATATGTACTCAGCAATTAAACTTTCCATGAATTTACATAGAGTTCTTACAACACTGTACAATACCCTATGGTTTCACAACCTTTTATAGAGGATTCCTATGATGGATGCAAATAAAGTCTTGTATGCAACTGTACATAATTAGGTATTAAAACGTTCGTGTTTTGATACCCCTTATTATACAACAATTGCATAAATAACTATTAAAACTCTGTTGTCCATGTATAAAACTGCATTACGATTATTCACTATATTCATACGCTCCCGTGTAATGTTATGATTAAGTACTACTTAAATGCCTCAAAAAAAAAAAAATACTAAACCTTCACAAACTGTAGTGTCTTCAATTAAGAAAGTTCTCAACAGTCAAAAATGTCCGTTTCCATTTATATCCCGAAGTGAATGGTATCGGATGAATTTAGCATACTTTGTAGAGGGCAACGTATCCATGCGGACTGTGTCGGGTCCAGTCACAAAGGGTCGGATAAATCACATTACGGACACGCGTGAATTGTAAATTGGACATTAGTCGTTACACCTCCGTGGGGTGCACAACGTACTCTGTAAATGTTCCGGTGACGAATGGAGCTGAAAAATCGTTGCGTTTCATTTCCATACCATTTGTTCTGTTGTCGATTGTTGTAGATCCGGCCAATTACGTGTTTTTTCGACGAATTTGTCCCAGGAACTAACTTAACCTTGTAGTTGAAAAACATATCTATTCTCCCATACATTCCAACTGCAAATGTAAGTTTGTAAGCACAATAATGAGAGATTTACCTTGTTAATTTTAGACTTCTGATTTTGGGTTTTTCTGTAATCTATAGGTATAAAACTATTTTCTGATTTTTTTTTTCATTTTGGATTATGATCAATTTTCATCTATAAGTAACTTGGAAACTATTTACTTACTATAAATTACACACACACACTAAGCCCTTTCATTTGATAAGTTACACGGTACCAGTTAAAAAACTTTTTTTGAATTTTTTTCTTTGAATCGAAAACGTCTTTAGGCACGTTGAGCGATTTTTGGTAAATCTTACGAATCTGGGGGGGAGATCTTACGGGTTTGCGTCACCGCAACACCGCCACATGCTATGCTTACGTTTAAGTTTTCACTTCAGGCTGTTGGCAGTCCCCATGACTGCCTACTTTTTTGTCTCCCAAAAGTGACCCCTATATTCAAAATTTATTTATTTACACGACCGTGTTTGTGACACAAAAATTCATATGTATAACCAAATTTCAACTTAATATGTTCCAAGCTCGGTGTGCTGTGCTGGGGCCGCTGCTGCGGCTGCTGAGACCCTCAAGCGGCGCAAATATTGTAACCGTATGGGTAACTACAGTTTTGAGCCGTTTGGGGTCGAACCGTTTAAGGAAATTTCTGGCCGACTGGTCGACACTTCACGTGACCAGATGGCTGGCTCGTTCTTTGGCCAAAGAATCAGTATTACCATTCAACGTGGCAATGCTGCCAGTCTTCTGGGCACGTTTCCGGATGACAGCGATGCGGATGAGTATTTCGACGCCTAAATTTCCTAGTTTTTGTATTTATTCATATATACTGAATGATTTTTTTTACCGTCTTGAAAAAAAATGGGTACAATAGGAGAATTCTCCTCCTAGTTGTTTTTTCTTTTGTTTTTTCAATAGCATGGAGTAACTTGCTCTATCAATTAACACTAAATTTGAAGTAAACTAGAACAATAAAATCCACAAATTTTGTAAAAACTTTATAGATCGTTATAATATAAAATATCGAAATTCACGCAGGCGCACCCTGCGTGAATTTCGATATTTTATAACGTGTGCGCATGATTGCAAATAAAAAAAAGATTAAAAAAAAAAGGTATGCCATTCCGTTCACCTGTTATGCCCTATTTTTTCAAGACGGTAAAAAAAAATCACCCATTATAGTTATTGTTATGGCACAAAAGTAACGAGACACTACAAAACTCTATACATTTCCTTTTACAAGTTAGAATTGTAGAAAACAATTGTTTTCGATAATATTCTAGAATGTTGCAGAACATTCTAGGTACTTGTGATGTGGGGGTAAAGCCACCCTCACGATCGGTTCAGTCAGTTTGAAGAAAAATGGACGAGCGACAAGTTCGAACACTATTCTTATACGAGTACTTGTTAGGCCACAGTGCGCGGGCTGCGGCTGACAATATCAACACTGCATTGGGCGCTGGAAGTACAAGCCATGCGACGGTGTCCCGATGGTTTGACCGTTATAAATCAGGAGACAGGACCCTTGAAAGTCAGCCACGCTCTGGATGACCACCCGCAGTGAATGATGACGATTTACGCTACCACTCGTGATTTAGCGGAAGCACTAAATGCAGTCACCACGCCGTGGAAAACCATCTTTTTTTATTTTTTTTTATTTGAGATGGGTTTGCTCTTGTCTTTAGTCTAGGTCAGAGGTGACAAAGACAAAGTCTAAGATGGAGTGAGCTTACCTAGAAGAAGCCAGTTCACTCTAACTTTGAAGAGATTCGGGTTATAAGCGTTCGGAAACACAGACGCAGGTAGTGAGGTCCGCTCTTTTGCCGTGCGCATTATGAAGGATGTTTGGAAGCGCTTAGTGTGAATTGGTGGAATGGCAACTAGGTATGGATGATAACTTGCAGTGCTTGTTGTGGAGTTCCTGAGCACACTCACCGAAGTACAGTCTATAGAAGACCGACAAGCAGGCAACCTTGCGGCGATGAGCCGAACTGTTAAGCTTGGCATCCACCAGTTTTACGTCGCCAATGAACCTCTTACCTGTGCGTTCCACTGAGTCGAGCACAGCAAGTTGGTATTTAGCTGAGTCATCCCAAAGGTGGCTGCAATACTCCATGCAGGATCGGACTTGCGCTTTTTAAAGGGTCAAAAGCTGTCCAGGCGTAAAGTATCGCTTCACCCTATTTAGGATGCCCAGCTTCTTGGCCGCTGTTTGGGCTTTGTACTCGATGGTGGCGCCGAAGTTGAGACTGGATGTCAACTCATTGCCATGCTGCAGTAGGTCATTGATGTGCAGCAGGAAAAAAGTTGCAGAGAAAACAGGAACCCCTGAGGAACTCCGGCATCAATAGCCATAAGCTCAGAAGAGCAGCCGTCAACGACCACCCTGATCGATCGTTCACTATGGAAGGGATGGCTGGGATGCCATAAGCATTACTCTGATATGATGTAGAGGTGGAGTTGAACGACTTTTTCGAGGCACAGGCACATCAGAGTTCTGGGCGAACGACCTCCAAACTTTGTCGGATCGTTGGCAAGAAGTCTTAGATGCCAATGGTGATTACATCATTGACTAAGCTTTTTGTATTGTAATAATAATAAAAAATATAAAACGTAAACCAAGTGTCTCATTACTTTTGTGCCAACCTGACAGTTAGTTAGTCATTTAATTTTGTACCTGGTGTAAATAGTTAGTTGTGTTATACATATATTGTTATTAAGCATTTATTGTATATGAAATAAAACTACATTGATTCTGAGTAAATTGGCTGTGACAGACGGACAGACAGACAGACACACGAGTGATCTTATACGGGTTCCGTTTTCTCATTCAGACGTACGGAACCCTAGAAATAGGAATGATAACTTTTGTTTTTAATTCTATGTCGCCTGAAAACTTAAGGTTTCAAAGTAGAAGTAGAGTATTCAATATTTGTATTTACCCCCGCGAGGTGCACAGCGTACTTCGTGAATGCTTGACGCACGCCTGTATGAAGCTGAAAAATTATTGCGTCTCATTTCCATATCATTTGTTCGTTTGTTGTAATATGTTGGTCGGAAATCATCCCACAAAATTTGTTGATTGCTCACCCCCATTCATCGCGTAAAAAGAATATACTCGTAATTTGTGTGCGCTAAGTGCATTATTTTGCTAGGTAGGTACTTATTTGTATTTTTGTCGTAGTTTTCTGTTTCACTTCTGTGTTCCAGGCATTGCAAGTACTTCACAATTCAAGACAGTAAATTGAATTCGCGTGCGGTCGTGACTACACGTTGTAAGGGTTTGATATACCAGCCAAATCATATCTACAAATCTAACAAAAAGAAACATTTTGTTGGGATTCGCATAAGAGGTAGGTAAATAGGTACTCTACTAATGCCCGGTTTCTGAAAAATTCTTAAACGGAGTTTATCCTTTCAATACAATAGTGATAATTGGTTCAATATCGTGTTTCTGAACTTTTCGTTAAGGAAGAATTTAGCTTAAAAGTCGAGTGAATTATTATCGAGGTTTTATCTGAGGACCTCAAAAACCGAGCATAACGAAGAAATTCGCTTGAATAGATAATTTTGTCGAATCAATATATCTATTATAAGTTTAAACTCCGTTTAAGAATTCTTCAGAAACCGGGCATTAGTAGAGTACCTATTTACGGAAGATATAAATAGAGTCAAAACTTCACACGCATACAAAACATTCACAAAGAACCTACCATTATGTTCACTTAACAAACTTCACATGGGAATCTTTTTTATTTTTATTTCGCCCTGAAATCTGCAAAGTACATAATTCAAATTTTTATGGGCTACATTGTTTGATATAACCCCGATATTTTGGGCACAGTTGATAGATACACTCGCTTTATAAATCTTGTTTCCCGGGCTGTTATTGTCCGTGCAATCAGACCAATACCGATCTGTAATTGGCGCCCAACTGGGTCCTAACGAGACTGATTGTTCGCTGATGTGGCAAATACCGCCACCACCCTCCTTTCATGTTTATCTTTTTAAGCGGTTATGATAGCGCGCAAGTATACTGCTAGTGTAATTGCTGTTCCTGTTTCGAATTTAGATGTTTGGTTGGTGTAGCGTATTTGCTAATTAACGTATTCAGTATCAACATCATTAACAAGGAAAGTTTTGTTGTAACGTTGTTATTGAATTTTGAAGCCCCAAGATCATAACAATACGGTTTCAGTATTCAGTTCACTGAAATCTCCTGTTAACTCCTGTACCAGGGGGGCTGAAAAGTTTCGAGCCTAAGTACCTTCAAGTGTCATTATTGTCTCGCGTTGCATATTATTAATTTGCGAATACCCTATTTAGTATACATACAAAGTTTCATGTCATTAGCATCTTTACGCTTTTAGTAATTAATCCGTAAACATCATCATGTCTCAGTCATCCACGGTCCATTCCTCGGCTCTAAACTTTTCAGCTCCCCAGTACACCGGATAATATATATTAGACTCTTAAGAGCACCATTATTGCTCAGATTTGCTATAGGGCTTAAAAAACTTAGCGTATCGGGGGGCTGAAAAGTCTTGAGCCTAAGGATGGGCCGCGGATGACTGAGTCATGATGATGTTTACAGATTAATTACTAAAAGCGTAAGGATGCTACTGACATGAAACTCTGTATTTATACTAAAGAGGGTATTCGCAAATTAGTAATATGCAACGCGAGACAATAATGACACTAGAAGGTTCTTAGGCTCAAAAGATTACAGCCTCTCTGTTAAGAATTGTAATTGAAGTCACATCGCTTAAAATTCCAAATCATGACTTAGATTCATCTACATTATTCAATGAAGTGTTTTATTCTCTTTTGCGGAAACAGCCTACTTCCCGTCACTACGCGTGACTTAAGTAACACAATATTTTAGATGAATCAAGGACACGAAATAAAGTAGATATAGAAAAAATATATCAACAATAGACATGTAGAGAGTATAAATGAATAGTAAATGGAAAGCGATTTCGTATACGCTGCGTCATCTCCCCGATTTCTGCGTTGAATCTCAATAAACATGTTTTGGTCGTTTTGCTATATTATACATTACGGACAATATCTTGGAATGAGTGCTATTTGTCTCGCTCCCCGGTGTCGCCCGCGCCAATGCGACGCGCCCACGTATCGCCCTGCGTGACACTCATTTGTTCCCAATTTTATTTTGATGACCGCTATTATGATATTGTTATACGTGCGTGGTTGTCGGAATGTGGTGTTTAAATATCTCGGTTGACAATGGAGGTTCAGCCGTGTTTTGACCCGACTGCCCCAGAAGGAGGGTAATGTTTTTCGAGAGTATATAGGCACACTCTGTAGCCTAAACGGCTTGATGGATTTTAACATTATGAGGTATCGTTAGATTCGTCTTAATTGTGGGAGTGACATAGGCTATGCAAATTACATACAGGACAATTTTTTTTTATCAGGTGCCAAATTTTCACAGGATGTTCTACCCATGAATGTGAACAACTTTTACTATGGGATCAACTCCGTAATCACGAAAAATAGAGTAGCTGTTTCATACAAAAGTTCAATAACTACTCGACCAAAATGTATGAACAGCTGATTTTTTGTCGTGATTTCAGAGTTGGTCCCATAGTGAATGTTGTTTATATTCATGGGTACCCCATGTGAAAATTTGGCACCTGATAATAAAAATGTTCTGAATAATATTACTATTTAAAATATTATAATTATTGTTCTTTTCATATCTCGGGACCTTGGGGTCCCGGACCTTTGGAAGGCGTACGAGGGGCCGAAACTAACTCGCAGAGGCCCCTTACACAATTTTAAATGATGAGGTGGGATATTAGAAGGGCTTGTGGCTAAGTAATAACAGCCGCACGGTTCGATCGATCAGGTTAAGCTACGCTTGCCGTGGTTGGTCCGTGGATATGTGACCATCTTTACATACCAAGACTCCTCCGTGCTTTAGAAAGCACGTTAAACCGTTGATCCCGGCTGTCATTCGTGGATCTTTGACAGTCGTTACGGGTTGTCAGAAGCCAGCAACCAGTCATACCAAGGGGTATCGTATTACCCAGTAACTTGGGTTGTGGAGGTCAGATAGGCAGTCGCTCCATGTAAAATACTGGTATTCAGCTGCATCCGGTTAGACTGGAAGCTGATCCTAACATAGTTGGGAAAAGGCTAGCTAGATTAATTGAGGAGGCATATTATAATTATTATTGGGGAAGGTATTTTTAAAAATAAATTACAATAATATTGGTATGAAATAAACGCTACTAATGAGTAAATTCCTCTCTTCGAGAGGGAGTGGGCTGTAATCTACCACGCGGGCCCAGTGCGGTTTGGTAATGACACAAGTCTTCGAATTTTTGTTTCTAGGACATGCCGGTTTCGTCACGATGTTTTCTTTCACCGTTTTGAAAGCAATGGTGGTGAAATTATTTACACAAAGTTGCTGGCCTGGCTGGTTTCGAACCCACGACCTACAACTCGTAAGACGGAGCCGTTACCACTGGGCCACCACTGCACAAGAACTGTCTCAAAGAGAGAAGGCCTGTGTCGCAGCATTACAGGCATTGATTAATGATGACAACCAATAACCTGAAATATGGTGCAACTTTTGTTTGCCCTCCAAAAAAAAACAAAGTTCAATAGATAATAATGCTTGTGTTTCTATTTTCAGTTATATGTTTTTTTGTCGGGTTTTTTTTAAATAATTTGCTTTATTAATGATCTTGAAAGCAGAAAAAATATATATAAGGATATACCAAGCTACCCTCTTCTTTGCTAGATTTGCCCTACATTGCATATAAAGCTAAAGTAAAATCTAACCTTTGTTCAAAGGCATACTATTCCATCAACGACTACTTAAAGGATAAGAATAGTTGGCCGCTGTGATTAACTCAAGACAATGTTTATGTTCTTTCTCCAGAATTAGCTTACTTTCTGACAGGTTATATGAGTTCATATAATTATTTATTTGCATGTCCTACCTAAGTCAATTTATTTATCATTGACATAATCTACTCATTACAATCTTTTATGAGTGATGTTGCAATATGTGGTTAGCTAGCGACCTCAACAATTGATCATATTATTCTTGCCTGAGCAACCGCCGGCAAGTTCGTTATGCTCCCTTAGATGTCACTGCTTGCGGTAGCGTCGGGGGTCGGGTTGCCTCCTTCTCTCAAATATGGCGAGGGGGGTAATGGCTGATCTTTGTGGTGACTGGTCGTCTTGCTGACCTTGGTTTTTTTTTTTTTTTTTCTGTAAGTAGGTTTATACAAACACTTTTATAAGTCAATTATGTTTTTTTTTAAACTAGATGAGGTCGGCGTTTCCTATCTGACTACTCTGAGAAGAAAGGCCGAAACAAACTCAGAGGTCACAGTCTCTTATAAAGTCCAGACATAATCTTGGTCACTTCATGTGAAGACCATGTAGATTGGTGTCTGAAATGGTCTTTTGAGGAAAGGACCACACAGATTGAGAGGACCTGTCCAGTCAGTGCACGCATTTGTCAGTAATCGCGCAGCTCAGTTTTGTTAAATTGTTATTAGTAATTAACTCTTATTTTATTTATTTTACTTCGGTGGTCCTAGTTTATCATTTTTGACTTCGAGTTACTGTTACATATATAAGTGGGCACGCCCTTTATGCCTGGAGGCTTTTATTTAGTTATAAAGTTCTGTTTACGTTTTTAGATTTGTATTTTAATTTCTGCTCGAGTATAGTTTTTGATTTTTTTTTCTTTTTTTGGTATATTGACGTGTGCTAGCTGACTTATGGCAATGAATTTAATTTAATCCCATGTCTTGTTGCAAAAAATACTTAAATTATTTTGCGCAGTGCTGTATAAAATCATTTTTTTTAACTGAACAGACAGCTGTGCTGCTGGGGAGTTTGTTGCGCCACTTCTTCTCCCCAGCTAAGGCACTAGGAAGTGGTGAAGGCCGGGCGTTTTGGTCTTATGTAATTTTGACGTTCGAAAAGTGCTGATTCTCAGCCTAGTTTGAATAAATGACTTTTGATTTTGATTTGATTGTGATTGTAAAAATGTCTTTGATGAAAAAGCCCTATTAGTCATAAAAAATACTGGTATTCAGCTACATCCGGTTAGACTGGAAGCCGACCCCAACTTAGTTGTGAAAAGGCTAGGCGGATTGGATTGGATTTTTTTTATTTCTGATAAGCCAAATGTAATCACTTCGTAACACGTCATAAGAGCTATTCAACAACAAATAGCCATATATACTAGTTGGCATATCACCCTGTATCGCATTTAATACGGTAACCATTTCAGTGTGCAGTTCACGACGCAAAAGGAATATAGTTTCACAGGCCGACAGGCCGGAACAATTGAATTATACTCTGCTATTAAATTCAGATCGTCCCGAAGCATTCACTTATGCCTTCGGTAATCGCCAGTTGTTAGTTCGACGTACAATCGTTTATGTTGTACCATTGTTGTGATATTGATTGCTAGATTGCCTGCTCTTACAATTAGTGGTTGCCTGTTTGACTGCTGGGATTTGATTGTAATTGTTACGTGTTCAGATGTGCGACATATTATGTAGGTTAATTTGTTACCCAACACGGTATCGTTGCATGGGTAATGCTGCTACTTAAAGAAGAAGGTGGGTAATGGTTTTAACAGACGTAAAAAGTACTCGTACAAAAGCATAAAATCAAGAGTTGAAATTGGATTCCAGTGATCTAATATAGAATTAATGGTTAAAAAATTAAAGTTTAACTTTTCCCAAAATAACACACAATTCAGAAGCCATCCTGAAATAGCCGTAAGTAAAACATTTTGTGATATGCAATACCTACTCAAGTAGGTACATACAGTAGGAAAGTAGCATTAATAAGCTCTGATAAAAAAAGAGAAAGATTTTCTTGCCTTCTTGTAACGAACGCCGCGAGTAGATTTCGACATGAACAGTACAATCGTAAACAAAATCATTTAAGGCTTACAAGCCACTCCGCTTTGTGAGAGAATATCTCAATTTTTCGCAGTGTTCCGGGTAATATTTCCCTTTGTTTCATCGATGAACCGCGCTGCCACTTAGCGCCCTTTGTGCATTACGTCGTGTGCCCGCGGCACCGACACCGGGGCGCAGTCCCTGCAGGGTAGCTACTATGTATGTATCTCCTATATTTTCGGTTTTTCTGGGATGTTACGGAGCTTTCATAAAAACTATCTCGATAAGTTGATGCCTAGTTTATGGTTCTGCTATGATTAGGAGAAAAACTTTGCTTTCTGATTTTTGTCCGATATTCCTATTTTGCCTATTTTACGTTAATACAAAAATGGATACGTAGGTACTGTGCACGGACGAACTTCAAAGGCGGGGGAAGGGGGGAGCTAAACTAATAATGCCCGGTTCCTATATTTAACGAATCGATATTGTACATCAGTAACCAATCGTTTTTGAGTCACGAGTAACGAGCCGTTACTCGTGACTCAAAAACGATTCTAAAAGATGACTTCTTAAAGACGTTCCTAAAAGGTTTTCCGACCTCTACCTGCGACGAACAGATGTTGGTTAGCCGCTGACCGATGACAACTTACAGGCATTCATTACGTTTCGTTGTAACAAACAAGCTTTTTGAATTAAAATTAAAATAAATGAAAGCGGTGCTTGTGTTATGTATTAACGATAATTTGATTTGTATAACATTTTATTTAAATAATTTAATCTGATTTCGCTAAAGAAATAATTAAATAACATTAAAAAGTAATGTTAGCCATTAAGGGGGAAGCGTCAGGGTAGCCCGCAAAATTCAAATTTTCTTACGTTTTTTGCAATTTGCAAGACAGTATTAAGTTGTATGTTAAATAAAGTATGATTTGCGGCCGTAACAAATATGTATTTACAGAATTATAATCATTAGAATCAGTAATACAACTCCTTAAGTTAGTATAATCCTGAAATGTCAAGATTTCATGAAATAGTCATTCATTAGGATTAACTGGTCTTAAAGAGTTGTATTGATCACTTTAATGATTCTTATTATGTAAATAGACACTTGTTACGGCCGCAAATTATATTTTGATCAATGTACAGACGCCAGCACATCAAGCTACTACAATCTGTCAGATTTCTTTAATAGATTTTCGACTTTATTGCTAAGGCATTAGGTTCAAGGTTGATTGGGAAAATCTGACAGTTTCGGGTAGGTTGACCTGCTGGCGTCTGTACAATGTTTTTTTTTTTTTAATGTTATTTAATTATTTCTTTCGCGAAATCAGATTAAATTATTTAAATAAAATGTTATACAAATCAAATTATCGTTAATACATTAATAAACAATCTTTCGCATAGAATAAATACTATCATAAATCTTTCCAAATCCTTAACTAACCTTAATGCTAATAAAAACTTGTGTATAAAAGGGTGTACGTCATGGTTCCTGAGATAAAAATAAGGTTATTGTAGTTAGTTGAAAATTACCAGATACAAATTATAATAAAAATTTAGGTCATTTTTATCACACACAGGTTACAAAAAATACATATTACATACCTGGCTCCCTTCACTCTTAAATGAGGGTACATTTCGCCGAGTGCGACAAAAGGCTTATCCAGCCGAAAACTAAGATGGAATTCATACAAACCCACGGTATTAAAATGTTCTACACTCATTTGGTAATTCCTACGATTAATACGACGGTTTTCGTCGAAATCTGAGCTATTCTAGTCGGATAACATTTCTAGATCACTCAATTCACTATCTGAATGAGACATTTTAATTTCTTTTAACGTTAATAGCGAAAACACGTAAAACTTTAGTACACAACTGACCAATTTTGGCATTTGACAGCTGGTTTACGTTTCAAAAATTGAATAGGAACGATATAAGCTGTCATCTCCATACATTTACCCTACTATCCGTTCCCATCTGTAGGTATAAGCCAGCGGTAACGTCCCATACGAAACGTTTTTATAGGAAAACTTTTGGGATACGCCTCGTAGACAAAACTACCATCCGTAAGAAAACGATTCGTTTCTTGAATATAGGAACCGGACACAAATGATAGCAGGTAGAGCAATTAGGTATTATATTTTCAATTAAATACATATTTTCTTAGGATAAACGCGCACTTGTTAACCCAAGGGTCGGTTTAACAAGTGCGCGTGTCTCTCTTCCTCCTAAAACAAATCTAGAACTCCTTTTGTTTTATTCAAAAGTAGTTTGATATTTGCTTGAGCGATAAAATGTCAGCAGTAAAATAGAAGGTTGCCCATTGTATGAAATCTTAACAGTACCTAGATTTTCTTTCTACTTCGATGCGTGTGAAAATCCGTTGATCAAATATTCACAATTCAGCCAGATCATGTTTTTAGGCGATGTTAATTTTTTTTAATATCATTGTTGTGAAAAATAGTTTTTATTATTGTAATAACTGTGGGCTCACATGTGACGTATTCGTATCGGCACATGTCACCACTTGGCAGGATTTACGGTCGCTTTCACCTGTATTTTATTTAAATTCCTTTATTTTTATTCACAAAAAACGTTTATCTAAACATGGAAATAGTAACATATTTTGTGATCATAAAATATTCAAAACTGTAGATGTTGAAATGTTCAGAATGGCAACGCCTAAACCTATCAGTTTGTTATATTGCTATAGCACTATTCAGTTTACCCAAACGAATCTTTCTGATCACAATATTATAGAGAGCTTCTTATTAAACCATACAAACAACTCTGCTGAAGTCGCATTAAATAGTTCACTTGATATCTGTTATTTCACGAGTCCATACAAATTGGAATGACTGGAAGTTCCCGCTTGTATGATGAACCGATATTAGTTGGCAACTCGCTCGCTTTACATAGCTTTGTGCTGTCATTATAATATCTCTGATATGCTGATCTTGTTACGAGGTTACGCGCCTGATGTTTGATTGGGTAGGTAATAGAGCTATGCGGATGCCAATTTGCAGTTATACGATACACCGTGAAATTTTCATTGTAGCTGCTCCCCGCGGTTTCACCAGCATTGAGATTCTCACAGGAACAGTGCATTTTTCTGTCATGAAAAGTATGATTTCGGGAACTCGGTAATTGTGTAACTTTGTATCAGTGAAAGACTTTTGTAATCGAATCAGTATATCCAGAGATTAACTTTTTGAAACACAAATAATGTGGAACTTTGATTAATTTACTTTTATGCTAATAGAAATAAGTAAGTTTATCATGAACAACTTTGGCATTTTCATAGCTATGTGTGTTTGCATTAGGCATGATAACGTGTGCTATAAATAAAGGTTTAGGCTTCCTCCGCAAACCTAAATGGTTCCTCATAAAAATATCATGAAAGTAAATATCTGATTTACCACAATAACACAGCCTAGCAAACTGCGGAGAGAAGATAGACTATAAAGAATCAAAATATATGGTGATGACAGGGTAGGCTCGACGACTGCGCAGAATATATATATAAATAGATCAGTACGCAGTCTCCTTTATGTGAACACTGCCAAGTTTTTTTACTTAGGTACGTATGAATGCCAAGATCCTCGTGATTTATTAACCCTTGTATTATATCGTGTCATATTTCACGAGATTATCTTGGGTATCTGAAAGAAACATGTGGGTTTCTTGTAGCTTTTATTATCAACAAAACTAATCAAATCTTTGTATACTGTAACTAGGTAAGTAGTCTTGGAAATGTATCAGTAGTAGTCTATATTGATAAAGCAGTCAACTATGATATATATATACAGTTACTTTGATATGTTAACTTGTACTTAACATACATAACCTTGGTATTCGGAAGCTAAGTCAATTTACATATCGAGTGATCATCAATTCCGTACGTGACACAAATAAGATCGCTCGCTCGACGGGGGAGCATCCCGTGCAATTCCTCTCGCGTCACCACTAGTTGCAGTCAATTATCTGATAAGCCACATCACCCTACATCGCGACGTGCCTCCGGCGCTCCGTGTTGTCACCCCCGTTCCCTAGCAACGACAAGAAATGAAGAAACCCACCCGATCAACCGTAAACGAAATTATTTCCTCCAATTTATTCGCTTCATAGTCCAATTAAAAGTCTCAGTTGTATAAAATTGATTTGTTGGTCGAATCAACGTTCTGTAACACAATTGTCTGGCCAGCGAACGTCTGGCGAGCTTTATTTTCCTCGTATGTTGGCGGCAAAAGAAGTAGCGGAAATGGTTAGTGAGCCAACAACACGGAATTACATGTTTTATGTATTGTTCAAATGTAGCATTAAACTGTTCAGCTGTAATAAAGCTTAGCGTTAGTATTTGCAGTATAAATTGTGTGTTGTTTATGAACCAGTTACCCCTAAACACTAATACCATTGATGTGTTCACTAATTATGCACAAAAGCAATTGCATAATTTATGCATTGACCACTGATCGTGGAAACTGTTCTCTCTAAATAACATTATCTGCTAATTCCTTCTAAATCCCAAAATCGATGGAAATTGTTGTTTGTGGATAAAATAAACTAAATAAACGATGAGCTGACAAATGGATGTTCTGCATAGTTCACAAATTAATTGTTACATAAATGAATAAACACGTTGATAGTATCTAATTGTCGTCATCGAGGGCACAAAGAGATGAAGATTTTAATGTTAAATAAATTTAGAACAAACATTAAATATTGTTCACCTTATAGATATGTTACAGCGATCCTTTATAATAATCATAAGAACTGATATTTCACCTGTGACAAACAATAAATGAATTTGAAATTTGAAGGCTTATTTCGGGACGCGAGATTGCAAAGTACAGTACTAGTGTGCAGTCACGAGCAAAAATATAATACTAAGAAAAGTTGGGCAATTTGAACTAATTTCATGATTCGCTCGTTTTGCAAAGAAGTGACATCCCACTGGCAGCATAAATATCTGACGGTAATGTTTAAAGGTAGAGTAAGGTATACTGGCAGAATAGTCGACTTCAGCTCAGTTCATCATTCCACGTCACGTGACATCTTTTTGAAGCCCATACATAATCCTATATTTTGACTCATCAGATAGTTTTGGTGATCCTTCCATGCCCCATATTTGTGCTGCCACTTGTATATGCTTTCCATAAATGATCAGATAATTTGCCGTCATCTTGACGACAGATATTAATGGATGAATCATGAAATCAGATATTATTGCCGAGCTGCCCATAGTAATATAGTTCGCAGTTGACTTCTATCGACTAGCTAATCCTTTCACCACGATGGCAAATGTATGTCCCAAACAGTCCATTTTAGGGTTAAACAGTCCTCTTTGTGTGTAATCTCGATCAACATCGAAGAGTTTTCACAAGACAAAGCAGACATTCTTTTTGAACTTTGCCGCGAGATACACTGTAACAACTTATGTGTACAGGAGGCCCATCGTGAATCCAACCAAAGCAGGCCTTACATTCCTGGACTGACTCTTGTCGCCAAGATCTGTCACCCAAAGCACGGTAACGCAGTGTTTGCAGCTCCCGGTGTAAGAATAATCTTTGCGAAATGCTCTAGTGAAAATGACATAGAAATTATAACTTTAGACCTTAAACATCCGTTTAAGGTCTAAAGTTATAATTTCTACAGTTAGCACAGTAACATCCGTTTATAAACCTACCGGTACTCCCTTTCAATTATAAACGCCTGAAAATTTCAACTCCACACAAAAATAGTGGTTGGTGATTCCAATAGCCACGGCACCAGTTGGGGCTATCGCTGCACGAACACGGACGGTCAGTCCTTGTTCGACCTTATGTCTGCGTCAGCAAACGGTATTAGCGTTGCTGAATTTTGGGGCATCAAATTTAAAAAAATATATTTTGTGTGTTATTTTGCCATGGACACGCTAAGAAGAATCGATGCATTTCACAAAATGTATTTCGAATACAACGAACAACCGGTACACGGTGTAAGCACTCACCAAAGCTGAAAATCCAAAAAGCAATAGTGTCCAAAGATCTTTGTTGGCAAATTGCGCTCGGTATGGAATTGAGTTAGACCGGTATACGGTATCGTGTGTTCGGACGTTCGGAGTTACCAACCACGCGCGCGTTTGACCCTTTGTCGTGTCATCAAACTGCAAATTGGCAGTTTCTCCCGGTGCCGGTGAATAGCTGCGGGCCGCCGCGCCGCGCAAATGTTGGCGTTCGGCAAATAAAACATGCGTTATAAACATTGGTTTGTGTTGTTCAGCTGTTAGACTTTTTGAAAGACATTTTTGGAAACACAGACAAATTGAAATAGGGATCATTAGAAATAGGGACACCTATTTCTAATGATCCCTATTTCAATTTGTCTCTATTTCAAATGTTCCATTTGTTTCATTCGGTTAGAATGCCATTCTGTATCTTTGAACTGCATTACCTGAGCGTTGCGTAACTACGTATCTACGTGCCACTGTTTAACATGCAATGTAAATTGTTGGAGTTAATGGAGGGAAGCAGGCCGCTTAATGTCACTTGTAGCTAAGTGCTCGGCAAGTAATCTGTTACTATTATTGTATAGGATATTGTTACGTCTTGTAATACTGTAGGTGTCAGGAAAAGAAAAGCGTTAAAGGATGAAAGCTACGGTTTCCTATAGAAGTTCGGTGGACGCCATGTCCTCAGTGACGATTTTCATGAAAATGATGGCAGCGGGGTTTGACTTCACGGTGTCAAAAAACGCCTTCTAAAAAAAATCACACTAAGTTATTTTCATAAATAACGTTTCAGTGACGTTCTCGCTGGTAAATTATGGACGCTATGTGGCGGCCACCGCAATCTTAGGAAACCAGAGAGTTATAATTATATTATGGCTGTGCATGCAGCCGTTTGCGTGGAATAATATCTACACAGCTAAAATCTGACAAGAGTCAGGGACAAGAGTGACATAATTTATGAATTAAAACAATAAACTGATAAATCGCATAAATATAAGCACACAAAATGACAGACAGAGAGGTGACACACCTCATTTTTTTTTTGCAATATTAGAGTAAGTAACATAGTCAGCATATAATGTTAACTGCTGGGACACAGGCCTCCTCTCTGTGAGAGGGAGTGGGTCGTAATCCACCACGCGGGCCCAGTGCGGGTTGGTAGATGTCACATGTCTTCCAATTTTTGGTTTTAGGACATGCTCATGCCTCCGACCTAGACTAGAGTCATGAGCAAACACAATTAAAAAAAAAAATATGCCGGTTTCCTCACGATGTTTTCCTTCACCGTTTTGAGAGCAGTGGTCATTACACAAAGTAAAGCGCCTATCAGGGTTCGAACTTAGGACCCGTACGACCCGGCCGGCTCTAAAAATTTGAGTGTAACAGCCAAAAAAAAAAACTCAACGAAATTAATTAAGTTTGACGCAGAATTTACTAGAGTAATCCGCACTAGTTTCACTAGGATTATTAGTGAGACACACGTAGAAGCGCCAGTCACTAATGAAAGGCAATGAAGTGAGCTGCGGCCGCCATCATCTGCCGTGTTTGAACCAACTGGCAGGTTAATTAGATTTGGACATGGAACTGGCGACCGCGGCCGTACTACACACAAACTATCAATATGGATGATTTCCAACAAAATTGTACGTTGAGAGCCAATTTCACCCAACTCTGTTAGCTATTTTAATGTCCCGTTAAGCCATTTATTGATTTGACGTACAGTAAGTACGTCACTATGAATAAGCAGTTTGTCAAAATTCTTAGTTTGACATTTTTAATGTAACTAACGAAGTATGACTCTGTTAGTTTTGAAATCTCTCGTTAAGTAGTTTCACGAACAATCTCTCTATGAAGAACAGTCTATCAAAGTTCATAACATGACAATTAATGTCGAAGACAGTAAGATGAAATCGGGCCTTTACCAACCAGAGACAAGTTTCAGCTTGAGTTAACCTCCAGCTCGACTGCGGAACTCGCTGTAATACCGCACCAGTCATATTTGTTTATTGCCTTGCTCTTTTACTGTCGAGACTTTTTCAACTGTGAGCTGAGTTTAGCTTGAACATAAGTTTTTGTTGGAAAACTTTAGTTTGCTACCGATATCCAAGATTGGACGTCGATTTTGTTTTAGCTGTAAAATCTAAACTTTATTTCCATGTGTTATGTTAGTTCTACGAAACTATAGCTGTGGATTCTTGTAGTGAAAATAACAAATTATCTTCATATTTTACACAACATTTTCAACATTTTCGGTTCGCAATTCCATAACTCTGTCACTGTTTAATTGTTTATCTATACCTACTAATAATCCGGCACGACAGCGAGGGTTGCTTGGCTTATGAGGAGTATTTACGCAGTCATGTTGACGTATAAGTTAATGAGGGAACTTCAGAGATAACACCCCCCTCTGTCTCTCTGCGCGCATCACTTCACAAGTCTTTCACAAGTTCCCGCGACTTCCTTTACTTCTTAAATTCATGCACTCATCGCGCTGATAGAAAAAATACTGAAACTTTTAATTAAATGCATCTCTACTTGGAGACATCTATGTGTCTATTACACAACTACGCATGAAGATAGGCAGAGATGTGCATTTGTTAAACCCCACTACACCAAACAAACAAACACTCCACTGATGACGTTATTAAGTCCCATCCCATATTATACAAGTTCATTTTATACAGCATTAAAACCAAATCAAATAATTTTTATTTCAGGAATAGACCTATTATAAAATTTAAAATTTACACTGGATTAGTTTTATTTTACCTGGAATATTAAATGCCGTATACGAAGAAATAGTTTACCTCGTATATGGCCCTCAATATTCCATAGTCAGATTTATATATATGGTTCATAATTTAGGCTTGCGACTTTCTCATGACAGCGTAAAAGTCATCTACCCTGCTTTCTGCAAACGTATCGGACGCACTACACCTCCAAGCAAAGAGCATTAAATTAAATAAGAAAAACCCAACAAAATGTATTTACAAATACATACACTCATCACACACACACTCACATTCATCACATACACACTCACACTCATCACATACATATGTACTTACACTCATCAGACACACACACACACATTCGGTTACCTTTTCGGATCCAGCGTCATACATATTATAATGTAACACTTGTTTATGAATCAATAAACTTTTTATTAATATGTCCTTTATTCATTTTCAAAACTTATTGAATACATTTTTAAATATTTTTTATAAAAAACAATAAAAAAAAACATTTAAAAATATAAAAAATAGTGATCCGCCAGTAGCGGGAGCAATTGGACCTTGCTCCCGCTACTGGCGGATCACTATTTTTTAGCTACCGGTGGTTAGAGACAGGAACTTCCTCACAATGCGAGCCGTATCCAGAAGGATACGGCTCGCATTGTGAGGAAGTTCCTGTTCGGCCAGATTCAGAAGGCAGTACTTCTCTACTGCCTTCTGAATCTGGCCCTTGATCATATTATTATTATTTTTTATTATTAAATCCAACCTAGCAGAACCTAGCCATCTAACTTAGGACATCAGCACCCTAATTGCGTAACATACTATCAATCGGAATCTGAATCATTTTGAAATTCGATTTTTTTTTTCTGCTCGACATGTTGTTGAACTGTAAAAATGAAACCGATTTCGATTGATAGTGCGTTACGCAATTGCCCCGCAGGCTTAGCAGCTAGATTTATTAGAATAAAGAAAAAATAATAAAAGTAAGAAAAATTACTATCCACAGAACCAACAGAAATATCTATAACATTCTCCATAGTGTAGATAATATCATGTTTCAAGACGTCCACGATATTGTCATAAATCAATCGCGTGACCTAAACAAACTCGTATAACCGAGCAAACAGATTCGCAATATAAAAGAATGATAATGTCGGAGCAAACTTTCTTCCCTACCAAAACAACGTACAAGATTAAAGGTCGCAGTGTCGTAAGGTCCATACTTAAGCATGTTTCTTGTGAGTTAGGTCGAAAAGCTTCACATTTGAAATCCATTATTTTGCAACCAGCTACATCGTGAGTTTATTGACAGATTTTCGTTCCATCTAAGTAGGTACTTTAGAGGCCTAGCGAGGTGGCTAAGCTACAATAATAGAGAATGGACTACTGTATGTTATATTCTCAGTTTTTTCTTAAGGTAATACTCGTATGCACATCCTACACTAGTATCGTATATTTCGACTGACTTTTTTATCAGAACAAAAGCTAAAGCTTTAATTCAAAAGTCGGCCGGATGTTACCAGACTATAAAATAAATTTTAATTTAAAAAAAGTCTGGTCTTCGCATGAAACCTTTACAGTGCCTAAATACAGTAATCGGCCGTAAATATTGCACATGGGATTTTTAGAAAAATTTGGGCTTTGTAGAGAGTCGTCTTCGTCGCTAGAAGTCAAATGTTGTAAATATTTTATTGACAGATATTGGTAAAAGTAAAGTCATTATAAAATATCTTAAAAAGCACCCCACGCTTTTATACGATAAAAATATTTGTTTCTTAATCACTATTCTTTTTTTGAACTTATATAAAATTATTTTCTACTTTTTAGTTCAGCTAAACAAGCGTGTTTTTTTAGTTTTTTAAACTATTATTTATTTTTGGTTTTTAGTCTTTTATTTTTTAGTTTTTTAGATTGATCAATCGTTAAAACGTGAATTTTTAGTTTTTCTAACCATAATTTTTTTCTATGTGAAAAATACGAAACTCCCCAGTTGATCCTGCCAGTAGCCAAATGCTTCTCTCAAAGAATAAGTCACATATGCTTCAGTACACGCCTTAGCACGTGGCACAAGACACTACCGTGTTTTCAGATATGGAAAAAATCGTTGATCCTGAAGATCCTGATCAGGATAATCGGACAAACTTATTAAATTATTGTATTGTTATCGGTCCTTGATAAGTGTGTGAAGTTTCAATTCAATCCGACGTTTTGAAGTGGGTGAAAATCAAGTTCAAAGATTCCGTTACTTAGATACAGACCAAGCTAATAAAAGCGTGTTAAAAAAGAAAATTAGGAAAACCCAAAGGAACAGCCGAAAAGTCGAAATTGAAATTTTGACAGGACAACGTCTGACGGGTCAGTTAATAATAGCTAAAAGTTGATATTCTTTTAATTTTACTTCTCTTCGAATAGAATAGAATAGAATAGGACTTTATTTGCTAAGAATGCAGGTACATACAAATAGGATCTAAAATAACATAATAAAGAACCGTGTGCATTCTGCCTTGTTGGCATGCAAATACAATACTTATTATACAACTAAGTTGAATAAGGCAAATAAGTAGTTATAATGTATCATTTAGGAAATCCTGAACAGAATAATAACATTTGTCTACAAGTAATTCTGTAAAACATTTTTTAAATTTCATCAATGGCAAGGTTTTCATGTGTTCAGGAATTTTATTAAAGATAACAGGAGCCATACAGATCACACTTTTTTTTAATAAGCTAGTTTTAAATGTGCCTGTGCATAGTAGGTTCTGATATTGTGATCTTAATGATGTACTTCGTTTTCTAGTTTCTGTTTCTTTTCCAATTTTAATGAAATATTTAACTCAATAATTAAGATTTAAAAAAAAATACTTTGTTGACTTTACCTAATTTTGAATATAGGAATATTTTCAGACTACGTTTCAAAGACATGTATGTATTTAGCCTTTCTGGAAGTACTCATTGAAGAAGCTCATCTTTTAGACATATACCTCTTGAACTAGGTCCTAACAAACCTCCTTGATTGCATGTATGATCAAATAAAGCGTGACTATTCACTTAATAACTTTCGGTAGCCACTTGAAAATTGTATCATTAGTATGGCCCTTAAACTCGTAATCCTCACTCGTAGTCCAGACTAAATCCAATTACCGCGCGTTGGCGCAAACCACTACAGAACAAGGAATTACATAACTTTCATAACATAAATCCACTAGTTATTTTTGCACATACTTCCCGGCCGGTTTTTTGATCAACTGAGCCAATGGTCAAACATAGTAAATAATGGTTGAATTTAGGCTACATATGCCAAAATGCTTTAGTTACTATCTTTTGTTGTTAACATGAATACATTCATGTTAAATCATTCATATTTATGTTTCACGCCAAAATTCAACCATTAGTTAATATGTTTAACCATGGGTTGAATTAACTACGTATCAGAAAACTGGCCCTTAGTCATATTACTTTCGGGTTTATTACGGCGAAACAAAAAAGGAAACAAGTTAGTAATAACTCCCGTGTAATATAGTGAAGGTTTCTGCTATTTGGATAGGACTGCACGTTTGGACAATCTATCTATAGAAGCTGTGGTGGAGATTTTACAGCTTTATAATGTATGTGTCGCAAATGGATTGTAGAATCCGCTGTTTTACAAAACCGTAAGTTGTTTTACACAACAGCGCCGTTATGTGAAACAGCTGAACTTGTTCAGCTGGGTTCTCATTGCGTTACGTTTTATGATACTGCTCCTCACGTTTAGACGTATTGCATAATGGCTTATCTGCTGTCACAACAAGCGTTTGGTGTGGCTTCTAATGCCGAATCGGTCGCAATAAGTGAGCTAGGGCACCCTGACTAACCAATTGGTTTAGGTTAGTTTAGAACTGTGATCAACGACGCGCTAGCCAAGCGAGCGGAGCGAGCGGTGCCTCGGTATTTATTTATTTATTTATTTATTTATGGAGAGCACTGCCACATCACATACATATAACATTAAAAATATTATAAAAATTACTTCATAGCGGTCTGATGCACGTGACAATAATGGCGTACATAACATTTACAATTCATCGGCTTGGTGATAAACACAAATATTTAAAAAAGAGAAAAGAAGTACAGTACAATGCAAATTAAATTAAAATTTTAACAATGAATACGATTTAAATATCCAACATAATTTAATAATAAGACTGTCCAATATAACTTAATAGAAGTGACAAATAAAATATAATAGGAATGTCCATTAAAGTGTAATAAAAATAGAAATGTCGATTATCAATAGCAATAAAATAAAAAATTAAATAGCATAACAATAAAATATTTTCAAACGATTAAATAACAATTTAACAATTTAAATTCTAAATTAAATTAAGGAACACTTTTAATTTTGTTTTTAAATATACGTAGCTTATCGTGGAACACGTCAATATCGGGTATTATCGCAACAAGGGAGTGGCACTCATCAACGATTCTACGATCGGTGTGATTCTACGAAACGGTAGGTAGTAGGTATGTATAAATATACGTATATAGTATATCAACTCAACCATTGATGTTGTGATGGAAACGCAAACTTTCAAATTGCCCTTTGTCTTAGAACCTGATCAATCCAAGACCTGTATTAAGTAGTTAGTAGGTTTTGCTGAAATTATCTGCACAATTAAAAAAGGATAGCAGTCCAATTTTCTTGAATGAACTTTAATTGTATCTAAAGATAATTTAAACACGTGACTTCATGAACTGAGACGTGGCGGGAGTAGCACATCCGTGTTTGTCGAGGACTGTGTCAACTCTGAAATATTTCGATGTTATTAAAATGTAGTTTGGAGTGCAGTCTGCAGTTTGGCAGCTCTTCCAGTAAATTGCTGCTCACGTCGGTGGCGAGGCTCTAAACGCCGGCGCTGGGTTGAGGCGCGAACACTCGAGTCGAGAGCTTGCGCGTGACTATCAAGTCGCGTCGTGCAATCTGCATCGACATTTTAAAATACGAATTACTTGAATTACGAGATTTCAGTTTGCATGTTTTGGTGCCAGTGCTGGCTGAAGAGGATGACGTAACTACGGAAACACATTTTTTTGTTGCATATGTTGAGAATGCGAAAAAATACACGTCATAAAAATTCGTTAAACATTCTCATTGAAGCGACCACCTCCTTTATTTGCAGAACATTTAAAATACGACAGCATTACGGCAACGACAAGACACGACTTTGTAGCTTGCCAATTTTTTCAGCAGTTTCAGCAGTTTCGGGCAGTAGCAGTGTAGCAGTAGGTAATCAGCAAAATTATATATTCCTTCGAATTTTTTGATCTCGATTCAATTCGCAAACATTTGAAGAGGGAGATGAGGCACTCTGCCAATGAATTTGTGAGTGATTGATTAAAGATAGAACAATTCTACTGTTATTTAACGCTTTGAAGGACACTATACGGCCATAGCAAAAATAACAATAAAACTTCTATTGTGTCTCGTTTTAGTCCTTCAAAGCGTTTACAACTTACATAATTTATTATTATAATTATAACCAGCACCGTAATTGCGTAACATACTATCGATCGAAATTTGAATCATTTTGAAGCAAATTGCTAATCCATTGCTTCATATGTTCGAAAAATTTGTCTGCTCGACAACGTAAATAATGTAAATGAATGATAATGAACATTCAAAATGAAACCAATTCCGATTGATAGTGTGTTACACAGTTATGGTGCTTATTGGAACAATAAACCCTATAAATGAATACATATGAAGTTATTAACTTTGTAGTACCTGTGGTACCTACATAACATAGGTGCTTACGAGTGAATCGCGCGCAGTTCACCAAGTAATTAATAGATCGTTTCGAGATCGCTTCGTAATTGGACGACTCTCGAGTCGCGAATTGATTGCTTCATATAAAAGGTGTTGATAGATGGCCCCACGAGAGCTTTTGAATATTAATGGGTGTCATTGAAGAGGTTTTTTGTCTGCCCGCATATAAAAAGCTCGGTCATAATAGAAAATTGGTATGAATTTTTATTGAAGTTTTATAGGTGGATACTGAATATTACAGTAGATAGGCTCACATTACTATAAATGTTCTCCCGTGTTGTGAGTCGTGTGTAATTAATTATAAGATTGTAAAGCAACACAATAAACTTTACGAAGAACGAGTGGGTGTTTTCATATAATTACTTATATACACACACAGGGATCCTGGAATGTTGTTAGAGGTAGCTTCGTGAAATATGAATTAATTAAGTAAAACTGTTAGAAACAATACTAAATATACTTTACTGCACAAGGAAATATTATGTATTTCTATATTATTTTTTATAATATTTGGCATATCCATGTTATGTCCGTATGTCGCAAGTAGCAAAAACAGCTCTACCTACTCCGACCACTGGTTATTAGTAGATCGGATAATCGGATGCACCCAAAGGCGAGGTTTTAGCTAATATGGAATGGGCTTTTGTATCGAAATAAAACTCGGGATTCCGGGATCGACGAATTTAGAGTTCTGAATCAAATGTATATTTATGTACTTGCGTTCAGGTGTTGGCTAATACGGATTGCACTTTTGTATTGAAAAAATCCCGGGATTCCGGGATCCACAAGAGTTCTGATTGTCTAGCCATAAATACACGAAAACTTTTCTTTCTTTCAACTCTTTAATTATTTTTGATTTGGAACACGTTTATTATGTTAAAATCTTCTTTCGATTTCCCGCCAATTCATACATTTTTTTCGTGTTTATTATCAAATTACAATATTGAATGGGGTGTTAAAGAAAATAGGATTGCAGCGATTGCCATTGACAAAGCCGTCATTAATATTTAAGACACTTCAAAAGCTTGGTATCAGCCGTATCGTACTATCGATAGATATACCTATCAACTACTACCTACCAAGACTTCCGCTGTTGAAGGCCATAAAAGATCAAACGAGCCGCGTGCTGTTAGAATTACAAAGACTGTTAATGCTGTTAAAGCCAGAATTCGCCGAAGCCACTTTAGAAAACAAAAAAATCTTACCGCGAGAAATGAAGATTTCCGCTAGGACTCTGCCGTGTATAATAAAACAAGACGAATAACAACGTATATCGACGAGAAGCTCAGCGCTTCTCGTCGATATACAGGACATGCCCTAAATTAATCCCTACAGTTAAAGACAGGGTATCGATCAAAACGCCTTCTGTCCCAATACGCAGGTGAAAGGCACAGAAATATTCTCTGATCAAAAAAAAATTACGATTGAAGAGCGCTACAACAAGCAAAATGACAAACTGTACGCTCAAAATTCTAAAATTCAACGTAGTCATCATCCTGCGTCAGTAATAGTTTGGTGGGGGGATCAAGGCGTCACAAAGCTTCATTTTTGTGAAAAAGCAGCGAAGACTGCAGCTTATGCTCGTGAACGGGTGCTGCTTGTGGTGACTGGTCGTCTTGCTGACCTTGGTTTTGTTATTGTTATTAGTAGTTAACTCTTTGTTTATTTTACTTCGATGGTCCTAGTTTATCTTTTGTGACTTCGAGTTACGGCTACATATACGGGTATATGTAAGTGGACACGCCCTTTATTACTGGAAGCTTTTATTTAGGTATAAAAATCTACTTACGTTTTTAGTTTTGTATTTTATTTCTGCTTGAGTATAGTTTTCGTTTTTTTTTTTTTTGTATATTGACGTGTGCTAGCTGTCATAAAACAAATAATTTATTTTAATTTAATGTTTTGTGTTGCGTAATGTAGTTACCTATTTTTTTTTTTGCGCAGTGTTGTATAGGATCAAATATTTTACCTGAACAGACAGCTGTGCTGCTGGTGAGTTTGTTGCGCCACTTCTTCTGCCCAACTAAAGCACTAGGAAGTGGTGAAAAACGGGCGTTTTGGTGGACTGTATTATGTAATTTTGATGTTCAAAAAGCGCTGATTCTCAGCCTAGTTTGAATAAATTACTTTTGATTTTGCGCCAAAGTGTATTAAGAGATCGCCTTGGATCGTGTTGTGAAACCTCTCAGCGATACACTTAAAAAAAATGTACCTACCGTGGACTTTCTAGCAGGACTCTGCACCTGGTTACAAGGCACAAACTGCCCAAGCCTGGCTCGAAGCCAACGTTCCGGACTTTATAAGAGCTAAAAACTGGTCCTCATCTAGCCCAGATCTGAACCCTACAAATTATGGTCAGTTTTAGAGGACATGGCAATACACTTACACACACACATACATCATGTTTGGCTAAACGACACGCCGACATTGTGTCTCTTAAGAAATCTTGGAGCAAACAATGGCAAAATTTCCCATGGAAACAGTGCGTAAATCCATAGATTCGTGGCCAGACAGATTAAAGGCCTGTACCAAAGCCAAAGGTGGCCATTTCGAATAGAATTATTTTTTATTTTTTGCTGACACTGCAATAAATAGGTATATATAAGTTTTATTAACGTTACATAACTTCATAAAAAAATACATGCTTTTTTATTTGTAACAGAACTTATGGCCGGACTAGGTAGAATAGAATGTACATATATTTACTTACATCCAGGTGTTGGCTAATATGGATAGCACTTTTGTATCGATCGTAAAAATCTCGCAACTCTGGAATTTATAAATTTAGTACTTTTGACTATGGAATCGAATGTTAGCTAATATTGTAAAGTAGGTTGCCAAACTGGCATGGCAAGCGTCAGGATAAGTAATGTTAAAAAACAATTTCAAGTAAACAAGCATACGAATATTTGCAATCCCGGTGTCCCGGTATTTTTTTAAATACCACATACTTAAGCAATCATTTCCATAACATGTGTCCCATAAGTTGTGATTTCCCAGATTTTCTGGAATCCCGGGATTTATGTTAAGAAAAAGAAATTAAGAAGCCGCTTCCATAGTTTCTTAGCCAAAAATTAACCTTAGGTAAATATGCATCCGATTATACGATCTCTAGTTATTATTAGGTATATTTTTTTTTGTAATTAATTTATTGTGCTGAGTTGTTAGCTAAAATACCAACTAGTGTACCTACCTACCTGCTTAGATACCATCAACAATTGGGAAAAGACGGTTACTGTAGATACATTTACCTAGGCATAAGCATAGGCGTTAGGCATATGCCTATGAAGGTACACATACTTGTCCATTATTAACAATGTTATCTAATGATTAAAATCCTTCTAAATTAAAATTTTCTGTATAAAATAAATTATCCGACATTCCAAAAGGAGCATTTAGGATTATTAATATTTTATGCTAAACAAACGTTAATGTTCTTTGATGAATAATTCCTCTTAAAACGTTGTTAGAGCTTTGTGGACTTTCCGTTTGAGAGGCAGGTACTTACCAAAATGCTTGTGTCAAATGTTCGCCGGAATTATCTATCCAAAACTCGTAATGGCCATCGGCGAGTTGGCACACACCACAGGGAATAGACGTGACTTCCCAAATTCCAACAATCCCGTAGAGCTTTATATTACGACCAGTCAGACCCACAGACGTACTTTGAACATTAAACAGCTGTATTAATTTGGCCACAGCTCTATTGACGTACGAGTTAAATTGTACTTGTTATGGTCCAAAGTTATTTCATATTTTGATATCCCGAGGTTAAAACGACACCTGAACTTGATAAGTACACTTAAAGTAGTATGTATTTGAATTTAGCAGACTTAAATTAAATCCCTGCATTTCACAATTCGTAACAATGAAATGCTTTTAAATCCATTAAACAGTGGAGTACATTGATCAAAGGGCCGGTGGGGTGAGCGGACGTGGACTGTCCCCGTGCTAGACGCCGCCGCCACGCCGCTGCCACGCCGCGCGTCCTCCGCTCGGCCGCACCGCACGGAACTCAATCATTAGTGTGCTCACTCAATGTGAAAGCGATTTTATCCTCGACGACTACGCCCCTTTGAAACTGGCGCAATATTGTCGAAAGCAGGAAAACATTTTACGAGAAAAAAAATATTGCCCGAGACGCGGCGAAGAAAATGAGGACGGAATGCCAGGAGCCAATCGAGCGAACGAGTCTCGGTGGCAATATGCTTCCGCGTCTGCGTTATCGATGACTCTGGCGGCGGAACTGGTCTCGCTGTAAACGTAAACGAGCGCCGAGCGGGTTACACTGTACACACTCCTACCGCCCGCGGTTGTAAACTCGAGAGTCTGAAACAACTTCGTTACAACTCCGCTCTGTGTTGTTTCTGGCCTGCAATATTAGTTTTAGTCAAAAAGCTATTTTTCAACCCGCCGTCGAAAGGCTTGTAAAGTTTTGTAATTTAGTTCATTCGTACTCAACGGTTCGTGAAGCCCTCGTTCAGGTTCTTAGATTGGAAGATACTCTCGTAAAATATTGGCTAGGGAACAGTGCGATGATTGTTAAAACAACATCAATCGAGTATTCGCTCGGTGTGATTAGGGACTGTTGGAGTTATTAAATTAATTTATGCGGCCTTGGAAATGTAAATAAACCGACTGTTCTCATTAGAAAGTATTCCAAGCTGAATAAATGGAAAGATATTGAGTGGTATGATTGTGTCTGTGTGCAGGTGCTGATGTTCCCTGAGGAAGGGTGGGCCCGCAGCGCCTCCTCGTCCTACTGGACGCTGCAGCCGTGCTGGTGGCGCCGGTCACGTTGCAAGGTCGTCGAGGTCGCCGGAACTAGACGGTGAGAGCCTTTAAATTCCATAAATATATGTTTTTGATACTGCCATTTATGTATGCATCTGCCTAGCCTTTTCCCAACTATGTTTGGGTCGGCTTCCAGTCTCACCGGATGCACCGGAACACCAGTATTTATATTTTAATACTGCTAAATGGCTGTTCTCATTTTGAACCAGATATAATATTTTTGCCAACTTCTTTTTCTGAGAAGAATATAGGGTTGATAAAGACAGAATTCCAAACAACTAAGAAGTCTATACAGACTTAAACTGTGATTTATAATTATAATATTATACTTTAAGACCATTCAAGTCTTATTTCGCGTGTTCGTGATTATTATAATTTTGTTGAAATTTTATTTCAACTAGTCAGCCGTTTCTTTTTGAAATCAGCAATGTAACGATAAGTGCAACAAAACGATAAATAAATGATTAAAAGAATTCTTCTTTTTCGTGTGGTTAGTGAATAACCTGGTGTCAGAGTTTTATGCCGCTTATGGGCCTCTGAATTGGCCGTCTGAATGGAATTGTCGGAATTGAATTGAATGCCGTTGTGAAATCTCCAGGTTTGCCGGGTTTCCTCGTGATGCTTTCCTTCACTGCTTTTTTAAGCAAGTAATCATTATACAATACGTACATGAATCCGAAAAGTCACACGTGCGTACCTTGGTTTCGAACTCGAGACCTATGATTTGGCAGTCCAACGGTCACACCACTAGGCTATTTTAATGAAAATAACGGTGTCTTTTACGTAAGAGCGTTTATCCCGCGCGGGCTGGCAACGGCTCATTTCTACAGTTTTTTTTTTTTAATACATTTAAATCAAATGACTATTTTTTTAATAGACTATCTATATCGCTGGTAAGTACAAAAACTTCAAGAAATACGATGTTGCCAGCCTGCGCAGTATAAACGTTCTTAACTGATCCAATGTAACAAACCATTTTTTTACAGTTCAAATTATTATCAAATTATTTTCATAGCAGGCATTAAACAAGCAATATGTTATTAAGTATTTTAGTAAAAGCATTTTGTCTATGCCAGTACATTTAATTAAAAATACGTTTGAATTAAATTTATCGTATCCAAACAAAATCGGGTGAAAAACGAACGGATCTGAAAAAGATGGGGTTACAAGATATATTTATTTTGTAAAACATGAGTACAGTTTACAGGTCTTATAATGAATACGAGGTAGCTACATGTTTTGCCATTCATGGCGTACAAAATTAGTCGCACTAGACAAACTGGAGAGCTACTAATATTATGTACCTATTTGCTACTCGTACCTATCTACTATCTGCTGTTCGTCTACTTCCCTAAACAAAATTAGCTGTACATTATGGGTTTCTCCCGCAACAGCATCCGCCAAGAGAGCCTACTAATACGGGCAACCCCAACCAGGAAAATTAAGACAACATAATTAGCATTAGAAGATTTGTTTACAAAAATCTCAAAACATTTTTAACACAACGGGGATTTGAAGTGAAAAATATAATTAACGCTTTCAACACGGACAGGAAACATTATATCATGTTTGTAGCACGTTAACGTGCTTTTCGCAATTAACCGACGTGGTTCAGGTGAGCGCGCTAAGCCGTTGTTTGACAAACGGCGGGAAGTGGTCGGCGGCGGCGCCACTATCTTGCGATCGCGCCGCCCGCGCCATGCGCCGCTGAGAAGTGGCGCGAACGTGCCGTAAATAAAGATGGCGGATGCTAAAGGGCTTAGCGCGAATGAGGTGCTATTTATTATCACACCGCCACTACATAAAGTATTTATTTAACGGCCGATGAACAGCTTTATTTTGTAAATTAGACGGTTTTGCCAATGTTACCGGTTCAAAGTTCAGCAGTGTGGGAGCCCGATATGTATCGAAACTATTGATAACTTGGTTCAATTTATTGCTCTAAAACCGCATTATTAGTAGCAGTTGCCATTCCGCTAAGTGCAGGCTTTTAGCAAAGCGTGTAAGTTGCTCGTAGTCGTACAACAGGGAAAATTGTGGAAAACAAATTAGCTTGGGGAAAAACGTCGAAGCTAGGACGCAAAAGTTAAACGGGAGCAGTTAGAGTTAACAATTATTGCCAGCCATCCCACTATTTTGCCTAAATGTATCTCACGATCTCACAGATAGCTGCTTTCAATGTAGATAAAGTTCACAATTCAAAGTAACGTTACGCAAGGTAACGTTGCTGAGCTGCAGTTATAGCCTTTTATAAAAATATTACATAATATTTTATAAATACTACAAAAATACAAAAATATTAAATCATTTTTAACTTACAAAAGAGAAAAGTTTTCTTCTTTCAAGTTTATCTACTTTTACATTCAAAACGAAACAATGACTAGATTAAAGTCCAAATTGCTGACAGGAACGTTACGTATAGTGGTTCCAGCTATATTTTCATAGTGTCCCGAACACTATGAGTTCCGATTACAATGACATCGACGTACTCTGAAAGGTGCTGCTACCGTAGGCTCTAATTTCCGAAACGTCGATTTAATTTCGTTTACTTCGAACAAAGTAACGTCGGTAACACGCATAAAGGGATTTTAATTTGGTGGTGGGTAGTCAGAGGCGAGAGTGTTCAGGGCTATTATAGGGCGGCGGCCATTACAGGGCCGTTAGAGCCTCAGTAGGTACGTGTTGGATTCGCGCCCTACTAACTGGGATACGTGACCAGCATACGAGCTCCTCTCGGCCTTCTCGAATGCACCAGGAAGACTCAAGTTTCCAAGTTTACACGTGACTTTTTCTCTTCAAATTAGTTTGCGTAACTCGAAGGGACTTTGACAGTTTGTTCTTTTACACTTCAATGATACGTCACCGTCGCTGGAGGGTGTGCAAGATAATTTGATTTGTTTTTCCCTAATCTAACCTATACATTCTAGGCATAGCACATTGATTATTCTGAAAGTTTCAGCAAAATCTTAGAAATAGATAGCAATTTATCATTTGGTACAGCGTGTCCAATGTCGTAGAGCAAATAATTCCTAGGGGCAGTAGTTATGAGGCAGTCGAGCGGAGATAAATCACCGCTTGTCTGCCGCGGTGTAGGTATTAGCTACAAGGAGGTGGCTCCGGGCGCGGGCCGAGGTGAGCGTCTCGCACTAATTCTCGCCGCATGACAAACGGCCGGCGACGTCACACATTATCTGCTGTACACCTAAACAAAGCTCTTTCTTACCTTGCTTTCATTTATTTTTGCGATAACATAATTGAAAGTTTGAAGTGTACCAGCCTTACTAATAAATATTTACACCGGAGTTATAACGCTTTTTAAAAGGGGCTAAAGTGTAAATCTTTATATGTAAGGCTGCGGGTTTCAACTAACTATGTAGGTATTAATAACCATCTAATAAGTTGACTTGGCTGCTCCTCATAATCCAAGTCCAACAATGAACTGTGTGTGGATGTGGCTCACAGGAAGCAAGCTTAAATTGTGTATTGTTGCAGGCACAGCACCCATGCTCGTATGGTTATCAGCGGCGCCAATGCAGTCTACATCGTCGGCACCTTCAAACATATGGGGACTGATGCCGACTTCAAGGTAGGAGGAAAAATAATACAAACCGTCTGTATTCTATTCATGATAGATTTAAGAATTATTAAAGGGCAATTTTAATTAAAGGACAAAATTAAGCTCAAGCTACTATGGCCTCTACGAGTATCTTATTACTTTTGCGCTGGCTCCTGTCTTGAAACCTTAATACCTACACAAAAATCCAGTCATTATCCAGCTATATATAGCTACATAGAAGCAACCTTCTACTTCATATTGTCTTCTGCAACACACCGCATACTTCGCCTCTGAGAAAGCAAACAGTTCCAAATGTGTCACCTAGCCATCCATAAGAATGTCATATCTCTAATGGTTTCTTCACTTTGACAGTTGTATCTGACGACGAACGTAACGCAAGCTGACTTCAACATGGGCTACACGATGACGGGCACCCTGGAGCGAGGCTGCCGGTCCTCAAACACCTTCCAAATGACGCACTTCGCAGTGTTGCGCCGCTGTGACCATGATGCACATCATCTCAAGAACGCTTAGATGACGCCACGTGGCTGGATTTTATCTAGGTGTGGTCTTCAACCATACATACGCCAACAGCTATTGATATTTATGTTCAGAATCTAAAGGAATTGCTAGTCACTATTTCTATTGTAGTTTATTGTCGCATTTAGAGAATACTTTTACATTTAAAAAACCAGTATATTGTAGTGTGATTTGCTTCACTCCATAAAAGTGTAAGTACTGATTTTTTTGTTGTCTTTGTCAACTCATGACACTGTAATATCAATTATAATCACTGGCTGTTGGGTTCAAAAACTATGATTATTTATTTGCGTAGTTCTATGCAATTAAATCATCATTTACCTGCCCTTATCCCAATTTATTTTGGGTCGGCGCAACATGTATTTTTCAATTAAATCCGGTGAGCTTATTATTAAAATGAATCAACTATATGTAAGAAACATATTTTACATCAAAAATCATTCTAGATGTTGATCTCAAATAGATTGCTAGTCATTATTATAAGGTTATATTGCCAAGCGATATTGTGATCTCGAATTTTAGATGTTCGATTATAAAACTTAGTGACATTTTCAAATTCTGTGTCTAGATTTTAGTATTCTTCTAGATTTTTCTAATTAGTGTAATGTTTTAGGCATGGAATACAGTTGTAGATGTAAATAGTTTACTTTTAGCATGTACAGCCGCTTCTAGTGGTAGTAGAAACATTGATTATTTTTATATAAAAATTTAGTATTTAAATTGTAGTCGTTACGTAGAACTTAATTGTATGTTTTTCTATTGTGTAGTTGATTCCAATGTCAAAGTTTGTAAGGGTAACTTAGACTAAGTAGGGCGTAAACTTCGTGTTTAGAACGTAAGCTTCTTTGTTTAAATACAATATAAAATGTAAGACAGGAGTCACATGTACCTGCTTATAAACATGAAACTTAAAATTTTTAAAGTAAGTAAGCAAATTTTAAGATTAGTAACACATTTATTTGTAAAAGTTTCCAGTTCATCGAAAATATGTTTCATAAGTAAAACGAAAATAATTTAAAACATGGTTGTGTGCTAGAAATTCGATTGCTCCTCCACGGTTCGTCGAACAAAATAATAATAAATTGTTCGGTCGTATGTACATCGATCGGGACCGGACTAGCTGCCAACTGCCCGCTGCCGAGTGCCCAGCCTGCCCTACATACCGCAAATATGAACACATTTTGTTTACGATGTGCCCCACGTTATAATCTACGTGAACGTGTGTTTCACACGTAACACCTCCTAACCTTACCTACGTATTATGATCGATAGCTGCGAACCGTGTTCAACTTTGGACCGCTCAACCTTACCACTAAGTTCCTCTTCACTAGTACTTACTTAAGTTTTAATTAGATTACTGTAACTATAAGTACGTGTTAATGATAAGGTGTTAAGTGTAAAAGGGTGGTATAACACAAACGTCCAGTATCGCACTCCCTCCAGTGTTTACACACATCATTTTTGTACAAAGTTACGAGTGTTTTATGGCTACAATTTGGCTATATTTACTAGTGTACGGTAGAGTGCATTTAACAGATTTTACTCGCCTCATTCATCATTATGAATTTTATACAACTCCAACTGGGAAATGTATTCGTCGAACCCATAATTTTGGTAGGTATATATTACCGATATTAAAAATACCGAGTAAAAATCCATCTTCAGCAATTGGCATCTTAAATTGAATCTTTCCCTTTATGATATTAAGTTCCTAATAGCGAGTCAAGTCTGTTAATATTCAGCTTTCATCAACCATTTCTAATAACAAGTAGTTCTATTGTCATTAGAAGAGATAAAATACCAACTTAGTTCGTTTCATTCGCTATCTTATTAAAAACTCAATTGATGTGGTTCTACTACCTTTAATATACATAAGACTACCCGAATTTTCTGCTGAAAGATTCTCACGCAGAATACATTAAGGTATCAGTGTGATCCCCAGAGTATACGTAGGTACTAAATATTGAGATCACGCGAGAAAGTAATCGTGCTAATCCAAAATATAGCCAGAAACATAACTCATACGCCTTTCCTTGATTTAGTAGTCTTCGAGCGAAGCAATTTATTTATTAATATTTGCCACATAGAAAACTAATCTGCAATTATAATATTGTTGGCTCTACATAAATATGCAAATCTTACATACACCCGCTACAAATCCCTCTTGGGAGAATAAACCGTTTCCCTCTTCAAGTATTGGCCTCACGATCCTTATTGCCCTAAGGCTGAGTGTCCACCTGCGGAGATGACGAAGCTCTTAGAAACGTCCAATTCCTCTTTTCAAAGTATTTGGACACCTGGACAAATGTCCACGCTACTCTTACAAATAGCCGCGAAGAATAAGATCTCACGTTTAGTGTTTTATGTATTGGAAAACATTTGTTCAAATATCCAGATGCTTGAAATGTATAATGTGGTTGTGAATAATTCGTGTGCGTGTTTCCATAATGTGGAAACCAAGATAGGTTACCTGTAGCTGCTTTCTCTTGCTCATTCATTACTTCTCTTAAAGTATTCGTAATTGTATTTAAATGTATTAAAGTATTAGTGTAAAGCAAGTGCCAAAGACAATTTAGGGAGCTTTTATGATAAGTTTCGATTATTATAAGTGATGATGTAAATAATAATTCGCTTCAAATTTTAAATGTTGTCTTTCGTATATCGAGATGACTCCAATAAATTGTATGGAAAATCAAACTTTACTATCTTTCATTTACTTCCCTTGCTAACTTAACTTACTACTTAACGTACAAATGATTTGGTTCAAATTACAATACACAATACACAGCAGTAGTGAGCAGCAGTGGTGAGTGACAAAAAAATGCAAGCACTTTCTAAAAGCACTTTTTTTTAATATTACGTCACAAAAATTGCAAGCACTTTCTAAAAGCATTTTTTTTTAAATTACGTCACATTGGTAGAGTAAAGAAATAGCCTGCCGTCAGTCATTCGGTTTCGTTAGCATTTGGTGCGGGGCGGCTTTAATTTGTAAAAAAAAAAAAACTATGTAAGTACCTTCCAACTACTTTTTAAAACCTGAAAATTAATTTATGAGCAGTATATTAATTATAAATAAGTTTTACGATCGTCAGTCATGCAAATCTTGTAACCGGGTGCGACAGTCACGCGTTAAAGTTGTAAAAAATCTTTCACGGGGTGCTAAGTATAGTTTTTTTTTACAAAATTAAAGCCGCACCAAACGCTAACGAAACCGGATGACTGACGGCAGGCTATTTCTTTAATTACTACACCAATGTGGCGTAATATTAAAAGAATTGCCTTAAGAAAGTGCTAGCAATTTTTGATCACTCGCCTCTCGGCCTTCGGCCTATAGGTAGAGAAGCTTTTAATTGTTTTGCAGTTAAAACTACATTAGCAATGCACAACTAAACATTCATTTAAGAAAAAGAAACCGATAGTCTTGTCTCTTTATCCTCATTAAAACTTCAAAACATAAACCTGAATTAAGGTATTTGTTACATAAGTAATTAGACGAAATTAAATACACCAGGAAGTTAAAGTTGAGATTAGACCCTTGCAGTTTCACTTTGCGGTCACAACGTCACACGGAAGTGTTTCGCAGCTGGCTGGCCCGCGTATAAGGCATGCTCGCCCATATCGCCGCTCAGTAACCGGTCAGAGATCGTACTATGTTCACCGACAAAGTAGTGCTGGTTACTGGCGCCAGCTCCGGGATAGGAGCCGCTTGTGCAATAGCATTTGCGAAATCCTCCGCCATACTAACATTAGTAGGCCGAAACTTGGACAATCTCAACAAAATCAGCAAACAGTGCGAAAAACTAAACCATCTCAAACCACTCCTCATTATCGCTGATATAACATCCGATAGTGATCTAGAAAAAATCGTCGAAGAAACTGTAAGTAAACATGGAAAAATAGACGTCTTGATCAACAATGCCGGTATAAACACCATGGCAGGAGCACACGCGACAGCTGAAGCTTACGATCGAGTTATGGCTACCAATCTACGCGGAACGTATCTACTCACTACTAAAGTGATACCTTACTTGGTAAAAACGAAAGGGAACATCGTAAATATATCAAGTATCTTGGCAAAAAAACCAGTGTCTCTAATGATACCGTACTGCATGTCAAAAGCAGCCATAGATATGTTCACGAAGTGTACAGCTCTGCAATTAGGCCCAAAAGGAGTAAGAGTGAATGCTGTCAATCCAGGACCTGTGAAGACAGAACTGTTCAGAAGAAGTGGCATGAGCGATACAGATTGCGATAGAATGTTCGTTGGCATAGAAATGAATACTCCTTTGAAGAAAATAACAAAAGGGGAAGATGTGGCGGAACTAGTGATGTTCCTAGCCAGTGATAGAGCAAGTTGTATTAGTGGAAGTTGCTACGTCATCGACTGTGGACTCACGCTGGGCGATGCCGGCAATATGTGATTGATGAATGCATACATAACTACTTCTTAGTACACAAAAACTCAACATTATAATGTTCACTGTGTTTCAATTTATATTTCGTTGTTAAGACAACCCCAAAATTTCTGTTCTTACAAACATATTTAACTATGACAACTTTGTTGAAAACTTAAATATCTCGAAGTTATTCTCCAGAACAAAGGCTCAGGCATATTAAAATATGTAACGCTGTGTATCGAGCCTCATAATAAACAAAGGCCTACGGGACGTAGTACTGATAAACCTTGTTAGATGTTCCCTCGAGTTTCATTGCGACTCGTTTAGATTGCAGCGACAATTACATTACAGTGTTTTCCCTTAAATATCTGTTCTTTTTGGTAATGGAGAGCAATATATTTACTTATCTGGTATACGTAATCCTTCCCCAGGTGGTTCGCTAATACCGCGTTATCTTGCGTTAATTTCCCGCGCATAATCTTCTCGCAAATTGATTGTGCTCCCTGCAGCGGCACTGAAAATTAAATTATAAATAATATCGTCGGCAACGTTAATGCTTTCAAAAATTACCTTGCATTTTTATCTCAGTAATCTTGCTACAAGCAAGAAAATCGCGCGAGGTATTTTCTTTAGTGCTGAAAAGATAATGTAGCTTAGCTCATTTAGTACATTATAGAGTATAAATTTTTGCAGTGGAATATTTAAACGTTAATATCCACATAGAGAATCTTCTAATTAAAGTTCTCGGATTCCTAGACTGTAACCGTAATAAAGTGTAATTTTCAGCTACAAGTACGTAATCCGCAACAAGAGTAACCTCGTTAGGCGCGGGGGCGCGGGGGGCGAGGGCGCGGTAGCGGGGCGGGAGCGGGGGCGCGTTATACGCGATTAATATAATTCCCTAATTTATACGCGGCGAACGTTACTGTACGGGGTTCCATTGTTATTGGGCCAAACTGCGGCTTTCAATTACGCGCCGCACTCACACAGATATCACTTTGCTCTCATCCCCACGATCCTAACTTTGTCAATGAGTGTTGTAATTGTCGTTCTTTCCGCGTTGATTATTGCGTGTTTATCGATTTCTTTTCACGTATAATGCGGATTAAGCACCTCGTTTACTTCTGCTACAAGTCTTTATCAAGTGATTAAGTTCTTTAAAGTTCAAAACACATGGCACGTATGTATGTACATAGGTATGTTTGTATAGCTTGCAATAAATGGTTGGGTTTAGGACGCTATGTGCCAATTTTTCAATCTTCAAATAGCTTTTGTATTATACGTACAGACAATATGTCAAACCACTAGGTATATTTATTATTTTGTAGATACAGATTTACAGAATATATGATAATTATTTCAAACCACTATATTTATTCTTCAGACAAAATTTACTAATGATAGCAAACTGGCCCTGACTACTGACTGGTCCTGACTTTGGCTCCTGAGATACAAGTATCTTTTTACTTAGTTCAGGAGTCAGCTGTTCAACCTGATTTTGACTACCACGGTCTTGTACTACCTTGTTTAGTGTGTACTACCCTATGTGTTTCTCCTTGTATATTATTAAACTCGGCTTTTTGATCCGTAGTCAAATCAACCAATGGTTAAACATAGAAACTAATGGTTGAATTTTGGTTAAATGTGTTTGCCAAAATGCCATTAGTTACCTATTTTTTGTTAACTCATTCATGTTTAGCGTTTCACATACATGTAAAAACTTATGGGTATTTTGTTTTTCTATCGTTTTTTCTGTCCCTTCATCTTATTTATTTCGTCTTTGCCTGCAACTATTTATCTATGAATCGTACCACCACGTTCAGGCTATGTGGGCGGGCCAACATCAAGTTTTAGTGCCTATATATATTACTTACAGTCTCTACCTACCTGCAATTTGCTTTGCTTAGACAATGCACTTAAGAGCTCGAACGTGTCACGTACAACAAATAAACACTCGAGCGATGCAATTTATTGTAGAATAGGAGACTTAAGTCACAAATGTACTACGACGTAGAAAGCCGATGTCGATTGCATTACGCCGTACATTCGGCAGTTTGTATTCCTTTATGAAGTACATAATAAACTGCGGGTCTGGTTGCTCCGTGGTTGAAGTTCGATGCATTAGTACACTTTATCTTGTTTGCAGGTAACTTTGTTAACTGTGATGGTAAGTAAGTAGGTCGTCGGCAGATTGTGTTGTTTTGATAGTGTTTTGTTTCGTGAGATAAACTTATTTGATTTATTACTTACGCCCGGTTTCTGAAGAATTATTAAACGGAGTTTAAACTACCTATTAATAGCTAATGATTCGACAAAAATATCTATTTAAGCGAATTCCTTCCTCATGCTCGGTTTTTGAGGTCCACAGATAAACCCTCGATAGTAATTCACTTGACCTTTAAGCTAAATTCTTCCTTAACGAAGTGTTCTTAAGTATCATCACTATCGAATGGATAAACTCCGTTTAAAAACCTCAGAAACCCATTAGTGCACTATTATGATAGGAGTTTGCCCCACTGCATACTGGCGGGCATTATTTAAAGAGACACGGTTTTCTATAGTTATGTTTAATGTATCCAAAGCAAGATAATATTCGATGCTATACCTATAAACCCACAAGCCCAAAACTTCACTAATATAAGTCTTAAGAAACATCAAATTAACAGAATAAGTATACGAATCCACGCTATACAGTCAAGCCGCAGCCATGCAATATCAAAAAGAAATTACCACCCAAGTATTAGTGTATCCCAAGAGCCGAGCAAATGATCGGAAGTTGCACTAGGTCGCATTATCGGACATCTACTTTTCAGGGCACGTCGGCCTGTCCTATTTGCTGACAGTAATCTTGAAGAGTTGCCAGCCCGAGCCCGCACAAATATATTGGAACTCTTACCCCCAGAGACCGGCCAGTGCGGGTTAGGTGATCATTTCTTGTTTTGACAAAAACAACTAGCAATTTTAACTCTTATTTGTGAGGTTCTAGAGTCGCAATTCCTATTGTAACAAGCTAATATTTGTTTTGATAGGAAAGGGATGTGCAATCGAGAGACGTCTATTTAAAGGGACGGCAGATCGTTTTACTTGTAATTTGTATTGCGCGTGTTGGGAATGTAGAAGTTGCAGCATCTTCGCAGGGAAAATATTATGCATATGCATAAAGTTCATTAGAATGAAGAACATATTTCCCTAGTAGAATATCGTTCACTTTTTTTGAATATTTCTGAACACGCTTCCAAGAAGAAAGATAAAAACAACGGTGTGTAACTGACATCGAACTTCAGGATTGACTGACTGAGACTGAACTTCAGGATTTTCGGGATTGTTGTTGTTATTTGTAGATGTTATTCTACTCAGATACAACGGGAACTCATGGATATCTTACTTAGGTACCTATAGTAGGGGAGGTAGGTACCTACTGCTCGATTTTTACGAACAATTTTATACCGAATAAATTTCATTACTAGCAGGCCGCTGCAGCCAAGGGGGAATCCACACATCATGTCGAAGTTGTAAAAAAAAAAACTTATAAAAAAAGTAATTTTATACCGCGCCAAAACCTTACGGGACGATTTTTGGGATCATCTACCCAAAAAAATAGTCAGCTGCATAAAAGTGGAGGGGGCACGCACGTGACCGTGGTGGTCAGGCACGTAAAAGATCATAATTGTTGCAATGGCACATCAGGCTAAATTCGACTCTATGGATAAGACTATGGGCATGAGTATGTTGCAAAGTGGTCAAAAGAACCATGATCTCAAATGTGGACATGTTACAGAAATATATAGTCTGGGCTAGTACTATGTACACTAAATGTAAATATCGCATGTTAATTTTCTATAATTTGACTTCGTTTTAATGTACATTAAAATTAACTCGGTCAAGGAGAGCAACACAAAATAATTATGGTGGATCAGCACTATGGGAAATGTCATTATGACAATGACATTAAATTGATGTGTCTATGTAATCTGCGGAAAAAAAACAAAATACGGAAAATACTTGGGTTTCGTTAGGCTAGCTTCACACGGCATTGTACTGCACGTTTTTTCACGGTATTCGATTTTAAAGGATAAACAGCAGGATGTTCAAACGAACATTTCCATTCGTGTAAAATACGAATAGCTGCAGTATCCATACAACAGTCACCCCAAGTAGATGTCAAGCTGTAAAACCATTATTGAATAAAAGACACGTACCGTAAGATCGTCTTGTTTTTTATATAAATCCATAGTTTTGTCCTAGAAAACGGGCTTCTGTGCCACCATAGAAATAAATAAATCATTGTCTTTAGAAGATTCGTCCGCTATTTTATGATATAGTACCCGTGACTTCTTTCCAAAAGATGCTTCAACACTGAACACTAGACACCGTTTGTTCGGTGGCTATTCGATAAAAAACGTGTGACATCGCGCAGTGTAAAAGAGATCGTGATACTACATGCGCTACTGCAAACCGAATACGTTAAAAGTTCATTCGGTTTGCTTGACAAGTCCGTTGAGTATTCGATAAACGTATAAAGCTCTATACGTTTTTTGCAGTACAAACAACGTGTGAACGGGTCTATAATCAACGCATGTGCCATTATGTATTCAGTAAGATTTATCCTTTAAAAAACGTGCGGTGTAAATGCCGTGTGAACGGGGCCTTATAGTTGTAATAATAAAATAACTTAAAACTGTCAAAGTCGTCAAACGTCATTTTAAACACAACTGTCATGGATGTCAAAAAATCCCAAATAATTAATCATTTGTATCTGTACTTTTCTTAAAATATATATTTAAGTCCATAGACTTCTTATAAGTTTTCCTGTAATAGGTATAGAACCAATATCTGATTTTTTTTTTCAAAATTTTAGGCTCAGTAGTTTCAGAGATAAGGGGAATGATCAATGTTCGTCTATTTTCTTAAATAACTTTAAAACAGTTTATTTTTAAATTATAAAAAAGAAAACAAATATTTGAGACCCTCACATTTTTTATTTCACACGGCACAGTTTGAATTTTTTTTTTAATTTTCTTATTTGTTCCACAAAATTGACCCCATATTCAAAATTCATTTATTTACGTTACACGTCCGTATTTGGATCACAGAAATTCGTACGTGTACCAAATCTCAACTTAATTGGGCCATTACATTTGGAGCAAATTGGCTGTGACAGACAGACAGACACACGAGTGATCCTATAAGAGTTCCGTTTTTTTTCCTTTTGAGGTACGGAACCCTAAAAAAAAGAATGCAGTTTTATTTTCCACCAAAATTGAGGTCCTGGTTTCTTGGACCGCTTTGCCCTACTGCCCATAGTTTCGAGTTTAGCCCAGATGTGCCATCGCAACAATCAAGTTCATTTACGCGACTGACATAATTATATTACCCTCCACTTCCATGCAGCTGACTATATTTTTTTTGGGTTGAAGATGATCCCAAAAAGCATCCTATAATGTTTTGGCGCGGTATGAAATTACTTTTTTTTCTAAATTTTTTACATTTTAGACATGCTCTAAGGCACACTCTGTATGTCTGTCTGTCAATCCGTCTGTCACAGTCAATTTGCTCCGAATCTAATAGAAATGGAATAGAAATAGAAATAGTTTATTATCCAGGTAATACAGTAAGCAGGTTTATATTATAAGTTGGCAATAAGTTGAGACGATAATGTATCTTGAAATATTACCTATAGCTAGGTTGAAAATTATTATTTACTAAGAAGCCAAACGTGAGCCCCAAACTCGACAGTTAGTCTGTATCTTGGGGCTCGGGGTACAGATTCCAGAGTGAAGACTAGAAAGCTGATTTCAGCAGTGATATTATGTACAAATCACACCGTGAAAACTTAGGTGAAGTGAGCGTGGAGTGAGCTGTCAATAGTGTCAACCCCATAGCACCAGGTGGAATGACAGCTCACTTCACCTACGTATTCACGGTGAGATTTTTACAGAATCTTTACAGAGAAGACCGGCTGGTGTTGTAGTGTGTGTGTGTGTGTTTTGTGGGTGTATGAGTGGTATGTGTGCGTATTTGTTTCCATTGCGCGTCGTTGATTCAGAGTCAGGTCAGGGTATTTATATATATATATATATATTATATATATAAATACCCTGACCATATTATATATGAATTTCTGCGATCCAACACGGACGTGTATCGTAAATAAACAAATTTTGAATATGGGGGTCAATTTTGGGGGGCAAATAAGAAAATTAAAAAAAGGTTTTGCAAACTGTAGGTACCGTCTGACATATCAAATGAAAGGGCTTACAGAGAGAGTCTCAAATAAACTCTTTTGCAAAAAAAAAGGGCATTTTAGATTTTTTTCTCTACTTGAATGAAGAAGAACTAGAAAGAGGTTTTAGTAATTTGACGGTGTTTTATTTGAAGCATCCTTTACGTTGATGACATGATTCTTTACGTTCCAAATTGAAATTTTGAAATGAACAAACGAAAAATAATGATTATTGTGGATTATTGTAAAATTGCTTTACTAATGGCGCGAATTGCTGAAACGATTTTTTTACTGATTACTAAAATTTTAAAACTTTTTGGATATGTTCTGCAAATTAAACAATTTAATCTTTATTTGTACATTAAATACCACTTTTTGATATGAGTGATAAAGCGATAAGGGCCGCTAAAATTATAGCCCTACTTGAAGAAGGTTATTCATAAACTTACGTATCTCAGCGGCTAAATGTGAGTCGTTGAACAGTCCAGAGGTCTTGGCAACGGTATCAAGAGACCGGTTTGGTCAAAAGAAGACCCGGTTCGGGAAGTAAACGATGCACAGAACCAAGACATGACCGCTTTTTGGTGAGTCAGGGGTTGCGGAATCGTAAGGCGTCAAATGTGGAGCTGAAGAAGAGCCTTGAAGAAGTAAGAGGAGTAGAAGTTAGCTTGTGGACGGTCAGGAGGAGGCTTTTGGCTGCCAATATCAGGAGTTGCCGCCCAGCTCGGGGCCCTAAATTACTCGTGAGCACCGTGTTGCTCGACTTCAGTTTGCTCGAAACTGTGCTTCATGGACTCTGGAAGACTGGAATAAAGTATTGTTTTCTGATGAAGCTAGAATCTCTTTGTGTGGAGAGGACCGTCGCCGGCGAGTGCTGCGAAGACCACGGGAACGCTATGCGGAAGTGTGTTTCGAAGTAATCACTCCTTATAGCGGAGGCTCCGTTATGTTTTGGGCAGCAATTAATTCGACGGAGCGTACGGAGTTAGTTTTCATAGAAAATGGAACATTAAATGCACACCGGTACATAATGGAAGTCCTAATTCCATATGCACAATCCGCATTGACTGCACTTGGGAAAGATTCCATTTTTCTGGACGACTATGCTCGGCCGCACAGTTCTGGCGACGTGAAAGCGTACATGCAAGAAGTTGGGATCCGTCGTTTAGATTGGCCAGCTTGAAGTCTTGACTTCAGTCCAATTGAGCATGTATGGGATGTTCTAAAGAGACGGGTAAGATCAGTGCAACCTGCTCCACAAAACATCAGGGTAATTGCAGAAGAGTGGGAACGTATTCCTCAAAACGTTATTAAAAACATCGTGGAAAGCATGCCCAGAAGGATTCAAGCTGTGATTTTGGCACGAGGAGGTCACACTCGTTATTAGGTTTTTACATTTGTACCTTATTTAATTTTTAAAAATAAAAAGTCTTCTTGTCTTTATTGCCAACCACTTCTTATTTTTAGGCGTGTACATCGGTTTTTAAAGAATTCATCGAAAAATTTAAAAAAACATTGCCAGAATTCACTTCACGCGTTATTCACTTCATTATTACACGATTATAAGTATGCAGACTACGTCAAACAATTAAATTTCATTTAATTAACTCAAATCGACCTTAGAACGTAAATTTCCTTAGGTGCCCTTTTTTTGCAAAAGAGTGTAAGTATTTGTTTTTTTTATAATTTAAAATTAAAATGTTTTAAAATTAGTTAAGAAAATTTACGAAAATTGACCATTCCCCTTATCGCCGAAACTACTGAGCCTAAAATTTTGAAAAAAAAATCAGAAATTAGTTCTATACCTATAGATTACAGGAAAACTTATAAGAAGTCTATGGACTTAAATTAAAATTGTAAATATCTCAATATTGTGCATACAAACTTATATTTGCAGTTGGAATGTATGAGAGAACATGTTTTTCTTGGGATAAATTCATCCCAACTACGGAACCCTTCATTGTGCATGGTCCGACACGCACATGGCCGGTTTTTCAAATTAACGCCACCGCCCGTACTAAGCTGGGTGGGTACTAGGCTGCTCTTTGTAAAGGCCTATTCAAACCTAAGCGGTATTCGCTGCCGCTATGGGTAGAGGTAATACCGCGCGGGTTTCGCTTAGGTATTTAGTATTATGTTTCGCGGCAAAAGCGGTACAGATGAATGAACAGTAATATTACCGCATACCCACTCGGTTTTCTCTACCGCAGGCGGTAGCGAATACCGCTTAGGTTTGAATAGGCCTTAAGGCCTATTTTCAAAAATCGCAGTTAATCTTGTGTGATCACGATTTTGCTCTTCTTACACAAAGATCCATCCAACTCCAAATACAAATACGCGGCGCCGTGTCGCCAGCGCTGCTATTTGTGCTGTGCGGTCCTTCGCTTTGGCGAAGTCGGTTGTGGTCGCTGAAATTCTAATTCCCGCGCATAGCAAAACATAACTTTTCAAGTAATATTATACTGGCTTGATTTTTATTCTACATTGATATAAATATTTTGATTATTTTCCTTTGCTATTGAAGAAGGAATTTATTACTTAAGTTTCTATATAATTAGAAAACCAGTAAAGTTCCTAGGAAGGCCAATGGGTATTTGTAAGGCCAATCAATAAATTAACGGTTGGCCTTACTGGGGCACAATTGGACTTACGAGGAGCATCGTCCTAGAATTATAAACATGAAAGAACAGAATAGTGAATGTGTACTACATAGATAGAGGTGTGACGTATACGTATACGTGTCGGGAAATGTAAACTATGCGTAAGTATTATACTAATTATTCTTTTAATAATTTTAGGAACATCTTGGCCTTGCAAGAAACGGGCCCCTTGGAAGGCCGATTTGGTGTTTTATTTTTTATTATTTAATTAGAAAAGTTATTTGACTCTTATGTGGGTTTATTATTAAAAATACTCAGAAAACGTTTTTGAAACATTTACGTGACTACATCCTTAGTTTTCCTATAGCGTTCTAGGTGATGTTCAGAGAATAATTTTTACGTGAAAATATTAACAATAGTGTGTATTATTTTTTTTAAACAAAAGATTATTAAATGTAGTTTAGGTATTACCGAAGTCTTTGATTGTTATAACGCTAGTTTTATGTAAAATTACTGAATTATTATATCGGCCATGTTATAAGGAGCCCTGATCCTAGCGAGGTCATTTGGAAGAGCTTAGTAAATCTAAAATTTGATAGAGAGCTCCATATTAAATGTTTTTATTTTTTATGTTAAACAATGAACCAAAGTGTTACTTAATACTTAGTTCATTTTATTTTCTCAGTAAATAAAGGAATGATGTGGTTTAGTTGCTATGGTGGCCTTCCATGGTCCACCAACCTTATATTCGCAGAGACAAATCACAAATGCATTAATAATTCCATTACGTAATAATTATGATCGGAGGAATGAAAAAAGTGATGAAAGTGGCTAATTACCTACTTTGTCGAGAGAGCACTATAATGTGTTCATTTCCATGTATAAACGTTAAGTTGTGATAACCTGATAAGTATTTTTGGTTGGTAGTGAAAAAAACTAAAAGAGTCATCAAAACTCAGTCGGCCATACAATGCTACAAAACAATGAGAGTCGCCTTCACCTTGCGTCTGTTTATTTACAAACACGGCCAACCTTGTAGCCCGTAGGACGAAGGTGAGAAACCCGAGGAATAAAAAAGATCGCATGCAATCATATTTTATCGGGTGAGCTATTTCTCGTAGGGTGGTACTGCTTCGACCTCCGTTTATGTGAAACGCCTCAATTCCTGTTCATCTACACGGAACGACTTTTTAACACTGACGACTGAACACTGATAGTGTAATAATATAATTAGATTAATTTAAGTAATATCCTACTCTAAACGTATGTGAGTTTTTAACTCTACGGATCATAACTGAATTAAATGAATATAATTATTATATTTTTACGTCTCTTGACATTTCTCGGGACCCTGGGGTCCCGGCCCTTTGGAAGGCGTACGAGGCACCGGAGCCAACGCGCAGCTTATATTAATGGGAACGTTAGACGTTTTTAATTAAATAAGGCACCAACCGACGATTTTACCACTGATCGCACTATACAAGTGCACCCCAGGACAAGCCCCGGTTGGTGCAGGACTATTGCAGGATATGGATATGGGTTTGGGTGGCTAAAGGTTATGTCTGCTTGACCAATGTTTTATAAAAAATAGACATATAAAGTGGCATGGGGTGACTTGCACACTCAATAATGGGCCCCCGAAAACAAGCGCTATCACATAGTATCGTAGCGACAAGGGGGCAACATGTCTTGAGGTGTTTATGAGGAGTGGAGAGGTATTACACGGCTATCAGGGCAATCCCGGAAGTACGGTCAAGATTCCTACCAGCTTCTTACTGGAATACTTCCTTCCTCCGAGCACTTTAGCTCTTGCGAATCTCCACTCAAGCCGGACAATAAAGGCAAGAAAGAAGTTGGAGCTCTGTTCCTCGTCATTTTTAACTCCAGCTGGCCAATAAAGGCAAGCCAGAGGTGAGGAACAAGACTTCTCCCGGGAGATAGGGTCTGTGGGGTTGGTACTGCCCAACAGCTCGCCACATGCTGCCCTGCGTTTCTGTATCTCTCTTGGTTTGACTCCTCACCCTAGGCTTGTTTCAGCGAAGTAAATTCTACCGGCAAAGACCTTTTTTTTTTGTGGATGGGAAATCATCAAATAACTTCTCCCGCTCTGGGTGGAGCGGAAGGGCGTGTCAGACTTTTACTGACTAAAACCCACCCGTGTTCCTTCAGTTGCCTATGCCAGGGCCACGGTATCTTTTTCAAACAACCCGCGACCCCAGCGGCATCGGCCCTATTGGACCCCATCTTTTGCTGACATCTCTTTGAGGCGCGCGTGGAACACAACGCGCCGTCGACCCGGGCCTGGTCCTCAGCGGACGGCGAGCTACCCACTACTCACCGTCCGCAAGCCCGCGCCTACGGTGGCCGGGAATCGGCTATGGATTCCCGCCGCCCAGGGCGTCTCCTGCGGCGACTGAGGGCGTGAGGCTGCCTCTCCCTCACGCGTTCCGCCTCCTCCTTCGTGAGCATTACCGCTTCGCAGAAGGAGGTGACGGCCTCCCATGCACTCTCGCTCCGCACCATGGCCTGGACCAGGCTCGGACGCGAGAGATCGCCGCCGCCGATCGCCTCCGTGACAACACGGCGGTGCTCTGCCCAAGCCGGGCAGACCTCCACTGTATGATCCACCGTGTCCTCTGGGCGATCCACACAATGGTGACACCCGGGCGTTTCCTCCCGCCTTATGCGAAACAGGAACCTCCCGAAACAACCGTGTCCGGTGAGGACCTGCGCCAGGCGGAAGGTGAGGACGCCGTGGCGCCTCTCTAACCACTCCTCAAAGAGGGAACTTATCGCCGCAATTGTGGCGTGCCCAGCGCTGGGCTGCGACAGTCGCACTCTCCATGTCGCCATGAGATCCCGCCGGAGCTCTGTCTGCTGTACCGTGATTTCTCGCGGCAGCGGAGTTACGCCCCGGCGTTTCGCCTCCTCGCGCCACTCCCACACGTGCGCGAGGACTTTCGCCTCCAGATCCCACGGCGGCAATCCGGCAAGGAGGCTCGCCGCCTCACCGGAGACCGTGCAGTAACCCCGGACTAGCCGAATGGCCATGACCCTCTGGGACGCGTTCAACCGGCGGACTGGCCGCAGCCTCAGGGAACGCGCCCACACCGGTGCCCCGTAAAGGGCCATGGACCGCACGACCCCCGCGTAAAGCCTCCGGCAGGAGGCGTTTGGACCACCTTGATTGGGCAGGAGCCGCTTCAAGGCAGCCCCAGCCCGCTCCAGTCTGGGAGCCAAACGTCGGAAATGCTCCACGAAGTTCCACCGGCTGTCGAGGACGAGTCCCAGGTACTTCATTGTCGACTCGACTCCGATGCGAACCCCTCCTACCGTTATTTGGAAACCCGACGGTGGCGCATTCCGAGGACCATGAAAACACATGGCCTCGGACTTGTGCAGGGCCACCTCGAGTCCCAACTGCCGGATCCTCTCAACGACTATCGCAACCCCGCGTGTCGCTAATTCAGCCGCCGCCTGGTGCGACCTCCCACCGGCAAAGACCTTAAAGTTCAGGAGCGCGCAAGCCCCACCACGACGTCAACGTAGAGATACGGCGCGGCGGTGGGGTTATATATGTATAAAGGCGGACCCGGCGAACTTCGTACCGCCTTAGCAGAGCCACCTACCGGGTCTAATTGGTTTTTCAAACCATCCAGGAACCCATTCAAATATACGCACAAAATTTCATACAAATCGGTCCAGCAGTTTAGGAGGACTTGGGTGACAAACACACGTACCTACAGAAGAATTATTTATATTATGCCTACCTACTTATTTGTACCTACATGCTTAAGCCTGGATAGACTTACAGCATACAATTCTAGTTCGGGTATTTTGTGACAATTTAATCAGTGTTCATTGTGACTACAAAACCTATAATGCCGATTTTAGATTGCTATATAAAATAAACGAAACTTTCCTAAATACGTGCTAATCGATAGACCTACCGAATCCTGAAAGCCACTTGTCTACTTTGAGAGGACAACTAAAACTCATCTCTTGGCCGTCCCGTGTCACTTGTCTGTTTGTATTTGAGCACAACAGATGAAGTTTGATGTCACCCCTATATTTCATACAGAAAACCAGAAAACTATCGTTATATTTTTATAAATAGTGACAGATCACTTAGCACATGCAATGTTGAAATAAACCGTCCAGTACTTTAGAAATATATCCTTCTTTACAGACGCTTGATAGGCAATTAATACCAGCCTCCAGTGTATTTTAAAAGCAAATCTAACACAAACACGATACTGAGCTTAAAACGACGGTTATAAAAATATATTCCCTATTTTTATACGAACCTAATTCGCAAATAAAAACACAAACGACTCGGAACAAAAAAACCACTCATTCGTTGTTTATATTCATAGCAGACGAACCGTGAACCCAAATATAAAATGGCCGAGTGAAAATTAAAACACCTATCCAACTGTGGGCCCTCAATAAATACCGAAATTGTAAGACTACATGACGGCCTGTACGAAAAATCATAACAGTAAAACTTCTAATGAGCTCCTGTACAAATAGTTTTCATTGTATCATACTGACAGACTCTTCAGCTGCATCCGGTTATACTGGAAGCCGACCCCAACATAGGGAAAGTTGGGAAAAGGCTAGGCAGATGATCAGACTCTGGTTAGCTTTTATTCTAGGGCTAGGCTGGAAGAATGAAGGCATCATAGGATGGGACGAGTGCATACGCAGTAGGTATATAATATAAAAACAAACAACAGTAAATCAGGTGTGTAATTCAAATTATAGTAAAATAACCCTATCGAAATGACCAAACTATGTTTACTAAAATACACGTATATGCCGATTTTATTTTTGGTTATTCCATAAAATCAACTATTAAATTAAAATCTGGTACCAATAAAAAACATAAGAATTCAAGGCTCGTCTCATCATAGCAAAGCTCATGAAACTAGTTAGCGCAAACTTCTTCATTATAATTAGGTAGTTCAGGACAGGCGACGACTAGATATGCATAGGTACATATTATTATTATTTCAATCTGCTGTGTATTATTTTTGTGTGTCTTTTAGTCTGTGCTAAATAAATGTATTTTCTTTCTTTCTTTCATACTAAAATCACAAAATGAAGAAAATGTTGTGACATTAGGTACTTACTTATCAACATACGTATATTTTAGGGGTCTCTTACATCCTGAAAACTGACTTAGAAGTATGAAGTAAAATGGTATTTGGATAGCGAGATCTATGTAGATGGTTATAGATAGGCCCGAAGAGCCGAAAAGATTGGAATCCCAATTTATTGTCTGTTCCGACGCTACTATTTATTGTCCTGCTGGCCTTAGCTTTGTCTCTTTTGTTAGATATTCGGCGAAAGACATCTATCACTATTATCACATATTTTCCGTAGAAGGTAGAAATTCTCGGAAAAAGTCCCCTAAATCGATCGAAGGTACGATAAAATAAGTAAAACAACACCTTTCTTTTTCCGTTTGACCCTTCAACACTTGGGGTGACAAATTTATTGACGATACAACACACTTGCTACATGGACTAAACAAAAATGTACACAAATGCGGGCTTTCTATCTATAGCAAAAACTACATTCGGGTAGAAAAGTTCGTATCAATCAAATATCGTTCTGAACAGAAATCTAGAAGCAATTACACGTGATTTTCCGTTCATTTCGATATAAATGAATATTATTAAGGTGGCGGCTGCGGATGTTTATAGGGGCAAATATTTTTGTAACTCGATTAAATATGCTACAGAAATAATTATACGTACCTATTCTATAATGATGATTTTGGGTATTATATCTACTTAAATTATTATTATTACATTAGATTATATTTTCAAATTAAACAGAAATACAAAACCAATATTATCTATGTGTAAATATTAACTAATACTGTAACTGAAGGCTGAAGTGGAAGACTAAGTACTATAACGTTCCATGCAAAGGGCAACCTTATATATTACTGACTGACATTGTATCGCTCCAGCAAGTATAAACTGCCTTTTTAAATAAATAAAAAAGATGCTTCGTGTTTTTGTTTTAGGGCTCAGTTCGGTCTGAGCTAGAGGATCAGTCTAGATTAAAGAAGGGCGTTTTTTCCAAATATTGTATTGTTTCAACTTATAATTACAAAATACTTTTCTGCATCACCATCTCTTACTTAGTAGACACAGCTACCCCCCAGTGGAGTTAGAATCCCCACAGTACCTACCGTCTTGGTTATTTGTCCCGTTTCAGATAATCAGACATCGGTAACAAACTGTAGGTTTTACATTTTACAACATAAAAAAAAAAAGTAATATCCATAGTATCGACAGTACGTGACCGGACGGGCCTAGAAATTACAACGCAAGCAATAATTCAATCAGGCGCGGCTTAACCACCCTCTCTTCGTGTTTACCAAACACACCACCTACCCTTATCATGTTGCATGACGACCTTATTCCTCAGCCTAGGTGTCCCTGCGATAGGTATATTATTAATGATTAAAACCAATCTCCATCCAAAACACAGAAAAAAACATTTCAAAACAACTGCCGACAGTCATACAGCGCTAATCACAATGGGCAGTTGTGTCGACAGAGTTTGCAATTTCAATATGCACAAATTGGTTTGTTTTGTGATTCTTGCGATCTGGCTTCAATGCGGAATGTGCAGAGATGAAGATAAAATTATGAAAGGTAATGTTTTATCCTGTATTACTCAAAAAACTATGCTAGAGCTGTAGTTTGTGATCTTATAAAGAATGCACGCACTTGATATGTTAGTACAGTGTACATCCTTTTCATTACACGTTGTACAAAATTCACAAGTATCGTATCCCTACTCGGGTTTTTATCTCCTGTAGGTACACTGTCTAAGTTTAGAACTACTAGTGTAAGTCGAAGTATATCAAGTAGCGCCCGTGGGAGCAGTAATGGACCTGTGGAAACGACTGCAAAAGGAAAAGTCTAGTCCGCAACTAGATTTAGTGCCCTTAGATACCCAATAATGTGCCGATGTGAGAAATTGCGCACTATTTAAAAGGAAAATGTATTTTGAAATTCCTAAGAGACCGCAAGTTGTTGCTTGGGGATCTGTTAAAAGTGTTTAAACAAACTTTATTGGTTGATAAATTGTTACCGAAAATGTATTATACAGAATGTAATTTTAATGACCGTTGACCTCTTAAGGGGTCATTATACTCATCACTTTTACTACCTATGGGACCAAATATGAAATCGCGAAAATAAATCAGCTATTCCCTAAATTTATTTTCGCATAACTCGTGAAAATGTAGGGACCAGCTGATTTTTTTCTCGATTTCAGATTTGGTCCCACAGTAAAAGTTGTTCATAATGATGAGTACAATAACCCCATAGGAAGTTAACGGTGATTAAAATTACATCCTGTATAAGAATTGATCTTTATGACTTTTGAAAATCAATGGGGTACCATACATTCTTATACATATAGCAGGTCAATATTAGCCAAAAAGTGAAGTCACATGGGATGTCGTATCATGTGCGCTTCCACTTCCACCTTGACCTGCTTTGCAAATCACCTGCCTTGCAAAAATGATTATGGAGCCGTTTTCATTTCTCATATAATCTAAATTAATGTAGGTAAATATGTCGCCTGTTCCCAGCTTGCTATTGGCCGAACGAGGTGTATGAACCGTGCTTCGGCGGATGCGCAGAGGTGTCGTGCGACAACCCACGCAACCATCTGCGACCCTGCTACCCGTACTGTGAGCCGGGCTGTGTCTGCGAGGAGCCCTACGTGCGAGACGATCGCACTCACCAGTGCGTGCTACCTCAGGACTGTTCACCGTGGGTATCAATCATAAAAAAAAAACTTTAAGGCCCCCAAATGGGTATAGAGTGTGTAGGACACCCTCATTTCGCGAATTTTGTTTAAGTCCCATGTATTTGGAGGCGAGTCTATATAATTAATTGCGTAACCTCGCAATTAACTTTACTTATGATGTTTTTGGCAATGGGCTAGGTAGGGAAATTAGATCAATTATTTTCTTTTTTATTTTTATTTTGCAATACCTACTTCAAGATAAAAAAAAAATCACCACATATCCTCTCGCCAAAATTCCTTGCATTACCTATCCTACCCTGCCTAGTCCATTGCCAAAATTTCTTAAGTAAAAACATCATAAGTAAAGTTTGCTAACGACAAGACAGTGGCAAACACCATTTTAATTTTACAATCAACATTACAGAACGCAAATGGGGATACCAGTACCAGCAAAAAGAGCACAGGACAAGCCGGCACCGAAATACCGAAGTATGCCCCGCGGTTACGTGAAGCGCGCAGAAGCAGATGACTTCGTCGACAACGACGTGCCGAATGGCCTCGGCAACAACGTTCCTGTCAACAATGTCAGTCCTAAGGAAGACTTCAAGCAACGCGGTAGCGAGGTCTCCCGCATGGGCAACTACTTCAACATTGTCATCGCTCCACCACCCATTAAAGCATTGCAACCTAGGAAACTACTACAAAGCGAAAGCTACAGAAATGCCGCCAAACTAATGAACTAATTTATATGAATATAGTACTAATGTCTAGCCGGATTTATTTATTTCAAACAGTAACTAGACTATATGTACAAGCTAACACTAAAAGATATATATATATATATATATATATATATATATATTATGTACAAGTATATAAAAATCATAAAAATAAAAAGGTGAAGAGCTAATAGGGCATCAAAAAATTCGTCCGCATCGCTGTCAATGGAAAAAGTGCCCAAAAGGCTGGCAATGTTTAGCCTGAAAAAAAGTTTTTTTTTTATTGATTCGTGTTTCTTTACATACAATCCTGACAGCTATTTCATAAGTATACGTATAGTATGGTCTGTATTTTTAATCTCGGAGACTAAATTGACAAGTGAAAAAGTTAAAATGAGCTTTATGATAAAGTAATTGTCATTGTTGATATCTCAGAGATTCAAATTGCACCGTAGACTCAATCAAATTAGGATAACAAATCTAGATCATAATCATAAGCTGACTGCTATATTTTTGATGTGGCGACCTGAGAAATAAAAATGGTTCCTTTGCCTCTAGGTACTACGTTATACGGAAACTGCGGGACGTTTCATACGAAGCCACTAATGTTGGTAATTAAGCCAGTAACCAATTTTAAAAACGAAGTAAAAAAAAGGAGGTTTATTTTTACTTATTTGCTCTCCATAAACGCATGAAATCAATCACATCCGTTTGTTTTTATTTCTTGTTGTAAGGCCCAGCTTAATTTCCTCGATTAGTTACTAATTCGACGTAAAGTGAAAGGGAGCGATGCTTTGTAGCCATTTTAAAAACAACACCATGAACTAATATCTACTAGTTCACAAAAAGTTTAACAATATGCGTAAATTACTTTTACTTGCATTGTTGTTATGTAAGTCATTCGTTTTTTATTAGTAAAATGTGCATTAATTTATAAAACAACAGTAGGTATTGCCATTGGACAATTTTATTTTACAGATAACATCATTACAATGGCAGCGAGAGTGAACAGTTACGATTATGATGATGTAGATGGAAGCAAAAGACACTCCCTTATAGACGACAGAAGAAAATGGAGGAAGAAAGCATTATTGAACCCCATAGAGGAACATAGGGACTGGGATAGAAGGAGAAACGACTATGATAACAGAGACTCAAAATATATGGATGAAACCGAAATGAAGATTTTCGGTGGGATAGACCGACCAAGAGATAATAATATGGACGGTGCAGCACCGTACAGACAACCGCCAAGATATTACGATGACGATAAAATCAATTTACAACAATCATTGAAAAGTGCAGAAGTGGCCCACGCTGCGTCATACATGTGAGTTCTAAAAGATCTAGATTCGAGCTATTGTATTTAGTGACGTTTCAAACTGCCTACGTTTATTTGCAGTGAAAAAGAACCAGAAAGAGAGAAGAAATCACCCTTGTCTATGAACTGCGAAAAACCACATGAAAGGTACCTGAATATAATTATAGTCCTGTTTTGTGGATAGAATTTATCATAACATCCCTTCGGGGACCTCGCTTAATATGCGGCCACGGTTACGACGAGTGGTCGTGTCTGCAATATTGGCCGCAGCATCTTTGAGCAAGATGCGGATGTTCATACACAAAGTTTGGCCGCAACTGTTGGTCATTGCAGCCAAGTGTGCGATGCGTATTGGATTTCTATAGTTTAATCTGATCTTGGTTGTGTAGTGTGCGACGTCCGTCATTGTATTGCGTTATATCCTACTAGCTTTGGCCCGCGGCTTCGCCTGTGTAGATGTCGGAAAATATCCCACGGGAACGTACTACCAGGATTAATAGTACCCTATGTGTTAATCCAGGTAAACAATGTATTAATTCCGTAATAAATTGTTTTCATATTACTCTATAGGTTTACGCGGCGCACGCCAGTCTAGCTACTAGTCGGTATGATTTTTCCGACATCTTCAGCAATCATCGTCATATTCAGCCAGTTTACACAAAACCTTAATTACGTATACACCGAAACCTTCCTCATGAATCACTCCGTCTATTGGTGAAAACCGTATGAAAATCCGCTCGCTAGTTTTTGAGTTTATCGCGTTCATACAGACAGACGCGGCGGGGGACTTTGTTTAGTTAAAACTTTTGTCGGTCACGCTCTAATAACAAATAACTTTTGACCAAGTGAACCGCTTTTAATGAAATAAAGACTAAAATATGTTTAATATATTAATCTCATAAATAGAGGTACATAAAAGTTTTAATATTATTTGTGAATTTTAAAATCATCCACTATTTTACGCCCTTAGGGGATGTTTTTGTTTTAAATGCTGAAACATACAGTTATTTCCTACCAAAAGCATAATTTTGAATTTTCATATCCTTAACTTAAGAAACCCAGCATGGTTTCCCGTACAAACTTCAATCCCATATACCACCTTCTATAGGATTACTTTTGAGACAAAAGTAGCCTATGTCCTTCCCCAGGATGCCATCTATCACTTTGCCAAATTTTATCGAAATCTGTCCAGTGGTTTAAGCGTGAAAAGGTAACAGACAGACAGACATAGTTATACTTTCGAATAAAATATGGATTAGTTTTCAACCTTTACTGTCAAGTAGAGTATATTGTGTCTTTTGTGCAGATATGAGGCGTGCTTCGCGGGTTGTGCTTCGGTGACGTGTGACAATCCACGGGAGCGACTGCGCCCCTGCTACCCGTTCTGCGAGCCGGGTTGCATCTGCGTGCACCCGTACGTACGAGACGACAGGACACACAAATGCGTCCTACCCGAGGAATGCACTAAGTACGCCACTTTTGTTGATAATCGCATGTGATTAACCTGACAAATAAATCTTTGTTAGCCCCATAAAAGTTATCAAAATCATACAGTTGCTTGTTTAATGATTCAGTTGACCTATTGGAGATGATACCTTAAACCATCTATGTTGGACTTTTGCATGTTACACATTCAGAAAAAATCAATCTCTCTAAAACAAAATCTTTCGTTGCAGGGGTCTCAAAGGAATTCCTGATCTTGGCGACGACATTTAAATAAATCTACATAATGTAAAAGGTTTATAAGCATATGATTGTAATTACTTATTTATTTATATTTATGTTAATAAATTTAACTTTGTTATAATCTTCCTATTTTATTTCTCATCGTTTTTTCCCGGTGGTCAAAGAAAGAGTCCATTAATAAATTTCCTAATTTCAAACGTTTTGGATTGATACAATTGATTCCAATGATTTGGTAAAGTTTTATAGGGTTACTAAAAAACTATACTCAAGCATTCAGACAGAGGCCCTTTTATGACCCCTTAATTAATTCTGTATTAGACTCTCCTAAAGAAAACGGTTATACTAATAAAAGTGACCATTGTGATCATAGATTTTGAATATTTCTGGAATCGAAAGACATAGTCTGAAGGTTCGAAAAACCATAGTGCAATAATAATAATAATAAATTGTTTATTGACACAAAATACAGGTGTAAAAAATACTTATTTGAAGCCCTGGCTCCTGAGCTAGGTAGCAACCTGTGTTACAGGAGCCAGTAATAATAATAATAATAATAATATTCCACAACTATCACACAACGCCGTCTAGCCTCAAGCTAAGCAGAGCTTGTGTTATGAGTACTAGACAACTGATAAACATACTTATATATTTCTAAATACATACATATATAGATAAATTACACCCAGACACAGAACAAATGATCATGCTCATCACACAAACATTTGTCCTGGGTGGGAATCGAACCCACGACCTCCGGCATAGCAGTCAGGGCCACTAACCACTAGACCAACAGGCCAGTCAATGTAGTAATGCAACAATGTATTAGATTAAATGAATCAGTAGGTATCACAAGATAATCTTTAGGACAATGATCATCGTCATTTACAGATAAAGCAAAACTTGCGTTTTATTTGTATTTCGCCTTCATTAACCTACTTTATCTTTTCAATACACCATTGTTTAGTTCACACCAATAAATCATCAAAGTGTGTAGCCATTGTTAGATTTTAGATTTTTGTAATTGCAACCTAGTTCTGAGTTCTGATACGAGCATGTTGTGTAAACTAAATTCAACTTGTACCCTATTTAAATAAAGATAAAAATGCTCCACCGTCACTTATGGGACCCACCTTATGGGGCAGTTGGGCAAAAAGTGATTAAATCGTGATTCATAAAATAGTAAAACAACTTCAGTGTTGATCACATAAAATGTTGTTTGTTTAACAATAACATTTCCAATGTATACAGTGTTCGTTGCCCCACCAATGGGTTTTACAGTTTTATTGAGTTTTTTGGTGAGTGCCCTGACACAAGTCTGCAGCTCACATATTGTGTCCAGAGAAATTCGGTATGGTACGTCATTACTTTATTTCAAGGTTTTAATTGCACGGCATTTTTGGTGCATTGCATCGTCTAGTTAGGGCATCCAATCTCGGTATACCGAGATCTCGAAATACCGGGATCTCGCATGATTGTCTACTCCCGCAAGGAGCGAGAATACGTGTGCGGGATTGCGGGGCAGCATAAAGATGTCCTTCCTTAGGCGCTAGCAAATGAGGAGTACTGAGCTGAACTCAAAACTCAAACTCAGATTATGTTTATTTATTTTTTTTCTAGTCGCGCTTGCGGCTAGCGTTTGTGTGGCCGGCCGTTCGGGCGTCAGGGTACAATTCCGGCTGCCATTATTTATGTTTTGATTTGTGAAGTTGCATGCATGTAATTACTTACGCTCGCGAATACTCATGATTAAGAAATTACGGGAGGTTCGATGGCAAGTATTTAACATTCGCATTTAATACCCTCAAGTCTATTCCGCCCATTAGTGTGGAAGCTGAAAGGGCTTTACCTGCTGCCGGCTATGTAGCATCCCTTAATTATTACATGCAGTCTAGCAGACGAAACCATAGACAAGTTATGTGTTCTCCGAATATATTTTCAGCAATTCTTGGCTTAATATGTATTACTAAAATTTAGTGTTTACTCATACATAAAATTAATAAATTATATTATATTATTATATTTTCACCATATTAAATTGTCTTTAAAATACAATCATATCTGTTTTTTTATATTTCTACTAGCTTTTGCCCGCGGCTTCGCCCGCGTGGATGTCGGAAAAATATACGTATAAACCTTCCTATTGAATCACTATCTATTGATGTGGTCAGCACAGCGCGAGGGGTCACCCGAGGAATAGCACACTTGCCGCCATGGATAAGACGCAAAAAAGTGCCGCATCTCATCCCAGTCTGCTGACCCGTATCGCCATACTCGCCTCGTGCCTCTAGGGCTCTCATCTGGAGGAGAGCAGGTCGATATGGATTTCACCAGACAGTGGTCAGACGTTCCCAGCGGGGCTGAGACCGATACTGAATGACTGTCCGGGTCAGTTGCCAGCAGAAGGTCCAAGCAATTGGGTGTATGGCCGTCAACATCCGGTACCCGCGTTGCCACATTCACCATCTGGGTTAGATAATAAAATATATATAACAATATAATAACCTGGGACATTATTCACACATGGTCACCTGGTCCCAAACTAAGCAGAGCTTGTACTATTGAAACCAGATAACTGATATACTACATATACTACTTTTTTTTTTGTAAATACATACTAATATAGATAATTACACCCAGGCTCAGAACAAACAGACATGTTCATGCACACAAATGTTTGTCCTGGATGGGAATCGAACCCGCGACCTGCGGCATGATAGGTGGTATCTTAACCAACCACGCCAACTGGCCTTGTTTTACCTTCAGATCTAGCGTTAAAGCAAAATTGCGCGCCTCCAACCCAGCATGGTCAGTTTTCTGGTATGGGAACAACCATTCTTTACGATGGGCGTTGAAGTCCCCCAGAAAAATGAGCTTCGCCGTTGGGTACCGTTGCTGGGCTACGTCAGTCGCTTCCACGAGGAAATTAAAGAGCGCTGTTGTCTCCTGGTCACCGCTATGCGATCGGTAGATGCCGATGTGGAGAGATTTCTCCACGCCAGTATCCACAAGTAGCTATATGGCAGAGAAACCCGATTTCTCAAAGCAACGGAGACGACGACAACAAATGTCATCGCGAACGTACACACAGACCCCAGCTTGCTTCTTGAACTTGTGTTCAAGAGAGTAACCCGGGTAGTTGAGTTACGCCACGTCCGACGGGGTTGTTATCTTCGTCTCCGTTAGGAAAAACAGGTGCGGCTTCTCGGTGTCAAGGTGGTGATGGACTGAATCGAGATTAGAGTGGAACCCCCTGATATTAGTGAAGTGCACTTTTAGTGGGAGGAAGTGCAGCCGTTTGTTTACCTTATTTTTCTTCGCTTTGTGTGTCATATTGAGTGGAGTTGTTGGGGAAAAAGTCGACTTGTCGAGGCGCCGCTCAGTGATCCAAGTGGAACACTAGAGCCAACCACACCTACGGGGAACTCATCTGGAGACTGCGGGGACGCCCGAACCCCCCCGGATATGGCCACCGAGTCCTCCCATCCAGTCGCCGGCTGGCACGGTGGAGCATACCGGGATTTTTCGCGAGTTGGCGGGGCAGCCTTTGGCACGTGGCTGGCGTGCTACTTGGGCCCCCTACTGACTGCGGTCGACCAACGGCTGGCACCGTGCTTCGGATCCCGCTACCCTCCAAAATGAGTTACCCGGCTAGCTGACTCAGAGACCACAACCGGTTCCAAACAGCGCAACTGACAATCTCCTTCTCCCCCAAAGACACTGGCACTCCCACACACCGACGGAACACAGCAAGCTGCTTAGCGCCGGACTCCGCTGGAATGGTGGTCGCGAGCCAGGCGGCCCCTTGCGGAGCCTACCACCGCTAAGTGGGATCGTTCAGCCGTACCACAGGCAAGCCTGTGGTGCCGTTGCCCGGGGTGGACCACTAGGAGGTAGATCCCAAAACCACCCCAAAACTTACATACTTACATAACTTTTAACTCTGTCTTTCCACAACTGGCACAATGTATCAAACATTACCTTTAACTTTTAATTGTTTTAAATAGGTCTACTAACTGTAATTGTAATTTTAATAAATACTTTGATTAGTACTATTGCTTTTTATTGTCTCGTAGATGGTGTGATAAGTAGAGTATTCTCCTCGGTGATAAAGGTGCCTTCATCTTGGGCTGGCTTGAATCCCTCGCTGCACTCAGGATTCTTGTCTTAACTCCTTCTCTTCGCTCGGGATTAACGCTAGAATCCTCGTTACGCTCGGGATTCAATACGGCGTCCGCAACATAAGACACTGCTTTATCCCCTTGGTGCATAATCTGCTATTATAACTATTATTTATACATTAGGGAGGTTATTCTGCCGTGCAATTTATAAACGCAGTAAGTAACAGTTTGGTCAAAATTAAGTTACCATAATTATATAGAGTGACTGGAAATTGATGACCAATACTTCTACATGATTGTACTCATGATAACAAATAACATTTATTAAGAGACCAAACCAGAAATCGCAAAAAAGAATCACCTGTTCCCTACATTTATGTTCGCATAACTCGTCAAAATGTAAGAAGAGCACCTGATTTTTTTTCGCGATTTCGGGTTTGGTCTCATAGTAAAAGTTGTTTGTTATAACAAGTACATGTGTTTAAGTATCGGTCACTAATTACCAGTTATATATTCGTGATCGGCGAAATGAGTTTTATAAGAATCAAAGATCCTTTTTAGGGTTCCGTACCTCAAAAGGAAAACGGAACCCTTATAAGATCACTACTGTCTGTCTATCAGTCAGTCACAGCCACTTTGCTCCGAATCTAATGGACCGATTAAGTTGAAATTTAGTACACTTATGAATTTTTGTAACCCAAACACGGATGTTTTACGTAAATAAATTAAATTTTAATATGGGGGCGAATTTTGGGGGGCAAATAAGAAAAGTAAAAAAAAAGTTTTCAAACTGTACCGTGTAACATATCAAATAAAAGGGCTTACTGTAAGGGTCTCAAATATATATTTTTTTTATAATTCCCAAATAAACTGTTTTAAAGTTATTTAAGAAAATAGACGAAAATTGAACATTCCCCGCCTTATCGCCGAAACTACTGAGCCTAAAATTTAGAAAAAAATACAAAAAATAGTTCTATACCTATAAATTACAGGAAACCTTAAAAAAGCCCTACCTGCTTTAGGCCCCCCCTACGGGCATAACGGGTAATTCGAATGGTAAAGATTTTTTGTTATTTTTTTTTTATTTTTACTGTAAAAAATTATCACATTTATAGTCCTTAATAAGTAAACATTTGAAAATGTACAAATAAAAGTTCAATTTGCATCTATTATTTGTTTTTTTTTTTATCACCAACTTTAGCTTACCCGTTTTGGGCTACCCTCCCCTACATAGGATTTCAGTTGATTTCTGGTCGCACCTATAACCCCACATTCGGTTTCAGAATGTGGCCCGCACGGAAAGTTCGAGTACTGCATCGATGAGGCCCCCGGCTGCGTGATCGGCTGTCACTGCCACCCGGGATATTACTTCGACACCGAGAGCAAAATATGTGAACCAAAGTAATCTTCATTTGAAATTTGAAATCTGTAAATTCTTATTATTTCGTCTCTTCATCACGCTCTTCCTTGGCAATTCCATTGAAAGTATAAAAGTCATTGAGGGAAAATACAAATATAAGAATTCATGATTGGAGAGAATTTAGTGGCAATTAGGCGCAAATACGCTCCTACTTAAGTTTTGACAAGTAAAAATAAATATTTATAATTTGATAGACAAGTAAAAACAAATATTTATAATCGGAAATTGCTTTATTGTTTTTCAAAATATTCTCCATAAAGATCAATACACTTTTGCATGAAACAATTTTCGTTTGAAACAATTTTCGAAGCACTTTTTCCAGTCCGTTTGAAGTACTTCCAGAGCATGTGATTTAAACGCATCAACCGCCTGTTTAGGCGTCGAAAAACGTTGACCTCGCATTTTATTTTTGATCTGCGGGATTAAGAATAAATCATTGGGCGTCAAATCAGGACTGTACGGCGGATAACCCATCAGTTCGATGTTTTGAATGCTCAAAAATTCACTTGTTTGAGCTGATGTGTAAGAGCTTGCATTGTCGTGGTGGAGAATGATTCGTCTTCTGCGATTGGTTTTCCTTATTTTTACGAACACTTATGGTGAACAAATGGTGGTGTAGCATTCAGAATTGACCGTTCTACGTTGCTCTAACTAATGGAATGGTGGCGATATGTCCAGTAATTCCGAAAAAAACAGGTGACCATTTGCTTCAAAGTGCTTCGTGCGCGAACCGGTTTTGTTGGTTTTGGCTCGTCTTGAAAGACCCTTATTTATAGGTTATTGTTTTGTTTAGTTTCGAGTTCATATGCATAGGCATATGAACTAGAAACTCGAAACTAAACAAAACAATCACACAGACATCAATCAATCATTGACAGGCGACGAATCATGGATCTATATCCATGATTCGTCGCCTGTCACGATCTTATAGACGGTTTTTAAAGCACCGCGATTGAATTATTTCAACATTTGTTTGCACCAATCGACACGAGCCTTTTTTGAGCGATTGTCCAATTATGCGGTATCCAACGCGAACAAATCTTTTTGACGATCAAATATTCATGTAATATTGAAAGTATGCGAGTAGAACTAAAGCCCAAGCCACGGTATGTCACATGACGATTACCATTAAAAATTTCAAACTTAACGATGGCAATGTCAGATTTGACATATTCACACTGGTGTTGCCATATCTCAAAACTTAAGTAGCAACCTAAGTATGACACGTAAACAGAGAATACTATAGACACCTAGAAAGCTTGTCGCAGAAAGAGACAAAAAAAAATACGTCACTGTATTAAGGGTTACCGTGTGAAGAAAAAATTACCTCACAATTTGTGTGATTCTAAATACAAAGGTGTTCCACTTCCGAGAATGTCTAAAATTAGTAATTAGTAAGAGAAAGCTTGAAAGGATGATGATGATGTGATTCTAAATACCTACCATTTCTTATGTAATAATAGATTGAATTTACTCACAAAGCCAGAATCTATTATTCCTACATTCCTTTGCAAAAAAAAAAACGGGCACCTTACAGTAATTGACTATGGATAATATTCATATTTTTAGTATGTCATTAGTATAAATGACTAGAAATTTCTTATTATCAATTAGAATATAGATTTTAACACTTAAATCTAGGAGTCGGTGTTTAGTCAATGTAAATAGAGAGCCGTGTTAAAATGGACATTTTTATGGGTATAATGAAATTAAGATTAATTACTATATATAATTTTTACGGTATTTAAAAAAAAGGACAATACAAAAAATAAAAATTAATAACGAGTATGACCTCCCCTTGTAGCGGTTACAGCATGTAATCGTCGTGGCATGCTTTCCACCAGGCTTTTGATGGTGTCCTGTGGAATGTGTTCCCACTCAGCCGAGATCACACGTTAAAGCTCCCTGATGTTTTCTGGAAGTGGTTGTACACGCTTTTTTAGGAAGCCCCAGACGTCTAATAATGGGGTTAAGTTCGGGGCTCCGCGCTGGCCAATCCAAACGACGAATGCCGACCTCTTACATATAAGCATCTACGTCGCCAGAACGGTGGGCCCGAGCATTATCGTCCACGTAAATGGCATCTTCACCAATTACAGTCAGTGCGGGTTGTGCACAAAGGATTTCTGTTATGTACCTTAGCGCATTTAGTGAGCCATTTTCAATGAATACCATCTTTAAAAGTTACGCCCGCCCAAAACATAACGGACCCTCCACCATAAGGGGTGATTTCTTCAAAACACGTCGGCATAGCGTTCCTCTGGTCTTCGTAACACTCGCCGACGTCGGTTCTCACATTCAGATAAATTCGAGCCTCATCGGAGAAGAGTATGCTACTCCAGTTACCTAGTGTCATATTTGGGAACCTAGATATTCTGTAATCCAATCGGAATAAATACACACTACCTTTAGAATATGTTTGATTTACAAATTATTTTGGTATTTCGTTTGTATGAACTACGCATGCTCCAGAGGTGTCTTAAATAAATTAGACAGACTGAAGTAGCTTGATGTGCTGGCGTCTGTACAATAATTATTATAATATACTTTATATACTGTACTTACAAGAATGCTTAAATTATTTTCAATTTCCATATTCGATTCATGGAGGAAGATGATGGAATAATTATCTTTAACAAGACCTTAATGCAAAATAGGTGTAGGAAGATGTTGATTACAGAAAAAGGTATTTTATGCTATAGATCAATATTAAAATTTGAAACACGTTCAGAGTTTAAGAAAAGCCTGTCTCAGTTATTTATTGCTCATAAAATGCAAAAAATAATAGTTTCACAAGAGGTAATTAATTGGACATAGTTTTAAAAACACTAAACATAAATAAAAATCTTATAAAGCCTGGATCGAAACTTAATATGTTATTAACTGAAATACCAGAATTGAATGCTGTACAGCACTAGGTAATAGCAGTGTAAGTTTAGCTTCTTTTTGATTAACTTTTTTTTTCAAAATGTCTGCTGCAGATTTTTGATGACGGTTTAGGTGTCCAATCTGTACGCCCTGTAACTACAGTACTTTAATGACGTAAATGATCATGTTCAGGAAAACTGCAACAAGCCATTGTCTTTCAGATATAGAATTAATACACACTGCAGAATACATATTTCCCATAATTGTGGGTAAAAATATAAATAAAAGTTGGCAACACCCAATTTCTTAGGTTAGAATTAATAATTGTTATTTTTGTGCTTTATTATAGATGAATTTACGTCTAGGGTACATTATACACAATGCATGAACACAATAAAATGATATTGAAAGCCTAGTAATTGATAAAGAGTGGTATACTTACGAATGAAAAGACAAGTCTGCCATTTTCGTTCCACTATCACTTTTACACCCTTTAACGCTACAATGCACCATGGCTTTTTTTTAATGTTGAATTATTTGTGTGTAAATTGTTCACAACAAAATATAACATTAATTATTTAATGTATAACATTTAAAAACTGTAATAAATCAAGACAATAGCTAGCTGCACGTTTAACTGTCAAACTTTGTTTATATAAGTACTATGCTAAACCGCGACAAGCGCCGTGAAACAAAAAATCTCATCGTTCCGTTTCATTTCTTCACACGACATCGGCGTAAGTTGCTCTTTTTCTTGTGTGAATGCGACAAAAGATATCAATTTGTCTATAGCATTCTCTGTCTACGGTATGATATACAATGTATAAATATAAATATAAATATACATATACTATATGACACATGGATGATATACAATGTGTAACTAATGCACATCATGAAAGTAGTTTGTTCAGAAGCGTTTACTAAATCGATTTCTGTAACTTTTATAGGTAAGCAGGTATATAATTTTTTAAATAAATAACACTACGTAAGTTACAATAACACTTCCGCTGTACAGTCAAAACGAACCAAAATAGACGAAGTACCTACTAAGCTGGTCTAGCTTAGAAGCTACTTCGTCTATTTTGGTTCCTTATACGTGTGCAACTGTGTAGGTGCGTAGATTTGTAATGTGACCACAATTTTCTCCCACAATCAGTGTAACTAATTTATTAAATAAACAATGTTTGGGTTCGATTCCCACCCAGGACAAACATTTGTGTGCATGAACATGTCTGTTTGTCCTGAGTCTGGGTGTAATTATCTATATAAGTATGTATTTACAAAAAAAAAGTAGTATATGTAGTATATCAGTTATCTGGTTTCCATAGTAGGTACAAGCTCTGCTTAGTTTGGGATCAGATGACCTTGTGTGAAATGTCCCGGGTTATTATTGTTATTAATGTTTTATACCTATTAGTAAAATATAGGTCCCCTATGTTGTTTCGAATGCCGCTGTTGCGACACACGCTGTTGCGAATTATTTTTCCACTGCCTCACAGGTTCGAAAACTCATGGACTCGAATGAAGTAGTCGCGAATAACGCTGTTTCGAAAAACATTTTCACTGCCTCATACGCTCGAATGCTTGTAATTTCGATTTATTTAGTCATAAAGTGTACAGAAAAATATTTAAGCAGTAATTAAATAAAATCAACAAATTCGGTGTCAACATCATCATTTAATATTATTATTAACAAAGTAACAATCAAAAATATTAGTACCTCAACTGTACATTTTTTTCTTTGAGTGCTTAATACAAAATCTAACACTGATCTTTATAAAAAAATTGTCTAGGTACCTAAGTGGTATTAATTATTACCTAGTGGTATTTTTCAGAAATTAATCAATTGCACATGTGTTAGTATTAGTTAGTATATACGAGTACTTAACGCTAAAGCTCTTATAAATTCAGGCGTGCCCATTGTACTTTTTTTTTTCAAAATTGCTGAAATAGCATTCTCTGCAACTCTTTGTTTTTTTTTGGGTGGTGTCTGAGGTAAATTACCCAAAATCTTCTCGATTTTTTGTTCCGTGACACTTTGCTCCTCAATAAGTTTTCGTATACATCCATACAGTCCCAAGTCTCTTATTTTCCAACAAATAATTCCAGCGGCGATGCCAGGCTTCTACACTGTTTTGAGTACGTGGAAGGAACAAGTTGTTATTTCTTTCTATAGACCATAGGCTAGGTGGAAAAAGTGGTTGTAAGCGTAAAACTTGAATTTTGTCATCTATGCTGCGGCTTATCAGTCGTCCTAAAACATAGTACTCTTCAAAATAATTAGTAACTTCTTCGGCTTCTTCTGGGAAGAAAGTATCTTTAAATTGTCTGAAGATATTTGGTATATCTTCCGCAGGTAGATAGGCAAACGCTATATAGCATCGCATTTGTACCGCAAAATTACTATCTGCACCATATCGTGCACTTAAACCACAAGCTTTGAATTTTTCTCCATATACTTTGACCTAAGTGAAACAAACAAGCACTTTGAATTGTGTTTGGAAATTCGATTCGAATAGCGTTTATTATAAGCTTGTTCAAAATCCGACATGATTTGCCCTGGTTAAATTCAGCAGAATATTCTTTCAGTTGAGAAAAAAAAACAATATATGATTCTTCTGATTTTTTATCTAGAAACCCGTACACTAATGGAACTATGCGTCTGCAATCACGAGTTCCTACTATGCAGTGAATAGAAAAAAGCTGAGTGAATATTGTAGGGCAGGTTTGAAAGGTACCATCGACAAACCACATTTCTGATTCACTTAACCTCCGCAGATTCGATTCAGTGGTGAATAAAAACAGGCGTTGGTTATTCCCATATTCATGGTTGCGAGCCAAAAATTTTACTCCATTTATTTTCTTTAAATCATCCGGTATGTTTATTTCACTAGCACATGTTGGTTCTTTAGGCATATTCTTCTTTCTTGCTCTTTGTATGATTTGCCGCAGAGCATTCTTGTTAGATATCGAAGTTGTGCTACTTGAAGGCAACGAAGATAAGTTTTCACGAATTATTTTACCTGGTGAGTCATAGCTCTGAACGGCTGATTTTTTTATATTTTCCCTTAAATTCAATTCATCAACGCGATCTGCAAATTACAAAATAAAAATATAATAATAAAATAAATTCGTTGAGGTTATATACGTTTATATTAGGTTGGGGAAAAAGTCTTTTCGCATTATAGTATGTATGAACTTGTAATAAAATCTCTTTGGCTGTACTATTTGTATCTGGCTGGTTTTGGTATCATTGAAAGGTTAAATTTTAAAGAACATAATTCCAAATTCTAATTAGGAAAATGAACAAACAAAACAAAACAATTTCATTTGTTTTTCGTACCGTCAAGATGAGTGAATCTAATGAAGAAATTCGATACATTTTAAAATTTTACTACAAAAAAGGTAAAAATGCAACGCAAGCCGCGAAAAAAATTTGCGATGTTTATGGACCTAGTGTAATGTCTGTGAGAGTAGCACAAATTTGGTTTAAGCGTTTTCAATCCGGAAATTTTGATGTCAAAGATGCACGTCGCTCTGGTCGCCCTATTACGGATAAAATGGATGCCATTTTTGAAAAAGTGGAGCAAGATCGGCATATCAGTAGTTACGACGTAGCTGAAGAACTGGAAATTGACCACAAAACAGTTTTGGCGCATTTGAAAAAAACTGGGTACACAAAAAAGCTCGACATTTGGGTACCTCACGAGCTCACTGAAAGAAACCTAATGAACCGTGTACTCATTTGTGATTCTTTATTACGACCTAATGAAAGCGAACCATTTTTGAAGAAGCTGATAACTGGTGATGAAAAATGGATCACGTATGACAAGAACGTACGAAAAAGGCCGTGGTCAAAGGCCGGTCAGGCTTCACAGACTGTGGCGAAACCCGGTTTAACTCGCAACAAGGTGATGCTGTGTGTGTGGTGGGATTGGAAGGGCATTATTCATTATGAGCTGTTACCACCAGGCAGGACCATCGATTCTGAACTCTACTGCGAACAACTGATGAGATTAAAGCAAGAAGTTGAGAGAAAGCGGCCGCGGTTGAGAGAAGGGGTGTGGTTTTTCATCATGATAACGCTAGACCTCACACATCTTTAGCCACTCAGCAAAAATTAAGAGAGTTTGGCTGGGAGGTGTTAATGCATCCGCCGTATAGTCCTGACCTTGCACCTTCAGATTTCCACCTGTTTCGGTCTCTTCAGAATTCTTTAGGCAGTGTCAGGTTAACATCACGAGAGGACTGCCAAAACCACTTGTCGCGGTATTTTGACCAGAAGTCCCAAAATTTCTATAGCAATGGGATCATGTCCCTACCTACAAGATGGCAAAAAGTTATCGAACAAAATGGTACCTACATACTTTAGTTAAATGTAAATACTATATTAAAAAATGTTTTGAATTTTCTTAAAAAATGCGAAGAAACTTTTTCCCCAACCTATTATATATACGAAAAAAATAATCTACATACCTGGTTCAGGAGCATGATTGTGACTGGACATTTCCTTGATTATAAAATGTAACTAACTATTCGGCTACTAACAGTACTTCGACAGTTTACAGCGGCATTTTTATTCACGCAACACCAATAATGTACGTTTTTTACAGTTTTATTGTGAGACATAATATATCCATCTATAATTAGATTACTTTTTCCATATCGAGTAGTCACAGGACGAATAAAACTATTAACGCTCATTTTTCAATGTTTTCGCCATCACACTTTACGTTGGAATAAGATTGTTAAATATAATAGAAATACATGAAAAAAAAGATATTTTTATTGTAAGTCACAAAACTTCAAAGTATCAACAACCGAGTGTTGCGTAGCAATACAGGTAGTCCATAGAGTTTTTACTATGTAATAAGAAGGTGTGTATACTTCACAAAGATATTGCAAGAAAAAACCATATTCGTGGGTACATCTAAAATAGTATTTAGAAAACCATATACTTTGTGGTGGCCACCTACCCTCACATTTTCAAATTATTGCGTTTGGCTTTTTATTGAAATCGATGAAACTGAATGTGTTGCGTTTATTCTATGCATTATTATGATCTAAGCAGGAATGGGAAGCAAAACTGCGCAATTATAAAACCTATAAATATATGACGCGAGACTCACGAATAGGTAAATAATTTTTGATGTACGATGTAAACAACAAACGTAAAACAGTAGATACGTTAATAATAATATTAAATGATGATGTTGACACCGAATTTGTTGATTTAATTTAATTACTGCTTAAATATTTTTCTGTACACTTTATGACTAAATAAATCGAAATCACAAGCATTCGAGCGTATGAGGCAGTGAAAATGTTTTTCGAAACAGCGTTATTCGCGACTACTTCATTCGAGTCCATGAGTTTTCGAACCTGTGAGGCAGTGGAAAAATAATTCGCAACAGCGTGTGTCGCAACAGCGGCGTTCGAAACAACATAGGGGACCCGTAAAAAATATGTTACATGTATTATGATCATAACATAATATTGTAATTGGGATTATAACATGTGGTATATGGTGTACGTCAACTGACATACAAACTTAGCAATCGTGATCGATTATTAAGTGAATGTGACGCATATGTTCCCCAAACTTGTTCTTTTATTATTTTATTTTGTTGTGATATTTCTTTGCGTCATGTTTATCGCAAATAAACGTATTTTCGTTCTTTCTTTCTAAGTGCTATCTGGCAAATTAAATCGTTAATGGGTAACCTATACCTACAGTGCGTTAGAATAGCGTTTGCTAACACGCTTAGCACCATACTTGATTCTGCCAATATAAATCCAATTTCTCGGACAAATACAAGACTGATATATATGTAACTAAATCCCTTGCATACAACTTATTTTAAATAGCTTATTTACCACCGTTAGGTTTTTGAATTCACAATTAATTAATAACAATTTTTAGTAAGATTGGTTCCAGATGTTAGAAGTAAAACAAGAAACCCCACGTTTTTTGATAGAGAATAAATAACATTCATTTTTCAGTGTGAAATTAACGCAACACTTCCGCCAACATTACGTCGCTGAGCCCACTCCAACAGCAAAAGCCTACCCGACCCCCACCGCGACTGCTTACTACGATGACAAGGTTCAGGAAATACCCAAAGACACAGATGAACTCGGTGATTGGCTTTACAATCAATTCTTTAAAACAATAGAGAATCAAGTTATTAACAATTCCAATAACACAAAGTCCACTAACGAAAAACCACTGACACGAAGAAGTGGAGATGGACCGGTCATCAAAAAGTCTAAGAGAAAACCTTGGAAGTCTGTCAGAGGTCACAAGAAAAGGAAACACCTGAAAGAGCATCATAGCCTGAGGAAGAAACTACTCCGTATTACAGAAGATGACAGTTTATTTGATTCAGATTCAGATTATAGCGACAGTTCCAGTATTGAGAGCGATTATAGCAGTGACGAAGATTCAGCAGATACTGAAAGTGGAAGTGATGCAAAGAAATCATCTGACACAGAAGACTGTGATGACAAAGATCATGGTCATAAAAAAGTCATAATATTTAATAGAAGACCTAAACCACCTTTGCCATCATTTATTTTCTTGCCAAATATGGATACGCCATACTACCCGCCGATAGGTTTGCCGCCACCACCGCTCGTACCGATGTATCCTATGGTACCGGTACCACCGATGGCTCCTTCAATGTTTCCTCCTTTCCCAGGTTTGGAAAAATGATCTTTTTGTTTTAATAAGTACATATATTTATTTCCATGTAAAATACTGGTATTCAGCTGCATCCGGTAAGACTGGAAGCTGACCCCAACATAGTTGGGAAAAGGCTAAGCAGATGATGATTCTTTATTTCCGTTTTCTATGCTTTGCTTTTAATTTTTTTTTAAGTCGAAATCTTATCGATTTTTTTAAAGCCTTGAAATGTTTACAGGACCTCCAAACTATGGCGATGAAAGTAGCAAAATTAGAACCACTCCCGAGCTGCCTAGTACTACAACTGCAGCTGACACGACTACTATTACGGTTGCTCCTATAAATATAATACCAGATGACAAGACATCACAAGAAAAAGAAACTCCAAATGAAACCGTAAACGGAGCTAAAAATCAACCCTTGAAAAATTCTAAGATAGAAGAAAACAGACGCAATAGACCTGGAAAACACCGCAAAAAACCGAATCTAGAAAAAATTATAGCTCGAGCTAGTAGACCCGGGTATAAACAACGTTTAAATATATCATTATGCCTTAACTAGGACCGCTTGTATCGGGTATCCAACTCCCTATCCAGAGCATATCACCTGGTTATCATTTATCTCTACGTAGTTTAAACGGAAACGGTTCTATCTATATAGGGTGTAAGAGACATCGATGCGCCAACTGTTACCATGAATTTAGTACATGATTCTAGACCGACCAGTGTTGAAATTTTTCTTCGGTTATTTAAAAAAAAACAACTGTCCCATACATTTTGATTGTGTAGTATAGCACTTTTGCATGAAACAGCAGATTTTTAGGGTTCCGTACCTCAAAAGGCAAAAACGGATCCATTAAGGGATCACTTCGTTATCCGTCTGTCGGTCAGTCAATCGAGACCCTTTTTCTCAGGAACGTGTGGAGGTATCAAGTTGAAATTAATATCAAATACGTAAGTCTACGGTCCCTTAGAGCTCTAAAAAATCAACTAGAATCATGAAATTTGGCAAGAAGCAAGGTCTCACAGCACAAGTAATAGAAAATTCCGAAAATCGATAATTTGCAGTTTGTCACATAAAAATATTTCTTTTTGAGATTACAAAGTTACATTTGCAGTTGGAGTATCGATAGTGAGTCGTGACTTATATCCAGAATATAAGTTTGGATTTGATAAATTAAGATACGTGGCTATCTGTTTCGAGATACCAGACATTTTGTTTTTTTTAATTACTTGCCTCAAACATTACGCTTTGTATGAAAGAACATTTTTCGAATTCATCCCAACTACGGAACCCTTTAGTGTGCGTGCACCACGCACTTGGCCGGTTTTTCTTTTAATAACTGACGGAAGTTTTTAATCTGGGGTGTCTAAAAACATGTTCTAAATTCATGGTAACTGTTTGCTCCGATTTGTTAATAACTGTAACATGAATGCACGTACATACAACGTGCCTTCATATAAAAATACTTATAATATTATGTTATTTCAGGAAACAAAAGAAACTCAAGCATGAACAACAAAGTATGCTGGTAAGTGAAACTGTTATTGTAAGGTAGATAGTTGTTACCAGGTGACACACGATAGACGTTGAGTAGCGGTGATTGTTGACATGATATCAGATAGATGAAAGCTGGTGTACAGTGTGAGTACAGAGTGATGAATGGTACCTTATTATAGTGATGGATTGTGTACATATGTATTTTTTAACAACACTAACTTTACTGCAGATGCAAAAATTACGGGACAAACTGAACGGACGAAGAAATAGCTTATCCCAAACTCATGCCAAATCGCTAGAAGAATTGCAAGATGATGACTATTTGCAGAATTCACACGGCGTTCCTAATATATCAGAAGAGTCCACTCCTCGCAGACAATTACACCAAGAGGATCAAGAAGAAAACAATATTCCGAAATTAGAGGATGTTGATTTTAAGTACTTATCTGAACTTATTCATAGAGTGAATCAAAGTAAAAGTAGACACAGACCCCCCTTACCTTTTGATCTTAACGAAGATTTACAAGTACTAAAAAAACTACAATTGTCACAGCCAACACGCAGAAAGGAAGGTTCTTACAACCTTATACCACAACTACAAAGACAAGGAACCGATGACACCTACTATTCAAACTTAGGACGACAAATAGCTTCTATGATACGCAACGCCGATTCTAAAGTTGATCAACAATTTATTAAAGACTCAGACGCAAACCGACAAGTCTCATTTCATTCTGTTCTTAACGATAACAGTTATGCCCCGCGATCCTTTTGGGAGAGATCAGTTCGATCTCCAGTCCCTCAGAAAGGACCAATCTCTGAGTACCTGGATGAGTCACGTACTCTGAAGCATAGTAATGAGAAAAGTCTTATCAACCTCGAAAATGAAGTTAAAATATTTGCAAGTACTCCTTCGCCCTTGAGTTTACGAGATCTTGAGAATATTTTGAACACAATGCAAAAAGCCCATGCTGAAATTAAATTCAGTCAACCTATGATGAGCACGAAACAGTCTAATGTAAGTCTGAATATAAACTTATTACCAAAGCACGCAAAACCAGCTAGTACATACAGCAGAATATTTCATGTTCCGGAAAAGGAATACATAACCCAGACCCCACCACCGAGAGTATACGTAGAAATGCACCCAGCACACGTTGAAAATGCAAGTGTCTTTCATGCACCGGAAAGAAAGTATAACGTACCTTACAGCGATTATTGGATTCCAGAACCAAGTCAACCGCAAACAAGACCAAGACCAGTGATTGCCCAAACCAGTAGGCCAATAATGCGTGACAAACAAGTATATAACACAAATCCTATAAGACCACCCTTTGTAGGTGTTGTGCAGCCTAAACATACCGAAACGAAGAAATCGAGCGGAGGATATTTACAGTTTCTGAAGAGTAGGCCACGTACAAAACAGATCACTTCAAAGCCGCGCGAACGAAAAGTAGTCAAATACAAACGCTTAAATTATTTCTCTGGTAACAAACATTATATGTTTGAAGCAGCTTCTTATCCGCTTCTTGCACCCTTTAAAACACAGATCAGAAAAATAGTCCGTAATAAGCCTTCATATTTTCACCAGCAGTCACATCATTTTGAATATTTCGATTGAGACTTATATTATTTTTGTATTTACGTACCTAATAATAAATATTAAACGAATCAATGTATTAAAACTGATTTTGCATTTGGTAATCCTTCGTGTGTTTACGATACACAATCCCGAGCGGGCACGCGACGCGGCGTGCCAAGCTCTATCCCGCTGCAGTGCAGTGAATTCCTCTGAACCATGAGCCTACAACAGACTCGCATCATAGCGAGCCAACCAATACAACATAGTATCCACCGCTACTCGGGTTTGTTTATCCGTTACGGCAAATCGATTCAAAGACGCAGTGGATAGGTAGCAAACTGTTCTATACAAAGTAGCACTACTTGGGAATAAATGGTAATCCCGTTGTATTCTTCACAGACAATTTAATTCCCATTTCATAACGTGGCACGTATGCTCTGGCAGTGGATAGCTCGCTGCGGCTCCAAACCTGTTTATGTACCATCCGTGTGCGAATTGAAGCGCAAGCGCGAGCTGACCACGCTCACTCTCGCGACTTAATGCACTTTATCAAACTCCCGGTGGGTTTGATAAAGTATGTACCTATACTGTGTAATTGCTGGGAGATGGGACCTATAATGAAAGATATTACAACTAAATATTATATTTTTCTTCACCCACCGCTGGCGTCCTATCGTCTCTGCTAGACTTCACAGTTTTAAAAGTTCTTCGTCCGATGTTTCCTGTCAGTTTAACTATGTCGCAGGAACAGACTAAAGCGCTTATGGACGGCTCGGGTTTTGTTGACCCGATCTTGGCTATTTACTCCATCGGAAAAACCATAATCAGTCAATCTATCGGCTGTCTCCACATCTAGCCAGATTTTCTGCATTCTTCCACTGATGTGACTGTAGGCTATTCGAATAGCCTCAAGTGTTCTTTCTTTCTCAAGTTATCTTTCGTATGACGATGGATGTCGGAGACGGACAGCAGCGTCTATTCGTGCTGATATGATAACTGCTTGTAAAATGATGATAACCAAGCTGATTTTCCTGATTGATGGCATTTTGCATTTTTTTTATTTATATTTTTCGCCCAGGTGAATTTCATGTCTCTATCTCCAGTGGTTTAGGCTGTGTGTTGTCTGTTTCAATTTTTCATACAAAAACACCATCCAAATTTCCGACTTTCCCGGTAAATTTTGCAAAATAAATCTGTCATACAAACCTTGTCCTGACAATTACAAACACATGAAAAAAAGAATTAGCCAAATAGTCAACCGTTCTGAAGTGATGTGCGTACATACATTCGGCAAATGATTTTTATTTATATAGATAGATTAAACGTTAAATAAACTTGAAACATACGAGTATTTAGACGGGAAGCTCGAATTCTTATTCTGCAAGTAACCCCTGACTGACTGCTTTATTTGATTACTTCAAACAGTGCTAGTGGACGAGCGTGTAGAGTGTTTGAGAATCCTCATTACATTCCACAATTGGAAAAAATAGTAGTCTAAAAAGAAATTGCGACACCTACTGATACATAGTGTAATAAATTTTAATGTTATTAGTAGTTGTATTATTATAACTTACTTATTACTTTTTTGAGGTACTACTATACAAGTACAAAATATACCACGACTTTATAGGTAAACAAGTTTATTATGTAAACAAGTTATATAATAAACAAGATGATAATTAATTGCGTATAAAAACATTTTTCAAGTTGGCCCTATAGAACTATCCACAAATACTCAATTATTAAAGCTTTAATTATACATATCTTATACGGTGTACTTATTTTCTAATTATAATCCTAAATGCCAATTTTTAACCCGTATCTCGTAGGTGCCTGAACATATTTTCCTGGACATATTTATATGATTTTTTTTTATTATTATTACAAAAGACTGTCTGTAAAAAAAAATGAAAACGTTTTGAACTTTGTACTACAGTAGTCAAAATCACACTAACGTGTTAAAATGAATTTAAGACGTAAACAGTCCACGAAGTTATGAGGGTATACAAAAAGACATTCACAGTGTTGCTGATAACTGAAGAAACACTGACTCAAGTTTTGGTTATTGCGAGTTATTTTGTTTACCTTGCACCGGTCGCATTATAAATGGTGCAAAACTTGTTTTGATTAGCATATTTTCATTGTTTGTTAACTTAACAATTTGCACATTCTAATTACCGCTATATTTTTTTTTGTAGAGTTAAAAAAATTTAAATAACAGTCATATACATGAAAGTAATAATTATTGTTTTCTATTTTTTTAAATAATAGATTATTTTATTACTATCATATAGGTTATGCCTGTTTTTGTTGTTTTTTTAGCTCTAGAAAAAAAAAATGCCAGTACTTCGACAACGCTAAAAGATAATAGATAAAGTTGAACTAACAGACGAAATCGACGAAACTATAACCTTACCTTGCCGCATTATTGATAGACCAGAGTTGTGCTGGAATTTTTTGGTTGACCTTGACTTTAAAGTACTGACATGTAATATTAGGAGTTTACAGAAGAACTTTCCTGAGCTTGTCATGGTACTACACCGTTTCGACTGCCAATTCGATGTTATAGTGCTAACTGAGTGTTGGCTCAACGATAACTCATTAGTCAATCAGTTGCCAGGGTACAATTGCTATCGCACTCGCAAAGTAATAAATAAAAGTGGTGGAGTGACTGTATACGTTAGAGATACTTGGCCTGTATCAGTTTACGAGCCGGAGTTTGATGACGCCAACTGTCTTGCTATCAAAATTAACACAGACGTGTCACTTTTGGGGATCTATCGCTCTTCCTTATATAATAACACTGATAGGTTTCTAAATTCATTAGAAAACTTACTAACCGGTCTAAATAGAAGTACATGCGTGATGATGAACAGGGGACATGACATAACCTGCTTGATAATAACCCTAATGCTACTTTTACCGCCTATCAGTGTCTCCTGTCGGAACACGGGCTTCTTCCTTCAATCACTAAACCAACTAGAGGCGAAGCTTGTTTAGACAACGCGTTTATTCGAACTAAAGGCGTTTATGCAAATCATCCATAACAGACCATGACCATGTTATCTTAGGTACTATCCTGGCCAAAGTTAGCAATCGGCCACGCAACAGGTTCAAAATAAAAATAGATTACTCTAAGATCACAAATGAACTGGACTGGTGTGAAGTCATGTCTAGAACAGAAGTAAATGACGATCTTTTCTATTGGGTTGGTAAGAAAGTCTTGCGACACTTTAGTGCTCAACTAAATATTTATTTATTGGAAAGCAGTTCGAGATCATTCAACCTTGGGAAATGTTAGAATATTCGAGAAGCTTCCATGTCAAAGGGTATATAAAGCGCCCGTTTGTTTCGATCAAGCAGTGTTAGTAAAGATGGATCAGAGTGCACTTCGAGCGATTGCCTTTTACGAATTTCTACGGGGACGTTCTGGGATCTACAGGGATGTCTACAGCCGAGTTCATCTGCTAACTGTCGTGACTCTGTATTGGGTTTCATTCGTAGAAGAGATCGCAGTTCTTCGTCGTTAACGTCTGTTGGCCGGCCGGACCTAGGTTTGTCTTTGAAGGTTATATCACCAGAACAGAAACGTTCAAACCAACGTGCTATTGTCGAATGATGAACTACATTACTGATAAACACACTGTACATATTAGTAGCAGCAGATCTTGCAGAAAGTCTCTGTAGAAATTCGTAAAAGGCAATCGCTCGAAGTGCACTCTGATCCATATTTACTAACACTGCCTGAACGAAACGAACGGGCGCTTTATACATATACCCTTTGACATGGAAGCTTCTCGAATACTTTAACATTTCCTAAGGTCGAATGATCTCGAACTGCTTTCCAATAAATAATATTTAGTTGAGCACTAAAGTGTCGCAAGACTTTCTTACTAACCCAATAGATAAGATTTGTAAACAGTGCAACAAAACTAAAATCCAAATCGCTTAAGTAACAGAATTTTTCTAACACGTTCAAGCTTGTTTAAATATAGAAAAAGAACCGAAAGGGTAACCAAACAGACCGAGCAAAGTCAACGTGTCCAAAAATGTAGTCCACACGACAATCTGGCCCGAGTTAGCGGGCCCGCGGCCCGGCGCGGCTCGTCCGCTGAATACTAAGCGCCACAGTTTGCCGCCTTTTGCCTTTTCCTCATAATGCTCCAAATATTTCAGTATCTGCCCGTAACAAACATTGTATGGTTAGTTTAGTTGGTGTGGGTCAAGTAGCCAAAACCTAACCTGTGTGTGTTGTAAATAAGAATAGAATATTGGTTCCAGTACAGTACGTACACAATAAATGATCTTTTTTTCACATGAAATTAATTACTCTCCAGTCACAGTAGATCGAATATTACTTTCATCTTGCTTTCATCTAAAACCATCTCGTAAAAACAAGTGAAGTTTCAAATAAGGAAACAGAAAATATATTCTAATTAGTTAGCGGCCAATGGGACGAGTGGGGACGAGTTGGGACGCCAGGGAACACATTAAACTCTGATGGGCAAAACATTGCGCCTGTCTGTAGTCCCGCTCTGACCGAACTGGGTCACGTGCCGCAAGGACAAGCCTTTTTATTTGATTAAAAAAAGCCTTTCCAAAAATGTACTGACTCATTGATTCAATGTTACGAAATAGGTAATAATAATAATATAACTAACCCCACCGCTGTATCTCTACGTTGACGTCGTGGTGGGGCTTGCGCGCTTCAAACTTTAGGTCTGTACCGGTAGAGTTTACTTTGCCGGAACGGGTCTAGGATGAGGAGCCAGACCAAGAGAGATACAGAAACCCGCAGGGCAGCATGTGGCGAGCTGTTGGGCAGTAGCGACCCCACGGACCCCCTATCTCCCGAGAGTTATCTTGTCCTCATCTTTGGCTTGGCTTTATTGGCTGGCTGGAGTGAACACTGACGAGGAACAGAGCTCCCACCTCTTTCTTGCCTTTATTGGCCCGATTGAGTGGAGATTCGCAAGAGCAAACGTGCTCGGAGGAAGGAAGTATTCCAGTAAGGTGCTGGTAGGGATCTTGACCGTACTTCTGGGATTGTCCTGATAGCCGTGGAATACCTCTCCACTCCTCAAGCAACTCAGGAAGTGTTGCCCCCTTGTCGCTACGTCACTATGTGCTAGCGGCCGTTTCCGGGGGCCCATTATTGAGTGTGCAAGTCACCCCCTGCCATTTTATCCGTGTATAATATATGACATTGGTCAGGCAGGGGACATAGTTGTTCCATAGTTCAAGTAACCCTATCCACTTTAGCCACCCAGACCCATAGCTTCCGTTCACAAATTCCTCATCCATGGTGCTGAAGTGGCACAGTATGTTCTATTATTTATATATCGGGGAATTATCCGAAGAGGCAGCAGAATCTAACACAAACATTATGAGGCCTTCAGGCGGGATCACACGAGAAAAATGTCGCGAGTACTTACGAATACGGTCTTACTTAACAGACTTTTACTCAGCTCAGACCCATTCATTACTAGTCTTCGGAAACTTCCCCGTAAGAAAAAGAGTGTTATGTCGAGGCAGGTTTCAGATTTATTACGAATTTAGTTTAGATTGAAATTAGGTTGGTTGTTGTGGTTATTTTAACTTAGTTGTGCTTATGATTACGATTGTAAATAAATTGTAGTTTTAGTTGTCTTGCTTTTTGTTGTATATGTACAGTCGCGACCAAAAGTCGATAAGCAAACTCGCAAAGCAATAGCTTGGCGTTTAGTTTGACTTAAGACCTTCTATTTCCAAGAACATAAACATGCATAATTATTGTCGTCTACAACTGATTGTAGTTCATAATTTCAAAGTTATAACATGTGTAAAGATGACCTAGCGGTTAAGCGCGTGCAAGATGCGTGAATCAGTGAGCCGTGAGTTCAAATCTCACGCAGTACTTGACTTTTTGTAAGTTTTTACTTGATTGGAAGTAATGGGACAGAAATATAATATTCTTTATCTTGTTCGCTTGGTACTCATTTCGTAAAGTTAGAAAGGTAGATCATAGAAAACTAAATAAATAATTTCGATTTCTGTGAGGTAGACAACAAAAAATCCTATGAACGGTTAAAAAAAAACTTATTTTATCTAGTAGGAATGTAACGTCATAATTCTCTTAAGTTTGTTAATTTTATAAATAAGTAAATAAAACGAATAAACATTTTTGTTACCATTCAGCACGACTTTTTTATTTCAACCTTCCAACACCGAAAAGATAAATTAAAAATCACAAAAATAGTTAATTAATATTCCACAACTATCACACAACGCCGTCTAGCCTCAAGCTAAGCAGAGCTTGTGTTATGAGTACTAGACAACTGATAAACATACTTATATATTTCTAAATACATACATATATAGATAAATTACACCCAGACACAGAACAAATGATCATGCTCATCACACAAACATTTGTCCTGGGTGGGAATCGAACCCACAACCTCCGGCATAGCAGTCAGGGCCACTAACCACTAGACCAACAGGCCAGTCCAACAATTAATAATACAATAACAAATATTTAACTTCTTATAAAAATAAATAATAAATGAACATAAACATCTAACAAATTTTTGCTTAAAATAGTACAAATATATTATTATGGTTCCAAAGAAACAAAAAACAGTCCCACATTGTGATTAAGATTCGAACTCAGACTTCATTGATCGTGAAACCATTGCTTAGCCCAAACAGCTACCAGCACATGTTATGTTTATGCGAATTTTAGCAATGCAATGGTAAGAACAGGTCGCCACTATGACGAGTATTCTAAATGCAACAGAAATATAATGTTATTTTGCGTAGTACGACCACATGCGACAATTCATTAGTGTGTGTTATCTGCGGAATGTTGAGTGAGACATCGCTCATACACGCACACGTACTGGTTCGTGCTCGCACAGTTCATAGCAATGTAATCCTTAGCACGCTTATGGACTTTTGAGCGTTTACTGTACAATATATAAACGAATACATATTTAATTATATCCCCTTCATGAATAGCATTAATATCATATTCAGATGTATTTCCGAATGAGGGACAATAAATCTCACATATTGACTATAAAATTTATATATAAACAGTTCATATTGTACAGTTTATTGTATATTATGTATTAAATTATGTAAATAAAGCATTAATCTACATTTGTGAAGTATTTTTTTATTATTTACCCTTCAGAAAAATCTCATTTAATAAAGTAAGGTACCTATTTATAACCGCGCTTGTAGGGCGCTTGGAAAGAACCTGGACTCGATACCATGAGACAGGTTCCGTTCAGAGTAGGCAAGGTTCTGGGAGAAAACGTTGCACACAACCACGAGACGACCACTTTTAGTGACTCAGGCGCTGAGGAACCGCAAATGCAGTTACATAGACCTCAAAAGAAACCTTGAAGAGGTACGAGGAGCACAAGATAGCCTATGGACATTGTGGAAGAGGCTTTTAGCGGCTGATATACGTAGTCGATGACCAGCGCGGGCCCCCAAGTTACTCCGTGAGCACCGGATTGCACGATTGAGGTTCGCTAGAAATTGCCTATCTTGGACACTAGGTAACTGGAGTAGCGTACTCTTCTCCGATGAGGCTCGAATTTGTCTGAATTTTGAGAACCGACGTCGGCGAGTGTTACGAAGACCAGGGGAACGCTATGATCGTGTGTTTTGAAGAAATCACCTCTTATGGTGGAGGGTCCGTTATGTTTTGGGCGGGCGTAACTTCCAGCTAGCGTGCCGAGATAGTATTAATTGAAAATGGCTCACTAAATGCGCAAAGGTATATAACAGACATCCTTTGTCAATATGCACAACCCGCACTGGCTGTAATTGGTGAAGATGCCATTTACATGGACGATAATGCTAAGGCCCGCCATTCTGGCGACGTAGATGCTTATATGCAAGAGGTCGGTATTCGTCGTTTGGATTGGCCAGCGCAGAACCGTGTGCTCAATGGGGTTAAGGTCGGGGGACCTTAACCCCATTGAGCACGTCTGAGATCTCTTAAAAAGGCGAGTACGATCTGTCCAACCACTTCCACAAAACATCAGGGAGCTTAAACGTGTGATCTCGGCTGAGTGGAACACATTCCACAGGACACCATCAAAAGCCCGGTGGAAAGCATGCCAAGACGACCAAATGCCGTAATCGCTGCAAGAGGAGGTCATACTCGTTATTAATTTTAATTTTTTTATGTCTTTTTTTATTAAAATACCATCAAAAATACTCGTAGTCTTAATTTCATTATACCCATAAAAATGTCCATTTTAGCACGGCGCTCTGTTTACATTGACTAAAACACCGATTCCAGGATTTAAGTGTTAAAAACTATATTCTCATTAATAATATAAAATTTCTAGTAATATTTATTTATTTATCATCCTTACAACTATCATTACATGTGTTACCCTAATCAATGCGACAGTATAGTTATCAACTAATCCAGTACAACAACTAATATAATAATTGAAGGTAATGTATTATAATAAATAAAAGAATCTAAATCCCTACATAATTTCCTACATACTTACAATAAAATTCAACTTAAAAATAACTTATCTAACCTTACATACCTAACAACAAATATAACTATTTTCTCGTAATTACCTTACATAACTACCTACATTTAATAAAACTCTTGCGGATTCACTCAAAGAGCACGAAAAAATATCCAATCTCTCATGGACTTCGTTCACCACACGGATTGTTCGGGTGATGAGGGATGCTTTCGCCAGTAGATTGGTTCTGGCCGCGGGCACGTTTAGCAGTTGCGGGCGCCGCCGCCTCCACACGTACCGGTCTGGCACGCTAAGTTCCAGATGACGCAGCACTCCCGGGTTATGTGCGACGCCACGCAGTAGCTTCAGTATAAACTAATGACATACTAAAAGTATTAATACCATCTATAGAAAAGCCAATAATAAATAATAATAATAATAACCTGGGACATTATTCACACACGGTCATCTGATTCCAAACTAAGCAGAGCTCGTACTATGGAAACCAGATAACTGATATACTACATACACTACTTTTTTTTTTGTAAATACATACAGTTGGCGTGGTTGGTTAAGATACCGCCTATCATGTCGCTGGTCGTGGGTTCGATTCCCATCCAGGACAAACATTTGTGTGCATGAACGTGTATGTTTGTCCTGAGTCTGGGTGTAATTATCTATATAAGTATGTATTTACAAAAAAAAAGTAGTATATGTAGTATATCAGTTATCTGGTTTCCATAGTACAAGCTCTGCTTAGTTTGGGACCAGATGACCGTGTGTGAAAATGTCCCAGGATATTATTATTAATATTATTATATTATATATATACTTATGTAGATAATTACACCCAGACTCAGGACTTCATGTCATGTTATGCACACAAATGTTTGTCTTGGATGGGAATCGAACCCACGACCAGCGGCATGATGTATTATGTCTTAGCCAACCACGCCATCTGGCCTGCCAATGACTGTAAGATGCCCGTTTTATTTGCAAAGGAGTAAATAAAACTCAAAATAAACGTTAAATTGCTACATAATGCGATCCGTCGCCGTGCTCCCATTTAAGTAATCTGTCAAAACGTAATTTTGTGATATGCCTCTTAAATGATCGACAACGTAATTTAAAAAAGTTAAAAATTTTAAAACCTCCAGTTTGGAAATACATTCAATTCGCGGTTGTTTTACTTTTGCTTGTTTTCTCACTTTTGTTTCCAATCTGTCAAATCAAAATTATAAAAGGCGGTCATTGTCGTCTTTCACCATCATTATTGAATTACTATCATGTCGCTAACACCAGAAGAATGTACACGTATCGTCATGTTAGAAGAAGGCAGAAGTCAGCGAAGTACAGCAAGAACAATGAAGTGTCACTTTACACAGTACAGCGAGTCGTCCAACGATTCCAAGAAACAGGACAGAACATCAGAAGACCTGAAACAGGCAGACCGAGATGTACTACGGCTCGAGAGGATCGACTTATTGTTACGACCATCCTCCATAACCGGCACCTCTCGGCAGTTGAAGAGACCCGTTCAGATGATGTAAACGAGCGGACTGTAGGCGGCGGCTACTTGAAGCTTATTTGACCCCACATAGACCCGTAACTGGCCCGAAACTTGAAATGGAACATCAGGTAGGAAGATTACGCCCGCGAACACGCACAAATGGGACGACGAATAATGGGCAAAAGTAATATTTTCTGGGCACATGATGGGCGGTGAAGAGTCTACCTACGGCCAGGTGAACGTTTTATTCCAGGTTGTTTTGAGGAAAAAGTGCCGAACGTCGTCGGTGGATCTGTTATGGTTTGGGCTGAAATCTCTTCAGAGAGTCGCACGAAGTTAGTGCTGACAGTAAATAACTAGTGCAAGTTATGTGAAAGAAATTCTAAATGAGCATGCTGGCCCACATTTTATATGGGTGAAAATTCAATATTAATATATATGGGTGAAAATTATGCATGACAACGTCAGCTCAAATTGTAAGCGTATGGAGGCCCGCGACAAGCCCGGACCTGAATCCAATTGAACACGCTTGGGACGAGCTTGAGAGATGTGTAAGAAATCGAAACCCCGCCCCAGCTCCATTTCGAGACCTAAACATACGTTAGTGGAAAAATGGACCAATAACCCGCTACATCGCATAAGAAATTTAATAAACAGCATGCCTAATCGCCTGGCAGCTGTGAGAAGAACCTGAGGAGGCAAAATACAGTAATAATTTTGTTTTAAAGTTCATTTTTGTATTGTACTCGTATGTGAGGTACACAGAGTAACCATAACTTTCTCAAAGTAAACCTAAAAAATCAACTGAAATGTTTTATTAGATTTATTAGCTTCTTCTTTTACTAGGCAGTACCTACCTACATATCCCTAAATAGAGCTCATCCGTAAGTTATACGAACCCCACACAGGTACCTACATTCGACTGATTAATTGAAATTAAAGATTCAAACCTGTCTACTTAATTGTGTACAAGACCGCCAGCAAGTACCTTGTCCGATCAATACACTCGATATATTGTCGGTAAATTGTACAAGTTGTACCTATTTTCTTCTTTAACTATTGTCAAATCAAGGGACGGCGAATGTGTATCTATATACACATTGAATCTTTCCATCGCAGTCAGTTTTGTCCGACGCGACGTGCTGGGAAGTCGACGTCCTCGAGAATACGAACAAGTACCTCCTGTACTTTGCGATATTGAGGTTCGCTTACAAATGGGGTTGAAATTTATTCCGCACCGTATCGGGCCATGCATGTATTTCCAATTTTCATATTTCGCACGGTGGGCCGGGACCCGATATCTAGTAAATCTCCTACAGATATTTTTATGAAACCGAATTGATTTACAGCTTTCGGTACAGCGAATATAACAGTTTTTTGTAATATTCATGTGTTTCATGCGAAATTATCGAAATAGGGATACGAAGTAAAGTAATCGGTACGTTTTATGTAATCATAACTTAAAATAAAATTGCCATAACATAAACTGACCTTTATTCTTGCTAGCTTTGTTTGCATTCAAACATTTAGATAAAAAAAACCTTATTCAGTCTTTCTTTAGAAAGATAACAGTGAAAAATATCTGGATTCCCTTTTCTTAGATAACACTACCATTCGCCAAATCACTACACGCCCCTAAACGACGTCTGCTGAGATAAAAAGGTTATTTAGAAAGCCCCTTCCTCCAGCAGGTAGCGATAACACCTTAAACAATTGCGGAAGAAGAAAAAAGTGGAGTTTATGTAAGTACGTCGCTGAGCATTCGCTTAGTCAGGACGTGCAGGTAAGTGGTCTCCGGCGGAGCGGCTCGGAGGCGGCGCAGTACGGCCGTCGCCGGTATTTCCCTGAGGCGTGTTTACGACGCACCGCGCACAGCCCAATCTTCACCTCCAAACATCATAGCCAGCAAAACGTCGAGCGAAGTATACACAACAATAACAAACGGAAAGAAAACCTCGGCAGGAAAAGTTTTAAGCCCAACGAAAATGGCACGAAGTTGAGACAATAGGCACCAAGGTGCTTCTATGGAGTAATTCAGAGGGCGGTGTTTGTTCTATAAAAGTGAGCAGAAATTGCCTAAATGTATTTAAAGAAAAACCTCACGGAAAAGTACTTACCATCCATAACCGTCCATTTTCCTCGAGAAGTTAATTCATTTGATTGATTGAGTTGATTTTATAAGTAAATAACTGGTTTTTGGTTTGGGACAAACGAATTTTGAATAAAGGGAAAGTACTTCATGAGAAGTATATCAGAAGTCTTTTTGTTAAACAATAAATTAGTGGGACTACAAATAGAAAGGTGTATATAATAAAATTTGTATGTGAGTGCGTACTCGTTGTGAAGTTTGGAGTGGCTCTCCGTCCGCGCGACAGACCTCAGATTCTCTCGACCTTAAACGATTTCGCGCTCCGACCAAATCCTCCAACAAATTAGGATTAGATGAGGGTCTCTGTGTTTTTAGGGCAAAACAGTAAATGTAATTCCAATTGAAAACTCTATTCCCTTCGTATTGCTCAGGTAGAACGAATTTTAATTCACTCCGAAAGTGAACCCTTTTAGGTCTTATAATTTCATGATGATTGAATACTACCCTTGATTAAATACCTTCCCCGTATCGGAATTAAAAGAGAATACAAAAAAAGCTAGTAAAATAGGAGTCTTTCAAGTTTTGAAAACTGTATTTTGTTACGGTTGATATTATAAACCTAACTTACAAAAATATCTCAATAAATACGCTCTCACGTAACTCTTATAATTCAGGATGATTATGTATAAGTAGATGCTTTCATATAAAAGCTGATTTATGTGTATAAATAATTCATAAAAGAACCAAACAAGCAATGTATCGTTCCTCTGAGATCAACCTTACACACTTACGACTTACGAACCTCGCGATAAGGGTAATGTGCACCTTATTTCGTTTGGTACGTAGATCATCGTAGACGTGATACTGGCTACTGGTGCTGATATTTCATTTGTCGCCCTTTACGACCATGACAACGGAAACCGTCTTATACCTACGTAATATTATCATATTATTAGCAGTCCTTATATAGGGCCCCGTTGGTACTATAGGTATTTAAGGCAAGTAAGTAGATAAATAATAAAATAAATAAGTCTGAAATCATATCATTTCTCCGCTAAGACATTTAAGTACGTCGCGTCGTGTCTACGTTTGAAGAAAACCTTACCTACGGATTTCCTCGAGAAATATTTATCATCGGAGAAATAAAAACAACTCGGAGACAAAGAACAACGACGACTCGTCTCTAGAGGATGACAACACAAATAACCAAAACACAGTCAATCAACCAAATCTTTATGTACAACTCCGTAACTGAATCACACCGAGTTTATTTATACCGAAGTAACATCGTACGTGACATACCATTTTATGCAATACAAATTAACTTGTTAATAACGAAGGCGTAATTTCACCTTTAGCCCTTCACGGTGAAGTGAGCCCCACGACGGAAATTTTCTAAAGTATTTGTTGATTTATGTGCAAACTTGACTTACGTACTCATTCGGTACATGTATTATGGTATTAAAGAAATCCTATTTACGAAAATGGTACGCACTAAACAATGAGGAAGGATGTCTTAATAAAATAAGGAAGAAGTAAAACAGATTTTTTTGAAAAAGAAATGGGTCTCTCGCTTTACTTGATAAACGTGAAGAACACATACTTAATTAAATCGTTCAAATATTTTGTCCGCCGATTTATTATACAAAACTATTCCAGACACAATCGTATGTTTTCTTATAAAGTCTATTTCAATACAAGTAAAACGTAAACTAACTCCAGTGCACAAACCGCCTGAGAGCATCGAACTCGTTTTTCTCGAAATGAATGTTGGAGCGAAAATACGAAGAGACAGATAAAACGTGGAATCGGAAAAACTGCTTATTTTATTACCACGTCGAACTGAAAGGCGGATGGGATAGGCCTCGGGCCGGATTGGACCAACCGCAATTAGGGACAGAACATATCCATCTAGCGACGCATTCTAATCAATAGCTGGTCCAACTTACGAGTAGGTGAATCTACTTTTAGAGATTGATTACGAGTTTTTCTTATGAGTACTACTATATGAGGGAAAATCTGTGTAATTTACTTACTAGGTACGTGAAATAATATATACAGGGTAATTTTGATTTACAAAAAAAAAATTGCTATCAGGTTAGGGAATGGTAACAAAACTTATACCTACTTACTGAGTTCATAGATCTTAAAAACACGGGAGATATGGCAAGGAGGCGTGGCGCTTGCGAACGCATCTGGCCGCAAAGCGGCTTGATGCCAGTTTCAGTCATTAGTCGAATGTCAACTTGCGACGGCTGCGCTGCTTATGATTTATGACAAAATGCCGCGTTGTTCAGTGATTGTTTGTAAAAATAACAGGTGTATTGTGAATTACATGAAAGATGGCATCTCATTTCACATGTTAGTTCTAAAATATTATTGTTTTTTTCTACTAAATTTATTAAAACATTAATTCGTGATACTAGACACGATGAAGTACCAAAAACAATTATTTTCATTAGCAACAAAAACCATTGCTTGCTTAGTAGAAATTGATCAATGAATCGGCTGGTCTAAGAGCGTAATGGATAAGTGTTTTACTGATACTCTCACTCACTTGATAATTTTGTGAAGCGGCCGCTGCCGTCTTTTGTCAGTTAGACATGTGATGTGAGTTTGGTGGTAGTCGATATTTTATACGATCCTACTTAGCCTGTGAGCGTAACCATGGTTTATCTATAAATACTTACCAAAACAATATTCTGTGAAAATGTTTCTAAGCAATGTTTGGTTTCATCGATACTTTTCTATGATTACTCCACTTAACATTACTAGTTGCGTCAATTGCGCATGTGTGTTTATTCTGAGTCCGTAGCTACAGGTAGATGCGCCGCCCTATTTTTGCGTGTGTTTTGTTAGTGAGTTTATTAGTGTTGCAAAATTTCTTTGTGTGCGGGAGAAATATGAGCTCGTATACCGTTCTTTTAGTTTTTGCTTTTGTGTTAGTAAATTAAGTGGGACCAACGTGGAGACATCTGGAACTAGAATAAGTTTGTGTGCAAAGCATATCTCCTGTGTTTTGAAGACCTGTGACTGAGTTCATCGCAAAATAATAGGTAACTATGACTACTAGTAATACTGGTATTTTTATATGTATTAAAATCCATGTATTCAAATATTTAAAATGGGGATATCATGAGTGCAGCAACAAAAGTTTTCTTTAGCACCTGCAACCTAACGTCTTTTTTTATATGTAGGCAACGAGTTAATTATAGAACAGCTTGTATTATATTAATTCATCATCTTTACTATTCCAACAGAATATCAAAAGACCAGCGTCAATTTACAAACGTAAATTAATATGACTCAGAGCTACCGAAAAATATATTTACTTCTGAATTAATAACCCGATGACTAAAGTTACAAGTGGGCTACTTTATTAGGTCCTTTACCTATGAAATTGCCGATTAACACAGAAAAACAGTTTTTTTTTTAACAAATATTGTCGATCCACTTTTGTCATTTTAATGAAAGCTCGTTGATGCCTCTGCTGTAGATATCCTGGGAACGGGAATCGATAAATTCTTTAAAAGCGGTTTTCACCGCCTCGTTGGATTTGAATTTTTTCCCCGGAGCTCATTGTTGAGATCAAAATTTCCAGAACGGAAGGGATCAAACCAAAAACGCACCGTGCGTTCACTTGCGGTACCTTGTCCATACACGTCGTCGTTAATATTACGTGCTGTCTGTGTTGCGTTGGTGCGACGACGGAACACGTATTCGGCAATTTCGTTTTTTCCATGGTTACAGAAACATTGTTATTAAAGAATAATCGAATGGCGGGAAAACAAATGAACTACCTACTAGGGATGGGCCGAATATCCGTTTTATGTTCGGTATTCGGCATATTAAGCAGGTTTACCGAACATTCGTATTCAGCCGATTATTCGGCAAAATTACGGATCATTCTACCGAATAATACCTATTGTGTTAAAAAGTTGCCTAAAAAGAAGATACGCCCGTCATGTTACTGATGGATCGTGATGTAATTATTTTGAATTCAATGTTGAGCAAAAATCTAACATTGTATTTAAAACTGAGACAGTTAAGTTTTAATTTTAAACTGTAATTTACATAAGGGTCATTCATGGTTACATTACAGAAAAAAAATCGAAGAAAATTTCATATTTGTAGTCACAGAACGATCATCAGTGGTGTCAGTTTTTCCGATTTATTTTTTGATACTTATAATTTGAAAAGTACATTACAGACCACGATTGTTTTTTCATATTATTCTGATAACTGTCACGACTTGGTCTATCACCCGTTTCCGGCTTGACGTTGATTTCTTCTGCCGAATATTCGGTTCGGTAAACTTTTAACCGAACATTCGGCCGATTATAGGTATTCGGTAAAACCCATATTCGACCCATCACTGCTACCTACTGATTTTTTCTTTTTTTTTATTAAATGTCATGCTATATTATAAAATTAATTTGAATTTGTAATTCTAAATAGAATGGAAGATATTGATCTTCACACTAGCCGGTATCAAAAATTGGCAATTTCATAGGTAAAGTGTTAAGTGGTGGTAGGTTTCATTTTAGAGATTCAACATCTCTTTTCTAATCAAATAAAATTCCAGCCTCAAAATATGCTTCTATAGATGCAATAATCGTCGGCATAGGATGCAAGAGCGAGTGAAGGGCACCCCGATGTTAGGTTTGGTTAGGTTACATTAAACCAAGAGAAGTTCGCCTAGTAAACTCCTCAACAATTAACATCCCTGCATCGGGAAAAGGAATATTTTTTTAAACGGTGATGAGCAGTTGACATTAGGCTATTGTTACTTGGATAAATTACAAACTGACCCACTAAAAAGTGAAAAAAAAGACACTACTAATTGAAAAATTAAAATGAAAAATAACTTTGATTTCGGAAGTCGATGGCATAAAACTAAAATACAAATTCAAAGGCACAAAATTCCTTCACACAACTTCCGAAATTAAAGTTATTTTTCTATTTGTAGTTTTTTTTTTCTTTTTTGTAAGTCGGTTGTTTTTTTAAGTAAGTTTTTTTTTACGTCTATAATTATGTATAGGTACAGTTACCAAGTTGGAACAATATTGAGTATCAAAGTGTGCGGTAGGTAAGTACAAGTTAATTAAATGCACCTCGTCCGATGTTTTTGCTAAGCACCTGTTGTTGTTACGTAATATCTGTAAATTAATAAGTCACCCGTTGCACCCCGCGTAACTTGCTACCACAACACCACCACAGAACATACAAGAAGTGGTATTTAATAAGTACCTATACCTACTGAAAACATTCTAGGTTATAGAAATAATGAAGTAAACAGAAATAAGTAGATAGGTAGGTAGGGACTTTGATAATTTTTGTCGTAGTCGCAAAGTACGTAATTTCGTTCGTTTTCAGCCAGAATTTTTATTTTATATTTTTTTATTGCAACTGCCCTAGTTCTTTTATTGCATCTGTCCTAGTTCTTGTAAGTCGTCATCTATACTAACTAGCTATACCTCAAGGTTACATTTTTGTCTGAAAATAAATTACACGTTTGTATTTGTCGCTTCTAGTATATTAATGAAGTCAGTGTTCTTCAGCATGTCTTGAACTAAGTTTGTATTACAAGCTTGAATATGCAGACGGCAGATGTTAGCAACACCGCATATAAATTGCTAACACGACCGCAATCCGCGCTTGTTTTACCTCGTCATAGCTAAGCCTCATAGTAATTAATTCACTTAATAAGAAACTACCGACCGCGTGACGGAATATGTAAGTTATATCTTCTTCGATAATAATTTGAAGAAACGAAGAAAGGAGTGAGGCTTACAGAGATGTATATGGAGGAAAAAGACTTGCTTTTCCGACCCCAAATAAATTAGGCTAAAAGCAGGAGAAAACACAACATTTCACAACTGTCCATCAATCACTAAATTAGGTGTGCTTTTTTCGAGGGACAAGCCTATAAACCCCATTTTTCGAGAACTTCTGAAAGCCAGAATCTACAATGGCGACCACAAGCAACGTGCTAAGGCAATGAAGAAAAGGAAAGAAAAGCAATTAAGAAAATCGAGATGAAGAAACTATAAATCCAAAAAGAGCAGCGTAGGGGTAAAAAACTACAGTTCGAGTCCCTCTAAAGAGAAAAGAGTTAGGCTGTAGGCACAATGGGACGTTAACAACAGTAGGTACTAGGCGTTTATACGAAAAATCCTTCATAATAATACCGCGGTTGCAACAGTCGTTACATATGGGGTCTTACCAAAGTTACAGCGAACTTCTAGAAATTTGAATTTTCTTGCAGTTACCTGCGCCTATAAATCAAGTGGAAAATCACCCTAAGCTCTCCGAGATAGCTTTCTGGAACATTTTAAAATGTAAATGACCCTCAACTCCACACCTGTATAATACGTCAGGTATTATAGGTAATATGTTTATGTTATAGTCAGTCTGGGTTACCTCGTAAAGATGAGGGATTCGAATAATAAAATTCGGCATTTAACAACGTATGGTGCCTAATTAAGTTACTCATATCAGTTTCAATAATTAAACGTTTAGAATTAGATATATAAAACATAGTGCCTAAGTATATATAGTTAAATGAAATACCTTATTACCTATTTACATCGATAAGGTCATCAGTTATCACATCATCACTCATGAAAAATATAAAATTATGGTGTTGGTCCTGATATTTTTTTAAATGAAATAAAGCCAAATCGAAGTTTCAATATTTTTTAAATTATTTATTATTAAAAAAAAAATTCATTAATTAAATACACGACGTCTTTATTAGAAATCAGAAAATACGAACAAGCATCGGATTTTCAGCACCTCAGTGAAACGACGCCATCTTGTGAATGAAGTTGGAACTTCGAACCTAGGGTAATAGCTAGCGAGCGGTTAAACGGAATGTAAAACTTTAACAATGCCGTACTTGTAACATGAACGAACAAGCGAATAGTACACCATTTATGCGCCAGATGACGTTTCCCAACTCTTCCCAAGAACAAAAAGAGTAAGACAGTTCAGGTAGGTACCTACCTAGTCCAGCTGGTTAATAATCTCGTATAATGTTTAGTGTACTTCACCTTACCTCACCTTTGATGTACTTTTACCGGAATTTAGTTGGATTCAATTCCGTTCCCTACAGTGACTGTGCACACTGAGGTGCACATAGGTACTAATTCTGTTACTTTAGATGCCTACTTTATTGATATTTGTACGCCGTCAACGGCAAGGCAAAGTGATATATATTTTTATTTACAACACTTGTTTTACACCCATCAATTTTTTTACAAATAAATACTTTGACTTTGCACTTTGCTTTGCTTTGGTTTTGAAAGAAGTAGTGTCCAAAGTGTACCTAGTTCATGCTAAATCAAGTCTATTACCTATATTTTAAGAATCGCCCAAAGGCGCTCTTTGAAAAATAGTGTTTGTATATAACATTGGGTTATTTAGTAATAAGTAGGTACCTAAGTACTATCTATTTAGTGCAATTATTTATAGTTTTTGCATTGACAATCTAGTTTATCTAGAATGTGTTTTCCTTGACACGACTGTTTAATGTCAGTGTCAATGCTTGCACCACATTATCTAGGTACTTACTTAACCTAGGTACACTTACCCACTTGCCCGGCAGACATCACGCGCCAACAACCTTGAGTGGTTAGCTTGCGTGTTCTGTACTGAGCTCACGCAACACGTCGTGCGTCCAGCCAGTAATAGGACTCGCCCATCAAGGAGCGGTGTCCCAAATTAGACGCATTATTAATTTATTATACATAAAACAAAAGGTATTATATTAAAACCGTATACTAAAAGATAAATAATTAAATTATCTTTAAAATTGTGAAGGTTTCATGAAAATACGTTTGACAGTTTTTGCGTGATTCTCAGTTTTTTATTCGCGTTTAACATAACTTTACAAATTAATTACACTATGTAATCTATTCATCTAAAACATTCTCATATTAAGTTATTAAGAAAATGCTCTAATTTAATATAGGCGCAGTAGGCGCTCGGTAATCCGGCACCCGATTTCTCCCCTAGCCGGACCTGCCGGATTATTGGATTTCTATGGACAATTTCCATCTTTTTAGTCAATCTTGAAGTTTCGTGTTTACGTTTATACAACCGCTCTGTAATCCGGCGTTCGGTTGTGTAAATAACCAGATTATAGAGCGGGTCACCTGAGTCGCTAACTGCCGGATTACTGGGTGGGCCCGCCGGACTGGCGAGCAACGGATTGCCGAGGGCCTACTGTATATTTTCTTCAAATCATTAACACTGCTCGTTTCGACGTGATCTTCAGTTTAAAATCATTAAAAGTTGGTTATCGTCGCACTTAATAAACTAGAGCAAATAAGACTAAAGTGCAACTAATGTAGGTACCTACCTACGTCAACTAAGAGGCCTATCACAAAATTTCGTTTTGACAGATTAGGTATATTGAAGCATGGCGAGATGGCGACGCGTCACATTATGTAGCAATTTGGCTGTTGTAATCACGTTTATTTTGGTCTTATAATTGTTTTTTTTTTTTTTGTTTAAAGTATGCAATTTTAATTTCTTACTAACGTAATGTTCTGGTATTTTACGTAATAATATAAATGTAGCAAGGAGAAATTAACAGACAATTCAGAGCATTTTTAGTAGATTTTGTGGTTTTGAATGGGATTTTTTCTAGCTATTCCATACATGTATTTCAAAATAAAGAGGCTCCTATGAACTAAAAAACTAAATAAAAGATTTTATTATATATTTTTCATTTAATTTGTTTATGTATTGATAAATGCAGTCAATGGAATTTTATACATAGATACGAAAGCATTGCGAAAAGCCAGACCGCTATAAACTATTACCTCTCAATACTTGTCGAAGTCTTTCAGTTTCTCAGAGTAAGAAACCCAAAGTTGGCCAATTTACGTAAAAATCACGGTCGAAATGTAATAGACCTCTTAAGGTAGGTCATACTGAAACTTATAAAGCAGATAGGCACCTATTCGTAAGGTAGGTTATAAACAGGGCCGATATACCTACTTATCGCCAGACTGGAGCCCTGACATAGCTTGCCTCCTTGGATGGCCAAGTAACGAATTCAAAATTATAGTGTTTCAAACATGTTCATAAAAGAGTTTGAAAGTATTCATGCGACTATTTATGAAAATGATAAATTAATTCAGCCATGTGAAACATTTCTTATGCGCTATTCAAAAGCCATGTTGAAATGAAACGAGAATCATATGATTTAATGTATGATAGATTAATACGCCCCAAATCCTGAGTTACATCACATCAAATGCTCGTAAATCACCGGATTCTGTAAATAGCACAAGTTTGGTGACGATTCCCAGACTGACATCCCGCCGATCTAAATATCGTTAAAAACCAACTGATGCTATTTATAATTCTACTGCCACTTCCTTGTAGTACGCGAGATCACACCAGCACCCTAATTAGGTACGTAACACACTATCAACCACAATCTGAATCATTTTGAAGCAAATTGCTAATCTGCTTGCTAATAAAATTTGTCTGCTTGACAACGTAAATACCGCAATGAGTGTTGTTGAACTGCCAACATGAAACCGATTCCGATTGAGAGTGTGTTACGCATTTAGGGTACTGTATGTCGATTCTGTAAATCTCACCGTGAAAACCACAGACGTAAAAACGTGAAAACTTGCGTGAAGGGTGCTGTCAGTATCATCCCACTGGTGCTATTGTTTGGGATTGACCAAACATTACATTTACAATCTTAGTCGAGATTTTAATCATATTTTTTATGCTAATTCTGTTGATCATTTTATGCTATTTTACCTACATTACTATTTAAGTTTTTTTTTTTTTTTAATAAAACAGCAACACAGCAGTTTGTTTGATTGATTGAGTTTATAATCTCAATCAGCGAGTCGTACCTATCTATCAAATTATGGAAGACCAAATTATTATGTAGATGGCATGTGCCCAATGATCCCATAGGCAAAAAACCAGCCACGTGCGTGTCGGACCACGCACAATGAAGGGTTCCATAGTTGGGATGAATCCAAAAACGTTGAATAAGTAATTTTTCAATGGAATTTGTACAAAATTTTTTTACATTTCAAAGTATCTACATTTTAAGTTGGTCGACTATTACTCGTAATCTTGTAAAGCCTACTTAGCTGTGATAGTTTTCCTTTTAATTTCGTTATACTACCGTGATTTTTTTCACATATCCAAAAGCAACCATTTAGCTGACAGGGCGGGGGGGGGGGACACTTGACTAACAAAAATGAGCAATTTAAAGCTTAATTTTACGCAAACGGATCCCTGAATCGAGTAATGGTTTTCACAGACCCGTAATAATTTTTTTTGTTACGGACGGACGAACAGACGGACATAGCGAAACTATAAGGGTTCCTTGTTGATAACGGAACCCTAAAAATTACGAACTTATATAAACTTCCATTCCCTACCCCTTTAGGGGCTTTCGTTATGAAAGGAACTCATGTGCAAAATTTCATGCTTTACTCAGCATAGACCCCAGTGCGATGTCTTATTAACCACCTAGATGATAAATATTAGGAGCAAGTGTATGAGCAGAGTAGCATACGGAAACACATGTTTTCATATAATACGGAAAGTTTTATCTTGACCGATCCACCAATCAATCTGCCTAGCCTTTTCCCAACTATGTTGGGGTCGGCTTCCAGTCTAACTGGATGCAGCTGAATACCAGTATTTTATATGGAGCGACTGCCTATCTGACCTCCACAACCCAGTTACTGGGTAATACGATACCCCTTGGTAAGACTGGTTGTCAGACTTTTTGGCTTCTGACGACCCGTAACGACTGTCAAAGATCCACGAATGACAGCCGGGACCAAAGGCTTAACGTGCTTTCCGAGGCACGGAAGAGTCTCGGTATGTAAAGATGGTCACCCATCCACAGACCAAACTAGGCAAGCGTAGCTTAACCTGATGGATCGACCCGTGCGGCTGTTATTCCTTCTTAGCTCCTATGTATGTATCTTGACCGATCCACCTTGACCCACTAAAGGCCCGATCACGGAAAGTAAGGTTTAATTAACCTTTTCGCCGCCAACGTACACAAAATGCAATGCCTCGCCGAGCGCCAAGCTATAAATGTATAACTAAATATACAGTAAACAGTAGTGATGGGGATATCGTCATATCGATGAATAAGATTTGTACGCGTAAAGTTAAGATTTAAAGTTGATTTTACGAATATAAACAAAAACTGATTAAATATTTCCAGATTTGTTTTATTTCACAGTATCCTTAATAAGAAAAAACAGTATAATTTATGAGTATCAAAGAAACTAATACATAACTCAATTAGAACTATAAGGAATGGGGTACATCTCTATTTGTTTCATGATCTCATTCTTTAACTTCATATCAAGTTATTGGCACTGAGGGCACGTTGAATTCGATTCTGATCAGGGATGGGGTCTATGGTCTTTCTTTCTTCTATTTTTGTTTATTCCTGTGTTTTTTTAATAACTTCAGTCAACGTTTTTACCGTAGGTATCTAAGTGGCAGAATTTTGAATTGTTTTTTTTTTAATTATCTTATCTTCTGGTTCAATATTCTCCACAAAATACTCCGAGTCCGATTCCACACCTTGCAAAATTTTCAGAAGTTCGTCCGAATCAAGTTCTTCACTCATTTTTCTATTTGCAAGTGAAAGAAAGAAAGATGCGTGCGCGCGAATCCGATTTTGTGCTGCACTATGCCAAAGTGACCTTGACAGCCGCACGCCTATGACGTCACTGACCAACTTCTATAGAAGTTCGTGGCACTCGGTGGCGCACAGGGGCAAAGACGACCAATTGTTTTGTAGAGATGGGAAAATAACTATCGACAAGGATTAGTAACAACTTTATAATTACGTATCGGCATCTACCTGAAGGTCGAAATTCATCTACTATCCTTTGTAATGAAGTAGATAACTAAGTTCATATTTTATTGACCTCAAAATGTTTTCGATATTCGTAACTTTCTGTATTTATAAATATTTCAATGGTGAAATCAACCTTTCACGGCACATCACTGGCCAACTTGATAAGAAGTGATTGGCGTTCTGAGGAAAGTAACAAAATTCGGAGTTTCTGTTTTAGCCGATTTTAGGACAAACTAGGGCTTATTTTGTGTAGAAAAATAAAAAACAGGGTAGTAGACAGTGCTATCTTAAATAATAAAATGAAACAAAGCTTTTAATCACAGTAAATTTATTTTAATAAGACAATTAAAATGAAAAACTTCTATAGAAGTTGTGGCGCTGGTGGCACGAAAATCCCGAACTTCTATAGAAGTGCTTGGCGGTGAAAAGGTTAAACTCAATATTGACATTCACTTCAAAATTATTAGAGTATTATTGTAATATAAAATTTGCTACAATTATAAAATAACGAGTCCATTGCAATTTACCTACTCGTTATTTGAACTGTTCTGATTCGAAGTACCTCTGATAGGCCGGCTGGCTCCCACCCCCACCAAATACTCAACATAATGTTCTCTGCTGATAACCTTATTATAAAGTGCGTATATTTTCAAAATATCAAAGTTGCTGGTTTGATTTTATTCTTATTAAATATCTTATTTTACTGTTTTATGAACTGTTTGTTTTTTTATATGTTTATCTAAATGGTATACCAACAACAAGGTCGAAATACTTGCTTGAATTAAATCTCTCTCGGTCTATAGATCATCGCAAGTGAAAATCATCTTCACTTTCCCCGTTATGTTAGAATTATCTGAGTAAATGTCGTACGTTGAATCGGTACGTACGTAGTGCGCAGTTCGGATACGTGTCGCGCAGAGACGCAGGGCGGCACTGGGCCACTGGCGCCTCACCGCCCGCCCTGCTCGCTCGCCCGCTGTGTCGCATCTAGCTCCAAAGCAAGATCTACGAGCCAGATCTAACAGCATCGCTTGCCAATCTAAAAACCAAGGTAACATTCAAACATTTATGTCTAAATATTCATTTAAATTTTACAGTTTATTCATTTTTGATTCCCTTTGTGTCGTTTTTGGCGGTTCCGTGTCAGTAGGTCGAATTATCGCGGGGGAATGGTTCCACTGACAAGTACCACAGCGTCTGTTCACATTTTATATCTATATTATTATAGGTATTATATCTGCTACATTTTATCGTTTCCCTGTTTCTCATAGTTCTTTTAACATTTTATGGTTTTCGTAAAGAAACAAGCTTTAATTTTTCAGACCTACTTGAAACGTAGACATGACATAGCGGGCTAACCATTATTTTTTATATCTAACTACATATCCGACTTGGTACGACTAATTTCGGTGCAAGGGTAGGCAGAGACATAGACAGTAGGCACTGCTGTAGTGCTGTGTGTATGTAAATAATAACTGTGTCATCCGTTATATATATATAACTGGTTTATTAAAACAGTTTTAACTCATTTTTTATTACCTAACATTTCAAAACAACTCCAATTACATTTATGTTTCATGTTAGGACATACTATACCATTGTCGTTAATATACTGTAAGGAACGGACCAAATTGGAAATTTCAAAGGACCTCAAAGGATTTAGGTCAGCGAACCTCGGTCGATGAAGGCACGCGCGTTCTTTTTATTACACAGTATCGTCTTATTGACGGGTTACTCTAATCGTACTCGATGGTAACAAGTATATTCAGCCTCCATCGTTATTTACAACTAAAGTCACCACTTGAAGTCTATTGTTTAAATTCATAAAGACAAGTGGAAGGATAGTAGCACTGCGGAATAAGTGCATTGCCGCTCCGTTCAACTTTAGAGGAGCTTATAACCAAACCCCACAAGCTGGACCTGATGAAAGTCGCGGGAATCCGTTGGTCGATGTGGGGACGCTTGGGTCCAGCAGTAGACATCTGCCGCCACTGCTGGTGGTACCACGCGCTCGGACCAACCTCCTAAGGAGGCGCCCCTGACGCGTGCGCTTCGCACGCTCAACCTCATAGCGAGGGAGACGGACTTATTTTGTTGTTCTCTGAGTGAATTCACAAGGAATGCATTATTTATAATCAGTTATAAGTAATACGGGCTGGTATCCGCAACACGTCAATGCGCGTATTTCGCGTAGTAATTAATTACTTATACAGCAACTCTTAAGGGGTTGGAAAAAAAAAATCTGCTGTTCAGTACATTTTGACGAATTATGCAAACATAAATTTACTGAACAGCTGATTTTTTTTCGCGAATTCAGGTTTGGTCCCAAAGTAAAAGTTGTTCATAATGATGAGTACAATGCTATGACCCCTTAAGAGGTTGCTGGTGTTTTACCAATATCCCTGTAGATGTTAGTTTTTGTTATGTTAGAATAAACGCATTTACCGCATTGGGTTAATCTGTAAGGGTAAATGTAAGTTGATAAATACATAAATAAATAAATAAATCTTTCGGCTGTAGAATGAAATCCGAACCTCAACTGCGGATGTTATGAATGTATGTTTATGAGATGACATGTTGGAGACGTACCTTCCCATCACAGTTCATGTAGGTAGTGTGTAGCTTGTACGTAAGTACCTACACCCACAGCAGAAGTTCCCACGGCATACAAACTTTCTAACAGTACCTACCTACACGTTATCAGCATTCAATGCGACGTACGCGCCAGCACGTGTGTACGACATGCATACAGGTTCATCTGCGTAGCTGACGTAATCGGCGACGCATCGCCTATGAGTTACGGGAGTTACAATCGGTTACAGGCATTGAAGGTCAGAGAGAAATAAACCGTTGCTATTCTTGTATTATTGATTAGTTAGGTATACACATGTGAATTGAATAGATAGGTATCCAACGTGATATTTATCATGTGAAACGATAACCTATCCATAATGTACAACGGTGAACTGCCCTGAGATAAAAGTAACAACTTATTTTAGTACTAATAACATAACATTCCAACCGAATTCAAACTGAAGTAGATATGTACCCAGGATGTATATGCAGAAAGGCGCGCACACACGCAGGGAGTCAAATTCCTTTTAATGGTATTTTAACGTAGATCAGTCAAATTAACAAAACTCCATTGACTTGCTACTAATTTTTAACACTGAACTTCACTAAAGTTATCTCTAGAGGTAGCAAACCAGAGCACGCAAATAAATCCTATACCATACCATAGGTACCTACAGTACGATAATGTTCTAAGGTTCCATCATTTATTTTAGAAAAACCGTACTTTGCTGAATTAAATGTGACTGATCCAACCTTAAAATCCAACAAGGAAGTGACGGAATTAGTGCGTCAATCTATAATCATTTTAGGAGGGAATATAAATCATTTTCTATTCAACCGAAATATAGCGAATAAAATGACACACATTTCACATTTAATTCGCTATATTTCGGTTTCTCCGAAGATAAACGATGGCACGTTTGAACGTTGTCGTACTGCAAATACATTACATTTTCGAACCATACAATGAAGCAACTGATTTCCCAAGAAGACACACTACGTTATATTACGTCATTAAAGTCAGTTTAACGAAAACATAAGTAACTCTCGCCTACCCATTTGACATCAATTTGGTATTACATGATACAGGCGGCCCTGAGTGTATCAACAATGAAGCCAGTCGTAGTCGCGAGTACGATTGCCGACGACTACAGACGCGGACGCGGACGCATAACACGAAATCAGTACCGACTATTTTCTCATTGTGGCACGAATCCAAATACACCTAAATCTGCTCTACTTAGTGTAATTCTAAAATATAATTTGGACCCTAATACCTACACCAAATAATTCTCAACAGTGCGCGATTTTTGTGACAAAACATCTCTACCAACAAGTTATAAAAGTAAGTTGTAATTTCGTAAAATGCGTTATGAACTTGTAATAAACAATGGCAGAAGATAATTTTAAATATAATAATATTAAACAGCAGCAGCCTATGCCTACCACTTTTAGTCGGTAAATCATAAAATATCGAAATAAACAAGGCTTCAGAAGTTAGCTACGTGTAAATTACGGGATTTTACCTAGTTAAATCCCGTAATTTACACGTAGCTAACTTCTGAAGCCTTGTTTATTTCGCAAAATCCTGCCATGACCACGCCACCCGGAAGTAGATATCTAACTAAGTATATAAAGTAATGTCGGCACGGTAGGCAAGTAATACATTACATCGAAAAATTTTCAGTTAAAGTGTTCAGTGGAAAAATTATGTAATGTATTACTTGCCTACAGTTCCGACATTACATTAGGTAGATCATTTTTCCCCTGAACACTTTAACTGAATCTTTTTGATCTATGTTCATGCCGAAAGATTTCCGAATCTGTGTGTTAACATAAAATTCACCTACCTAAACGAAAAGCAATACAACTATCGATTTAATTAATGAAAATGTCGGTCTTCTACAGACTATACTTTGGTGAGTGTGCCCAAGAACTCCACGACCTCATTCCACCGGCCCCCTTCTACCATCGGACATCTAGACGCACTGCCAGTTACCATTACTACCTAGTTGCTATTCCACCAATTCGCACTAAGCGTTTCCAAATGTCTTTTATAATACGCACAGCAAAAGAGTGAAACTCACATTTTTTTTTTGGGTGGGAAATTATCAAAGAACTTCTTCCGCTCTGGGTTAGACTGCTACTGACTAAAACCCACCCGAGTTCCTTCAGTTGCCTGTGCCAGGGCCACGGTAACTCAAACACCCCGTATCCCTGGCAGGCATCGGCCCTAGCAGAGCCCATCACTTAGTGCTGACATCTCTTTGAGACGCGCGTGGAACACAACGCGCCGTCGAAACTGGCCTGGTCATTACCGGACGGCGAGCTACTCATTGCTCGCCGTCCGCAAGCCCGCACCTACGGTGGCCGGGAATCGGCTCTCGATTCTCGACGCCCAGGGCGTCTTCTACGGCGACAAGGGGCGTGAGGGCGCAAAGATTGCCTCTCCCTCACGCGTTCCGCCTCCTCCTTTGCGAGCATTACTGTTTCGCAGAAGGAGATGATGGCTTCACATGCACTGTCGCTCCGTACCATGGCCTGGACCAGGGCCGGACGCGAGAGATCACCGCCGCCGATCGCCTCCGCACGGACGCGGCAGTGCTCTGCCCAAGCCGGACAGATCTCCACCGTATGCTCCACCGTGTCCTCCGAGCGATCCACGCACACAATGGTAACACCTGGGCGTTTCCTCCCGCCTTATCCGGAACAGGAACCTTCCGAAGCAACCGTGTCCTGTAAGGACTTGCGTCAGGCGGAAGGTGAGGACTCCGTGGCGCCTCTCCAACCACTCCTCAAAGAGTGGACTTAGCGCCGCAATTGTGGCGTGCCCAGCACTGGGTTGCGAATTCTTCAAAATAATAATATCTTCAAAGTGAGAGTGAATAGGCTTCTCCTGGGTAAGCTCACTCCATCGTCGACTTTGTCTCTGTCACCGCTGACCTAGACTAGTGTCAAGAGGAAACCCATCTCAATTTCAAAAAAAAATGTTTGTGCTTACCTGCCTTGCCTACAGTACAGGCCTCCTGCGCACACGTCATCATGTGATGAGGTCATGAGTACCTACATAAACATGTGTCGTGTTTACCGGATGGGTATCTAAAGATAGTATACTCGCTAGGTCACAAAGAGGTTGTTGACCTTGTTCATTTGATCAAAAACGTGTAATGGTATCGTTTACACAGACTGAATTTTTCAGCGAGGTTAAACGTTTTCAGTGATTAAACTTGCAAATCAAAGGAAATAATATGAAGAATTTATTGATGTAATAGAAATTTCGACTATGTATCACTCGAACGTAAATTCCTCCTTTTCGATCAAAAATTTTGTATGTATCTTGAATTAATGATAGGCATGATTATTTTGTCCGAAAGAATATTCCATAACAACTAAAATTTCAAAAAAGAATGTGAAAATGTCGTGTCCAAATAAATATAGATTTTTTTTAAAGCGGTCCCCACAAAATTTTCAAGAAATTAAAAAATAATTATAATTCGAAAACTATCAAGAATCGTGGAACATTAGGTACATGGGGTATTTTCGGATACCCCTGGGCATGAGGAATCAATTTTTTTATGACGTCACTATTTGGAGCACCCAGTATAAACCTTCAACTGTCACGTTATGAGACACAATTAAATTTCTAATGTTACCGGGCTCTAGGAGCTCTAGCTCGAGGAGGAGCTCGTGGCTATGTCATAACAGCCGCACGGGTCGATCCATCAGGTTTAGCTCTCCGTGAATGAAATCCTCCGTGCCTCGGAAAGCACGTTAAGCCGTTGGTCCCGGCTGTCATTCGTGGATCTTTGACAGCAGGAACAGAAACGCGAAACTCTGACAACCAAGGGGTATCGTATTACCCTGTGGAGGTCATATAGGCAGTCTCTCCATGTAAAATACTGGTATTGAGCTGCATCCGGTTAGACAGGAAGGTGACCCCAACATAGTTGAGAACATGCTAGGCAGATTGATTGAGTGTTAAAATTCTCTGAGGAATACAGGCTTCGCCGATGAAAAAAAAACATTACATGTTTCACCACCAAAATGTATAAATTATGATGATACGGAACCCTCGGTGCGCGATTCCGACTCGCTCTTGACCGGTTTTTAATAATGATTGTAACATAGGTAATCCTTGTTTTGTGTCTTACCTAATAGTAGGTACCTAGATTGTATTTAGGTAAAAACGTGACTGTTGAACATTGCCAGCCTTTTGGGCACTTTTACCATTGACAGCGATGCGGACGAATTTTTTGATGCCCTATGAGCTTGTCACCTTTTTATTTTTATGATTTTTATATACTTGTACATAATATACATATATATCTTTTAGTTTTAGCTTGTACATATAATCTAGTTTCTGTTTGAAATAAAGTTTCCAAAAGAAGATAACAAAACACAATAATGTTTGTATCGAACAGGTTCTTCATAGGTCTTTTGAAATTAATATTAGAGTTGGCTACGATACAATGCCTGAAATAGTACCCGGTTTTCTAACCAAAATTATAGTAATGGTGTTAGTAAACAACCATGACCTGCCTACATAAAGAAAATCCCTCAAATGGCTGTTTTTTTTTTATCGTAAAATATCTGTCGGCTTGCCCTATCTTTGACCCCTAGGCAAGCCACTGAGAAGGGAAAATAAAAAGACTGGGTAGTAAGTTAACCCGTACTATAGCCCTGGAACAAGCCATTGTTTCCGTCACGCCGCGCCGGTGACGATGTAAAACAAACCTTTCCGCAACAAGCCCAGTTCTGGTAGCCGGACTTCAGGTTTATAATTATAACATAATGGATTGCAATAATAGTTTTGCTGTGTAGTTATGTACCTACCTACTTATTAAGGCGGCTACTTACACGCTTGCCGCAGGGCCAATCTTGGGTTCAAGGCGGATGTGTCAATCTTGGAGATGCTTCTTCTTTCACACACGCTTACTTGCCACTTCAGTGTAGCCGTCACTGTTATCACATTCGAGTCCATTCACTTTTCATAGAGCTCATATGCCATGCAGCCATACATATTTCTAGTGAACCCTCCAGGAACAATAAAAAATATTACGCTAATCAATCTGATTCCGTGGTAGTGGTGCGAAATGTTCTTGCAAAATAATTATTTTATATAAACTCACGGTTTCTTCCCATGGGGGTAGGCAGAAACTACAGAACGCCACCTGCTACGATCCTTACATACTCCTCTTGCCTCGTTTACGTTCATACATCAGCGGGCCTAGCCGAAGTAACATTCGAATAGTGATGACGCTAGTAGAAAAGGCAAAAATGTATGGGGTTGACATAAGCTATCGAAATGTCACGTGATCATAGACCAGCATTTCCATAGAGATGCGCGTCGATAGCAATTGTAGAAATAGAATCGCTCCGAAGCGAATGCCATTTGGCTAGGCCTACTGGTCATACACGCACGCCGGTTTACAGTACTATGCACCTGGCTTTTCTGAAGAACATCACCAATAGGGTCACTATACCTATGTCTTCCTAGAGCGTTCCATTCCGGTGTTTCCACTCACATCTGCCTTGTAAAATACCTTTTGTTAGTCGCCTTTCATTCATCCTCTCAACATGATATTAAATAATTTATAAAAATGGGGATATTAGTTATTGTACTTAATTTCAATATTTCTACACCAGCAACGGTAGTATATGTGAAACTATTTATTAATATTAAGAACTTTATGTACCATGTACTGAGAAATAGATGATTATGATTATGTTGACCCAACCATCTAAGCATACTCTTTTAAATTTTTTCACTACATCTTCTTTTAAACCGCACCATTGCCTTATCACATCATTCCTCAGCCTATCATTCATAGTCACACCACACATGCTTCGCAAGGAACGCATTTATTCTACTTTCATTCTTCTTTTGCCACACCCAACATTCACTTCTATACATAAAGGTACGTACCAGCACACCATTGTGAACAGCCAGTCGAGCCTTTTTGGACATCAACTGGTTGGTCGCAATCGCATGTATAGCACCATTCACTTTATTTCCCGCATGTACTCTCCTTTCCACATCTACATCAATCCATCCATCCCTTGTAAACAGATTTCCCAAATATACAAACTCACTTACTTGCTCCACGATCTTATAATTTATTTTCACACTACACACCGATACATTCTCTTCTCTTTCAAATACCATAACTTTCGTCTTATTCACATTTATAGTCATTCCTTTCATCTTATATGCTTCATCACTGTCACTATGTCTTGCAACTGTTCTGCTAAGGATGAGATGCACGTAGAACTTGATCTCATCTGCGTAGAGAAGACATTTGACAGGCAACTCATTCATCCGCACTCATACTCTTTCAAATCTGTCAGACATAACTATCCATGTACAAGTAGAACAGCCACGGTGACGCCACACAACCCTGTCTCACACCCCTCGAAATGCAGAACCAGTTCGTGTATGCCCCATTTATCCTAACACAAGCACTGGGATCCTTGTATAGAAATAAAAGAAAGAAAGAAAGAAAACATGTTTGTTCGGCACATGCCATAAGTGCACACAACAACCAAATAGAAAAAAAACAACTCTATACAATAAAAAAGCTTAAATCTAGACAGAAAAAAAGAGATAATAATGTGTATAAAGATTTCAGTGCCCATATCAAGCGCCAGTCCATACCGTACATGGATAGTGTCCCCCACAGTATTTATCTGTGGCTACGGACTCAGAATAAACACACATGCGCAAATTACGCAACTAGTGATGTAATCATAGAAAAATATCTATGAAATTCAGTTACCTATATTTCTGCTCTTTTCATAAAGAATTTATTGACTGTGAAAATAAAATGATACAGGAGATTCCCTCGAATTTACCTACTAACATAATCTACTAGGTAATTTAAATAGTCCTCCATATAAGTACTTTCAAACAAATAAAAGCACAAAGCGCAATTATTAGATAGATTTTGTTTTGTGTAGATTATATTGCTGTGTAATATTGCCAAGTCACTCTTATTTATTAAATAAATAAGGAAATGTAATATTGATATGGATACTATAAAATGTTGTTGGCTAACTAACAAGGTATCAATTTATGACAAAGTGGTTGGATAGCTGCTCCCATAGAAAGGTAGGTACTAAATTAACGGACGGCAGAACAACTGCGTTGCGAGACTTGGAATTTTTGTACATACATGTTATGTTTTTGATGGGATTTAATTTCTTTTTGTAGGTATTCCTCCATTTTTCTTTTCTGCGGTTTAACTGCGGTATCGTGGAAGTTTTTGAAAGTGCTAATTACCTATTTCATCAATTTAAATGAAGTCTAATTGAGAACTGTAAAAGTAACTTTATAATTACTTACAATTTATATAGGATTACAAAGTAACACGCAGTTTGTAAATCTACAAAACGGGACTAAAAATTCGGAATGTTACAGTTTTTCGTTGCTGTATAGGCTGAACAATAACTGTGTTCAAAATTTGGAGTTTGTGGATCTGCTAGAAATACCTTAGAGTGAGTCAGTGAATCAGTGAGTCAGTGACAAAATTAAGGAACTTTGACTTGCAATAATTCTTAAACTACTGGTTCAAATTGAATGTAATTTGGAAATGTATCTATAGATGATATGCCCCTGTTGGTCACTGAAAATGTAGGCTTCTAGTTTTTTCCACACCGAAGTTACAGGGGGTCAAAAATGGCCCGAATGGCTACGAGAAAAGGATGGGACTGCCGTGCCTTTGCTTTGCTCGACTTGGCGGGGGCACTTCCGTGCCCCGAGATTTTAAACTAGACGCTTTGACAGTTTAGGTGTTGCGTTCTTAGTCAAATAGTGTAATGTTACGTTTTTATTTTTATTCTTTTTTTTTTTCGACAGGCCAGATGACGTGGTTGGTTAAGATACCACCTATCACGCCACTAGTCGTGGGTTCGATTCCCATCCAGGACAAACATTTGTGTGCATGAACATGTCTGTTTGTCCTGAGCCTGGGTGTAATTATCTATATAAGTATGTATTTACAAAAAAAAAGTAGTATGTGTAGTATATCAGTTATCTGGTTTCCATAGTACAAGCTCTGCTTAGTTTGGGATCAGATGACCGTGTGTCCCAGGATATTATTATTACTATGTATTTTACCATTACGGCTTTTATAATTATTATTAAATGGTTACTCATTGGAGATTGATTGTATTGGTAAAAATTTATGTTTTCAAAAAGATCCATACCTATAAAATGCAATAAGGGTTTTGACATGAGCTCCTGTCTAATATTTTTAATGCAATTTTCTTGTTATCAGGTGAAATAATATACAATTTTATTATTACTTTCATCCGTTTACATATGGTTATTACGTCATCGGATGGAAATAAAAGATTTCTATAATTCCTAGTTAGCTATATTCCCATTAGCCATTGATTCATTAAAAGATAAGTCGAGTAATGAACAAATTGTATTTTTCAATAATTAATTGTATCATACATATAATCATTCGTACTAAGTATAATAGAATCGTATAAAATATCGACTACCACAAACCTCACATCACATCTCAAACTGACAAAAGGCGGCAGCGGCCGCAGAAGTTTGAAAAAAAAATACCAATAAGAGACCTTAATATGTTTAAATTTGTTTAAACATTACCAAATCAAAAAATTTGGTTCAAAAATCAGAAAAAAAACGGATTTGCAAGTAAACCAATACACTTATAACCAAATAAACAGCCGTGGTACACGATTATTACGCGATAAGAAGATAAAAACAAATTTGATTAATTTTAGACTGATCGTACTTTAGCGATGAAAGTCCCAAAACATTAAGAAACGTGGCATACTTTAAACAAATTAAAATTATTCATGAATTGAAGGCTGAAATTTACAGGAACGAATGTTCAGACATCACACATTCTTATTATACACATTCTTATTCTTATTTTTTATATAACTTTCATTATAGCCGTAATTGAATGCTGAAATTTACAGGAACGAATGTCCATGAATCATTTTACTTTGTTTAAAGTATGCCATGTTTCTTAATGTTTTGAGAACTGCGTATTCCATCGCTAAATTACGATCAGTCTAAAATTAATCAAATTTATTTTTATCTTCTTATCGCGTAATAATCGTCTACCACGGCTGTTCATTTGGTTATAAGTGTATTGGTTTACTTGCAAATCCATTTTTTTTTCTGATTTTTGAACCAAATTTTTTGATTTGGTAATGTTTAAACAAATTTAAACATATTAAGGTTTCTTATTGGTATTTTTTTTTTCAAACTTCTGCGTTGAGCCGTTTCCGAGATCTGGGAAATCACAAAACGTTACCGCAGCAAAATCTTAAATAACTTAAGAACCATAACACACACAAATTTTGCTATTTACAAACATTTACTACGCAATTAAAGCTTCATGTATTTGGTTCAGGGCTGAAACGAATTTTTGAAAAACGATTTTGCCAGGATAATGTTTCAAACGTTATTCCAGCAAAATCTGTTTTTCTCAAATAACTTTAAAACTACGATTCAAACAAATTTTGCTATTAGTAAACAAGTTGCTCCTCATGATACACTAATAATTTGTTATAGTCTCACCTCTCTAAAGCACAACATTTTCAGACATTTTTCCAGGGTACTGCACACGTGAGTGAGAGTATCAGTAAAACACTTATCCATTGCGCTATTAGACCAGCCGATTCATTGATCGATTTGTACTAAGCAAGCAAGTCAAAAATGACTGAAACTGGCATCACGCCACTTTGCGCAAGATGTGTTCGCAAGCGCCACGCCTCCTTGCCATATCTCCTGTGTTTTTTTTAAGATCTGTGGATTTGCGCACCCTGAATTCCGTAAGTTGGTAGGAATAATATTTTTTAAATTTTCATACCTACGATTATGTTTGCAACAGCATAACTAAGCTTGTTCGTAAAAGATTTGCTGGCTTCTGAACGACTGGTTTAGTTAGAGACATCGTTTTATTTATAAACTAGCTGGACCCGCGACTTCGTTCGCGTGGAAGTCGTAAGACACACGATATACTAAAATAACAGCCACTCCGTCTCCCCCAACCCGCCGCGTTGCATCACCCGTTCGCGCTATTTGTTCACAATTTCATGTGTTTCTTTTTTCTTGCGCAAACCCTAATTCTTTTTCTAAAATAAAAGTAGCCTAAGTTACTCCTTATAACATCAACTGTATGCCAGTGAAAGTCCCGTCAAAATCGGTCCAGGCGTTTCTGAGTTTAGCCGGAACAAACAGACAGCCAGACTGACAAATTTAAAATAGTTTTTTGTTATAAGTACCGTATACACAGTCTGGCCATAAATACTGTTACAATTAAAAATAAGAAAGATATTACATTAGAATTTGAAATCTGTCATTTTTATACGATTGTTCATTGAGTTTTCTAATTTTGGCGCCAATACATTGTACAATATTTTGCGATATTAAAATGGAGTGGGGTGATAAAGAGAACCGAATCGCTGCAAAAAAGCCAAATGCAATTTTTAAAACTCTCCATACGCTTAGTATTAGTCAAATGTTTGTGTACCGGGCTATTAATAGGTACAATGAGACCTACTCTGTTTGTGACAGAAAAAGATCTGGCCGTCCACGTAGTGTTCGTACGGAAAAGGTGGTCAAAGCAGTAAGGGAAAGAATTCGAAGAAATCCTGTCCGAAAGCAAAAGATTTTATCTCGGGAGATGAAGATAGCACCCAGAACCATGTCGCGTATTTAAAAGATGACTTAGGACTTGCAGCCTATAAGAGACGCACTGGTCATTTTTTAACTGATAATTTAAAAAAAGAATAGGGTGGTAGAATCGAAACAACTACTAAAGCGGTACGCAAAGGGAGATCACAGAAAAATTTTGTTTACGGATGAGAAAATCTTTACAATTGAGCAAAATTTTAACAAACAAAATTACCGTATTTATGCTCAAAGCTCTAAGGAAGCTTCCCAATTAGTCGACAGAGTGCAACGTGGGCATTATCCGACTTCAGTGATGGTTTGGTGGGGTGATAGCTATGAAGGAGTGACTGAGCCATATTTTTGTGAAAAACGTATCAAAACATCGGCACAAGTGTATTAAGATACCATTCTTGAGAAGGTGGTTAAGCCCCTTAACAACACCATGTTCAATAACCAAGTATGGTCCTTCCAACAAGACTCGGCTCCGGGTCATAAAGCTCGGTCCACGCAGTCTTGGTTGGAAGTGAACGTTCCGGACTTCATCAGAGCTGAAGACTGGCCGTCGTCTAGTCCCGATCTTAATCCGCTGGATTATGATTTATGGTCAGTTTTAGAGACTACGGCTTGCTCTAAACGCCATGATAATTTGGAGTCCCTAAAACAATCCATACGATTGGCAGTGAAGAATTTTCCCATGGAAAGAGTGCGTGCTTCTATTGATAACTAGCCTCAACGTTTAAAGGACCATATTGCAGCCAATAGAGACCACTTCGAATAACCTTTTTATATTTTAAATTGTTTTATATATATATATGTATTAAACTAACACACTGTAAAAAGTAATAAATATTATTTGCAATAAAAAGATTTTTTTTTTTCTTCGTGACAATATTTACGGCAAGACTAGGTATACATATGCATTTAGTAAAAAGCTGTTATTTTGACATTACAAACAAACACTTCAATTTTATTCATTTGTATAAGTATTTCTACGAGTAAATGATAAAAAGGTTTTTCACCCCTGACAAACGGGCCGAAGTACTTGAAAGTATACTAATGGTCTTCACACGAAGTGACCAAGATTATGTCTGGACTTTATAAGAGACTGTGACCTCTGAGTTTGTTTCGGCCTTTCTTCTCAGAGTAGTCAGATAGGAAACGCCGACCTCATCTAGTTTAAAAAAAAAAATATTGACTTGTAAAAGTGTTTGTACAAACCTACTTACAGAAATAAAAATCATTTATCATTTATCATAATAAATCTTGTTAAAATGCAGGTATTTTTTTACATCACTAGCTAAATTTTCACAGGGTGTTCTACCCCTGAATATGAACAACTTTCACTGTGGGGCCAACCCTGAAATCACGAAAAAAAGTCTGCTGTTTCATACAAAAGTTCAAGTTTGTTTGTTTCAATAAGTACCTAATACCTACTCGACCAAAATGTATGAAACATTATGAATGTATGAAACAGCAGAATTTTTTGTCGTGTTTTCAGACTTGGTTCCACAATGAAAGTTGTTCATATTCATGGGTAAAAAGAACACCCTGTGAAAATTTAGCTAGTGTTAAAGGCCTATTCAAACCTAAGCGGTATTCGCTGCCGCTATGGGTAGAGGTAATACCGCGCGGGTTTCGCTTAGGTATTTAGTATTATGTTTCGCGGCAAAAGCGGTACAGATGAATGAACAGTAATATTACCGCATACCCACTCGGTTTTCTCTACCGCAGACGGTAGCGAATACCGCTTAGGTTTGAATAGGCCTTTAAAAAAATTGCCCTGTTTTATAACTCATTTTATTTTCACATTCTAAAACGCTGTATTTGCAAAGAAAAACCTACATTATAAATGAGCCGTCCACGAGGGCTCCCGGCATCGCAGATGCAACTAGAGGGTGCCTACAGAGGTCTCCCGGCGCTGAACATTGTGAAACATCCAAGATCGACTTAGAAATTACCCCCGGTACCTTATAGGTACCTACTATCCTTTGTTGCCCTAGTTACAACCAATTTTACTACCAGTTGTAATACCGTTAATTTTGATTACCCTTCCTACTACTCCAGTTAATTGAGCTGTTAGAAGGGAAATATAAAGAGCCCGTGTTACTACCGTAAATAAATACCTTTTCGGCTTCTACTAGCGTCATCACTAATCGAATGTTACTTTGTCTCCATTGTTGCCCTAGGTTACTACAAACCAATTTTACTACCTACCAGTTGTAATATCGGTGAATACCTTTTTGTTGAAATATTTATAAAATACGTAAAACACACATGGATTAAAAATAAATATTTTGATTTGTTCAGTGTTTTCGGTATGAGACACGGAACAAATAATGTTTTTGAAGGCTATCATGCCAAATTAAATAAAATCATAAATAAGAACAATAAGACGTTATTGCGCCGTCTTAATGCTATAAATGTCTATAAATGCCTTGTCAAAATAATTGCGCAGCGATTTAACAAAAAAATTTTACATAAAAAACACACACCGACTGCCAAAAAAGAAACAGTAGGTAGTTACTAAGTGAAAAATAAATTTAATTTCAGGAGTCGGTATCTTTGGACCTGCATTTTAGTTTTTTGCCACCTACTTATGAAATTAAAGTTATTTTTCACTTTGTAGTGTTTTTTTTTTGGAAGTCGGAGCTTTTTTTTTTGTAAAAAAGTTTTTTTTTACTTTTTAGTGGGTCAGTTTGTAATTTATCTAAATTACAATAGCCTAATATCAACTAGTCATCACCTTTTGTAAAATATTGCTTTTCCCAATGTAGGGACGTTAATTGCGGAGTTTTCCTAGTAAGAACCAGGAGAACTGGCGCTGATAGCCATTAGCTCCATTTCACCATATGCAGTGTGACGAGAATAAATTGCTTAGCAACCATATTCAAGTAGGTACCTACTTAATCGAATAGCAACCCGTAAAATACTTATTATTGAGTAGTTCCGATGGCCATCTGTGGTCTTCATGATCAGTTCCACTTCAACAAATGGTGCTTTCCAAAAGCAAATGCACGAGTTACTATAAAAAAAATATCCAAATTGACTTTTCAAATTGAATTGATTGGTATGCCTATAAATTTTTTTGAAAGTCGGTTAGAAAGGAGAAGTCGCTATATTGTAAGCGACGACAATATCCGACATAGGTATTCAGATGCAGTTGTTAAATGCAGAAATCCCAATTCTCCTTTTTTATTTTAGAAATAAATTCAAGTTATAAAGAAAAAATAAATTAGTTTAGAAATAAAATTAGTTTTTTTTTTTTTAAGTAGGTATAAACGGTAGTAACACGGGCTTTTCATTTTTTCTCTTCTAATAGCTCAATACTGGTGTAATAGAAAGGGTAATCAAAATTAACGGTATTACAACTGGTAGTAAAATTGGTAGTAACTAGGGCAACAAAGGCCTACTATAACATATCAATCCTAGGACGGAAAGATAACTAGAATATCTCATTGTTACAGAATGACGTCGCCGGCTATTACAAAGTCGCCAGAAAACCAGAAGGCCGAGAAAAAATCGCCGACGAATTCGGCGCGCACTCCAGAGCAAGCGCCTTCCCGCGCTGAAACCACTACGGCCACTGCCTCCGGGTCAACGGCCGCTCAACCACAATCAGAGACTTTCAGCTGGCTACGAATCTTCAAACTAGCAGATCTCATGATGAAGCAGGGCTGCTAAATCCTTGTAACAAGTAGAAGTTAACACGAACGGCTAGCAACAATTTGTTATACACTTTAAGGAATAGGGAGATGTAGTGTAGTTCATGATTAAATAAATGTTAGGTACTTGTTATTCAGTGCAATAAAAATAAATTATTGTTATTAGTAAACATGAATAATTATCTTTTAGTGTAATAAATGACTAGACTTGTCTTGCTTGCTGAAATGCCAATCGCGATGAGCTAGTGACGTCCAATACAGAAACAATTTTTATTTTTCTATCGTCTCTTCAATTCTACTACAAATCTTAAGGATTATATCCTATTTCAAGATGCCCTACATGAAATACAATAAAAACCGTTCTCTAAGGTCATAGAAATGAAAGAAGCTATAACTCTGTAGTGTTTGTTCTCATAGTGATTGCCCAACGTACACAGGACGACAGCCTCGCCCAGCGCCAAGCTACGAATATCATTACAGGGTCAAATGACTTTGCCGCTCTGAAGTTTGCGCACATGACTGCGCAGTAGTCAATATTTATCCCACCAAAAACATTTTCATGTAAAATGTTGCCAAGACGAGACCCTAAGGCTCGCACTGTCAAAAAGTTGTCAGATCTCATATAGAGCCAAGCTTCTAACTCTACAAGCCCTAACTTCACAAACGCTACACCTTAGCCAAAATATGAAACTTGGCCGTTTCGTTACTACAAGAACTATTGTATAACAGACAAATAATGAATTGTGAATTAATTTTTCACAACAACAGCCAAGACACATATTTTGACTAAGGTATAGAGTTTGTGAAGTTAAGGCTTGTAGAGTTAGGGCGTGTAGAGTTAGAAGCTTGGCTCTACATGAGATCTGATAACTTTTTGACAGTGCGAGCCATATGACCTCGTCTTGGCAACATTTTTACATGAAAATGTTTTTGGTGGGATTTCACTTCTTTTTGTAAGTTGATTATGACAATATTTTTTATTTTGTTATTTTTTTCAGGGTGGAGGTGATTTACTATAAATCCTGAAATATGTATTTTATTATTTATAACAACAAAGAGTCTCCCTAGCATCAAAATTTGCGGAAGTCTCATACAAACTTCCGTCCATCAATGAAAATAAAATAGCTAAATTTTATTTTTTCCTATAAATGCGAAAGTTTGGATGGATATAATAATAATAATAATAATATCCTGGGACATTTTCACACACGGTCATCTGGTCCCAAACTAAGCAGATGGATGTTTGTTACTCAATCACGCCAGAATGGCTAAACGGATCTGGATGATATTTAGCACAGATATAGATTATAGTGTGAAATAACACATAGGCTACAATTTATTAAAATTTTGTGTGATGTGGCCATAACATATTGATAAGTATCAAGTAAGTCGGAAAAATTCCTGTCCTCTGAGAGTTATCTTGGCGTGAGCTAACTGTTAGAGTTATACGAAGATGTATGATGTATGGTGGGATTATTTTGCCTTAAACAATGCTAAATAAAAGTCCGCGACAGCATATGTCTACCATTTATGTGGAAGCTATTACCTATAGCCAAAATAGTGAGACATAAATATATTTAAATTGGATATTTTTTTTTACAATGCACATTTTAGAGTATTTGGTTAATTCTTATAAAAATGAATGCCGTCATCGCTTTTGGAATTTAATAGCTATATAATAAAACTTTGTCTTTTACACTAAGGGCCGGTTTTTTGATCCGTAGTTAACCAATGGTTACTAATATACCAATTGGTAACTAATGGTTGAATTTTGCCCTTATGTGAAGGGTAAACATGAATGAGTTATGCCATTCGATACTATTTTTTAATTATGAATGAGCTAACATGAATACATTAATGTTTAGCCTTTCACATTTAGCCAAAATTCAACAATTCGTTACTATGTTTAACCATTGGTTGAGTTAACTACGGATCAAAAATCCGGCCCTAAGTAATTTGGACGAAGTTTAAAACATGACAACAAGCCAGACGCATGAGGCCAGCCGCGTGAGCGCGTCGTCGTCGCCGTCGCGTCGTTTCGTTGATGGTTGTATTCATTTTACAAGTTTTTCACAGCTAATTCAATTCGAAGCGTTTTTTTTACTGACTTAAATTAGGCATAATTATAAATTGTAGGTAGTACATATTCGTGTACGTCTATTCTCGTTCATGTCGCACTGTCTGGAGAATCCCTGCGAAGAGTGGACGTGTTTCTCGCTTCTTATAAACATTTTTTGTGCTATTTTACGTACACAACCAGTTTTGCTTGAGCCCTGCAACTATTCATAATAATAATAAAATACAGGGTGTTTGGCAGAACGTTGAACATACGAAAATGGTGGATAGTTGGGGTCATCTGCTACGTAGGTACTCAGCCCTAATTTATTTGCCCCCAGGATATTAAAAAAATATATATTTGCTTTCTTCTAGTTTCACCACTTTCTTAACTTTAAAGTGTAATTTTTATTAAAAATGGGTAAAACAGGCAATATTTTGTTTTTTTTTTTATCTTTAATGTTGGCAGATTCTTATAAAACTATTCAGATGTTAGCTAGTAAAAAATATATGAGTGCTCAAACTTACAGAAAAAATACTTAAATCTTAATTACAACTTGCATTTAAAAAAAAAATGAATGAGGAGTTCCAATTCTAGCAAAACAACCCTTGTGTGTGACCTTTCTAATGGTATGTAATTTGCTTTTATAAAAAAAAAACTTAAGAAAAAAAAAATTAAATAACTCTATTTCACAATTTTATCAAGTCAGAAATTTTTGATGAAACTCTACCTTTACGGAAAGTGAAATGTTTTGCGAAATTTAATACTGCAAGATTGGTAAAAATTAAAAAATCGACGGCTTGCCAGTAGCAGTGGTGCCAATTGACATTCATAATTCCCTTGGGATGATTACACAAAGAAGTTAGAAATTTTGTTTCACTTTTGCGCAGTCATAGCGTATTATTTCTCGCTTTCACTCTCGTGGCACCGTGACGCCTCAGAATGAATTCTTTCTTTTATTCAGTCGAGACGTAACTGCCTCTACGATCTCACGTGCCCGTTACGCTTACGTTTCTTTTTGTTCACTTCATTTTGTTTTATTGTTATCACTATTTTTGTAACCTAATAGTTAAGTGTTTTGTTATAACTGTTACTTGTTGTTATTGGTAAAGAAATGGCTGCTTTTACCAGTAAGGAATACGCGGACATTCGCTGCTTTGCATGAATACCCGCACAAACCAAAATTTTGAAATTACTGGTTTATAACACATTCAAATGCAAAATAGTCCTTATTTCATGGAAGCGCTAATACTAATTCGCGTGAAGCACGAAGGATTTATCAAGAGCGTTATCCCAACCTCCGAGTACCCAGTCCCACCCAAAAACAAAATATTGCCTGTTTTACCCACTTTTAATAAAAAATACACTTTAAAGATAAGAAAGTGGTGAAACTAGAAGAAAGCAAAAATATATATATTTTTTTTAATATCCAGAGGGCCAAATAAATTAGGGCTGAGTAAGTAGCAGATGACCCCACCTATCCACCATTTTCGTATGTTCAACGTTTTGCCAAACACCCTATATACTCTGCTTACCGATGAAAACGAATGCCATCTTTTTCATAGGTGGGATGTTCTAGACGATTTCCCACACCATTTAATTGAACAGGAACTCCTAATTGTTTTTATTTACGCAGATATGTTTTAAAAGGTACCAAAATAACCGCGTGTGCAGAGATCCAATAACTGGTCAAAACTAAAATGGCCACTCATATTGTCATCTAATATAAGTGCAATTTCATTTATGTGTCGTGAGCGTGAGTCGCCCGTATCAGCAGTTAAGTAGCTATATAGTCATTGTGGTATGGGCACGTGATGCGGAAGAATGAGGAAAATGTCGGCAGGAAAGTTTTGAGTATGAATGTGGATGGCTATACGAGTAGGGGAAGACCAAAGAAACGATAGATGGACTGTGTGAAAGATGATATGGCTAGCAGTGCTATTCTGTACAAATCTCACCGTGAAAACTTATGTGAGGTGAGCGTGGAGTGAGCAATCCCTAGCATCAGATGGAATGACAGCTCACTTCACACTCACTTCAACTAAGTTTTCACGGTGAGATTTGTACAGGATAGACGGGTAGAAAGGGAGTGACTACCGAGATGACGACTAATAGAGAAGTATGGAATAAAAATACATGTTCCGCCGACCGCAAATAAATCGGGACAAGGGCAGGAGAATAAAATATTTCTTAAATTCGTTTTTCTTTATGAATCGCTGCAAGTGAAAATTATTGTTGGTTGAGTGATTGAAATTGTTTCACGAATAACTATTACAGTAATGTAGCTTTAAAAAACCCCAATCACACGAACGAAAGCGTTGTACTACAAAACAAACAAAAAAAACTAGTACTTACTTTATTCTTTCTAAAAAAAATACGAATTATTGTATGTAGGCATATTCCGATGTACGAGTAGATAGGTACCTACACGGATATCGAGGGATATGGCTTGGAGGCGTGACACATGTCGCCTCCATGCGGTCAAACTGACTCTATATACGTATATGCGCGATAGCAGCGAACACCGCACCGTTTAGTCAAATGTTTGCATCGGAACGTGTAGTGTGGTTCGTATTAATTGCAAAATGCTAAAATGTACCGTCGTTATTTGCAAAAATAGGACAATTACAACAAACCTTAAGAGAAGTGGCGTCTCCTACCACCGGTAAGTAAACAAACACTGCATTAATTATTGTTACAAATAAAAACACACATTGATTTTTTTAAAAGAATTTAATGTCCTTCGGCCAAACAAATTACAATATTAGAAATCCGACAATCTCTAGGTATTCGGATAGGGCTTCCGCATTCCGTGACGACCGATGGGCAAAATGGACGAGTGCCTTTTTTTTTTTTTTTTATGAATGGCATCTCGTAGTTGACCTAGAGAGGTCGAGACTACTTAACCGGACTATCCTGTGGCTGCCTTAAGAAAAACTCAAAGCCTCCAGCCAGGGGCAAAAACTTACAGACTAAGCGACTACACGCTAAGGGCTCCCCCTGTGGGGAACGGGCCTCGGCTTAGGGCGTCGCTGGGGGGAGGACAGCAAGATGGGACAGGCTGGATCAGATTTGAATTATTATTATCAGGGGAGTTTAAAGCTACAGGCTCAGCTACGCCACCAGCTGGCACATCATACCCGAGCAAGGGACGGGGGGGAGGACCATTATTACGGGGTCGTCGCGAGGGACCTCGGCGGCGAGGTCGGAATGTCGATTTGTTTTTGTTCCTACGGTCCCTACTGCTCTCCTGGAGAAGAGTTATGGGGTCGTCGGGATCTGAGAGGACAAGCCTGGGGCGGCGGACCTTACTAATAAGAGAGGGGACATAGCTAGCCGCCTCGACAACCAGAGGGTTGCGATGGTTGGTGGCTGAGTCGAAGAAACGCTTGGAATTGCGTTTCAAGAACTGGGAGATGGTGGGAATGTCGAGATCGACATGGAGGATTTCGTTCCGAACGAACCAAGGGGCTCCCGTTGTCTTTCGGAGGAAACGGTTTTGGAGGGCCTGCATCCTATGTATGAGGTGAGGTTTTGCGTGCGCAAACACTGAACCCGCATAGGTCATGATGGGGCGAATGCACGCTGTATAAATGCGCAATTTGCACCTAAGTGACAATTTGCTACGTGCATTCAGAACGGAGTGGAGCCTACCGAGAGCGAAAGCGGCGCGCGAACGCACCTGCTTTATGTGCTCAGCGAAGGAGAGGTGGTGGTCGAGGGTCACACCGAGGTATTTGGCTCGCGTCTCCCAAGGGATCGGCTTGCCGAACATGGTGATCGGTCGGGGATACTGGACGAGTGCCGCTAGCCACCTTCCTTATATAGCCCGTCGCGGTGTTGCCATTTAGGTGTCGATTTTCTTCTAACACGGCTTCTTCTGACGGGCTGCGTGCTCGAAGCCCTCAGCAGGAACTCGTGGATGGGCCAGCAACAACCTGCGCGTCCAACGGCTGTTCGGCGACATCATCATCGATCTCTGTGGAGATACACACAATTCTAAGAAACATACTTATTTACATCGTTTATCAACTCTAAATTCATATAGTGCATATAGGTGTCAGATTATGTACCAACTAGCCAAACAAGCACTAATCGATGCTATATAGGTTCAAGCGTTACAAGTTACATAGGTTTTACACAGGTCTGTTCCCACGCAACCGAATACCCCGCACATACTCGCGTGCGCAAACAGGGTTTACATCAGTCTCTAGTAGGTCACCCCAGATACCTAATAAGGCCTGGATTTACACAGGTCTGTTCCCACGCAACCGAATACCCCGCACATAATCGCGTGCGCAAACAGGGTTTACATCAGTCTCTAGTAGGTCACCCCAGATACCTAATAAGGTCTGGATTTACACAGGTCTGTTGTTGGCTGCGCCACCGACTCACCCCAGAAACCACAAGTGTCAGGGTCAACCCAATACCATGCGCACAGGATTTACACGGGTCTCTTCCACTGACACAACACACAACATGGCTAAAATCAATAACCACAGGTTTGTTTAGTACATAATGTAGCTCAAGAACAGGGCAAAGACTAGTAGGTTAGTAAGCTGACAAAGCAAACATAACAACAATCGTACAACAAGTACCTTCAAAAAATGCAGCACATGTTTCAGGTGTCCATTCACCTTTCCATAACACCGTGTATGCAGCCGCTGCTTGGCTAGTCTTTCCATAGGCACCGGCTAGCAATCGGACCTCATATCTATCGTTAGGGAGGCGCTTAGTAACTTTATAAGGGCCTCTCAAGTAGTATATTATTGGGCATTCTATACCACTATCGGCAAGTAGCTCGGCGAGTGCGCCTCGCTGCCGACAGTGGTATAGAATGCCCAATAATCGACACTCGACTCGACTCTCCACTAGACCAATAAACTCGAACGAGACAGTTTGTTGCACCGTGTACTTGATTAGGAACGATTTACTCAACCAACGACTAGTAACTTCCATATTATGGCGGGTCAGTATGAACAATCAACTATCAACTCGACTGTAGTGTATACTGTACACGACCAATGATCATGCGAGCTCGCTATCGCTCTGAAAGGTGGTACAGAATGCTCAATAATGAACAATCGACTCGATCACTGACCAGTAACGCAAAAGAGGTTGTGGTAAGTTTATAAATGATAACGTTCTAAATACATTCACTCATTTTCAATTGGTTCATTTCCGACAGTAATCATGAAATTTGTAAAACAACCGCAATCGCTGCATGTTAATACAGTCTGCGATGATATTTGTAAGACAAGTTTTCGTCACGGAGAATTATTGCCTAACTCAGTACGGTGTATTATTTGCGGTCCGTCCAATTGTGGAAAAACTAATTTATTAATTGGTCTTCTAATACACGAAAACGGATTAAGATTTGAAAATGTTTATGCTTATTCAAAAACTCTGCACCAACCTAAGTACATTTTTTTAGAAAGTGTTTTGCAACGGGTGCCTGGTGTTTCCCTCCAGAAATATCAGGGAAATGAGGAAGTACTAAGCGTTCAGGACGCAAAACCCAACTCCGTGATTATTTTTGATGATGTTGCTTGTGAAAATCAGAGTAACATGCGTGATTATTTTGCGATGGGAAGACACAAGTGCATTGATTGTTTCTATCTAAACCAAACGTATAGTAAAATCCCTAAGCAGTTAGTAAGAGACAATGCGAACTTAATCATACTTTTTAAACAAGATGAAATAAATTTACGGCATATTTATGAAGAACATGTCAACACTGATATGTCATGGATTGAATTTCGTGAAATGTGTTCGAAAATATGGAGTGAGCCTTTCAATTATGTAGTAATTAATAAGGATTGCTCCAAAAATAAAGGATGTTACAGAAATAAATTTGACACTTTTGTTGTCTTTGATTAAAAATACTAATATTTAAGACCGGTACCCTCGCGATAATATTATTCTTCAGGCAACGCTTAATCAGTCACGAACTTTTTTTTTTGTTATTATGGAGAAATCACTGAAAAGACAAATAGTTGAAGCTGCAGAAGCTGTTAAAAAGAAAGTGCGAAAGATGAGAGATGTTGAGAATAACAATCAGCAAGTGCTGGAATCAGTGTTCAAGCCGGTAACAGAACCACTCAACCAAATTGCTAATGTCAGTAAGCAGGCTTCTCTCCTGCATAATATAGAAAATGAAGAAACCGATGTTCCGTTTATCGATAAAACTCTGCAAAAAGAAGTCCCTATTAGTTCAGAAAGCAATGATAACAACGACAATGAAGACGAATATGAATCTGATATCGAAAGTGATTCTTCGTATAAATCATTAACTGAAACCAACCAGAGATGTGATATGTCATCCTGGTCAGTGTCCTCAGAAGCTCTGAAAGATATTCCGTTTGGTGTCCGAGTAGAGAGCGGCAAATTGATGTTAGGTTCTGCGCGTATAACGATCAGTGACGAGTATATATCATCGTGGCTGGACGCAAATACCGAAATACGCCTGGTTTAAAACAATTGCTGCTGAAAAAGAACGTAGATTTAAGCATGGTTACCGAGAGTGATATGAAACATTATAAGTCGATGTTACTTGATACAAATGCACATCGACGAGACTATGAACCTAGTAAACCAATAAAAAGTAATAAAGGACAAAAATATTTGCAAATTATAAAGCCTCTGTTCCAACTACGAAGTACAATTCAGGAGCACCAATCGAAGGGAAAAGGACTACTACCTTTAACAAAAACGTGGAAGAAAAACGTAGATTTTGTATATTGGGACGATCCCAATGAACTGGTGAATAGATTAAAATTATTGATTGCATCTCGAGATGCTGGTAACACAGGATTAGATAATGAAATTATATCTATCATTGAAGAATTGCGTGAAAGTAAAGTTATAAATTAATAAATATTTTAAAATGTGTTTATTTTATTATTAGCCTCTCGATACAATACACCTTAAACATGAACGTAGACAAATTCGGACACTACATTCACAAAAGAATGCGTTTTGCTGAGTTATTCGAGTTTAATGAGAATGCTTTGTTAAAATTAGAAAACGGAGATTTTGATTTAAAAACTTCAAGACTGAGAGGAATTAGATCTCCAGTAGAAGCAGACGATGCTGTGAACAAGGATTATGTAGATCGATTGAATGCTAACACATTAAAAGAATTAAATAATTTGACTGTGGACAAGGGTTATGTAGATCGTTTGAATGCTAATATGTTAAAAGAATTTAATAATATGATTGGATCATTGCGTTCTCAAATCATAAAAGACACAAAGGGTACAGTACAGGCTACTTTAAAAGCAAAGATACCTGAGGTTTTAACTCATTTGCAAGATAAGTTTTATAGTAAAGCAGAGGTAGATAAATTACTTCAAAATAAATCTCCATAATGGCAAAACAGCAAATTGTTAATGAACTACACAAAGCAGCAAGAAGAAATTTCCTTCGACGTTCCGTCATTCTAAAAGGGGTCGATGACTTGTGGCAAGCTGATCTAATGGACATGCAAAACCTGAGAAAATATAATAAAGGTCATAATTACATTCTAGTGGTGATTGACTGCTTCTCAAAGTACGCTTGGGCAGAGTCATTAAAATCAAAAAATAAACTTGATGTTACTCATGCATTTAAACGAATACTGATTAACAGCAATCGCAAACCTGTTAATTTACAAACTGATAAGGGAACAGAATTTTATAACAACTCATTTCAAACGCTTATGAAGACGTATAATATTAACCATTACTCCACGTTTTCTACCAAAAAAGCTTCGATCGTGGAGCGACTGATTAAAACACTTAAAAATAAATTATATAAATATTTTAGTCTGAATGGAAACTATAAATGGTTAGGTATACCATTAGAAGTTACGTTAAAGACTTATAACAACACAAAACATCGTACTATTAAATTTAAGCCAATTGAAGTTAATAAATCTAGTGAGTCAGTTATAAAAGAAAATATTAAAAAAACCTTAAATCATGTAACCATTCGTAGAAAACCTAAGTTCAGAGTAGGTGACTTTGTTCGTATCAGTAAATACAAACACAATTTTGAGAAAGGTTACACACCTAATTGGTCAACTGAAATATTTACTATAAAAAAAAAAAATCATACCATACCAGTAACATATCATATACAAGATCAGCGAAAGCAAGCCATATTGGGAACTTTTTACGAGCAAGAACTTCAAAAATCTTACTATCCGGGTATTTATTTGGTAGAAAAGGTTTTAAAAAGGAAAGGAACAAAAATGTTTGTGAAATGGTTGGGTCTAAACAACGAAGAAAACAGTTGGATCAACAAAACTGCAATAGTGGAATAAAATAATTATATTACAGTTAATTTTGCATTATTTCTTTCATTACACTTTAGACAATGCAAGGAGGTGAACTTGTTAATACCCTAATTAATAATCTGCCGTTCGAACTTCATTTACCAGGCTACAATTATTGCGGCCCGGGAACAAAACTCCAGAAACGTTTACTACGAGGTGACCGAGGTGTAAATAAGCTAGACGAAGCTTGCATGCATCACGACATTGCATATGCAAACCATACAGACTTACCCAATCGTCACAAAGCTGATTTACAACTACTTAATATGGCTAAACAAAGACTTAAATCGAACGATGCAGGGAAAGGTGAAAAACTTAGTTCGTGGTTAGTGAGCAAAGTTATGAAAGCCAAACTGAAATCTGGTGCCGGCGTTAAAACGTTTAAAAGTTTCGTATCAAAAATAAGAGCGAAGATAAAGAAACTGAAACCAAAGGACAGTAAAACTTTAATTAACGCTGCTTACTCAGCAGCAATAAAAATATTTCCTAACATTCAGAAAATTCGAGTACCACGTGTGATACCCTTACCGAAGACTGGAGGTATTCTACCCTTAATCCCGATTTTTGCGGGCTTATCAGCATTAGGAACTTTAGCTGGTGGTGCGGCTGGTATTGCAAAAACTGTTAACGATTACAAAGCTGGTCAGCAAAATTTACTAGAAACACAACGTCATAATAGGACTATGGAGTCTTTAAAGTTAGGGCAGGGTTTATACATTAAGCCACATAAAAATGGAAAAGGTTTATTCGTGAAATCTTTAAAAAACTGAAAAATAAGCTACCTAATCGTCCTCTAACTAATGTAGACATCCAAAGGTATGCACGCGACATCCCTCACTTTCGAGGAGTGTACATGAGGGATCAATTACCAAGAACGCCAAATCCGATTGAATGTGGTATCGTTAACTTGGACGATTATAAGAACGAAGGGACGCATTGGGTAGCTTATGTAAAAGTAGGCAATTATTGTGAATATTTTGATAGCTTTGGAAATTTGAAGCCTCCAATGGAATTAATACGATATTTTAAGAATTGTAATGTTTTTTATAATTATACAAGATATCAAAAATTCAACACTGTAAATTGTGGACACTTATGTTTAGAATATCTGTGGACTTTTTGGAATAAAAACATATAAAATTTATGATTTTCTTTTATTTCAATCATTTGCAAGATGTCACTCACATTATCGATAACTGGAAACTCGTCAACTTTATCTACTTACTATCCCAACACGTTGCAACTATATGAACAGTATGAGTGTGCCTTATTGCATTTCGCAACATTTAATTCGATTCCAAACATTGACAAAACGAATAATAAATTCTATTATGGTTCTAACGAAGTTATTGAAATACCGGAGGGCACCTATGAATTGCAAGATATTAATGATTATTTAAAATCTGAAATGAAAGATGCCTCAATCAAACTACAGTGCAATAACAATACTTTAAAAGCTGCTGTATATTGTACAAAGGACATACATTTTAATAAAGAAGGTACTTTCAGGAATTTATTAGGGTTTAATAAACAGATCTTGAAAGCAAATAAATGGCATGAGTCACAGTTGCCGGTCAACATTTTACCTACAACTGTGATCAGGATCGAATGTGATATTGTAAGCGGCTCGTACACAAACGGAGAACCGAGTCACATTATCCACGAATTTGCACTCAACGTTCCTCCCGGATATAGGATTATAGAAATTCCGAAAAACGCGATATACTTTCCAATCAACCAAAACAACATTAGCTGCATACATATCAGGCTGTTAGATATAAATAACCGCTTAATAAACTTGCGCGGTGAAGAAGTGCAGCTGTATTTGCATCTCAGAAGAAAAAAATGATCGACTACAATAAATATGTGCATCAGCAAATCAAAAATATCAGTTCCACTCAAGCTTCCAACCATATAAGAGCTCGCCCTAAGAAGAAAATAAAATTAACTAAAGACAACAAGGCATTTCTCAAAGCGATCGGTTTGCTAAAATGAATATCTTAGACATTTTATCTGCTCCGACTTACGACAACACGGTTGAAGGAATCGAATTTCATTCTTACAAGCCCTACGTAACTAGTTTCAATAGGAACGATGAAATTCGTATACCCATTAACCAACAAGACTTGTATATACTTCCGTCAGCTAGTACCTTGTATTTGGAAGGGACTGTTATCGTAAGCAAAAAGGATATGAAAGAGAAAGCCACTAGTGTTAATTTTACGAATAATGCTCTACTTTACCTGTTCCAAGATATAAGATACGAGCTAAATGGAGTGGAAATTGATAGAATAAAAAATGCTGGCATAACTACCACCATGAAATCGTTAATATCAATGAGTGAAAGTGAATCAAAGATATCTAATGCATGGGGCTGGAATATCGATGGCATAAAAAATATAAATGGGGGTAGTTTTTCCGCGTCTATACCACTCAGTAACATCATCGGTTTCGCTGAAGATTTCAAGAAAGTCGTGATAAATTGTAGGCACGAACTGATATTGCTACGAAGTAATACTAACCTGAATGCGGTCAAACTTAACACCGGTGAATTTGTAGAAGACGTTCAAATAAATAAAATCATCTGGCGTGTACCGCATGTTAAAGTGTCCGACAAAGAGAAAATAAGTTTACTCAAACTGTTAGAAAAAGATCGACCACTCCAGATGATATTCAGAAATTGGGATCTGTACGAATATCCAGCTTTACCTAAAACTACAAAACATACCTGGTCCATCAAAACTTCCTCGCAAATAGAGAAACCTAGATACATAATTATGGGCCTACAAACAAATAGAAAAAACAATTCAAGTTCTGATATGTCTCAGTTCGATCACTGCCATGTTCGTGACGTTAGAGTATACCTAAATTCAACTTACTTCCCCTATGAAAACCTAAATGTCAGTTTCTCGAATAACAGAATCGCTTTATTATACGAGCAATACATTCGATTTCAACAGTCTTATTACGGACGTCGCCCGGAACCCTTATTAAGTGAAAAACAATTTAAAGATTTGGCGCCGCTCTTTATCATAGATTGCTCTAGACAAGCCGATAATGTAAAGACAGGTCCTATTGTGGATGTACGAGTGGAAATAGAGAGTGATTCGGACATACCAGATCAAACTTCTGCATATTGTCTTTTATTGAACGACTGTATAATTGAGTATAAGCCTCTAAGTAATACTGTGAGAAAAATATCATGAATCCGAATACTATCATATTAGATGTTCAAGGGTTTAAAGACCTGTACAATAATTTTATAATAAAAGAATTAGCTTTTGCTAGTCGTGATTATACTCAAACATTTTTAATAAAACCACCATACTTGTTTAAATACTTAACAAGTGATGAAAAGAAGCAGATTAAATGGTTGGAAAGAAATAGGGGAATTTATTGGAATGAAGGATATATTGACTACAGAGAATTTCGACGTATAATCGTTCCATATCTAGAAAATAAGGAAATCATTGTAAATGGTTTGGAGAAGGTGAATTGGATAAAGGATCTTTGTATGAATTGTAAAGTATTAGACCTTGGTAAAGAACAATGTCCTAATTTCTCTGTTTTGCATAAAAAATACTGTGAAGGAAGATCTAATTTTAATTGTAATAAACATCTGAAGCATTGTGCGCTTAAAAATGTGCTTTGTTTAAGGAAGTATTTAGAATGGGCATAAAATGTATGCATTAATGTGTGTAATGTAGATTATTAGTTTTTAGGCTTGTTAAATAAAAATCAAAATATCAATACATGCTTTTATTTTGCTAAACACTCCCCACACTTCTCCAAATAACTTAACACTACACGCAATTGAATAGAAATATCTTAATAAAATTATAAATATTAGTTTACACAAACGATTATTAAAAGTCAGTATCTATTAAAGATTTTGATATTTTCTTAACTAAAGACTCAGTTTCGTCCATAACACTGTCGATAGCATCTTGAACAATATATTGTGCGTTTATAATAACGTTCTCACTGTCACTATCACTGTCTATGGTTTGAGGATTGTTATTACATAGATCTACGACTGAAATTTTTATTAATTTAATCCCTCTTCGCTGTAGTCGACTCATCACGTAGGATTTGGTTGGTTTTAGTTTTTTCGACTTTTCCCTGCATCGTTGTTTTGGTTTTTTATCTTTCGTGACTGGTTTGCTGTGCTCGGGTTCGCTGCGAAACATCTCAGAGAATCCTTCGTAAGGATCCTGGGCATACTGGCTGAACATGATCTCGGATTCAGACATCTGAAACAAAGTATAAAACGATTATACCACTATTCCTTTAGTATAGCGCTCTAAAGCGTTATAATTGGGTTTTCCATCGAGTTCACTATATTCCTTTATTATATTGATTATTAACACTACCGCGATCACAATTGTTAGTTACAAAAAAAATTTATACTCACCGACATGATTACTTTTGCTGAAGGTTAAAAAAATATATGAAACAGGTGTTCGCGATGAATAATATTTCGTTAATGATTGCAAAATAATTAAATACCGTGTAATAATTAATTACATGTCATCTAAGCATTTGTGTCTCCATGCTAAGGCCAATGAACTGCAACGTAGACAATAATTATACAATGAAGAATAGTGCCTTGTAAGCGTGTTACTTAATCGTAAACGTTAGTTATTCAGAAATCAACCTTACGATGCAAGGTATCTAGGTGCATAGTGCAACTGAAATCATTGCAATCGGTATTTACTTCATTTACCGATTGAAAAAAAGAGTGTAATTATATTTTAAAATAAATAGAATTTCATAAATGAAACAAGTCAATGGTTACAATAATTCCAATTTTATTTAATTTTTGTATATGTAATAGTTATTAACATTTATTATTTTCTAGAACTAAACTTATTACATGAGTAGCCTTAGATAATTACGTAACACTAAACTTAAATTATGATCAGAGTAATTCATTCTTAAAAATAAACGCATGACCCCATGCTCGAGTTGAAATTTGATCTACAGATATCGATCGTTTGTCATCATTTCTAGATAAAGCAACTTTGTTGACAGTACGAGTAAATATTTCGTGTTTTATCGATTTAAACATATAATTTTTTCTCCGGATTACTCCGCCATTAAATAAAATGGTTTCATAGTCTGATAAGTTTAAATCCCTGACCACGCTTGCTTTCACCCCTTTTGCTTTTTTAATAATATTATTAGGGGTTTTTATAGAGTAAAGTTTCGATCTCAAGCCAACAAAATCAGATATATATTTTCCTCCCATTTCATCTTTAAAGAGCCGGTCTCTTATTACCTTTTTATTTTTTAGCGGTATCTGTAAATCATTTGCGGCTTCATAGTTACTGCTGTCAAAATATTGTAAAAAATTATATTTCAAATCATGGTAAAAATCGTTAGTGTCTATTTTATAAACAAAGGAATCGGTATCTGTGTAACATAGCTGCACTCGATCTTTATAAAAAGGCTTTACAATATCGTAATGAAAGTAATACATGTGTGCTTTTGAAAGTTCCAACACAGTGAAACCTATGTAGATAGGCTTATCTAAAATAATTTGATCAGGTTTCATTTGTATTGCAACTAAGTTTTCAGATAAAATAGATGCACTGTGGAAATAGGGGTTGGCTATAAGTTTCTCAGCGGATATAAATTTCTTAGTGCGATTGGACTGATCGCACCATTGATTAACTAAATGCACGGTTACTCTATTTTCAGTATTTTCTAATGTCTTTCCAAAAACACTGTTATTTAATAACTTAAAAAAAGTCTTGTTCGAAGGAACTTTTTGCTTTTTGTCTTAATTGAGTATTTAACTCTATGTATTGTTTTAAATATTGAGCCTGTCTAAAAGTAATAGCTCTATGAATTTTACGTAAAATTAAACCATGTTCCAAACATTTTTTTAAATGAACGTAATGAATCACATAGTTGTACTTATTATACAAATTTGCTATGAGTTTCTTGGTTTTACCTCCCGGGGGTACACATTTTTCAGGACAAAATGGTAAGTCATTATGATGATTATGTAAATTTTCGGGATACAATAGATCGACTTCTAATATGAAGCCCCATTTTGCGTTATCTTCTATAGCGGTAACATCAAAATTAGCTAATTCGTTATCACCTAAAAATCTGAAACTAGAGTATGGTAAATACTGACACATGCTGAAACCGTAAAGATTATTACAATCTAAGTATACTATGAAACTCTCAGGTTGTGATGGATTATATTCAGGCATGTACTTGTGATTAGCTCTAGCATGCCGATGGGAACACATGCACAAACCACCGCGTATACCGCTTTGTATCATTCTGATGATAGCTAAGTCCGACACTAGCTCTAACTGAACGCCTGTTTTTAGCAACATCGCATCGAAAGATAAACTGGGTGCAGTAATGTAAAACGCGGGGTCAAGACTGTAATATTGTTTACAGGTTTTCCGAAAATTTTGGAATATGTCTGTTAACAAAAGCAAATCCGTTTTTAAGTATAGATCCGTATACTCGCCTAGGTTATTAATATTAAATTCAGCCCAAACAGCCTGCGCGTGATTATAATCTTCATCACTAATGACTTCGTTAGTCAAAGAATTATAAAAATTATCCTTAGACGGCAAAAATGTTTGATCGTAACATCCCCAAGTGGTCATGTAATCATATGGATAAACACCTTTTCTTCTCAATAAATTAAACTGTCTTTCTTTGGAAAAATGAGACCGTAGATTAACGAAATCTTCTACCTGCAATGTTTTAGCGAGCTTGTCTAAACTTGTTCCCAAAAAGTTGAAGGAATCTAGAAACCTTATACAAATGTACTCGTTATCAGCAATAGGAATAAATTTGGTAAATGCTACATATTTTTCTTTAGTCTTGGGGATTATTTTAATTGAACCTGGAATTTCACCTAACTTTTTTATAAATAAATGACAATCGTATCCGGATAAATTGTGAAAAAATATTGGAATAAATTTCGGTACTTTATGCTGTAAATTACAGTGTCGATGTGCTGCACCTCGATATAGACCTGTAATATGACAATGATCTCTTACTTTATCGGTCAACAGTAAATTGTCGCAAATATGACACTTAACGGCACGTTTAAAATCACGAGAATTTTCATCAGTGAATATCATAGGCTCGCTTTTGGATATAATTTTATGTATTTGTTTTACGTCCTCAGTAAGAAAATGTATAAATTTCGAAACACAATCATTACCCCGATAACTTCTATAGCTCTCAACGGTGACATTTTTATTTGATGACACGACATTGTAAGCGAACGCCGCTGGCACGTGGCGTTTTAAGTATGACGTGTTAGCGGTGTTGAATTCAGCGCCGGAAATTGGTTCAAGTAACGTTTCAAAGTCGGCATATATGACGAATGGAATATTTTGTTTTCTATCATAATTTTTAAATTTTAAAAATGACCCTTTTTCCGGTAAAACAGTGACAATCCCCCCACACAAGTGGGATTCAATTTGACTAAGCGTTGGAAAAAACAATAAACATGTTTCACAGAAATATAGTTTACCATGATGTTTGGTCATCTGATTTCTAACTAAACGAGATAAATCTTTGATGAGACAGTAATGTGAATTATTATTGTTTTCTAAAAACAGTAGATGGATACTTTTATTAGACTTGTCATTCAACGTTGTATACAATGGTCCAATAATTGTTTTCTCATTTTTTAAACCATATACAAATATATTGAGAGAAGGATTATTTCTCTCAAAGATAGCTATGTCCGAGAATGTAATTGGAAATGTTAAATTATTAACATTCAAAACATCCTGAAAGTATGGATAAGACGAAGTCCTATCGGGATGTCTGTTTGTAGGGTACAATGCCGCCACAACACACCACAAAAAGCAATACTCATCATTGTTTCGAATATTCAAACAAGCTCTTTTAGCCTTTATGGATTTCGGCAAAGTTAAAAATTCAGATCCGCTGAGTGGTTGATATTTATTAATATTTAATTCTAAATGCGAATTACTTAAAAATGTCCAACCACTATCTCTTTCCTCAAATTCTTCAATTTTTTTTAGTAGTACATTAACAGCTGATTTGTAAGTAGAATCAAAATCGTAATTAATTAGTGTAATAAAATTTTTTGTTCGGAATGATTTTATTTCTTGTTGATCATTTTTAAACATAAGAAAGGAAGCAAACAGTTCGAAGTTTATTTTGACAGAGGTGTGTTTCTGTATTGAACTATCTATTAAATGTTTAATTTGTGGACTAATACTATTGAGGAACATTTCAGGAAAACTATGTATTTGTTCGCCTGTCGCTGTGATTTTATAACTTTTGATTCGTTCTTTAAAAGAAGAATTAATAATTGCCACATTATCATAAATAGGTGTTGAACTATTGTTTTTATGTACATTGCTACGTAAATGACCAGACCATCGGCGATTATCTACAAATACTTTGCAATCAGAACAGTGAGGCATTATGTTATTGTTGAAATCACTAACAAAAAGGAACACTAACAATTTCAATAAAATTAGATTAGATAATACTTACAACTATTATTCACGATCTTAGGTATACCAGTAACAAAATATTTTATATAGGTAATTAGTACAACTTGATCAGGACTATTTTATGTTCGTTCCAAGATCCCTTGTGTAATTTCTTCTCAGGTAAGTCGGTAATTATGTTTAGGCAGAATGTTTCTGAAATAATAAAAAATTGGATGCATTAGACACATAATCTAATTAGATAGATAATAGTATAATCTGGAGAGAAAAATATAGATAATAATTACCTGCAAAATGTAAAATGATTTATACATAGGAATGTGTATCTGCGTGATCCAAATATGGAGATATATTTCAGGTATTTAAATAATTCTTCACAGACCAGTCGGTAATTAATATTTTGTTTAGGCAGAATGTATCTGAAATAAAAAAAAATGTTTATTAGGTACCGATAAAGAATCAGACATATAATTGTAAATTCTGGGTTGAAAAATAGTCATACTATTATGTTAATTGAAATTAAAAAATGATATTTGATAATTACCTGTACAATATGAAATGATTTATACATATCTGCTTTATCCCAATAGGTGTATTTCAGGCCCCCCCCCCCCCCCCACGATATACCGAACAGCGTTGCTCCTGATGAAATCGTTCGTATGTACTTTCTGGTGTGTGATCAATAAAATATTTATTTTTAATAATTGACTTAATTTTTCGGTGACAGTTTAGAAAGGTGCTCACTCCGAGAGACCTTTGAAATAATGAATAATATTTTTTGCCTACAAATATTTCATCATAAAATTTGTTTTTGCGCAATTGTTACACGTGTGCTTAACCTAATTATTTATTTCACATTCACAATAATCAGCTATTTTAGTTAGGGTTGACAATAACTTAGTATCATTCTATGTATCATTCAGCAAAAATACAAAATTTACACAATGCATTATTACGGTTAAAATATATCATAGCGTATCGACAGATATGGATTTCCATGGTTTGACTCATGGCTGTTAGTGTAGTTATGAGAACTATATTATGTATTTATTTCAGGAAGTCTAGAAAAGTACCTACTAGGTTGACGGCAATAAGTTCATCTTTTCTACACAAGACCTAAACGTAGATGATAAAATAAGTACCTACCTTAGAAATATTTATTTACTTCTATAAAATAATTACATCAATGTAGTGTAACGATTCCGTGCTCGCTATCATTTAGTCAGCCCTGGCTAATTTCGCTGCATCGACATTCGATGCAGCATAAAATTTTCCATCGTCTTCATTTTACGTACATGTATAATCCGACTATAGAAAAAGTTACTTCAACACAACAATGCTAGATTGATTGAAGTGTTTTTAACATGCTTTATTTATAATTTGATTTTAACTTATAAGCTACAAGTATTCGGTACAAAGTACGAGTCTGCAAGTGCAACGAAGTGCTCTGTTATCATCGGTATACAAACAGTCTGTGTTGTCTACAATATCAGCGACGACATTGTCGATAGCCACCCGCTGCCGCCATCACCAACCAAGTCATCAAACCGAGTGGAACTTCTGATTGAAAAATGTAAGTCTTATAAAATATTCTGTTCGTTGTCATGACTCACACTTGTGATCCGCTTGTAATTTACAGTTATGTTTGTTTGTGGGCGCGTTACTTCACAGATCACCCGAGCTGCTCATAGTATGTCGAGGTCGATCCCTCGAAGGAGTCATTATTTTTCATCCAGTCTTCTGTGCTTTGAACAGCATGTAAAGCCATCGATCCTGCACCCAATCTCTATGGTTTTGCTATCCCATGGGCATGTGGGAGAACCAATGTTTGCGCACACACTTGTGTTGTATAGTATGCCCTGCGCAATGGACACTACTCCATTGAGATAATTAATAATAATTGTGTGACTAAATTTTCCCTATCTTTATTTCAGGTCAGACTCTGAGTGTGATTACTCGCAAGCATCGATCACCGGGCAAAAAGTGAAGTGCAGCCGCAAACCGTCTGCAGACAGCAATGGGAAACGCAAGATGCAGTCACAATCAACAACCGTAGCTCGTGCCAGGTAAATGAATTATTTACTTACTGTAGTCACACATCTACTGACTAAATTATAATCGTGCAATTACTATTACATATTATTTTAAAACAAGTGCAGGTTCACTTGGTTATTGTTTGAATCGATGGTTTGATTTGATCGATTACAGTATTGATCAAAGCCGAGTCAGATGTTATATTTTTTTACAGCAGAAGGTTTTTCTTTGCGTATGCATCTCTCGTTCTAAACATTAACTAATTACAGTTTCTGTTATTGTTTCAGTAAAAAAGTGAATACTGGCATCGACATATTCGGCATCAGTAACAACCGCGACATCCCACACAAAGAAGATGCATCGGATCACCTAACTTCATTCTTTGTGAACCGGGTAGCCAGCGGCTGCGAGCGCCGAGCAACGAGCACCGACGGAGAGTACTACATCGACTGTAAGGTGTACAAGGCTGACGACGCTCGCCTTACCGACTCCGCCGAGCTGTGGAAGAAGGCGCTCGTCCGAATCAAGTTCCAGACTGACACGGATTCTCCTCCGTGGCGAAAATTACAAGAGCTCGTGCGTGCGGCTGATATCCTGTTTCCAGGCAAACCAACATTTTATGATAATTAAACCAAATACCGTACCTTACAGTTGTTTTTTATTTACAATAATAACCCGTTAACGCTTTTTTTCACTACTTGTAATTTCGTTGGTTTGTTACAATCATCAACTCGTTCACCATTCTATGTTAACAGTAAATGCAACTCGAGTGACCGGTTAAGTGCAGTGGTAAGTAAATGGTTGATTGTTCATCGTGCTCCGAAACGCGGCATACTGACCAGCCGTATGGAAGATAGTGGTAAGGAGCAAGTTACTAGTCATTGGTCGAGTAAATCGTTCCTAATCAAGTACACGGTACTCAACACGGTACAACAAACTGTCTCGTTCGAGTTTATCGGTCGAGTGGAGAGTCAAGTCGAGTGTCGATTATTGGGCATTCTATACCACTGTCGGCAGCGAGGCGCACTCGCCGAGCTACTTGCCGATAGTGGTATAGAATGCCCAATAATATACTACTCTCTCATACCGCTATCGAGCTTTCCGGTACTTTGAGAACTCAATCACATATACTAGATCATTAATTTGAAACGTTTTAAGCGGTTTCCTATTTTTATTAATGTAAGAGTCTTGTTTCTCTTTGTTGTCGCGAATATGTCCTTCTGCACGCTGCCGTCTTATCTCGCGAATGCATCGCAATTTGGATTTGAACCTTCGCAAGTTATCTTTGATCAAAGCGTTTATTAAAGGTGTAGTGGAATCAGTGCCAATAAGAAGATTTAATGCATTAAAGTCTGTGATTATCTTAAAAGATTTACCAATTAAATATTGTTTACAATGTTGTAATGATTTTACTACCGCAAGGGTCTCCAGCTCATAGCTGTGGTATTTGGATTCCGCACCAGCAGTCAACTTGCTAAAATAAGCAACTACCCGTCTGCGGCCGTCCTTGCGTACTTGCATAAGGATTCCGCCATAACCAATAGAACTGGCATCCGTATGCAGCTCAGTTGTCAATTCAGGGTCGAATATTGCAAAAATTGGTTCATTAGTTAAATAAGAAATGATATCTTGACGTGCATTTTCGTGTTCATTGCTCCAATTAAAGATTACTCCTTTTCTAGTTAGAGCGGCGATTTGCGCAGTCTTAATCGCGTAATTAGGAATGTATCTTCGGAAGTATCCCATGAGGCTAAGAAATTGGCGAACCTTTTTGACATTACTCGGTCGCGGTGATTTAACTAATGCATCAATTTTATAATGGTACCCTATAATGGTAACCTAGGTATTCTATTTCCTTGGTAAGAAAAGTACATTACTTTAAATTAATTGAAAAACTTGCGTCAGTTAGTTGTTATTACCGAATCTAATAAAAGGAGGTTTTCGTCAATCCCGTCCGTTAGTATCAAGACGTCATCAATGTAGTCCATGACCTTTCCAGCATCAATGAAGGATTTAAGCGTTGTAGAGATAGTTTTCTGATAAAAAATCGGCGCGGTTGCTAAACCGTAGGGTACCTTGCAATATTCATACTGGGCTTCTGGTGTAACGAACGCCGTCATGTGAATAGACTCTTCAGCAACTCTAAGTTGATGGAAGCCGGAAACCATGTCCAGGGAGCTGAACCAGCGAGCATTACCTAACCTATCTATGTAGGTAGTCGTTGATCAACGGGAGAGGATGTCTAGTTTTGACAGTTATTCGATTCAGTGCACGGTAGTCCACGACTATTCTATCAGAACATCTTTCTTTTTTACAAGTAGGATCGGACTAGCGTATTCTGAATCGGACTCGCGAATAATTCCTTTATCAAGCAAATCCTTCACTATAGCGCGTACTTTTAATTTTTCGTCATGCGATAATTTGTAGGGTCTATTGTCCACGGGCACATCGGTTGCATCTCACTATCTTTCACTGTTCTCGTAGCGGTACCGCTTAAAAAGAATTCGGAATACTTGGTGAGGGTATCTAGTAATCGTTCCCTATCCCTTCCGGATACCGAAGTATTAACTTGATCGGACAAGGGAATCGAATTTACTTGCATAACATCGTTTGCGGTCACCTCACTATGAACTATACGTTGGCAGTTAGCGGTCCTAACATAAGTAATACCTTTCCTATTTAGTACGTCTGTACCGATTATGACGGGTACATTCAAATTATTGCCACCTACAACACAAAAATCAATTTCTATCGTTATATCACTAAACTCAACGGGTAACGTTACAAATGATTCCGATGTAATTTCCGTACCACCCAGGCCGCGTAATAGCTGAAAGACTTATCCGATCGATTAGTACCATTAGGAAACACTTTCTTATTATAGCTGCTAGAAGGTTTAACAAAGCTCGATAAAAACTCCACTATAGAATCAGGCGATAAATTAGCGTTAGTAGCCATATCACGAATTTGTGGATCTGAAATTCCACGAATAATAATAGCGGTAAGCAGCTCGTCACTTAGACCTTTAACTATGCGTAACCTTAAAAGCGATTTACGAGCATACTCAGCGTACGTAGAGTATTTATCGGACTCTGTCCGCATTACATCATAAAGAATGTTCGCGACATCGACCTAACGTGGGCATAGCGCTTTTAGTTCTAATTTGAAACTGGACCACGTGCGAATATTTCTTGTCCATTGGCTAAGCTAGGTACGAGATTCGCCCTTTAGACAATGTCCGACGCGAGCAAGGCATTCCCTGTCGTCCCAATAGTTTGAAATACGGGCTCTTTCTACTTCATCGCACCACGTGTCGAAGTCATGAACACTCAGACCAAAATCAGAGACAAAATATCGGTTGGATCCGACCTGAGCACAGCTGATAGCGCGAGTCAAAAGACGCTTGCGACGTTCGTCACCACGTCTCCAGACTGCGTTGATTCCGTGTTGCTAGTGTGTGGAGTCGGCGGCGGCGTTCCCAGTTCCGCTCGCGCGGTGGTGTAGGCATCCCGAGCTCCGATGCCGATGGCATCGTGTTTGGCAGCTCGACGGCGCGGCTGGGGCCAGCGCTGGTCGTAGCAATGGCTTGCGTCTCCACTGATGCACGGGGCTGGTCCTCCAACGCGCGTAGCCTCCTCAGGATCTCCTTCATTGGATTGGGCGAAGGAGTTCGCCCACGGCGTTTTCGTTTGTTGCGTTGATCGTTGGCAGGCATCACACAGACAAAAACTCCGTCCGAATATTATATAACCAAACCACGTCGAGGAATACTAAGTTTTTCTTTATAAAACCAGAAATGTGTTTCAGCGGCTTTTCATCCTTCGAATCCCACTTCTGATGTTACAAATAAAAACACACATTGATTTTTTAAAATAATTTAATGGCCTTCGGCCATACAAATTACAATATTAGAAAACCGACAATCACTAGGTATTCGGATAGGGCTTCCGCACTCCGTGACGACCGATGAGCAAAATGGCACTCACTAACATTTGCATAAAATAAAATAATAATATATGTATTCTTTGTTTTAGACGCCTAATACATTCAAACGGATCTTCGGTAAATGGAGGATTAGTTTCGGAGGACAAGTTTCGGTATTTTGTTAACATCTCCTGATCATCTAGAAAAAAGGAAACATAAAGAGAAAGAAAAGCGCAGAAAGAAGAGAGGAAAAAATGAGAGAAAAGTAAAAGTTGAAGGACGACAAAAGTGTGCAAAATTGCTATTTAACCTATTCACCACCACGGACTTCAATAGAAGTTCCGGATTTTCGTGCCACCAGCGACACGACTTCATTAGAAGCTCTTCATTTAGCTATGTTATAAAAATAAAATTTACTGTATTTAACAGGTTCTTTTTTCATTTTATTATTTAATATAGCACTGTCTAATACCCTGTTTTTTTACTATTCCACACAAAAGAAGCCCTTATTTGTTTTAAAATTGGCAAAACAATAACTCAGAACATTTTTAATGCCCCAGTACGCCAAGGACTTCATATACAGGGTTATTTGTAAAACACCAGCAACCTCTTAAGGGGTCATTGTACTCATCATTATGAACAACTTTTACTATGGGACCAAACCTGAAATCGCAAAAAAAAATCAGCTGTTCATTTGGGGCCGGCCGGTAAAAGCTAATCATAGATGGCGCTGCCATAGGTAGTGCGCTTGTCATAGACTTTGACCGTATTTATGCTTGTAACAGGGTTTTTATTTTTACGTTTTATGAATTAAAACATATGAAAATAGTGCCTTTAATGATGTATTACACATGGTGTGTCAGTGAGTTAATTAGAGGAAAAGTTAAAGAAACCCGGCGCCTCTTTACGAGGAAGGAAAACTGATTAGATCGAAAGGTAAGGTGCACCTTTTGGATTCGCTTCTTTAACATAGTATTTACTAATTATATAAATATAATATATAGTCACTTAAATCAAGTTTATTTTTATTCAATTTACAATACCCTATTCGATGATTGTATTAGGTTTGTTTTAATCAGTATTAGTACGTTAGTCGATTCAAAATGCCATCACTTTGTTAGTCTATGAAGAAGGAACAGATTGATGGATACATTTCGTGCAGTTCGGAACGAAATGCACGTGGTCGGAGATTTTTAAAAAAGTGGGGTATTCTGATCGGCTACCTCGACCGTTTTAATATTATCGGTGTGTTAATAGCTGTGCCTTAGTAATTTATTTTATAATAAAGTTGTGTAAGAGTATAAGCAAGAGTGATTGATTGGAATAATATAATCGTTGTTACGAAGCAAGCAGTTTTATTATACACCTGAATCTGAATTGTGAGAGTTCATCACAAACTGTAAGCTTAAAATATGGGAACTAGATTTAGTGATTGAGCGACTAGTAGGTTATATGATAATGAGCTCTGCGTGTCTGTCGGCGTAGTTCCACCTAGAACACGTTGACAAGGCGTGTGCCTTGCAGAGAGAAGCAAATCCTTGAAAGAAAAGGGAATATATCACCAGATTAGTCTGCACGGGCGCCAAGCCGTGCCGCTCGGGGCACCAGCTCGCTCGCTCGAGATCAGGAACGCACGTAGGCCCAATACACCCCACCTCTGCATCGCTTCAATGTTATTTATTTGTCACCACCACACCAAGACAAAGAAACACTATCGATTGCAAACTTGCAACATGTGCCGCGCACGCTGCACCAAACGCACCAAGAAACGCACAGAAATACTATGACGGACGGAGACCGCTCTCGAGACGTCCGACCACTTCAACGGCCCATGACCAACCCGGGTATTAGACAGTGCTATATTAAATAATAAAATGAAAAAACCTATTAAATACAGTACATTTTATTTTTATAACATAGCTAAATGAAGACCTTCTAATGAAGTCGTGGCGCTGGTGGCACGAAAATCCGGAACTTCTATTGAAGTCAGTGGCGGTGAAAAGGTTAAATTAGGTCAGTAGGTAGATACCTATTAGCAATGGTGATGCCCAATAGTTAGGTACATTTAATAATAATAATAATATAAATATAATATCTTTGGACATTGTTCACACACGGTCATCTAATTTACACATAGTATACATAGAATGGCTAAGAAATAGGGTTTTAGAAAAAGAAAACACTCATCTTTATATCATTTGCGCAGAGCTTCTGCTTCACAAGGCACCCAGTACTATTTCCGAGGCGTTGTCCTTAAGTATGTCATAAGGTCAAACAGCAGCGGCAGGAAACTTTATGCAACTTAAAGTAGCTTCCGCGTTATGGCGTACCAGCTCTCTTTGGCTTGCCAGCCAGTTTCCACTTTGCACTGTACTGTCTCCTTGTGGCGAGGATCTCCTTAGCAGCCTCATGTTTACACCAGAGGATCTTTCCGTTAGACAGCTAGCATAAAGAGTCTTAGCATAATTATTGAGTGACTTGCACACTCCCTGCCATTTTATCCATGTATATAACATTGGTCAGGCAGAGGACATAGTTCTTTCATAGTTGAAGTTACCCTATCCACTTTAGCCACCCAAACCCATAGCCTAATATGTTTTGTTTCCACGTTCTGCAATAGTCCTGCACGAACCGGGGGTTGTCCTTGGGTGCATTTGCATAGTACATATAGGGATAATCGTCGGTTGGTGCCTCCTCGTCATTTAAAATTGTCTAAGGGGCCTCTGCGAGTTGGCTTCGGCCCCTCGTACGCCTTCCAAAGGTCCGGGACCCCAGGGTCTCGAGATATGTCAAAAAAAAAAACTTCTTAAAATAAAGGCACTAAAAAAGTCTCTCGTATATACAGCCTAGGGTTATTGGTAAAACACCAGTAACCACTTAAGGGGTCATTCTACGTATCATTATAACAAAACTTTTACTATGGGATCAAACAGGAAATTGCGAAAAAAAAATACAAATAAGAAATAAAAATCACCAGTAGTGTGTGCCTCACGGCTGCGTCAAAAGGGTTCACTTGCCAGACAGATGCTGTCTGACGCTGGTTTTCTTATGAACCTTTAGGGACAAGTGACGGGGAGTACACACAGTTTCAGCATACCTAATACATAATATTTTTTATTACGCAAGATTCGCGCATTGACGTGGAGTTGCAGATACCAGCCCGTATTACCTATTACCTACATAAAACTTATAATTAGATAAATAAACAAATAAATAAACTAAGTGGGTTGTTTGAATAAAAATTTTAATAGTTATATATAACAAAATCGGCGAGCGCTAAATAGGTATTTAACTTCGTGTCGCTCGCTGTGTGCTAATCACGCACACAGCTGCACTCTCACAAGTGCGTGGCTGTTGAAAAACAAAACTTGGTAACTTACATTTAGTAAAATATGGCATCATGTAGATTGTGAGTGAGTACAATTATAGTAGATTATTTTTACCTCAGCTTCAAAATTTTACTAATTTGATTTAAAATGAAAAACAATGTGCAATCTTTTCAATTAAAGATTTTTTGCAAGACAGACAAAAATCGTTGCCGACAAGTTTTAAAAAACAGAGGCGGTCACACTTGAATTACCAAATAATAAAAAAGTCGTTAATTTTGTAAAACATGAAGATTTAATTTTTAACTTTATTTTATACTACGTATGTTACGGTACACATATTATGGTTAATTATTGTGATTATATAAACAATTGAATGAAGGATTTTGACGATTTTGTTGCTTTAGTCACTAATACATCAAAAAATGCTTAGTTATTATTTATAAAAGTAAGTAACTACCCAAGTGAGGGGGGAATAATGTAGTGACCTACACAATCATACAAGATATCTTTGGCTATACTATTTGTATCTGGCTGGTTTTGGTATCATTGAAAGTTTAAATTTTAAAGAACATAATTCCAAATTCAAATTAGGAAAATGTGTGATTTTCATTTGTTTTTCGTACCGTCAAGATGAGTGAATCTAATGAAGAAATTCGATACATTTTAAAAATTTACTACAAAAAAGGGAAAAATGCAACGCAAGCCGCGAAAAAAATTTGCGATGTTTATGGACCTAGTGTCTGTGAGAGTAGCACAAATTTGGTTTAAGCATTTTCAATCCGGAAATTTTGATGTCAAAGTTGCACGTCGCTCTGGTCGCCCTATTACGGATAAAATGGATGCCATTTTTGAAAAAGTGGAGCAAGATCGGCATATCAGTAGTTACGACGTAGTTGAAGAACTGGAAATTAACCACAAAACAGTTTTGGCGCATTTGAAAAAAACTGGGTACACAAAAAAGCTCGACATTTGGGTACCTCACGAGCTCACTGAAAGAAACCTAATGAACCGTGTACTCATTTGTGATTCTTTATTACGACGTAATGAAACCGAACCATTTTTGAAGAAGCTGATAATTGGTGATGAAAAGTGGATCACGTATGACAAGAACGTGCGAAAAAGGTCGTGGTCAAAGACCGGTCAGGCTTCACAGACTGTGGCGAAACCCGGGTTAACTCGCAACAAGGTGATGCTGTGTGTGTGGTGGGATTGGAAGGGCATTATTCATTATGAGCTGTTACCACCAGGCAGGACCATCGATTCTGGACTCTACTGCGAACAACTGATGAGATTAAAGCAAGAAGTTGAGAGAAAGCGGCCGGAATTAATCAACAGAAGGGGTGTGGTTTTTCATCATGATAACGCTAGACCTCAGACATCTTTAGCCACTCAGCAAAAATTAAGAGTTTGGCTGGGAGGTGTTAATGCATCCGCCGTATAGTCCTGACCTTGCACCTTCAGATTTCCACCTGTTTCGGTCTCTTCAGAATTCTTTAGGCAGTGTCAGGTTAACATCACGAGAGGACTGCCAAAACCACTTGTCGCGGTATTTTGACCAGAAGTCCCAAAATTTCTATAGCAATGGGATCATGTCCCTACCTACAAGTTGGCAAAAAGTTATCGAAAAAAATGGTACCTACATACTTTAGTTAAATGTAGATAAACTATATTAAAAAATGTTTTGAATTTTCTTAAAAATGCGAAGAAACTTTTTCCCCAACCTATTATATTACAGTAGTAAAAATCGTTCAAACGTTCAAAACCGTACATCGCACCTTTAATAAAAAACAGAAATAACTCAAAATTTCTATTTTCTGGGAAAACGCATTAAAAATTTGACATTGTCTAATTTAATGACTTCAATTTGTCACAAAAGAATAAAGAGATTTCTGTCATTTCCATCGTATCGAGTTGGCTGTTGGACTGAACGTCTTCTCCGTGCGAAGTTAATTCACTTCTAATTTCTAAGCTATCGCAATCATGGCATCGTAAAAAGATAATAGTTTTCTCTGTCTACGCATGGCGCTTTAGTTTGCTTGTCTAAGCTCACGCAAACTTCGACGCAAGTGTCAAAGGACATTGATAAAAATGGCCTATGAACCAACACGCATGAAACATTTACTATAATTACTAGTTCTTTTAATAATATACATTACAAATATTTCAATAGAACGGACACTTTTTAATTTCGAAAACATTTTGAAAAGTATTCACTTCCGTCATAATCCTGTGTTATTATTTTTTGGTTCAATTTGAGGTTTTTAATAGGCAAAGGCATTATAGATCATACAGCCAAGTCTTTGTAACAGCACTCTTAAAAAGTGTTTGACACCGACGAGCGTCAGTATTCTCAACACTTGATATACGATAATGATTTTTAGTTACAAACAGTCCGCTATGATGTCGCGGAACCATAATACGGCTTGTCAAAAAACTCGATTGAAAGCGCTGTTTGAAACGAGCAATAATATCGACACTGACAGTTGATGAATTGACAGATGACAACATTTGACATTTGGTAGTAATGTCACTTGGCGCGCGCATTCTGTGCTCGATCTGCGTTGCGTTGGTTGCGTACTGAATTCGTTTGCATTTTGTTACTTTCCGATTTTATCTAACAACTTGGCGTGAACAAAGGACTGTGATTTTCTCTTAAAATATCGACCTCTGGCTGAGTTTTACTGATATGGACCTACATAGAACAACGACCTGGCTTGTAATAGGCTTTTTATTGACGTAATTATAACCTCAAAATCCGAAAGTGATTTGATTTTTTCCGAATTCTCAAGTGTCCGTTGTTTTAATTTAGGTTCAATCGAATATATACATTATCTAAAACCCAAAAAGTAAATACACCTCCCTGTTGGATCTTAGGCGAGCTATGTATGGACGACGAGCAATGTCCTTTTCACGATCGTTTTTCTCAGTAAATAATGTAAGTTTTTTCCTAAAAAGGTCCGGGGCGGTCACATTTCATTGCAGAAAAGTGATAAAATGATTCGTTTTAAACAAACAGTGTCTATGTTTAGCGTACAATCCGAAAGAAAAATGTATGGACAGCTCATCGAAGCAAAACTCAAAAGATGTAAATTTTGAGTTATTTCTTTTTTTGATTAAAGGTGCGACATGTTGCTTAGACTCCTTTGGATGGGTGTAGTAGACTGTTTAACAAGGGACGTAGCTGGTACTATTATATATAATATCTACTAATCATTACATATTTTTTTACGTTTCACATTTCTCAATTTTTCATCTTCAGTTTTTTGCTTATTTTTCTTTGCCCGTGCATTGACTACTTCTAGGATGTATTCGGGCTCTTTGATTTCGAATTTGTCTGTCCATTCTTGAGACGATTATTTCTGGTAATAAACAGTCGAAGTAGAACATTTTTAATTTATTTTCCATCACACTCCAAAATGCTTTGTCTTCCTCTATTATTTCTATTTTCATATCCACATCCGTCCAAACAGCAAATATGCATATTTGTCTTTGTGTGATATGAATCTGACCTTGTGCTTGGAAATACCAATCGTGGTTTTTATTTAAATATACATTACCTGCTTGATCTATATTCCAGAAAGTTATTTTCTTCTCCATCCACCAAATGGCATCATTAATACGTTTGCCCCTATCGGAATATGGACATTTTATTTCGACAATTTTGGTATCTTCCACAAGTCCATTTGGGCTTGCTCCTAAAAATGGAAATTCTTTGTCGATAAATAAACCGCATCTATTAATAGAAAATTTTAGGTGTAATTCCAGTTGCTCACGTGCAAGATGTTCGTGGTTCTGGCCATGTTGAATCGACTTAACATGGTCTAATTTTTTTTCCGTCACCAAATTTTTCACTAACGGACCACATTTGATCAACCTTCGCTTGCATACTTTTCCAAACACTGATGCCGTAAGCCGAAGTTTTCGCTCCTGGCGCCATTCAATTGACCCCACTTGTAAAACGGTTCGGCTCTCTAGTGTATGCCGATCTTCGGCGGACAATGCTATACGTTTCATATGCTCATTTACAGCAAAATCATAATCCTCTTCAACCACAAAAATTTTCAACCACTGTCAAAACTAGAAATGTATCTGAAAGGTTCCATAAAAACCTAAATTGGATCATAAACTTACATTGAAATATTTTTCGCGTTGCTGTACTTGTGCATTTACGTCTGCTCTTCATTTTCATATGTTCTGACTCTTTTTGAGTTGAGTATAAAACTTTTTATCTTGTTCTATGTCATTACAACTATTGACCTAGGACAAAATAAGAAAACATTCTATCGTTTTCTTTCTATTTCATTAAGAAAAGGACAGAAGAGAAATATTAGTTTAGTCCTGTCAAATTAGTTAGCGCCTGACGTAAATTGACGTATTTTTAGTAGCAAATTTTTTAATCACGTCTAAATTTGTCAGGACTAAACTATTTATCGTCTGTCCTTTTCTTAATGAAATAGAAAGAAAAAGATGCACTGAACTTAAATTTAGTTTAGTTTGTGAACAAGGGAATCAGCGCCATTGTCAATAAAATAGAAGTGTAGAACAATATACACTTAATAATCATTAGTTAAGTTTGACGGCGGCGTCTTCGTACGTCATTACTTTAAGCTGTAAACAACACGTGCACCGAACACGCCATCGACAAGTACGTCACTCGACCACTCCTACCATCCCACTACTCGACTTGTATAAAAGAGCGCGCAAGCGGTGTAACAGGGCTCGTCATCGGAACCCGTCTATTGCCAACTATCGCATAGTTCGCAACGACGTTTCGACAGGCCAGATGGCGTGGTTGGTTAAGATACCACCTGCCATGCCGCTGGTCGTGGGTTCGATTCCCATCCAGGACAAACATTTGTGTGCATGAACATGTCTGTTTGTCCTGAGTCTGGGTGTAATTATCTATATAAGTATGTATTTACAAAAAAAAAAGTAGTGTATGTAGTATATCAGTTATCTGGTTTCCATAGTACAAGCTCTGCTTAGTTTGGGATCAGATGACCGTGTGTGAACAATGTCCTAGGATATTATTATTATTATTAACGACAGGACTCGATGTCACCAGGGCGGCACCCTTATCTACTACAAGAGGGGCCTATACTGCATCCCTATAGACCCTCCCCCCCTCTCAGACTTAGAAGTGTCTGTCTGCCGCCTAGGCATGACAGGCCGCCACCAACCGATCACTTTAGTATCGGCCTACCTCTCCCCGACCTAGTTCCCTATCTGCTGACCTTTCCACCCTTTTTAGCTTGAGTGAATCCGTTATCATAGCGGGTGACCTCAACGCCAAACACTCCGCCTGGAATAGTACCAGGACCTCTCGCAGAGGTAGACTTCTGTTCAACCTCTGCTACCTCCTGAGTTTCGATGTCATCGCCCCGATGATTCCTACTCACTTTCCTCACAGCCCTGACCACACCCCTGACGTACTTGATATAGCGCTTCTAAAGAATGTTAACCTACGGTTAGACTCTATAGAGGCGATACATGAACTGACCTCTGACCACCGACCAGTCGTCGTAAACCTGGTACCTCGCAGGTCTCCGTGACCCCAGTCAACCCCCTCTCACTCAAAAAGTGACCGACTGGAGGAAAGTAAGCGAATGTCTGAAATCCACCACGTCTCCCCACTTAGACTCCATCCCCGACCACTTTGACTCTATCGCTGACACGAGGGCCGCGATCGACTCATTCACAGAACACGTACAATCTGTCCTGGACGATTGTTCAAGGGAAATTGCCGGACGATGTACGTGAGCTGCTGAATGAGAAGAACGCGGCTGTCCGTGCCTACAGCAGCTTTCCCTGCCACGCGAACAAAGCCCATATGCGCTCTTTACAGAGATCTGTAAAGACACGCTTAGAGGAGCTGCGTACCGCTGGCTGGGACAAGATGCTGAGCGACCTAGAGCCTACCCACCTAGCCTTCTGGCAACTCCAGAGGAAGCTCAGATCTCAAGAGACTGCCTCTATGCCCCCCCTTATCCACCCTGACAAGACCATCGCTTTCGATGATGTCGACAAGGCTGAATGCCTAGCCGACAGTCTTGAGACTCAGTACTCACCCAGCTCTCAACCTGTAGACCAGGCTCACCTCTCTGAGGTCGACGCGGAAGTCGAACGTAGAGCCTCCCTCCCGTTGAAGACCCTGATTGTCCTCTGCCCCCCGTCACTCCAGACGAGGTGCAGGACATAATCAAGGGTCTTAAACCCCGTAAAGCCCCCGGCTCAGATGGAATTACCAATAGGGTGATCCAACTCTTTCTCGCCCACCTTATAATGCTCATGGTCACCATCTTCAATGGTGCCATGAGCAACAACATCTTTCCTCAAGCATGGAAAGAGGCCACTGTAATTGGCATCCCCAAGCCCGGTAAGCCCAAGGCTGAGCCCTCTAGTTACCGCCCCATCAGTCTGCTCAATGTGCTCGGCAAAATCTATGAGAGGCTTATTTATAAGCGACTCAGAGACTATGCCGAGACAAAGTGTCTCGTCCCTAATGAGCAGTTTGGTTTCCGTACGCAGCATTCCTGCGTTCATCAGGTCCACCGCATCATCGAACACATAAGCGTTGGCTTCCAACGTGGTTTGATGACGGGTGCTGTCTTCTTTGATATAGCGAATGCGTTCGACAGTCTGGCACAACGGCTTATTATATAAGCTGTACCAACTTGGCATGCCGGATCGTCTCGTACTCATCTTACGAGACTTTTTGTCGAATCGCACCTTTCGCTATCGCATAGAAGGAGCGCTATCCTCCCCCCATCCCGTCCGTGCAGGAGTCCCACAGGGCTCTGTGCTCGCTCCCCTCATCTTCACGCTGTTCACCAGCGATATCCCGAAAAGTAAAAAGGCGCAGTTACCTCTGTTCGCAGACGACACGGCCATTTACTACTCGGGCAGGGACCAACACCCGATATCTCGCACTCTCCAAACCGCAGTCGATAACCTCGGCGCCTGGTTTAGGAAGTGGAAAATCGAGGTCAATCCCGACAAGAGTCAAGCGGTCCTCTTTCTGAGACCGCGTCGCACTCGACTCCCCCCCCCGACCGATCACCATGTTCGGCAAGCCGATCCCTTGGGAGACGCGAGCCAAATACCTCGGTGTGACCCTCGACCACCACCTCTCCTTCGCTGAGCACATAAAGCAGGTGCGTTCGCGCACCGCTTTCGCTCTCGGTAGACTCCACTCCGTTCTGAATGCACGTAGCAAATTGTCACTTAGGTGCAAATTGCGCATTTATACAGCGTGCATTCGCCCCATCATGACCTATGCGGGTTCAGTGTTTGCGCACGCAAAACCTCACCTCATTCATAGGATGCAGGCCCTCCAAAACCGTTTCCTCCGAAAGGCAACGGGAGCCCCTTGGTTCGTTCGTAACGAAATCCTCCACGTAGATCTCGACATTCCCACCATCTCCCAGTTCTTGAAACGCAATTCCAAGCGTTTCTTCGACTCAGCCACCAACCATCGCAACCCTCTGTTTGTCGAGGCGGCTAGCTATGTCCCCTCTCGTATTAGTAAGGTCCGCCGCCCTAGGCTTGTCCTCTCAGATCCCGACGACCCCATAACTCTTCTCCAGGAGAGCAGTAGGGACCGTAGGAACAAACACAAATCGACATTCCGACCTCGCCACCGAGGGCCCTCGCTACGACCCCGTAATAATCGTCCTCCCCCCCGTCCCTTGCTCGGGTATGAAGTGCCAGCTGGTGGCGTAGCTGAGCCAGTAGCTTTAAACTCCCCTGACAATAATAGTCATTCAAATCTGATCCAGCCTGTCCCATCTTGCTGTCCTCCCCCCAGCGACGCCCTAAGCCGAGGACCGTTCCCCACAGGGGGAGCCCTTAGCGTGTAGTCGCTTAGTCTGTAAGTTTTATGCCCCTGGCTGGAGGCTTTGAGTTATCTTAACACATTAACTGCTGAATTATTTGGCGAATTTGCTCCAAGTGCTGCTTTATGATACACTAAACCCTGTGCTGCAAACGCTCATGCGCGCCCAAAAAATACTTCGTGTGGTGCTATGAGCGCGCATGCGCGGTTGAAGAAACTCTACCTAGTGCGGCTGGGCGCATATGTGCGGCGTTACAAACTTGTCCCAAGTGCGGCGAGACGCTTATGTGTGTTTGAAAATTTTCGAGTTTTATGAGTCATAAAACAATTACGCCAAGAACAATAGAGATGCACAAAAAACCCACAGGTGCGGCGCGCCGCATTCGAAGGAAGTTATATAAATTGTATGGACGCGCATAAGCGCCGCCAGCACATGGTGAACGTTCGAAAATCGCGCATGCGCGTTGGCCGCACAGAACGTGTTAAGGCAGCCACAGGATAGTCCGGTTAAGTAGTCACGGCCTCTCTAGGTCAACTACAAGATGCCATACATAAAAAAAAAAGTGTAACAGGGGAGTGGATTAGCCCGTGGTCGACTACACATCATATCAGTTTTAGTGACGGTAGATTTGTTTCGCGCGGACCGCCAATTTTATTTGTTTTTCTCTGTGTTTACACAAGTACCAGCCGGCACTTGTGTAAGCACAGAGGGAGCCACCGGGCTGCTCGGTGAGCTTGCTCACCGCCGCGGTCGCGGAACGCCACGCCCACCAGCACGCCGAAACCCGGCAAGCGCGGCTGGCTGGGCCACGATGCCGGGTCACCCGAAGCCCGTCCGGCGATGGACCGGGCGACGTCGTTGCCGAATATCGGTAACGCGGCGACCGATGCACCGCCGGCCGGACTATCCAGAGAAGACAGAAGAGGGGGGACGAGCGCCGCTGCAGCTGCCGGCCTACGGACGACATCGGCGCCTGCGTGCGCTGCGCCCACGCCGTCGTCGAGCCGACAGCGGGAAATACCCGTCCGCCCCGCTACGTTTCGCCCGGTGCCGATACAGGCCCCGGGGCCCCGGGGCGTTACTCCGCTGCCGCGAGAAATCATGGCACAGCGGACAGAGCTCCGGCGGGATCTCATGGTGACATGGAGAGTGCGACTGTCGCAACCCAGTGCTGGGCACGCCACAATTGCGGCGATAAGTCCCCTCTTTGAGGAGTGGTTGGAGAGGCATCATGGCACCCTCACCTTCCGCCTGACGCAGGTCCTCACCGGACACGGTTGCTTCGGGAGGTTCCTGTTCCGGATAAGGCGGGAGGAAACGCCCGGGTGTTACCACTGTGTGGATCGCCCGGAGGATCGGTGGAGCATACGGTGGAGGTCTGCCCGGCTTGGGCAGAGTACCGCTGCGACCTCGCGTGAGAGCGTCCTGAGAGTGCATGGGAAGCCATCACCTCCTTCTGCGAAGCTGTAATGCTCGCGAAGGAGGAGGCTGAACGCGTGAGGGAGAGGCAATCTTTGCGCCCTCACGCCCCTAGTCGCCGCAGGAGATGCCCTAGGCGTCGGGAATCGATGGCCGATTCCCGGCCACCGTAGGCGCAGGCTTGCGGATGGCGAGCAACGGGTAGCTCGCCGTCCGGTAAGGACCAGGCCCGGGTCGACGGCGCGTTGTGTTCCACGCGCGCCTCAAAGAGATGTCAGCACTAGCTGAAGGGGTCCGCTAGGGCCGATGCCCGCCAGGGTTGCGGGTTGTTCGAAAGAGTTACCGTGGCCCTGGCACAGACAACTGAAGGAACACGGGTGGGTTTTAGTCAGTAGAAGTCTGACACGCCCTCCCGTTCCACCCAGAGCGGGAGAAGTTGATGATTGTTGATGAGTGATGATTTCCCATCCAAAAAAGAAAAGGCCCCGGGGCCGGTAGCGGCGACTGCAAGCCGCGTCCCACCAACCGCACGCGCGACCGCACCGGTGAGCGTCTCTGTGCCCGCGACGAACGCCGCGCGAGCCGCACCAACTGCCGCGCGCACCTCCGCGCCGCCCACTGCGAGCGCTGCCGCGCCGCCCGCCCCGAGCTCTACCGCACCAGTCGCCCCACGCGCCACCGCACCGGCCGCCCCACGCGCCGCCGCGCCGCCTATTGCGCGCACCGCTGCGCTGTCCGCGAGTGTTTCCGCACCACCCGCGCGCACTCGCTGCGCGCTCCAATGCGCCGCCGCCGCGTTTTGCATCGCCACCTCCGCCTCCCGAACACGCCGGCACATCCGATTCCCGTCTCCCGCTGGCGGAACCAGCGACTGCTGCACGTGCAGTGCTTACTAAAAAGACACCACCGGTACCAGCCTCGCCCCCCCCCCCCCCCCCGCACCTCCGCCTACGACTCACCGGCCAGGCTGTCGGCATGCTCGTCTCGCGCGGGATCGAGCATGTCGCTAGCATCGGCGGGCTCGGCCGCATCCGGTCGCGACAACGTGTCCGTGGATACGACTTCGCGAGCCGACGCGCGGCCCACCGTGGGAGGAGCTGACACCCCGCTGGGATTCGGCTTCGAGTTCCAACTCGTTGAGCCCAGATCCTAGCGGAAGCACCGCAGGAGGAGCTCCGATGACACCGCGATGGAGGCGAAGCGAGTGGACCTGGGTGAGCCAGCGTCACCCACCTTCGCTGACGTGGCGCGCAGTACGCCGCCCCCATCACCGGCCGCAGGGGTAAGTGCTTTGCTTTTACCCCCTGCGCCCCCTACATCCGCCGCACCCCCGGCTACTACCCCCGGCGCCACAGTAACGCCGACAAAGAAGCCGGGGAAGAAATTACGCTACCCACCGCTGGTAGTTGAGAGGCTGCCTAATTGGGCCGCCCACTTCCGGGCCATCAACGCCAAGCTGGGCCGGCCTCCTAACACTCGTCCATACGGGGCTGGAGTTCGCTTCACCCCCGACAGCGAGGAGGAATACCGACTGGTCCAGCGGTACCTGACTGGCCTGGAGAAGGATAGCGGCGTCTCATGGTTCGCCTACTCGCTGCCAGCGGAGAAGAACCTGAAGATAGCCATACGGGGCCTGCCAGCGGACACAGACCCCAAGGAGATTGAGGAGGAACTCCGGACGTTGGGATACCAGCCGGAGTACGTGCGCCATATAAAGGGGGCGCAAGGACGACCCGGCTGCGTGTTCCACGCAATAATAAAGAAGACTGTGGAGGTCCAGGCCATATATGACACGACTGTATTTATGTATATGCGTGGTGTGAAGATAGAGGCTTGGCGGGGAAAACGTGGGCCCGCTCAGTGCCACCGGTGCCAGAGGTTTAGACACAGCTCGCACCAGTGTCACCGTCCGCTCGCCTGTGTGCGATGCGGGAGCGAGCACGCGGCGCGCGAATGCCCGCGTCCGCGGGAAGAGCCGGCCACCTGTGTAAACTGCGGTGGCCCGCACCCCGCGTGCAACATAAAGTGCCCCGTATTCCAGGAGAAAATCTGGAATAGGCGGGCGGGGACCGCCGCCATTACGGCCACTTCGCGCCGGCCACAAGCGACCACCGAGCGGCCGCAAGTAACGCCTGAAGAGGGACAAGGCCCGTCATTGATGGCGGCGGCCAACGGACCCACGGACAGAAGCCAAGCCATCTCCTCAGGGCGGAGGAGGAAGAAGAAACGTGGGGGAAAGGGAAAGGGCAAGAAGCCAGACCCCCCCCCCCCCCCCCAGGCGACCCAGGAAGACATCCCAAAGGCCGCCCCTGCCTCTAGCAAGGTGCAGGCTGTGAAAAAAATGCACCTACAGCTGGCGCCGGCATAGCGCCGCGGCAAAAACTGGAACAAACGAAGTTCGCAAAAGAAAAGAGTGGCGGCGCTACCGGCGCCCAGTCACTAACCAAAAAAGAATTCACAGCCTGTGCCATTAAGCTATTAATGGATTTAATTAAAGCTATAAGGCAGGGGCAAGATGTAGAAACGGTCATCCTTGATGGCCTGGCCACCTTACTTACCCTTTATCATGGCTAGGTCATTAAGGGTGATACACTGGAAGGCCCGCGGCCTACGGGAAAAGGTCGCCCCCCTCCGCCATCTCCTTCGGGAACAAAACATAGACGTGGCGCTTATAAGCGAGACGATCCTGGGACCCGAAGACAGGGTTAGGTTCCCAGGTTACCTCGTTTATAGGAAGGACGAAAGGTCGGCACAGAACGCCCGCTACCGTAGTCTGGCGGTATTAGTGAGGCGAAGAGTCGTGCACCAAGAACTCCCCTTGCCGTCGCTCAGCTCGTGGTACGCGCTGGGTGTGCAGCTACATATAGCCGGCGAGGACATAAGCATCTATGCCTGTTATAAGCCGGCCGCGACCCAATTGAACCTGTCAAGAGTTGCGGGCGCTTATTAACACATCGCAGAAGGCGACCATCCTCGCCGGTGACTTTAATTGTAAGCACCCAGCGTGGAATTCAGCCAACACGAAAACTGAGGGGAGACGGCTCTTCGCAGACGCGGAAGCCTTCGGGTATACGGTGTCCGGACCAGAGGCACCAACTCACTACCCCGATACCGCACAACACATGCCGGACGTGCTGGACATCGTAGTCCACCGAGGGCTACATTGCCAGATCACGCAACAAGTGATAGACGACGAGCTACAGTCAGACCATCAGCCGGTACTCGTCGTCTTATCGGGTATGCCGACCCGACTGAAGCCCACAGCGCCACGTCGACTAACGGACTGGACCACCTTCGGAGAGAAGCTAGAGACCACCACGCCGACTCGGCCTATCGTTACCTCCGCGGACGTAGACCAGATGGCGGGTGACGTTACTGCTTGCATCCAAAGCGCCCTGGAAGCGGCGACATCGACGCAGCCGGAGGGGAGAGGGCTACTGCCGCCCCTGCCGGCGCACATCAGAACGATGATCGCCGTGAAGAGGTGCCTACGCAAGCAGTGGCAACAACTAAGATGCCCGCACATGAAGAAGCAGCTGAACCGTCTCGCGGAGAAGGTGAAGGCCGAGCTCAAGGCACACACCGCCGCGGGTTGGGAGGAACGAATAGAGGCCACGACGGACAGTTGGCCGTCTGTACATCGTCTCTGCCGCCAACTAACGAATACCCCAGTTCCGGTGCGTCCGCTGCTCAGCAGCGACGGGGCGCTTAAATATGTAGCGGAGGACCGGGCGGAGGTCTTCACTGAGCACCTGGAGCGTCAGTTCCAACCGAACCCGACCAGCGACCACGACCATGTCGCAGCAGTCGAGCAACACCTGGAAGATTACTTCGCAACGCCGATAGCTACCGATAAAGACCCTGTATTCTTCTCGCCGGGGGCAGTCAGACGCGCCATCCTACGAACCAAGCCTAGAAAGGCCCCCGGAGCCGACGGTATCACTAACACAGTGCTGCGCCACCTGCCGTACCGCATGTTAGCGGCCCTGGCGTGCCTGTTCACAGCGATACTGCGCACGGGGGTCTTTCCCGCCGCTTGGAAGGAGGGGCGCGTCATCATGCTGCCCAAGGCGAGAAAGAACATTCTGAAGCCGGAGAGCTATCGATCACTCTGCTGCCGACAATCTCCAAGGTGTTCGAAGCACTCCTGCTGCAACATCTTCAGCCCCACATCGCACCGCGACCTGAGCAGTTCGGGTTTCGGGCGGAACATAGCACGACGCTCCAGCTGTCGAGGGTACTGCACCTACTCACAGCTGCGCTCAACAAGAAGGAATGCTCGGTTGCAGTATTCCTCGACATGGAGAAGGCCTTCGACCGCGCATGGCATGACGGTCTGATATACAAGCTGGCCACATCAGACGCGCCCCGTCGCGTTGTAAAGGTGCTAACTTTCTCTCCCACAGGACATTTAGGGTGGTGGTCGACGGTGCGCTATCTAGCGCCCGCCCGGTGTCGGCGGGTGTACCACAAGGTAGCTTCGTGTCGCCTGCGTGTTACTCGCGATACACGGACGCCATCCCCACCACGGAGGAGGCGACGCTCGCGCTGTACGCTGACGACGCCGCGTACATCTCTACTTCGCTCAATGCGAAGCACGCGGCGGTCAAGATGCAGCGCGCCCTCGACCTTCTTCCCGACTGGCTGTCGAAGTGGCGGCTGTCGGTGAACGTGGGTAAGACGCAGGCGATGGTCACCGGAGCCGCGCGACTACCACCACCCCTGAGGCTGCAAGGAGTCGACATCGAGTGGTCGCCCCGGGTCAAATACCTGGGTGTCACCATCGATCGTCGGCTCACGATGGGGCCGCACGTCCGCAAGGTCGCCGCACAGGGTAGGGTCGCCCGCAACCTGCTCAAACCAGTGCTCTCGTCCCGCCTCCCGGCGCACGTCAATTTGGGCGTGTACAAGTTGTACGTGCGCCCAATTTTGACGTACGCCGCACCGGCTTGGTTCGCCCTCACGAGCGAGACGAGCCGTAAGACGCTCCGCGCGCAGCAAAATCTTGCGCTGCGGACCATAGTCGACGCGCCTCGCTTCGTGAGGAATAGCGTCCTACAACGAGACCTCGGGATTGAGAGCCTGGACGAGTTTGCGTGCCGCCTCGCGAAGGGAATGTTCGCGCGTGCCGACGCGTCTGCCTGGCCACATGTCAAGCAGATCGCGCCCTGGCATGCGCGCCCCCCTGACGCGGGGCCCCTCCTCCGCGACCTGCTTGCGTACAATGATCCCATCGCACCGGACTGGACTTCCAAATGAGCCGCTCTCAGCTTACACGCGGCTCATTTGTGACAATGACTCCATACAAATACATGCATCTATTGCGTGGCGCGTGCTAGGTTAATATAGGCGTGTCACGTAGCAAACAACAGACATTCACCTCTACACAGGCACCCAACTCACACGCGTAGTTGCGGCTCTTTTTATACGGGCGTGCGACTCACGTATACACCGGGCGGTGTTACACAGAACAATACTGCCCACACACTCAGAACACGGTCCCTTCTCCCCATCCGGGCTCGGCTCGACTCGAAAACGGAGAGGGGAGGGGGGCCATACACCCTATCTGTAGGAACGTCGCGTCCGTAACTCTGTCGCTGGACGCCATTTGCTGGGCTTCCCCCATGTAGGTGGGGTCTCACCCGGTAGGGGCTGTACGCCGAGTTACGGTGAAACAAGCGGCGTTGGGCATCAACGTCGTGGCGTGCCTACAGACACAAATTCAGAAATCCTCTTAACATGGGCGTGTATTGCATACAACGTTATTATTACACTCCCAACCATCTGCTCGCCAGTGGCGACCACGACGAGGGGCCCGTAGTTACGGGCCACCGTATAGCCTCCGCGGTCGGGGGGCTGTGCCCCGACACCGCACGCCACGCCCTCTTACGGGGGCGTAGCGACATCTCGCACGTAACAAGACTCCCTGTCTTGGCTCTGGCGTGGAACGGTGCACAAGTTGTACTTAGCTGATCCTTGACTCTAGATAATTAATTTGAGGATTTTAATTAATTATCACTTCAATTACCAAATTATCATCGTATGATTTATGATCAATTAAAGATGATTATTTGTAATTACAAAATAAGATAGTGCAATTGATAATTGCCACAATTTGTGACTTAGCTATAAAAAAATGTAATTATTATAATAATAAAAGGAATAGGAATAGTTCAATCTATCTTCAGCCTATCTTTTAATTATGCTTGACCCGCTGCCTACATCAGAAGTGGGATCGTGCTGTCTTACATAACAGATTTCTGATGAATTTTATTTTGCTATTTTCATGATCAATGTTGGAGCAATCTGCGTTCTGCTGGTAGCCATCGGTGTCGGCGGGCCGTTGACTTAACTGTTATCATGTGCTGCCTATACTGAGGGCGGGACTGCGGAGCTGCGAGTTGCTGTAGAATCTTGGAAGGCCATTCCAGGGGTTCAATGGAGCATTAGTGTTGGACTACAATTTTGCTAAAAAGTCGGTAAGGCCTATAGAGGCTCTGCTTTAACATTATTTTGAAATATGAGACTTCCTCCAGCTGATGGTGAATCTTAGGAAAATTTTAGCAACCTATAAACTAGAATGTTTGTCATTAAAAGTTAATCTTCAACTGGTATTCTAAGAGACTAAAAAGGAAAGCAGATTTTGTTATAAGAAAATGATAACCAGCAATTGCATAAAAAGATGCTTATAAAAAAGGGTACCTACCTACAATGTTGAATAGGATAGTTAAGTTGAAAGATCATTGGATTTCCTTGGGTGTGGTTGAAGCTTAGCTTATAAAACTAATAGTTGTTACTATGTTAATTACTAGATTATAATAAATTCTAGTTCTCTCAAAAATGAGGCTGACAATAAAATGCAAGTGTTAACAAAAGTTGAACTTGGCCATTCCAAATGTTAAGTTTTGTTGCTTATAAATTATATATCAAAGTGCTAATTAGTTTGTAAGCATTTTATTTCACAGAGATAATTATGAAGTAGTTGTTGTATGGTCAAAGAAATTTACACTGAAACGAAGCAATGCCGATCCTATAACCTCCGAAATAGAACAAAGTTATTTCCGTCCTTTTTCAACCTTTAGAGGGACATGCCACTCGTTTGGAAAAATGGGATAATATTATTTCCTCCTTACAAATAAAATGTTCCATCTGTATCCAAAATTTACCTCTAGCAGTCATTTTCTACGTATTTATTACCTATTATTTCTACAAATTAATATTAGATATTTCTACGTATTACGTAGGACGATGGTTTAAGCGAAGAAGTTCTATTAATTAGGTCGTGATATATTGCAAAACGGAATTTCTGTAGAAGTCAAATAAGCGATTCATTAACTTCTTCAAAATCCTTTCTGTTCAAAGCATAACAATGATTGAAATTTATGGTTTATTGATACTGACCTAACAGGGCTTGATAAAAAAAAGTTAAGTTAAGTTAAGCCCATAGTTAAGAACAAGACCGGCGATATCTCAGACAAGGATAATTATAGGCCAATATCGTTAGCTACTGTAACAGCAAAGGTTCTTGACGGTGTGCTTGAGCGGAGAGTAACTGGACAGCTCAATCTACATGATGCTCAGTTCGGTTTTAGAGCTGGGCAGTCCACGGAAACTGCTATTCTAGCGCTCAAGCACACGGTCTGGTATTACACTGATAGAAACACGCCTGTTTATGCGGCTTTTTTGGATCTCTCCAGGGCATTTGACCAGGTTGTATATAAGATCTTGTGGTCGAAATTACGTGAGCAAGGTATTCCTAATGAAATCATTAAGTCTTAGACTACTGGTATGACCACCAAATCAACCAGGTCAGATGGTCGGGTGCTCTGTCGGGGGCGTATGGGTTGGAGTGTGGGGTAAGGCAGGGTGGTCTGTCTGGTGGTCTTTACGTCAATAATTTGATCGAGGAACTTGGTAGCACTGGTATCGGATGATCTATTGATGGTAAGGTAATGAATAGTATAAGTTATGCAGATGATATGGTGCTGCCGAGTCCTTCGATTGATGGACTCAGACGGATGCTTAAAATATGTGAGGGGTACGCCACGTCTCATGGTTTATTGTACAATGTACGGAAGAGTGAGCTGGTGGTGTTCAGAGTTGGTACTAAAAAGCCTAAAACAGTTCCTCCGGTATGCCTGTATGGTGTACCACTAAATAGAGTGTCGCATTTTAGGTATCTGGGCCATATGGTGAATGAGGAGCGTTGTCGGTCCGATGTAATATGCTGGCCCGTAGGTTTGCACGATGTACTAAAGAAGTGAAACTTACTCTTTTTAAGGCGTTTTGCCAGTCATTTTACACGTGCAGCCTGTGGGTTAGACATACACAGAGGGCCTACAGTGCTCTTCGCATCCAGTACAATAACGCTTTTAGGGTGCTGCTGGGGCTCCCGCGATTCTGTAACGCATCGGGCATGTTTGCTGAAGCAGGTATAGATAGCTTTCAAGCAATTATGCGAAAAAGGACAGCATCCCTGATGCGGCGGCTTCGGGGGAGCACCAACAGCATCTTAAAGGTGATAGTGGATAAACCTGACTGCCCGTTCCTGGGACACTGGACCCGTATACACAGCTGCAGGTCTGGTGCAGCGGATGCGGGCTTAGTTATAGTTATAGGTTTTTGAATTAGTTGTTATTTTATTTTGATGCATTTTTTTTAATATTATTTTTATGTGAATGTTACTAACATAGTTTATAAGTGTTACTAACAAAAATATGAATCATGTGTTCGATTTAAATAATAAATAATAAAAGTATAAGTATGGTCTAGATATGTTTTTGTATTAAAAATACTTTTAGTAGTACTTATTCGTATTTAGTAATACTCGTATTATTAATTTTGACAACTTTTTTTTTCTGTGGTATTATTAAAACATACTATTTGGAATGTTGGTCACACAGGTTACCCGCTGTTACGTTCCCGTTACGATTTGGTTTAAGTTTAGTTTCCATTTTGCTTATAGAATAGTAGAATGACTTTTTTGGTAACTACAACGTTTAAACAGGACAACGTAGTTTTTGTAGGAGCACTTTGGCACAATTTAATGGTTAATTTATCTGACACTTAGCGTGGTGTCAGGCTTGCGCGAATCGTATGTCCTGAGTTAAGCCTACTTATGCGAAGGTATGATCTCATATTTATTTCTGAGATTTATTCCTGGCGTAAGGTAATTATTCTCATAGGCATTAGGTAGGTTTAGCCTGAGTACTCGAATGTCATGTTGTGAATAAAGGTCTTATTTAGAAATAGGACTCCGTCAAGACCAGTTATTCAAATGGGGCGTAACTCAAGTTTCCATATAATGGACTTTAACCTTATGTTGTACTGGCTGACATTCAATTGCTTGCGCCAGTATAAAGCTAAATATTTAAAAAGAGTTAGTTCGGATGTTCTTTTCTGACGGAAGAGGTGCCCCGTGATCCGTCTGCATTTTTAGAAATGATTAGGAACTGTGATAATGACGTGACAGCGGCGGATCAGGCTAATAATATTGTTCATGAAATCTGTGCCCAGTCCGACGATACTTCCGAAACTGAAGCTGCTGGTTCTAGTCCTCTAACTGTGTAGCCCGACTAAAATTTGTTAATCTGAAGGACTTGTGTAGCCGGACCGGAACTTGTTAATCTGAAGGGTGAATAGAGACCGATCCAGAACTTGTTAATCTGAAGGGTGAATTGACCGGTCCAGAACTTGTTAATCTGAAGGGTTATTGAAGACCGGTCCAGAACAAATTTTTACCAGTCTGTAGGGTTTAGATAAACCGGCTCAGATTGTAAAGTAAGATTTTTGGTCAGGATAATCTAACGATTTATGTTAATTACACATGTCTGAATTGTAAGCGCACGAGGACGTTAGCAAGTCAGTATGGCCGTGACGGCGGCGTCGTCGTACGTCATTCCTCTAAGCTGTAAACAACACGTGCACCGAACACGCCATCGACAAGTACGTCACTCGACCACTCCTACCACCCCACTACTCGACTTGTATAAAAGAGCGCGCAAGCGGTGTAACAGGGGAGTCTTGGCTCTGGCGTGGGACGGTGCACAAGTTGTACTTAGCTGATCCTTGACTCTAGATAATTAATTTGAGGATTTGAATTAATTATCACATCGATTACCAAATTGTGATCGTATGATTTATGATCAATTAATGATGATTATTTGCAATTACAAAATAAGATAGTGCAATTGATAATTGCTACCATTAGTGACTTAGCTATAAAAAATGTAATTATTATAATAATAAAAGGAATAGTTCAATCTATCTTCAGCCTATTTTTAATTTTTAATTATGTTTGACCCGCTGCCTACAAGTTTATAATATTATTTATTATTATCTCCTTCATTTATTTTTTAAACTTATTTTATAACATTTTTAAATATTTTTATAAAAAAAAACATTAAAAAATATAAAAAATAGTGATCCGCCGGTAGCAGGAGCAGGGTCCAAGCTACCGGTGGTTAGGGCCCCAGAGACAGGAACCTCCTCACAATACGCGCCGTATCAAGGAGGACTGCCTTCTGAATCAGGCCCTTCACCCAGCCATCCAACGAGAGCCTCTTGAGATGTTGGTCGAGGCTCTTGGCGATAAGGCCATTGACCGTAACGACTATTGGCACAATGATGGCCGAGTCCACATTCCACATGGCGACAACCTCGTGAGCTAAGTCGAGATATTTCAATTGTTTCTCCTTCTGAGCCTTCACGAGGTTCTCGTCATGCGGGATGATAGTGATATCGATTATCATTGTGCGGTGCACTGATCGATCTATGACCACTATATCAAGCTTATTCGCTACAATAGTCCTGTCAGTGATAATAGATCGATCCCAGTATAACGTGACATGGTCATTCTCGAGAACTGGGTCGGGAACATATCTGTAATAAGGTACCTACCTCAGAGTTCACAAGGCCGCATTTCAGAGCAAGTTGCTGATGGATAATCCTGGCCACTTGGTTATGCCTGTGCAAATACTCGCCGTTAGCCAAACGAGAACACCCAGAAGTAATAAGTCTGATAGACTCACCGGGACAATGGAATGCCCGAATTAAGTCGATCGTCCCGTCTTTCATTATATACTTCCGGTAGTTATTCGTTAACATAACTTCATCCACTATCGCACAGACCGAACCTTCGGTTTCCCCAAAGAGATCACCGAAGCGTAGCCAGGCCACGGACGTTAAGAAATCTACGTCGGGCCCATGAAGGGCCCGGTTAAAGCGTCCGTGGAGCTCCTTGCTTTGCCATACTTCCTTGCGGTCGTTGGTACCTACTAAGCACCACAGGTTTGCGCCAGTTCTCTTTAGCCAAGGACACGGGGTGAGTCCCTTGTCCACTGCAATCACATCTCGGTGCATACCCACGTCAGCCTTGACTAAATATTCTCTGAGACTGCACATCTCGCGGTTGTGGAGGGTAGCGTTTAAAAAAATCATCAATCATCATCATCCCGCACTTCCGCGGAATGTACAGCCTCATGACAGACGAACGTGGGTGATGCATCCGGTTTGCGCTCAGCAGTGACCGGACTCTCCTATCCAGGGCGTCTAGTTCAGTCTGGGTCCACTTGAGTATGCCAAAGGAGTACATCAGGACCGGCATGACCCAACTGTTAAAGTCGCGCACCTTATTGCCGCATGACAAAGAACTATTAAGTACCTTTTTCAGGCGACCGAAGAAGCGCTAGTGCAACGATTGTTTCATATCAGGCAAGCCTCTGACATACCCAGGTATTTGTAGGTATCAGTTGCAGAGAGTGATCTCAGGTTTATGGAATCTGAGAGTTGTCGTCCCTCGGATTCCACAATCCCGCCCCGCTTTACATGCATGACTGTACATTTATCTACACCAAATTCCATCCTGATGGAATCGCTAAGTTTTACTTTTAGTGACTCCAGCAGTCGCAATTTAATTTTGTTGGTGGCAATTTATTATTATTATTAATATAATAGGATTTGTGAATCTAGTTCTAAGAGACAGAGAATCAATCTTAAACTAGGAGATGATACGTACCGATTTTGAAGAACGGCTTTTTTCTTGAATTGGTTCCTTTTCTTACTAAAATACCTCTCCTTTCGCTTTCCCTTTTTTCCTAATAAGATACTTAAATATTTCCTAAAACAATAGTTGATGCTATAATACTTATGTAAATATACAAAAGTTTAACACATTCGATTAACGGAATTGCTTACATGATAAAATTCATTAAATGAATAGGGTAGGGAAATTAAATTCAAGATATCGAAAATGTCATGTACCTTGTTTTTCTATGCAGCAGTGTGCTTATACGGTAGTTCGCGAACGATGCGCTCGCTCTGCAAAGTAACGTGACGACGCTCTGAGCTCTCGAGGAGTGGCGCGTGGCATGTATTTAGGCGGCACAGCGCGTTCATATCAATTTTGTATGGCGAATTCGGAACGCATTTTGAATAAAAATATATTAAATCTTCTAGACAATATTATGAAAATATGAGACGCAAAATATCGTGTATTTCAGAACATCGCCAAGCGGTTGGTCGACTCTTCACGGGACCAGAGGGCTGGCCTATTTTTAGCCCAAAGAATCAGCATTGCCATCCAACGTGGCAATGCAGCTAGCCTTTTGGGCACTTTTTCCATTAACAGCGATGCGGACGAAATTTTTGATGTCCTATGAGCCCTTCCTCTTTTTATATTTATACAGGGTGGGCCAAGAATTCGTTAACATTTAAATGTAACTTACCGCGCAAACTATTGCCGCGCGGGGCGCGGGCGCGGGCGGGGGCACTAGCTCGCTTCTTGGAAATTTAGTCGCAATGGATCGCTTCACGGGGCCGCAATGCGCTTACTGCGTGAAACAGTTTTATTTAAACAACTTTTCGCTCATTACTGTGAGACGCTTATTTCGCGTTGAATATGGTTTACACGACTTAAGTCAGTGTCCAAGTGCTCCTTTAATAAAGAAATGGGTGAAGAAGTTCGAAGAGACGGGATCTACACTAAATGTGAAACAAACCGGCGGCCCGCGGACTTCTCGGAGCGAAGAGAACGTGCAGCAAGTTTCCGCTTCTGTTCGACGTGATCCAGATTTATCGACACGCAAACGTTCGGCTGAATTAGGATTATCCCGCACATCATTACGCCGTATTTTGAAATTAGATTTGAAATTACATCCATATAAGATCCAGCTAGTGCAAGAACTAAACCCTAATGATTTAAATTTGCGTAAGTCATATGCCGAAACAATGTTAACTCGATTCAGTAATTTTCACAACATCTTATTCTCTGACGAAGCCCATTTCCACCTAAATGGACATGTAAACAAACAGAATTGCAGGTATTGGAGCAGCGAAAATCCTAAAGCTAAACATGAGAGGCCACTTCACTCTCCCAAGGTAACTGTATGGGCTGCAATTTCAGCAAAAGGAATCATCGGACCTTACTTTTTTGAAGATTCTCGAGGCCGTTCAGTTACTGTTAATTCTGCCGAGTATGTGAAAATGTTACGGGAGTTCTTAGCACCGATGCTACTGGAATTTGCTGGCTATAATCGTAACACATGGTTTCAACAAGATGGAGCCACGTGTCACACATCGAACGAGTCCTTGCCGGTGGTCAAAGACATGTTTCCGGAAAAGCTGATATCCAGACGGGGTGACATCCCATGGCCACCCAGAAGTCCAGATCTATCACCAGCAGACTTCTTTTTATGGGGTTATTTAAAGAGTCGTGTCTACATTGATAAACCGAATACACTGCGTCAACTTAAAGAAAAAATCATCGAAGAGATGTCGGCGATCTCGCGGCCTCTTTGCAGAAGAGTATTCGAAAACTTTAGGACTCGCTTAGATGAGTGTAAAAACCGAAACGGTGGTCATTTAGACGAAATAATTTTAAAAAAATAAATTACTACTAATTAGCTTTCTCGTAAATAAACGATTTCTAAAATATGTTAAATGGTTTTTTTTATACGATTTTTTCAAATGTTAACTAATTCATGGCCCACCCTGTATATACTTGTATATAATACATATATTAGTGTTAGCTTGTACATATAGATTGAATAAATGTAGTGATATTGTACGAAGTAATTTACAGAAATAAATACACTATTTGGTGAATATTATAAGTATCACTATTAAATAATAATTAGTAGATTGATTAATAATTACACGTAGGTAAATGAAAATTAATACGAAAAACCGGCCAAGTGCATGTCGGACTACGCACGAACAAACGCTCCCATGAATTCTAAGAACAAACTTAACATAGTAGTTCCCATACATTCCAACTGCAAATGTAAGTTTGTACGCACAATTTTGAGAGATTTACCATGTTGTTTTAGGACCATAGACTTCTTACAGGTTTTCCTGTAATCTATAGGCATTGAACTAGTATATTCTCTATATTTTTTTCACTCAGTAACAGGGCTCGGATACCGGTATATTTTTCGAAACGGTTTCGTCTTAAATACCTAAGAAACGATTTGTTTCGGTTACGTTCGAACGGAACGTTATAAATAACGTTTTTGAGGAAGAACAAAATTTTTATCGTTTTCGATTAATAAAACGTTTTTAACCGTTTTTATTGCATTTCTTGGGTTTTTCCGATACGAAAGTTCTACGAGTATTTCATTCAATGGTATTTCAAGGCCACGCGGCTTAGTTTCGTCGTTTCACAAGTACTAAGTATTATCTGTGACTCTGAGAGTACGCGTAGGTAAATAGTGTGTGGTAGGGTAGGCAACTATCGAACTGGAGATCCCTGGTGTCAACAGTGGCCCTCAGCGTCGCTCGACGTAGTGGACGTTAGTGTCCAGGCCGGTCAAGTGCGCAGATCTGCGTATAATGCACCTGGGGGACTCTGCAACTTCGGAAGAGGTCGCAGCTGCTGTTGCAAAGGCCGGAGAATGCCCGCTAGACCAAGTTGAGGTGGAAACAATTCGTCCGGACTTCTCCGATCTGCGGACAGTACCGATCAGCTGTCCCGTCACGGCAGCTCGAGAATTAAAAGATGGTCCCAGACTGGTGGTGGGCTGGAATTTGGTATAGGTCAGGCTTCTGGCAAATAAGCCCCTCAATGCTATAGGTACATGAGAGAGGAACACGTTGGAGTTCGATTCACCTCAGAGGTCGATTGCTGCGGTCTTTGTTTCCGCTCTGATCAGCTCGGTCACAAGGCCAGCTCTTGCGATGCCCCGCCACACTGTGTAGTGTGTGCGGCATTGAACAGGTCGGTTGACCACCAGACGGGCAGCAAGGCACGTACCGAGGGATAAAAAAGCTGACTCAAATAGGAAAATTGGGCTCTCGCGCCCACTGACCGCTGGCAATAAAGCCGAAGAAAGGGTTGAGGGGGAGGCGATTGTTATGGACACCCAGGAATGGCCCCACACCTTCGTCTTCTCCAAGCGAATATCAACCATTGCGCCAGGGCTCAGGACCTTTTGCTCCAGAGCATGGCGGAGTGGTTGATCAACGTCGCTATCGTTGCCGAACCATACTTTGTTCCTCCCAGGGATGACTGAGTGGGTGACATTGATGGCTTGGTGGCGCTTATCTTGAGGCCGGCCGCTGGCACTCCGCCCCTGGGGACCGTCAGCCGGGGGCGGGGCTTTGTAGCAGTCTTAGTCGAGGATATCATGGTCGTGAGGATTTATTTCTCACCCAAGCGACCTCTCGCCAACTTTGAGAGTTTCATCACGGAATTGGGCACAGTCATCAGTCGAAGCCGTCCTCACCCTGTCCTTGTCATGGGTGACTTCAACGCCAAATCCACGACTTGGGATTCCCCAGCAACAGATGCACGAGGTGTGTTACTGGAGGTGTGAGCGGTGAAGTCAGGCTTACTGCTCCTAAACCGGGGATTTGTTCAGACATGTGTGCGGCAGTGGGGTGAGTCTATAGTGGACTTATCGTTTGCTAGTCCCGCTGTCGCACGCCGTGTTCAGGACTAGCGTGTATTGGAGGACGTGGAGACGTTGTCGGATCACAGATACAGTTCGACGTCTCCGCCCAGACCTCGAATGGCCCGGCACAAGCGGCCCCAACCGGGGTTGAGGATGGCTCGCGATGGGCGCTCAAACAACTGAACCGGGAAACCCTTCTGGTTGCCTCAATCGTGAAGACCTGGTTGGACTCACCAGTCAGGTCTGTCGATATTGACGAGGAGACAGAATGGTTCCGGGAGGCCATGACACAATTCTGTGATGCTGCGATGTTCAGTTCAGTCTCCATCTGCTCCAGGTGTATTGGTGATCGCAAGACATTGCGCATTTGCGCATCGCATGCGTGGCGGCGCGACGCCCGTACACCAGGCAGCGATGAAGGCACAGACGAACACCAGAAGCTATGGTAAGAGAGGCGGAACTGTACGAGGTGTGTAGAGTGGCGAAGGCTCTTCAGCTGGAAATAATAGGCTTGGGCCCAAGCCCATAAAGAATTGCTGGCATTTCTAAAACGTGATCCGTGGGGGCGTCCTTACCGTTTGGTTAGGCGCAAACTTTGCTTCTGGGTGTCTCCACCATCCCGTAACCTCCACCGGCAACTGCTAGAGAGAGTAGTGAGCGCTTTATTCCCCTCACAAGGGGAGCACACACCACCGCATATGGTTCCGCCTACAATGGTGCCCAACTCGGAAAATGACGATGGCAACGCGCCTGAAATGACCCAGGTAGAACTAAAAGTGTCAGTACAAAGGCTTTAGGCCAAAAACACTGCTCCAGGGACTGACGGCATTCCTGGCCGTGCATGGGTTCTAGCCATCAGGGATCTCTGGCCCCGATTAGTGGGACTCTTGAGCACATGTTTGGAGAGACTGGAAAGCTGGTCCTGTTGAAAATGGAAGGGCGGCTTGCGGACTCACCATCCGCTTACCGGCCCATTGTTTTGTTGGGTGAGGTGGGCAAACTCTTCGAGAGAATTATTGCAGACCGCTTTATACATGACAAGAGAGGGGCCGGATCTGGCAGATAACCAGTTTGGTTTCCGTCAGGGGCGCTCTACAATAGACGCGATCATGCGCGTGAAAGTCTTGGCGGAGGAAGCAATGGCCCAGAATGAGGTCGTCTTGGCAGTGTCTTTGGACATTGCCAATGCCTTCATCACTTTTCCCTGGAGTAACATTAGGGAGTCACTCTGATATCATAGGGTGCCAAACTACCTCCGCCGCATTATCGGGGCTTATCTGACAGATATGTCATCTACCCGGATCGAAAGCATGGGGTCGGCGAGAGATGTCGTGGTGTTCCACAGGGTTCGGTTTTGGGGCCACTCCTGTGGAACATCGGATACGACTGGGAGCTGCACGGTGCACTCCTCCGTGGCGTCGGCGTCATCTGTTTCGCTGGTAATGGCACGGGGGAAGACGCTCCGGCAGGTGACTGTCTTAGCAACAGCTGGGGTTGCGCAAGTCGTAGGCAGGATCCGGCGATTGGGTCTCCAGGTGGCACTGCATAAATCGGAAGTCATTTGTTTCCACGGGCGATATCCGGTGGAACTTCGGGCCGCATTTTCAGCGGTTGGCTCCCCGATTGATGGGCACCGCGAATGCACTCTCGCGTTTGCTGCCTAATCTGGGGGGGACGGGCAAAGACTTCCTGCCGAAGGCTCTATGTTGGGATCGTACGGTCCATGGCGCTCCATAGAGTGCCATGGACCCTGGCCAATCAACCACGTCAATCAATCAATTTCAAGTCTAGGAAATAAATACTTTCGGAAATATAAAATATCAAACTTTGATAAAATAACCTCAACTTTTGCACTATTTTGTTGATTTTGACGTAATTTTGACAGCAGGTGTTGCTATTTTATGGAGTTTCAATAATGCGTTTTGATTTTGCAAATAATAAGATGACGCACATTTTTTTTTAATTAGCATTATTTTGCGTTATCTTAGGTATTTGGGTTTAACAATTTCACAGTGATTTGAGTTTTTTTTTTGGGTGAATAACTACAAAAATTTTGATTTTGTGACAATGTAAAATTATTATTTTTATCCTTATGGTATCTGCTAGAGGTGAAACGAAACACAATATCTATAATTTGCAGCCATTCTTCATCCATCTTTAAAATAGGTCGAAACTGTTCAAAAACTGAGTCAGGCTCAGGGCACCCGACTCTACGTAGTCTTTTGGCTGCTACCCCTAGAGTGTAGGTATATAAAAATCCGGAGTCGCGAAGGGAGAGCAGCCCCGACCCGCTGTAACAAAGCATAGGCACCGGTGCGGGCCATAGCAGCTGAAGCAAGCTGAAGCTGCGGAGGTGAGCATGGGTGTCTATCCTTTGTTACACAAGGGCGAAGGGGCTGCACTTCCCGCAGCGCCGGAGACGTTGCAGAAGCAACATTAAAGTTTTTGAGGTTAGGTTACAATAATTTGTTTTTCTCAAGAAGGGGTGCGTTATCTTTCATGGGAGTGGTGCCAGATGAGAGGTTGCACCCCCCTACCCCCCGCCCCCTCCTCCTGCCAAACGATACTAAATTTGTACCAAAAACTTAACAAAACATAAACGATTTCGATCGAAAGATTTTAAAAAATTCATAAAAAAATACTATGCATTTCCTAAACTTCCCCCATGCAGGGAGGGGATCTCCACCCCTCCCTGCATATACAGGGTTATTGGTAAAACACCAACAACTTCTTAAGGGGTCATTATACTCATCATTATGAACATCTTTTACTATGGGACCAAACCTGAAATCGCGAAAAAAAAATCAGCTGTTCAGTACATTTATGTTTGCATAATTCGTCAAAATGTACTGAACAGCTGATTTTTTTTCGCGATATCAGTTTTGGTCCCATAGTAAAAGTTGTTCATAATGATGAGTACAATGACCCCTTAACGAGGTTGTTGGTGTTTTACCAATAACCCTGTATATATACCCTTATATAAAACTCCTTCCAAATACATAATTATGTATGTGCTTTAGTTTCTAGCCCACGTTAGCACGGACGTGAAATTATTGCGGCGGGATTTTATCGCGCGGCTGCGTCCTGCGGAATAAACCGGTTTTTGAAAACGTTCTCTTATCGTTTTCGTTCCGAACAAAATGTTGTACAAAGAACTGTTAGAAACGTTTTAAAAACTTGTATTTTAAATAACGTTTCCGAGCCCTGCTCAGTAATTTCGACGTTAAGGGGGCGGGGCGAGGAATGGTCAATTTTCGTTTTTTTCTTTCTTAAATAACTTTAAAATGATTTATTATAAATTATTTAAAAAAAATACATTTGAGAATACCCTCACAGTAAGCCCTTTCAATTGGTATGTCACAGTACAGTTTGCAAAACTATTTTTTTATTCATTTTCTTATTTGCCCCCCATATTCAAAATTCATTTATTTACGTTACACGTCCGTGTTTGGGCCACAGAAATACATATGTGCACCAAATTTCAACTTAATCGGTCCATTAGATTCGGAGCAAATTGGCTGTGACAGACGGACAGACAGGCAGACAGACACGAGTGAAGGGTTCCGTTTTTCCGTTTCGAGGTACGGAACCCTAAAAATAGAAAATAGGAATACAATCGATGTTAAATTTACGCGTAGTTCGCGCGTTATTTCGCGTAGGTACTGCATGGGGGAGCGCTAGCGCTGGGTGGTGCGAGACCGGTGCCCCGCACGCGGCAGCGACTTTGAATCGATTAGGGTTTCTCTTTCACTAAATCGTCGTAACTCAACTAATCGCGTAATGCAAGAACTCATTAAGTGACTGAGTGATGAGAAATCAATTAATGAACTTTTTCATTCTTAAACATACAATTCATTCTGCCTAGCCTTTTCCCAACTATGTTGAGGTCGGCTTCCAGTCTAACCGGATGCAGCTGAATACAAGTATTTACATGGAGCGACTGCCTATCTGACCTCCACAACCCAGTCAGTAGGTAATACGATACCCCTTGGTAAGACTGGTTGTCAGACTTTCGGGCTTCTGACGACCCGTAACGACTGTCAAAGATCCTCGAATGACAGCCAGGACCAACGGTTTAACGCTCAGACTAAATATCCTGTAGACGGAGCCTTTAAGAGAGACGCGTGTCCTTTTCTTGTTAGTGTGCGGCTCTAGAGTAGTATTAGTGTGCGTGACTAGGGAAGGGTCGACGCGGACGCTTCAAAGCATACTATGGAATCTGTAGTACATCGATTTTTTGCTTAACGAAAAATGCACAGGAGTGAATCTGCGGATAGAAGCTAGTACCTACCTACTATAATAAAATGTGTGCTTTGTTAAATAAAAATTATAGGCACATAAATATGGTATTATGTAACAATTTATTACCAATTAAGGGTCCAACTTAAATAAATAATCAGACGTATATTTTTACGATTTTATTTATTGTAATATTTACACAGGTACCTACATATATTGGAATACAATGGAATACAATGAAATAAAATGAAATTGTTTATTTTGCAAATTGGATGTTGGCAATATTCTGGATATCCTTTGAATACTGTTGGCACCGAAACAGACTTTAGTTTTTTTTTTATAGATAAACCCGTTATGAAGCAGGATAGCTGTGGCTTTCTTTGGAGCAAAGCCTTGAATATTTCATGTTCCTAGTTCTGACGTCTAAAAGCTTTAATCCACTCACTGCTTATTAATTTCACAATATTATGGAAACCTACAACAGTAAGCAAAAATTATTATACCATATCAACAACAAACGTCGATAGATTTTATCGATAATATTGTACACATCCCTGCAGTTCACGCCTAAAACAATGCCTAGGTTAAACATTAATTTAGACTATAAAACTTGGTTTTTTATCAATATGATATAAGACAATCTTAGTCTAAATATGTAAATCTTCAATGTTTATCAATTTTCTAACAGTTAACCTCTGTAATTAACGATAAAATTGTTGTCATAGACTTACGTGTGTAATGATCATTCTGGGTCCATTACGCCTTCTTTCGTTATTCTTGATGAATAATATACAGCCGCACACAGCATATTTTCACTTTACTAATTTTGTTCTAGCCAAACCACTGATATTATTTAATATTTCGCATTTAAACTGCACCAAGCCGCAATGTTTTGACCGACTAAGTCGGTCACTTGTTGACACGATTTACACAGATAGTGCGACGTTGCCACACTTACATGTGCTGTACCTTTTACTCGTTCCTGAACTCTGTGAAATAGACAGAGAGAACAATACTTTGTTTGCCACACGGATACAAGAGCGGCAACAAGTTATAGCTCCGTCTACAGGATACTTAGTCTGAGGTTTAACGTGCTTTCCGAGGCACGGAGGAGTCTCAGTATGAAAAGATGGTCACCCATCCACGGACCAACCCCGGCAAGCGTAGCTTAACCTGATGGATCGACCCGTGCGGCTGTTATTACTTAGCCACAAGCTCCTCATCTTAATCTCTCAATCTTAAACATACAATAATGATGTTAAATAAAATAGGAACAAAGAAATAAATATTATACAGGGTTGTTTTGACAGAAAGGCATTCAATAAGTCTACGAATACTATACGTGTTTAGTATTAATTCGATACGGTACAAAAATAAAAAGCACCAAAAATAAGAATTTTTTTTTTTTCAAACGAACTAAGTAGCTTACAAATCAGAGTAAAACGCAACCACCCTTTATAAATAAATTTAACTGACCTTAGATACCTAAGTAACAGAGCGGCAACGTCGCCAGGCATACAATGACTGCTTGAGCTGTCGACTGCTCTCGTGCAGTTACCTCCGTCCGCCCGCACTCTTCAGCAGGGACCGAAAACCTTTATAAATTACGGTACAGGTATCGAAGAATATCGGTTACCTCTATGATTAAGGTAACCGCTATCTGGGTAACCCAAGAAGAAGAAACATGTTACCTTTATTTAAGTTACCGTTTTAATATCAGTTACCTAAAAATGACCTTGATTACGAGAAAGGCAGAATATCGCAATGCCGACAATTTGGTGGCATTAGAAAAAATACATTACCAGGGAGATTGTCGTGCGTCCTGCCAGTATTGTTTACGTTTATTTAGTTCGCCTTTTTGCGGAGAAAAAAAAAGGAAATGAACAAGGTAAGTAAGATAATATTACATTGTAAATTGGTAAAATACCATTTGTTTATCTTTTTCCCTCATCATAGAAAACAACTCGGTAGTTTGTTTATTTAACTTGCGGAGAAACGTACACGCCCTATTTTCTAATAGAATGCAGCACTTATTCGTTTGGGGTGGCTTGGGATTTACCTCCTATTGGTCCACCCCGGGCAACGACACCACAGGCTTGCCTGTGGTACGGCTGAACGATCCCACTTAGCGGTGGTAGGCTCCGCAAGGGGCCACCTGGCTTGCGACCACCATCCCACCGGAGTATGGCGCCAAGCAGCTTGCTGTGTTCCGTCGGTGTGTGGGAGTGCCAGTGCCTTTGGGGGAGAAGGAGATTGTCAGTTGCGCTGTTTGGAACCGGTCGTGGTCTCTGAGTCGGCTAGCCGGGTAACTCATTTTGGAGGGTAGCGGGATCCGAAGCACGGTGCCAGCCGTTGGCCGACCGCAGTCAGTAGGGCGCCCAAGTAGCACGCCAGCCACGTGCCAAAGGCTGCCCCGCCAACTCGCGAAAAATCCCGGTATGCTCCACCACCGCCAGCCGTCGACTGGATGGGAGGACCTGGTGGCCATATCTGAAGGGGGTTCGGGCGTCCCCGCAGTCTCCAAATGAGTTCCCCATAGGTTTGGTTGGCTCTAGTGTTCCACTTGGGTCACTAAGCTGGGCCTCGACAATCGACTTTTTCCCCAACAACTCAACTCAAATGACCAAAGTAAAGAAAAATAAGGGTAAACAACGGCTGCACTTCCTCCCACTAAAAATGCACCTCACTAATATCAGGGGGTTGCACTCCAATCTCGATCCGGTCCATCACCACCTTGAGACCGAGAAGCCGCACCTGTTTTTTCTAACGGAGACGAAGATAGCAACCCCATCGGACGTGGCGTACCTCAACTACTCGGCTCTCTTGAACGCAAGTTCAAGAAGCAAGCTGGGGTCTGTGTGTACGTTCGCGATGACATTTGTTGTCGTCGTCTCCGTTGCTTTGAGAAATCGGGTTTCTCTGCCATATGGCTACTTGTGGATACTGGCGTGGAGAAATCTCTCTACATCGGCATCTACCGAATACACAGCGGTGACCAGGAGACAACAGCGCTCTTTAATTTCCTCGTGGAGTCGACTGACGTAGCCCAGCAACGGTACCTAACGGCGAAGCTCATTATTCTGGGGGACTTCAACGCCCATCATAAAGAATGGTTGTTCCCATACCAGAAAACTGACCATGCTGGGTTGGAGGCGCGCACGTTTGTTTTAGCGCTAGATCTAATCCAGATGGTGAATATGGCAACGCGGGTATCGGATGTTGACGGCCATACACCCAATTGCTTGGACCTTCTGCTGGCATCTGATCCGGACAGTCATTCAGTATCGGTCTCAGCCCCGCTGGGAACGTCTGACCACTGTCTGGTGAAATCCATATCGAGCTGCTCTCCTCCAGATGAGAGCCCTAGAGGCACGAGGCAAGTATGGCGATACGGGTCAGCAGACTGGGATGAGATGCGGCACTTTTTTGCGTCTTATCCATGGCGGCAAGTGTGCTTTTCCTCGGGTGACCCCTCGTGCTGTGCTGACTCATTTGCGGACGTGATTCGGCAGGGGATGGAATATTTTATTCCAATCTCCGACATCCCGCTCGGTCACAAATCCCAGCCTTGCAGAATGCGCCCACGCTGAGGCCCGAAAAGAGACTGCCTACCAAGCCTGGGTCAAGGCCCGCGACCGCAAAGTTAGAGCGCGTAGAGTTCGCGCGAAGAAAAGAGCCTTTAATTCTGCCGCCAAGTTCTGCAAGCGGGTTTGACGTAGGGCACGTTTTGACCATGTCGGACGTATCGGGGCCAGGCTGGCTTCGCACCCTCCGGGTAGTAAACAGTTCTGGTCCCTGTCTAAAGCGGTTGAAACGCATTTCTGTCGTCCCACTTTAGCTTCTATGATGAAACCTGATGATTCGCTGGCTCACTCTGCAACTGAGAAAGCAAATTTATTTGTATCTCTCTTTGCAAGCAATTAACGTCTGGACGCTGGCTCAAAGCAAAGTAACTACCTACTGTACCTCATTGTGACTCCTCGATGCCGGAGATCGCAGTACACATTAAAGAGGTCCGAGGAGTATTGTGCAGTCTAGACGTGAACAAGGCCAGCGGGCCTGACGGCATTCCAGCGAGAGTGTTGAGGCAGTGTGCGCCTGAACTGTCTCCTGTTTACTGTATTGACACGTTTGTTCCGCCTCTCTCTTGAAAAAAGAACGGTGCCGAAATCCTGGAAGCTTGCAAATGTATGTACAACCAGTGCCCAAAAAGGGCGACCGTGCAGACCCTGCCCATTACCGTCCGATCGCCATTACCTCCATTCTGTGCAAGGTTATGGAAAGGGTCCTGAACAATAAGTTGCTGATCTACCTTGAAGACAATGATCTCCTCAGTGACCGTCAATATGGCTTTCGCCGGGGACGGTCAACTGGCGATCTTCTTGTGTATGTCACGCACTGCTGTGGCGAAGCCATAGAGAAACACGGCGAAGCACTGGCTGTATCGCTTGACATCTCGAAGGCCTTTGACAGGGTCTGGCACGCTGCTCTGCTCAGCAAGCTTCCTGTTTATGGCATCCCAGCTGATTTTTGTAGCTGGATATCAAACCTTAGTGAACGGTCGATCAGAGTAGTTGTTGACGGCTGCTCTTCTGACCTTATGGCTATTGATGCCGGAGTTCCTCAAGGGTCTGTTCTCTCTGCAACTCTTTTCCTACTGCACATCAATGACCTGCTTCGGCCTAGTATTGTTGAGTACGCAGATGACAGTACAGTTTCAGAGAGATACTTGTCCAGCGCAAAAACCAGTGGGGCCGAAGTTTGTTCCTTGAGAGAGGCCATGGTAGAGCGGACAGATTTGACCTTAAGCTTTGTCTCCCAGTGCGGTGATGATAATCTGGTCTCTTTTAACGCCACCAAAACACAGGCGTGTCTTTTTACCGCTAAAAAGAGTAGTTTCGCCCAAACTCCTACTTTTCGGGGTGAACAGGCTTCTTCTGGGTAAGCTCACTCCATCGTCGACTTTGTCTCTGTCACCTCTGACCTAGACTAGAGTCAAGAGCAAACCCATCACAAATATAAAAAAATAAAAAAAAAACATCTGTTCCTGTAACTGATCGACTTGAGCTCCTAGGCATGGAGTTGACATCTGGTCTCAACTTCGGCGCCACCATCGAATACAAGGCCCAAACTGCGGCCAAGAAACTGGGCATCCTAAATAGGGTGAAGCGATACTTTACGCCTGGACAGCTTTTGACCCTTTACAAAGCGCAAGTCCGATCCTGCATGGAGTTTGCAGTCACCTTTGGGATGGATCAGCCAAGTACCAACTAGCCGCGCTTGACTCGGTGGAACGCAGAGCTAAGAGGCTCATTGGCAACGTAAAACTGGTGGATGCCTAGCTTCATAGCTTGGCTCATCGCCGCAAGGTTGCCTGCTTGTCGGTCTTCTACAGATCGGAGAGTGTGCCCGAGAACTCCACGACCTCATTCCACCGGCCCCCCTCTACCATCGGACATCTAGATGTCGTGCCGTGGTGGTGATGTGCGTCTAGACGCACTGCCAGTTACCATCCCTACCTGGTTGCTATTCCACCAATTCGCACTAAGCGCTTCCAAATGTCTTTTATAATGCGCACAGCAAAGGAGTGGAACTCACTACCTGCGTCGTGTGTTTCCGAACGCATACAACCCTAATCTCTTCAAAGTGAGAGTGAACAGGCTTCTTCTGGGTAAGCTCACTCCATCGTCGACTTTGTCTCTGTCACCTGTGACCTAGACTAGAGTCAAGAGCAAACCCATAAAATATAATAAAGAAAGAAAGCGCATAACTTTTTGCTAGCAATTTGTTTGAGCGCGCTAGCCACAGTACCTACACTTTTTTATATCAAAACACTATCATGAAGTGTTCGACCATTTCATGAAACGCTTTCATTTTGACAGTTCAACAACATTCATTACGTTATTCACGTTGTTGCGCAGACAATTTTTTTGAGCTTATGAAGCAATGCAAATTCAGATTGTGATTGATCGTGTGTTACGCCATTAGGGTGCTGGCCAGATTATTGAATACTCAACGTTTGACGATATGAACAGTTAAACGCGGCGACTTTGACTAATACCGACGGCACGTGTAAGATATAGGTAATTTTTATTTCGGTAACCGGTATAATACCGGTTGTATTCAATGTTTAAGAATTAAGGTAACCTTTGAAAATACCTGTAAAAAAAATAAAGGTTGTAACCGAAAAATACCGGTATTGTTCGTACCGGTTTCGGTCCCTGCTCTTCAGTCCAGGGGGTGTCGACTCTATACGTAGAATCAACGACATAGCTTCAAGGGCTATTTCAAGTATGGCTAGAGTAAAAATATTAATTCGGGACCCAATACACGAGACTAAGAAATTACATTTTATGAGGTCTTAGGTCTCTAATAATACTACTAATGTCACTGATGACGTTGACGTGCCGGTGAAGACCAAGCAAGATGGCGGAGATGTTTGTTATTTTCCGTAGCGTCCAAGCGTAGCGTGTTGATTTTTGTTTTTAGTTTTTTTGTTTGTTTCGACGCAGTGCGATTCAAATATTTTGAGATAGTGACTCTGTGTGTTTCGAGATATTGACTCAGTTTATGCGTTTTCAGATAGTGACTGTATGTGTTTTGTTTGTGATATTGACTCTGTTTCTGTTTTTTGAGAAATTGACTCTGTTTCTGTACCTGTTTCGTGAAAAAGTGACTATAAAACGTGACTATGTCGTCGGTAATAAACGCGGAAAGTCAACGGCGATGTTATAAGTGTGGACGTTCACCGGCTGAGGACTCACTGACTACATTGTTTCGCTTTCCTAAACCCGGAAAAACTAACACATTACGGTATGTATTTATATAATTTATGTTGAATTACCAATTGAATATTGTATGAATTGTACCAGGGCTTCGAACAAGTGATACCTACGTCTAGTTGTTTGTGTTACAACAACTACAACAAAACTACTGCACTACACAAGCTATGAAGACTTCAAACCAAAAACACAAACCACATTTCTCAAGAGACAATAAAAAAATATTTATTTATGAATGAATTATGTTCGGCTGCAATCGAGAATACAAAGAAAACCGATATATTTTACTTAAAGTAGTTTAATTAATGCAATTATTACAATTAGAGCGGTAAAATTAAGGTATGCGACAATTGTCCGATGTAAGAAACAAAAGTGATCCACCAAGGCACTAAGTTAATATTAGTCACTGCTGTTATACGATCCTCGGTCCCACACCAACGGATTGCTGAGAAGGCGAATCTCATGGTGCAGCGCACAATGTGGTGTTAGTCATCGACTCAGGAATTTATGGTTCTGCGAGTAGCAACATAACAAATGAAAAGGGTGAAAGAAGGTACATTTCTAAATTTAAAATTATTACAGTTGAGTTCAGAAACACCATGTCATGTTATGTGCACTTAGTGGTGTTTTTGAAATGATTGTGAGTAATTTTCGCGTTTAGAGTAGTGTTACATGTGGGGTTTTTGCATGAATCGATAAGTTGATATTTATAGTCATATAATACCGGTGCTAACACAATTCTGAAACTGAAAAAAAAAACATGTGGGGTTTTAGAAATCACCTATTCATTCTCAAGCAAAGACATTAAATTATTGCTAATTTTAATCTCTTTGTTCTCAAGTAACTGTTCTAGTCTATGCTGAAATGAAAAAAATGTACTTGAGAAACATTCATGAACATGTCTGTTTGTCCTGAGTCTTGGTGTAATTATCTATATAAGTATGTATTTACAAAAAAAAAAGTAGTGTATGTAGTATATCAGTTACCTGGTTTCCATAGCTCAAGCTCTGCTTAGTTTGGGACCAGATGACCGTGTGTGAAAATGTCCCAGGATATTATTATTATTATTATTATTCTGTTATACAGACACAGAAGAACTCATCTTTCCTTACTTTATTCTACCACACAAAATTTAATGGATTTGGAAACACTTCTATGGCAAATACATAATTATAGTAGAGCAGTTTTTTTTATTATTAAGAGTGATTCTGGTTCACAATCAACCATCCTAGTCAATTTGTTATTTTGATATAGTTATAATTTTGTTTCAGCTGTGAATTATGGGCAAAGTACTGCTTTCCTGATAAAGAATACTGGTTACCAGAATTCCAGCATGAACTTCATACTCAACATAAAATGCTCTGCAACAGACATTTTCCAAGGACATCATTTAGTGATTACCCTGAAACTTCAAAGAAGCTTCACAGATTTGCAGTTCCAGATGACTTCAAAGAGGTAATTTATGTTATTTGTTTAGCATACTTAGAACAAATAAAAACTTTTGAAACGTCACCTATTAAGTTTGTAGTAATTAATTGAAAAAAAAATTGTCACATATTAAAATTGTTGCAGTATGGAAAACAATAGATATTGTGTCTGTTGGTTTAGAGTTTTAAGGAATATCCTACTAATTACAAATGCAAGCGTTCATGAAGATGTTTGAAAGCGACAGTCAATCACACTAAAACGGCTAAACATATTTAGATGAAATTTGTCACACAGATAGACCATAATCCAGATTAAAATATAGGTTACTTTGCATCTCAGGATAATGAACAATTCCCGCGGGATAAGCATTAAGTCTTTCTGTGATAGATAAGCTAGCCAAGTCGAAGCCACATGCAAAGTCTATAGAAAGAAACAAGGGTTATAGAATATCTAAGGGCTTTTGAATGTTCAGTTGCATACAATTAGAGTTTTGACAAATATGAGTTTAGTAAAGAAGTATTTAATATTTCCTTAAGTATGTCATGTCCATTTCAGCTGTCTTATAGTTACAGTAACTTCCTTTTTTCTAGTGTGTTTCTTCAGTTCTTGTTCTATCAGATAGAGGCTATCTTCCCCAACTAGTAGTATTAAGTTTATGATTAATATTATTACTACTACTATTACTACAACAATTTTTAAAATTAAATTTCAGACTGAACCTCAACCAGGTCCATCATATTGTCAGATGCAAGTTTTGAATGACATAACCAACTGCTATGCTGAACCAAAACTAGTACCAACCTATAACAAACTAAGACTTGAAGCTCTACCTGGGACTTCGCAAGTGTTGCATGCTTCATTTGAAGAAAATAAAGTGCTGAGTGAAATCAACCTTCCATCTCAGACACCAACAAATGCAAGGCCACCTAAAACTCAGAAAGAAAAACATCTGTTGGCAAAATGCAGAAAACATTTAAAACATATTTGCCAATTGCGAAATAGAATAAAAAAATTAAAAAATAAGGAGATTCTAAAAGAATTAAATAAAAACGAGTCAATTGATATTTTGACGAAAAAAATGACTCCTACATTTGCCTTGTTGCTGCAAGCACAGATTAGAAACTTTAAAAAAAAAACCAAAGGAAGGAGATGGACTACTGAAGAAAAAATAATGGCGCTGAGATTATATAAAAGGTCACCAACATGCTATAGACTGATGAGAAGATTGTTTTGTTTACCAGCTGAATCTACTTTAAAATTTCTTTTGAGTAAATTCTCCCTCGAAGTAGGGGTCAATAAATGTGTTTTCTCTGTATTAAAAAGAACAGCAGAAATTCAAACTGCATCCGACAATGAATACATTATCATGTTTGATGAAATGTCAATAAAAAAAAATATTATGTATAACCGAAAGACAGATATAATAGAAGGCTTTCAAGACCATGGACTTCAAGGCAGATCGCCAGAAATAGCAACACATGCTCTAGTGTTCATGTTAGCTGGCATTAGAAAAAAGATTAAGCAGCCTGTGGCTTATTACTTATCCAGCGAATATATAACGGCAGACCGACTAGCAGTCTTGATAAAAGAGGTAATGTTATCAAAGCAATCCAAAATACTATAATTTTACGGCTATCTATCTAATAAAACACAGAACTCTATTCTACTCAAGTACTGTGCACACAGGTTTATTTAGAGAAAGTAATTTGAAATATAGAGGGTGTACCAGAAATATGTGAACAAATTTAAGGATGTGGTAAATACTATAAAACTGAACAACTTTTTCCATGGGACCAACATCGTAATTGCGAAAAAAATATCAACTGTTCCATACAAAACTTCAATACCTACTTGACCCAAATATATGGGAAAACTGATTATTTTTTCGCAATTACGATGTTGGTCCCATGGGGGAAGTCGTTCAGTTTGATGGTCTGTACCAAACGCATAAAATTGACAACACCATTTTGGTACAGCCTGCATAGATGTTAAATAATCATTTTAGATACTGAATTTAAAAAATATGTATATTACCCAAGAGTTTCCACAAATTAAATTAAATAATCATGTGTAATAATGTTATTGTCTATTTTTTTTTTTTTTTCAGATAATACGTGAATGTCGTGAAGCGGGTCTTAGCATAGCGGCAACGGTTTGCGATATGGATGGGGTAAATCGACGAGCTTTGTCCATCTTGGGTGCCACCGTTGAAAAACCCTCCATTATTATTGATAATATAGAGATTATCAGTTTGTATGACCCGCCTCATCTTCTAAAGTGTTTCAGAAATTTATTTCTGAAATACGATATCCAGTGCACTACACAAATATCATCAAACAACAAAAGTGGAATAGGTAAGAAATAAGAATTGTATTTGTACATTAAGTGTTCTCATTTAGTAGGTAACTAACTGTTGCCCGCTACTTCGTTCGCGTGGAAGTTGCACATTTCATTTGTCATGCACGTATTACATGAACTTGTTTATTTTAGGTGTTGCAAAATGGAGCCACATAAAATCTTTTTATGAACTGGATAATCAGAACCCCAACTTTGTTTTTGCCCCCGGCTTAAAATTAGAACACCTCAATCCTAATAGTAAACAAAAAATGAAGGTTAAATTGGCGGCACAAGTCTTGAGCCATACAGTTGCTGCTGGTATGATGGGAAAAATTGCAGAAGGTATATATGTTTTAATAATATTATTTCAATCTATTAGCAGATTCCTGTTTTTTTTTTATTGTCGTGAATCAATAAAGACATAATAGGTTGGAGAAAAAGTTTCTTCGCATTTTTTAAGAAAATTCAAAACATTATTTAATATAGTTTATTTACATTTAACTAAAGTATGTAGGTACCATTTTGTTCAATAACTTTTTGCCATCTTGTAGGTAGGGACATGATCCCATTGCTATAGAAATTTTGGGACTTCTGGTCAAAATACCGCGACAAGTGGTTTTGGCAGTCCTCTCGTGATGATAAATGATAAATGACTATACGGCGGATGCATTAACACCTCCCAGCCAAACTCTCTTAATTTTTGCTGAGTGGCTAAAGATATGTGAGGTCTAGCGTTATCATGATGAAAAACCACACCCCTTCTGTTGATTAATTCCGGCCGCTTTCTCTCAACTTCTTGCTTTAATCTCATCAGTTGTTCGCAGTAGAGTTCAGAATCGATGGTCCTGCCTGGTGGTAACAGCTCATAATGAATAATGCCCTTCCAATCCCACCACACACACAGCATCACCTTGTTGCGAGTTAACCCGGGTTTCGCCACAGTCTGTGAAGCCTGACTGGCCTTTGACCACGACCTTTTTCGCACGTTCTTGTCATACGTGATCCACTTTTCATCACCAGTTATCAGCTTCTTCAAAAATGGTTTGGTTTCATTACGTCGTAATAAAGAATCACAAATGAGTACACGGTTCATTAGGTTTCTTTCAGTGAGCTCGTGAGGTACCCAAATGTCGAGCTTTTTTGTCTACCCAGTTTTTTCAAATGCGCCAAAACTGTTTTTTGGTCAATTTCCAGTTCTTCAGCTACGTCGTAACTACTGATATGCCGATCTTGCTCCACTTTTTTAAAAATGGCATCCATTTTATCCGTAATAGGGCGACCAGAGCGACGTGCATCTTTGACATCAAAATTTCCGGATTGAAAACGCTTAAACCAAATTTGTGCTACTCTCACAGACACTACACTAGGTCCATAAACAACGCAAATTTTTTTCGCGGCTTGCGTTGCATTTTACCTTTTTTGTAGTAAAATTTTAAAATGTATCGAATTTCTTCATTAGATTCACTCATCTTGACGGTACGAAAAACAAATGAAAATCACACATTTTCCTAATTTGAATTTGGAATTATGTTCTTTAAAATTTAAACTTTCAATGATACCAAAACCAGCCAGATACAAATAGTATAGCCAAAGAGATTTTATTACAAGTTCATACATACTATAATGCGAAAAGACTTTTTCCTCAACCTAATACTTTAAATACATTTTTACTTCCATTTTCAGGAACACTGACTGCAGAAGCAGCTGTAACTGCAGGTGTCATTTCAAACATGGACAAACTATTTGATTCTGTCAACAGTGACTCCTCAGATTTGCGCCGCGGGAAAATACATGCGACAAATTTAAAACCAACCATCTCCAGTTATTTAAGGAAATAAAATTATTTTTTAATACTTTAAAATTTGTAGACTGCACACGCACACCAACTTCAAAAGAAGGATGGGTATGGACCCTGAATGCAATCGAACTTTTGTGGAATAAACTCCGTAATAAGCATTCAAATATTCAAAGTCTTGCCACCCGCAGACTACAGCAGGACCCACTGGAAAACCTGTTTGGCTGCATTCGGGGTAATTGTGGTGCAAACTACAATCCCACTGCTGGACAATTTGTTGCAGCATTAAAAACTTCTATCTTGAGCAACCTAGCTCACCTAAGCACAGGAAATTGCGAAAGCGATTACTACGAATCGATAATTGACAATTACAAAGAGGTATTGAAATCCACAAACATATGCACAAATGATACAATTTCAACATTACAAAATTTTTCATATTCCTCAGATTTCTCTGAGGAACTCGAAAATTTATGTAATGCTGAACCCTCAAGTGGTGAATCTCAGGCATGTGCATATGTTAGTGGATTTTTTATTAAAATACTAAGACTTGATTGTACTTGCACAAACTGTGATAATATTTTAATTTCCAAAGAAAAATCGTTAGTAGAACATTTATTTGTACAATTTAAAGAGTACAATTCCGAAAAGCAGAGCTTAATTTATCCTCATTTAAATATTATAAATTATTTGGAATCCTGTGCTTCGGTAACAAACAGAATGCTTAGAGACATAGGACACGAAAAGCATGTACTTAAAAAAATAACAGAAAAAATTAAACAATCAGTCGATCATGACTTTTTAAAGGCTTGTCCAGCACATTGGGAAAAAAATCTCAATTATTTGTTGAAAAATATTACATATATTTGTTTAAAGAGGCACTGTACATTAAAAAATCGTCAGTTCTCAGAGGAAGCTTCGAAAGCTACGTTAAAAAGAAAAATTGACATTTTAAAACACAAATAAAATAAAATATTGGTGTTGATTAAAAAAAGAGCGATAGTTTCAAATGTGTGGCAAATTGGGGTGAATTTTTCAAGTGGGCGTGGATGGCCAAATCCGTTACTATGAGGAATAGCGAAAAATACTCAAAGGAGTCTTGGGCTCGATTTTGATGAAAACTAAAACTGCATCATTGGATTTTTGCAAAATCATTATCTAGGTTTAACGATAGGTATTATTTTTGATTAGGTACATGTTTTAAATGAAAACCTGCTTTAAAAAAAAAATTGCATCCAAATAGGTTCACCCGTTTAAGAGCTATGGTGCCACAGACGGACACACACAGCGGTCAAACTTATAACACCCCTCTTTTTGCGTCGAGGATTAAAAACTAAACTTATTTTAAACTATAACTCTCTTTTACTAATACTAGACGGAAGAAAGGGATGGCTACAATTTTAGTTCTGTATAGTATAGAGCCAAGCCGAGCAAAACAAAGGCACGGCTGTACCATCCTTTTCTCGAAGCCATTCGGGCCATTTTCGATCCCCTGTAACTTCGTTGTGGAAAACACTAAAAGCCTAAATTTTTAGTGACCAAGAGGGCATTACGTCTTTAGATATATTTCCAAATTATATGAACAACATTAAATTTGAACCAGTAGTTTAAGAAAAGTCAAAATTCCTTAATTTTGTCACTGACTCACCGATCATCAAAATTCTAAGGTACTTCTAGCAGACCCACAACCTCCAAATTACTGAACACAGTTATTGTTTAGCCTATACAGCAAGGAAAAACTGACATTCCGAATTTTTCTGAATAAAATTGTATGTAATTACAAAGTTACTTTTACAGTTCTCAATTAGACTTCATTTAAATTGATGAAATAGATAATTAGCACTTTTAAAAACTTCCACGATACCGCAGATAAACCGCAGAAAAGAAAAAAGGAAGACTACCTACAAAAAGAAATGAGTTTCCATCAAAAACAACATGTACAGACGCCAGCAGGTCAAGCTACCCGGAACTGTAAAATTTTCCCAATCAACCTTGAACCTAATGCTTTAGCGGTAACGTTGAAAAACTATCAAAGAAATGTATCAGATTGTATTGTATGTGCTGGCGTCTGTACAAAAATGCCAAGTCTCGCAACGCAGTTTTTCTGCCGTACAAAGTAGTGAAATCGAATGTAAACCAAGACGGTTAATTCAGTACCTACCTATGTATGGCAGCTGCTATCCAACCACTTTGTCATAAAATGATACCTTGCTAGTTAGCTAACAACATTTTAAAATAACTATATCAATATTACTGTTCAATGTTACCTTTGGACATTGACTCAGCACTCTGCCTGCCTCATGCGGTCCAGTTAAAATATTGACTTGGTTGCATATTACACGCATAGGACACATAGAATTAAGTATAATAGTGTGTGTTAAGAGAAACTAGTATATAAGCAGAACATTTTGTAAATAAATCAGATTTGAATTTTATATTCTTGTCTCATTACCCCTCACTGTGGCCAAGACACCTTTAGCCATCTCCGATCAGTCTCGTGAGTCTGCGTGACTGGCAGTGAGTGTACCCTTCCCGAACCTGGTATTCCTGTCTACTATCCGTCTGTTACCTTAGGTCGCATGGTGCAGACATCCTGTACTTATCTATGTATTTATTTATCACACACTAAGTATATGGTAGGCTAGGGACTGTTAGGCTTGTAGGTCTTTGTAGGTTCCTTAACTTATCATATATTTCCATGTACCGTCACACCCTTGACAATATTGCGGCCTTACGTGACGTTTGTTAAGGGTGGATGAACATTCTGGTCCTTCGAGCATTTGAATCACGCGGTTCCCCTTGCCCAGAGTAGGGATAGACTTTGACAGACTGACATTTTGGAGAACTGGGGGCTGGTGTGCTCAACAAAGCACCAGTTTTCGGTAATCTGAAGAACATTGTACTAGGGTATTCTGTCGGAAAGCCTCTCGTTGCGGATCGGTCACTGGCCTCCCACAAGCGGGTCTCACCAGCTGATTGAGAAGTCGCACAAATATAACAAGAGCGCAGATACCACTAGTACGGACTTGACTGTTAGAGTAGGGTAGGGCGTTAGGGAAGAAGAAAGAAGAGCACAATGGAGATACAGGAAATTAACGAATTAATCAAGAGCCAGGAAGCGGATTACAACGAGATCAGAAGAGTATTGACAAACATAAAAAAAGACTCGCCCACAAGAAAAACAGAAAAATACATCAATGAGAGAAAAAAAACCTTATACCAAGTTTTTCAGCGAGTTCAAGAAAACCATACAAGACTACAGGAACAGGAGGTGTTATCAACTCATAAGTATATGACTACAAACTACTTTGACAACATTAAAAAATGTTACGACGAAGGAATCGAGTACCTCGAAAAATGCGAAGAAAGGCTACAACATGTACAAAGTGTCTACGAACCACGACTTTTAGATGAAGAGGAAGACAAGGATGGAGTCAGTAGCCCAAAACTATTTATACAGCTATTCCGAATGTCACAGATAGCTAAGAAAATATCTCAGGCTAAGGAATCTGTAATACAAAATAAGCCGATATGGCACTTACAAACACTATTACAAACATTACAAAAACAATGGCTAGAAATCGAAGAAACTCACATCGAACTACTAATGGCCGAAAGTACACTGGACAACAGCTACTTCAGAGATACTTGTTTCGAAAAAACGCAGAAAGATTATGAAATTACTACGGAGTTATTGGAAGAAAGAATCTTTCAAATCTCAGATGAAAAAGTTATTACGACAAAATCCTCGGGAAAACTTCCACGAATAAGTATTCCCATATTCACGGGGAACTATGACTCTTGGGACACATTCCAAGATTTATTTAGAAAAATTATTCACGAAGATAAATCGATTTCTTCAACAGAAAAAATGCAGTACCTAAAAACACACGTAAAAGGCGACGCAGCAAGATTAATACGTCATCTAACAATAAGCGAAATAAATTATGAAACAGCTTGGAAGTTGCTGACGCAGAGATATGAAGACGAGCGCATGATCGCTACTAAATTTATTGACAAACTATTAGATTTGCCTAAAATGCAACGAGCTAACGCGGCACAATTACGAGACATGCATGACACTGTAAATGAATGTCTTGAGGCACTAAAAAATCAACGCATAAACACATCGTCTTGGGGCCCGCTATTGATAAGAATAGTCAGTAGAAAATGGGATGAAGAGACAAATACGAAGTATGAAGATCAACTACAAAACCGAAATAAAATACAATCCTTTGACGAGATGATGAAATTTATGGAAAACCGTTTCAATTGCCTTAAGTCTTTTGACGGATCTACATCATATACAAACAAGCAACTATCACGGGACAGACAGACAACGGAAAAATATAAACGTTGTTGGTTTTGTCAAAATAACGACCATACTATTCATCACTGCCCTAGTTTCAAGGCGTTATGCGTCAACGATCGATACAAGGCTGTCGCGCAAAAAAGAATGTGCAAACGTTGCTTAAATCACGATGATCAGAAACAATGTGTGAGTGCAGTTTATAAACAATGCGAAATTTGTCAACATAAGGGTCACAACGTTCTATTGCATCAATCTAGGCCGTTTCAAAACAATGACAACGCTAAAAAATACGCACCAAAAAATACAGGTACAGAGAAGGCACAAAATATAGCGACTTCGAACTTATCTGCAACAAATACTGACGCTACAAACACTACTTTACTAGCTACTGCCATAGTAAGAACTACCGCGTATGACGGGATGCCGCAGTTGCTGAGAGTATTGTGTGATCAAGGATCAGAAGCGTCATTCTGTACTGAAGAAGTAGCACAATTGTTATCTTACCCACGACAAAAAATCCAAGCCGAAATAAAAGGTATCGGAGATGAAAAACCAAAAACGTCAAACTACACAATCAACATTACTCTACAACCAAGGTATTCCAGCGATTACAAACTACCAGTAACGCTAATAGTACTACCAAAGCTAACAAGTTCCCTACCAAGAAATGATCTACAACAATTACAAGAAAAAATCTTGGATAATGCACTTGTAGCAGACCCAACTTATTATAAAAAGGGACCTATTGATATTATATTAGGTGCCCAAGAATACAGCAGAATATTACTACAGGGCTTCGAAAGACTAAGGGACGGAATTATCGCTCAGAATACAGAATTAGGGTGGATTTTATCCGGATTTTATCCCAATGAAACAAAGAATGGAGTTAAAATACTCAGTATGGTGGCTTGCACCGAAGATGTACGACAACTTACCAAATTTTGGGAATTAGAAGAAATTCCACAAAATTACGAACTTACAAATGATGACCAGACCTGCGAAAACTACTATAAAGAAACAACAATAAGAAACCCAGACGGAACTTACACAGTACGACTTTCTTTAAAAGATGCAAACGTAAACTTAAACTTAAACGGTGAATCACGCAGGAAAGCCGCTGCACGGCTACTACAATTAGAACGACAGTTCGCAAAAAATGAAAATTTACGACAACAATACATTGACTTCATGAATGAATACCTACAAATGGGTCATATGAGAAAAGTAGGTACAACGAACTACAACTCAGGAAAATACTACATACCACATCAGGCAGTAATCAAAGAAGACTCATTAACTACAAAACTACGCGTGGTTTTTGATGCGAGCAGTAAAAGCAGCACAAAAATAAGCCTTAACGACAATATGTATAAAGGACCACGATTACAACAAGACTTATCCACTATACTTCTACGATGGCGAAAACACAAGTTTGCCTTTATGGCAGATATTATGAAAATGTACCGTTTCATAAAAATTAACGAATTAGACTACGCACATCAAAGGATACTATGGAGATTTTCACCAAAACACGCAATTAGTGAATATGAACTTACAACTGTAACCTACGGTACAACTAGTGCCCCCTATCTTGCGGTACGAACATTGCAACAACTTGCGATAGACGAACAAAACAATTACCCAATTGCAAGTCAAGCTACTTTACAAGATTTCTACGTGGATGATATTTTATCCGGAGATTCCCAGGAAAGTGCAGCTAAAGAGTTACAGAGTCAGTTAATAACCATGTTAAACAAGGGCGGTTTCAAACTACGAAAATGGTCCTCAAATAGTTCAGAGCTACTGGAAAATATACCAGTGGAAGACAAAGACGATCAACTGCTCAAACTACCGTTAGACGAGTCCAGGAAGTCATTGGGCATAATATGGTCACCACGGGAAGACAGTTTTCATTTCCAGATAACTATAACGGAAAATAAAAAACCAACGAAAAGATTTATTATGTCAGAAGTTGCGAAAATATTCGATCCCTTGGGCTGGTTAGCGCCAATTATTATTAAAATGAAGCTGCTCATACAAGAACTCTGGACGAACGAGATAGGATGGGATCAACCTGTTGATGACATAATCCAGAAAAAATGGGTTGAATTACAAAACCAAATTAAAAGGATAGAAGAAATTAAAATACCACGATGGTGTTACATAACAGACAGCACAGAAATTGAGCTATACGGTTTCAGCGACGCTTCCGAAAAAGCTTACGGAGCGGTGGTATACAGCCGCGTAAAAATCAATAACATTTACTACGTTACATTATTACAAGCAAAATCGAAAGTGGCGCCAAAGAAACAAAAAACTACTCTACCTCGACTTGAGTTATGCGCTGCACTGCTACTAGCCGGTTTAATGGAAAAAGTAAAAGAAGCGCTTATCTGCAAGAACATTACGATATTTTGTTGGACGGATTCTATGATCACGTTAGGCTGGATAAGAGGAGAGCCAGAACGGTGGCAAACGTTCGTAGCCAATAGGGTGTCTCAAATTAAACAACTTTTACCAAACGCAGAATGGAACCATGTAATTTCTGCTGATAACCCGGCTGATATCGTTTCAAGAGGTCTTGAGCCGGAAAAATTGATTAACTATTCACTGTGGTGGAACGGGCCACATTGGTTAAAAACCAACCAGATTCCTATCACGAAAGGTATGCCGCAGACGAACCAAGAAATCAAAGTGTGTCATACAACTACAACTGAGATTGAAAATAATGATCTCTGGAATAGATTCTCCAGTTTAGATAAAATGGTAAGAGTGTTATCTTACTGCTACAGATTTACAAACAAACAATCAACAAATAAGCTACTTACTAGTAATGAACTAAACGTGACAGTAAAACGAATAATTCAGAAGATACAACAACAGGAATTCAAAGATGAATTGAAAACCATACAAAGTGGACAACCCTTGAAGAAAAATAAAACATTATCCACTTTAGATCCGTTCATAGACGAGGACGGACTACTTAGAGTTGGAGGCAGATTACAAAACTCCAATTTGCCTTACAATCAAAAACATCCAATACTTTTACCATATAACCATCACGTAACGTCATTAATTATACAAGACGCACATACAAAAACTTTGCATGGTGGTAACAAATTAACAATGGCTTATTTACGACAAACATACTGGATCACTAGTGGAACAAGAAAAGTAAAGAGTATAATTAACAAATGTGTGAGGTGCATACGATACAAAGCAGACACAAACTCACAAAAAATGGGAATACTGCCAAAAGCACGAGTAACGCAATCCTACCCATTCACTTATACTGGAGTGGATTATGCGGGACCAATACAAACAAGAACCATGAAAGGGAGAGGACACAAGTCTTATAAATCATACATTGCTGTTTTTGTATGTTTAGCAACAAAAGCAGTGCACCTAGAATTGGTGGGAGATTTAACAACAGAAACATTTATCGCTGCGCTACGCAGATTCATGGCACGAAGAGGTCACGTGTTACACATGTACAGTGACAATGCAACAAACTTCGTAGGAGCAGCCAACTTTTTACATCAAGAAATATTACAAATCACGCAATCGCCGGAATTTCAAAACACAATGACGAATATAGGAACACAGTGGCATTTCATTCCTCCATCATCACCACATTTCGGTGGCATCTGGGAAGCTGGCGTAAAGTCAGTGAAACATCATTTACGTCGAGTAATCGGGGATTCGACACTAACATACGAGGAAATGACAACCTTTCTACACCAAATTGAAGCGTGTTTGAATTCAAGACCATTGTGTGCGCAAACCGAAAATATTAATGACAACACAATACTAACTCCAAGCCATTTTCTTATTGGCCGAGAAGCAGTAGGAGTACCAAACCCGCTCGAAAACATCAATACTGACCTAGTTAACAGATGGAAGCAGATTCAAAAAATGAAAAAAGATTTTTGGAACAGTTGGACAAAAGACTATCTTCATCAACTACAGCAAAGATACAAATGGAAACAAGCACATGAAAATGCTAAAATTGGAACGGTAGTACTAATAAAAGACGACAATATAAATCCAAGTAAATGGCCATTAGCAAAAATCACAGAAGTACACCCGGGAAATGATGGTGTAGTTAGAGTGGTAACTCTTCAAAAATCAACAGGCGCTTGTCATAAAAGATCAATTCACACGTTGATCCCGCTCCCTGTGAACGAAAACGAAGAAATTGAAACAACTAGCAAAAACATGCAAACGTCTACGCAATGTAACATGTCAACAGCCACAATAAACAAAAAAGGTATACGATCATCGAAAAGTTGGCTAAAGGGTTTACTAGTTCAGACAATGCTTATTTTATTAATCGGCACCGTATCGACTACGCCCACATACACATTAAAAAATTTAAAGCCAGGGCTATACGTTGAAGACATTGGAACCACAACTATTAATCGAGGAACGTTTAGAATTGAAACTGATTACGAGAGAGGAAGCTTGGAACTAGACCAAAAGAAGATCGAAAAAATAACAACACAATTTCAACAACTTTGTAAGGACACTCAATACATCATGGATGAAACGCATTGCAATGAATTTTATCACCATTTAAATGAAGAAAAAGCAAAATTTGAGACAACAAAGGAATACCTAACAGAGATAAAGAAAACTAGGAAGAAACGAGGTCTCTTGGGACAACTTTTAACATCGGTATTCGGAGTTAATGATGAAGTATACAGGGACATAGAAACATTAAATAACAATCAGCAGAAGCTTATAGACGCTGCCAATCATCAAACAAAGATAATGATATCCACCATCGCAGGTGTAAACCAAACTGAAGAACAAATCCAGAAGAAGTTAGAGAAGTTCCAAGCAAAACTAAATGAAGCAATATCGTTCATGAATAACCACAATGTTTGGTATAAATCGATTGACAAAAATCATATCAAGATACAAGTAATGCAAACCTACGAGTTAGCAAACAATTTTATAAACGAAATTATGGACTATTATAAAGGCTTACTTGAAATTTATTCACAAAAAACCACTATATACAGTATACTAACACCAAAACACATTAGCAAAATTATACAAATGGCTAATCAAAAACTACCATCAAACTTAAAAATTATTCAGGGTCAGATAATACAAACAGAGATGAATGTTAATACTACGCACATAAGAGTGTACGCGTACTTCCCAATACACGACATCACAAAGTATACTCTGATACACGTAACGCCAATTCCAGAAAGGAAAACAGATGGATCTTTCGAGTGTTTAACGATACAGCAGACATTCATGGGTTTCGATTACAACAACGAGCGCTACTTTGAATTAAATCAAGACGAATTTAAAGACTGCCTTCAAAGTAACACAGAGTTTGTCTGCTATCCCGTAGCTGTCAAGAACATGCAATTAAATAAAAATTGCATAGTTGAACAACTCTTCAGAACAGAGAACGACACCCACACCCAATGCACGTCAAAGACCTTCAAAATTTCGACAGATGTTGTATGGAAACAATTATACATGCAAAACACCTGGCTCTTCATTGCAACAAAATCGGTTGCCATATCGATTGTGTGTGACGGCCAAAGACAAGAAATAACGATACAAGATGTCGGAGTTCTCTATATTTCTGAGAATTGTGTCATTAAAACACTAAACAACATACTTGCTGCAAAAAGGACAACGACTATAACAGTACTAGCGTCTTATTCCAAAACGACGAACTTCTCCATTAATACGCAAATCCTACCAACACATATAAAAGACATATCCAAGGAAGAATTAGTTTTAGACAAGTCAAAGGGAGTTTTCGACCATTTACTCACTTCGGAAACAAATTTACAAACTCAGCTAGACAACACAATTTGGAAACAACTACAATCACATACATACATCGCCAGCATTAGCACCTCACTTGTCATTATAAGTTTAGCATGTGTTTTAATTTATTTCGGTCCACAGGTATTGAACAAATTTCGAGCCACCATTGCAGCAAGAAGGAAGACTACGCCACCTATGCAGCAACCAACAAACTGCCCACCACACCCGCGACAAACTCCACAACGGTACGGCATTCCACACAGCGTGCCCACCCCGTCACAACAAACTGAACAAGGCCAGGCCAGACCATACGAGACCATCGAGTTGTACCAATTGGAGTCCCGTTCCTGAGAGTCGCCAGAATGTTCAATGTTACCTTTGGACATTGACTCAGCACTCTGCCTGCCTCATGCGGTCCAGTTAAAATATTGACTTGGTTGCATATTACACGCATAGGACACATAGAATTAAGTATAATAGTGTGTGTTAAGAGAAACTAGTATATAAGCAGAACATTTTGTAAATAAATCAGATTTGAATTTTATATTCTTGTCTCATTACCCCTCACTGTGGCCAAGACACCTTTAGCCATCTCCGATCAGTCTCGTGAGTCTGCGTGACTGGCAGTGAGTGTACCCTTCCCGAACCTGGTATTCCTGTCTACTATCCGTCTGTTACCTTAGGTCGCATGGTGCAGACATCCTGTACTTATCTATGTATTTATTTATCACACACTAAGTATATGGTAGGCTAGGGACTGTTAGGCTTGTAGGTCTTTGTAGGTTCCTTAACTTATCATATATTTCCATGTACCGTCACACCCTTGACAATATTGCGGCCTTACGTGACGTTTGTTAAGGGTGGATGTACATTCTGACTCAATGAAGAGATTGATTGCTTGCTTTGCCGTTATGAGTAGTTTGCGTTTGTTGGCTGACGACCTGGCGCCGTGTGAGCCTCAACGTGTGTGATGACGACAGGCCATATTCGATTACCTGTTGCATCCCGAATGCGTTATACCGACGTGTGTACACGAACCCCCCAGCTAGGTTGTGTTGAAAGTGGATGGACATAGGGCAGATCCACCCCGATTACTGCTTCACTGCGTAGAAACGGACTCCCCACAAGCATTTCCTTACTTTAATAAGTAGTGTGACTTGGCTTGCACACGGCAATATAATGTAGGGAGCAGCTGATTTTTTTTTCGCGATTTCGGGTTTGTTCCCATAGTAAATGTTGTTTGTTATCATGAGTATCATGTATTTATATAATTATATATATATATATAAAATATTACTTACCTGTAATCAAATGCTGTTTTACGAGCATGGATAAATGCACCTAATTTTAAATTTGAATTATGTAACTTTGTTTTACATACTTAAATAAAGACAATTATTATAATTTCCGAGTTTTTTTGCTAATATTAAGTAAAGCAAAGTAGGAAATAAACGAAGTTACATTTTTCTTTCTGGTTGTGCAATAGAAATGAAAGTTATGTCAAATTAGCATAAATATTACATAGGACATTCATTTTTCATTGGTTGGTAATGCTAATTTGAGATAATTATGCATTCCTATTGCACAGCTAGAAAGAAAATTTCAGTTTTCATTACGGAAAGGATCCAACCCACATCCTTTAAAATATTTCAAATATCCCGCCCTGTTCACGTCCTTCACACAGTTGTCCTGGGGTGCCACTAGATGGCGCGCAGCAAAAATGTCTCTACTTTTTTATACGAAGTCGTTATTCTTCTCCCTAGAGTATTGTATGTTCTGTGCTTCAGTCCACATCGCGCGCGCTTCCCGTGCGCACGCTTCTCTCTTGTGCAAAATGGACGACGTAGATTGTGACGCGTTAATCAGTGCAAATAAATCACAAGAACTTAATTGGAATTATCCATGTTGCTACTGATTTGAATGACGAGCAGTTGATATCAACTGCGCCAGCAGTTATCAATGGCAGCTTCAAGCTGTTGCCTATGACTGCAAGAGCGGTCCGTGTATGTTGATCAATGGCTAACTGCTCGAGCAGTCCGTGTATGGCGGCCTGTAGGCCTCCACTCGCGCTGGCTTGTATGTTAGGTAAGTAGGTAAGGGTGCGCGTACTTCACGCGCACAACATCATTCACAATAAAAACACAAAATTTTTACATTCTCGATGTGTCCTCCAATCCCATTAATGCTCAAATTTTACCGACGGAGAATGTATTCAGTGTATTCTGACGCCGTGTAAGTACATTGTGTTCAAACGGGACAAAAACTTTAAAAAATATTTGCGACTAAACTTTTGCTCCTATTTAATTGATTTTTGGTACAGAGCTTGAAAATGGTACGTACTATAGGCAGGCCACAGGAAAGCTTCCATGTTGTATCAAGGCTGTATAATAATAATAATAATATAGTGAGTTTTTGCATAACATAAACGCATACAAATAAATTCCTTTGTGCTTTGAACTGTACTTGATGATTTTTTTGTAGTTAATGAGTTCTTGCAATAAGCCGACGAAATAGTGCTTGTGACGTCATAGTAGGTAGTCAAAAAAATGGCACGCTTGGTTTTCATACAGATCGTGATACTTGCGTTATCTAGGTATATCGATGGTACGGACGATAATAATTATTTTTACCACCCTTTCCCTGAATGAAACACGAGGCTAAATAAATAAATAAAAAAAGTTTATGTAATATTTTTTTAATAGTATTGGTAGGTAGGAGGTACATAACACACAGGATTCTGGGTTGTTTGGATAAGGGAAGTAAAGATACAATACTATTTTCAATATGTACAAAATATACAGTTATCTCTACAAACTAGCTTTAAAACTATAATATAATTATGATCACAATATTTTTTTCTATACGTACGCTCTGTTAGAATCCAAACCAACATCGAGCACACTGGCATCGGGTTGTATCCGCACGCGACTGTTGCTCTACAACAATCTAACTCACGTTCACTTTTGCTGCACACTTGAGATCAAATGTTATTTTTACAAATATTTAAACTATCATCTCGCACACCAACAACAGTCGCTAGCGAAAAAGACCCGAAGTTTCTAGACGTTCCATCCTCATATAACCACTACATGCTAGAGAATAGAATTAAACATTTCTCGGTGAACATAAACGGCCCGACGTCACAGTGTCCTCAATGAACCAGCTTGAAGCCACTGCGAAGTGAGACGGCTTTGAGGCTCGCTTCAATAATAAATAAACAAAACTATATTATACTTCTCACATGCAGTTAAGTGTGCAACTGTGTAAAATTTTGTGTAATAAAAAAACATAATATTTACGGAATAAATGAATATTCCGAGATATATTATTATTAATAATTGACATTTTTAGCATACCGCTCTCAAGGATGTAATTATTAACTAGGCAGAATCCATCGAATTTTTAAGATTCTGTCACATAAATTAATATAGACGATAATATTACGACTGAACAGAAAGCTAAATAGTAAAATTTACGAACAAGTAATCACATGAATGTATTAACAACAGCTTAGGAAATAACTACACCCCAGTTACAAAAAAAAGTATATACTTTCACCGAAATAAATTAAACATTTATAATTCTCATAATGTTTCTTATACCATACTTTTTTCAATAGCGTGTCTAAATACCGTCATATCACTATATTTCACGAAGACTTATTTACATTAACCTCCTTCATAAGGAGTTCAAATAAGATTTTTTAAGAGTTACATCATTGGGCATCTGTTTGCTAGTAAAATTATAGATATTTTAAAATTAATGGACGAAGTGATGAGTTCGTTAGTGTTCCTCCTAGCCAAGTTAAGAACTGTTTGCGACGGAAATATGACAAACAATACAATTATTATATTTATACATTCTAGTTATAAACCTTAAAAAGAATATACGTAATAATATTACCTGTGCTATAAATTTATATCGTACTTTATAAAATTACAATACATAAAATATTTTGTACTTTATTTTACGTACGACAGCACAGTCGCACCATTATCTAACTATAATAATAATGCAAGTTATGTAAGATGCCTCTGCTAATCGAATCAGAAAGTGGGGCTACCACTAAAACTTAAATTATGAGAAGTACAATATTGTTAGTTTGAATTAATTGAAGGTTAGCATGTAAAACTTTGCTATTTACCATAATGCGTTGTCAATATCTATATAAAAAAAACTGTCCACTGAAAAAAGCAAATAAACAGCGGCAAATGAGGATGGCGAGTACAAGTAGAGAATAACCTGAGCGGCGGCCCGCAATTAAAGCAGCAATGAGATCCGAATATGTCGACACTGTGCGGGCAGGCGCGCACGCCGCGTGCACGACGGCTTCATTCAAACCGAAAGAATGCGCGACCGTCATATTTTACTTCTAGAAATGTTAGGTACCCTTTTCATATATTTGGCTGTAAGTCAAAATACCACTTATTATAATAAATTTTGTGTGAATTTATTCCGATGTTATACACTTTGACCGTGAAGGTTAGAATTCTTATAAGCCCGTGGGAATGTTAAGTGACAAATTTTACGTAAATATGATTAATTTTATATTATTATAGTTCTATTATAACCACCACGCATTCGTTTGTTTGAGAACCCCGCCACGTCCCGAGCATCGCTTCCCACCACGTAACAGTGCAGTTTCATTGATTATTATACGATCCCTGTACCGTTACAAAGAGCGAAGCGAAGCAAAGCCGATACACAAACAATAATCGCTGGGATAGCCTTTTTTATTAAAAGGCGATATTTGGATTTATATCGCCTACTATATATTTATTAAGCTATGTTTACATTTGCAATTGAAAGAAATTTATATCTAAGTAAGTATGAAAAGTCTTTTAGTGAATGTGTTTGTAGAGAACGATGGTATCGATAACGTACTTTAGACATTTGGACATAATGTACAGTCATACTGATACACGGTTTTGGTTATTTAAATTAAAACATTCTTAACATCTCCGATCTTCGCTTATTGCGATTTTGGTCAATAATCAAGTCTCCTATCCCTGAGCACGACAGTGTTTACCAACAATGCAGCTCTAGTTTAACTCCAACCACGATTCCGCATTGTTGCACACGTTATTACAAAGGTTAACTTTCAAAACAGTATTGAACATAATTTCCGATATCGCTAAAGGCGAGGCCATACACGCCACTGGTGTGCTTTCGCTTAGTAGCACACTGCACTCTATGCTCCATAAAACAGGGCTACCTACAGTCTACATTAAAAAGTCAGAATCACAGTTTATTTTCCTCATGTATTTTCCCTTACTATCTTAATTACTTAATTATTTTTTTTACATGTAAACAGTAATCATTCGACCCAGTATTCATGAGTTTTCCATTACCTACCGTAATGAACTAAGCGAAATCGAACTTTAGTACGGATAGATTCGATATTTACATAATTTAAATTATTTTAGACCTAATTCGCTTAAAACAAAATAACGATTTACACTAACAATAAAAATGCTCGATAGATTGCCACTCATCTAATCTGAACCCAAAATTAAATATATTTTTATCAACTGACTTTGCCATCTATCATTATTTTTAAAAAATTTAAACTCCGAACATCGTCGATCCCAGTCGACCATAACAAAAGTATTTTACAAATAAGCTATGACTTATATCTAGCACTTAAATAACTGACGGCTGCTTACCTAACTATGTGAGACTTTATACAGGCGCGTGTGGATGCCCCGAGCCGCGATACGCGTTAACAATAAATAAACTGAGGTTACATTACCAAAACGAGAGTTCACTTTCTCAGAGGTATTACAACTCAATTCCTAAGAACTTTTGACATCGTGAAGATGACGAAAAAATCTATTAAAGTTTCATTACACTTCTACCAGGTCGATCTATTGCTACGATTAAAATGAAGATAAAAATTTCACAACCTGGCCGTATTTACAATGCTTTCTTAAAATCGAATCGACTACCTCGATGGCGGTTTTGTCCATACAATATTGAAGCAAACTGATTTAGGAATAAATGCGTCCAGTCCAGGATGTGACCGTGAATATGATCAAGACTTTCACCTCAAGTTTTAAAAGTAAGCTCACAAGAATGTCGTGTACATAACAATTTTCTTGTGGAATATCATAAATATAAGAGTATACAGCGTACCTCACACGGTCGCTATAACAATAAGTAAGTGTGCGATGTCTGCAACTCGATGCATCAGGTCTGGTGCGATGCGGTTTAAGTTCTCGTTAGCAAATTCGCACGAAGGAAATATGTGAACGGTAAACATAGCCTGAAACAAAAAAAAACACTGATTTGGTAGCCACATAAGAAGTAGGAAAAGCAGGTACATAAACCCAAATGAAAGAACCGGTCAAGTGCGTGTCGGACCAAGCACGGTGAAGGGTCCGTAGTTGGGATGAATGCTTACGCTACACAGTATTGATTTTATCGTCCGCAAAAATAAGTTTATATTTCATAGTATTTCTGGAAAAAATATGCAAAACAAAGCTGTCGTTGTAACCGAAAATAAATTATATCTAAAGGGTAGGGTATATATAGCAGGATAAGTATTATGATTCAGCCCCCAATGACAACTCCTATCAAAATTCATGTTAAAGTGGCGGCTCGATGTACAAATGCAATTTATATGTATTTTTCTGCTGCATTCCGCTTTAATTCATTAGGCGCGGCAGACGCGCATGCGCGTTTTCGGACGTTCACCAGGTGCTTGACGGCGGTATGCGCGTCCATACAATTTACATAACTTTCTTGGAGTGCGACGCGCCGCACTTGTGCGTTCGTTGTGCATCTCGATTGTTTCGAAAACATCGGTGTCTACACCCAAGATATTTTTTGCACGCACCCGAGCTTTTGCCACACAGGATTAGTGTAGCATAAAGAAGCGTTTGCATAAATTTCGCGCAGTTAATGTGTTAATCTAGAGAAATGGGTGTATGCATAATTATCCTTTAAAGTGCCATATCTCTAAAACTAATTGAGCTAGAGATAAATCCAAAATGAGGTTATAAGTAACGTTAAAAATTTTCATTGCTATCGTAGATCACCGTTGGAATATTTTGAAAAAATAAAATAAAATAAAATAAAAACTGTTGGAAAAAATAATAAGAAAAATACATTGGATACCCACAAAAAAAAAATCAACTACCGAAAATACACTACGTCATCAGGCGCAGGCCATTCCTGTCCAGGCGTAAAAGTCGCCTGGTTAGTTTGTCATCTAAACTTGGCATAGCCTCCCTGGACTGCCTGCAACCTGGTGTCGAGGACCACCACCCCTCTGCTTGTGTGTGGGTGAACTCTTATAACCACCTGCGTAATTGGTTAACAGGGATGGGTAAGATTGGTTCAGGTCCACAGACTGACGCGCTGGATGCCCTCCTAGCAAGTTCGTCAGCTGCATCGTTACCCAACGACCCACTGTGTCCTTTTATCCATTGCAGTGTCACTGTATTGCGGTTAGATACCGTTACTCGTTCTAACACATGGTGACATTCTAGTATTAATCTTGAAGTAATATATTTTTTTCTCTAAGGTTTGGAGTACTGAGGCACTGTCGGAGAGTATACGTATATGGGTATCCGTAACTCTTCTGGCCTCTATGGCATACGCCGCTAGAATAATGCCCACACATTCTGCCTGGTTGAGGTCTTGTGAGAAGACTCCGACTCCGCTTCCGGACTCGGTCTTTGACCCGTCGATGTAAACTCTCAGCTCTTTCGGGCCCGAGTAGTCACACTGTTCTTCCATGAGTATTATGTTAATGATTTTAAAAGTAGTGTTGTTTCGGGGCTCTGTCGCAGGCTGATGCCATCATTGGCTGTCTTTTGATCGCATCCTCCTTTCTGCGTATGTGCTCTGGAGTCTGTTCAGGATACCGGTTATATTGTGCCTAAAGACGGCCAAGGCTGCCTCCTCTTTCACGATGAGGTGTAGTGGAGGCAGTCCAAGCATTGCCTATAGAGCGGCCGTGGATGCAGTTCTCATGCAGCCAGTGATTGCTACACAGGCGAATCACTGCAGTTTTTCGAGATCTTTCCGGGTTGTGCTCAGGTCTGTCCTGGGCTACCAGACTAGAGAGCCATAAGTGATGATCGGTTTGATAACTGTGGTGTATAGCCAGTAAGTGACCTTAGGGTTAATCCCCCGGTTCATGCTAAGCAGTCTGTTACACTGCCACAGGGCTATGCTGGCGTTTGTGGTGACGTAATTTTTTTATTTATGATGGGTTTGCTCTTGAGTCAAGAGCAAGTCTAGGTCGGACGCGACAGAGACAGAGTCGACTATGGAGTGAGCTTACCCAGAAGAAGCCTGTTCACTCTCACTTTGAAGAGATTAGTGTTGTATGCGCTCGGAAACACAGACGCAGGTAGTGAGTTCCACTCTTTTGCTGCGTGCGCAAAAGTCATTTGGAAGCGCTTAGTGCGAATCGCTGGAATAGCCACTAGGTAGGGATGGTAACTGGCAGTGTGTCTAGATGTCCGATGGTAGAAGAGGGCCGGTGGAATGAGGTCGTGGAGTTCTTGAGCACACTCACCGAAGTACAATCTGTAGAAGACCGACAAGCAGGCAACCTTGCGGCGATGAGCCAAACTATGAAGCTTGACATCCACCATTTTTACGTCGCCAATGAGCCTCTTAGCTCTGCGTTCCACCGAGTCAAGTGCGGCTAGTTGGTACTTAGCTGATAAATCCCAAAGGTGGCTGCAATACTCCATGTAGGATCAGACCTGCGCTTTGTAAAGAGTAAAAAGCTGTCCAGGCGTAAAGTATCGCTTCACCGTATTTAGGATGCCCAGTTTCTTGGCCGCAGTTTGGCTTTGTACTCGATGGTGGCGCCAAAGTTGAGACCAGATGTCAACTCCATGCCTAGGAGCTCAAGCCGATCAGTTACAGGAACGGATGTACCTTGAAAAGTAGGTGTTTAACACGTTCTGTGCGGCCGACACGTATGTGCGATTTTCGAACGTTCACCAAGTGCTACCGTCGCATATGCGTGTCCATACAATTTATGTACCTACTTCCTTCGAATGCGGCGCGCCGCACCTGTGGGTTTTTTGTGGGTTTTTTGTGCATCTCTATTGTTCTTGGCGTAATTGTTTTATGACTCATAAAAAATGGGAAAATTTTCAAACACACCTACGCGTCTGCCGCACTTGGGATAAGTTTGTAACGGCGCACATATGTGCCCAGCCGCACTGGGTAGAGTTTCTTCAATCGCGCCTGCGCGCTCATAGCACCACACGAAGTATTTTTTGGGCGCGTATGAGTGTTTGCCGCACAGGGTTTAGTGTATCATAAACCAGCACTTGGGGCAAGTTCGCCAAATAATTCAGCAGTGAATGTGTTAAGCGAAAAAAGACACGTCTGTGTTTTGGTGACGTTAAAAGAGTAGAGATTATAGAAGATTAATTAAGAGTATGCAAGGGTAGGTCCTTGCAGAGATTACGGCATGTAATCATCTTGGCATGCTTTCCACTAAGCTTTTGAAGAAATCTTCACCAATTACGGTAAGTGCGGGTTGTGCATATTGACAAAGGATTTCTGTTATGTACCTTTAAGCATTTATTGAGCCGTTTTCAATGAATACTATCTCTGGAAGTAACGCCCGCGCAAAACATAACCGACCCTCCACGATAAAAGGTGATTTCTTCAAAACACACGTCGGCAAAGCGTTCCCCTGTTCATAACACTTGCCGACGTCGTTCCTCACCATTCAGACTAATTCGAGCCTCATCGGAGAAGAGTACGCTACTCCAGTTACCTAGTGTCCAATATAACTTCAATCGAGCAATCTGGTGCTCACGGAGTAACTTGGAGGCCGGCGCTGGTCGTCGACTGCGTATATCAGCCGCTAAAAGCCTAGTCCTCACTGTCCATAGGCTAACTTGTGCTCCTCGTACCTCTTCAAGGTTTCTTTTGAGGTCAGTGTAAGTGCATTTGCGGTCCCTCAGCGCCTGAGTCACTAAAAAGCGGTCATCTCGTGGTTGTGTGCAACGTTTTCTCCCAGAACCTTGCCTATTCTGAACAGAACCTGTCTCATGGCATCGAGTCCAGGTTCTTTGGATGGTTGAACGACTTACGTTTAACCGCTGTGAGTCGTAGTAACACTGGCTACATCCCCCTTCCAGCTACGCTATAATTTTACTGGCTCTTATTGCTTTTTCTGCCATTACAATCGACACAAAGATATCTGTTTTAAGTCACAATAAGGTAGGATTATGCGAAAAACATAAATTTTCTACTAAAAATAACGAGAAGTTATTTTGAGTTGCCTGATAACCTTTTAACCGCAAACCCGCGAAAAGTAAGTACAAAGTCACAACCTGAAAATAGGATTATTATTTTAAAAAACAAAAGTTTCCAATTTGGACTTAACTTTTTTCATACCCAGACTCTTTATTGAGTGCCAGTAACATAGATTGGCTATACGAGGGCTGCACTAAAAGTATCGGGAATGGAATATTTCCATTGTTCCTGTCATATTAAAATCTTTTTAATTGAAAACTCCTTGGTTTTAAAAATCGAACACCATTTATTTATTTTAAAAAAGATTCTCGGTCTTGTCACAAGGTTTTGTCAAACTTGTTTAGTCGTTGAGAAAATGGAATTGACTCGAGAAAATTCCAGAGCGATGATTTATTATGACTTTCGAAGTGGTTTAACACAAAAACAGTGTGTTGACCGGATGATTTCTGCATTTGATGAAGCCCCATCCAAAACCACAATTTACCGCTGGTTTGCTGAATTTCAACGTGGACGTGTCAAGCTCAGTGATGATCCCCGTCAAGGTCGTCCAAAAACTGCAGTCACCCAAAAAAACGTTGATGCTGTGCGTAAGCTGATTGAGGAAGATCGACATGTGACATACCGCGAAATTCAGGCAACTTTAGACATTGGCATGAGTCAAATACTAATAATCTTGCATGAACAATTAGGTGTAAAAAAGTTGTTTTCCCGATGGATACCGCATTCGCTCTGTGAAGAGCAAATAAGCGGCTCGCGTTACTTGGTGCGTCAGAACTCTCGAAAGATTCCACGCAGGATCCTCAAATGCTGTATACAACATCGTATCAGGTGACGAATCCTGGATATACGCGTACGAACCCGAAACAAAAAACCAGTCACGAGTTTGGGTGTTCGAAAATGAGTTAAAGCCAACAAAAAAAGATCGTTCACGGAGTGTTGCAAAAAAATGTTGCGATTATTCCTCTTGAGGGACAAAGAACGGTTAATGCAGAATGGTATGCTAGCATTTGTTTGCCACAGGTCGTTTCTGAACTCCGTAAAGAGAACTGCAACCGCCGCATCATCCTCCATCACGACAATGCGAGTTCTCACACCGCGCACAGAACAAAAGAGTTTTTAGAGCAAGAAAACATAGAATTATTAGACCATCCGCCGTACAGCCCCGACCTAAGCCCTAATGATTTCTATACTTTACCTAAAATAAAGAATAAATTGCGTGGTCAGAGATTTTCATCACCTGAAGAAGCTACGCCTACAAAACGGCCATTTTGGAGACCCCAACTTCCGAATGGAATGGTTGCTTAAAAGATTGGTTCCATCGTATGGAAAAAAGTGTCAAATTTCGCGGAGAATACTTCGAAAAGCAATAAATACTTTTTTAAATAGTAATGTTGTGTCACTTCCTTGATTCCCGAAATTTTCAGTGCCGCCCTCGTAAAAACCTCTTTAGAACTAAATGATTACTAAAAATGTAGAAAAATCAAAACCGCCCGTGTTTTGCAAAGTTGTTATTTATATTTATATATTCTTAAAGGCAGTGTGCAGCATTTAGTTAACTTTAAAACATGTGCTATCAGTACAGTACTCATTTGTTTTTGTTCTCAACAGTTGATTTTATTTGAAAATTTATGTTGATTTAAAAGATTTTTAACTTCGTTTTATATGAAATCAATATTTTATCTTCAAAGGTCAAGGTCAAAGATAGCAGTATTGATGACGAAGCCAATTAAATAACAGAAAGACATTATTCATTTTTTACCTGGTATTTTTTATTAGTACCCGGTAAAAAAGGTATTGTTTCTTTTTTACCTTTTCTTACCCTTCCTTCCAATTTTTACCTTCCTATTTTTTACCCACCCGCCCATCTCTAGTCAAGAAACAAATTCCTATTTTTTTATGCGTTACTTATTTTACAATTCATTATTTTATGTTGCGTTTTTTTTTTCGTGGAACGCGTCGCCTTCGACAATGCCGGAAGTGACGTAAAAAAACGATTCTTTGCAACGTACTTGAAATCTCACTAAGGTAGTAGGCTAGTCAACAAGTTAAAAACGTGTTAATTCTTAACAAAGAATGAAAATATTAACGTAAAAATACACATTTTTTTACTTAACCTATTAAGAACTGTCGTCAATTATGATTTTTAAAGAGAAAATGATTCCTTAACTAATTATTTAAACAATCGAAATATGAAAAAAAAAAACGATTATAAACAAAAAAATATATTTAAGATTTTTTTAAATCATTACGCAAGACAAGACAAGTTTTTTTTTTTTTAATATTAAACTTGCCTATTTGTTTATAAACGATTTCTTAACAAAGATGAAAAAAACATTCCAATGTAGTTTAAAGCCATTGCTAGATACGAAAACAGCATTAATTTAACTTTTGTTGAAAAAAAAATTGCAACATTTATTGGACTTTTCCTTTTTGTTAACTTAAAATAAACTTTTATCGCGTGATCTTTTTAAGTATGTATATGTTGTCGTAGGATGATTTGATAATTCGAATTTTCGCGAAAACCCTAGGGATATTGCGAATACACGTATAAAGAAAATGGCGTGAACATTTCTCAATCTTATTGGAAAATTATAGGGTTTTTGTAAAAACAAGAGTCGCTCTAGTAATATTGCGAAATAAAACGTTAGCTATTATGAAATAAGAACGCTGGTTGGCCGGTCGGAGCGCCCAAAACGAGAATTCCTCTGATTAGTTGACGTTTTAAATCTCAATCATTCACGCAATTTTTTTTCTAATAGAAAAATAACTATTCTACAAAAAACTATAAATAGCGTGCTAAACTTACAATAGTTACTCAGTTGATGAAAACGAACAACTTGGTCCAAGGAACTATAATGTCGGAAAGGAATAAAACCTCTATACAAATAACCCGATCAGCTGATAACCACTTTGAATGAAAAGGTCAAGATTTTTCTCATTTCCAACACAATATGGTTCCTTGGGAAAAGTTGTAGTTGTTTGTCGTGTTATTTTTAACCCTTCATAACTCTGATAAAATACTTCAAAGTTCACAGGGTAAAACAAGGAACCAATCAGAATATTCATTGTCGAAATATCCGTTTTTTTTTTTTTTTTTTATTTGTGATGGGTTTGGGTGAATATTTGACCTTTAAACCGCCGTCATTACCTTCCGCCAAAAGTTGATGAAAGAGAATATATTTAATGAAATATTTCAGCAATTCCTGATTCTGGTCCTTAAGCAGATTCTGGGAATTGATGAAATATTTCATTAACGATATTCTCCTTCATCAACTTTTGGCGGAAGGTAATGACGGCGGTTTAAAGGTCAAATATTCACCCGTTTGCTCTTGACTCTAGTCTAGGTCATAGTGTTTTCGCAATATCGAAAATTCGAATTATCAAATCATCCTACGACATATATAAGAAGGGCTCCACAAAGCCAAAAAATTATAGGCTTATTATTTAAAACAAACTGGTTAATTGACAATCGTATAACTTTTTGAAAAATTGACTTATTTTTTTTTCTAACTGGGATTTATTCTTTTAGGTGTCCAGATAATACCATAAATATTTTTTCATATTTTTAATATAACATTATATGTTATATAAAAAAATATTTTATTTGATGCGCTCTCTTCAGCGGCGACCCGCACATGCCGTAACGGCCTCGCGGAGCCCTAATTACAGCGTTAAACAAAAATTATAAATAATGGAGATAGATAGAGTTTCGGAAGTCGGGATTTTTCATCGGAAATTTCCTCCTTTTTTAGGATCTTTTTTCAAAATTTCTTAAATATTTTAACTTCTTAAGTTTTGGAACTATTAACAAAAAACGAAATGAAATCTTTTTTTCATCTTAATTTGTTAATAACAATTGCAATTTTTATGGTCATCTTCGAGATACATTTTTCTAGACGTCATTCCGAATCGAATGAGCTATTGTTCATATTTTTACGAGCTTCATCAAGAATTAACACGTTTTTTAACTTCTTGGCTAGCCTATAGGAATTAAGTGCGGTTTCTGCTTGAATAAAGCACAAAAATAATTTAATTTATATGATTTAGAACTAAAAGACATTAAAAAACATGTAAGCAGCAGCAACGTAGTAAATGACGTCACATCATGACCGCGACAGAAACGGACGTTTGAACTGTACTAGAAAATTGTTGTAGTTTCATAATTTTTTGAGCAACATGCAGTAGTTGAATTTAACTTATTAACTTATTACTTGCATATTCCCTATTGGAAATGGTTATTTATGCTACAAGTGCGGAAATTATACACATGTATTATGCGAGGAAATAAAAAAATATAATATATTGAAAAAGTATTTTTCTTTTGATTTAACCGGTAAGAGGCTGTTGTTGGCATTTTGTGCTTCTTGAATAACTATTTCCGGGGTTAAATTAATTGATTCATCACTAAACCCCGAGTCTCTAATTCAGATAATTTTTGTAAACGAGGGTGATAACAGACCAAAAAAAATATCTTCTTAATGGTAATTCCCAAAAATGGCGGAAAAAAAGAAGTACTGATTATGTAAATAATAATTTAAAAATTATCACACCGTAATAGTTTTTTGAAGTTTTCTGTTTTAAACAACGTTATTAATAAGTGGAGATTTTCTGGTATGAAATATTTTATGATACTGGTAACACTGCAGGAGTTCCTAACTATTTCAAATTTCGTTTGACAGTACGTTTAAGTTGCGTCTTTTCCCGTGGTATTTTCAATTTCATTCGTTTTCTTTTCCCCGATCAAGTTTTTCGCTGTGTGTTTGTTAATTTTGTTGTTATTATCATCGTATTACTTGTTCATCTTGTTATTTCCTTGTTTTTGTTGTGTTAAATTTTATGATAAAATGTTTTGTACCAGTGTCCTGTCATTTTGACAGTGACATTTCTAGACGTTTCTTTGTTTACAGAAATTATCTGAATTAGAGACTCAGGGTAGCACTCGACATTTTTTGCCGATTTACACAGATTGACTTGGTGGGCTTATTTCAAATACATGCGCGCTCAGCATGTCTGCGCATGTGCCACGCCGTATCGCAAAAAAAAAAGAGCAAAAAATATTCGTTCAGTCAAACATATTTAATGAATATTTAAAATTTATTTATTTATCAAAATCTAAATCTAGAATGAAGTATTAGTTTTATTGTACCTTTTATATGAATGATAATAATCTGCACTTGTATTGGTTAACATACCTGCTGATGTCCGGGGGGTGCGATGTTAACGATTCCGGCAGCTTGTTTCCGCTGTAGGTACGTAATAAAGCCCGCAGTCAGGTTGGTCGACTGCTGCAGTACATCCATGTGGTCGCGTCCGCACGGCAGCGCTAGGAGCATACAGTGCTCGTTCTCCAACTGCAAAATAATCGTAGAAATATAATATTGAACAGAATCACCTGGTCACCTCGTGGCTCGTGGAGCTGGCGGCGACGCGCTTGCTCACCTTCATCTTGCGGTGCACCTGCTCCAGCTGCGGCTGCTCCAGGCGCATGCGCTGGGCGATGCGCAGCAGCGGCGTGGACCCATCCGCGTGGCGCGACAGCGTATCGCCCGCCACGCCCGGGTTACCACCTACGAAGTGCATCTGGACGGCGGCGGAGTCGTTCTTCAGCGCCAGCAAGCCCTGCCACATAACCGGATAGCGCTGGAACAGACCAAGGAGGTAAGCCAGAGAATGCAAACGGAAGGCGGAGCGCGGGGAGGGGCGACACTCACCCGGAGCAGCATCTGCAGCGAGTCAGCCTCGCGCGGCACCTGCGAGGCATGCGGCGGGCCGGGCGCAGAACCGGGCGCGGCGCCAGGCGGCAGCGCGCCAGAATGGCGCGACGTGCCGTGCGCCGGCGGCGGCGAGCGCCCACAGCCCACGCCGTAGGCGGGCGCCAGTGGCGCCAGCGCAGGCCCACGGCGCAGCATATCGGGCGCACGGTATGCGAGCTCGCGCTCAGCGGGCGGCACGCGCGCGCTGGGCGGCCGGCGCAGCTCCAGCGGCGGTGTGGGTGCCTCGGAGCCCTCTGCCTCCAGCGACCTGTGTCCCGCACACAAACCGTGTAGACAACTTTTCCATTTCATTGGTCGAAATCATCATCACAATTATTATTTTTATAACATTATTTAAAAAAATCAAAACAATAAAAAAGCTTTTCTTAGTTTAAGCAGCATTTTATTTTTATTTTAGAGAATTTTTTTTACTCCAAACCGGTTTTGGTCAGTTGCGTCGAGATAGACAGCGTGCGTAACACGTGTCAGAAATTGCATCTTTGGCATCGACCACCGAAATTGAATAGTTTCTTAGCTGTATTTTGTGTCGCGTAATAAAATTCCGTTGTTTGCAAAGGGTTTGCAAAAGTGGGTATACTAGTATACTACGGGCGATCCTGTTCCTGACTCTGCCACATAGGAGGACTGCGACATCCCAAGCAAGCAAATTTGATGAGATCCTTCCAGATTGTAATATATTAAGAGCGTTGCATGAACATGAAAATATAGTATTAAACTGGATTCCCAGTAACTAAAGTGAAACAAATTGTTTACATATCAACTGTTATAAATTAGTCATTAGTTCAACAAAATAATCTCCGGAATTCTGTTATGCACACAATTATACAACCTGAACCTTTTATTGTTGTTGAATGCCAAGTGCCAATTCAGGGCAACAAAAAATCTACCCGTAAAGAATTCTACAGAAAATTAGAGATGTTTTCAAGGCGCCCTTCTAACATGTGTTATGGTGTGTTCGTCATTCTAACCAATTTTGCAACCATTTAAACAAAAACATTTTTACAATGACTCCATTTCTAGTACCAATAAAAAGGGACGGAAACCGTTTATTTAGGGCTATCATCCCATTTGCCGGAAGGATGTACCTAAAATGAACTATTTAGTAACTCGGTTTGGAAAAATTTTACCTCCTTCAGAACGAAATTATTTCGAAAAGAAGGTGCACCCGCCATATAGACGTTGGGATGGCGGGTGTGCTATAATGTTTCAGTATTTAACCGTCACTCATAAAATATAATTACACCGGGAAATTGTACCTGCAAAGTACCCCAAGTGGGGAAAAACGCACGCTTGATCAGTTGGATAGTTGTTGAGAAGGAAACAACCGTGTCGGTGTGCGTTACGCCAGCGGAATGTGGTCGCTTTACGGGATTTCGGCTTGACAGATAATTAATTGCTGCCTCATCTCGTGTAATTGTGTCCAGCCGATCCAAAGATATTCACGAATAACAGATTTCGATGGAGTAACGTTATTTTTGTATGTTTTTAGTGTTATGTTATGACAATCACCTTAAAGGCAAGTCCGAACACACACAAGGGTGTGCGTCGTAATGGCTGGTTGCCTATGGCGTTGGTCTATGAGAGTTGATTCGAAAATTGCTACATAATTATTGCTTATATTTGCTACATATAATAAATAATTGCTACAGAGGATATAATATTTAGAAACAAAATATTTTTTGACCAGCAATCCTGACGTTTGGTTGGCTGGTCATCTCCTAGTTTAAAGTCAAGCATGCAGAGTTTCCCGAAATGTATTGCGTCAATAATTGCTACATATTTATTTAATTTATCTAATTTAGTTGTAACTTCAAACATAAGTTAAATAAAGGATGTAGCAATGATTTAAATTATCCCAAGGAAAATTTAAATTACGGAGAAGGATTAACTAATATAAATGATATTATTATATACACAAGATGTGTTAAGTTCAATAGTAAGTAACGTTTAAAATCTGGTCGTGCTCTATGTCCCAAAAAAGAGGGTCGTGTTTTTTTTATTATTATTACGCCTTGCTTGACGCGGACTAAAGACAATACCCCAATGTGCCCCAACTGGGACGCTTTCGAGTCTTCACAAAACGTGCGGTAGTAACATATCTGCCTCATTTTAATATAATATCATTGACTAATTTTTAAAGAGTATGCCAAAGCTGGAGAAAGATCTTAAGTTTAGCGTTCCTTCCTTCGAACCGAAAGTGGTACCCACGCACAATGTAAAATGTGTAAAAAATAATTAAGTGTCAAAACTCAACAACGTGTCTCCGCAACCATTTAAAACTACACCTGAATGAAACTGATACACATTTCACAATATTTCGAATATCCGAATATGACCAGCAAAAATATTCGAAGACCTAAATTTGTCGACTATTTGCAAGCCCTAGCAGCAATGCCGTACAAGGCCAAATCCAAAAAAGTCGGCCGCCCTATTTACACATCCTTCCTAACTAATATTATAAATGCGAAAGTAAGTTTGTTTGTTTGTTACCTTTTCACGCCACTGAACCGATCATCCTGAAATTTTGTATATACGTTGTCAGGTGTACAGACACGGACATAGGGTACCTGTCATCCCGAAAAAAAGTGCTGTTCCCGAGGAACACAACAATAACGTTCTTATGATAATAGATGGCGCTACGTATTGTTTTTTTTTTTTAAATTTAAGTACCTAATATATTTTGTGAGTCGATAGACCGGTTTTTCATCCTCCTAACTAGGGATGAGATATACTTGCAAAATTCAATACCAGGGCTTCCAAGTACGAGTATGTAAAAATACCAGGGTCGAAACCCAGGTATAAAATACTTAAAAGTATTTGGTGGCATTCGGTCTGGCTAGAAGACAACTTCGGAATGTTTCGGGCACGGCCACCGAACCCCGAACTTGCTTCACCTTCGGCGCCCATAGTTGAAAATACTTGCATAGGAAATCGGTCCATATCATTATATAAATAAGAAGCAGAATCGTATTTGCAAATAAAAAAAAAAACTTATACGATTATGCTTCTTATTCATAATGCAACACGAATCAATTTCCTATGCAAGTATTTTCAATTTGGACGCTAAAGGCGCGGCCGCGAGCAGCGAGAGGCTCGCGAGTTTCGCGGCGCCTCCAAAATACTATAATACTTGCATAGGAAATTGATTCGTGTTGCCATGTAAATAAGGAGCATAATCGTATCAGCGAAAAAAATACTTTGAAGTTCAAAGTTTTTTTATTTTCAAATATGATTGTGCTCCTTATTTATATAACGACATGGATCGATTTCCTATGCAAGTATTTTCCAGGTCTGCCTGCGCCCGATAGCATTGCATAGTAAATACTTTCATACTTGCAAGTTTTTCCTGCCCGTACCAGGGCGCCGTACTTTGAAGCAAAGCCCTGGTTTACAAACCTCGTATGGTAAATACGTCTCATCCCTACTCCTAACTATCCTAACTAATATTATAAATGCGAAAGTGTTTGTTTGTTTGTTGATTACGCTTCCACGCTAAACAGCTGAACGGATTTGGATGAAATTTGGCACTTGAGCAGACCATGACCTGGAGAAGGACATACATCCTGGATCGCAGACAAAGTCGCGGGTAACAGCTAGTGGAACGATAACCTAAAGCAGGACATGATTTACCTACTTCGACAATGAAATCAACTTTTGGGTGGATATAGCTGAAGAAATAAGATCAAGAAGGCTTCTAACGAGATTTGCAAGAACCTGAAGCGGATAGCAGTGATACCTCAAACGAAGATTTTGAAAACAGCAACATGTAATACTAAATAAATAGAGTAATGACATAGATCGACAATACCATCTCATGTAATGTTGACATTTGTTTTTATGAAACGAACAATGTTTTAATTATGAATTCGTGAGTACTGTGCGTGTAAAGACGTTAAAGACGGGGTGGACTAATAAGCCCCTACGTGTACTCTTGATCTCAGGCGAGCAAACCAGTGACTACGAGGGTCTTACTGTATCCCAAAATCGGAGATCAAAGGTGTTGTGTTGCATTTTTTTTTTTTACGGATTCTAGTCGGGGTCTAAGTAGTTTTATTAATTATTTGTGCTGAATAGTGTGCATAGCTTTTAACTGTTGAACTATAACATCTACAATCGCGTTAACCTGAGGTGAAAAGGTCGAACTTTGAATAAAATAAAAAAAAAACATTATTGGAAGTCGGAGCTGAACATAAACCACGAGGAGGTGGCCGGCCCCGTCCTGGACATTCTGCTGCTATCAACTCATCAGAACGAAGAAGAAAAGCATCGAGAAAGCAGTTTAACCCTGCCAAAAGCACCTGTTACATGCAGCAATGTAGTACAAGGCTAACACCAAAAAAGTCGGCCGCCTTATTTACACATGGAACGACAACCTAAAACAAGACATGATTTACTTCGACAATGAAATCAACTTTTGGGTGGATACGGCTGAAGAAAGAAATAAGATCAAAAAGGCTTCAAATGAGATCTACAAGAAACCTGAAACGGATAGCAGTGAGACCTAAGACGAAGAAATTGGAAACAGCAACGTGTAATACAGCATAGCAGTGACATAAAAAAAGTCGAAAACGCAGTTTAACCGCCAAAAGATTCACCGGGGAAGCTGGACTAAAAGCAACCTGGCGGCGACGTCGTAAAAAGAGCTCATCCATAATTGAGTTATTTATGTACTGACAGTGATTCCATACAGCGGAAGAATAAAGTGGATATGCCTCAAATCCCGAGATTAATTTTAAAGAGCAGAAAAATCCTGTGATTTATTTTTTTTAAAGTTATTTACTTTTACACAATTTAAACCACTGCACGCGCGACGTTGCCAAATTTACATCAACGACATCGGATGTCCGAAGTATAAGTATGAGAATTTGCTTAAGACTATTAATAATTTGTATTGTGAATTAAATACTAATAAAAATTGTATATTAATTATCTTTGTTTTATTTATCTTATCTAGCTCTGGGGTTTTTATTATTATCTTTTTTTTTTGCCACACGGGATTGTCTATTAGAAATACCGAGAAGATCCATATTAATATCAACATTTCGATGCAAGTACATAAATAACTCTACCTAATTCCGACCTCTGTATATCACCCCATCTCTCCACAATTCCAAGGCTTATTATAGGGTGCATACTCGATAGGTGCTTTATCCCTTCCATATCCTAAGGGCCTGTCTTGGGCGCGATAATGCCCTACCATTATCGCGCCCCCCGGTCTACTCCTTGATATGCAATGGTCTTTGTTGCACCATGTAACATGAGGCAACAGGGGCTAGTGTGAATCTTTGGGTTCATTCGATTAATCGAGTTTGGTCAAAAACGGTGGGGTCGGTGCATTTCATTCATTCATTCATAGAGCATTTTTTTTTTAATCCAATTCAAAAAAGTTTTTTTTTCTCTAACCTTTTAGGGAGACCAATCAACTGATAGGAAAAATTGAATAATTTGAGAGATTCTAAATAATTGCTTGTAAACATAGCAGAACCAAATAAATAATTTAGCATATTAATCAAATGCTGAGTAAAAAAATACCGAGTATATGGTGAAGGCGTAGCTCGAGTGTCATGCTGAGTAGCGCGGAAATGTTGCTGGTACATCTGATAGTGTTGATGTGAGAAGTGAGGATACATTCCATCACCCTGTAAGCACAAACATGCAATGATTACTCTCAAATTAAGTTACAATCTAGTATTAAATCTTTTCTCAAGTCTTAATATTATTTTATTATGTTGTGGTATACCGGAGTAACCGGCGAAGTTTGTTGATGTGCAGGCGGAGGACTTCCAACTAAATCAGCAGACTTCCGGACGGCATGAACAAAATTGAAATATGTACACTTTGTAGATAAATTGCTTAGTAAGCCAGAGAAAAATAATTACCATTCCTATCTGGCCTTGAGGACTGATTGACGGCACGCTCGCAATAGTAACTCTAGAGGCGGCACCTGAAGTAAATACAAATTACAGTACATGTATTTTATGATTTTTATATACATTTTATTGACAGGGAGAATGGAAGAAACGTGTTGCGCCGACCCCAAGTAACATGGGATAAGGACAGGAAGATGATGATGATGATGATTGAACCATAGAGAAGTATACCAATAGATCCAGAATACACTTATGTAGTCCATGAAGATTAATCAGTAAATGCTGATAATACCAATATTAAGGGCAATCCAGCAGGGTAGCTCCCAAAATTCAAATTTTCTTATGGTTTTTGCAATTTGCAGGTCAGTGGTGCCGATTCTCTTGTTCAATAACTAAACTGAAATTAGAGAATCACTATCTTTTTACTAACATGCCTGTTAGTAAAGAGTGCGAGAAAAGGACGGCTATAGCTATGAACTAAGCTAGAGATGTCAAACTAGTTTACGCTTTGCGCTTCACCGTGTTTTTAGTCGACATGTTTTTACGTGTCGTCTGAATTTGTATAGAAATATTACGTATAGTTTCAACAAAATTTGACAGAGCTGTCAAATTTTGTTGAAACTATTTACATTCGTCTCTTTCTTATTTTATTAGAGAGAAAAAGTTTGCAATAGCCTAAATTAAGTTTAGTATGTGTACAACAGAATCGGCACCATTATCTATTTATTCGCTTTCTTTTCGCTTAATGAGTCAATTCAAATATAAAAGGGCGGTGTGATTGTGCTATGCGTGAATACTGACCGGGGTGGTGGTGGTGCGTGTGAGGGCCCACCACGGCCACCTGCTTCAGGTGGTCGGGCGGCGCCGGATGCTGCGCGCCGCGCGGCAGGCTGGCCGTGGCTGCGTAGCGGAACGCGCGCGCCTCCGGGTCGTCGAACTGCTCCTTGGGCCGCTCCAGCGGCCGGACCGGTGCGCGCGACACGGAGCGGATGAGCAGCGGCGTGGCGCGCTCGGCTGGGCCGCGAGGCGCCGGCGTGCAGGGTGCGGAGGGCGGGCGGTGCGGAAGCGCGGGCGACTGCACGCGCGCGTCGCTGGCTTCGGTGGCGCCCACAGGCACCAGAGCGCCCGGCACGCCATCCGCCATGCGCCGGCCGCGCGCTGCGTCGCCGCCACCCGGCGCCAGCGGGGACGACGGAGCCTCACCCGCCGCGCTCGACGTGGAGCTGGCGGCGACCACGGCGTCGAAAGCACCCGCTAGCTTAGCGCTGATCTCAGATAACATCTTTTTAGGCGGTTTAGTGATGGGCGTCGACGTGGAGGGTGGCGCAATAAGCGCGTGCGGCGCGAGGGGCACGTGCGGTGCATGCGGGGAATGGGGCACGTGGGGCACGTGAGGGACGGGCGGAACGTGGGGCGCGGGTGGAGCGTTGAGCGTGGGCGGCGCGTGGGTCGCGGGTGGCGCCTGAGTGGCCGGCGGCACGAAGGTCGCAGGCGCGTGGGGCGCGAGCGGCGCCACCACGGCAGGCGCCAGCGGCGGCACGGGCACGGCGGGCACTGCTTGGACAGGGACTGCGGCGCTGCGCGGCGCAGTGGAGGGCTCAGGCTCGAGCTCCTCCAGACGCGGAGCTTTCAGGTCGCGTGTGCAGTCCCTGATACTTCTCTCGTCGCCGCTGTCGATGGACGCGTCCGATAAACTTCGATCTCTTGTTCGTTTGGTGCCGCGAGGCGATTTCCGTGTGTCAGACCCTACAGGCTTCTCTTGAGTTGCTTTTACGACGGCTTGTCTCGTGGGCCTCTTCTTGTTTGGTTCTTTCCCCGTCTTAATTTGTCCAACAGGGCCCTTGATTACGTCCTCTATTACATCGTCTACTGTGCTCCGCTGGACGTCCTTCTCTTGGAGCCTCCTCGACTTACGCGTGTTTGTTGATGGTGAAATGAATTCTTCATTTTTTTCCTCTTTATTTTTTTCAGTAAACTTCATTTGTTCTTTTTGAGCTATGCTGAGAGTTGAAGTCGCTGTCACAGAAGAATGCCCTGATAGTGGACTCTTAATGGTTAAAATCAACCTGGGACGTGTTTCAGTTTTATTGGGTGATGTGGCAGTTTCATCACCGGAATCTTCATGGAAATCATAGACATCCCCTGGCATTGTACTTCCACTACTATTAACTAAAGTTTTTACTTTCTTGTCTACTTTGGCTCTACCTCTGCCCCGTTTTGCTGCAGTTCCTCCTCTCGACGGTTTAGAGATTTGACGAGTCTGTACTCTGTCTTGACTTTTATCTATTTTCCTGCCTCTCACGTTACGTCCACCTCGTTTAGCAGTAGCAGCTGGTATGATTTTATCAGTTACAATCTCTTCTACTAATTTATTCTCAATAACAGTTTCGATTGGAGGGTTTATGGTCATTGATTTTATATGAGGTGTATGATTGATTATCTTTTCTGAAATCTGTGAGCTTACTGTAATAGGATCAACATCTTTGCTTATTTCGTCTGTTTTCTGAGAAATTTCAACACTTTCGTTACAAAGAGAGTCCACCTTTTTTATAACAGATTCTAAGTTTACATCTTTACCACTCCAAGAGTCATTTTCATCAGTTTTTATTGGGCTACTACTTCCTTGGGAATCTTCTGGCAACAAGAGGTCAAAATTGGGTTCATCAGATTGAAAAAGGTTTTCTATATTCAACATTTGATTTCCACTAGATACAATTTTAATATCAACACCAAATACGTCTGTCTTTTCTTTGACTACAGGTTCAGAGGGTAACGTTGCCTGCTCTGAAGTATTGTCTAGACGAGACAAAACTTTAACTATTTCCTTTGGTTGACCAGTTGTTATATCTTCTTTTATTTCATTGTTTTCTCTTTTTTCATTGGTAAGAGGTGTTACTGGTGGAAATTGAGACTGGTTCGTATTTATCATATTTTCCATCTTCAGAGTATCCATATTCTTTGATACAACTATGTCGCGATTTTCTTTACGAGTTGTAATTAAAGTTACCGTTTTACCAACATTAACTTCCAATTTCTTTTCAGGATCGTTACTTATTTTTATTTCATTTGTGTTGTCTTTCAACAATTCTTCAAAGTCTGTCTCATCTTTAGCAATATTCTCATCGGAATATATAATCGGTTTTGATAGTAAATCTTTTTTGTCTTTCACAGTTTCATCAACGAGAACAATCGGTTTGATTGATTCAGGTTTTTCATTCACTTTTGGTTCATTTTCCCGCATATGATTTTGTAAAACCAAGGTTTTGAGTGGTTCTTTGTTATCTTTATCAAATTTGGTACTCAATTTAATAGGCCCTCCTGAGCTAGTGGTTTTTAACAGTAACGGCGACACATTAGTGATACTGGTAGTTGTAGTGGTAGTAGAAGTACACAATCCCAATTTACCTAGAACTGATGGTGGTCTTATTGTTGCCATTGATAACACAGACGTGGGTCCTTTTTTAGTTTCTATTTTTATAACATTGCTAAGAGGTGCTTGTGATAATAGCCTTTGCGAACCTAAAGAATGAATAACATTAGAACCTTGGCTTCTGTTGATCGAACTTGCTTCTTGAACATTACTCGGAGCAGATTTGTTACAACCTTGTATGATTGATGTTGTGGCATTATTTACTGCAGCAACATGTATTATAGGAGTTGATCCAAATGGGATATGATTTATTTTATCCGATTTCTGTGGCTGATTTTCTCTTTTATCATTTAGTTGACTGACAGTATTTATAACCACTTTATTGTTAAGATGAACAGTATTCATGTTACTAACATGTATGGCATTTTGCATGGATATCAAACGATTTTGAGCCATGACTGTCGGATTGGTGCTATGTTGAAGATTCGTTGGCGACAAAATAATTTTAGTATTTTCATTTGTGTTTTCTGAAATACTTCTTTGGTCACTCTTTCTACAGTCCCCTGATATTATTTTCTGTTGATGTATCAAAGGAGATGCTGTTGATGCACTAATTCCTTTATTTTGCTGAATTAAGTTATTGACATTCATTTGTTTCGAAATCGGAGTCAAAACTGGAGTAACAGGCAAACGATTGAAATGGATTGGTGTGCCTTGGGTTTGAACTAGAACTGAATTAGGTCTATTAGGTGACAGTATTGTTCTAGCACCATGCGGTATATGCATTGTCTGAATAGGGCTTAATGGAGGCTGCTGCATTCGAACCACGGTCACTTGGCCTGGAGATCTTTGTTGAATAGTATTAGGTGACGCCATTCCTACTGAGTTTAAATTTTGTGGTGATGTACTTAAAATGGCCATATTCGTTAATCTTGGTGAGGTCATACTTTCACCCTGTGAACTAGCTTTAGGACTCTGCAATCTAGGATCGTTGGACATACGAGGTGATATTACAATCCCTGGTGGTTTCTGATATAAAATGTGAGGCTCTGGAATTTTTATAGTCGGCGGTTGCATGTTCGGGGCCTGAGTGCGAATCATTTGGTTGATGACTTGATACGGAGCACTGACTCGTGTCTGGGCCATAATTGGTCTTGAGGAGTTATTTATTTGCATATTTTGATTTGTGGGGCCTTTAATCTGAACAATATTCGCAGTTATATGGGTTGGTTTAATTTCGTTTTTTTCTCTACCAGGCATAGAATTACTTTGAATGTTTAAAACATGTGGTTCCACCAATTTATTATTCGTCAATGTCCACGACGTAATCACAGGAGTTGCCGTTGATGTAATCACTTGGATATTCTCTCTCTTCGTTATTTGTATCTTAACATCTGTTTCTTTGACTTTAATATTAGAATCGTTTGGAGTAGTAGTTACAGTCGGTACCGAGTTTGTTTTCCTATCAGCAACTACATTATTTGATACATCCACACACTTCTTTTGGTCAGAGGCAGTATTCAATGCCTGGTTTGTTGCTATGATATTTACTGGTAATTTTTCTATAGCATCTTGAGCTGATTCATCAGTTTCTTCAGTATCAGTATCAATTAATAATAGGTCATTATCAGAAACAGGAGTATCTGGCTTCATTTCCATCTCGCTAGCATTTAAATTTTGCACTGCTTGTCGCATTTCTTCTGCATCCTCTTCCGGAATATTTTCATTTTCTATTGTGGTAATTTCGATTTCATTAGGATGTGTCGAGATATTTTCGGATTCTTCGTAACAGCTAGAAAAAGTATTTATTTTACCTCCAAAACTTTCACCTAGCAATGCAGCAACTGCATCCTCGGTTTCTTCTTGTGAAATAATAGCCCTAGGTTTTTCGTCTGTTTTCTTCTCCGCTTTGCAGGGTGATATTTCTACAACATCGGAAGTTTTTTCAGTGTTTTCAGTCTTGTCTACTTCTTTTTCGAAACTTTTTATATTTCGCACTGCATCTTCACAGGAGTCGCCGTCACTACTAAAACTTGATAAGAAACTATCTTCAGTATTATTATTCACTTTGCTAGGTAAGGGGTCTTTAGGTAGCGGCACTTCACTTATATCTGTTACAATTGTTTCAAATGGTGGAGGCATTGGAATTTCTTCGATTTCTATTTCTTTACTTTCTACATAATCCATTTTATTGTCATCAATTACGTTATTAGAATATATACTTTTAGAATCTGTATTTTCATCAGACTGAATAACAATTGGAGGGCTGTCTGTCAGTCGAGGCAAACTTTGGGATCCTAAAGGTGACTGATGATTTTCAATTTTATCACCGAGACTCACTGTCTGTTCATCGTTTGGCAAAGGTATGTCTAATAGCATTGTTTTAGGTGAGACTTCTGCATTCTCAATCACAACGTGATCTGCTTTCTCGAGTTTATCTTGGTGATAGAAATTATGGTGTTCTTTGCGACTTTGCCTGTCTTCCCTGCTTTTCTTTTTCTTCCTTTTCTTCTCCTTGCACTCTCTTTTGAATTTTTCTTGCTTAACTATTTCGCTTATTATATTGCCGTCGGAATATTTAATGTCACTATTTTCAAATTTGTTAAGACGCTCAGAAAGAGTTTCTGCTCTAAGGCGGTTATCATCATCTATTAAAGAGTCAGCAAAAAGTCGAGCCTCTATTGCCTTACTTACAGCATCAACATCTAAACTGTTATCATCTTCTTTGAAAAAACGGTTTTCTTTACGTTTTTTCTCTTTTTTACGTCTTTCTTCTTTTTCTTTCATTTTATAATCAGAGTTGTTCGCACAAAAACTAGAATCGACCTCATGTGAGGAAAAGTCTAATTTATGAGCCACGTGCGTACGTGTGTCTCTGTCTGATTCATCTGATAATGGCCCAAAGATGTCTTCCATTTTTCCATCTTTCCTCATGACATTACAAATCGTATCGGTAATAATGTCAAAATTGTTGTTTGCTATTTTCTTTTCTCGTTTCAATTTATTTTTTTCATCACGGGTCTCATCCGTGTCAATACTATCACGCAGTTTTTCTTTTCTTTTATCTTTTTTAGTACTGTGTCGACGTTGTTTTTCAATGTTTTTATGTTTACATCCTTCTAGTAAACTAGTGTCACTGTTTTCTACTTTTTCTTCATCAGAATATGTTGACTTATGTTTTTTCTGTTTTTTCTTATGTTTTCTACGATTTTCCATAGAATTTTTATTACACGCAGATTCGCTTTCAGAAGAGAAGTCATTACACATTGATTTAATGTAACTGGATTTGTATCCATTGTCATTGTCAAGATTCAATTTTAATTTACTATCATCACTGTCGCTCTTTCCAAACAAGTTTAACAAAGAATTCTTTTTCGTAGTAATTTCGTTCGACTCTTTAGCATCATCAATTTTCGTTCTTTGTGTAGATTCAGAATCAGAAAGGAGTTCTTTTTTTATACTATCAAGAAAAGAAGGACTCTTGCTAATACTTCTTTTGGAAACTTCGTCATCAGATGTGTCAGACATTATGCGAGTTCTAGAATTTTTACGAGACAATTTGTTACGCAGATCTTCTTCATTAGTACTCCCATCAAAATATTCATCCGTTTTTTCAGGGTCATAATCATAGCTATGTGACTTTTCACGTTTTTTAATCACAATATCATCGTCCGATGAGTTGTCCATGGATTGATATTTCTTTCCGTCCTGATCCGAGTCGCTGTCTTCATCCCAACTTGATCTCTTTTTTTCCTCTCGTTTTGCTCTACTTTGTTTTAACTGACTAAATTTGGCCTTAATTTTTTCTTGACGCTTTTCTTCTTCTTGTTTTTGCATATTTTTACATGACCGAGCTTTAACTTTGTCATACATGGAAATATACGTAGGCCCATCGTCAATTATATCAAAGATTGAATGTTTTTTAGGTTCATCCGAATCAGAACTGTCACTGCTGTGCACAGGTTTACGACTTTTCCGTTTGTTATTATCAATTTTTTCATCTCTACTTTTACGATCCGTTGACATACGTTTCTCACGAGCGATTTCTTTCTTTTTCTCATCACACTTTTGTTTCTTATCATCTTTATTCTTACCCATAAATTCAGTTGGATGCAATGCGTCCCTTTGCAATTGTAATTCTTGGATTTGTTGCAGCTGTTGTATGCGTTTCTTTTCTTTCATCTCTTTTCGGAGAGCTCTTTGCCGTTCATCTTCTTCACTTGAGCGCAATTCTAATGTAGCAAGAAAATCTAAATCGTTCTGAAGTCCGTCAGTAGCCGTTTCCATATTAGGTTTTTCTTCGTTTTCGTCTCCGGAACTCTTTTTGAAACATTTAATTCTGTCCACAGGTTTTGTATCTTTACACTCAGTTCCTTTACTTTCAACATACGTTTCATCTGGAGGTTTGACCTGATTCTTCTTATCATCTTTTGTTTTACTTTCTATTATCTTAGCAAAATGCCCTTTGCTGAATTTAGCAGTTTTATGACGAGTTTCAATGCGCGTCTCTTTAGATTCCCTTCTTTCAGAAATCTTTGTGTCGCTTTTACCCTTTTTTACGTCTTCGTTAAAAATATCGATACTATCTTGAGATGACATTCGCCGCTTATGTCCAATATTCGATGGTAAACTTGAACACGAATTTAATCGTTCCTTTCGCTTGATATCAACGGGTGAGTCAAGAGAATAGTGTCTTTGCTTTTCACTAATGTCTCCTTTTGATTTTATGTTATGTTCCAGCGTACTTTCATTCTTATTTTTACTATGATGTCCGGTGTCTATTTCTTCGTTGATTTCAAATTTTATAAGTAATTCTTTATCAGTGTCTTGTTTTACACATAGTTCAGTGTGTTTTAGTTTTGGTTTTGCGTCATCTTTTGATTCACTGATTTCCAAATCTTTTAACTTAGATGATTCGTGCGAAGCTCTAGACGTTGAGGAGTCAGTAGAATCTTTACGACATAGCTCCCTAGAAGTTTCATCTCTGGAGGATTTACGATTTTTCACAGATTCTGATTCTTTTTTACTCTCTCTTTTTGAATCATAATCTTTCTTTGACCTATCATGTTTGTGTTTATCATCCTTTTTCACTTTGATAGATACGTAATCAGTATCTACAGATTCCTTTCTCTTTTCTCTGTCACTTCGATCTTTTTTATGATAATCATGCCTGTAGGATTTTTCGTCACTGTATTTTAGTTTATCAAATTCTTTATCAATTTTGTCTTTCTGGTTTCGTTCTCCATCTTTTTCGGCCTTATTTTTATCATTATGATTTTTTTCACCTTGTTGGTCTTCTTTCGGTCTTTTATCTTTATCGTTATTTCTTTCAGATTTACTACTTTTCGACTTATCCTTTTCTAATTCACTTCTTTCTTTTTCTGCTAATCTTTCTTTGCAGTGTCTTAGTTTGTCACGATCTATTCTGACGCGATCATCGTGAGTTTTTTCACTATCCGTAATTTTTTTGTCAGGTATAGTCACAATGATATTTCTTTCCTTTTCCAATGTTTTATCGAATTGAATATTTTCCTTTTCGAGTTTTGCATTATGGTAATTGTGATTATGTCTATTCTTGAGGACATTTTCAGCATTTTTCATAAAATCTTGATTAAATTCTGCATTATTAGATTTAATTGAATTAACATCATTTAAATGGTTTTGCTGCATTTCAAATTCGATTAATTCATTGGTAATATGGTTTTCGTGTATTTCTCTGTTTTTGTGGTTATCAGTTTGACAAAAGAGATCTAATTTATTTTCGCTATCTAAGTTTAGTCTTTCTTCGTGTTTGTGAAGCTCTGATTTAATAAGACTTTCTTTACTATATTTACATATTTTTTCAAATTGTGATTCATAATTTTGACTTTCATTAAATTTTTCAACTCGCTTCAGCAGCATTTCCATAACTTCTCGAGCACTATTATCTTCCAGATGAAAAGTAAGAGAGCTATTCGTTCTATCGTCCTGGTTGAATATATCGCCTTTGGCAATGATGCTATCAACAGCCGTAAGTTGACTATCGGCACAGCCAGTTGTTTGGCTGTTAAGGCTGGCGGAGGCAATGGAAAAATTACTATTTCGATCGCGACTAGTTTGGTCACTATCCTCGCCGTCAACGCTGTCCTCTGTCCTGCCAGTCGCGATCAACGATTCGCCTTCCCCATCACCCGAAAAATAATCATCTACTTGCCTCTCAGTTGGCTTCACGTCGCTGTCAAACTGGCCAGAATTGCCGTTCTGATCGAAACGAGGCACGGTTTGAAGTTCAGGCTCCGGTTCCGGATCCGCTACGGGCGGGGGCGGTGGCGGTGGCGGAGTGCGCGGGCGGCCGCGCACCTCTTGGCACAGGCTGGCCAACAGGCGCGACACACCGTGCTCGGCCAGCTCATCCGGGTCAAGCGCGGCCAGCGCGGCCGGCGCGGGCGTCACCGGCGGCTGCGGGTGTGCCGGGAACGGGTAGCGCAACGCGCGGGGCGTGGGCGCAGAGATACGGCCGCGCGGGCTGCTGCCTGGGCTAGGCGCGCGCCCGGCTCCCTCAAGTCGCTCGGAGTCCTCGTCAAACACGGAGCGCTTTGCGAGTAACGATCGCACGACTTCCGATGGTTTCACTTCATTGATGTCGACATCGAGCAGCCGGTGACGAAGGCGTGCGCGGTCGGGTGCGTCAGCTATCGCTCGCGATCCGTTGAGCTTTTCGTCGAGGCTGCGGATGCGTTCTTCCAATGACGGTGAATGCGGCGCGGAGCCACCGCTAGAAGAAGAAGCGGACGGTGGACGCGGCGGTGAGTCGGGCGCAGGGGCGGGAGAGGGGCGCGGCGTTGTTGGTGCAGTACGCATCAGCTGCACGGCGAACTTGGGTAAAGGCAGACTCATCGGGAGCGGAGGCCGCTCGCGAGGCGCGCGGCGCGGTTCGGCGGGCGGTGCGGCGTCGGGCTCATCGCGCAGCGGGGTGCCGGCGCGCGAGTGCGAGCCGGAACCGTCGCGGCGCCGGCGGTGGCGTCGCCGCGCGCCGTGCCTCTCACCGCCGCGCGATCCGGAGCGTGAGCGGCGTGTACCGACGCTGCGATGTCGCTCCTGCATTAAATATACCGATTGGGAAGAGTTCACTTTTTTCTGGACTTTTCAATGCTGCAATGTTTATTTTGTTCTTTATTTTTTTCCAACAATATAAACCAGAAAACAAATTCAAAATTCTAACTGTGGCGCGCTTCGCGGCAGCATTATTTTTGATAATATACGGTATGGAACCCCCACATGCAATAAATTAAACCACCAGTAATACTAATCCACAGAATTATAGCTCAATTAAATATTATTATTGTTATTATTATTATTATAAGTGCGCGCATTAATGTGAGAAAAAGGCATGTATTTTGTTCACCGTAGACCGGTCGCTGCAAGCAGGATAAGTATTATGATTCGGCCCCCAATGACAACTCTGATCCAAATTCATGTTATAGTATCGGCTCGATTTGCAAATGCAATTTATATACGTCCATATGGATTGAGGAGCCACTTCAGATTTTAAAAGAAAACTCGTCCCCTTATTTAGTAGGAAAGCAAATAATTTTGTAGGCCAAATTCTGAAATTTGTAGTAAAATATATCCAAAGTTATATCAATGTAAAAGTGGGTCCTCAATCTAAACATCTGAATCGAGGAGCTACCTGGAACACGGCAAGTATTTAATTAATATTTTTGAAAATTTTGTATCATTTAGTAGTGATTGTGTATAGTGCTTACTAAAAATGTGAGTCCAGTACTGTTAGTTAATATTCAAGAATATACAATACTTTTAATGTGGCTCCTCAATCTACACATAAGAGCGTGAATTTCCATCAGAGAGACACTAACATTTAGTAAAAATGTCTACTAAATAATAATGTACAGATCAACATTGTATAAATTCGGTATCTGAAAAACAAATTACTTTTCGATGTTCCTTAAGAATTCGCTATTAAGGGTGACCATGTTGTATGAATGAAACCAGGATGACTAGTTATTCAAATTTAATTCTTAAACAAATCGACAATATCGAAAAATGGGTGTGTAAAGAGATAAAGAAAGTAAATAGTAAATATAAGTTAAAGAAATTCGGTGCTTTTACAAATTTTATAGTGAGAATCATAGTCGTCGTAACAAAACATCTCACTCCATCCTTCGTTGGGTAGTGACATTTATAGTGGCCCATGCCAGCGTCGCTAATTGCAGGGATACATTCTATAACGCGATTAATGTATGTAATAATTTTTATATAATCATTTATATACATTAATAGACGTTATAGAATTAATCCCAGCAATCAGCGACGCTGGCATGCGCCACTAGTAATTAGGGTTCCGTACCAAAATGGTAAAAAGGACTTATGGTGCGACTCAGTTTGTCTGTCTGTCACAGTATCTCAAGAACTTCTTATTCTTATATGAGTCTGTTTGTCCAACTATTTTACAAATAAGAAAGATTTTTTTTGCGACAGGGACTGAAAGGAGGTCTTAAAAATTCGAAGTGGGGCTACTAGGGTATCATATGAAAGAGCGCTGTTTGCACAATTTGCTAAAAAAAATTTTCTTTGACTGCATAGTTTTCCACTTTTGATGAAAAATGTAAAGATTGAAGTTTGCATAGAGCTAATCTGAACTTTTCTGTGTTAGAAGTTTATACAAAGATTACAGGAAAAATAAAACAATGTCTCAAAATAGCACACTGCAAAATCATCAATAAAAATTAATTTATTTCCACTGTCGATCAAGAGATGGCGCTGACCTAAAACTGCAATATTCTACACCGCTCGCAGTGTTAAAATTCTCTGACGAATATAGGCTTCGCCGATGAAAATTATAAGAACATTTCACAACCAAAATGTTCTCCTTCCTACCTACTCGCAGATTGCTTTGGGTGAAGCACAGTTTTAGTTTTTTCTGGGCACAAAACTATTTAGGTACCTATACGAATGAAGCTCCTAATAGCTTTACTAGCTGTTTAACATTATTTAACACATTATCTGCTTAATTCTTTATGCAAACGCTTCTTTATGCTACACCCTTACCGACCCTTATTTTACGATGTTTTCGAAACAATAGAGATGCACAACGAACGCACAGGTGCGGCGCGCCCCACTCGTAGAAAGTTACGTAAATTGTATGGACGCGCATACGCGCCGTCAAGCACCTGGTGAACGTCCGAAAACGCGCATGTGCGTCTGCCGCACCTAATGTATTAAGGAATTAAAAATTCTCCCACTCACATGTCTGTATATTTTTGAATTTTGTCTATTCAAACAAAAAAATGCCGAGAAATTACTAGTACCTGCTCAGAGACTGCAATTATACAGTAGAAATGCTAGTTGTATGACAATTAAAATTTATAATAAGTTACCACCTGTCCTGAGAATGTTACCAATTAATAAGTTTAAATGTAAAATGTTTGTTTGCTTGGCTCAGACATGTGTTTTTATTCCATCAAAAATTCTTAAATCATACTTTTTGATATTGTAATTAAGATCTGAATAATGACATTATAAATTCTTGGACATTGTAATTTTTATTTTGATATTATAAATAATGCATTTTTGATAATTTTTGAGTCTATTAATTTGTCATTAAAATTATTATTTCATAATATACATAATATTCTTATAATGTACCTAGTTCTTATTTGCATGAGCTTATTATTTAATATTACTACACCAGCAATGGTATTATGTGTGAAACAATGTTTAGTGTAAGATCTCAATGTACCATATACTGAGAAATAAATAAATACTAATACTAATATGCTCCCGGTTTCTAAACTAGATTAAAGCGAAGTGCAGCAGAAAAATACATATAAATTGCATTTGTACAGACGCCAGCAGGTCAAGCTACCCGAAACTGTCATTTTTTCCCAATCAACCTTGAACCTAATGCTTTAGCGATAGAGTTGAAAATCTATTAAATAAATTTGACAGATTGTAGTAGCTTGATGTGCTGGCGTGTGTACATCGAGCCGATACTATAACATGAATTTGGATCGGAGTTGTCATTGGGGGCCGAAGCATAATACTTCTGCTACTTACATCCTGCTATACCCTTTGCAGTGGGTCCACCGCACGTATTTTTGTATCGCATAGAGATTAGAGTAATAAACACGATAGGCGCTGTTAAGCGACGCTTACGGTAGTACCTCATAGAAGAGCAACGGAAGCTGGAAATGGTCACACTAAATATCTCCATTATATAATGATTTTATTTTAAGCACATGTTAACGAAGGTGTATTAATGCGTCCGTCTCATTTATTTAATATTTTTTTTGTTGTGCAATTTAACTGGAAAATCACACTACTGACACACTCGTTATTATTTTTATCTGACACAAACTTATTTTTTATTTAAGTAGGTATGCATACATACGTTGCAGTATAAAACACTGACACACCCGTTATTATTTTTATCTGAAACAAACTTATTTTTTATTTAAGTAGGTATGCATACATACGTTGGCGTATAAAACGGGTATACCGCCGTCACCTCACACTTCAGGTCCAGTTGAAAACCAGTGTCAGGCACTAGTTGTCTGGCATTTTTTATGAACTGGGCCTTTTTGGCGCAGCCGTGAAGGCACACATTCCTGCATCGCATTTTATACATTTTATTTGTTCTTTTTTTTATCATGTTGCAGTCTGCTGTGTATTATTTTTGTGTCCCTTTTAGTCTGTGCTAAATAAATGTATTTTCTTTCTTTCTTTAAATATATGAAGATAAGTTTTTTTATTTTCTAGTTTACTTCAAATGTAGTGTTTATTGATAGAGCAATTTGGGTCTAAGCTATTGAAAAAAACAAAAAAAACTAGGTATGCCATAGGCTTCTACTCCGTTCACCTATTATACCCAATTTTGTTCAAGACGTTTAAAAACGCACCGAACGCCGCCGAGAGTGTAAGACACCGACGGAGTGTTGCCAACAATCTTCATAAGAAAATAGAAAAATTATATTTTTGTTTATTATTTCTGATGAGTTTGCTCTTGACTTCAGTCTAGGCCAGAGGTGACAGAAACAAAGTCTACGATGGAGTGAGCTTACCCAGAAGAAGCATGTTACATTACATTCATTTAGTCAATATAAAAAAATCAATAACAACAGACTTGAACGAGCCATAAACTTCTTTTTACTTTTTTATGAACGCATCTAATAAATTTTTTTTAACCCTCTGTCCCACTCACACTTTTGAAATACGCAGCGTATACCTATACTATCAACTGGTCGCCGATACGGTCTTACTTCGAGGTCTTATTTACGTCATTCTAATCCAAACAACAATATGCATACTAAAAAATAATATATAATGTACATTTATTTCAATTTAATTGCTGTTCTTTCACTTGGTTCGGAGTTATACTAAATATTAAATGTTTTAACCTAAATTTTAAATACTGATTTGAAATTTTAATAATACTACGTAATTCAAATCATTTTTTTTTGAGATGTGTTTGCTCTTGACTCTAGTCTAGGTCAGAAGTGACAGAGACAAAGTCGATGTTGGAGTGAGCTTACCCAGAAGAAGCCTGTTGTATGCGCTCGGAAACACAGACGCAGGTAGTGAGATCCACTCTTTTGATGTGCGCATTATAAAAGACATTTGGAAGCGCTTAGTGCGAATTGGTGGAATAGCAACTAGGTAGAGATGGTAACTGGCAGTGCGTCTAGATGTCCGATGGTAGAAGAGGGCCGGTGGAATGAGGTCGTGGAGTTCTTGGGCACACTCACCGAAGTTCAATCTGTAGAAGACCGACAAGCAGGCAACCTTGTCGCGATTAGCCAAGCTGTGAAGCTTGGCATCTACCAGTTTTACGTCACCAATGAGCCTCTTAGCTCTGCGTTCCACCGAGTCAAGCGCGGCTAGTTGGTACTTAGCCGATACATCCCAAAGGTGGCTGCAATACTCCATGCAGGATCGGACTTGCGCTTTGTAAAGGGTTAAAAGCTGTCCAGGCGTAAAGTATCATTTCACCCTATTTAGGATGCCCAGTTTTGGTGGCGCCGAAGTTGAGACCAGATGTCAACACCATGCCTAGGAGATCAAGCCGATCTGTTACAGGTACAGATGTCCCCGAAAAGTAGGAGTTTGGACGAAACGACTCCTTTTAGCGGTAAAAAAAACGCCTGTTTTGGTGGCGTTAGAAGAGACTAAATTATCATCACCCCACTGGGAGACATTTACTATTGTTCTATTGAAATTTCAATTGCGTACTATTTTTCTTTAGAGGTACGATCTTCTAAAAAATAAAGTTGTCAACATACCGACCAAGCAGCCATTACATTAACACATTGTCTGCTTAATTCTTTATGCAAACGCTTCTTTATGCTACACCCTTACCGACCCTTATTTTACGATGTTTTCGAAACAATAGAGATGCACAACGAACGCACAGATGCGGCGCGCCGCACTCGAAGAAAGTTATGAAAACGCGCATGTGCGTCTGCCGCGCCTAATGTATTAAACGACTTCGGGCAATTTATTTATTGAATTAAAGAAAAAAAACCTTTTTTGTGCCTTTTTTGGCGCCAGTACGCGGACTCGAGACTGCGTTCCACCGCACCGCAGTGCGCGCAACCGAGCTGGCCACCTGCGGCGCACTATAGCGTCCAATTCATTATTCGCCGAACATCGTTTTTTTTTTGTTTGCACACATGTTCAAGGATTCAAGTTCGTTGAATCATTGACCTAGTGATCCAATTCTAGTGTTCAAATTTGCTTAAAATTAAAACTACATCTTGACCTAATTATTGGAACGATTACGTTCATTTTTTGTATATCAACAGCAAAGGCGATAACAACTACATATGTGGTTTAATTTATTGCATAATGTGGGTTTCATACCGTATAAAAAAGAATTATTTCATAAAAGAGTTTCTGGAATCTTTTTTTTTTTTTTATTTACGCTTCAGCCTCACCTTGGAGAGTTTTCGGTCGTCTGGGCTGGAGTCGCGGCGATGGCGCCGTGCTCGATGTGGCGACACCACGACTGATTGTAGTCTTTCCTCGTAGGGTGTATCTTCAGGTTGTGGGCTTGATCCTACTTCATCGTATACCCTGTAAGACGATTAGGGGTTAAAGACCTTTAATAATACGCATGAAACATGCAACTGTTTCACACAACTAACGATAAAGACACGGTCGGCTCGTTACCTGTACCGGCGGTCTGCTGCGTAGTCAGTCGGGTCGTAGGGTTCTAGTGCAGAGTAGCGAGGGGTTCTCGAGGAACCCCGACCGTAACTAGAAGCTCTCGATCGCGACCCACTCCCGTCAAACCTGGCAGAAATAATTTGCATCAGTTATTTAAACCATAATGTTAAATATACAATGATTTGTTTATTAATACGAACCGAATGGGTTCATGTCGAGTAGATGGAAGGTATCGAGATGCAAGATCCCCGCTCAGTCTTTCAGAACCCGTCAACGCTGCCGAACCGCCATGCTTTTCCAATTGTTCGTAAAACGCCTCCTAATACATACAATTGAATATTTAATCATGATAAAACATAAGTCATCGATACGAGAAGAAGAATGACAAAATGAAACATACTCCTGCTGCCCAATAGAATCAGAGATATTCAGCAAAATATACCTTGATTTAGTTACAATGGTTATCACTGGTACTTCTCAAAAGTGCATAAAAAAAAAGTTTTTTTTATATATCTAGAATTGTTAGTATTTTCAGATTTTTCTGAACGATTGTATTGGTGTCAGGGGTGTGGTGCAGGCATTTTTAAGACCGTTGTATTATTCGAAAAATTATAGAATTACATCATAACTTCGTATTGTTGATTTCGTGCTTGAACGTTATTTCATTTTAATCATAATTTTGTAACCCCCTGAAATTGACCTGAGTTAAACCTTATAATATCTAATATAATCCTTAATTCATTTATTCATTAATAGCAATCGAATTATTGACAGACAACGCATAACCCATAAAACGCAGGATCTAGAAACTTGAAATTCTGTACAAGTGTTCCTTACATAACCATAAGGTGAGCACGCACTACGGGTTTTTGAAAATTCATCCCCTGACACCGCATTTACACAATCGTGTTCGCCATTCGCCTCGTCACTTGACGAACTTTCGACGAAACATTCGTACACGAGTGCCATCGCGGGGGTGAAATATCATGACATTCGCACACGAACATGGAGGACGTGAAAATAAAGCCCACTTTCCGCTATGGGATATAATGTAACTTATATACATCTCGAGATATAGATTAATATCGCTCACCGTACTTTTAAATGGAACCGTTTCCACTGAGATGTAATGAATATTACATATCTCAAACTGTAAATATTTCTTCGACCGACCGAGCGATACTTTCATATTATATTTCGCCTCCTGTGGGGCCCCGCACACCATTCCGCGCCACGCGCTGTCGATACCCTCAGTTTGTGTCTATCATTACCTGAGTGATCTTTTCCGTATGCTCATTCGCAAACCAACCGTTTGTACTGTCGAGGCTACCTAGCAAAACAATAGGTACTTATCCATTTTATTTGAAGAGCGATTTTGTTTGTGAACGACGCGTGCGGCGTGATCCAATGACGAACGCAAACTGGAAAAAGATATATAAATATATCTCACAGTGGAAAGGCCAATCGCGGGATATAATATATATATCTCGGGATACAATATATATTATATCCCATAGTGGAAAGTGGGCTTAATGGCAGCATGCGCGATAATTCTATTGAGTTTATACAATTATTTAGATATCCTGCGTAAAAAAGAACCGTCGACGCAGACGATGGTGTATGATAGCGTGTTAAGTTTCAGACTGGCAATCCCATAGGTACTAATTGATATACGGTTCCATGCATCGTTTATCTTTTGTCTATTTTTATGATTGCGATGTTTTGGGTTCCAAATTTTAATGAGCTCTTCCTTTTGATAAAGTTCTAGGAATTCTAAAATTAGCACTTCACTCCATTTTGTCTACACGTCCTGTTGGGTCGGGCGCTAGCTGTTAGTGTTGGGTAACTCAGCACATGTGCTACCACAGTTGTAGCTACTCACTTGGATGAAAAGAGTCACTCACTCTTTTTATTTTAATGTGCTAGCACACACCAGAGATTAGCTACACAGAACATTTTGTACGATTGTACGTATTATTAGGTTGGGGAAAAAGTCTTTTCGCATTATAGTATGTATGAACTTGTAATAAAATCTCTTTGGCTATACTATTTGTATCTGGCTGGTTTTGGTATCATTGAAAGTTTAAATTTTAAAGAACATAATTCCAAATTCAAATTAGGAAAATGTGTGATTTTCATTTGTTTTTCGTACCGTCAAGATGAGTGAATCTAATGAAGAAATTAGATACATTTTAAAATTTTACTACAAAAAAGACAAAAATGCAACGCAAGCCGCGAAAAAAATTTGCGATGTGTATGGACCTAGTGTAGTGCCTGTGAGAGTAGCACAAATTTGGTTTAAGCGTTTTCAATCCGGAAATTTTGATGTCAAAGATGCACGTCGCTCTGGTCGCCCTATTACGGATAAAATGGATGCCATTTTTGAAAAAGTGGAGCAAGATATCAGTAGTTACGACGTAGCTGAAGAACTGGAAATTGACCACAAAACAGTTTTGGCGCATTTGAAAAAAACTGGGTACACAAAAAAGCTCGACATTTGTGTACCTCACGAGCTCACTGAAAGAAACCTAATGAACCGTGTACGAGTACTCGTTTGTGATTCTTTATTACGACGTAATGAAACCAAACCATTTTTGAAGAAGCTGATAACTGGTGATGAAAAGTGGATCACGTATGACAAGAACGTGCGAAAAAGGTCGTGGTCAAAGGCCGGTCAGGCTTCACAGACTGTGGCGAAACCCGGGTTAACTCGCAACAAGGTGATGCTGTGTGTGTGGTTGGATTGGAAGGGCATTATCCATTATGAGCTGTTACCACCAGGCAGGACCATCGATTCTGAACTCTACCGCGAACAACAGATGAGATTAAAGCAAGAAGTTGAGAGAAAGCGGCCGGAATTAATCAACAGAAGGGGTGTGGTTTTTCATCATGATAACGCTAGACCTCACACATTTTAGCCACTCAGCAAAAATTAAGAGAGTTTGGCTGGGAGGTGTTAATGCATCCGCCGTATAGTCCTGACCTTGCACCTTCAGATTACCACCTGTTTCGGTCTCTTCAGAATTCTTTAGGCAGTGTCAGGTTAACATCACGAGAGGACTGCCAAAACCACTTGTCGCGGTATTTTGACCAGAAGTCCCAAAATTTCTATAGCAATGGGATCATGTCCCTACCTACAAGATGGCAAAAAGTTATCGAACAAAATGGTACCTACATACTTTAGTTAAATGTAAATAAACTATATTAAAAAATGTTTTGAATTTTCTTAAAAAATGCGAAGAAACTTTTTCCCCAACCTATTATACATACAATTGTAGACACGCCAGCACAACAATCTACTACAATCTGTCAAATTTCTTTAATAGATTTTCAACTTTATCGCTAAAGCATTAGGTTTAAGGTTGATTGAGAAAATTTGACAGTTTCGGGTAGCTTGACCTGCTGGAATCTGTACATAGAATATCTACTATTCTAAGCAAAGGAGCATATCAATGTACTGTACCATTAATTAGTCGACTAATTAGAAAATAATTATCTGTGGGATTTGCCAATTAGTCATGACATTACTAATTCCACCTCCCTATAGAACTTGCTAGAAACAAAAATAGACTGGAAGAGAGGAACTACTTCCTTTTTTCTACGATAGTCACTGAAGCCTGTATAGTTCCCCGAAATTGGCTGAGTAATCCTAGTGTCCTTAGGAGAATCTGTATATTATTATAACTATGTTTTTATATTGTGTTTATTTATTATTCTTATCTTGTAAACCACTGTGATGCTAGTTTCCTCTCCACTGACCTTTTTACTTGTCTTGGGGCTACGGACCTCGTCTGGTTAGGAAACTACGCCCATCACAGAGGCTTACCAGATCTTCCTCTGAGCTCACGGACGCACCCTTGCGTGTTTCCAGGGATCACTGCTTCGGATAGATCGCTGTTTCGGCTAGATCACAGCTCCGGCTAGACCACAGCTTTGGCTAGACTACCGCCCATAACCCACTACACCGACTAGCTACCGTCCTGAACCCTCATCTCCACCTACTTACTGACTGCACCGGCGGGCGCTGAGCTTCGCACCAGCAACTACGGCTGACGGCCACACCTAAGGCTGACCACGCCGAGCCACCGTAGCGCCAGCCAGACGGTCCACCCAGGGCAGTACACTTCCACCTTTTTATAACCTCGAAAGAATAAACTTAACGACACGATAACTTCACGACCCCCTACAGTAAACTTTGTCTTAACCTTAAAATAAACGCTGTTCAAGTGACACATTAGTCTCATTGCTCTACCCTTGAATCCACTACGCCACAGGAGATAAGGTCTAAATTTAATTGCAGTCTTTTGCTTTCGTTCGTTTGACGACGTCACGTAAACATTCTCAATTCTCTTCCCTCGTCATCACTTGTGCGAGCTGTGTTAGTCAGCGCGTGTGCCTACTCTCCCGCGTATGTGTGCTGTGTCGCGTTGTCGTCACTATACACATACACACACACACACACACACACACACAGTGTGCTAGCACACTTTGTAAAAAAAAGTGCCTCGCACGATCCTCATTTTAAAAGAGTGTGCTGCCCATCTCTACTATATGTCAACTGAATGCAGGCGATTGTGTAAACAGTAAGTTCGTGTGCCCTTTGATTCGCGTCCGAAAAACCGCTCCCAACGCGAATCGCGAGGCGAGGCACGAGGCGAGTAGTGAGCACACTGTTTACATATGCGTGATCGTTATTCGCCTCACCATTCGCCTCGCGATTCGTACGAATGTGTAAAAGCGGCTATGATGAAAGTTTGTTCCGTCATTTTTGTCGATGGAAAATCCCATCGGACCTTGAAATATTGAATAAGGTAATATTTAAATTTTAATCATTGCCACACACGCCACGCACTAGGTTCTTGCTTTCGTGCCAACCCCAATTATCTACTAGAATAATAGGTATTTTACCGCGGTTTAACACATTATCTGCTTAATTCTTTATGCAAACGCTTCTTTATGCTACACCCTTACCGACCCTTATTTTACGATGTTTTCGAAACAATAGAGATGCACAACGAACGCACAGGTGCGGCGCGCCGCACTCGAAGAAAGTTATGTAAATTGTATGGACGCGCATACGCGCCGTCAAGCACCTGGTGAACGTCCGAAAACGCGCATGTGCGTCTGCTGCGCCTAATGTATTAAGTTTCTATTGAAAACTGTTTTGACTCTTTTTATTTTTATTGAATAGACAAATTACTTAATATGTAATTAACAATATGGTTATGTCTAAACTATATTTATGGGGGCTTTTTGGTGGTGTGCTCTGGTGCTACGGGCGAGCGCGGGACGCTGCGGCGAGTGAGAAAGCGTACTTCGGCGGCGTAAATTTCCCGAACGAAGAGCCGAATCTACTTTTTTACCCGACTGCGGCGAAGCCCAGAAGATTTAAAAAAAATCTTACGTTAATAACTTGTATCAATTACTCTCCAAACTATACCTCGGCGAATATGAAAAGTATTTATACATCCAACTAAGATACCGGGATGACAATTATTTATAAGAGTAATGGGAAGCATGTTGGTTACGGAAGTAGCATCACCTGACACTCGCGCGAGGCGTAGTCGACACAGAGGCGCGGGTGGTCGGGCTCGGCGGCCGACACGGCGGCGGCCACGCGGCGCAGCTCGCGCACAGCCGCGCCCGCCGCCGCCGCCTGCTCGAAGTGCACCAGCGCCGCGCCCGCCGCGCGGTCCACGCACACCGACGTGGCACCGCCGCATCGCGACACCGCGCTCAGCACCTACACACGCACGCACTTCTATTCTATATGCTTGCTTTAACGTATTTTCCCCCGGGCCCGAAACCATTCTACATTGGATCAAGCATGATAGATTCGTCTAAGCATACACTCATGTATGGGATTATTCCAAGCCCCAAGATATTTCATTTCAACGGGTGGTGCCAGATAAAAATAAAACAACGGGATTACCCAGGTTTAAATAGAATTACAGTTATTTGGATAGTCCGAAGATTGTTATTATACAATGAATCGGCGTTTACCTGTATACCAAATTCTTGGCGCACCCAACAACGCTGGTTTGGTAATGTAGGATTTATTACAGTAACTAAATCGATTTGGTAAGGCAGTATCTGGACGAAACGAAGAATTCATGTTTATTTTTCAATTATCCGGACTTCACACAGAGTGTGGATGATTACTACTAAGTAAACCCTGGTAATCTAGTTTTATTCATTCCACTAGTATTACCTACCCGTGTAACATAAAATTTCTTATTGTTATTGAGGGGTAGGACAAAGTTCAATCTACAAAATGTTGTCAAGTGTGAACTTCCCTTGTTTAGAACCTAAGTATAAATTGCGGGTGAGGGCGCGGTGTCGACCGCATTAGTCTTTTGACGCCTAGGCTACGTTAATCACTTCAATACTCTGGTCTCAGTACTTAAACATTTATATTACCTACTTCTAGCTAAGAGTGACTTTTCGTAGGTATCTCAAAATAAATACATATTCAGTGTTTTTTACTTTCGCGGATTGTAACTACACTTACCCAATCAATCAAAAATAAGATTTAGATGGTGGGGATTATTATATTTCTACGAATTGTACTATGTAACGTTATGACTAAAACGCATAAAAAATTATAAAAATGATGCCTAACCACTAATGAACAAACAAGTGAACTAGCGCCAAATTAATACGAAAGTTTATGCTGAACAAAAACTGAATTAATGTCCATTAATCAGCATGACCCCATAAAATACCCTATAATATAGAGGGCATTATTATAATTACCTGCTTCTCCGTATGCTCGGTAAGACCATCCACCCATACACAAGTGGTGGCAACAGGTTTTCCAAAGCCAAGTTTCACACGCGAGCCGCCCACATTTTCGCCATCCATGGCGCGAATAGCTTCCACAACGCTCGAAATTGATGCGTACTGGCAGAATGCATATCCCGCACCTCCACTGCTACCCTTTTTTATATCGATTTCGATTATTCGTCCGAAAAGTTTGAACTTGTCTCGAAGTTGTTGTTGCGTCACATCTTTCTCTAAATTACCGATGAATAGCGTCCTTGTAGCCTGTAAGATAAAATGTTAGAATATTACCTATAGGTCCAAGGTGACAAATTGCTTCATAGAGCACGTAAACGTTTATACAAAAGCGTTACAAAACAGTTAACAACAAATTCCGAACAACAAGCTACAAGAAATTTTCAACTTAGGTTTTAGTCCTAGACTTTATAATAAAAAACCTCTTATTTAAATCTGACGTCATTTAAACGCGGTTGTTAAGTGATGTTTCAATAGCCGTTTAGATGTTTACAACATTAGTCAAAAGTGCATTATTATTACAAATTGATGGTATTGTATTATGTTGACGTTAAAATTTTTACAGTTCAAGAATGAGCTCTCAAATGAGAGCAGTTTACTTGCCCCTAGTATTCGAATCGTTCTCACAAAACTGTTTTTTTTTTCAATACATAATAAAGGCTGCGCGGTAGTAGGTATTTTTAAAACGATATTTTTAGGGTTCGGTACCCAAAGGGTAAAACGGGACCCTATTACTAAGACTCCGCTGTCCGTCTGTCTCATGAACCGTGATAGTTATACAGTTGAAATTTTCACAGATGTATTTCTTTTGCTGCTATAACAACAAATACTAAAAAACAGAATAAAATAAATATTTAAGGGGGCTCCCATACAACAAACGTGAATTTTTTGCCGTGTTAATAGATAATGGTACGGAACCATTCGTGCGCGAATCCGACTCGCACTTGGCCGGTTTTTTATTTCATTTGTTGTAAATTACGAGAATACTAAACGCGGTTTCAATAATAAAAAAAATGTTTTTACTCATTTGGAAAATAAATTATGTTTGGTCTAGCCGGCTAAGTGTAGGCTAGCACACCAGACGGGCCGGGGCGCTAAGAAACCATTGAACTCAGAACAGGGGTAGATCTGCAGCACACCGCGTACCGGTGCGGTGTGTGCAGCATACCGGTGTTGAGAACCGTTTTCAAATAAAAATGGGCCTGGGCATAGTAACAAGAACACATAGCTCACACGTAAGCATGATAAAAAGTTAAAAAGAATACCAATAAATCTAGTATCAGGGATAGCTTCACCCTCCATGAAAAGTAATATTCCTCAAATCTCAATAAATAATTATAAATACACATTTTATTTTAAAGGCAGCCCATGAATTGGAATTGTATCCGGTAAAAGGCTGACCAATAAAGATAATAATTGATAATACATGTGCGGCGATATAAGTATGTAAATACAAGTTATATGTATTGATGAGTTTATTACACAATTTCAAGGATACCACCGGTGTGCAAATGAAAAATCCGAACGCTTATTATTTCAATGTATCCGTCCGAAGCTCTGTCATGTCGCTCTACTTGATTAGGACATTCCTTCAGGAAGATTATGAAAATATTACCATATGTTCTAATCAAGTATTTAAGGGAGACTTCTTCTTTCAGCGTCGTTCGGTATCTCCTCTGCGACGCTTAGCGACTGGACCAATCCGAGTAGTGGTGATAACCACAACAAAACTTATTAGAAAGAACGTAATTCGACGCTGTAAGACTGATTCCAGCATTTTCAAAAGCCAAAAACATGTTTCTTTCACTTTCAACCATACTTTGTTATTGATAAAACTTGTTCAACAGTTTCAGTTATAATTTGTTTGCTGAAACAATACACTAAACGACTGGTATTTTCATTTAATTAGTTGGTCAAATAATATGCAGTTTTTTTTTTTTTTTTTGTAAATAGGTGTATAAATTGAAATAGTTTATATAAACAATCAATGGTTTTTAGGACCCCAATTCTATAACCAAAAAATAATTTAAAACGCAATTACCTGTGTTCTTTTTATTTTTACAGGCGTAAATGATTGTTTTGATTAACTAGTATGGAAATTATGAATTAATAATTTCAGAACACCATTTCTTCATTATTCTTTGTTTATATGCATTACATAAAGATCCGTGTTTGATTTTACCGAGATTTGAGGAATATAACTTTGATATACTACAGAATTCGGCAGGCTATGCTTTCTAGACTGGAAATCGATACCGCTCAACAAAAACTTATAGTTTTGGTTATTAGGTAGAGAAATTATCATTGGCACTTTTTGATTTCTGCTTTAGGGACGGTTTTTTTTATTCCTAAGGACAAAAGCTGAATTGAGCTGAGTAAGTGTATTTAGTTCCTTAGTCGGATTTACACATATAAACGCAGTAATGTTTGCCGCAAAAGTGTATAGCCTGAGTGCACGCTCGACTCGAGCGTCCGGCGGGGCAGGGCGTGCGACGTTCGTGTTAAACACATGCAAACACTCGCGAATGTCCTGAGTGATGGCCGAGCGGCGCTCGTTGAACTTGCACGCAACGCTGAACGCCCCGCTGGACGCTTTTTCACTCGGGCCGTACACTTAGCCTGAGCGCCGCTCGGCCGTCACTCAGGACACTCGCGAGTGTTTGCATGTGTTTAACACGAACGTCGCACGCCCCACCCCGCCGGACGCTCGAGTCGAGCGTGCACTCAGGCCATACACTTAGTGTCGCGTGAAGACGGGTTTAGCGTGACAAGCGCGAGAATTTTTTTTAATGTAGTGTTATCAGTGGTGACTATATTATTAGTAAGAACGATTGCGTGCACTATTGGTATTGTTTTGATAAAACTTGCTATAAATAAGGGAAAGTCCATCATTGTAAACTTTTTAACGTGTCATTACCCTAATATATAGGGTGACTGGTAATTACTAACCGATACTTAAACACATGATTGTACTCTTGATAACAAACAACTTTTACTATGGGAACAAACCTGAAATCGCGACAAAAAATCAGCTTCTCCCTAGATTTTGACGACTTATGTGAACATGAGTGTATGGCACAGCAGATTTTTTTTTTGCGAATTCTGGTTTGGTCCCATAATAAAAGTTGTTTGTTATCATGAGTACAATCATGCGTTTAAGTTCACTAATTACCAGTCGCCCTACATAAATGTATGTATCGATTTTCATTCGTGAAAAATGTTGACAACGATAACAATCAATTCAGGATATTGACGTAAAGTGAAAATGCTAGAATCTGTAAATAAATAAAGGTGGATGAAAGACAATTAATTATTACCTCCTTATTTGGTGCCAACTTCCGACTTTTATTCCTCCACTAAACATGGCAATTAGACACTAGCACCCGGTTTTTTTAAAGGCTAATTCATTTCAACTGTGTTTTTACTACCACCAAGCAGTATTTCGATTTTTGAGAGTACAATTTTGAGCGAAAATTAGGCATAAATATTTGAAAAAAAAAAAACGAGTTTTTGTTGTTACATTCATAATGTTGCTGGAAATTTTACGCCGGTCTAAATATCATTAAATTTTAATTGTTTTTTTTTTTTTAACGAAAAGCACTATATTTAAATATCTTACCTTCGGGTGGTACTCATCGATATCAGTCTCGTAAGGTTTAGCCGAATCTGCATCTTCATCACAGCTTTGATGAGGCGCCACAGTGATCTTACAGCCAAAAAAAAGTTTATCTTGTGATACTTCCAAGGCCTTCTCCACATCGGATGGCTTTTTAAAACGCACCACCGCATAGCGATCGGCGTTTTGACCAACTACTTTAACCCATACAACTTTTCCATGTTTCTTGTATTCATGGTAAAGTCCGTCCTTCAAAGAACTATCAGTAGATCGTGTCGGTAGATTTCGCACACAGATTGCCAAAGGTCTACCACTCGTCGTTGACGCCCACTATCAAGACAAAAATATGCAATGTTATTTGAAACCATATTTTAAAAAAAGCAGATTTATGACAAATCATTTATGAATTATTATTTATAATATCTGTTTGGGTCAATAGTACTCGTACATGATCGATTACCAAGTTTCAAATGACGTACTAACGTCAGTTCAGACAGAACGGAAAAATCCTCACACAATTTACCGATCCATTGAAAATAGGACCGTATTACCATAGCCTAAACTATACAATTATATAAATATCGACAAAAGACGATACAATTTTATACCTTAAGCTATGGTAATACGGTCCTATTTTCAATGGAGGAGGATTTTCCGTTCCGTCTAAACTGACCCTTAAGAAACAATGCTGAAAGACCCTGAAATATTTGTACAAGCCCCGATAGATGAACTTACCTCGATTCCATAAAACCTTGAATATGAAAAGTTTTATAGAATCGCAGTTAAAATCAAGGGCATCAAATAAAATATTGTGTATTAGGTAATGGTAAGTTTCAGTGATGAAGGGCGGATTTTTATTGTTCAGATAAATGTTACCTGAAATTTGAAAAATCGTCCCTTAAAAAAAAACTAAAACGATGTTATGAACTTGGCACGCATATTTAAGTCATCATAAAACTCATAACTTCATAAGTCATATTCATTTGTTCAATATTAAACATCATAAAACTCATACACTAATAATAATCCACAAATAACAAAAAATAAACGGATCCTCTGACCTATAAACCTTTCTATCACTTAGTTGTCCGACAGTCTAACAGCCCGTCACGAATTTATTATACTAGTGGTCCATGAAATTGAATCACATGCAGGTATAAAAATCCTGTCATTATTACAGTCTACTGATACCATTTTTATGTTTGAAGCACTTTTAAATTTTGAAATCTCAGACTACAGAACAAAGGCATACCGCGCGGAACACAAAACAGTGTGGCCAAAAAATCAAATACAAATTCAAAAGCTAATACAATCTCGAGTCAGTACGACACGAAGCGCCGCATCGTTAGTACGTCACAATATTTTTGAGAATAATGCCGTCTTGTGTTTTTAAACATTGCAAAAACTGTTCCCAAAAACAAAAGAAAGAAGGACGAGTATGTTTTCATAGGTACATATTGATTATTTGTCTATTTGGATATTATTCGACTTGTTTATTGTTAGTGATATCTTGAAACACAAAACCTTGACAAAAATCGTTCGGTGTTGCTCATTGGTGTTGCTAGTTTACATGGAAACATTTCGGCTGCCCCATTTCAAAACGTAGTAAGGGACACTTTTTACAAAAATCGTTTTATTGCATAACCTTGCGAACCTAGCAAGTCTCTACCAAATACAAAAAAAAACAGCGTTAAAAACTCACAAATAAGCAGATATATTTAAGCATCGAAACCTAGTAAGCCCCATTCACTGCCCCGTGACCACTTTACGTTTTTGCGCACTCCTGTAAATTTTCGTTTTAAGTCCTTACTAGGTTTTGAAATGGGGCAGCCGATTTACCCCATAAGTTAGGAAATATTATAGGATACAGGAATATCGATTTACAAAATATTTGTTTCGATGACAGTGTTGTATTTTGGTTAGTATGTTTGTATGTACAGACGCCAGCACATCAAGGTACCCGAGACTGTCCAATTTTCCCAATCAACCTTGAACCTAATGCTTTAGCGATAATCTATTAAAGAAATTTGACAGATTGTAGTAGCTTGATGTGCTGGCGTCTGTACATTGGTGCTGATTGCTTGTACACCGAACTAAACTAACTAAAACTATCACTAAAATTTCTTACTTCTGGCTATGAGAATCATAAAAGCTATTCTGCTAAAAATTGTCTCTAAAAGAAACAATGACAAACGCGTATGACATTGACAATCGCGATGCGACTCTACGTACTCTCCGCGTCAGTGGAAACGCACCCTGCGTTTCCATTGACGCGGTGCTGGGCGGAGCGGAGTGGAGATTTCGAGCACTGTGATTGGTCAATCCACGATCCGCTCCTCTTCACTCCATCTAGCTCCGCGTCAGTGGAAACGCACCCTTATAAGAAGGCGCAGTCACCATACGAGCCGTAGCAGCCAAGGCTGCGGAGACGAGCACGTAGCACCGGAGAAAATGCGATTCTCAACGTGTTTTGTATGGAATTTTTCACTTTTTGTATGGAAAATATGAAAATTATTACCTACATCTAGAGTTTTAGGGGTTTATGGGTTTTGTAAAGGGGGTCAAAATTTTCATTATTTTTGCACACACCGTTTTCGAGATACCGTATCTCCTAAACACACGTTGCAAACAGATTCATAAAGAGCTATAAGGCTATCTTGCTGTCGGATGCATGCTCGAAACAATGCGATGGCTTGGGCAGATTCTGAAGGAGTAATACCCATCTTTATGCAATTAAAGAAGGCAGGGTTGGCCCAGCGAGGCAGTGGTGTCCCAGCGTGGCAGTGATGGCCCAGTGGGAACGGCCTCGATGAGTTGTAGGTCATGGGTGCGAACCCAGCAGGCACTTTGTGTTTTTACTATTACGAGGTGTGGCAATTAAGTTCCGGGAATTTAGTTATAATTTGGGAATAGGTAACACTGCGTAGTTCGTAAACATATTATGCCTGGAAAGAGGAGACCTTCCTTCAGTTTCACTCGAAGTAAATCGATAGCACGTTTGGTTTGTGTTTTGTGTGTTTTCCGAAAGCAACGTTTTTAGTGGCGTCGTGAAAATGAGTGACGGAACCACTGTACATTAACACCCGTCGATTTTATATAGTAGCAATTTTTTTTTTTTGTAGAATAGACCCTTTTTAGTGTATTTTTGAAAACCCCAAAGCACGCAAAATTGTTGGCACCGAGAAAAAGAAAAGACGGCTATTTTAGAGTATCAATTTTTTTTTTTTTTGAAGAATATACCCTTTTTAGCTCTGAGGTCAAGGCATTTTCAAGGTCAGACTCTGAGGTCAAAATTCTCTTAAGGTCACTGAGAAGGACTTTCATATAAGGCTACATTTTCATATCATCTACCTGATTTATTCGAGGAGGGAGAAGTGGGGAGGGAGGAGACCGTTCCCCTGTTCCACTCGACGTGGTCGAAGTCGACGGAACCTCAGTCGACAGAGCCCCGCTTCGCGGGGCTCCTACTTCCGAGTGGTTTATAATAAAATAACCATGAAGGGGATGGTGGAGTCTGTTCGCTCGCTTCGCTCTCTCCACCCCGCCATCCCCTTCTGCCCTAACCTGTCCGAGTCGGGACGCCCCAAGTCCCGAGCTCGCTTCGCTCGCTCTTGCATCCGAATTCTTATTAGAAAGCTCCTAACTCGGAGACGGACCACGCTTCCCAGAACGTAAATGGTTTCTATGGTCTAGGTTAATAAGGTGTTACAATAAAAAAAAACCGCAGAATTATCGACTGACACTTATAAAATTTCGTTCTTTTTTTTTGGAAATATAGAGCGAGACTAAGTAGTCTGAACGTAAAACGGAACAACCTCGGAGTGAAATTAAAGTGAAATTGAGTGAAATCCATACATTATCTGTGATAAACTCTCCGAGTAACAGTGTTCTGTGGAGGTAAAATGTAAATTTTATTGTGTAAATAAGTTAAAATTTCCGATTTTTTTTTTATCAAAAACGCGGGTGTTAATGTACAGTGGAGCCTGAGTGACACCGTTACAAGCAACGTTTTGCGATCCAATTGTTTGTGAAATTTGGCGAACATTCTTCGGAAATTCTCAGAAATTGCAGGTGGTGTATGTAGACGAGTTCGAAAACGCGCCTGTTTCAATGGGCGAAGCGGTTCAGGGGCGTGAATCGGTATATGACGATCTGCGTGAAGGAGCTCCCATCACCTCTCGTACTTACGCGAATGTCGACCGTCAGCGCACGCTGATCACGTCTGCCCGGCGCCTAAGCATTCGTACGTTGTTTGACGAGTTAAACATCAACAGAGGAACCATTTGCAGCCCAAATTCGCTGAGAACGCTTGGATCTTACACCACGACAACGTGCCGGCCAATTCTCGTTCATTGTGCAAGAGTTTTGGCGAAAAACAGCATTCCAACGTTGCCGCACCCACCCTATATAGCCCCGATATCGCCCCCTGTGACTTTTTCTTATTCCCCAAGATGAAGTCTCACCTCAAGGGAACTCATCATGGCAGAGTACAGGAGGTCAAGGAAGTTGTAACCGCGCTGAACAGGTTAATTTCGGAGGATGAGATTACCAAGGGTGCTTCCAATCGTGGGGCCAACGTTGGAATCGTTGGTTAGATTGAGAGGGATACTTTTGTGAAGGTCGACAATAAAATTTTGCTCGTAACTTAATTTGCTTGCATTTTATTGACAAATTCCCGGAACTTGACCTCGTGTATCAGTGATAAGTGACCAGTAATAATTGGAGCATAGGAATCAATAAAACCAGCCAAGTGCGTGTCGAACCATGCCCATAGTCGAGATAAATATTTACGCATGTATTTGCACTTTATTCGATTTCATCTACAGCAAAAACTCAAAAGAGAAACTGAAAAACAAAGTTATTTCTGTGGTTGTATAGTTAGATTCAAACTTAATGGCAGCTCGGAAGTTAGCTGCGAGTGTAGGTACGATTCACACTTAATGGAGCTAAATCTTTAAAAAAATCTTAAATAAAAATAACTTAATAGAGCTTAACTAAATGGAGCCAAAATTATAGTCGACTTGACCTGACTTGACTGTACCTGCACGGTCTGCACTTGCAGTTAACTTCCGAGTCGACATTAAGTTTGAATCGAACTATAACCGTTTACAAGCAGCCCTAGAGAGGGGTGAGTTTTAAAAGCGCATTTCTCTCCAACTGTTGACATTGACAGTGTGATAATAAAGTCATTTAGAAAATCTTTTTAATTATGGGCTCTAATAATACACGATTATGGGCACTGATATTTGTTTCATTCTTCGGTTACATGTATGGGTGCCACCCCTTATAATTTTCTTCATAATTTCACTACACAACTGTTGAGCGGTACACCTTCCACGTTTCATCGGCCTTCCAAATGACATACGGACGCACAGATGGACCGGACAAAATTATAAGGGTTCCGTTTTTGCTATCTGGCTATGGAAACCTAATAAGGGCCAGCATCATAAACACAACGTCACAATATAACAAAACAACAACATACAGTAAGTAAATTAGGTAAGTTCGAAATCAAGACATTTCATGGTATGCTAAAAATGTCCCGTTATTTACTGATTACGTCGTTAACGATACAATATAATTGGCCGGGTTTAGCCATTATCTGAAGCATTCGATTAGTCAAGTAAAGGCTAAAACACAACGTCACAATTACAATCAATAACAAAACAACAACATACAGTAAGTAAATTAGGTAAGTTCGAAATCAAGACATTTCATGGTATGCTAAAAATGACCCGTTTATTTACTGATTACGTCGTTAACCATACAATATAATTGGCCGGGTTTAGCCATTATCTGAAGCATGCGATTAGTCAAGTAAAGGCTATTGTTTGCAGTCAGTGTGGATTAGTTGTAGAAGTAGTAGAGCTCTTTGAGATAAAGCTTATCCGATTGCTAGGAAAGTACCACCTATCATACCTTTCCTATTTCTGCCGCAAAACAGTTTTGAGCCAGAAAAATTCGGTGTGGGATGGGAGCCGATAAAAGGTCGCAGGCAAATGAGGTTTCAACGTTGTTTTTGAGGTTTGCAAATTGCAATACATCAGTTAACTCCTCTTTACGGGTATGTAATAAAATGCGACAGTTACCTTTATCTACGATATGACTCATGGCATTATACTAGTAATGAAGAAAAACGGCGAGTGATTCCAAATTCCAACTCGCACTTCATTGGTATTTTACTTAGGTATTCCAAGGCCTTTAATTTTATGTACTTATATTATCAAAGTCACACACAATAAAAAAAATAAAAAAATCGCTTACTTTCTGTCTTAAGGTGGATGCGCAAAGGACGCAAAATTCAATTTTTCTTGCGTTTTTTTGCAATTTGCAGGTCAGTGTTAAGTTGTATGTTGATCAAAATATGATTCGCGACCATAACAAATATGTATTTACATAATAATGTTTCCGGGTCGCGACCGCCAAGATCCGAATGGTATGGTACCTATAGGTACTGATAGAGTTAAACGAATAGACAGTCAGATGGATTTCTACATTTTAGGAAAGTCGTATGAGACATAGGTAATTCAATTTATCGAAATCAAAGGGGAGAGACATTACCAATCTATCCCGCTAGGTACCGCATCGTTTCGTTTCTGGTGTTGTTTATGTGTCAAATACCATTTTAGTGTTATTAAAATAATCTTTGAATCATTTGATTTCCAATAAAGGTCCCTGCTGATGGGGAATGAAGAAAAGCGTGGGTCAAAGACTTACGCACAAAAAAATGGAAATCAGTTCTGCGGCAAGGCTACGTAGTGATCAATGTCCTTAAAAACATTCAGCAGACAGACTGCTGACAATTACCAGCAAGAGAGGCGTCATCTGTAATTACCTTTGCCCTACCCTCCCCATTAAACTAACTTGAACCAAAGAACTTTAATTAGCTCTCACGTGAGAAATCGCGCTAAAAGCCTCGCACGTAATTTTTTTTATGTCTAATATTAGTCAATCGGTTTTGGCTGCAATAGCAATAAGTAATACTGCAGTGATAATTCATAATTGGCGAAGGTTTCTTACAATCATTTAAATAGGCATTATATATTATACTAGGATTTGAGGAATACTATTTCGCATGGAGAGCGTAGACGTCAGCATCAAAAATAATCTTAACAATAATTACTTTAACATCTTCAAGGTTGAGATGTTTCGGTACATTACAACATTACATCCTGGTATATGGATGAAACTAGTTGATATGTCTTTAGTAAACCATAAGAAAGAGCGCAATTTGATTACTGTTATAAAAGAAAAGTAGTTCACGTGAATTTGCGCCTATTTCATTCACCCACAGAAATACATAAAATTAAATGTTATATTATTGTAAACCCCTAGTCTATTGGTCGACTATGCAAGAAATTCTAAGAGAACATACTTGGTGTTGTAAAGACGGCGGCGTACGATGGTTGTTATGGTGGGAAAGCGGAGGTTGTGTGGCTGGTGTCGAAGCACGTGAAGTATCGCTTGGCTCAGGCGAACTCGAGTCAGATCGCGAAGAGCCAGAACCAGAGTTTCGCCGCCGTCGCCCTCCTTCAGTACCACCACCAGGTGTACTTGGTGTACTTTCACCGCCTGTCGCGCCGGCCACTCTGTCGCTACTTGCATACCATCGATGGTGAGTTGTTCTGAAAAAATATGTTTTTATTTTTCAATCATGCTACTACAATAATTTTTAGTTATTATTACAACAACATTAATAAACACACCGGAAAAAAAAGGTGCTAAAAGAACTTATTTAATCATTTTGACTTTTGGTGACGTCACTTAGGTGCGTTGTAGCCTTAGTGCTCGCAACTGGCACGCGATACCGGCGCGCGGTATGAACGTGGACGAATCAAAAGGAGTATGAGAATCGAACCACTGTAGTTGCTGTCGGCCCATGGGAGAAAACGTGAGATCGAAACTGCCGTTTGCCTTTCACATTTCGGAGTTAGTTTTATACGACATTTTTATTTAGAATTATTATTATTGTCAACGACAAGAGCATAATTTGAATTTTCGACGATAATATTCGAAAAGTAAATTGTTGTAGCAAATAGAGGGACTCTGCCTAAAATGCATCGAGACAACACGAGTCCGTTCGTATAGTAGGTTTAGAAAAAGCAATACTGGTATCATGAGTGGCGCGTACGTGGCGCGTCACCGACCGGACTGCCGTAATTTGAGTAGGATGTGTCCCGCTATTCGTTATGACCATTGTTAAATTCCAATAATGTCTCAAGATACTATCAGGAGAGGATTGTGGAAGCCGATCTCTGTTAATATAAAAGCATCATCAAGAAACCGTTCCTTACCGAGACACTTTAAAAATCATTGCCAAAAGGGACGGTTACACCAAAACCGAAACGTGACGGTGCGGTGGTTCCGCGCCCAGAGCGGTCATAACCTCCTAAAACTGTTTTAGTGATTCTTTCTTGTTGTGAACGATATAAAATACCAATAGGAGACATACTAGATTAAATAGAAACTAATTTATTAAAATAAAAATTGTTATTCATTAATAATATGTATTTTAATAAATTAGTTTTATTTAACACCAAACCACCACTGTACATCATTGTGTACAAGCATCAGAAAATCTCAAAAAAATAATATTTAAATCGTATGCAGATTGTTATCTGGTACCGAAATGCAATTAATTGTTGTAAAATCAATAAATTCTTAATGACTAAACCTAATACATATGAGGATTTCATAAATAAAAATACAATGTGGAACAGGACGTGTCCGAGTGACATTTCTGTAAACCACGTAAAGAGAGTTCTCACAAACAAATCCAATAAATACTTCAGCCACAGGAAATTATTTTTCGTTTTCTTTTATTATTTAACATGATGTAGATCTGAATGCGTAATAATAGGTAAACAGTGTAAGGTCAAGAACCTGTGCAAAACGTATGATTCTATTCTATTCTCTGCGTCTCAATATGCTTGAAAGACAGAGAAAGGTGTCATCGATTTCACTCTGACGCGCCCTGCCCAGTCACATAAAACCCTACAATTAGAAAGAAAAAGAAATATTACTTATGCAAATTATGGGTCAGTGGGTCGTCTTAGTGGCGGAGTTTTAGGAGTTGCGAGTATACGCTTAGGGGCACTATGAGCAGCAAAGAACCCAAAAAAAAAAACATGTTTTAGTTAACAATATTTTTTGGGACAGAAAAATTTTCATTTTTTTTTTTTCCGGAAAGTAGATGCTCCAAAATGTATGGACCTTGGGCCAGGTACGTGTGCACTCATTTAAAACAGTTCACAACTATCCTATTACTTTAAAATGGCTTTGTTTGCTGGTAAACCACAATTAATTACACATGGAATGGCAACACAAAATGAAAACCGTCATGGCGGTAAGCTGTCATTTTGATTGATGAATGACGTTTGACATGTTTACGAGAAGAAGAGGACTGAAGTGACACTGTCGTGACAGCTGACAGTCCTCTTTCTATGATCAGTGGTCGATCTATGGTTTACTGTCATTGTTTTTATACACAGAGTAACTAAATCGGTGAGACGCCATGTTGAAAGTCGATAAAAATAATTGATAAATATCAATTTCCTACCACAACAGTATACATTTAAATGAATTATCTGTATTTTTACCGAATTCTACGGATTTTTCTCTTTTTTTTTTTTTGCGGTAGTGTACACAGACCTGGCCCATTTTGAAACATCTCCTTTCCAATTTATTGCAGTATCGGGTCGACCTTGACCATAGAACCTATTAACACATTATCTGCTTAATTCTTTATGCAAACGCTTCTTTATGCTACACCCTTACCGAACCTTATTTTACTTTATTTTTCGAAACAATAGAGATGCACAACGAACGCACAGGTGCGGCGCGCCGCACTCGAAGAAAGTTATTTAAATTGTATGGACGCGCATACGCGCCGTCAAGCACCTGGTGAACGTCCGAAAACGCGCATGTGCATCTGCCGCGCCTAATGTATTAACGTTCTGAGAAGCATGGTCCTACGACGCACCGTTCCCGAATTATGGGCCTCGAATTTTATTTTACTTTATATAAAACGCTCTAATTTTGCAAGTTGGTAGCTCGGATGTAAATCATTTTTAGAAAGGAATTGTTGCTCTAGTCGAAAACAATGAATTTATGTAAAAATAACCCGCGAAATATATAAAAAAAAAATTCTAAGTATCGGTCCATCTTCAGCTTGCCGTCGGCCTAATTTGTTAACCTGCCAAATAAAGCTGACTATATCTGTGTTTTCATAATTTTCCTAAAATGTGTGTAAGATAAGCTTATTAGTTAAGCTTTTAAAATATCAAGGAAACTTATTAGAACCAACAACATTTTCAGAATTGATTGCTAAATCAATAAATATACCTATTAGTCGGTTTTTTCTTCGTCTTGTAAACTATGAGAAATTGGACTTGGCAGGTTAACAAATTAAGCCGACGTTGCGTATCCATACTAATCCATAGGGGCAGAGGACAGCCAAAGGAGAATGCCCTCAAATATAGGGCACCCTGTACCTAACGAAAAGTCCGCTGTCACAACCAAACCCAGTGTAATTAGAGGAGAATTAAATGCTCTATTCCTACATTGTTAACTATTTTTACATGGATTCCCGCGATTCGTATTTATTTGCTATTTACCTACTTAATATTTTGAGGTTAGGTTCAAGAAAATGAAGGATTCGAAATGGTGGAATTGGTGACAAATAGGGTGGTAATATCGGTCACGTTTTTATTATTGATTTTGTGCCATTTTTCCTGATGGATGCAGGATGATTATACAACAGGTACATCACTCCATAGTCAATAGTAATTCTTGCTGACACTTTTATGTTTACCAAGCAAGAGTTACAGCGCTTATTTGTGACACGCGTGCCACGCCTACTTTGCACTTCCACTGTTTTTATGTTCCGTGGGTTCACTGTTCTTTGTTGTCTTTATTTAAGTATAATATTAATTTGGTGACTTCTTATTTACACCAGATATCAAAATAGCGCAGCATAATAGCAACAGGGCTTTTTGCACGGTTTTAGTGTGATATTATTATTATCTCCTTTATTTAACTCTTTACATATAAATTATATTTTTAAATATTAGAATTTAAAAAAAACTTTTAAAAATATAAAAAACAGAAATCCACCGGCATGGGGAACATTATTATTATTATTTATTTATTTAGTTTATCGTGGCTACTAGTTTACATAAATTCATAGATAGTGCTGACCCTTAACACATTAACTGCTGAATTATTTGCGAATTTGTTCCAAAATGCTGCTTTATGATACAAACTTGTCCCAAGTGCGGCGAGACGCTTATGTGTGTTTGAAAATTTTCGAGTTTTATGAGTCATAAAACAATTACGCCAAGAACAATAGAGATGCACAAAAAAACCCACAGGTGCGGCGCGCCGCACTCGAAGGAAATTGTATGGACGCGCATAAGCGCCACCAGCACATGGTGAACGTTCGAAAATCGCGCATGCGCGTTGGGTGTTAATGGTACAATTCCGAACGCGTCGCGGAAGTCCACCGACAGAAGTGGCGTTGCGGTTGACAATAAACGCAGGCGACAGTGACGCCACAGTTTGATTCCGAACGCGACGTAACATCTAATCTATAACGGCAGCGGCACTTCTTTTCTTCAGTTTTGCGAATCTCATTTGTCACAAAACTACGTCTTGTCGCTCTTTTAGTGGCAGGCACTACTACTGCGTTTGCAGTCGCCGCTCGACCACAGCAGGCAACTTCTATGCCGTCTGCGGTCTACCGTTCCCTGCCTGACCATTACTTTCACGCCTAAACCATTGAATCGATCGAAATGTAAGACAAATAGGTAGCGTGACGGACTACGCACAATGAAGGGTTCCGTAACAAACTTAACATTGTAGTTGAAAAACATGTTCTCCCAAACATTCCAACTGGAAAAGTAAGTTTGTATGCACATTATTGAGATATTTACTTTGTTGTTTTAAGACCATAGATTTCTTATAAGTTTTTCTGTAATCTATAGGCTATTGAACCATTTCCTGTATTTTTTTTTTTTAATTTTGGCTCGGTACTTTCGGAGATGGGGGGGGGATGGTCAGTTTTGGTCTATTTTCTTAAATAACTTTAAAATTATTTATTTTAAAATTATTTGCCCTTTATATAAGCCCTTTCATTTGATATGTCATACGGTACAGCTTGCAAAACTTTTTTTTTATTATTTTATTATTTGCTCCCAAAATTGGCCCTCATATTCAAAATTCATTTTTTATTTACGTTATACGTCCATGTTTGGGTCACAGAAACATACGTGTACCAAATTTCAATTTAATCGGTTCATTAGATTCAGAGCAAGTTGGCTGTAAGGATTCCGTTTTTTTTTTCCTTTTGAGGTACGGAACCCTAAAAATGATGAAATACAATATACACACAGACGTAGTCACGGGCAACGGCCAATTTATACTGTTTATAATTATTACATTGCATTTTTATTTCTAAAAATTATAGTAATTTTTCTTAGAACAGCATTCTTTTTATGTGTTGTGTTCCATAGTTAACCGACGAAAAAAACCGGCCAAGTGCGTGTCGGACTACGCACAATGAAGGGCTCCGTAGTTGGGATGAATCCCAAGAACAAACTTAACATTGTAGTTCAAAAACATGTCCTCCCATACATTCCAACTGCAAATGTAAGTTTGTATTCACAATATTGAGAGATTTACCATGTTGTTTTAAGAACAAACACAATTTTGTTGTACCTCCAACAAGGCTCAAGAAAATAGGTGGCTCATTCAGGTGTCGATGTATACGCTTTTATAATAAACTTCCAAGCCACGTTCAAGATCTGAGCCTTAATAAATTCAAATCGTTCATTGAACGCAAGTTGTGTCAGAAAGCTTTTTATGCCGTTAAAGATTATATTGAGGACAAAAAGGCATGGGATTGAACTGCTCCAAATTTTATTTTATTTTTTTTATTTTTGCATACTGAATGTTGACATGAATGTTTACTTTGTAAAGTAATAGGTTGGGGAAAAAGTTTCTTCGCATTTTTTAAGAAAATTCAAAACATTTTTTAATATACTTTATTTACATTTAACTAAAGTATGTAGGTACCATTTTGTTCGATAACTTTTTGCCATCTTGTAGGTAGATCATGATAGACATGATCCCATTGCGACAAGTGGTTTTGGCAGTCCTCTCGTGATGTTAACCTGACACTGTCTAAAGAATTCTGAAGAGACCGAAACAGGTGGAAATCTGAAGTTGGTCAGGACTATACGGCGGATGCATTAACACCTCCCAGCCAAACTCTCTTAATTTTTGCTGAGTGGCTAAAGATGTGTGAGGTCTAGCGTTATCATGATGAAAAACCACACCCCTTCTGTTGATTAATTCTGGCCGCTTTCTCTCAACTTCTTGCTTTAATCTCATCAGTTGTTCGCAGTAGAGTTCAGAATCGATGGTCCTGCCTGGTGGTAACAGCTCATAATTAATAATGCCCTTCCAATCCCACCACACACACAGCATCACCTTGTTGCGAGTTAACCCGGGTTTCGCCACAGTCTGTGAAGCCTGACCGGCCTTTGACCACGACCTTTTTCGCACGTTCTTGTCATACGTGATCCACTTTTCATCACCAGTTATCAGCTTCTTCAAAAATGGTTCGGTTTCATTACGTCGTAATAAAGAATCACAAATGAGTACACGGTTCATTAGGTTTCTTTCAGTGAGCTCGTGAGGTACCCAAATGTCGAGCTTTTTTGTGTACCCAGTTTTTTTCAAATGCGCCAAAACTGTTTTGTGGTTAATTTCCAGTTCTTCAACTACGTCGTAACTACTGATATGCCGATCTTGCTCCACTTTTTCAAAAATGGCATCCATTTTATCCGTAATAGGGCGACCAGAGCGACGTGCATCTTTGACATCAAAATTTCCGGATTGAAAACGCTTAACCTCTCGAATGTCTTATGTTACACAGTTCGACATAAGAAAAAATGCTCCAAGTGTCTTAAGTCGGACAGTTACACTAAATTGACAAGTGAAAATATTAAAATGACCTTTATGATAATGTAATCCTAATACAGCTTGACAAGCTTGACAATTTCAGTCATGTCAATTTAGTCTCCGACATTCGAGAGGTTAAACCAAATTTGTGCTACTCTCACAGACACTACACTAGGTCCATAAACATCGCAAATTTTTTTCGCGGCTTGCGTTGCATTTTTACCTTTTTTGTAGTAAAATTTTAAAATGTATCGAATTTCTTCATTAGATTCACTCATCTTGACGGTACGAAAAACAAATGAAAATCACACATTTTACTAATTTGAATTTGGAATTATGGTCTTTAAAATTTAAACTTTCAATGATACCAAAACCAGCCAGATACAAATAGATTTTATTACAAGTTCATACATACTATAATGCGAAAAGACTTTTTCCCCAACCTAATATTATATTATTTTAATTTATTGTGAATGTGAAGACTATGTAGGTCATTGCTTTTTTTGTTTGTTTTATTTTTTCTCTCAGTTATTTTTAATCATGGTCTGGCAGTTTGAGTAATTTATGCGGCCTACCCCAATGTCCTTTCTTTGGTATTGTTCGTCGAATCGTTGAGCTCCTTAAGTTCTGAGTTGAGCTGCGCGATTACTGACAAATGCGTGCACTGACTGGACAGGTCCTCTCAATCTGTGTGGTTCTTTCCTAAAAAGACCATTTCAGACACCAATCTACATGGTCTTCACATGAAGTGACCAAGATTAAGTCTGGACTTTATAAGAGACTGTGACCCTGAGTTTGTTTCGGCCTTTCTTCTCAGAGTAGTCAGATAGAAAACGCCGATCTCATCTAGTTAAAAAAAAAAAAAAACATGACTGACTTGTAAAAACAAGTGTTTGTACAAACCTACTTACAGAAATAAAAAATCATTCAATCATTCATTCATGAGACACAGAGAGATTTTAAGCTCAGTAGTTTCGGAGATAAATGGGGAGGAATTGTCAATTTTCGTCTATTTTCTTAAATAACTAAAACAATTTATTTAAAATTATACTAAAAATATATTTGATACCCTCACAGTAAGCCCTTTTCTTTGATATGTCACACGGTACAGTTTGCAAAACTTTTTTTTTTAATTTTCTTATTTGCCCCCCAAAATTGACCCCCATATTCAAAATTCATTTATTTACGTTATACATCCCTGGTTGGGGTCACAGAAATACATACGTGTACCAAACAACTTAATTGGTCCATTTGATTCGGAGCAAATGGGCTGTGACAGACGGACAGACAAATACACGAGTGATCCTATAAGGGTTCCGTTTTTTTTTTTCTTTTGAGGTACGGAACCCTAAAAAGAGGAGGTTCGCCAGTCGACGCGTATCATAATTATCGTGTTTGGGCTCATTTAATTTTAACTTTAGACATAGCTGGAGTATGACTGACATCGAGGGTCTAGTGACGTAGACGGAAGGCTGTACGCGTATCATAATTATCGTGTTTGGGCTTATTTCATTTTAAGTTTAAACCTAGCTGGAGTATGACTGACATCGAGGGTCTAATGATGTAGACGGAAGGCTGTTGAGGCAAGTTCTTATTAGAAAAGGAAACTGAAAAGCGAAAAATAAAATAAAATAAACTTTTTAACAAAAAACTTCTTTCAGTTTCTTTTTTGTCGGTTTGATTTTTTGTTAAAAAGTTTTGTTCCTACTTATTCAGCGAATGCCGCGATTTAAATAATAGGAAGCGGTAATTTTGTTGCTTTTAATAAATACCTTTCAACATTAGAGGGTGGTGTAGAATAAGGTGCAGTCGAGTTGTTGCGCTGGTACCTGCCGTACGCAGCGGGCGTGTTACCACGGCGACAATACTCAGTAGCACTGTCATTTGTACCACGCCACGTAGCCGGTGCAGCCGCAGAGGCAGCTATTGGACAAGTATTGCTTGAGCTGTCTTCCCCGCCACTGTAAAGAAAATATTTTCAAGTTAGTAAGAACATACCAGGCATGCCTTTTCAGTTCTGTCGTTTACATATTTGCCGCCCATTTTGAATTAAAAACTGTTCAATGTTCAAATTTGTTGGAATTCAGAATATCAAAACAATTGAAAGAATTAGTATTAATGCAATTGTTTAGTCGCAGCGTTGTTTTGAATCTGTCAGGGTCACGTACGAAAATGCATCTTACTAAGGAAAATGTCCGTGCAATTTCGAAGAGCTAACATCTGTGCTCCATGATGAAGCCCCATGTCTGCGGAACACTGGTATTTAGAATTCCAGCGTGGACAAACCAGTATTAGTGACAAATCTCGTGAAGGTCGTCCTAAATCCTCCTCACTGAAGATAGAATCGTTGCTGTGAGAGAACTAATCCTCGAAGATCGTCACGTGACATATCGGGAGATAGAGGCGTTATTAGTTATCTCAGGGAAACCATTCAGAAGATCTTGGCATGAGGCGCTTGGTGTGAGAAAGCTAGTTACCCGTTGGATCCCGCTTTTACTTTCCGATGATCATAAGGCGGCCCGCTTCAGATGCGTGTAAGAAAACTCCTCAAAGGTTCAACCGAGGAAAGTCAAATCACGTCTACGACATCATCAGTGGTGACGAATCTTCGAACTATACCTACGATCCCGATTCCAAACAACAATCCACAATTGGGTCTTCCAAGACGAGCCAAAGCCGACTAAAGTTCTTCGCTCTCGAAGCACTTCAAAGAAGATGGTAGCTACGTTCGTGGCGAAAACCGGTCATATTGCGAAGATAGCACTTGAAGATCGTAGAACGGTTAATACAAAATGGTTTACCACAGTTTGTTTACCACAAGTCATCGCCGAACTTTGAAAATGTAACCCAAAGCGACGCGTCATCCTACACTATGACAAAGCAAGCTCACACAGCGCTCGTCAAACGATTGAGTATTTGAAGCAAAAAAACTTCCTGCATCCTCCATACAGTCCTGACCTAAGTAAGCCCTCGATTTCTTTACATTTCCTAAAATTAAGAAAACTCTTCGTGGTCAAAGGTTCCAGTCCAGTGAAGAAGCAGTGGACGCTTTCAAATCAGCCATATTGAAAACCCCCACTTTGGAGTGGAATAAATGTTTTAATAACTGGTTCGGGCGAATGGAAAAGTGTATTAAACCACGTAGTGAATACTTTGAAAAAAAGTACTATAAGTTTGTAGTTGTTTTTTTTTTTTCATCAAACGACAAAAAGGCATGCCACGTAATCTAATCTCTAGGTTGCGATTAGCTAATTAGGACCTAACCTAGTCTCACGTTCAGTAACCCAACCGTGACTCTTAAATTCTGTTAATTTAATTATGATATAACTTTACGAAAATTCTTTTTTTGTTATCTAAGGGTTAATTTTTCAATCGTCAGATAACTTTTATTTATGGAATAAATATGGCGGTTTGACAGCTTTCGTACAGAAAATATGTCATGCTGTCATATTTATTCTTCAGATAAAAGTTATCTATTGAATAATCAGCCCTAAGATAGATAACATTTCTTCAACCATTAATTTGTCACTTGGAATCAGCGCGCTTTTGCGACCCCAAAAACGGCTTTTGCAATTATTAACAGAAAGTTGCAGTAGATTGAGATAGATAGATAATGTGCGTTCGTAGGGGAGGTAACGCTCGATTTTTGCGACCTATTTTATACCGAACAAGTTTCATTTCTAGTAGTTGTTTAATAATTCACTAATCATAAATGTGAGTGTCAGCCGCCGCACCCAAGGGGGAATCCAACGTTACAACATGTCAAAGTTATACATAAAAACTTAACTTTTATTTCACAATATATAATAAGTAATACCAAGTGAAACCTCCATGTCACCAACCTAAATGTAAAATTGTAAAACTGGAAACATAGATTATTATTATAATTATTAAAAAAAAAGTGATGAAAGTGAAGTGGAACTGATGATGAAGACCACAGATCCACAGACCACAGCCATCGGAACTACTCAATAATAAGTATTTCACGGGTTGCGATTCGATTAAGTACTTTATATGGTTATTAAATGTATGCTCGTTACACTGCATATGGTGAAATGGAGCTAATGGTGACTTCACTATCAGCTCCAGTTGTCCTGGTTCTTACTAGGAGAACTCCTCAACAGTTAACGTCCCTACATCGGAAAAAGCAATATTTTGTAAAAGGTAATGAGCAGTTAACATTAAGCTATTGTAACTAAGCAAAAAAGTGAAAAAAAAAAAACTTAAAAAAAACCACCGACTTCCAAAAAAAACACTACTAAGTGAAAAACAACTTTGAGTGAGTGAAAATGAGGTCAAAAAATCTATTTCTGCTATTTCCTCCTCTGCAGTTGATAATGATAATCTTTGCTCAAGAATGATTTCTCCTATCCTCCCCACATTACTTCCCATCTTGACCCACATTTTCAATTTCTCCTTGTTTTTTGTCTACAGTTCCTCAGGCCTGGAAACAAGCCCATATCATCCCCTTACCCAAAATTCCTAGCCCGGACTTGCCGTCCGATTTCCGACCCATTTCTATCCTCCCTTATCTCTCTGAAGTTCTTGAGCACATTGTTAGTATTTTTCAATCTGGTTTTCGACCCGGTCATAGCACGGTCACTGCTCTTTTGAAGGTTACTGATGACATCCGTTGGACTATAGACCGCAAATCTCTTACCTTACTGGTACTTCTGGACTTTAGCAGTGCCTTTTTTTTTTGTGATGGGTTTGCTCTTGACTCTAGTCTAGGTCAGAGGTGACAGAGACAAAGTCGACGATGGAGTGAGCTTACCCAGAAGAAGCCTGTTCACTCTCACTTTGAAGAGATTAGGGTTGTATACGTTCGGAAACACAGACGCAGGTAGTGAGTTCCACTCTTTTGCTGTGCGCATTATAAAAGACATTTGGAAGCGCTTAGTGCGAATTGGTGGAATAGCAACCAGGTAGGGATGGTAACTGGCAGTGCGTCTAGATGTCCGGTGGTAGAAGGGGGCCGGTGGAATGAGGTCGTGGAGTTCTCGGGCACACTCTCCGAAGTACAATCTGTAGAAGACCGACAAGCAGGCAACCTTGCGGTGATGAGCCAAGCTATGAAGCTTGGCATCCACCAGTTTTACGTCGCCAATGAGCCTCTTAGCTCTGCGTGCCACCGAGTCAAGCGCGGCTAGTTGGTACTTAGCTGATCCATCCCAAAGGTGACTGCAATACTCCATGCAGGATCGGACTTGCGCTTTGTAAAGGGTTAAAAGCTGTCCAGGCGTAAAGTATCGCTTCACCCTATTTAGGATGCCCAGTTTCTTGGCCGCAGTTTGGGCCTTGTACTCGATGGTGGCGCCGAAGTTGAGACCAGATGTCAACTCCATGCCTAGGAGCTCAAGTCGATCAGTTACAGGAACAGATGTACCCCGAAAAGTAGGAGTTTGGGCGAAACGACTCTTTTTAGCGGTAAAAAGACACGCCTGCGTTTTGGTGGCGTTAAAAGAGACCAGATTATCATCACCTTTAACTCTGTTGATTTCGACATCCTTCTAGGGATCCTTAAATCATTCAATTTCTCTACTAGTACTATTGGTTCGACTCCTATCTCAAAGGCCGCTCGCAGCGATTTCGTCTCGACGAGTCTTTTTCTGATTGATGCTCTCTTACCACAGGGGTGCCTCAGGGTGGCGTCCTCTCTCCTCTTCTCTTTTCCATTTTCATCAACTCAGTCACCAGTGTCATCTCTTCCTACATTCATCTCTATGCCGACGATATGCAGGTGTACAGCCATTTCTTAAGGGAAGATGCGGAAGCCGCTGTGTGTGCCATGAACAGTGACCTGGATTTGATTAGCGAGTGGTCGCGGTCCTTCGGACTGCAAGTCAACCCTAGGAAATCCCAGGCTATAATTATTGGCGGCAGGTATATGCGAAATAGGCTCGATGTTGCGTCGCTGTCTCCACTCTGCCTGAATGGAGTTCATATTGAATACGCAAATACGGTTAAAAACCTGGGGTGACCTTGGACTCCTACTCATCGTGGATAATGTTGCTCAAGTCAGTCGTAAAGTGCACTACACTTTTCATTCTTTGAAAAGCCTCCAGTGCTTCTTGCCCCTGAATACCAAAATCTCCCTTGCTGAAACTCTCATTCAGCACATTATTGACTACGCTCCTCGGTGGCATTCGACTTCGCAGGAACTCTCGCATATTGTGTCGCTATTTTACATTCTTCACAACCCTAAAACACCTTCCTATTTGCGGGAACGCTTTTCCTACGCACATCCTTCTGATATGCTTTGCAGGTCGCATTTTAGAAACCTCCTTATATTTCCTTCCCATTCCACCGACTTCTATTCCTACTCCTTCACTGTGCACGCGGTTCGGTTGTGGAATTAACTTCCACCTGACATTAGGGACTGCCAAACTGTTGCAGTATTTAAAAGAAGAGTGAAAGAATACTATCTTTCCATTTCGTCATAGTTATTAGTTATTTTAGTGATATTTATTGTAGTAATATGTATGTATTTAAGTATTTATTATATGTTTTACTTGCCGTTATTTTATTTTTTTAGATTTTATGTATTTTATTTTCTCTTCTATTTATTTTTTACACACGGTGTCTACATCTCTTTTTATCCTCTGTCCTATATGATGGTATGCGAGATGATGAGGTATGCTGGAAGAGATTTCTTTAAAAATAAGCATCACCTTTGTACGTATTTTTCTGTTCCTGTATTCTTGTCTGTTTATTAGTGTGTGCATAAATGGTTAAATAAAAAAAACTTTTTCAGAAGTCGGTGGCAAAAACCTAAAATACAGATCCAAAGACACCGACTTCTGAAAAAGTTATTTTTCACTTTGTAGTGCTTTTTTTGGAAGTCTGTTTTTTTTTTAATTAACTTTTTTATTTTCATTTTGATTTTTATTCATTATTAATTATTGTACATAAGGTGACTACAATTTTTTAAATACGCCTGAATACAGCGAAAAATAATTTCGTATTTTGACGGTCCTAAGCCCGTAAAAGTATGAAGGAAAAATTGCACCTTATGACAATCATGTACGTAAGATAATTGCTCGGCTTACGGCAAAAATACGATCGGCAGCTGGGCGCTCGGTCAGTGACCGCTTGTAGGTACCATTGCGAAGTGACGAGCATTGACAATAAAGTTCGCTATTTTTGGATAACTTGAGAAGTATTAATTGTTTTTTCGTTAATCATTAACCAATAAAAATAAAACGAGCAAATAATATGTTTATTTTAGATGAGGTTCTGTTAAAATAGCTAAGGGTTTCATAATAGCCCTGTATATATAATAGGTTGGGGAAAAAGTTTGATGATCCCATTGCATTAGAAATTTTGGGACTTCTGGTCAAAATACCGCGACAAGTGGTTTTGGCAGTCCTCTCGTGATGTTAACCTGACACTGCCTAAAGAATTCTGAAGAGACCGAAACAGGTGGAAATCTGAAGGTGCAAGGTCAGGACTATACGGCGGATGCATTAACACCTCCCAGCCAAACTCTCTTAATTTTTGCTGAGTGACTAAAGATGTGTGAGGTCTAGCGTTATCATGATGAAAAACCACACCCCTTCTGTTGATTAATTCCGGCCGCTTTCTCTCAACTTCTTGCTTTAATCTCATCAGTTGTTCGCAGTAGAGTTCAGAATCGATGGTCCTGCCTGGTGGTAACAGCTCATAATGAATAATGCCCTTCCAATCCCACCACACACACAGCATCACCTTGTTGCGAGTTAACCCGCGTTTCGCCACAGTCTGTGAAGCCTGACCGGCCTTTGACCACGACCTTTTTCGCACGTTCTTGTCATACGTGATCCACTTTCATCACCAGTTATCAGCTTCTTCAAAAATGGTTCGGTTTCATTACGTCGTAATAAAGAATCACAAATGAGTACCTACACGGTTCATTAGGTTTCTTTCAGTGAGCTCGTGAGGTACCCAAATGTCGAGCTTTTTTGTGTAGGTACCCAGTTTTTTTTCAAATGCGCCAAAACTGTTTTGTGGTCAATTTCCAGTTCTTCAGCTACGTCGTAACTACTGATATGCCGATCTTGCTCCACTTTTTCAAAAATGGCATCCATTTTATCCGTAATAGGGCGACCAGAGCGACGTGCATCTTTGACATCAAAATTTCCGGATTGAAAACGCTTAAACCAAATTTGTGCTACTCTCACAGACACTACACTAGGTCCATAAACATCGCAAATTTTTTTCGCGGCTTGCGTTGCATTTTTACTTTTTTGTAGTAAAATTTTAAAATGTATCGAATTTCTTCATTAGATTCACTCATCTTGACGGTACGAAAAACAGATGAAAATCACACATTTTCCTAATTTGAATTTGGAATTATGTTCTTTAAAATTTAAACTTTCAATGATACCAAAACCAGCCAGATATAAATAGTATAGCCAAAGAGATTTTATTACAAGTTCATACATACTATAATGCGAAAAGACTTTTTCCCCAACCTAATATATTTTGCCACAGGGACTGAAAGGGTGTCTTAAAAATTCGAAGTGGGGCTACTACTAGGGCATGTGGGGTATCATATAAAAGAGCGCTGTTTGCCCGTTCTCAAACATTTTTTCTTTTTTCTTTTTTTTTAGGGATCTGAAATTTTTCTGTGTGATAGAAGTTTATGTAAAGCCTAGCCTCTGCCCGCGGCTTCGTCGTAAATTATCCCACGGGAACGTACTACCGGGACCTAAAGTATCCTATGACCTAATCCAGGTCATAGTTTACCCATGTGCCAAATTTCATCCAAATCCGTTCAGCAGTTTTAGTTTAGCGTGAAACCGTATTAATTCAATCATGATTCGAAAGACACGTGGCGCCATCTATTATCATAAGAACGTTATTGTTGTTTTTCTCGGGAACAGTACTTTTTTCGGGATGTCCGTTTCTGTACACCCTTTTTTTTGGACCGGAAATCATCAAATAACTTCTCCCCGCTCTGGGTCGAGCGGGAGGGCGTGTCAGACTTCTACTGACTAAAACCCACCCATGTTCCTTCAGTTGCTTGTGTCAGGGCCACGGTAACTCTTTCGAACAACCCGCAACCCTGGCGGGAACACCTGACAACATATATGCAAAATTTCAGGATGATCGGTTCAGTGGTTTAGGCGTGAAAAGGTAACAAACAAACAAACTTACTTTCGAATTTTTAATATTAGTTAGGATTACAGGAAAAATAAAACAATGTCTGTAAATGCATACTTTTTTTATATATGACTAGCAGCGCCCCGCGTAAGTCTCGAAGAAACCGAAATCCCGTAAGAATATTGGGAATAAAAGAATCTATAGGATTCTTTTATTTCCAATATTTTATTATTATATATTATTATTATTATTCCGGATCATAAACTATCCTGTGTGCCAAATTTCATGTTCAAAAAAACACCTCCGTTGGACCCAAATAGGACGTCCCAAGCCAAACCATGAATGCCGAAGGGTGATGACCACGCTGAACACGTCGCACACGTCTGCTCGCTTCTTCACTAGAGTGTGTATCATTTTGTTTGTTGAAACTCTCCTCAACATTAAAAATTTTTTCGTCTGAATAAAGTATTTCGCGGTATTTTTTTTCCCGCGTACCGCCTTAACAAAACCCGGCTTCTTTCGAGCCTGATTTTCTTCAGCCGTGCGTTAAGAAGATGTGGTGTTTTTTTTTTTTTTCTATAAACACGCAGTCCTAGGTCTTCATTTAATACCCTTTTAACAGTAGTTCTGCTTAGTACCATCTGCAGAGCCAACATTTTTTGCTTGCGGACAGGATTTCGTTGGGATTCGCGCCTTCACTACTTTGATGACCGCTGGAGTCCGAACAGTACGAGGTCGACCGCTCCTGTATTTATCTTCTAATCTTGAATCTTCCCTGAAGTCCACTGAGATTTATTTATAGTACTATCAAACGATAGTAGATAGTATGATAAATAAATCTCAGGGGAATTTTCAAATTTTTCAGCAGTTGAAAATCTCAGTTGACGCGTGACCGCAACGATGCAATGCAATTACTGCGACTGTCTTCTTTGCGCATCCACTCCATTTTAGAAAATGAACAAAACTCCAGAAACCCTTTGTTTTTATTTAAATATTCAAATTTCGAATGCCTACAATATTTTCCTCGGCTTGCATTCTAAATTCGAAATTTTACCTATGTGACAGGACTTATAGCCCGACTACGTATATTGTCATGATTATAAGGTTAAAGGGCCATCCCGACAATAAGTAATAAAACTGCAAATCTTGTTTTCATTGGTACAACAGTATCGTGTGATATCAAAAATCAATCTTCTACAAATTGAACAAAATAGCTACTTATAAAATAATTCGGTTTCCGTATTAATCATAATGAATAATGTTTCTATTGAAAAGGTTTACAACTCCTGAAGTGTGCGTTTTCATGCAATATCCTGAAAAAAACACTTTAATCGTAATCTGCGTGACAAATAAAGACACTTTCGTTTACGGGTAACCTCTGAAAAATGTTTTTTTATCAGATTTTCAGGTAAACATTTTGGCTCCTCTCGGGCGCCACACTCCATACACAAAAGATACCCATGTGGCGCTTCTGCCGGACTATCAGCACGGAATTGATTTAACCGCTTACGTTTGCTGTTGGGTTGCGACTAAAATAAAAACAACTTTTTCATCTGTTTAAGATGAAAAAGCTATAAGTTACACTTCATAGCGGGTGGCGCTCGAGAGAGCCATGGAAGTCCCTGGCGCTTGGCGCCTCAGAGGAGCCATTAAACATTTGTTCGCTGCCAGGCGCAAAAGTTTGCAGAAAATGCCACCGCACTGAATCTGACAACGCAACACTTTTCTCGTTTTCTGACAGCGCTGCCACACAAAATACTCGACTTGTTGATGTTTTCTCGACAAACCCTAACATGGCACCTAAGTTATCTCGAACTTTGACAATTCAACACGAGATAATCTCCGATTCTTCTGTCATTTAGGGCGATGCCTCATTAATGCGTTGCGTTGCGTCGTCGCAGCGGATCAACGCATTGTATGCCACACCTGCGTTGCGACGACGCACGACGTCGCCAAGACAAACTGTGACGGAGGAGAGCACTATTACATAGATAAGCATCGCTTTCAGTAATAACCAGTCACTTTGCCAATTATGGTGATTAAGGAAATCTAGGGATTATGGCTGTATGACAACATCATAACTTCGCGGTATAACTAATAAAATCGCCAGTTCATTTCCTAAGGGTGGTGATTAACAACGTTTAGTGTTTTATGGTTTTATAATAGCGAAATCTCCAATCCAGCTGCATATTTATCTCAAAACCAGTCCTTTTGGTAGTGTGGTGCTTAATAAAATTTGGAAAATCGTGGGTTTTGTGGTGATTCCAAATCAGTATAACTTGATGAGTAGGTAGGTCTGCTTTGATATACAGGGTTATTGGTAAAACACCAACAACCTCTTAAGGGGTCATTGTTGTTATGAACAACTTTTACTATGGGACCAAACCTGAAATCGCGAAAAAAAATCAGCTGTTCAGTACATTTTGACGAATTATGCGAACATAAATGTACTGAACAGCTGATTTTTATTTCGCGATTTCAGGTTTGGTCCCAAAGTAAAAGTTGTTCATAATGATGAGTACAATGACCCCTTAAGAGGTTGTTGGTGTTTTACCAATAAAGGGCAGAGCACACCAAATGCGTGGCGTGACGTGACGCGTGCACGCACCAGTTGTAATGTATGAAACTGTAAGAATGCCAAACCAGATGTGTGACGTATACACGTGCGTGGCCCACGCACGCAGTGACGCATCTACTGACAAACCGAGTCCGCGCGCCTGTGTAGCGGAACGGCAACGTCGCACACGCGCCTGCAGTGATGACGTTGTATTATATGGCGCTCCCTGTTAGATGCCAGACCGGGCACGCACGCACACGCATTGGTCATTGCTGCACGTGCGCACGCACGGCAGGTTGTATTTATTTACAAACAGAATACAGTTTACGAGTGTTTTTTTTTTCGCAATAGAGACAATTTTAAAAGAAAAACTCATAGAAATAGTTCGCAAATATGAGTGTCTCTACAACACTAAACATAAATAGTACAAAAATAAAAGTTATAAATTATTATTATGGGAGAGAATCTGAACAACGCTGGAAATAGACGGTAACTTCAAATTATGAACTATATAATGAAAGGTCTTTTGTAAACACTGCTGAATTTAATTTATATGTTAGAAACTATTCAAAATTATTTAAAAAAGTTTGTTGTATGGCCAAGTCGCGTTATTTGAGTTCGAAGATTAAAAACAGTAGTAATGTAATTAAAACGACTTGGAATATTATTAATAGTGAAACGGGAAGGTCTAATAACCGAAGTGCTGACTACAGCCTGTCTATTAATGACAATATAATAAAATCAGACTCACAAGTCGCCGCGGCCTTTGAAAATTTCTTTTCAGATATTCCCGTTTCAACTACTAAATCCCTAAACTCATCAACTTCTGTTGCTGAGTCTTTGCTTAAGGAAAATGTTAATGCTTGCGATTCGGAATTTAATTTTGAACAAATTACCTGTAGAGACATAATTAAAACCTTTCACACTTTAAATGTAAAAAAGACAGCAGATCTGTGGGGTAATTCTGTAGAAGTTGCTAAGTCTATTATTGACATTGTAGCACCTACTTTAGCTCTTATCTTTAATAACTGTATCGACTGTGGGGAGTTTCCTGACCTCATGAAATATAGTAAAATAATACCTTTGTTTAAATCAGGTAGTACATCAGACCCCACAAATTATAGACCTATTTCAGTACTACCTACGTTTAGTAAAATTTTTGAGAAATTAATTTTAGACCAATTGCAAAGATTTTTTAATAAACATAAATTATTACATAACAAGCAGTTCGGTTTTACAAAGGGTCGTTCAACTACTGATGCCGGTGTTGAACTTTTAGGACATATTTATAATGCATGGGAAGACAAATGCGATGCCTTGGGCATCTTTTGTGATTTGTCCAAGGCATTCGATTGCGTTCTTCATGAAACGTTAATCAGGAAACTCCGCCATTACGGGATCCGGAACACCGCTCTGGATCTTCTTACTTCATACTTGAGTAATAGGATTCAGAGCGTTGACGTTAATGGAAAAAGATCGCCCGGATCTATAGTAACAATGGGGGTCCCACAGGGCTCGATTCTTGGTCCTTTCTTATTTATATTAACGATTTGCCCTACCTCATTAAGGATAATCATGATATAGTTTTGTTTGCGGATGATACTTCACTTTTGTTTAAACTTAAACGTCAGCAGCTGGTTACTGACGATGTAAACAGAGCGATCTCAAAAGTAGTTCACTGGTTCAGTGTTAATAATTTACTCCTTAATGAAAAAAAAACCAAATTCATTAAGTTTACACTACCTCACGTTAGGCAGGTGAAAACTAACGTGTTGATAAAGGGCGAAGAGTTGAATCCTGAAGATAGCACAGTATTCTTGGGCTTAACTTTGGATGCTAAGCTTCAGTGGGGCCCACATATAGATAAATTGTCAAAAAAGCTAAGCTCCGCAGCATACGCTGTTAGGAAAATTCGTAATTTAACCAACATAGAGACAGCCCGTTTAGTGTACTTTAGCTATTTTCATAGTATAATGTCGTACGGTATTCTGTTGTGGGGAAATGCAGCCGACATTCAGACTATCTTTGTTTTGCAGAAAAGAGCTGTTCGATGCATTTATAAATTAAGTCCGAGACAATCTCTCAGAGAGAAATTTAAGGAGATTAATATACTGACTTTGCCTTCTCAGTACATTTTTGAAAATCTTTTATATGCCCATAAAAACATTAAATTGTTTAAAAAATACAGTGATATCCACAATATAAATACTAGGAACAAACACAAATTTGTTGTACCTCCAACAAGGCTCAAGAAAATAGGTGGGTCATTCAGGTGTCAATGTATACGCTTTTATAATAAACTTCCAAGCCACGTTCAAGATCTGAGTCTTAATAAATTCAAATCATTCATTAAACGCAAGTTGTGTCAGAAAGCTTTTTATACCGTTAAACATTATATTGAGGACAAAAAGGCTTGGGATTGAACTGCTCCAATTTTATTTTATATTATTTTTATTTTTGCATACTGAATGTTGACATTAATATTTACTTTGTAAGTATTATATTATTTTACTTTATTGTGAATGTGAAGACTATGTAGGTCATTGCTTTTTTTTTTTTTGTTTGTTTTATTTTTTCTCTCAGTTATTTTTAATCATGGTCTGGCAGAGTAATCTATGCGGCCTACCCCAATGTCCTTTCTTTGGTATTGTTCGTCGAATCGTTGAGCTAGTTGAGCTGCGCGATTACTGACAAATGCGTGCACTGACTGGACAGGTCCTCTCAATCTGTGTGGTTCTTTCCTCAAAAGACCATTTCAGACACCAATCTACATGGTCTTCACATGAAGTGACCAAGATTATGTCTGGACTTTATAAGAGACTGTGACCTCTGAGTTTGTTTCGGCCTTTCTTCTCAGAGTAGTCAGATAGGAAACGCCGACCTCATCTAGTTTAAAAAAAAAATATTGACTTGTAAAAGTGTTTGTACAAACCTACTTACAGAAATAAAAATCATTTATCATATTGTTTTTAATTATAATTTAGTACAATAATTAGAAAATTTCAATTGTTAAAATATGTAACAAATTCTCGAATGTTTATTGCATTCTTGGATGATCTTGCGTTAGTACGTCTGAAGTTTACTAAAGCACTCTCAGAACTACTAGATTCTTGACTATGAGTCGTGGTCGCTCCATCAGGAATCCCTTGCGTCATGGTGCCATGCTTGATTCTTACATAATTATGTAAACAGCAAGCAGCTTTTGTATTATGAATAGCTTTTTCAACATTACATTCCATAGGCCGATTAAATGTTCTCCATTTTTCATCAGAAGAACTACTGTTGTTTAACATCTTTTCGTCAAATGCTCTTAACTCAATATGGCTGCTGACAAGGTGGCTCGCACGCGCGTGCAGCTGGTACCTGCGTGACGTGATGCGTGCGCGCGCGACGTTGCTGCACCGGTCTGGGCCGGTGTGACAGGGCTCGCACGCGCGTGCGCACGTCACGTCGCATGTCACGCCACGCTACGCATCCGTATTTAGCCGGTAAGAGGTAGTTTTGCACGTGTTAGATAATTTATTTTGATATTATTATAAATATTATAATACTGTTTGTTGGATAATGAGATCTGTCACACGAAGCTTGGGACATTGGTACATAATTTGACTAGTTATTGTGTTAACCACAAAATAACAATCTTAACTTTAAATGTTTTTAAAACGGTTTCACTACATAAGATTTGTTTATTATTACCGGTGTTAGAAGTTATTAAGCCAAAATGTATAATGATTTATAATTGGTTAAAAATGGCGGTAGACGTTTGCCATTAAGTGACGTTGGTAGGAGGTAGAAAGGGTGGTAATGATGTTATCGAGACAGTTGCTTGGTGAATATTCAGCTGGTTATTTCTAGTGCTGTTGTGGTGTCACGGCGGCAGTGGCGATTACTTTTTGATGGGATCGTCACGCGGTGCACACGCACAAATCCATTGGCTTAATCAGTGTAATTGTTAATCATTGTAATAATTACATTTTTACGTTCAAGTTTTGTTGCTGTTTGTGAGTAAATTAAGTGCGTTAATTTGAGAGTATTATTTTTCAAACACCTACACGTGCATACCCATGATGCGAAAATCAACAGATGACGGATCAGCAGCGACCCGTTGTGTCTCGGAGCCGCTCGAGCATCCGTTATAATGTATCAATAAATGTTTATCATTACCGTTGAAAATACCTCATCCTCATGACTTAGAATGAACCCTATCTGACCTCCACAACTCAGTAACTGGGTAATACGATACCCCTTGGTAAGACTGGTTGTCAGACTTTCGGGCTCCAGAAGACCCGTAACGACTTTCAAAGATCCACGAATGCCAGCCGGGACCAACGGCTTAACTTGCTTCTGAGGTACGGAGGGGTCTTAGTATATCTAGTATGATATGTGCCACTCATTTTCATTTTCGTCATTTTTTATTTTAATTTCGTTATGTCTATGATGCCAAAGAAACATTTAATTTTAATCAAAAAAGTCAGTTACACAAATAACTTAACATAAATTAAAAGGGGTGGACGTAAAATAAATATAGTACAAACTAATTCCATGTGTAGAATGAATAACACGGAACCTCAAGCCGATGTTGCTATGATAAAATATTTTAATAACTTGCTACATCGGTTTCTCGTCACGAGATAAAGAAGTGTCAAAGTGCTTTTTTTTTTCAAGTTTACTCGAGCCTAACGGTCATGTTAGGCATTAGAATAACGACAGAATCGTAGACAAATTTTGACAAATCGAAAGAAAAAGAGCGATCTCGCGCTTGTCAACTTAGCCCTGCAGGCGATATCAGACAATTTCTCGATTGTTTATTCATGCTTTGAATAACGGTCAAGTGGTTAAATATCGGCGTTTTACCTCAAATAAAACGCTTATCAGCATAATAGTCATTTCTACCTGGTGCGCGCGGAGGGAGCGCATTTTTGCGCTCCCTCTCTGACCTGGTGAATTCATGAGAACGAGACAGAGCTGTATCGCTAGAAACGTAAGGAAAAAGACACAGGAAACAAGGTTCAGCCTATCTCAGTTATTTATGTATGCTTCGAATAACGTAAGTAGTAATAAGCGTTTTATTTCAGGTAAAACGCCGATATTATTGAAGCTAACTCACTGTAAAAGGTTATGCGTGGTCATACATAAAAAAGAATACGTGTCGACTTGAGAACCTCGTCCTTTTTTCGTCGGTTAAAAAAACTAAGAGTATATAGCAGTTCTAATTCTAGGAAATCCTATTTGGTTCAAGGCCTTTCAAACGTTATATAATATATTCAACACTAGCTGACCCGACAAACGTTCCGTCAAAATTTCAATAATTCATACAAAATTCCCATAGAAATTGCACTTTCAGTTTTCCCGAATTTCTCGGCAACTTTTCAAACATTTTCTTTCATACAAACCTCGACACTCGTAACGATAGCTTTACGACTGAAATCGCTCGCTAAGTCCTAATGGGGTACCTAGACGGGCAAAATGGTAATAGTTAGGTTTTTTCGAAGACAGTTATTGGCCACTTCAAATTAACCTTGAATAACGAGGAAAATTGGAGAACTTGATTAAATAAAAAAACGATTCTCGCCGCAACTGGTTTGATTCTGTAAATGGTTTTTTCGTGCTTGTCAAGCAATTTTGACCGTCTTAGTACTCCATTAGGACTTAGCGAGCGATTTCATTCGTAAAGCTATCGATCGTTACCGAGTGTCGAGACTGCCGCCCCAGACAATTACGAACACAACAAAAAATAATTAGCTAAATAGGTGCAAACCGTTTTGGAGTGATGCCGCATACTTACATTCGGCAATTGATTTTTATTTATACAAATGTATTTTTATGTATAGATTATCATTCAAAACAACTAATAATTCATCAATTATAACTACTCGGACCTTTTTTCACGATAGTTTCGCGAAAAGTGAAATTAATTAGATGCGCTATATTCCTTTGAACTAAAATAAACGGCTTATACTTCGTTATTGTTCGCATACTTTAAATGCAATCAGGATAAAAAGGAACGTCAAAAACAATTTAGCACTTCGTTTAACATGGCAAGGCGCAAGGTACATTGCTTTGTTTATTTTTGGATTTTTTTTCCGCAAGTACAGGGACTAATAAATCAATAGTAATTTATATCAAAATTTTTAAATCAAACTGTATTACAGTTTGATTTAAAAATTTAGCAATCCTGAAAATTACACGTAACCAGAGGGAGAGATTAAAATGTTAAGTTTGTTCTTGTGATAAATTCATCCCAACTACAGAACCATGCATAACATGGAAAGGCCAGGAATGATTCCAGTTCCTGACTGGAATCATTCCTGGCCTTTCCATGTTGGTTTTAGATTTTCTCGTAAAAATACCGGTTAAGTGCGTGTCGGACCACGCACAATGAAGGGTTCTGTAGTTGGGATGAATTTATCACAAGAACAAACTTAACATTTTAATCTTTTCCTGTAATCTATAGGTACGGAACTATTTTCTGTATTTTTTTTTCAAAATTTTAAGCTCAGTAGTTTCGGAGATAAATGGGGAGGAATTGTCAATATTCGTCTATTTTCTTAAATAACTAAAACAATTTATTTAAAATTATACTAAAAATATATTTGAGACCCTCACAGTAAGCCCTTTTCTTTGATACTCGTATGTCACACGGTACAGTTTGAAAAAACTTTTTTTTTTCTTATTTGCCCTCAAAATTGACCCTCGTATTCAAAATTCATTTATTTACTTTGAAGGGCAGAGCACACCAAATGCGTGGCGTGACGTGACGCGTGCACGGACCAGTTGTAATGTATGAAACTGTAAGAAAGATGCCAGACCAGATGCGTGACGTGTGCACGTGCGTGGCCCACGCACCCAGAGACGCATCTACTGACAAACCGAGTCCGCGCGCCTGTGTAGCGGAACGGCAACGTCGCACACGCGCCTGCAGTGATGACGTTGTATTATATGGCGCTCCCCTGGCATCTTTCTTACAGTTTCATACATTGCAACTGGTGCGTGCACGCGTCACGTCACGCCACGCATTTGGTGTGCTCCGCCCTTATACGTCCGTGTCTGGGTCACAGAAATTCATAAGTGTACCAAAGAACAATGGCTGCTAATTATTTGAACAAACAAAGCTTGTTACTGAAATAGAAAATATTGTAAAATGTCCGTTACTAATACCTAAATATATTATTGAAAAGACATTAAAAAAAGAAAAACTCCGTGCTTAATAAATATTGAGGTATAGATATACCATTGAGGTATATAATGAACCCATCAAAACACAGAGCAATATAATGTTAGAGGCAAGGGTAATACGATAAGTGGTAGAATTATGTTGCGACATATAAACCAGACGAACTTACTTTGTTTATAATAGGTTGGGGAAAAAGTTTCTTCGCATTTTTTAAGAAAATTCAAAACATTTTTTAATATAGTTTATTTACATTTAACTAAAGTATGTAGGTACCATTTTGTTCGATAACTTTTTGCCATCTTGTAGGTAGGGACATGATCCCATTGCTATAGAAATTTTGGGACTTCTGGTCAAAATACCGCGACAAGTGGTTTTGGCAGTCCTCTCGTGATGTTAACCTGACACTGCCTAAAGAATTCTGAAGAGACCGAAACAGGTGGAAATCTGAAGGTGCAAGGTCAGGACTATACGGCGGATGCATTAACACCTCCCAGCCAAACTCTCTTAATTTTTGCTGAGTGGCTAAAGATGTGTGAGGTCTGGCGTTATCATGATGAAAAACCACACCCCTTCTGTTGATTAATTCCGGCCGCTTTCTCTCAACTTCTTGCTTTAATCTCATCAGTTGTTCGCAGTAGAGTTCAGAATCGATGGTCCTGCCTGGTGGTAACAGCTCATAATGAATAATGCCCTTCCAATCCCACCACATACACAGCATCACCTTGTTGCGAGTTAACCCGGGTTTCGCCACAGTCTGTGAAGCCTGACCGGCCTTTGACCACGACCTTTTTCGCACGTTCTTGTCATACGTGATCCACTTTTCATCACCAGTTATCAGCTTCTTCAAAAATGGTTCGGTTTCATTACGTCGTAATAAAGAATCACAAATGAGTACACGGTTCATTAGGTTTCTTTCAGTGAGCTCATGAGGTACCCAAATGTCGAGCTTTTTTGTGTACCCAGTTTTTTTTCAAATGTGCCAAAACTGTTTTGTGGTCAATTTCCAGTTCTTCAGCTACGTCGTAACTACTGATATGCCGATCTTGTTCCACTTTTTCAAAAATGGCATCCATTTTATCCGTAATAGGGCGACCAGAGCGACGTGCATCTTTGACATCAAAATTTCCGGCTTGAAAACGCTTAAACCAAATTTGTGCTACTCTCACAGACACTACACTAGGTCCATAAACATCGCAAATTTTTTTCGCGGCTTGCGTTGCATTTTTACCTTTTTTGTAGTAAAATTTTAAATGTATCGAATTTCTTCATTAGATTCACTCATCTTGACGGTACGAAAAACAAATGAAAATCACACATTTTCCTAATTTCAATTTGGAATTATGTTCTTTAAAATTTAAACTTTCAATGATACCAAAACCAGCCAGATACAAATAGTATAGCCAGAGATTTTATTACAAGTTCATACATACTATAATGCGAAAAGACTTTTTCCCCAACCTAATATAATTATTGAAAACAATATTCCTAATCGTACTGGTAGAACTGAATACTGCTTTGTCTGGTGGGTCGGCGAACAGTCGAGTGTTGCGATCATGTCATGACGCTATTATGGTATCTGGGGTGGGCTAGGCATGAAGAACGTATTTTAGCCCAGGCGCAGTTTTTAGATGACGTTATTGTTAGAGAAGATGATGAAACATAAATGTTTGTATTAAAAATTACTTATTTCTTTCCTTATTCAATAAATTCATTATTTTTCATTAATTATAACAAACAAAATTCACACGATAGTCAAAAATTTAATACATACATAAAAGCTGTTTTAAATTCAAAAGTCCCGCCAAAGTCTCAATATTTAATAATAACGGAGTTTTTGTTGAAAATCTTTTTTTGTCTAGGAACCTATTATAACGAACATTTTACGGTAGTTTTCATTAATATAACAAGCTTTTTGACTTCAAATAAAGTTTAGTGATTTTTTTTAAATTATTTATTTATCATCTAAACAAAAGAATACAGGATTACATATTAAATAGCAACCAAAAACCACTAAGGTTTAAATTTGTGCTATCATGAGTCTACCTCAACATCAAACTAAACAATCTTGCATTTTATAAGTATGCGTTATTGTCGATACAATAACATCTTTAGGTATTTAAATAGTTACAGTAATTCCTGCATAATACTTAAGTAATATTGCTTAAGTTTACATTTGATATTTTTATGTGTAATACTTTTGTCTATTTCTGAGGGTAGACTATTAATACGTCTCGGTATAATATAGCCGGCAGTTCGTTCGCCATACGTATTGTTGGCGCGCTGTGTGTACGAAGCCTATTCACAGAAACTGCCCGAGTGCATACAGAATGTTCAATTTTTTCTTAATGATTTATTGAAAAAATGTTCTTTTAATAACAAAATATTTATTTGTACATGAACTAGTAAGACATTACAGTGTTTAAAGAGGTAATTTATATTGTCGTAAAATTGATTTCTAATTTTGGAAGATACTATTGTTTTTAAAATTCGAAATTGAATTTTGTAAATACTATCGAGATTGGTTTTATAGGTACGACCATAACTACTAAGGCCATACTGGATGTAGGATTCAGCCATTGCGTAATAAAGTATTAACCTCACTTTGAAGGGCACGCGATTTTTTAGTATGGTCATAATAGCGAGAAATTGCCGAAGTTTATCGCAAACACGTTCTATGTGATAACTCCATTTAAACTTATCGTCTATAATTACTCCAAGATATGTTTGTTTACTGACAACATCTATTTGTGGACAGTTACAATTAACCGCATTGACCGTATGCAAGCAGTCATGGTTATGGGCTATTAAGTTTCGTAAGGGCAATTTTCTGATGTATGGAGATTTAATAACCAATAGTTTAGTTTTGCTTGCATTAAGTACTAAGCCAGTATCGTGACACCACCTTGTTAGAGCATCCAGGTCGAGTTGTACCTAAGCGTTCGCATGCTGTTTGTGGATTTCTATTAGCAATAACAAGACAAGTGTCATCCGCAAGCTGATAGCATTTACTGTTTGTGATGCAGTTATAATATCATTCACATACGACAAAAAATGCAGGGGGCCTGAGCGTTGAGCTGTTCCCTCAGTTATAGCCGTGTGTTCACTACAGATGGTATCAACTTTTACAGTAAAGGTTCGATTTTTTAAATAATTTTTACACCAATTGAGTAATAGACCACGTACTCCGCAGTCGTCTAATTTATCAACTAGCTGATTATGAATTAATGTGTCAAAGGCACGTGAGAAGTCAATAAAGAGAGCAAGAACATATTTTTTCTCATTTAGGTGCTTACTGACTTCATCGGTGAAGTTTGACAAGAGGCTCATGGTGCTTTTGCCGACCTGAAAGCCAAATTGGTACCGGTTAATTACTTCGTGCTGCCTATAAAATGCATGAATTTGTTCACAAACATATTTTTCAACTATTTTATCAATAGACGAGAGCAATGTTATTGGACGATAGTTTGAGTAACCGTTTTTATTACCCCTTTTGTGGATTGGCCTTATGCAACCTACCTTTAGATCTTGGGTTTCAACCACTTTCAATACTTCGATTAATTATTACTTTTAATTAAGTCGGCAATAGGGTTGGATATACTATCACCTATCATTTTAATATCGGAAACTTTAATATTGTCTGGACCTGGAGCTTTTCTTGAGTTAAGTTGTTTAATGATTTTATGTACGCTGATAGCCGAGGCTTTTTTAAACAGCATACTAGAATCCAGGGGTGTACGTGTTGCTTTAGGGTCCGTTATTTTCTTATTACTCTCTGACTACTTTTGACAGAGGTCAAAACAATATGCAAAGTTGTCAGCAATGGTTTTGGTAGTGATTCCTTGCGTATCCTTAAGAATAACCGGGTCAAGTGACAAGGTCACTCACTCTCCCTAACATTTGATTTAAAATACCAATAAGAGACCTTAATTTGTTTAAATATTACTTTTTGATTTGGTTGACGTAAACCAATGTCATTAAATGGTTTCAAAAATCAGAAAAAACGGATTTGCAAGTAAACCTATACACTTATAACCAAATAAACGCCACCCGTTTTTTTTTTTTTTTTCAACTAATTAAGGTCTCTTATTGGTATTTTTTTCAAAATTCTGCGTTGAGCCGTTTCCGATATCTGGGAAATCACAAAACGTTACCGCAGCAAAATCTTAAAAATAACTTAAGAACCATAACACACAAATTTTGCTATTTACTAACATTTACTACGCAATGAAAGCTATCTATTCTATTCATGTATTTGGTTCCGGGCTGAAACGAATTTTTGAAAAACGATTTTGCCAAGGTAACGTTTCAAACGTTACTCCAGCAAAATCTGTTTTTCTCAAATAACTTTAAGTCTGCAATTCAAACAAATATTGTTATAAGTAAACAAATTGCTCCTCATGATACACTAATTATTTGTTGTAGTCTCACCCCTATAAAGCACAACATTTTCAGACATTTTGCCAGTGCAATGCACACCAATAGGAGCGGAGCATCAATGCATAATGTTGCAAAAACGGGGAAAATTGATTCCTTTTGAGAGCTTCCGTTGCGTGTGTTGCGTAAGCGGTTAAAGTTACGCAACAATCATGTATGACGGAATTGTTCCTCTTAAAAAGTTCTAAAAAAATGTCGGCGATAGCATATGTCTATATTTTAAGGTTGACTCACTATAACTTTATTAATGGTAATCAAATTTCTTATAAAATAATGCAATATTTGCAAAGGTGTTTTCTTAAACATGGTATTAATCCTTATCCAAATATTCATCACAAGTATTTAATTTTGAACAAAGTTGCCCTTACATCATTTCATTACAATGAAGTAGATGTAACTGTTTTAAAATAAAGGACCATTACACGATTTCTCGGGCCCTGTCTATCGTGTGCCCTGCCTCGGTCGCCTTGTGTAAGGACCCTGACTCCCTGTTTCTTATTACACTACCCAGTCCCTCCGGGTAGGGCCCGAAAAATCGTGTAACGTTATAAGCCCTCTGCGACGTCGGCCGGTAGCTCTGCGAGGTAGCATGTCGCACAGCTCAGACGCGAAGCTAAGAGTTTGTTTGTTTGAACGCGCTAATCTCTCAAACTACAATTTGTATTTGATAGCCCAATTCTTAAGGAGCGTTATAGGCTATTTAACATCACGCTAGGTGCTTATCAAAACGATAAAAAGTCAGAAAGAACGCTAAGCAAAAACGAAGTAATAGCGCGGGCAGGCAATGCGATGCGACGGGGTGGCTCGCAGATGCAAGAAATTTGACGCGGACGAAGTCGCGGGCAGAAGCTATATAAAATAAGCTGACAAGCCTGTAAAGTTTGAAGGGAAATTTACAATAAGATTTAATTTTATGTACTTATATTAAAATATTAAGAATACTAACGCATAATCTAATAGAGACCACGCCTCGACAGTGCCGCGACGCCGCACAGTGGGACGAAAATCGAGTTTCATAGACAGAGACCACTTAGAATTTTTTTTAGTCGTTTCCTTTCTGGAAACCAATGCAGACCAGTTAAAGAAGCCCCAACATTATCATATTTTTGCACGTCAGGTGATTCTGACGCGAAAATATTTTATAAATAGAAAATGTACAGAAAAATCCATTTTAATCGAGACTCATGAAACTGACCGTTATATCCTCCTCTGGTATGATTTTTGTCCTTATTTTTACTGTTTTTTGACATATCGCACGCCGGCACGCCCCTCGCACTCGATGGACTTGAGAAAAAATTAAACGTATTTTTTTATATTATTATTTCATCTTATTCCAAGTATTTAAGTGATACTCAATACTCAATTCTTTATTGCATTCCACAATGTAGGCTTAGGTGGTAAACATTTGCCAAAAGAAACAATCATGGACCCTCTGTCGGGCACAGCAAAAGATAGATAGGTATGTGGAGAAGAGGACTTATCATTTATGTAATCTAACTTATTGTAAACTTATTCTAAACACACTTTTATAATATAATTAATGTATACTAATAATAATTTAACATTTTACTTATTGTATACTTAATTTTTTCAAGGATTTATCATTTAGATATTCGATAACACTATAATAACATTTGCTTATTAGTAGCTTTTTTAATTTGTTCGTGAATATATGGAGTTTTTTTTTATTTCTTATATATTCGGGTAACATATTGTAAATTTTGATTGACATAACTAGAGGGCTTGTCGAGTGTATTTTTAAACGGGATGTTGGGATGTTGAGTCATGTTTTGTGTCGGAGTGTGTATCTTTTCTCGTTTTGTGTAAAAGTCTTGGTGTTTGTGAGCGAACTTACATATTTCAAGTCTATATAAACAAGGCAGGTATTACAAATGTTCAGATTTATGAAATGGGGTTTGCAGCTATCTATTTGTTGTATATTTACTAAGATACGGATAAATTTCTTTTGTACCGTGAACTGTGTAAGTGCGTCTGTACTGTATCCCCACATTATTATGCCGTAACTAAGCCATGCATAGGCGGGTGAATATTTGACCTTTTAACCGCCGTCATTACCTTCCGCCAAAAGTTGATGAAGGAGAATATCGTTAATGAAATATTTCATCAATTCCCAGAATCTGCTTAAGGACCAGAATCAGGAATTGCTGAAATATTTCATTAAATATATTCTCCTTCATCCACTTTTGGCGGAAGGTAATGACGGGCGGTTAAAAGGTTAAATATTCACCCAGGCGTAGGCGTAATACGAGTAAGTAACGAGGGCAGTCTGTAAATTTGTGGTTTTTTAACTTCACGAAAAACGTATAAAAATTTTGAAAGTTTAGATTTTATTTTTTGTACGTGTGACTTCCAATTTAAATTCTTGTCTATGGTTATGCCTAATAATGTGAATTCATTGACTGTTTCTATTATATGATTATTAAAGGAAAAAACTACATTTAGAGGTTTTTTTTTGTGGGGATGGAAAGTTATTAGTTTTGTCTTTGCAAATTTGATTTCAAGATTGTGTTCGGTCATCCAGGTTTTTATTTTACTAAAGATTTAATTAAGGGTACTGTTTAGGTTTATGTTGTCATGACATTGAGTGAGAATGGAGATGTCGTCCGCGAACAAAACGCACGGTCCGGATTCTGCTATAAATTTAGGGAGATCATTGATGTAAATGAGAAATAATAGACATCCAATAACACTTCCTTGTGGTATTGATACGTTAATCGCCTTTCTGTCAGACCGGATCTTTTGAAGTTCATTTAGATTGTTATTGAAGTATTCTATTTCTACTAGCTGTGCTCTATTTTCCAGATATGATTTAAACCCTTCATGTGCCTTTCCGCGGATCCCTAATCTATATAATTTATCTAATAAAATACCATATTGAACCTTATCATAAGCTTTGGTCATATCAAGCATTAACCCTACTGCGTATTTCTCATTATTTATTATGCTTAAGGCTTCCTGTATAAATTTATAGACTGCTAATGCTGTTGATCTATTTTAACGAAAGTCATTTTGGCATTCATCAAAGATTTTATATTTTTCGCAGAAAGCGTACACGCGGTTGCACATTGCTTTCTCGAAAATCTTTGAAGCTGTAGGAAGTAAAGCTATTGGACGGTAATTATTTGGCTCTGTTTTGTCATTTTTCTTATGTAATGGCTTCACTAATGCTACTTTCAGCTGATCAGGGAATACGCCTTCTTCAAAAGACTGGTTTAGTAATTTAAAAAACGGTAATTTAAGCTCATCAGCGCATTTTCTGAGTAAACAGGGTGGGAGTTCGTCTATGCCGTGACTTTTTTTATTTTTTAGTGTTTTTAGCATAGTATTTATTTCGTAAGGATCTACTGGAGTAAGGAGCATTGTATTTTCAGTATGTGAAAGCACTGGTATACTTTTTGATATATAATTTGCTTGTATAGGACTTCCCTCGCCAATGGATGCAAAAAAGTTGTTAAAAGTGTTGGCTACTTCCTTTGGCTCCGATGTTGTTTTATTGTTATTTATTTGTAGTTTTATGTTAAATTTGTCTTTTTTTATTGTTTTATTGGTTCGCTCATTTATAATATTCCACATTGTTTTTACTTTATTACTAGATTTTTTTTATTTTGTCAATATATTGTAGTTTCTTTGCTGTTGTTATTGATTTTTTAAATATTTTTTCATATTTTTTGTAGTGAAGTGATAGTATTGGGTTCTTTATTTTAAGTATAAGAATTTTTAAGTCTCTTATTTTTGCAGGAAGTTTTGATACCTTTGGTTAGCCATTTTTTTTTTAAAGTAGATTTTAATTTGATTTTTCGTAAGGGTATGCATTTGTTTAGGATATACGAGTAAGTTAGCGCATCGTTAAATGCTTTGTAGTTATCGTTGATATTTTGGTCTTCTATTATTATTTTGTTCCAGTCTATGGCTTGTAATGCAGATTTAAACTTTAATATATTGATATCGTTAAATAATCTCTTTTTTGCGTACCAACTTGGTTGAGATGTGGTTACATGTACTACATGATGTGATTACATGATTTACGGTATGTAACGACCTATAAGTGGTTTTTGATACTCGCGCCTATTGTCTAAAGCGTGCTACTGCCTCCTTAATGACAGTTTACCTGCTAATCCTATATCCTTTACCTGCTATATTATTTTTTATACTCATTAAGGCAGCTTTGTGAAGAGAGAATATATGATAAATTATTATTAATCCGCCATTTTATAATGGACTTCATATTTAATCCCTTACTAATGATCATACGTGATTAATTTAGACAATGGACTCGACAGACATTGTCCTTAGGGTGTTTCCACTGATTATGTATCTGTTTGAGAATCAACGTTGTCTACATTTACAAACTCTAAATCTGGATAATCGGCGGCAGTAATTTGTAAAAGTTCTAGGGTTCTAGTTTCAAATCTTGTCTGTATGCAATAAGAAGCAGACAATCCATACAATTGATGCCAGAATGCTGAGGAGATAATCCAAATTTGTACAGATCGGTTCGTACGTGTCTTTGCGAACGTGGTCTGTAAGAGGAGACAACAAAAATATTTTAGAGGCAAAGATAAAGAAAATCCAATCCAAATTCCGGGCAGAGTTAGGTTTACTGATCGATAAAGTTAAACAGGGATCAGGAACAACTAACGATGGGAACACTGCAAGGAAGTTTTTTGAGTTACCAGATAAAACTGCTGGCATTACTGGTTTTGATGAAGAGTTCATTTTGCAAGTTATAGCATCTGGTGAAATTATTCACGTAGAGAAATTTAAAGAATATACTCGCAGAACAGCGGAAAGGTATACTGGATTGTACAATTGGTACTATATGTTAGCAACGGTGCATAAGATCCTCATGCATGGTGCTGACATAGCTAATGTAGCAATTGTGCCCATCGGAAAACTTTCTGAGGAAGCTTCAGGGACTGGAAACAAAGATTTCCGCAGGTACAGAGTTTCATGCTTGGAAGACCAGCAGGGTTAATACCAACCAAGATATTTTAAACATGTTGCTTCTCTCGCCCGATCCTGTCATTTCTTCTACAAGACCTGCGGTGCGAATCTCACCGTGAAAACTTAGGTGAGGTGAGCTGTCAAATGTCACTCCACGTGAGCTGTCAAATGAGTTAATCGCTAGCATCCGGTGGGATGACAGCTCTGTTCAAGCTCACTTCACCTAAGTTTTGACGGTGAGATTTTTACAGAATAACTCGGCAGTACTCGATGCAGCTCGAAAAAAAAGTTAAGTGCATAAGCCCTACAACTTTTACTTACTGCCGGCGATTACACTGCTTTACAATTTTTTTTTTCTTTTACCCAAACATAATTCATACTGAATGTATTCTCTACCTACCCTCTTACAACAAAAAATATATGTCTCATATTTTATTTATCACGTCAAGTTGTTTTTTAATACACCACCATTAAGTTATGAGGCATCTTGTTAGTCGTGTCTGGGTTTATCATTCGCGATTGTTGTGTTAAGCTATTATTAAAACATTTAAATTTGTTTTAAAATGTCCTCATAACAATGTAAATTAAGTCCAAATAACTTTTGCTAAGTTTATGGTCAAATTATTCTGTCAAAGAAAAAGACACTAATTTCTGAACCGTAAAACGAGCCTATTTTCAATATTTCCGGTAACAAATCTTCATAAAAAGTGGGTTTCTGGAGTAGTATGTGATACGTGGGATAAAGCTGTGTAGTAAAACAAACGGAAGCTTCTATGGCAATATAGGTTGAAACCAAGTCAATCTAATAAATTCAAAAGGTATTCAAAATTACTCAAAAGAGTTATGAATCTAACTCAGAAAGCACAAAACAATTACAATATTAAAACCTCTAATAATACTAATAAGATGAAATAATAATTAGTGATTGGCCGATTATGGGTTTTACCGAATACGAATAATCGGTCGAATGTTCGGTTAAGTTTACCGAACCGAATATTGAGCCAAATATTCGACCAGAGAACTAAAAAGCCGTATGGCTATTGAACTTGATAGAGAACATATACAGGGTGTCCCAGAAATCAACGTCAAGCCGGAAACGGGTGATAGACCAAGTTGTGACAGTTATCAGAAAAATATAAAAAAAAACAATCGTGGTCATGTACTTTTCAAATTAGTATGAAAATAAATCTGAAAAGCTGACATCCTGTAATGATCTTTAAAGTTCTGTGACTACAAATATTAACTTTTCTTCGATTTTTTTCTTCTTCTGTAATGTAACCATGAATAACCCCTATGTAAATTACAGTTTAAAATTAAAACATAACTCAGTTTTAAATAAAATGTTAGATTTTTTGCCCAACATTGAATTCAAAATAATTACATCACCCCCATGACGGGCACATTACATGACGGGCGTATCTTCTCGAATTGATGTCTTCAGCGGCTTCTGCAATTATTTGGCAATGTATATGAAGAAAAACGGAACAAGGTATTACCAAATTAAGAGGATTGTGAAGCTGTAAATTTTCATACAAAAAGAGATAACGTTTTTCTTCCCGTAAACATAGTCTAATTTTCATAATTTTTGGAAATGTTGTTGGTATAATGAAAAACTAGGTCCGCACGTTTTTATTATAGAGAAATATTGTATACAATATAAGTTATTAGCATCTAAATATCTATATTTTTGACATAAAAACATCCTCGAGCATTTTTATTTTTTTAAATTAAATTAAATTGAAATACTAAAAACGAAAAACGTACAGACCTAGATTAAAGTGTACTGAATGTAATGAGATTAAAATTGTCTCATTTCGTAAAGGTTTAGGGGAGTAAAAACGTTATCGCCCGAAACAATATTTATGTAAATAATTGTATGAAATGTAGGCAATTGCCTCTAAAAATCGCGCCGCGTATCGGCGCTTCACAATCAACTAGTAGTTTTGCTTCACAACTTGCTACTACATAGTTTTAATATTGAAATATCTTTTTAACAATTGAGGTACTCGGTAAATTAAACTGATTTATTTCTAGGTACACGTGAATGTCAACAAACAAGCGCGCAATCTTTCGAATAGATAAATAAGATTTATTGTGTTACATACTTTTATTTGCTAATTATACTAAAAATATGGTGATAACGTAGTTATCAAAGGCTGAATGTTGAATAAGAATAAGATTAATACAATACAAAACTACCCCTTATATTTATTCTATTAGACGATAACTGCTTCACATCGAAGCAATGTAATATTATGTATCCCTTACATGGAATAAATGATAAGACACACTTGATATGGATACAATTATACAATTGTGCTACTTTAATATTATATGCTTATAGACTTAAGAGGCAATTTTTAACACAATAGGTATTATTCGGTAGAATATTCGGCAATACGAATGTTCTGTAAACCTGCCGAATATGCCGAATACCGAACTCGAATTTTCGGCCCATCCCTAATAATAATAAAACAATACGTTTCGTTTTTTTTTTTTTTGACAAAGTCCATCGGATGCGTGAGGCGTGCGATGTGTCAAAAAATAGTAAAAAACCGGCCAAGTGCGAGTCGGACTCGCGCACGAAGTGTTCCGTACCATTATTGTTATTATATACATATACATAGGTTAAGGTATTTATTTTGGGGTCTCTGTAACCTGAAAATAAATAGTTTATTATTATTATTACTATTATCAATAAAAACGGCACAAAAATAACGTTCGTTGTATGGGAGCCCCCTTAAATATTTATTTTATTCTGTTTTTTAGTATTTATTGTTATAGCGGTAACAGAAATACATCATCTGTGAAAAACACAATCATCAATTTCCAGGAAATGTATAGTAGCAGGCACGAGTCGTGAGTAGGGTTGCAAAATTACGTAAGAGGACCTCTCAGCAAAAGGGGGGCAGATCCAAATTTTTGCCTTTACTGTTTTTTTTCACCTACAGTTTAAAAAAAAATAGGGCTATCGTTTGATGTATGATTGAGGCAGATCCGACGAAAAACAAGCGCACTCTAACAAAATTTGGACCTGCCACCCTTGTTTATGGACCCTGCCTTCTTGCACCAAACAGAATACTGTTTGGTGCAAGAAGGCAGCAGGTCCGGACCTGCCTCCTTCTTGAAACAAATGAAATTAATGTTATTGTCATTTGTGACAAGTCAGTCAGTGCACGTTTTGAGCTCGGCCCAAAAGGATGTACGCTTTTTTTGTTAATAAATTAAATCATTGTTAACCATTGAGTACCTACGTCAAGTGCAAAAAATGAGTGACTCTGAACCATTTAGCACCAGATCGTCTGATCTTTACCAGCCTCTGACTACGATTCAAGTTCAAGTGATGATGCAGGCGATCTTGGTTTGTCAATATTTCAAAACCAAACTAATGAGGACAATGATGAAGATATGAATATTTCGGGTGAATCTAATATAAATAATCCTCGTCAAATGGCATAATGTCAAAAAAAAAAAAAATCCGCGAATCCTTCAGAATGGAAACGGAATGTTAGAAAGAAGTCTATTGCCACTGGAAAAAGTTATTTAAACTATAAAGGCCGCGAAATAGGAGAAAGAAAAACTGGACCGGATTGTTGTTGCAAAAAGTATAAATGTTTTGTTCAAATTGAGGCGCGAGGCGAAGAAAATAAGTGAGCAAGAAGCGAGGAAAATAATATTGGAAAATTTTAACAAATTGGATGAAACCTATGTGCAAAACGTATATTTAGGAGGTCTAATTAAAACTGGTAATGTTGAACTAAAACGATGAAATACTGGTTCGTGGAAAAAACGGAGTTGTTCACATAAGTATTATATTAAATTAGGAAATAGCAATATACAAGTTTGCAGAAATAGCTTTGCATATATTCATGGGATATCTAAAAAGCGTGTTGACAATATTGCTAAAGATTTTCGAGACCCCACTGTAACTACACCAGCTAAGTCTGAGCGTGGATAACATGAAAATAGACCAAATCGTATTTCAAGTGAATGGGTTTCCAAAGTTGACTCTCATATTAGAAGTTTTCCACGTCGCGAGTCACACTACAGCAGAAATAAAAGCTCTCGTTATTATCTGTCTCCAGAGTTGAACATTAAAATGATGTACGATTTATATTTGAAACAGAATGAGCCTGGTCTCGACGCACCTGCTAAGCCAATAGTATCATTTGATTTTTACTACAGATACTTTAAGCAAAATTTTAAATACAGCTTTGGATCACCCCGCTCAGATACATGCAAGAAGTGCGACATGCTGGATAATAAATTAAAAGATAGGACATTGGATAGCGATGAAACCCAACAAATACAAATAGAAACGAGTCTCCACCTAGCCAAAGCCGACACTTTTTTTGTTGATTTAAAAGAGAAGAGTAAACTTGTTATTGATTGATTAACTAATGACGAGTGCGAAGTATTAACTTTTGATTATCAGCAGAATATGCCACTGCCTAAAATCCCAGCAGGTGAATCATTTTATAAACGTCAACTTTGGGCATATAATTTTTGTATCCACTCAGCTAACACAGGAATCGCTCACTTTTATTTATATGACGAAACCATAGCTCGAAAATCACCTAACGAAGTCATATCTTTTTTAAATCACTACATAAACAACATATTACCAAGCACAGTTAAAACGCTGTATTTATTCTCCGATAATGCAGAAGACAAAATAAGAACTCGACTTTAGTTCAGTATCTGTATACTCTTAAGAGGTGTTCATCTATTGAGAAGATTGTTCATCGATTTCCTGAACCAGGAGACAGCTACTTACCCTGTGATCGGTGTTTTGGCATAATAGAGAAGATTAATAGAAAGAAAGAAAGATTACGTTTTCACTACTTTAGAATATGCTGAATGTATTAAGCAAGCATCAAAAAACTTTAAAGTTGTGAATGCCTCTACATCTCGTATTATATAAAACCCTGATCCGGTCGCAACTAGAATACGCCGTCCAAATTTGGGATCCTCTATATGATAAGTACAAGGATAGGCTGGAAATTGTTCAGAAAAGGTATTTACGTACAATGAATTATAAATGTTATCGACCATGTTATCGTCTCATATGAACAATTACTGAAACGTTATAATGTTCTTAGTTTGGAGTCTAAGACGAATTCTTCTGGGCGTAATGATGTTGCATGGTATATGCAATAATAGATTCGACTGCATTCCTTTATCAAATAGTATACATTATATAGTACCTAGATCTGTCATGCTTCGTGGGGTACGTGTGCCTCGACTATTCCACACAGATTCGTGCAGGACTAACGCTGGGGTGCGCGTGCCTCTTCGTCGCCTCGTTGATGCGTACAACACTCTTTCTATGGAGCTTGACATATTAGGTTGGGGAAAAAGTCTTTTCGCATTATAGTATGTATGAACTTGTAATAAAATCTCTTTGGCTATACTATTTGTATCTGGCTGGTTTTGGTATCATTGAAAGTTTAAATTTTGAAGAACATAATTCCAAATTCAAATTAGGAAAATGTGTGATTTTTATTTGTTTTTCGTACCGTCAAGATGAGTGAATCTAATGAAGAAATTCGATACATTTTAAAATTTTACTACAAAAAAGGTAAAAATGCAACGCAAGCCGCGAAAAAAATTTGCAATGTTTATGGACCTAGTGTAGTGTCTGTGAGAGTAGCACAAATTTGGTTTAAGCGTTTTCAATCCGGAAATTTTGATGTCAAAGATGCACGTCGCTCTGGTCGCCCTATTACGGATAAAATGGATGCCATTTTTGAAAAAGTGGAGCAAGATCGGCATATCAGTAGTTACGACGTAGCTGAAGAACTGGAAATTGACCACAAAACAGTTTTGGCGCATTTGAAAAAAACTGGGTCCACAAAAAAGCTCGACATTTGGGTACCTCACGAGCTCACTGAAAGATACCTAATGAATCGTGTACTCATTTGTGATTTTTTATTACGACGTAATGAAACCGAACCATTTTTGAAGAAGCTGATAACTGGTGATGGAAAGTGGATCACGTATGACAAGAACGTGCGAAAAAGGTCGTGGTCAAAGGCCGGTCAGGCTTCACAGACTGTGGCGAAACCCGGGTTAACTCGCAACAAGGTGATGCTGTGTGTGTGGTTGGATTGGAAGGGCATTATCCATTATGAGCTGTTACCACCAGGCAGGACCATCGATTCTGAACTCTACTGCGAACAACTGATGAGATTAAAGCAAGAAGTTGAGAGAAAGCGGCCGGAATTAATCAACAGAAGGGGTGTAGTTTTTCATCATGATAACGCTAGACCTCACACATCTTTAGCCACTCAGGAAAAATTAAGAGAGTTTGGCTGGGAGGTGTTAATGCATCCGCCGTATAGTCCTGACCTTGCACCTTCAGATTTCCACCTGTTTCGGTCTCTTCAGAATTCTTTAGACAGTGTCAGGTTAACATCACGAGAGGACTGCCAAAACCACTTGTCGCGGTATTTTGACCAGAAGTCCCAAAATTTCTATAGCAATGGGATCATGTCCCTACCTACAAGATGGCAAAAGGTTATCGAACAAAATGGTACCTACATACTTTAGTTAAATGTAAATAAAGTATATTAAAAAATGTTTTGAATTTTCTTAAAAAATGCGAAGAAACTTTTTCCCCAACCTATTATTTACTCTTTCCAAAAATCGTTTCAAGGCAAGAGCAATAGAGTTACTAAATTCATAAGTATATATATTCTTCCTCTTCTTACTAGTATTTTACGATGCACACTAATTGTCTGTTTTCTTTTAACTTTTTTTTTTTGTGAATTCGTGGACAATGTTGTGGGTTACATGTGTAGTAACATAAATATGGAATGCTTGTGTATAAATGTATTTCTAAGTATTGTGCTAACTTAAGAATCTCTAGTTAAGCTTGGCATGTAACTGTTTTTTGTCCCTATCAAATAAAATAAAATAAAATGCGGATCAAAATAATTATGATTCTTAACTTTAGTCAACATTATGAAAGTCATTTCAAAAAAGTTATACTCGTAATAAGTGCAGAGAAGATACGATTCAAATATCTCAATATTGCATTTTTCAACACAATAAAGAGCACATTGAAACTATTGCAGTCAGTGTTACAACAGGAACCCCTGTTTTTGATCATTTTCCTATAATGAGAAATGCTCAAGTCCTATCCGTTCTGGCTCGGAAACCGATGTATGATCATGTATTACCGCTGAAAAATGCTAAATACAAAGATGTTATGCAGCTGGTAAAGAACTATGTTCCATCAATTAAACTGTATTTCTTCAGGGCCCTTAAAAGTGAAGCTGTTGGAGCGGCAGATGACATTTCTAGTGAAGACGACGATGATCAAGCTGAAGTTGACCTCAAAGGGCGGAGCACACCAGATGCGTGGCGTGACGTGACGCGTGCACGCATCTGTTGTAATGTATGAAACTGTAATAAAGATGCCAGACCAGATGCGTGACGTGTGCACGTGCGTGGCCCACGCACGCAGAGACGCATCTACTGACAAACCGAGTCTACGCGCCTGTGTGTCGGAACGGCAACGTCGCACACGCTCCTGCAGTGATAACGTTGTATTTTATGGCGCTCCCTGTTAGATGCCAGACCGGGCGCGCACGCACACGCATTGGTCATTGCTGCACGTGCGCACGCACGGCAGGTTGTATTTATTTACAAACAGAATACAGTTTACGAGTGTTTTTTTTTCGCAATGGAGACAATTTTAAAAGAAAAACTCAAAGAAATAGTTCGCAAATATGAGTGTCGTATAACACCAAACATAGATAGTACAAAAATAAAAGTTAGAAATTATTATTATGGGAGAGAATCGGAACAACGCTGGAAATAGACGGTAACTTCAAATTATTGTTTTTATTTATATAAATTTGTACAATAATTAGAAATTTTCAATTGTTAAAGTACAGTACCTACATTTTATGCGAATAAATGATTTGATTTTGATTTGAAAGTATGTAACAAATTTTTCTCGAATGTTTATTGCATTATTGGATGATCTTGCGTTAGTACGTCTGAAGTTTACTAAAGCACTCTCAGAACTACTAGATTCTTGACTATGAGTCGTGGTCGCTCCAACAGGAATCCCTTGCGTCATGGTGCCATGCTTAATTCTTACATAATTATGTAACAGCAAGCAGCTTTTGTAATATGAATAGCTTTTTCAACATTACATTCCATAGGCCGATTAAATGTTCTCCATTTTTCATCAGAAGAACTACTGTTGTTTAACATCTTTTCGTCAAATGCTCTTAACTCAATATGGCTGCTGACAAGGTGGCTCGCACGCGCGTGCAGCTGGTACCTGCGTGACGTGATGCGTGCGCGCGCGACGTTGCTGCACCGGTCTGGGCCGGTGTGACAGGGCTCGCACGCGCGTGCGCACGTCACGTCGCACGTCACGTCACGCTACGCTTCCGGTGTGAGCCGGCCTTTAAATTAGTAATTTTTGTTAAACACTCGTTCGTTTTTGTTTTTCTTTTGATTGTTTTATCTTTCACGTGCTTATTAATAGTGGTTGAAATAACAAAAAATACTTATATTGATGTCTCCTATTATACAGTATGTTAACCAACAGGGGGCGTTCCCGTTAACCTGCAATAGTATAGCATCCATACATGCTAAAAAAAATATTACCATTCGAAAACAAAATGGTTTTTATTTTTTTTTTTATATTAAAATATTCACTAAAAATGCTAAAAATATTCACTAAAATATTCAAAAAAATATAAAAATATTCACTAAACATAAAAACTAAATTGCGATGTTTCCGTCCTTCAAGTACGCGTGTACAGAGTGTTTCTTTTACGTATCAATTTAACATTTTTAGTGGAAAAAAAAAATAAAAACCATTTTGTTTTCGAATGGTAATATTTTTTTTAGCATGTATGGATGCTATACTATTGCGGGTTAACGGGAACGCCCTCTGTTGGTTAACATACTGTATATAATACAAAATAGGGTAGTATTTTTCTTTAACTTTGGTGCAAAACGGAGGCAGATCCAACTTTAAAAAATCATAGTAAATTCAAAAACTTATTTATTTACCTTAAAAATTTAGTAAAATATGTAAATATGATTATATATAATGGCATAACTCATTCTTGTTTAGCCTTTCACATTTAGCCAAAATTCAACCATTAGTTACAATGTTTGACGATTGGTTGAGTTAACTACGGATTAAAAAACCGGCCCCTAGAGAGCTTGTTTATTCTGTCGTCTGTCAGACGATTTCTAAGGCCCTTCGCACGCGGATCGTAAGCGTAACGTTATGCCGCATTGGCGCGAAAAATCTCATACGATTCGCTGCAGCACCGCTTCGTATGTAACGTAACATGTACGTACGTGCTGGTATGGCTCTAGGCCTACGCGCGTATTACGATACGCTTACGATCCGTGTGCGATGGGCCTAAGTTTTGTATGTGTAAGAGCGCATATTGCCGTACACGCCACGCACAGTATGGTAAACTGCACTAATCGGCAACATCGCATAATGATTTTGATACTTTACGATTTAAAACAAACTAAAATTTAAAACTTCATAAGTCGCCGGTAACTTTACCGTAATTCGAGGACCTTGCAGCAAAAGGGAGGCAAGTCCAAAATGTCAGGTATTAAGAAAAAAGGGTTTTAAAAAATATTGGTTACATACACATTAGTGTAACCAATATTTTTTAAAACCCTATTTTTTTAAATTAATTATATTATACCATATAACTCTTAGACATTAGTCTAAGAGTTATATGGTATAATATAATTAATGGTTACGATCTTTACCATTTATTTAGATAAATAAGTACCTATTTGGCCCAATATTTAAGTTACAGATCAAAGGAATAAGATTAGTCAAATAACTGTGTCCTCTCCTTTTTTAACATGACACGGCTTGTTTTTAAAAAAAGCGTCTTCCATTGGATGACATAAACATTGTTTACACCCATTTTCAAGTTAATTGAAGCAAGCAGTAAAATCTACCCCATAAACTTAAACACAACAAAACCCTGAAAAACGTAGTTTTTTATTTTTGTTTTAAGTATTGAAATGAAATGAAATTTATTATATAATATATTTATAATTAAGTTTATTCTATAAACAGGATATCGGTATCAATTTTGAACGTCATATTAAGAAAAAAACAAGCTAGACGTAGTCCTGAGAAGAAGTCTCAAAGTCCAGACATAATCTTGGTCAGATTACGTGAGGACCTACCTGATTAGCATCTGAAATGGTAAGAATCACACAGATTTGAGAAGACCTGTCCAGTCAGTGCAAGCAATTGTCAGTAATCGTATAGCTCAACTTAGTACCTAAGGAGCTCAACGACTCGACGAACACTATCAAGGAAAGGACGTTTGAGTAGGCCGCATAAAGTACTCAAACTGCCAGACTATACTAGTACAGTTTTGAGTTAATCCGACAGTGCGTTAAAATGTTTCCTTACTAACTTTGACACCCCCAAAACCTCTGTGAGGGATTGTGTTTTAGAAAACTAAGTGTCAATCTTTATTATTTACCGAGGCAAATCTAGCCAAGTTTCAAATTTCAACCAAATAAATAAGGTTTTTCTTACAAACAATATCCCCCTTTTTGCCCCCTTTAACCCCTTTTTAGCACTCCTCCTACATTGTAAAAGGAAGCCATGTGCAAAATTTCACGTTTCTAGCCCCAGTAAATTCGGCTGTGAATCTATGATCCCTTGGAGCTTTTTAAGGCCGATCGCTCACACGAGCTAGAGTCGAAGCGGCGTCAAGTAGCGGGCGCACAAGCGACACGCCGCATGTACGTTTTCTTTAGGAATAAATGGCAGTTCGCTCATATTCTATGCAGTCGGTCCATAATTTTGAAGTTAGAACTCAACAAAAGAAACAATAGCATACGATTTTCAATTGTTTAACGATCAATAAAACGTAAAACATTTTATTAATATTTTACGATGGAGTGGACGCTCAAATAAGTACCGAGTAGCAATAATTGCATTATACCGTTGTGACCACCATTTGTATGTTTGTATGTATGTTTGTCCACGCATTACTCCGAAACTATTAATCGGATCGTGACCATTCTTTTTTTGTTGGCTTACATTTACTTCAACTTAGGGCACAGTGAAAGTTTCATCGAAATCGGTTCAGTACTTTTCAAGATAATGGACTAATACGTGTTAGTGTGACGGCCTGGCTTATTGATACGAGCTACGGGTGTGGTGTCAAAAGGAAAACATCTCAAAACAAGGTTCTCAGTTACGGAAATAGTTGGGATGACCCAGCTTTCAACATTTATCTAATTGAGCACGGATGCTACACTACATGATTCTTTCTGAAGGTCTGATGGATGACCAGTTAAGTGCTTATTGGTCCTCTGTAATGGAAATAGGATGACCTGGCTTTCAACATTTATCTAACTGAGCACGGATGCTACTACATGATACTTTCTGAAGGTCTGATGATGACCAGGTAAGTGCGTATTGGTCCAATTGCAATAGTTAGGATGACCTAGCTTTTAACCTGTAAGTGTGACGGCCTGGCGGATACGAGCTACGGGTGTGGTGTCAAAGGGAAAACATCTCAAAACCTTGGTCTAATTCTAGTGCAATATTTATAACAAAACTATAAACTACTTATTACAATCAAATATTCCAGTTTTTACTAAAAACTAAAAATTACGAAATAAAAATAATTTAAAAAAATTAAATCGACTTCAAAAAGAAACGAACTCAAAATTATGAAATAACTTTAATTTTGGAAGTCGGTGGTAAAAAACTAAAATACAGATCCCAATACACCGACTTCCGAAATTAAAGTTATTTCATAATTTTGAGTTCGTTTCTTTTTGAAGTCGATTTAATTATTTTTATCCATAAAGGCCTATTCAAACCTAAGCGGTATTCGCTGCCGCTATGGGTAGAGGTAATACCGCGCGGGTTTCGCTTAGGTATTTAGTATTATGTTTCGCGGCAAAAGCGGTACAGATGAATGAACAGTAATATTACCGCATACCCACTCGGTTTTCTCTACCGCAGACGGTAGCGAATACCGCTTAGGTTTGAATAGGCCTTAAAGGTATCTAGGTAGGTAGGTAAGGCGTGATTTTGTGCTGAAGTTAGCCGACCAACTTATGGAGCCCTGGTTAAGACAAAGATTTCAAACTGTTACTTTGAGGCGGGACATCAAGGTCATGATTCAGGACATTCTCGGTATAACTCCGCTGGTAGATGCTCCAGTTCCTTCTGCGTCAAATGTGCGTAAAATTTTCTACTTATGACAAGCTTAAGGCCCGCAGAATGACCGAACACCGGTGCATCAAATGCAAGCGATACACTTGTGGACCTCATAACATCGATATTATGCTGTGGCTGTGTGGAATAGTTCTTAGTTACTGTTTTGATTATTTTTTGTTTAATTATGATCCAAAGAATGCACCAATTTCAGAAGTTCCTATGATTAATAAATACTTTTTCCAAAAAATGCATTTTATTTGGCGTAGTCGGTTCGACGAATGTTTAGTAACCATGTATCAACGAAAATAGTTTAGTTATCTAGGGTTAAGAAAAAAATAGACGAAAATTGACCATTCCCCTCCCCTTTATCTCCGAAACTACTGACCTTAAAATTTTGAAAAACAAAAAATCTGACAGTAATTCTATAGCTATAGATTACAGGAAAACCTATAAGACTATGGTCTTAAAATAACATGGTAAATCTCTCAATATTGTGCGTACAAACTTACATTTGTCCATAGTTAAACGAAAAGGATCCAACCCACATTAGGTGTAATGTGGGTTGGATCTTTTTTCATTTAACTGTGGTCATTTGTAGTTGGAATGTATGGGAGAACATGTTTTGCAACTACAATGTTAAGTTTGCTCTTGGGACAAATTCATCCCAACTACGGAACCCTTCATTGTGCGTGGTCCGACACGCACTTGACCGGTCTTTTTTTATCAGTATTTTATTCTATTTACAGTGCAGTATAAGTTAATGTTATGTGTAAAGAAACTTAACATTTTGTAGTAATAACAACGCATTTCTATATTGTTGAATTGCGTTAACTTTTCAAAAAAATTGTTTTGGTCAATAAACGTGTATTTCGACCGAAAAGTATGTAAAAAACAAAAAAAAAAAAACAGGAATTACGACTGCCAAACAGGACTGGAGCTCGCTGAAAGGTGCGCTTTGCACCAGAATACAGGTAAGGCTTTTATGTAACTATTGCAACTATCATCAAAGATGATTTAGAAAAAAAAATTGAACTTATCAAACTTACAAGTTTAGAAATTTTTTAAATAAAAATTTAATTAAAAATTTAAAAAGCCCCAATGCAAAAAAGAAAAGCGAACATTTAAAAAGTAAAAAATAATACCTATCGTCGAGCTATCAAATTCGATCGAGTAATACCTCGATCGACGCTTGAAAGGCAATATTTATTACCAAACGACATGTTGGCAACTTTGCACTAGAGCATTTTTTTTTTAGTGCTAAAAAGTCGCCTATTAGTCATAAGTTCATAACTACATGATTCCAACGAATTTTAAATGCAGTTTTTAAAGGCTTAATAAACTGGCATTTAAATATTATGAAAAAGATTGATATGCTCGCCAAACAAGCGTGTGTTAATGCAGTTCCCATAAATATTACTCCACTGTATTCGAACTATTTTGAAAAGGTTAAAAGAACGTGTTTAGATCTTTGGCAGGAATATTTTGATGAAAGATCAAAAGAAAAAGGGATATGGTATCGAACTATGCAGCCAGAGATTTCTCGGGTTCCGTGGATCGATTGTAACCTCAATAAAAACCTAATTACTATAGCCTTCGTTCCGGACATACATACATACCGTATTCCATCAAATAAGTTTTATTACTTAATGAGGAAAGCTTTGTCTCCAAATTGTGATGACTGTGGAGTGTTTGATGATGTCTTTCATATTCTGATGGAGTGTGTCCGTAATGAAAATACTAGAACTAATGTTTTCGGACGATTTATAAGTTATAACATTGGAGTTTGTAATACAATCCTTGCTTTTCCAGTGTCCGATAAAGCTAAACAATTGTACAAGTTAATAAGTTAGTTAGGTAGAAATTAATTAACAATTTTGTATTTTTCTGCACTGGGCGATGTGGTCGCTAAGCAACAAAGCACTTTAAATAAATAAAAAAAAATATTATGAACTTTCGCAATATATTATAACTCAATAAGGTAATTCTTGCCTTTCAAGCGTCGATATGTATATTTTATTATATATTATACTCAAGAGCGTTGTTATTGCGGTGGCGTTGTCCAGAGCAACTAAGAAGCGCAGAGTTCATTCTTGGATACCACTGTTTTGTAAAGTATTTTAAAAACGTTTCAAACAATGGCAACAACGATTCATTTTCAATAATCTCTGTTTGTTTTTGGCAACCCTCTGGAATATTTTCTGCGGGTAAAAGTGGTAAAATAGCTATTTTTCTTATAATCTGTCTTGTTTCTTTTCTTTTAGTCAAATTTAATTCTTTCGCCTTCTTCTAGATAACTTTTTGATAGTGAAAATAACACCCGGTTATTTGCGCATCAGGGTACACGGTTTTTACCGCGTTCATTATACCTAATTCATAGTCACATTTAAAGTTGATAATATTTATTTTCAATACACTTTTCATTATGTTGAAAAGCCTGTTACGTCTCTTGAAATTTATTTGGAAGTAACGCATACACTACAGGTACAATTTGTGTGCTTTTGGAATCAGAACATAAATCCACATGTAAGGTAAAAAGTTGGTAGAACGGCTTGGGTACAGATTTAATACATTAGGCGCGACAGACGCACATGCGCGTTTTCGGACGTTCACCAGGTGCTTGACGGCGCGTATGCGCGTCCATACAATTTACATAACTTTCTTCGAGTGCGGCGCGCCGCACCTGTGCGTTCGTTGTGCATCTCTATTGTTTCGAAAACATCGTAAAATAAGGGTCGGTAAGGGTGTAGCATAAAGAAGCGTTTGCATAAAGAATTAAGCAGATAATGTGTTAAAAGTGCCATCTGCAAAATATCGGCGGTTATGTTTACGTCGAGCGCGCCGCAAAAATTTTTTGGAAATCTTTGATGCGAAAACCAATATTTTGTCGCTTTCTCCATCATCTGCCACTAGAAAATCATCGCTAAAACCTTCAGGTATGGATACTTGAGCCAAATCTTGAAAAATCAGATGATCTGCAAGTAAAAAATGTTTTCTCGCTCGGTACAAACAATCTTTTTTTTTTTCATGAAAAGTCGGAATTGATGCTTGAACCGAGCACATGTATCCAGTGCTCGGTTCAAATGTCAAATTATCTAATTTATTTTCATAAATTCCTTTAATGGGTTCTAAATATGTACATACTCGTACCAATTCCTTGAGCGTACACATTTCTAAATATACAACATTTTTATCATAGTCTGCCTGACAAGTATGTTGGGACTGCCTCATGATTTGGTTTTCAGTTTCATTCAAAGTAACAGATGCATTGCATTCCCTTTTGTTTGTACAACGCCAGAAAACACTTTTATCTTGGTTAACTTTTTTTAGTTTTATTGTATCTATATCCATTGTGTAACAGAGCGTCGTTACCTCTTTCGATTTTTCACAAACACAAGTTCTTTCATCTTTTCGAATAATAAACAACAATAATTGAGACAATTCACCGTTTTACGATCGATCAAAAAATAAAATTAAGGCACCCATATTTTCGATAACATAAATTACTTAGTACCCACATTTTAATCCTAGTCAAGAATGTAACTTTTTATTTTTTAATAATGGATTAATAATGACAATTATTACTCTCGTGTATCTAGAACTAATGAATTATTAAATACAATGATTTCCTGGTGCATATACTTTATTACCTATAACTTATATTTATTGTGGACGTATAAGATGGATGGCAGTATTGTGCCTTTACTAGAGAATCTGGTAGGAAATAACAGATGGCGCTACGTGTACTATGCGCCGTCATATTGATTTGTGTATGTTGATTTGTGTATGTTATAAATAAATAAATGTTAATTTCAAACCAGACTAAAATAATTACAAGAAGTAATACTTATAATATTGTATACTTACCTATTACATTGGTTCAATTAATGTTGATTTATTCTTAAAATAATGTAATTGATCTGTTATGAATGAAAAAACATGTTTATATACATAAAGACAGTACTTATTTCAATAAACATTCCCAAATTTTGAGAAGTAGCCCAAATGAGAAGTAGTCCATTAGGGAGTCGGTTGCCAAAATAAGAATTAGCCCTAATGCGCCTAAACCTTAAATGATTGTATCCATATCAAGTGTATCGTATTTTGCCTGTGTAAAGAGATACATAGTATCTTATATTGCTTCGATTAGAAGCAGTTATGGTCTAATGCACAATAGAAGAAATATAAGGGATAGGTTTGTATTGTAATCTTATTATTATTCAACATTATACAGCCTTTGAAAACTACGTCATCATAATATTTTTGTAATTAGCAAATAAAAGTATGTAACACAATAAATCTTATTTATCTATTCGAAGGATTGCACGCTTGTTTGGTGACATTCACGTGTAGGTAGATAGAAATAAATAAATGAGTTTAATTTACCGAATAGCTCAGTACCTCAATTGTAAAAAGATATTTCAATATTTAAAGTAGTAGCAAGTTGTGATGCCAAAAAACTAAATGCTAGGCTTTATTTGGTAATAACTTGTTTCGTTTTCTTCATATACATTGCCAAATAATTCCAGAAGCCACTAAAGACATCAACTCGAGAAGATACGCCCGTCATGTTACTGTTGGGGGTGATGTAATTATTTTGGATTCAATGTTGGGCAAAAATCTAAAATTTTATTTAAAACTGAGGCAGTTATGTTAATAATTTTAAACTGTATTTTATATTCATCAGAAAACAATATCGAAGAAAGGTTAATATTTATAGTCACAGAACTTATAAGATCATCGCAGGGTGTCAGTTTTTCCGATCTATTTCTTAATAGGTACTTATTAGGTTGGGGAAAGTCTTTTCGCATTATAGTATGTATGAACTTGTAATAAAATCTCTTTGGCTATACTATTTGTATCTGGCTGGTTTTGGTATCATTGAAAGTTTAAATTTTAAAGAACATAATTCCAAATTCAAATTAGGAAAATGTGTGATTTTCATTTGTTTTTCGTACCGTCAAGATGAGTGAATCTAATGAAGAAATTCGATACATTTTAAAATTTTACTACAAAAAAGGTAAAAATGCAACGCAAGCCGCGAAAAAAATTTGCGATGTTTATGGACCTAGTGTAGTGTCTGTGAGAGTAGCACAAATTTGGTTTAAGCGTTTTCAATCCGGAAATTTTGATGTCAAAGATGCACGTCGCTCTGGTCGCCCTATTACGGATAAAATGGATGCCATTTTTGAAAAAGCGGAGCAAGATCGGCATATCAGTAGTTACGACGTAGCTGAAGAACTGGAAATTGACCACAAAACAGTTTTGGCGCATTTGAAAAAAACTGGGTACACAAAAAAGCTCGAAATTTGGGTACCTCACGAGCTCACTGAAAGAAACCTAATGAACCGTGTACGAGTACTCGTTTGTGATTCTTTATTACGACGTAATGAAACCGAACCATTTTTGAAGAAGCTGATAACTGGTGATGAAAAGTGGATCACGTATGACAAGAACGTGCGAAAAAGGTCGTGGTCAAAGGCCGGTCAGGCTTCACAGACTGTGGCGAAACCCGGGTTAACTCGCAACAAGGTGATGCTGTGTGTGTGGTGGGATTGGAAGGGCATTATTCATTATGAGCTGTTACCACCAGGCAGGACCATCGATTCTGAACTCTACTGCGAACAACTGATGAGATTAAAGCAAGAAGTTGAGAGAAAGCGGCCGGAATTAAGCAACAGAAGGGGTGTGGTTTTTCATCATGATAACGCTAGACCTCACATCTTTAGCCACTCAGCAAAAATTAAGAGAGTTTGGCTGGGAGGTGTTAATGCATCCGCCGTATAGTCCTGAGCTTGCACCTTCAGATTTCCACCTGTTTCGGTCTCTTCAGAATTCTTTAGGCAGTGTCAGGTTAACATTACGAGAGGACTGCCAAAACCACTTGTCGCGGTATTTTGACCAGAAGTCCCAAAATTTCTATAGCAATGGGATCATGTCCCTACCTACAAGATGGCAAAAAGTTATCGAACAAAATGGTACCTACATACTTTAGTTAAATGTAAATAAACTATATTAAAAAAATGTTTTGAATTTTCTTAAAAAATGCGAAGAAACTTTTTCTCCAATCTATTATAATTTGAAAAGTACGTGAGCACGATTTTTTTTTTTACACATCACACCTAGAACATGGGGGCTTTGGGTGAAACCTAGCAAATGACACCCCCACCCCCCACCCAAATAATTGTATCGGTCTATGTGCCGAACACCCCGACCGACGCTCACTGACACCGCCGTGGTGGGATAAAATAAAAATAATAGCCAAAATACATTTTTCACGATGTTTAAAATTACAAAAAATATAATCAAAAACCGTAAGTTTGTAACAGAATTTTCCAAGCCAACGACGAAGATATACAGTAATCTATGGAAACGATGAATGATTTGAATGAAAACTGACCGACTGAACTGACCGCGCGGTGCGTCGGCGTCGGTGCGTAGCCGCGTCGTCGGCCGTCGCGTGATGTGTGTGAGCTTTAGGGAGTTCGCTACGTTAAGCGTGCGCACGCAGCGGGTGCACGGAGCGGCCGCCCGCTCCGGACCATAATACGTGTGTGTCAAACCCGTCGCACGCGTCCGCGCCAAAGAGCGCTGCTCATATTATTTCTTTCAATACAAAAACGACAGGCGGGCACCCGCCGCGTGCGCACGCTTAACGTAGCAAACGGCCTTAGGTCCATGGTGTGTGCTGTGTGCTACCATCCGAGACTGGTTATAAAAGTAAGTAGATGTAAAATCAAGTGCGCGCGACCTTACGTAGTCCGAAATTCGGAGTATTCCCATTTGAACACCTATTTTTAGATCACCTATGCATTTTGCACCAAAAGTATTCACAAATGGGAATACCTTTGGTGCAAAATGCTTAGGTACTCTAAAGATAGTTGCTCAAATGGGAAAACTCCCGACATTCAAACCTTTTAAACGTTTGATTTAATTCCCGAAGGTCGGGAATTCACGGCTGAAAATTCTCGAAATCGGGTTCGATAGTTTTCCCCAGTTAGTCCCGCTATGCTCGACTCGAAAAATACCTATACCTACTATAAAGTTTCGCAAAGCACGCAATCCTTCGATTCTACGTAAACAATGGCAGGTAAAGTTGGAAAGAAAATCGAAATCAAGTAATAATTTTTTCAACGCAATTTGTATATGCGTAAGCTAAAATAAATTATTAGCTCTAAGTTAAAATTAACATTTCTTTCTTGATAATTACGGTTTAGTTTCATTATTCTTTGCTTTATCTTTCCAAAAAAAATCAATCTGCCTAGCCTTTTCCCAACTATGTTGTACCAGTATTTTACATGGAGCGACTGCCTATCTGACCTCCACAACCCAGTTATTGGGTAATACGATACCCATTTGGTAAGACTGGTTGTCAGACTTTCGGGCTTTTGACGACCCGTAACGACTGCCAAAGATCCACGAATGACAGCCGGGAACGGAATGAACGGCTTAACGTGCTTGCCGAGGCACGGAGGAGTCTCGGTATGTAAAGATGGTCACCCATCTACGGACCAACCCCGGCAAGCGTAGCTTAACCTGATGAATCAACTCGTGCGGCTGTTATTACTTAGCCACGAGCTCCTCATTTATCTTTCCAAAAAAAAAGTCCAAAAAGATTTTCAGGCCGATATCTTTCTTTTCGTAGGATCTTGTCAAAATAAATTGGTTGTCGATAGCAATGCTTGATTTTATTTTTCTTGAATTTTGATTTTGAATGTAAAATTTACTTTTTAAATGGGTAAATAAAACATTACACTGTAACAGTTTTCTTCATCACTGCCCCCGAATGTGATTTCGTGCAAAGCAAAACTTTTTAGTAGGTATTTTACGAGTCGAGCATAGCGGGACTAGAGCATAGGGGGACTAACGCAATCAAGGCGCGTATTGCAAAAAAAATCCCGTTCGCAAACAGACATTGATGGCTTTACAAATTGGCTTAAGTACAAACAGTAAAAAAGGTACTCAATGAAGACCTGGGTCTACGAGCTTACAGAAAAAGGTAGACATCTCCTACACGCGCGCTGAAAGGTATGAGAGTGATAAAGTCGAGTTTTGCTAAGGCAGTACGCAAAAAAAAGACACCGTGACATCCTGTTTACCGACGAAAGTTTTCGATATAGAAGAGAAGTACAACAAACAAAATGATAGGGTGTACGCTACAAGTTCTGCGGAAGCTGGTAATGCCATTCCCCGAGTGCAACATGGCCACCATCCTTCATCATTGATGATTGGATTGTGAGTTTCAAATTTTTGCCCGAATGAAATTCATTTCTGCGGAAGAGGTGTTAAATCCAGTGCGAAAGTTTACTTACTAACACACTGTTTTGGATCCTATCGTAAAATATCTACCTCAGACGCTCTTTCGAGGACGGCTATGGACGTTTCAACAGGACTCCGCACCGGCGCACAAGGCAAGAACCACCCAGGCGTGGTTCGAGCTCAACAACATCCGACTTGATAAAGCATGAAGATTGGCCCTCCTCCAGCCCTAACATTAATCCTTTGGATTACAAAATGTAGCGTGTTGGAGGAGAAAGTCTGCGCTAAGCCTCATAAAAATTTGAGATTCTGAAGTCTTTACTGAGAACAGAAGTGGCCGAAATAGATAATGAATATGGTTCGTGCTGCGATTGATGACTGACCGCGGAGACTAAAGGCCTGCGTGACGAATGGTGGTGGACATTTTGAATAAATTTGATTTCAATATAGACACACACTTACGCGAACACGCACATAAACGATCTCTCACTCACATACACAACACACTAAGCAACCTACCTACCTATAATTATTTCATAGAATAACTACCTTATGTAATATCGACACTGTTTCACTTGTAACAGAATGTCAATTATTTACTGTACCCATATGGTTGAAACCTATCCCTTAAGATACAGGCTAGACCTTCTATATAATTGTGCTTGTAGTGTGACAATGTAAAATTGCAGTGCAATGTGTTCTTGTTTTATGAAATAAATATTTTTATTATTATTTCCTTTATTCATTTTAAATACATATTTCACACATTTTTAAATATTTTTCTACATTTATAAAATACTTGCTTTTGCGTTAGTTGGAAATTACGTACTACCGGAATGAAAATTATCCGAACCCAGGTCATGGCCTATCTTTCAAAACAACGCAAAAAAAATCTGTTTGTCATAGTGATCTATATTAGTTTGGCGGGTTGTATTATTTTATAGACCACGAAAAAGCTTTGTCTCTCAGTACGTATACGAAGCAGCATTGTTGCATCAGTGCACGTGAGTACGTGTGGGTGGGGAGGCGTCAACAGTTAAAAAATAGACAGGCAGACAAGAAATTAATTCAAATAACCTTTTTTATAAATTAAGCAGGTTTTTATGATTCCAAGGCCCGCTAGCACCAAATACCGTAATAGTTATTTATGCAACTGTTGTATAACACAAGGGGTCTTAAAACACGAGTGTGGGTTTGACATATGAGTGTTTTAATACCTAATTATGTACAGTTGCATACAAGACTTTTGCTACACCCATGATATGAATCCTCTATAAAAGGTTCTGAAACCATAGGATGTACAGTGTTGTAAGAACTCTTATGTAAATTCATGGAAAGTTTAATTGCAGAGTATCTAATACAAACAAACTATGTATGTATAAGTTTTTTTTTTTTTAATTACGGCGCCATGGTAGTGTAGCGCGAGCGCATTACAATGTTATTTTTTTGACGTTCATAAAGATACCACGAATTGAGTAGTGAGAATGTGGCTGTTTGATGAGTAAGGAAGGAATCGAAGAAGCAAAGGAGTTGCCTATATAGGGTGACTTGAAATTAGTGACCGATACCTAAACATGTGATAGGCGAGTTCGCTTTGCTTTTTCGATTCCATCCTTACTCATCAACAGCCACATTCAACTCAATTCGCTACTCAATTCGTGGTATCTTTATGAACTTCAAAAACACATTGAAATAACATTTTAATGCGCTCGCGTTTAAGTATCGGTCACTAATCACCAGTCACCCTATACAAGATGTTACTTAAACAACGCACAACCTCTTAAGGGGTCATTGTACTCATCATTATGAACAACTTATACTATGGGACCAAACCTGAAATCGCGAAAAAAAATCAGCTGTTCAGTACATTTATGTTCGCATAATTCGTCAAAATGTACTGAACAGCTGATTTTTTTTTTTTGCTATTTCAGGTTTGGTCCCATAGTAAAAGTTGGTCATAATGATCAGTACAACGACCCCTTAAGAGGTTGTTGGTGTTTTACCAATAACCCTGTATATGGCTAGTGAGTTCGGAAAATACCAGGTTGGCGGAAAACTCTTGCACCAAGATATGACTTAATGAATTTATTGATAACTTTGTTATTTACAATAATTAATCAGTAATGTAATCCCCAAATTACTCTGGCCCATATAGTTGGTAGATTGTTGATGCCCTGTGCCCAGAATTCCGGAGGCTGTGCAGAAAAGAAATTGTCCACTGCCATCTTCGTAGTTTTGAAAATTTTTCTCACGCAAATAAAGCTTTAGTGGTCGGAACAAGTGATTAGTCGGATATAGCGCGAGATCCGGTGAGTACGGTGGGTGGGCAACCGGGTGCCATCCAAGCTCTACGATTTTTGTGGAGTCTCCGAAGCGACATGAGGTCGCGCATTATCATGGAGTAAGTGAGAACACGTCTCGGTCGTTTTTCTCTTATTGCGTCAGCCAGTTTCTGAATCTATTCAGTATAAATGGAAGTCGTAATCGTCCTTCTCGCAGGGAGAAACTCGTAATAGAATGCGCCCTTCACATCTCACCAAACGGAGAGAAGATGCTTGCGTGAGTGACGGTTCGGCTTTGGCTGCGATGGTGGCTCTGCGTCGTAAGGAAGCCAGAGAGCGTGCCGTGTGTTATCATAGAGAATCCAGCTCTCATCGCCGGTTACCAGATCTTCAAGAAACTCTTTCCGATGTGGCTGAAAAAGAAGCGATTCACAAATACTAACTCTGACTTGACGATGACTGTCAGTTAGTTGTAGTGGAATCCATCGTGCCATTACTTTACGGTAGCCGAGTTTGTGTAAATGAGCCTCGACGGTCGAATGATGACAGCCAAGAGTCTCTGTCAAATCACGCGTATTTATTTCTGGATTAGCCTTTAAACAGCAGAGTAATTCCTCATCGTTGAAGGTGGATGGTCACCCAGATCGCTCGTGATCTTCAAGAGTTATATCTCCCGATGCAAAGCGAGCAAACCAGCAGCTTATATTCCATCGCGATACAACACCTTCACCGAACGGTTTGCTGATGTTAGCGGTAGCCACACTCGCGTTATGTCCCTGACACCACTCGTAAAAGATGATCGTTCGAAGTTGATGTTCACTAATAATTTTCACAAACTAACCAAATCCTCACTAGCGCGCCTTTGTATACCCTTGATGTGATAGCTTCGAAAACCTTCTACAATATTCTTACGTATCCCAGATCAATACTAAATATTCCGGAAAATTCTAGTAATTTACAATTTCTTGTGTAATATTTTTCCGCCAACCTGATATACATCTAATATGCTACTAGAAACAATTCTACTTTCAAAGAATTATAATATTCTTACTTATTATACTACTTATATATTACTTATTATATAATATAATAATAGCACAATTAAAAATGGTAGTAAGTATATCAAACTAAAGTATATATACTCATAGTTTGTAATTTGCAGAAAATGCTTTTTTAATAAGCTGGTTGTTTTGCTTTCTTAGGTTACTATGACACTGGTTGTTTTAATGTAGGCAATAAGCTAACTGTTTTAGAAACTTTTATAGAGGATTTATAGCATGGAGGTCATAATGAAAATGCCAATAATATTCAACTTAATTTTATTCAATGAAAAAGCATACAAAATTAGTGTCTATAGCTCTTCAATCTCTTCATTTACTGTAGTCGGCCAAGAATAAATAGTTTTATAAAAGTATATTTAGTGGATATTTCTCGGACGTAATGTTGTTTTAGCACCGATTTGTCCGTTTATAGCTGCATAAAAAAATTAAAAAATAAAACGATTCTCTAAAAAAATGTGACAAATGTTTCTGAAATAATCGATTCATTTATTAGAACATCATTCCATCCCTGACAACATTAAACAATTGACAGAAACGGAACATTCGTTTAGCGCTCTAACATTCGTTTGTTGCTGCTAATGGGCCTAAATTTCTAACTTAAAAAAATATTAAGTATTATTCATTTTAATATGATCATCATTAATTTTTGTGATTGACCACCATTGACCCCGTAAGTGAATGTGCTCGTGTTAGCAAATTGTTTTTTTGACTTTAAATTATAATAACTTTTGACCAAGTGGACCGATTAAAATGAAATGAAAGACGAAATTTTCACAGTCCGAAATCTTTTATATCTCGTAAATAAAGTACACAAAATATCAATATTACATGTAAATTTTAAACTAACGCCCCATGTTTTACTCCCTTGGGCGATTATTTTACAAAAAACTGAAACAAATAATTCTTTATTTCTTACCAAAAGCTTAATTTGAATTTTCATATCCCTTACAAACTTTCATCCCGCACATCACCCCCTTTAGGATTATTTTTCAAACAAAAAGTAGCCTATTTCCTTCCATAAGATGCCGTCTATCTCTTTGCCAAATTTTATCGAATTCCGCTCAGTGGTTTAGGCGTGAAAAGGTGCAGACAGACAGAGTTGCTTTCGAATTTATATTATTAGTATGGATTTATAATGAAGTTTAGGTTCAGGTTTCTGTAAACAGAATATCGGAATCACTCGGCTTTTGAACGTCATCTATTAAGTAAAAAAGAATATATCTATATCAAAAGAAAGGACATTTGGGTAGGCCGCATGAAGTACTCAAACTTCCAGACTATATTAGAACTGACTTTCAAGTTAATCCGACAGCGCGTTAAAATTGTTTCTATCTTTGAGACCCCTAAAATATCCTCTGAGAGGGGTTGTTTTAAAAACACTAAAAGTGTCAATCTTTATTATTCACCGAGACAAATAATGCCAAGAGCTGATAGACCGATTTCGTCTAGGCACACGACTCACCGCTGCGGGCCGGGGGACGAAGAAAATACAGCGGTTGTGATTGGCCGATACAACAATGTCAGGACGAATGTTCCAAACATAGTGATGGACAAATCAGTTTTACAACAATAATGTCGATATCGACAAAATCGACGGCTAATAATTCTACATTTTTTTTAACTATATAGGGTTAACTGAAAACACTGACGTAACACTTCAAATTTAACTTTATTCAAACAAATCAATCAGCTAATTTAATCGACTGAAAGCATGTCTAATAAAAATAATAGCCATGTCCCTGTCGGAATGAACCTTAAATTCTCAGAAACCAATTATCGCTGTCAATCTGCCTAGCCTATTCCCAACTATGTTGGGGTCGGCCTCCGGTCTAACCGGATGCAGCTGAATACCAGTATTTTACTTGAAGCGACTGCGCCTATCTGACCTCCACAACCCAGTTATTGGGTAATACGATGCCCCTTGGTAAGACTGTTTGTCAGACTTTCGGGCTTCTGACCACCCGTAACGACTGTCAAAGATCCACGAATGACAGCCGGGACTAACGGCTTAACGTGCTTTGAGGAGGCTCGGAGGAGTCTCGGTATGTAAAGATGGTCACCCATCTACGGACGAACCCCGTAGCCAAGCGTAGCTTAACCTGATGGATCGACCCATGCGGCTGTTATTACTTAGCCACGAGCTCCCACCAATTATCCACTTTTCTTTCAGTTCCGGAATATTACTTTTTTACCATTAGGAAACATCGATAATTATTTTCATCATCAATATCGACTTTGTTTTGAAGTTGTCATAACACTATAGCATTACTACAGACAGAAAGGGACAGACGTATTGACAATACCCTACCCTAGTGAGAGAAAAGGACTTTTCAAAAAGACACGGTATACATTTTTGTGCCATTTTACGTAAACAACCAGTTTTGCTTGAGCCCTGCAATTATTCATAATATTATTAAATTATAAATATATTTTACTTACCGATGAAAACTTATGGCATCTTTTTTATAGGTGGGTGTTCTAGACGATTTCCTACACCATTTTATTGAACAGGAAGTCATAATTGTTTTTATTTTTGCAGAAATGATTTAAAAGGTACCAAAATAACCGCGTGTGCAGAGATCCAATAACTGGTAACTAAAATGGCCACTCATATTGTCATCTAATATAAGTGCAATTTCGTTATGTGCCGTGAGCCTGAGTCGGCTTATGAACAGTCAAGAGGCTATATAGTCATTGCTTCCTTCCTTTCACCTTCTTTCCTTGACCTTAGTAATGAGATTTTTATTATTATTTAATTTAATTTTAATTTAGTAATATTGATGCTACAAATCTTTTTTTTTCATGTTTTTGTATTTAATTATTTAGAATGAGTTGTTTTTTATTATTATTACTTGCGCATGAATTACCAATAATTATTGAATATTAATTGTAAATATTATTGTAAAACCATAAATTGTGCATGTTGTGTTAGCCTGCAATTAATTGTTGCACTTATAAATTAAATACTATTCATGAAACTATTTTAAATGTATTGTGTGAACAATTGTTGGCTAGCCTAAATAAATAAATAAAAACTGTATCCCCTGTTTTCACTCCCACAGAGGTGGAATTTAGAAAATTCTTTTGGAATGTTTCCATTACTTGACTCAAAGATTATTATGTATTCCTAAAACTTATTATCGTTTCTTTTCTGTCAAAAGTATAAATACTGAGTTTCAAGTTAATCTGACCGCGCTTTTAAATTCTTCCATACAAACATCCCTAAACTCTTTTGGAGGGATGTTTTCATGACTTGACTCAAAGATTATTTAAACCAATTTTTGAGTCAATCAAACAACGCAATAAAATCCTCCCCTAAAATTTACTACCCCTTTTGACCCCGCTGGGGGTAGATTTTTGAAAAACCCTCATACACGTCATTCTTTATTTTTGGTCTCAAGTATAAATACCGAGTTTCGAGTAAATAGGACCGCGCGTTAACATTCCTACATACAAACTTTGACACCCCCTATCCCCCTTTAGAAAAACTCAAAGTGACTTTATCATTTACTAAGATACGTATCTAACACACATACAAACACACACACACAAACATACATTCAAGAATTATCTTATTTTAAAATACCCATGTTGATTTTCAGACTTTGTCACCCCATTTCCCCCTTTTATTGAATTAGGGTTGAATTCTGAATAAAACCTGAAACACTCAGGAGTACTCCTGTGAAGTTTCGAATAAAATAGTCGAACTAATTGTGTTTCCCCATACGAACTTTGGAACCCCGTTTCAACCCCTTAGGGGGTGAATTTGAAGAAATCCTTTATCCCTCATAAAGAACCTACGTGCTAAATTTGGAAACCAGCGGTTTGGGCTGTGCGTTGATACCTACATCAGTCACATCACTTTTGTCTTTTATATATATAGATAAAATAAATATATTTAAAAAAACATTATTATTAATATTATCCTAAAATACTAGCCTTACAAATAAAAAAAAAAATTTTTTTGAAAGTACAGTGTAGTTTTAATTTTATGACCATACTTGTGACTAAGGACCGACTGTGTATTTTAGTTACTTTCATAGTATCATGTCTTACGGTATTTTACTTTGGGGACGGTCTGCAGACATGCGAGTTTATTTTTATAGGGCAGTAATGAGCTATCAGAGCCATATAACATAATCTCCGCAGGCGCTATTCTCAAAGGCTGTTTAAGGATATTAACACCATGAGGGTACCTAGTCAATATATCTATGGAAACATCATGTATGTAAGTAAAAATTTATATCTTTTTAATAAAAGAGATGGAAACTAATACCCTAATCCTAATACTAATCTAATCTAATACTAATAATAATACCGGATGTCTAAGAACAGGTGTCGCCAACTTAAGGGTATGGTACAGACCATCAAACTGAACAACTTTTTCCCGGAGAACAACATCGTAATCGAGAAAAAAAATCAGTTGTCTCATACAAAACTTCAATACAAACTTGTCCAAATGTCGCTCACTGAATACAAAAGGGCCACAAATCAAAAATTCTGAAATTATTTTTATTGGAAAAATGAGGTCTAAATCCACTAAATTTTTTTGTAAAAAAAAGACGTCATTTTTTTTTATCCTATTCCCAAACCGGCTGACCGCCATTTTTGCCATTGGGGCCAATGACGTTATATTAAAATGAGGCAGATGTTACTACCGCGCGTTTTCTTAAGACTCTAAAGTATCCCAATTGGGGCACATTGGGCTATCGTCTTTAGTGCGCGTCAGGGCTCGTGTAGACGGCACCGCCACCGAGCCGCTACCGCGCCGCCGCCGTACCTCTGAGCTGTGTACAAGAGTCGCGTCCGCGCCACCACCGCGCCGACACCGCTTGATTTCACGGTTGTTAGTAATAGATTGCTACCCACGAAGATCACACGTGTCGCATTGACATGCCCAGTTTAAAGAAAAAAAAGGAGTTACTTTTGTCTTTATATATTTCCAAATTTTTGTCCCATAGCACTTCTCTGTCCTCTACTAAACTTATGAACGTTTCGTAATTTAGATTTTCCATGATAGTTTACTAAAAAGTTAAGTTTAGTAAGCACGTGTACGTTAGCCGCCGGTAATGGAATAACAACCGATGATCAGCGGGGTGGCGGGGGCCGCGGTGTCGCACAGTGGGACGAAAATCGAGTTTCATAGACATAGACAACTTACAATTTTTTTTGACGTTTTCTTGCTGGAAACCAATGCAGACCAGTTAAAGAAGCCCCAACATTATCATATATTTGTACGTCAGGTGATTCTGACGCGATAATATTTTTTTTAAATAAAAATTGTATGGAGGAAAACAGAAAAATCCATTTTAATCGAGACTCGTGAGAGTGCCCGTTATATCCTGTGGTATGATTTTTGTCCTTATTTTTTACTATTTTTTGACATATCGCACACCCCTCGCACTCGATGGACTTTAGGTGAAAAAAAATGACATATTACAAAATCCAACAAGCTAAGTTGGATTGTTACCCTCCAAAAGATGCAATAACAGTAACAGACGTAATGGCCAAAGTTTCTCTTCAAGCACTTTTAGATATGACTGCTGCCAGAATTATAAAAAGCCTATCTCAAGATATAAAAGGCAAAAGTATGACACTGATATCCAAGTGGGGATTCGATGGTGCTTCAAGCCAAAGCTCTTATAAACAAAAAATTGAAGGGGATGAAGTCCATTAAAAAATGGCAGATTAGCAGGTAAACTCATTAAGGAGGCAGTAAGTAGCATGTTTTAGACAATAGGCCGAGTGTTAACTACTACTTGTAGGTCGTTATATACCGTAAATACCCGGAATAAAATGAAATAATAATAAAAAATACGTTTCATTTTTTTTCACCTAAAGTCCATCGAGTGCGAGGGGTGTGCGATATGTCAAAAAATAGTAAAAAATAAGGACAAAAATCATACCACAGGATATAACGGGCACTCTCACGAGTCTCGATTAAAATGGATTTTTCTGTTTTCCTCCATACAATTTTTATTTAAAAAAAATATTATCGCGTCAGAATCACCTGGCGTACAAATATATGATAATGTTGGGGCTTCTTTAACTGGTCTGCATTGGTTTCCAGCAAGAAAACGTCAAAAAAAATTGTAAGTTGTCTATGTCTATGAAACTCGATTTTCGTCCCACTGTGTGTCGGCGCGGACGAGGCTCGTGTACACAGCTCAGAGGTGCGGCGGCGGCGCGGTGGCGGTGTCGTCTACACGAGCCCTCAAGCAAGGCGTAATAATAAAAAAGCACGACCCTCTTTTTTTTTGGGACATTTTGCAGGACCAGTTTTTAAACGTTAGTTTCTATGAACGTAACACATCTTGTGTATAATATGATTGATTGGGCATTTTGTTAGCCATCTTCAGTGCAAGACCATTTTGTAAGTTGCGACCCGAAACTGGACGCGAACGCACTATTTCCAAACCGCCACTTGTTACGTCGCCGCTTGTTGCGTGCAAAAAGGCCACAAACCGAAATAATACCTCAGTTCGTGTTAGTTCTCTGCAAAGACACTGATTGGACCGCCTGATGGTTGTGTTTAGAGTATTTTGTTCATTAATGTGATTCTTATGCATATAAAACAATATGCATACAACTTTATTAATAAAATTCTACAAATTAATAATGTTAAAGTTTTAGAGATATTTAATTTTGATTAAAATAATAGTCACCCAATTTGATCTCAATAATTTTAACCTACTATAATATTATAAGTTAACAATCTTTTGTTGTACCTACATAGATGTTGTCGTTTATTTTAGATACCTACTGTTTTACTGTCTGTTTTTATCCATGTTTTTACTAATAAGAGACTTTTTGGAATATAACTATTTCGAAGCAGATTTAATAAACTATTTATTTTTACCCGACCACGGCAAAGCCAAAAAAAAGGAAGGGTAGGGTCATGATTTTAGCAGTCTATGTATGTATGTTTGTATTTACCGTAGCACCTAAACTACTGAACCGATTGTGATGAATGAGGTATCAATAGATTCGTAATAATGGTCCGGGTGACATAGGCTATATAAATTCTTCCTAAATTTAATATAGTTGACTTTATTATATAATTGGTTTTTATTTTTGACAATCTTTAAGATATTGATCGAAACTTTGAATACAAAAGGGACTTTTGTCCGTTTTTAGCTTCGAGTAGCAGCTATTAAAATGTTCATACTTTTAATCGATTAGAGCACGTAATAACGCATCTAATTACACATTAACATATTATATTATTAAATATAAATGCTGAAATATTTAATCAAATTCGTGATCTAAATGTTGTTTTGGCCGTGTATAAAATAGATGCATTTTGATTTGTAGCCCTTTTGTATTCAGTGAGCGATGTATGGGACGACTGTTTTTTTTTTTTTTTTTCACGATTACGATGTTGGCCCCCGGGAAAAAGTTGTTCAGTTTAATGGTCTGTACCACACCCTTAGGCTGACCCCACATTTGGCGTGCGCGATCCTCGGGCGTGCGCGCTGCACGGAGGCAGCGCGCGCGTAGCGCGCGCGCTGCGCGAGCGTCGGGTTTACCGCCGTGTGACGTGCAGGCAGCTTGCGCGCAACGCGCGCGCGGCGCGCTCGCGACGCTCGAGTAAGTAAGAAGAACCGAAACAGTAGCGGGCGGCGGGGATAGCGGGCGAAGGGGTAAGAACGCGACTCGAGCGTCGCGAGCGCGCCGCGCGCGCGTTGCGCGCACGCTGCCTGCACGTCACACGGCGGTAAACCCGACGCTCGCGCAGCGCGCGCTGCGTCCGTGCAGCGCGCACGCCCGAGGATCGCGCACGCCAAATGTGGGGTCAGCCTTAAGTTGGCGACACCTGTTCTCAGACACTTTGTAAATAAGGTCCTTACTTATAAATTGCCGACTTTTTATACAGGCTAGTGTGAAGATCAATCTTTTATTCTATTTAGAAATTCAAATTAATTTTATAATAATTACAGCATGACGTTTTTTTTCCAAATCAGTTGTTCGCTTGTTTTTCCGCCGTTCGATTTTTCTTTGATATCGCTGTTTCTGTAACCATGGAAAATAGAATTGCGCGCTATTTTCGAAAACGAGTTGTTCCTTCGTGGCACCAACGCAGCACAAACAGCACGCAATATTAATAACACATTATCTGCTTAATTCTTAGCGAAATTTATGCAAACGCTTCTTTATGCTACACTAATCCTGTGTGGCAAACGCTCGGGTGCGTGCAAAAAATATCTTGGGTGTAGACACCCTTTCCGACCCTTATTTTACGATATTTTCGAAACAATAGAGATGCACAACGAACGCACAGGTGCGGCGCGCCGCACTCGAAGAAAGTTATGTAAATTGTATGGACGCGCATACGCGCCGTCAAGCACATGGTGAAAGTTCGAAATCGCGCATGCGCGTCAGCCGCGCCTAATGAATTAACGACGTGTATGGAGAACGTATCGCAAATGAACGCACGGTGCATTTCTGGTTTGATCGCTTGAACAAATTTTGATCTCAACTATGAGCCCCGTGGCCGACCGGAGACGAAACGTTGATAATGATGAATTAAAAGCCATTGTGGAAGCAGATTCATCTCAGGCCCTTAGTACACCTTCGCCGCGAAACCATAGCAGCGAAACCGCAGTGGAGCTAATCGAGTAGCGGAATATCAGCGGATCATCAGCGAAAAATCATATGCGGTTTCGCTGTTTCGCGGCGGAGATGTACTAAGGGCCCGACACAAAAGGAACGTATCTCAGTTATTTTGTTGTATTAAATGTAACAGAAATAGATTAATACAATTCTGAATATCAGTGGCTAACACCTATATATTGCTATTTGATTTTGAGTTCAGGCAAAATATATTTAGAAATATATATTTTTTTTTAATGAATAGCAATTACATCTATTTAAAATGACGCTAATTTGTGTAAAAACACAAAAAATAGACAGTCATCAACCTTTTAGCTCCATTAGAGCTAAAATATTTTTAGAGGAACACTTGAATACGGGGAGTCTTTTTTAGTGCCTGGGTCCCGGACCTTTGGAAGGCGTACGAGGGGCCAAAGCCAACTCGCAGAAGCCCCTTAGACAATTTTAAATGACGAGGAGGCACCAACCGACGTTTATGACCGGTCAGTTGGCATGGTTGGTTACCATCTAGCATGCCGCAGGTCGTCGGTTCGATTCCCATCCAGGACAAACATTTGTGTGCATGAACATCGTGTGTTTGTTCCGAGTGTGGGTGTAATTATGTATATAAGTATGTATTTACAAAAAAAAAGTAGTATAATTATGTAGTATATCAGTTATCTGGTTTCCATATTTTCTCTGCTTAGTTTGGGATCAGATGACAGTGTGTGGAGTAATTTCCCAGGTTATTATTATTTTTTGACATTTCTCGAGACCCTGGGGTCACGGACCTTTGGAAGGCGTACGAAGGAGCCGAAGCCAACTCGCAGAGGCCGTTTACATAATTTTAAATGATGAGGAGGCACCAACCGACGATTATCCCTGTATGCACTATGCAAGTGCACCCAAGGACAACCCCCGGTTGGTACAGGACTATTGTTGTACGTGGAAACAAAACATATTGGGCTATGGGTCTGGGTGGCTAAAGTGGATTGGGTAACTTTGAACTATGGAAGAACTATGTCCCCTGTCTGACCAATGTTATATATTATACATGGATAAAATGGCAGGGGTGACTTGCACCCTCAATAATTAAGCTAAGACACTTTATGCTAGCTGTCTAACGGAAAGACCCTCCGGTGTAAACATTAAGCTGCTAAAGAGATCTTCGCCACAAAGAGACATAGTACACTGCAAAGTGGAAACTCTTGCTGGCAAGCCAAAGAGAGCTGGTACGCCGTAACGCGGTACCTCGGGCCAAATTATCCAAGAACTTGCTGTACGTACGAACTGTTCGACAGTACAGACGCCATTTTAAGTTGCATAAATTTTCCCGCCGCTGCTGTTAGACCTTATGTACCTACTCAAGGATATCACGCCTAGGAAATAGTACTGGGTGTCTTGTGAAGTAGAAGCTCTGCGCGCTATTCTTTCGCTTCACGGGCTATTTGTATTAAACGACACGTTTGGAACTTTACAGGAGAGCATTTCAAAGTTTTATTATTCGGAAAAAATAACATTGTAAAAAGTATCAATATTTTTTACGAAAATTGGCCTATCGACGGTTAAGAATCAATAGTGTCTATCTCCGTTTTTTACGTTTTTCACTTTTTAATGCAGGTAGATATGATTATAACTCAATATCGGCAAGGATGTCACCTAATACAAATAGCCCGTGAACCCTCGATATAAAGATGAGTATTTGCCTTTTCTAAAAACCTATTTCTTAGTCATTCTATGTAAACTCTGTGTATATGTACCTAACTATTGGGCATCACCCTTGCTAATAGGTATTGACCTAATTTAACTAAAGTGTATTAAAATGTGTACCTACCTATTCGTGATAATAGAATAACGTCTAAGGTTCTGTCCTTTAAAAATGTGTATAAAGAAATGTAACTCATGTGATTTTGTTAATCAAACATATGTGTAGTTAAAATGCTATCGGGTTTTTTTATTGGTTTCTTATAAAATACACCCTTTTACTAGGTTTCATTTTGTTAGCTAGAAATGGGTTCAATTCCTATGTCTAATGTTGAATTACTGCTGTGCATTGGTGACATTCAATTTATTATAGAGTCCATTTTCTTTTATTTAATACAATGTTATATAATTATACACGGATAAGATGGCAGGGGGTGACTTGCACACTCAATACTGGGCCCCTGGAAACGGTCGATAGCACAAAGTGACGTAGCGACAAGGGGGCAAAAGTTCCTGAAGTGCGTGAGGAGTGGAGAGGTATTCCACGGCTATCAGGACAATCCCGGAAGTACGGTCAAGATCCCTACCAGCACCTTATTGGAATACTTCCTTCCGCTGAGCACGTTTGCTCTTGTGAATCTCCACTCAAGCTGGCCAATAAAGACAAGAAAGAGGTGGAAGCTCTGTTCCTCGTCAGTGTTCACTTCAGCCGGCCAATAAAGATTGTGTTATGAGACATCCAAATATTGGCTTTATTTTTGTTTCACAAAAGGCACTGAAAGAAAGTTAATATTGATAAGCTCAAACTCGGTGTTTAGTACCTAGCACAGTGTTTCAGGAACCCCATTTTTGTTTCCTCCAGTTTTTTATACAAGAATCTGAATCTACCCTTAAAATGATGGAAATCACTGAAATTGCCGTATTTCTACGACTACTAGTTTTTTCAGAAAATCAATCCAAAGTTTGAACGTTTTCAGCACCGTTTTCAGAAAAAAAAAAAAAAAAGTTTTTATCCAAACTGATTATTTTTCAGTCATTATTGAACAACAGGGTAATTAAACATTCACTTAGGAATCTTTTCGCCAAATATCATGTCTCTAATATCTACCCATCACGAGAAAAAAGATATTTTCTTTTTTATGAAAAAAAATTTTTTTTCTCGATAATTCCTCCGTTTACGCACGAAATATTTTGCCAGTTTATGCATCATCATTAGCTTGCTTAACACATTATCTGCTTAATTCTTTATGCAAACGCTTCTTTATGCTACACCCTTACAGACCCTTATTTTACGATGTTTTCGAAACAATAGAGATGCACAACGAACGCACAGGTGCGGCGCGCCGTACTCGAAGAAAGTTATGTAAATTGTATGGACGCGCATACGCGCCGTCAAGCACCTGGTGAACGTCCGAAAACGCGCATGTGCGTCTGCCGCGCCTAATGTATTAACACGCACAAAAAAAAATTGCGCTCCGAACCCGTGGGGTCTCATAAACTCTTAAGGCGAAGACTCATTATGGTCGCAAAACCGGTAAAAAGAAATGACGCTGGAAAATTCCGGAAGTTGACGAAATTAACATAAAATCGCACAATGATCGATTATTCAACATTTTTTATTTTATTAAAAAAAAACCGTTTTATTTTACTATTTTACCTACCCACTTTATTTATTTAAAGCTTTTATTTTAATGATAAATGATTTTTATTTCTGTAAGTAGGTTTGTACAAACACTTTTACAAGTCAATATTTTTTTTTTTTTTTTAAACTAGATGAGGTCGGCGTTTCCTATCTGACTACTCTGAGAAGAAAGGCCGAAACAAACTCAGAGGTCACAGTCTCTTATAAAGTCCAGACATAATCTTGGTCACTTTAACTTAACTTTAACTTGTTCAAGCTAAAAATATATCCAATAGTATCCTATTCGTTTTCGGTGTTCTCTCTAATCAAAATTATGTTTTCGTCGTCTGATAACTCAAAATTTAAGAAACTACTTTCATGCAAAGGCTCTAGTAGTTCGAGCGCAGCTTTTGGAAGTGGTATCTTTTTTGTTTTATTACGTCTTTGAGCCATCTTCATGTTTTAAATTAAAGGGTCTGACGACTCCAACGCTCTGTGGAAAAGATCAGTAATATTTTTTTCGCGACTTATTTTGCGACAGTGATGTTCACGGTCATATCGCCAATATTTATTCCGCGATTCTGAAGCCTGTTCACTGAAAAATAATCAGTTTGGATAAAAACATTTTTTTTTTTTCTGAAAACCGGTGCTGAAAAAGTTCAAATTTTGGATTAATTTTCTGAAAAAACTAAAGTCGTAGAAATACAGGAATTTGAGTGAACCCCATCATTTTAAGGGTAGATTCAGATTCTTGAATAAAAAACTGGAGGAAACAAAAATGGGGTTCCTAAATCACTGTGCCTAGCTACCAAAATGTTCCACTATAATTATATTTAGCTTCTTATTGATACCCTAATCTGTACTGGACTACCGATTAAGACGATTTTAATGAACCCTAACTCGATTGTTAGACTAGAAGTTTAAAAATTACATAATCCAGCTTCATCACCAGGTCACCTGGATAATTCCATAATTATTGTATCGTCATTGAGCTACATACAATTACGAATTTATGTAAATAATTTTTTTTTGTTTTGTATATCGCCTGAACAAAAACATAAGGCAATACTTTGGTGTTAGCCATTGATTTTGAATATAAAAAATATATATTTTAGCAATATATAAAATAACAAAAAAACTGAGATAATATATGTCTCTTTCGTGTCGGGGTCGGGGTCACAAATGACCGTTCTTCTTTGGTACACATATGAATTTCTGTAACCCCGTGTACCGTGTGAGGGCTTACTGTGAGGGACTCTAATATACTTTTTCTGTAATTTTAAAATAAATTGTTTTAAAGTTATTTAAGAAAATAGACGAAAAATTCCCCCCTTATCTCTGAAACTCTCGACCTCATTCCACCGGCCCCCTTCTACCACCGGACATCTAGACGCACTGCCAGTTACCATCCCTACCTGGTTGCTATTCCACCAATTCGCACTAAGCGCTTCCAAATGTCTTTTATAATGCGCACAGCAAAAGAGTGGAACTCACTACCTGCGTCTGTGTTTCCGAACGTATACAACCCTAATCTCTTCAAAGTGAGAGTGAACAGGCTTCTTCTGGGTAAGCTCACTCCATCGTCGACTTTGTCTCTGTCACCTCTGACCTAGACTAGAGTCAAGAGCAAACCCATCACAAATAAAAAAAAATAAAAAAAAACTAATGAGCCTACAATTTTGAAAAAAGTACAGAAAATAGTTCTTAACCTATAGATTACAGGAAAACCTATAAGAAGTCTATGGTCTTAAGATAACATGATAAATCCCTCAATATTGTGCGTACTAACTTACATTTGCAGTTGGAATGTATGGGAGAACATGTTTATCAACCACAATGTTAAGTTTGTTCTTGGGATAAATTCATCCCAACTACGGAACCCTTGATTGTGTGTGGTCCGACACGCACTTGGACAGTTTTTTTTTTTAATGAATCAATTTGAATGTCGTTTTCGATTGGGACCCATTTTTGCAAACAAGAACTAACCCACCCACGGCAGGTTGGTTTCGAGAAAACGAGACTTTTGTAAACAGAGTGTTTTATATTATTGTGGGGTTGGTTCTGCAAGTGATAGTGTTATCTCTGTTGTTAGTCGGTAAAAAAGAACCATTTTTTTTTTTTGAAGATAGAATGCGTGATTTGAGCGTCATCTATGTATACTAAACTCAATTTCACTCAAACTGTGGTTTGGTTCTTGTTTGCAAAAATGGGTCCGTAGGTATCTCGTATAATATCTTTGTTGGCCTTTTTATATTCAGTGAGCGACTTTAAAAAAAAACAGGAAAGTGGTAAGGGGGCGTGTCGGTGTTCGCGCGTCGTGATCGTACAGCTCATGTCACAGGCAAATGACCGTTTCTGCGAACTCAAAACTTTATGAATCATGTATCACTTATCATACATACAGGGCTATTTTTAAATCACTAGCTAAATTTTCACAGGGTGTGCTACCCATGAATATGAACAACTTTCACTATGGGACCAACTCCGAAATCACATAAATCAAATGGATGGACGCCAGGCCTTTTCACTTGCCACGGCCCACGGTTTTCGCACTCACGGGCAAATGGCATGACGCCAAACAGCGTGAGGCTATGGATTACGGCGCGCACGGAAAATCCGTGGATAAACGTCGCCCCTAAATTTGGATTGAAGAATCGACACTCACGATCAAATTTTGGATGTACCATCACACCATTTAGCGCGATGGACTAACCGTAAGTGCCCAGCTAAAGGATAAAAGAAACCTCTGAAATAAAAAAAGTCTTTGATTCAACACATGTGGGTGATGTGGTGGATGATTCCGAGTATACCCTCTTGTGACGAAGAACAGCGGTGTAAACTGGCATGCATTAGGCTGCGGGAATTCTATTTTCGATTATTTTGTACCTCTGTCCATGTAATTTAAAACCTTCAAGGTCTTGGAAGGTGCGTTCATTTTTGTAATAGCTTAACTCCTAACATAGCAGAGAGCCTACTCTTGACTGATTAAGCGATACGGTACCTACTGAGACAAAATACATTCATACTAGACCTGTCAATCCAGTAATTTATAAGACAATGTAACCTATTATCAGATTACCTCAATAATATGTGACGTTCCACGGGAAAAGGTACGTTATGGTGCTTTTAGTTTCGGAGATATAGTTAAATGTTTCGTAAAAATAAAAAATAAATGTTTTTTTTTATTTCTGTTTCGTAAACCATAAGATGTAACATTTATTTTCCTATATTTATTTCTTATGATATATTACATAAGTTATTAGCCCATAATGTGGCTTCAAGTTTAGTAGAAAAGGTACCTTATGGCTATGTGTTATGAAAAATAAGAATATAATACTTGCAATCATATCAAGACATGCTCCACTTAGATGATTAAGTAAATTATAACGAAATAGATAAAATACGTTGAGTTTAATAATACAGTTTTTTTTAATAAATGAAAATGCTTTTTTTGTTTCATTGTACCCCACTTGTCCCTAAGTCTTAAAAAAAAGTATAAGTAAGAAGGAAGTGATTATTTTGGAGCAGATTATTATTAAAATAATAGTTAAAATTAATAAAAAGACCATTTATTGTCCTGACATATTGTTTGTTACGTAATTTCCATAGAGTACCTTTTCTTAAATGTATGGAACAAAGACTGTTATTGTGATGTAAGTTTCAAGTGACTTAAAAAGTTAAAAATAGTCTCTAAATGCGATATTATCAGTTTTATTATATATATTATAATTATTATTTTTTTTTGACATTTCTCGGGACCATGGGGTCCCGGACCTTTGGAAGGCGTACGAGGAACCGCAGCCAACTCGCAGAGGCCCCTTAGATTATTTTAAATGATGAGGAGGCACCAGCCGACGATTATCCCTGTATGCACTATGCAAGTGCACACAAGGACACCCCACGGTTTGTACAGGACTATTGTTGTACGAGGAAACAAAACATATTGGGCTATGGGTCTGGGAGGCTAAAGTGGATTGGGTAACTTGAACTATGGAAGAACTATGTCCCCTGCCTGACCAATGTTATTATATTATACACGGATAAAATGGCAGGGGGTGACTTGCACACTCAATAATGGGCCGCCGGAAATTATTATTATTAGCATATGCTAATGAAATAATATTGCTGTTTTGTGCGCAAGAATTTATGTTCTTTGTAAATTAAAACCTAAATCGTTAAGTTTTGTGGTTTTGTATGAAAATATTATTATTCTTACCTCTAACTCTTGTTTTTTTTTGTCTAAATTTTATCTAGTAATTGTTTTCTAATTGATCAGTAAAAAATTTGGCGTTCTCATCGTAAAAAATCGTGAACATTAAGAAAAAAAAAAATTGTTTTTATAAGTTGGTTATTAGGCATATTCATTAGCCCGTATCAAGGTTTTGATTTGTAATACAGAACTTATCACAACATTTTTTGAAGGACAGAAGACCAAGGAATTAGTTTCCATAGCCCACTACTATTTTGTAAAATTGCACAGTTTCCAATACAATCTTTAAACAAATATATCTCCGTAACTGCTCATCGTAGGAGCTTGATTTTTTTTTTATATCGATAGCATATTAATTCCAGATTATTATGGTATGCTTATGCATACCATAATAATCTGGAATTAATTAATCTCCATACGCACCATAAGATACCTTTACCCGTGGAACGTCACAAATATTTGTTTTGTTTAGTTAAGACTACGGTGTCACAAAAGGCACCATTTTTGGGTTTTGTCTGTATGTCAGCTAAAATGCGATATCGCGTGAGGAGGGCTTCTATGCACACATCACACACTTAATAATAAACTGATCGGTTACGGTTCAGGACCAAAATGAGTTAAACGTACAAAAAAAAATAAAAAAATCATTTTAACTAAATTTCTTCAAAATATCATTTCTGTATCAATAATCAGTTCACCAATTATTCCTTCAATACATTATTTCAGTATAATTGCATAATTATAATGTAAATAGCATTGTTTGACTGAGTATAACTCAGTCAAACAATGCTATTTACATTATACAGCCATTTTGTAAGACATGGATTTTTTTAGTTAGGTCAGTCTATTATTAAGCGTGCGACATTTGACCCAGTTTTTATTTAACTTAGATTTAATCAATTCGATTTCGAAAAAGAGCCATCGAACCACTAAAATAAGACCTTACAAACAAATACACAATTTGGCAGGTTAGGCACATTAAAGTCATTCAAAAGATTACAAAAACACACAGAGTTAATAACAGGGTGCAGGTATAATTTAAGGGGCCGCCGCCAGCCACAGCGAACTTTCTTTTCAAGTGCCACTAACGTATAGGTTTCACTGCACTCCATCACTTAAACACTCACTGACACAATTATAAACACTGCACATCTCACTTCTCCGGGAAATTCCGCACTGCAATCCAAATGATTCACTGCAATCCTTAATTAACAACGAAGGTTGTCACTGTCAACGGAGGCGGCGGCGGCGGCGGCACCGTAATCGTGCATGAACGTAGGTTTTACATGCCACTTAAAATTATACCATAGTAAAAAGCACAATTATTAATCTACAATTGCTCCATATAAAACAGAAGCGCCTTAACATACAATGTTTATTGATTTAACTATTATGAAAAATAAACAATATCTATGTCAAGGCCAAGCATATTTAACTACAGGCGTAAATCCACTAGGTCAAGAGTCTGCTACAATAACCATTCAATAATTTAATGTTTAGTGTGAAACTGTGAACACATCAAGACTCCCGCAGACAGGCGCGACGCGACTCCGGTAGAACATTTTCCATGAAGTTTTCATAGAAATTGTTCCAAAAGAGTCGCGTCGCGCTTGTCTGCGGGGAATAGTAAAAAATATCAAGTTGTCCGCGAATACAAATATTTGTAAATTAGTGGGTTCAAGCCATGTAGAAACAGTGATCAATTTGAGTATAGGTAGTGACCCCAGATTATGACTAGTCTGGTCTGTAACTGTTTATTTTGTCGTGACTGTTTTCAATGTAAATAAATTATACAAAAATAGATCACTGATAGTTAAAAAGAATAAAGCCCAGAAAAACTGGTACTCACGACAGATGGTAGCGTGACACGGAAGCGGGAGCAGGGGTAGAATTCACGGAGGACGAAGAACCTGAGTAGCCAGAACCGGCAGGGGATGAGCCGGCCGAGGGCGCACCCGCTGCTGAGGGTATCGCAGCCGGTTCATAATACTCGGTGGTAAGCGTGCGTTCGTCCAGCACGTGCTCTGCATTATGTGCCTTTGATGCAGACTTAATGTCCATAAAGGCAACTGTGGCACAAACGCCACTGGCACCTCCAGCATTGACACCAGTGGCAATGTTGTCTGCCCGACCCAACAATTTGGCATTCTGGACTCGGCCATAGCTGTGAAAAGAAAAACACTTTGACATATCAATAATCTAACTTTGACAACTTCCACCACCCTTTTTGATCAAGTTTTATCCCAAGTCTTACCACACAAACGTCCATAATTTTACAAACTTCTAGAACTTTTACTGAACTACGACAACAATCGAAATAAAGGGGTAGCAGACATTAAGCAACGATAATAGAATTCATACGTATACATATATTTGTAAAGATTATTTTGTGTCATCATAACAGTTTGCCTCCTCGCTTCATTTCAATGACATCCCAACTCGAAACGAAATCTTAAATGTTATAAAATAAATCTAAGTAAAATAATGAGTATTATTAATTCGGATTAAATTTTATTTCATCGTGTTTTTCAATTTTTTTTTTGTGATCCAAGGTGATACTTAACGATTTTCTCCTAGAAGGATAGGTAGGTATTGATTGAAATTATGAATGAGATACTGTGCAATCATATACGTACTTTATTTAGCAACTTCACACTAATTTTATGAATTGTATTATTATACAGGGTTATTGGTAAAACACCAACCACCTCTTACGGAGTCATTGTACACAACATTATGAAAACTTTTACTATGGGACCAAACCTGAAATCGTGAAAAAAAAATCAACTGTTCAGTTCATTTATGTTCGCATAATTCCTCAAAATGTACTGACCAGCTGATTTTTTTTCGCAATTTCAGGTTTGGTCCCATAGTAAAAGTTGTTCATAATGATGAGTACATTGACCCCTTAAGAGGTTGTTGGTGTTTTACCAGTAACCCTGTATTTTCGTAGGATGATTTGATAATTCGAATTTTTGCGAAAAACCTACGGATATTGCAAAAACACGGATAATTAGACAATGGTGAAAACATTTCTCAATCTTACTGGAAAAATTTAGTTTTTGCAAAAACACGAGTCGCTCTAGTAATATTGCGAAATAAAACGTTAGCTGTTATGAAATAAGAACGCTGATTGGCCAGTCGGAGCGCCCAAAACTAGACCTCCTCTGATTGGTTGACGTTTTAAATGTCAATAATTCTGCATTTATTTTTTCTAATAGAAAAATAACGATTCTACAAAACACGATAAATAGCGTGCGAAACTTAAAATAGTTACTCAGTTCATGAAAACGAACAAACTTTGTCCAAGAAACTATAATGTCAGAAACGAAAAAAAAACCTCTTTATACAAATAACCCGATCAGTTGATAACCAACCACGTTGGTTAAAAGGTCAATTTTTTTCTCATTTCCAACACAATATGGTTCCTTGGGAAAAGTTGTTTGTCGTGTTATTTTTAACCCTTCATAACTAATAATAGAGAAAAATATTATGGGCATTCGAAATTTGAATATTTAAAGAAAATAAAAACAAAGGGTTTCTGGATTTTTGTTCATTTTCTAAAATGGAGTGGACGCGCAAAGAAGACAGTCGCAGTAATTGCATTGCATCGTTGCGGTCACGCGCCAACTGAGATTTTCAACTGCTGAAAAATTTGAAAATTCCACTGAGATTTATTTATCGTACTATCAAACGATTCAGGGAAGATTCAAGATTAGAAGATAAACACAAAAGCGGTCGACCTCGTACTGTTCGGCCTCCAGCGGTCATCAAAGTAGTGAAGGCGCGAAACCCAACGAAATCATGTCCGCAAGCAAAAAAATGTTGACTCTGCAGATGGTACTAAGCAGAACTACTGTTAAAAGGGTATTAAATGAAGACCTAGGACTGCGTGTTTATAGAAAAAAAAAACAGCAGATCTTCTTAACGCACGGCTGAAGAAAAGCAGACTCGAAAGAAGCCGGGTTTTATTAAGGCGGTAGTACGCAGGGAAAATATACCGCGTAATACTTTTTTCAGATGAAAAATATTTTAATGTTGAGGAGAGTTTCAACAAACAAAATGATAAAGTGTATGCACACTCTAGTGAAGAAGCGAGCAGACGTGTACGACGTGTTCAGCGTGGCATTCATGGTTTGGCTTGGGGTGTCTATTTGTGAAAAAGGAGTGAAAACCAATGCCCTTTGTATATCAAAACACAGTCCTAACAAACATTGTGTAACGATTTTTGGTTTGGTCACATAGTAAAAGTTGTTTTCGTATCATGTGTACAATCATCTGTTTAAGTATCGGACACTAATTACCAGTGACCCTATACTGAATGATTTAATATTTAGATCAATATTTCAGTTATTGAAATCATAATTATTGAGCGTATTGTTAAAAGAAAACCGGAACAAATGGACCTAGTTATGCAGAAAGCAGCCATATAGCTTTTCCAAAAATAAATTATTAACACAGTATATAGTAATTTCGTCATAAAAGATTTTGTCCAAAAACAGTCATGTCGATACCTCTATTTATCACGGAGATATGAGCCGTCAAATGCAGCCTTGTCCATACATCCATTATGCAACCATCGACAGAAAAATGCTTATACTTTTGTTTGTACTTTTCCCGATATGGCTGCTTTCTGCATAACACGGTGCAAATGTAAATATACATTATCTGCTTAATTATTAGCGAAATTTATGGAAAAGCCACTTTATGCTACACTAATCAAGTGTGGCAAACGCTCGAGCGCGTGCAAAAAATAACTTGTGTGTAGACGACACCCTTACCGAGCCTTATTTTACGATGTTTTCGAAACAATAGAGATGCACAACGAACGCACAGGTGCGGCGCGCTGCACTCGGAAGAAAGTTCATAAGAAAATTATATGGACGCGCATACGCGCCGCAAGCGCATGGTGAACGTCCAAAACGCGCATGCGCGTCAGCCGCATCTAATGAATTAAGCAATGCTAATAATCCGTGTATTCAATAATTTTGTGTCAATTTAGATGACATGTAAAATAACAGTGTTAACGACTTTCGTTGCTGACCGTACCCTAATAATAAGTACCTACTAATATCTTAATTATCTTCTTCATGATGGTCAATTATTCTTGTTATGCATATGTGTCAATCCAAGGGAAAAGGTAGGTACCTTATGGCCGTTTTTTGTTTCGTAAAAATATGTGAAAAAAAAAATTGCTGTTTCGTAAACCATAAGACGTAACATTTATTTTCCTATTTTTATTTCTTATTATAATATTATGTAAGTTATTAGCCCACTAGCTTCTGCAAGCGGCTTCGCCCGCGTGGATGTTGGAAATTATCCCACGGGAACCAAGTATCCTATGTGCTATTCCAGAATATAAGCTATCTCTGTGCTAAATTACATCCAGATCCGTTTAGCCGTTCTGGCGTGATTGAGTAATAACCATCTTCACAAAATTTCACATTTTTAATATTAGTAGGAAGTAGGATAATGTGGCCTCAGTTTAGTAGAAAAGGTACCTTATGACCGTGTGTTATGAATGAAAAATAAGAAAATAATACTTGCAATCATATCGCGATATGCTCCGCTTAAATGATTAAGATATCGAAATAGAAAAAACCGGACAAGAGCGAGTCGGACTCGCGCACCGAGGGTTCCGTACCATCTTACTTCCTACTAATGAAGATGAGGATGGATGGATGTTTGTTACATGTGTGTCTTTCATGCAAAAACTACTGAACGGATATTCATGAAATTTGGCACACAGATAGTTTATAACCTGGATTAACACATAGGATACTTTTTATCCCGATATTCCTACGGGTTTGAGACTTTAAACGGGTGAAACCGCGGGGCGCTGCTAGTCATATACAAAAGTGTGCTATTTACAGACATCGTTTTATTTTGCCTGTAATCTTTACATAAACTTCTATCACACAGAATAATTTCAGATTTTGTCAACGCATACTTCGGAGATGGGGGGGGGGGGTATCTTTATTTACATTTTTAATCAAAAGTCGAAAACTATGCGGCCTAAAAAAAGAAAACATGATTTAGAATGTGCAAATAGCGCGTTTTCATAAGATACTCCACATGCCCTAGTAATAAAAATATATTCATTTTTATTTCGTTCTTATTTGCAAAATAGTTGGGCAAACGTCATCTAAAACTATTCCAAAATTCAAGTGGATAGCATTAGTAGTTCTTGAGATATCTAGCAGTGACCGACTGAGTCGCACCATAAGGGTTCCGTTTTACCTTTTTGGTACGGAACCCTAAAAATACGTTGAGTTTACTAATCTACTTTTTTTTATAAATGAAATTTTAAAAATGAACGCCCCTCCACATGTGTGAGAGGAAATATTTATTCCAACACTGCTTTCCAGCACATGTGTGCGTGCGACGATTTTATTGTAAACATGGATTCGTCGCCGCACTTAGGCGCCGTCCTATTGTCATCGCTCGTGCGATGATGCGATGCGATTTCATCGTGCGCTGAAACCGCTCGCGCGATAAGAAATTGTGTCCTGTTTAGAGCGATGAGATCACACTCGAAACGGCTCTTATCAGAGATGCACAGTTTTTGCATGATCGCGCGATCTTCAATAGGACATATTAGTAGATAATTATCAGTATGTTTGAACGCACGGTCGCACGATCATTTTCGTCGGACGCACGCATCATCGTACGAGCGATGGCAATAGCATGGTGCACTTATGGCACGACACGTTCGCTCTGTTGCGCATTCGTTTTATTTATACACTAGTTGGCCAACAAATCCGGCTGTATGGCGTTAGGTCAGTCGGTACGTACCGTTTGCAAAAAAAAATCTGTGTGTTTAAATTACCTATGTTTGTAAGGTATTTATTTAATATGGGTCATTCATTTTCTGTATACCTACTGCATATATTATGTGAACAGGGATGATGACTAAAAATTTGTTTTTTGTCCGTCATGTAAATTATTAAAATATCGCTGCCCTAGTTCAATAGTAAGATATTTTGATCGGGGTATGTATAGAGGTAGGTAGTTGAGCTAATTCAATTCACTTGTTTTTTTTTTTAATGTGGTTGATTTATAAAAATGATAATTTAGTTTAATGCTTCTGGGAGTTATTTATATTTCAATATGAATAAAATATATGTATTTTTTATAATAGTTTTAAGGCTTTAACCTCATGTAGAACTCAGATTTTTTTAAAGATATCTCAATATTGAACTAGGGCAGCGATATATTAGACATGTATTTTTCTTTTTCTTCGTAATCAAAAGATTAAGGCGATACATTGAGCTAAAATGTGGCATGACGTCACGCCTTGGTAGATTTTATACGTAGAAGTGACGTAGCGAGCCCCCACTCCCGAACTTGAATGCGTGTTATCCAACTCATTTTTTATTAATATGATAATGCAAAATATAATGTCTAATATTTTTTATTATCTGACTGATGGACTAAATAGAATTTCTTCTTTTTCACCAAGGCATCATCCCTATTCTTGCCTTAAAATAAATGATTAAATTATTATTATTTCAAGCGTTTATAGACTTATTACTAATATTATAATGCAATACGTAATAAAACATTATGCAATACAAATAAACGTTATAAAATACAGTATTAATTAACCAATTATTAATTTATCAATACCTATACCTTATCACTTTCATCAGAATCAGACTCAAAATTAATTAATAATAATTGAAAATCCATGTCAAAATTTTTCATATATTGTTTTCGATATATATTTACTTCGGAGAGTGTGCCCGAGAACTCCACGACCTCATTCCACCGGCCCCCTTCTACCACCGGACATCTAGACGCACTGTCAGTTACCATCCCTACCTGGTTGCTATTCCACCAATTCGCACTAAGCGCTTCCAAATGTCTTTTATAATGCGCACAGCAAAAGAGTGGAACTCACTACCTGCGTCTATGTTTCCGAACGTATATAACCCTAATCTCTGCAAAGTGTGAGAGTGAACAGGCTTCTTCTGGGTAAGCTCACTCCATCGTCGACTTTGTCTCTGTCACCTCTGACCTAGACTAGAGTCAAGAGCAAACCCATCACAAATAAAAAAAAAAAATATCACTAACATGTCTACAAGCCATTATAGACGTCAAGTTCAATTTAACGATTTTTGTAGTCCCGTAGTTTTTTGCGTTGACATGTTGACCGTACTTTTGCGGCGAAATCGACGCGTGGTTCCACTTTCATATCTCGCCGGTGACTGAGCAGTGAACCAATGACAAAAGCAGTGTTGCCGCTTAGGAAGAAATAAACTCACCAAACTTTTACTAAATTGTCACTAGATTGGGTGAAAAAATAAATTCAAAAAGTCACTAGAAGTCACTAAATTATTTAATCAATCGTCGTCAATAAAATTACTGACCAAATGGTAATTAAGAACAAATATTATTATGAAAAATCAATGAACGAGATACACCTCTCAATTTGAATTAATCAAATAACTCTGTGTTTAAAAATTAATTAGTTGAATTAAATCATTATCTATTATCACTATATCATCTTCGTCCGGCATGGTGAAAGAGGATTGTTGCTCTGTAGTTGCAGTGGAAGTCGAAGCTTGTGGTTGTTATTAAGGAAGTAGATGGCGCAGTTTTCTTATTTATGTTTTTAACGGTTTTCGTCATTTGGGACAAGACTTCACTAGGTAAAATATAAGTTTTGAAGGTTTCTTTTAAAAATTTTAGCAACTATATACTTCATAAAATATAGCTTGATCTCTGCGACTGCTTTTAGTAAAATCACGCCTATGAAGTCCTGAATTTCAGAATAGTACAGACAGTACCTGTCAATTTCATACTTTATGGGCACGCCGACCTAATTAGTGATGGGCGATGAATCATCGTGACCACTGACTATAAACTATCGATATTTTAAATAAAACTTAATTTAAAATTAATTTATCTTTTAATTTTATTGTATATTTTAATATCATAACATTGTTTACATTTGTAGGTACGTACTTGATCTAAAATAATAGTGAGTAAGTTAATTTGTTGAGTTTTGTTATCTTTTGTTATTATTGTTAGTTTCTTGTTGGCATAATACCAAAGAGAACGAAGAAAACTGTTTTGAACAGTCAAGGTAGTAATCAAATGCAGAAAACCAATGGAAGAAGATTGGGAGCGGGACGTCCGATTTGATAATATTAGGTTGGGGAAAAAGTCTTTTCGCATTATAGTATGTATGAACTTGTAATAAAATCTCTTTGGCTATACTATTTGTATCTGGCTGGTTTTGGTATCATTGAAAGTTTAAATTTTAAAGAACATAATTCCAAATTCAAATTAGGAAAATGTGTGATTTTCATTTGTTTTTCGTACCGTCAAGATGAAGTGAATCTAATGAAGAAATTCGATACATTTTAAAATTTTACTACAAAAAAGGTAAAAATGCAACGCAAGCCGCGAAAAACATTTGCGATGTTTATGGACCTATCGTAGTGTCTGTGAGAGTAGCACAAATTTGGTTTAAGCGTTTTCAATCCGGAAATTTTGATGTCAAAGATGCACGTCGCTCTGGTCGCCCTATTACGGATAAAATGGATGCCATTTTTGAAAAAGTGGAGCAAGATCTGCATATCAGTAGTTACAACGTAGCTGAAGAACTGGAAATTGACCACAAAACAGTTTTGGCGCATTTGAAAAAAACTGGGTACACAAAAAAGCTCGACATTTGGGTACCTCACGAGCTCACTGAAAGAAACCTAATGAACCGTGTACTCATTTGTGATTCTTTATTACGACGTAATGAAACCGAACCATTTTTGAAGAAGCTGATAACTGGTGATGAAAAGTGGATCACGTATGACAAGAACGTGCGAAAAAGGTCGTGGTCATAGGCCGGTCAGGCTTCACAGACTGTGGCGAAACCCGGGTTAACTCGCAACAAGGTGATGCTGTGTGTGTGGTGGAATTGGAAGGGCATTATTCATTATGAGCTGTTACCACCAGGCAGGACCATCGATTCTGAACTCTACTGCGAACAACTGATGAGATTAAAGCAAGAAGTTGAGAGAAAGCGGCCGGAATTAATCAACAGAAGGGGTGTGGTTTTTCATCATGATAACGCTAGACCTCACACATCTTTAGCCACTCAGCAAAAATGAAGAGAGTTTGGCTGGGAGGTGTTAATGCATCCGCCGTATAGTCCTGACCTTGCACCTTCAGATTTCCACCTGTTTCGGTCTCTTCAGAATTCTTTAGGCAGTGTCAGGTTAACATCAAGAGAGGACTGCTAAAACCACTTGTCGCGGTATTTTGACCAGAAGTCCCAAAATTTCTATAGCAATGGAATCATGTCCCTACCTACAAGATGGCAAAAAGTTATCGAACAAAATGGTACCTACATACTTTAGTTAAATGTAAATAAACTATATTAAAAAATGTTTTGAATTTTCTTAAAAAATGCGAAGAAACTTTTTCCCCAACCTATTATTTGCAAACAAAAGTACTCCTTTAAGAGAATAAATGTATTTTATATTAAAATATTCGTTTAATTTAGTAACGTATGTAATTAAATTAAACACAATTATATGTTACATTAGCATCGATACTAGTAAGAAACGTCGATAATTGCTATCGACAATTTTTTATATCTTAACAACCCTAGGAATGTCAGTTTGACATAATTATGTCGCAGAGATCAAGCTATATTTTATGTAGTATAGTTCAATAATATACACAGTCTGGCCATAAATACTGTTACAATTAAAAATAAGAAAGATATTACAATTGAATTTGGAATCGTGTAATTTTTATACGATTGTTCATTGAGTTTTCTAATTTTGGCGCCAATACATTGTACAATAATTTGCGATATTAAAATGGAGTGGGGTGATAAAGAGAACCGAATCGCTGTGATTGCATTACACAAAGTTAGTATGGCGCCAAATGCAATTTTTAAAACTCTCCATACGCTTGGTATTAGTCAAATGTTTGTGTACCGGGCTATTAATAGGTATGAGGGCTGCACTAAAAGTATCGGGAATGGAATATTTCCATTGTTCCTGTTATATTAAAATCTTTTTAATTGAAAACTCCTTGGTTTTAAAAATCGAATACCATTTATTTATTTTAAAAAAGATTCTCGGTCTTGTCACAAGGTTTTGTCAAACTTGTTTAGTCGTTGAGAAAATGGAATTGACTCGAGAAAATTTCAAGAGCGATGATTTATTATGACTTTCGAAGTAGTTTAACACAAAAACAGTGTGTTGACCGGATGATTTCTGCATTTGGAAGCCCCATCCAAAACCACAATTTACCGCTGGTGTGCTGAATTTCAACGTGGACGTGTCAAGGTCAGTGATGATCCCCGTCAAGGTCGTCCAAAAACTGCAGTCACCCAAGAAAACGTTGATGCTGTGCGTAAGCTGATTGAGGAAGATCGACATGTGACATACCGCGAAATTCAGGCAACTTTAGACATTGGCAAGAGTCAAATACAAATAATCTTGCATGAACAATTAGGTGTAAAAAAGTTGTTTTCCCGATGGATACCGCATTCGCTCTGTGAAGAGCAAAAAGCGGCTCGCGTTACTTGGTGCGTCAGAACTCTCGAAAGATTCCACGCAGGATCCTCAAATGCTGTATACAACATCGTATCAGGTGACGAATCCTGGATATACGCGTACGAACCCGAAACAAAAAACCAGTCACGAGTTTGGGTGTTCGAAAATGAGTTAAAGCAACAAAAATTGTTCGTTCACGGAGTGTTGCAAAAAAAATGGTGGCCACGTTTGTCTCCAAAACCGGCCATGTTGCGACTATTCCTCTTAAGGGACAAAGAACGGTTAATGCAGAATGGTATGCTAGCATTTGTTTGCCACAGGTCGTTTCTGAACTCCGTAAAGAGAACTGCAACCGCCGCATCATCCTCCATCACGACAATGCGAGTTCTCACACCGCGCACTGAACAAAATAGTTTTTAAGAGAAAGAAAACATAGAATTATTAGACCATCCGCCGTACAGCCCCGACCTAAGCCCTAATGATTTCTATACTTTCCCTAAAATAAAGAATAAATTGCGTGGTCAGAGATTTTCATCACCTGAAGAAGCTGTGGACGCCTACAAAACGGCCATTTTGGAGACCCCAACTTCCGAATGGAATGGTTGCTTCAATGATTCGTTCCATCGTATGGAAAAATGTGTCAAATTTCGCGGAGAATACTTCGAAAAGCAATAAATACATTTTTAAATAGTAATGTTGTGTCACTTCCTTGATTCCCGAAATTTTCAGTGCCGCCCTCGTACAATGAGACCTCCTCTGTTTGTGACAGAAAAAGATCTGGCCGTCCACAAAGTGTTCGTACGAAAAAGGTGGTCAAAGCAGTAAAGGAAAGAATTCGAAGAAATCCTGTCCGAAAGCAAAAGATTTTATCTCGGGAGATGAAGATAGCACCCAGAACCATGTCGCGTATTTTAAAAGATGACTTAAGACTTGCAGCCTATAAGAGACGCACTGGTCATTTTTTAACTGATAATTTAAAAAATAAAAGGGTGGTAAAATCGAAACAACTACAAAAGCGGTACGCAAAGGGAGGTCACAGAAAAATTTTGTTTACGGATGAGAAAATCTTTACAATTGAGCAACATTTTAACAAACAAAATGACCGTATCTATGCTCAAAGCTCTAAGGAAGCTTCCCAATTAGTCGACAGAGTGCAACGTGGGCATTATCCAACTTCAGTGATGGTTTGGTGGGGTGTTAGCTATGAAGGAGTGACTGAGCCATATTTTTGTGAAAAAGGTATCAAAACATCGGCACAAGTCTATCAAGATACCATTCTTGAGAAGGTAGTTAAGCCCCTTAACAACACCATGTTCAATAACCAAGTATGGTCCTTCCAACAAGACTCGGCTCCGGGTCATACAAGCTCGGTCCACGCAGTCCTGGTTGGAAGTGAACGTTTCGGATTTCATCAGAGCTGAAGACTGGCCGTAGTCTAGTCCCGATCTTAATCCGCTGGATTATGATTTATGGTTAGTTTTAGGGAGTACGGCTTGCTCTAAACGCCATGATAATTTGGAGTCCCTAAAACAATCCATACGATTGGCAGTGAAGAATTTTCCCATGGAAAGAGTGCGTGCTTCTATTGATAACTGGCCTCAACGTTTAAAGGACTGTATTGCAGCCAATGGAGACCACTTCGAATAAGCGTTTTATATTTTAAATTGTTTTATATTTATGTATTAAACTAACACTGTAAAAGTAATAAATATTATTTGCAATAAAAAAAAATTTTTTTCTTCGTGACAATATTTTTTATGGCTAGACAAGGTATAACTGCTGTGTTGATCATCAAAAAGTCGCTAAAAGTCACCAGACATTTTTTGTCACTAATCATAAAAAAGTCACCATAAACCGCAAAAACTCATTAGATTTTTGTAGCAGTTTATTATTAAAATAATTGTTAAAATTAATAAAAAGATTATTGTCAATGTATATCATATTGTCCTGACATGACATATTGTTTGTTACGTAATTTCCGCGCGTCGCCCACCCGAGCTAGAGTCGAGGCGGGCGTCAAGGCGCGAGCGCACAAGCGGCGCGTCGCATCTACGTTTTCTTTAGAAATAAAATAATGGCAGTGCGCTCATAACACTATAGTCACAGTAAAAAAATATAGTAGATATTATTTATACTGTGCTATAGTGCGCGCGGAACTAGTTGGCCGCGCCTTAGGTGGCGACAGGGGTGAGGGGGCGGGTTGCCTACTGCTCGTAACGCACATGAGATTAGATAGTGATGATCAATCTCGAGATATCGTGAACAATTGATCTTTTAGAAGTTTATATTGTACCTATCTAATTATACGAGTATTGTAATTAATAGTAAAATAAACCAAAAACAAATTAAGTATATGAAATTATTGACATATTTTAATGATATATGAAATTATTTAATTAATATATACTTATCTGAAATTGCTCTGACATATCCTCTGAATACATACATACTGAACAGCTGATTTTTTTTCGCGATTTCAGGTTTGGTCCCATAGTAAAAGTTGTTCATAATGATGAGTACAATGACCCCTTAAGGGGTTGTTGGTGTTTTACCAATAACACTGTATAATGAAGTTTTGGTGGCGCGGTTAAGTATACTCCCTGGCCGCGCCACCAAAACTCCATTATATTTCGTTACTCGTTGAGATACAAATTGTTCCATTACACGTACCGTATCCTTACTAATATTACCTTTTCACGCCTAAAGATCTGAACGGATTGCGATAAAATTTGGCAAGGTTATAGATGGTATCATGGGGGAGGACATAGGCTACCTGTTTGTCTCAAAACTTATCCTACAGGGGGTGATATAGGGAATGAAAGTTTGTATGGGAAACCTAGCATTAAGTTAGGCATATGGCGTGGTTGATTAAGATATCACCTACCAAACCTACCTAGAACAAACATTTGTGTGCAATGAACATGTCTGTTTGTCCCGAGTCTGGGTATAATTAACTAACTATACAGGGTTATTGGTAAAACACCAACAACCTCTGACCCCTCATTGTACTCATCATTATGAACAACTTTTACTATGGAACCAAACCTGAAATCGCGAAAAAAAAATCGGCTGTTCAGTACATTTTGACGAATTATGCTAACATAAAAGTACTGAACTGCTGATTTCTTTTCGGGATTTCAGGTTTGGTCCCATAGTAAAAGTTTTTCATTATGATGAGTACAATAACCCCTTAAGAGGTTGTTGGTATTTTACCAATAACCCTGTATATGTATGTATTTACAAAAAATAAAACGTAATGTATGTAAGCATATCAGTTACCTGGTTTCCATAGTACAAGCTCGGCTTTGTTTGGGATCAGATAACCGTGTGTGAATAGATGTCCTAGGATATTATACAGTATGTTAACCAACAGAGGGCGTTCCCGTTAACCCGCAATAGTATAGCATCCATATATGCTAAAAAAAATATTACCATTCGAAAACAAAATGGTTTTTATTTTTTTTTTCACTAAAAATGTTAAATTGATACGTAAAAGAAACACTCTGTACACGCGTACTTGAAGGACGGAAACATCGCAATTTAGTTTTATTTTTAGTGAATTTTTGAATATTTTAGTGAATATTTTTAGCATTTTTAGTGAATATTTTAATATTAAAAAAAAAATAAAAACCATTTTGTTTTCGAATGGTAATATTTTTTTTAGCATGTATGGATGCTATACTATTGCGGGTTAACGGGAACGCCCTCTGTTGGTTAACATACTGTATATGAAAATTCAAATGTATGCTTTTAGGTAGGAAATTAAGAAATTTGTGGTACAGCGTTTTGAAAAAAAAACCTTTATAATATTTATTGCATAAGCTGTAATAATTAAAATAATATATAAACTTAAAAAAAAAACTTTTTTGTATCCTAAAAAAAAGTCAAAATTAAGTTACTTAAGGTCATCTACGTAGGTAAATCATTCTTTGTATTTCCCGTAAAAATACGAAAAGTGAAATTATCGGCTTTTGTTCCGGAACTCCTTAAATGCGAAAGTAAGTTCCGTTAGTTTGTTTGTTACCTTTTAACGCCTAAACTACTGAACCGATCATCCTGAAATTTTGCATATACGTAGTCAGGTGTACAGAAACGGACATACAATAACGTTCTTATGATAATAGATGGCGCCACATGTAATTCGAATCGTGATTAAAATATATTATTATGAAACATAAGTAGCGTGTTGAGATTTTTTTTTAATTTTTTGTTTATGTACTTACCTGATACATTTTGCGAGTCGTCGAGTGTCGATAGACCGATTATTCATCCTCCCAACTACCTATAATATTATTGATGCGAAAGTAAGTTTGTTTGCTTGATACCTTTCCCGCCCTAAACCGCTATTCTAAATTAACGCGAGCGAAGCCGCGGGCAAAAGCTAGTTTTAGTATATTGTAAGTATGGGAAACAACATGTTGAAATGCTAAATAATAATCTAAAATGCTAAAAAATAATAAAAAATCTATATGTAGGTAGGTAGAGGATCTATCAAAATAGTCATGCAATAAGTACATATATAACGTATACTTTTTCTGGCATCAATACAAAATTTAAAATGGCAGTATAATGAAGAGGCAACTTTATTTAAAAAAATAAACAACTAACCGGACGAGGAGCAGCGCGCGTCGTCGGCATGACATGAGAATGAGAGTGAGCAGGCCAGCAGCTATAAAACGCGCTGTTGCCGCTCTGATCACGGTTCACAATAGCGTATAAAAGATAAGCGTTGTTGCCATACCGCCGTTTGCCTCCCCATTCTCTCTATCGTAAGTACCTACTATAGTCGCGAACACGTTTCATTATGTATTTAATAATATTGATAACACTCTGTTATTATTATTATTTTATCACGCTAAACCATATTCAAAATAAATTCTAAACAAATTATGCCTACATAAAGTAGGTGCCTGAGTTAGCTGAGAATATTGTGTTCCAGGAACATTAAATTAGTACGTATGTATGACTTGTCTTAGGCCTCTATATTCTATTTATTCTGTACGTGTCCTACAAATAAAACAAAGTACTGTACTATGACCGCTTAGTTCTTCTAAATCCACAATGGATTTTGATGCGGTTTTCACAACATTTTAGAGAATTTATTCCAAAAGGTTTATGTAAAAGATTTACATTAATATTTAACTAAGATTGCACAGAAATCACGATGTTTTGACATGTCGCCATATCAGTAGATTGCACCCGTGCCAAGCATGGGCGGGTCGCTAGTTATAGACTAATAGGTAATAATCAATGATATTATAAGTAAAAAGACGTAGATAAGTTACCTACCCAACATTCGATGTTCAAAAACGGCACAAATGTCGAACTATTAGATCATACGTGGAAGTAGGACGGCATGTCGTAATTAAAGGAAGCGAAAAAGAGACAAGACGACGAAAATGTGGCTAATTAGCCACATTTTGACGTGCCACTTTCGGAGCGTGTATAACCTATCTACCTCTTTTTACTTATAATAGGTATTATAATATCATTGGTAATAATATAAAAAACTCGTTGCTCAAATTCAGTTTCTTCTAATTATAATATATGTAGGAAGGTAATCCATGATTTAAAAATGTATTCATCTAGGTTTTAGTTTGTGCTTTCTTATTTATTTTAGATTTTAGGTAAATTTATTACAGAAAAGTGTAGAAAAAACTGCTATGACAATTCATTACCTACCATCACATTAAACCTTTATTTGGAAATTTATTTACTACGTACCTACTATCTAGCTAGAGAAATTTATTCAAACAGATTAAATCGGTCGATGTCTGGTGCGACGTTGCCAGTTTTATGGTCTTACAACATGGCCGCAGTCGATGCCGTAGCCGGTTTCCGTGTGAAACTCGACTCAACACACTGCGCGCGTGTTGTGATAGCACACGCAGGCAAACGGGCGACGAGGGGAAGCGCGGGGTCCGAGGCGAAGTAGCACTGGCGAGTCAGACAAGGAAAAATGAGCGTTGTGGCGCGGGGCGGGAGGGGAAGGGAGATACCGGGTCGGTGACGTCATCTACTTTCTGAATAGCTACTACTTTAATCAGTCGTTGGGTCTTTTGTTTATTCCTCTTTAAATTTTGTTTTAAGTTTCATAATGTTTGTGTATGGTATTATTTTCTAAAATTTTGAATTTGTAACAAGTTTTATTACCTAGTAGATACAATAATAATATTAATATATAATGGTAATATTTTTCTTTTCTTTACAATAACAACAAAAATCGCATTACTGGAACTGCAAAATAAATAGTTACAGTCTGTTATAACTACCTAAGAATAAAAAAATCTATAACCAATAAATTCTGTTAAACTGTTAGGTAATTGAATTACTTATTTATGTAAAGGTATTCCAGGCCATTAATCTTCTTAATTAATCGTCTGTCCTTTTCTTAATGAAATAGAAAGAAAAAGAGGCACTGAACTTAAATTTAGTTTAGGTTTGTGAATCGGCGCCAATGCCAAGGAGTGGATAAAAACACGATAATGGCGCCGATTACCTTGTTCACCAACTAAACTTAAGTTCAGTGCATCTTTTCCTTTCTATTTCATTAAGAAAAGGACAGATGATAGTTTAGTTCTGTCAAATTAGTTTAGTTCTGTCAAATTATGATACTCCATAGACAAGTTTAGACGTGATTAAAAAATTGCCTACTAAAAATACGTCAATTTATGTCAGGCGCAGACTAATGGGGCCGGCCGGTAAAAGCTAATCATAGATGGCGCTGCCATAGGTAGTGCCCTTGTAACTTTAACCGTATTTGTGCTTGCAACAGTGTTTTTATTTTTACGTTTTATGAATTAAAACATATGAAAATAGTGCCTTTAAATGATGTATGGCGAGTCAGTGAGTCAATTAGAGAAAAGTTGAAGAAACCCGGCGCCTCTTTACGAGGAAGGAAAACTGATTATTAGATCGAAAGGTAAGGTGCACCTTTTGGATTCGCTTCTTTAACATAGTTTTTACTAATTATGTAAATAATAATATACACAAATTTACTAATTCATTGTCAGTTAACAACAGCTCTGTAGAGAACAATCTTAAAATATGTGATACTATCTTTTGCCAGCGGCTTCGCCCGCGTGGATGTTAGAATTTATCCCACGGGAACCGTATAATTTCCGGGATAAAAAGTAGCCTATGTGCTATTCCAGACTATAATCTATCTCTTTGCTAAATTTCATCCAGATCCGTTCAGCCGTTCTGGCGTTATTGAGTAACATCCAAACATCTTCACAAACTTTCACATTTATAATATTAGTAGGATTTGTGTTGCTCACGATATGTTTTAGTTATCCATGAATCGGCTGATGTGGATTCTAAATCTTGTCACACATGAATTTCTATATTTGCAGAGACTTTAGCAGCAGTACATTCCTCATGGTGACTCTGCAGCGGTACAACATCACCTAGCCTTTGTAACGTTGATGGCTTTTCTTGAAACAAACTTTTTCTGCAATTTCGAGCTCTAAGACGTCCTATACCAATAATGTTAGCAATTTGTTTATAAAAAAACATTCCCCTAAAAAATAATAGTTATATATAAATATTATATAGCCTATGTCACTCCCACAATTAAGACAAATCTAACGACAACTCATACGAGGTGCATTCAATAAGTACCTAGCCTCATCGCCAGAGGGCGCTGTAGTTTCAAAAGAGTTTTACCACAGTGTAGCACATTCTTTTTAAATTTTTTTTTCAAATTTTCATTCCAATCCCTTCATTTGTTTTAATTTGACAACTTATGGAAAAAAGTTGGAGCATCGCTGGGCTAAGTGTATCGAACTAAAAGGAGACTATGTTGAAAAATAAATTGCCACTTTTCCAAAATTTTCGTTTACTTTTTGTAGGCTAAGTATTTATTGAATGACCCTTGTATGTTAAAATCCATCAAGCCGTTTAGGCTACAGAGCGTGCCAAAGAAATAGACATAATATATGTCTATTTCTGTACATACATACATACTCTCGAAAATACCCTGGTAATAAAATGTGGTGGTGCAGTGAAATTGGACACTGAAGGTATCTTTGTAAATAATTATTTAATCTAATTCAATTCAATCTAACTCGAAATTAACATATCATCTGCTGACGGTACTTTTAAGCTAAACTGACTTTTAATTGAGTTTATCAAGATAACAATAAAACGGGGTCCTCCGGGACGGGGGCTTCGCGGATCGGGGTACTCAGGGAATATTACCTAAATAATCTTAATTGATATTACCTATATGTGAAATTAAGACTCATATGCTTTTTAAATTGCTGGATGAATTTTAATGAAACTCATTGAAATACTGCCTTCAAAGAAAATGTGCCTCAGTCTTTGTCTATAAAGTTGAAACCCGTCCTGTCCAGATGAAAATGACCGAACTTCCGATTATTGATGGTGAATGATGACCGAAGAGATGACTTGAAGCTATCTGTAACCAGGGTGGTACCCACCCGCACGAACGTCGGACAACTAAGGACTCTTTCAACGGTATTGGCTTCGTCTTTTAGGAGATATGCAATTACGCCCGAAAGATTGGATAGCTTTTATCGCAATGATTAGCATTTGTAGTAAAATTTTGTGGTACCTATTGTTTTTGACGTTATCCGATTTTAGTATTTTTATTTTAAAAAGGTATTTATTGTTTTTATCTCACGTCTACAAACAGTCGTCGTTTCGTACGAATGATACTTGCTTATCCATATACCGTTGCAGTAACTGTCGGACGGAGTCTACAAAATTAGGTTAACATTCCGTTATTGAGAATAGCGAGTAATATTTACAGTGACGATTTTATTAGAAAATAAGTAACAAATGAACAAAAACGAACGTAAACCAAATTTTTTTAAACTTATCGAAAAAAAATTAAAGGAAAATTATCGCTTCTCCGTTCATAGTGAAAGTTGAATATTATTTAAACGGCTGAAATTTTTCCAAATGGGTAGTGAGGTACGATCTGTGCTTAGTGTAACCTCCTCTTGCTGTAGCTGGTACAGATTTCTTTGTCAATGGCGCAGATTCCCTTGTTCACAAACTAAACTAAATTTAAGTTCACTGCATCTTTCTTTCTATTTCATTAGGAAGAGGACAGACGATAAATATTAGTTTAGTCCTGTCAAATTAAGGTACTCCATAGACAAGTTGAGACGTGATTAAAAATTGGATACTAAAAATACGTCAATTTACGTCTGGCGCTGACTAATTTGACAGAACTAATATTTATCTTCTGTCCTTTTCTTAATGAAATAGACATAAAAAGATGCACTGAACATAAATTTAGTTTAGTTTGTGAACAAGGGAATCGCCGCCATTGTCTTCCCAGTTATTCACTTAACACGCGCTATCGTATTCAGGTCTGGCGAGTGTGCCAACGGTTTTATTGGTCCTTTATTCAGCTTCATCCCAACGTGCCCGCTTTTTTATACGCCTATCAGCTTCAAGTAGTGTAAAGTAGTTCCTTTGCCCTTCCCCACACATGAAAAACGACCGGAGTGAGGCCGAGCGATCGCGGAGGCCAGAGAATTGGTCCTCCTCTGCCAATCCACGAATTTGGGAAACAATTATCCAAATGCTCACGTACAATCAGACTCCAGTGAGCTGGGCAGCCATCGTGTTGAAAGACAATAGGCCTGTTTATGTCTACTTGGAACACTTCTTCCACTAATGGTGGTAAATCATTTACCAAAAAATCCAGGTAGTTGTTCGCATTGATGTTGTCGGGCAAATAATGAGGCTTATCGCCAATCACTCCTACCCAGACATTCACACCGAATCTCCTCTGGAAGCCCCTTTGTGGGTTTAAATCGATCACTTAATTTTTACCAACCTTGCAGTATTAAATTTCGCAAAACATTTCACTTTCCGTAAAGGTAGAATTTCGTCAAAAATTTCCTACTGGATAAAATTATGAAATAACTCTTGAAAGTTTTTATTTTATTTTTTATTATAAAAGCAAATTACATACCATTAGAAAGGTCACACACTAGGGATGTTTTGCTAGAATTGGAACTCCTCAATATTTTTTTTTAATGCAAGTTGAAATTAAGATTTAAGTATTTTTTACATCTTTCTGTAAGTTTGAGGACTCGATAATTTTTTTTCTAGCTAACATCTGAATAAAGCAATAGTTTTATAAGAATCTGCCCACATTAAAGATTAAAAAAAAAATACACTTTAAAGTTAACCCTAGAGTGCTCGCGCTATGAGCATTTTGCCGCTCGCGGCACAATATTCGTATTATTTTGTACACGATGCATTTGTCGTGGTCAAGCGTCCCAGTAGCTGCCCCCCCGTTCCTCACCTCCTTGTTTTAGAAATTAGAGTGAATTCAGTGCGCGGATGACCGCAGGAAACAAAGGTTGTCGTAGGTGTGTCGCGTTTGACGGCAAATTGCTCACTGCGCGACTACTCACGTAAGTAAAATTTGTGGGTCTGGAAATTGCCCTGGCGATGACTAGACCACATATCATTAGAAGATCCAACGTAAACACATTGCACAAACAACTGAGAAACCAAATCGCCCGATTTGTGCCATCGGATCATCAAAATATACCCTCAGGTAGAGAAGGTATATGCGCAGTAGGGAATGAAGAACCGGTGCTCTTCTTGCGTCCCGGGATTTTCAGGATTACTTGTTGAAGGAACCGGGAGAACCGGGACTTTTGGGTATTTTTTTTACCTACTGCTGGTATTTTTATTTTAATAGGTCTTTAGTATTTATGTATTTACGTAGGTAATGAAAACTACATAGTATTATTAATTATATTTAAAAAATCAACGATAACAGAACCATTTACTATTCTTTGAAAAAATAATCAACAGAAGAAAACAACAAGTCAAATCAGCATTTAACGCTTGCTGTTATTATAAATTATATACCAATATCAATCAACAAAAACAGTTACTTTCCATAAAACAAAATAAAACATAAATCCTTTTCTTAATTCTAATATAAACCAAGTCATCATCAGCATTCAGCAGTTATCATATCACTGAGACGCTTATCTTTAAGGAATATCAAATAATAAAATATGAAAAAGTTATAAAGGAATGAAATTAACAAAATATGAAAACGTTCAATTATTTAGTACTGTCTTGCTCATTATAATGGGTTCTTAAAAAAATAAGTGCGTCTAAGCTTTTATCACTTAAGCGTGATCTTATTTTGTTGCACAGTAATCCTGCTGCAGAGAATATCCTTACGGGCTCCACGCTGGTCGGAGGGATCGTCAGAAGGTGATCATAAGCCAACGACAGAAAACGGCCACGATCACCACCATTTTCAAAAAGAGCCATTTCTATTCTAATTGTAGTGTTTAAATCTTCTTGATCGCTTCGAACTCGTACATTTTTGGTAGCATTCAATATTTCAGTATTAAGCTCATCTTTTTTTGTTAATATAGCATCTCTGTGTAGATCATTATTTTTTTGATTTTGTGATGAAGGCTCTTCAGGTAGATGAACAGCTATCGAAGAAACGCTATTTGTGCGTGTTAATAGTTCAACAATGTGGCTGCGCATTTCATCGCTGTCTGGTCTTGGGTATACGTCGTCTTGCACAGTTGTAAAATTTACTTTTTTCTTTTTTTTTAGGTATTCTAGGTATGTAACCAATAAACTCTAAAACTACTGATTATATGTATTTAAAAAAATCTTTCACCACTAAAAACCTACAAGATCCCTAAGTAACAAAGGCTACTTTTGACCTCATTCACTCGGAAAAACGTGTAGCAGCGGGTGAAACCGCTAAGCGGACCTCTAGTTTTAAATAAAATCTTAGTAAGAAACCTTTTACTATGATATCTGAATGGGGAAACTCTCTTCTTAATTTTATACTTTTCAACTAAGTCCCGAAGGTCACGAAAGTCCCGGGACGAGGTGTGATCGTCCCGGTTCTTTAGTCTATACAAAAATCCCGGGATTTCCCGGGATTATCGGGACTGGGATTTCCCGGGACCATTCCCTAATGCGCAGTATGTCCGTCCAAGAAAAATAGAAGGACGAAAAAAGGGTGCAATAGGTGTGCAAAGTTACTGTGCAACGAACACTGCATGTACATGTGTCGTGATTGTTTTGCTGAAATACAGGTTGTAGATGATGAAAACATGTAAATTAGCTATTAAGTTTTTTAACTTTTGTTTTTTTTATATAAATAATTGTGAAGAGGTTGCAAAAGACCAAGAAATTTTACCTAAGATCTCCCAAACCATTATTTTCTAAATTTTAAGTATAAAACTTTAATAAATGTTTCTCATTCTGATAATTTATGTTTTATTCTATCCTTTAAATATAAATATAAAATGATATAACTCCTATTTACTAAAAAAAATCATATTAAGTATGGGCGGCAAAATGCTCCCCACGCGATCACTCGCGTTTCACGGAAAGGCGCGATTACTCTAGGGTTAAGAAAGTGGTGAAACATAAAGACAGCAATTTTTTTTTTAAATATCCATGGGGCCAGGGCCCAATAAATTAGAGCTGAGTAAGTAGCAGATGACCCCACCTATCCACTTTTTTCGTATGTTCAACGTTCTGCCAAACACCCTGTATATATAGATTATGTTGCCGACATAGACTGGTCTGATGAGAAGATCCTTCCCCGATATTATCAGGGGAAGGATCTTCTCGGAGAGTTAGCGAGAAATTTCGAAATTATAAAAAAGCAACGCGGATTATCTCTTTTGCACACCGGAATAAAAATAAATAATCATACTAGCACTTTTCTTAACATCAGTACTTTTGCGCCTTCTAGCTATACATGTAGGTAGATATATCAGGGCCGGGTAGGGCATCCAATGCCGCAGGTTATTTGTAATCTCGGAATTTGGAGGATCGATGATGTTTGATCCTCGTGAGATCTCGTTATTTGCGAGATCCCGCATCTACATAATATGATATAAATGCCGAATGCTCTGCTGTGTGAGATTGTCTATAGATATATAGGCAGTCTTTAAAACAGACTCCTATTATGTGACTGTGTCTTAAAGACAATGTAATATGGTGAAACATTTATTAAGTACTTTTATTTATGAGAATATATTAAATTTTAGTAACTTCAAGTCATATTTAGCTGAAAATATTTTCGGAGAAAATATAACGTGTCTATCGTTTCGTCTGCCAGATTGCATCTAATAAGTATGGGACGCTAAATAGCCGGCAGCAGAAAAAGCCCTTTCAGCTGAATGCGAATTTTAAATACTTGCCCATCGAACCTCCCGAATCATACGAAGTCATTTCTCAAAATCACAAGTATTGACGAACAAACGCTAGACCGCAAGCACAACCACATTTCTGTTCCGAGTTCAGCTCAGTACTCCTCATGCCATTACCTTAATAGCCCTGCTACTAGTTACTGCTGCTGCGGAATAGTGTGCTGTGCCTCGTGCGTTAGCGCCTAAGTGTACAGCTTGAGTGCACGCTCGACTCTAGCGTCCGGCGGGGCGGGGCGTGCGACGTTCGTGTTAAACACATGCAAACACTCGAGAGTGTCCCGAGTGACGGCCGAGCGGCGCTCGGTGAACGCTCTTCGCCGCTTGCACGCAATGCTGAACGCGCCGCTGGACGCGTTTTCACTCGGGTCGTACACTTAGTGTACGGCCTGAGTGCACGCTCGACATCGCACACTTAACACGTTCTGTGCGGCCGACACGTATGTGCGATTTTCGAACCTTCACCAAGTGCTACCGTCGCATATGCGTGTCCATACAATTTATGTACTTCCTTCGAATGCGGCGCGCCGCACCTGTGGGTTTTTTGTGGGTTTTTTGTAGCAGTGAATGTGTTAAGCCGGGTCCAGACGTGTGTAACGCGTAATGTAAGATTACGTGTAATGTAACGTCAACAGTGTAGATAGCACACGAACTCAACGCGAATCGTGTAAACGAACAGCTGTTTCCACTCAGTTGCTACGAACATGGCGATAGGAAGGTCAATAGCTGGTGTTGCTTTTATTTGTATGTATTAACGTACACACGACACAACCGTCACGAGCGCCGTCTAAACGAGCACTGCGAGCGCCTTTGTGTTCGCGCTAAAAACCGACAGCCGATGGATCACGCGAGCGCCGCACAGTGTGTTTTTCACCCTAAAAATCGGACATGCCCTTTTTATTCCAATAATAGATGCTCTAACATGTTTGGAATGCGAGAGTAGAACACCCAGAGTTCAATTATATTTAAAACCAAAGTTAAAGTCGTTTTTATTATTTTTCTATGGAAACCAGAAAAACCACAAAAATATTAATATAAAAAAAACTATTGAATAATTCTAATATATTTATGTACAGTATTATAAAACACCATTTCGTCTTTATTTTAAGATAATACTTGTAATTTTAACTGCATTCAAATGGGTGTTATGGATTTTTTAGCTTCATTTCGTAATTTATTTTTATTTTTTTTATCTTAGCGAATATGGATTTTATTTCCTAATGTTGTTATTAATTATATCTTTATCCATTTAAATTCAAAATATCTAATCCATATCTAGTAGGATCTCGAAGATATCGGATTTTGAAAATGACGACCTAGGGTTGACACAAATCCAAAATGACAAAATATTTTCTAAAAAAATACCTAATTGTGAAGAGATGATCGTCATACGTAATAATAACGTTTTGCGCTTTTAGTGTAAGTTAATTAAAATAGAAGTAATTTTTCAAAATATTGTTTTTTTTTTTGAGGTAGTAGTAACCAATACCAAATAACCTATTCTTGTAATAGGTAGGTACTACGTGCAATATGGGTGGGATTAACTTGAACTTTTTCTCTGCATCATCCAAAGTTTGACTAGTAGAAAATTACTTTTATGCCTATAAAATTAAGTCCACCTTAAGCAATTCATTTACATTAACCGCTCAGGTACCGCGCGCGTGTTAATCATTATGCGCGCGGGGCCTGACCGATTAAAGTTTTAAATAAATGAATAAGAAAGACTTAGAAATTCAACAATACCATGAACGTTCTTTTTATTTTGCAATAATTGTAAGTATTTAAGCATAGGTTCCTTCTTCTTAATATATCGGAATATAAATATTGACATTAAAAGTGATTTTAATCTGATGAAGGAGATTATTTGGTAAAGGGAAGGGGTCCGCCCTCGTTAGGTTTCAACTAAAACCCTTTACTGTTAAATAATCTCTGGAGGAACGGGGGTGAGGCACCATGGAGCCGTTAAAGACCCATGGTACCACTTCGCCTCAACAGGAGTTGACCCAACCTGTTGAGGGATGTCTGTCCGGGCTCCGACCGGCTGACTTAATGCAAGGAGAGCAAGAGGGCGCCAACCCTCTTGTTGGTCAGCGAGTGGCAAATGAAGCTGTGGATACCGCCACAGCCGGTGCTCTTCAGTCTCCGAGAGTATCCGCAAATGCGCAAGGAGAACCTTTAACAACTAATTTTACCAAATTAAAAGCGTACCAAATACTTGTCGGCGCTGCTAAAAAACTTGGAAAAAATGTCCGACCCACTGATTTAGATATAAGCGATCGCATTTCAATTATTTTAGAAGCTCTGTCATTACCCTTAACTTACCAAACCAATAAAGACTTGCATAATTTAATCATTAAATTTACATCTAAATGTGAAACATTATACAAAAAATGTAATTATAATTATAATATTTTTATAAGAAAACACAAAAAGTGGCTAAACGAAGATTTTTGTAAACAGTGGTCTTGTGTGATAGCCGAACCTCTTCTTAGTAATTCTATTCTTGAACCTAGTCCCAGTTCTGTCCCAGATTACATTCCAAGCTTTGATTTATGTCCTGATTCTGAACCTGGTCCCAGTCACGTCCTTGATTCATATCCTGTCTCCGCTTCCATCCCCTCTACTGATTCATCTTTGATTCCCGGTTCTGTACCGATGAGAAGATATGATGATCCTATTCTTGAACCTAGTCCCAGTTCTATCCCAGATTACATTTCAAGCATTGATTTATGTCCTGTTTCTGAACCTAGTCCCTTCCATGTCCTTGACTTAGACCTTCCATCTCAATCAATTCCCAATTCGAACTATCCTATCCCTGAACCTGGTCCCAGTCACGTCCTTGATTCATATCCTGTCTCCGTTTCCATCCCCTCTACTGATTCATCATTGATTCCTGGTTCTGTACCGATGAGTAGATATGATGATCTTTCCTTAAGACAGAAACACAGAGCTCGAAAACGCTTGCAGGATTATTTAGAAAATGAGTCCCCTAATAAAGTAATATCAGTCTTTGCGAGCACTGTTGAAGTAGGAGGTAGAAAATTAAAAAAGAGCGTTTCCAAAGACCTAGAATTTATTTTTGATTCATGTGTACAGACTCCAACAAGACCGACAAAAATTGCTTCAAAAATTAGAACGCAACCGACACCTTATTCAGCAGATGAAACACTAGCTATTTATATTGACAGACAGTTTTCAGTAGAGACATACAAATTTTTACAACAAGATTTAAAAGCTCGTGGATTTAACGCCTTCCCTCTATACAGCCAAGTGCTCCAAGCCAAAAAACAATGCTACCCGTTACATCCAGTCCATGTATCTGATACAGAAGCTATTATACCAGTTTCCAGCCTAGTTTCTCATTCTTTCGAAAGACTAGTTCAATCGTATGACGCAACTTTCACTGACTACTGTAATCGAAAAGATACCAATAAATTAAATTGTATTTTTGAAGCATCTTGGGGGTTTGACGGTAGTACAGGCCAATCACTATATAAACAGAACTTTTCCCAAAATGAACATGACGAAAGTTGCCTTTTTGCAACTACTTTTATACCGTTGCAGATCAAAACAACTTGTGGACAAGTTCTGTGGCGTAACCCTACTCCACAATCGTATAGATATTGTCGCCCAATTCACATTCAATATAAAAAAGAAACGACTGATTTAATAATGGCTGAAAAACTATTAATACAAAATCAAATTGACCAATTAGACAGATTTGATACTAAAACTTTAAGTGGTCAAACTATATCTACAGAGTTTAAACTATATTTGACAATAATAGATGGTAGTCTTAAATATTATTACTAATACAATGTCTCAACTTCGGTGCCCTTTTTGTAAAGCGACTTCTAAAGAATTTAATAATTTAGAGTCTGTGTATTTAAAACCTGTCGATCAAAACCTTTTAAGATATGGCATAAGTCCGTTGCACGCCTGGATTCGTGTTTTGGAATTTTTATTACATTTAGGTTATAAAATTATTGTAAAGAAATGGAGAGTACCTAAAAGTTCCCCGGAAGGTGTTCTTGTCAATGAGAATAAAAAAAAAATTCAGGACGAAATCCGCAGTAAATTAGGGCTGCTCGTAGATGTGGTTAAGCCTAATACGGGTACGACTAATGACGGAAATACTGCAAGGATGGCCCTGTCTAATAAGTGTCGTACAGTATTTGCTGAAATTTTAGGACTACAACAATGGCTTTTGGATGACTTACATGTCATACTAGTAGTTTTATCAAGTGGATTACCTGTTAATGCAGATAAATTTGATGAATTTTGTAAATTATTGGCCAAAAAATACGTAGAAGAGTATTCGTGGTATCCAATGACCGTAACTCTACATAAAATACTTGTGCACGGCAAAGCTATCATAAAAAACTCTGCACTACCCATAGGATTGTTATCTGAGCAAGCTGGGGAAGCACGTAATAAATTTTGGAGGCACGACCGCGAGCACCACACAAGAAAATCAGATAGAGAAAAAACAATTTTAGACCTTTTCCATCGAGCACTTGAATCCTCTGACCCCTTTATATCGAATATAAGGCTTAATAAAAGATTAAATAAGCTTAAGCGTCAACCTCTTCCACCCCAAGCCCTCATATTGTTAGAGCCTTTTGAAGTTCCAACGGACGAAGAAGAAGCTGATCCTGAGGAAAATACAACCACTATGGAGAATGACCTCCCAGATAATTTTGAAATGTTATCTGAAGATGTGGATTTTGATGATTCGTAGTCTTCTGGGTTGTCCGATACTGTACAAGAATCAGATATTTGCACTTATTTTTTTACACCTTTCTGTATCTCAGACAATATCTATTGCATTGATCTAGAAATATAATTCTTAAAATACAAATAATAATTATTTACTTTTAACAAAAAGTAAAACCGCCTTCAAAACCCATAAAATAAACTTATAATAGATACGGTTTAGGAAGTCGGTGGCAGTTTTTCCTCAATTAAACTATAATAGTTTATTTTATGGGTTTTTGAAGACGGTTTTACTTTTTTGATAAAAGTTTTATTATTTCTTAATTTTTAGTACCGAAAAAAAAGTAATCTTCGATTTACAACAATCATAATAATTGATTTACACTCACAACTAAAATTAAATAAAATGCAGATGTAACAATAATACAGCACCTACACCCTTTACTGTATTATTGTTACATCTGCTTAAACATTTACAGTGTACAGGCGTTATGTTATTTTATGGAAGGGTGTAAACAAGGCATAGTCGTACGATTAAAGGAATCGCGGGCAATTTGCTGTAAGTTATTGAAGAGTTCCGTTGTCTGTCTCCGAAACTCTTCATCAGATCTTTACTAAATTTGTGTGGTACCATTTCAAAGTGAACTTCTTTCAAACAAAAAAAGAATTTTGCAAATCCGTTTACAAATGACGGAGTTATGCCCGAACATAAAAACATAATGTAAACATCCGAATTCAAAACCTCCTCCTTTTTTGAAGTCGGTAAATAATAAATAGGTAGCATAGCAAAAAGCGTAACAATCAATAAATTAGGGTAATCGCTACCTATGCAATCCGAATTTCTCAAAATATTTCTACAAAGTTTATTTTCCAAGAGAGGCAACCCTAAAATCATAGAAATTCTATGAGAACTTTAGAAGCATGTTTCTCCGAGATCCTACTGGATATGGACACGATTATTTTTTTGGGGTTTAATTGTATCTTAGTCAATGTAATGAGTTTAAAATAAAATCCATATTCGTTTGGATTTATCATAAAAAAAATAAAATCTTAAATTAAAAAAAAAGCTGTTACTGGGTTTCCTTGCGGAGTTAAAGTCTTGTAAGTATAGTCAAAAAATGCCTAAAATATACCGTTAGTTGTGTATTGTAACAGAAATAAGAGAAACTTTTCCTGAGACGAGATATTTTCAGATTTATCAAAATACCTAAAAATATCAAAATGGCTCTAACTTTGGTTCTAAGTATATTTGACCTCCGGGTGTTCTACTCTCGCATTTCAAACAGTTTTCAGCATCTATTAATGAAATAAAAAGGGCATGTCCGATTTTTAGGGCAAAAAACACACTGTGCGCCGGCGCAAGCGTTACATGTAATGCTCGTAGTTGTGCCGTCCACACACAAAATTCGCATTACATTACGCATTACACACATCTGGACCCGGCTTTAGTGACTACGACTAGACGTTAGTGATAAACACATGCAAATGCTCGCGAGTTTCCCGAGTGGCGGCCGAGTGGCGCGGGCGAGGAACGTGCTTGTTTGCGGTGACTGGAGCGTCGAGCGTGGCGTAGCGTGCAAGTTCAAACCAGTTTGTATGTTAGTACGCACAATATTGAGAGATTTACCATGTTTTTTTAAGACCATAGACTTCTTATAAGTTTTCCGGTAATCTATAGGTATAGAACTATTTTCCGTATTTTTTTTTTTCAAAATTTTAGGCTCAGTAGTTTCGGAGATATGCATGGGAGAATGGTAAATTTTCGTCTATTTTCTTAAATAACTTTAAAACAATTTATTTTAAACTATAAAAAATATATATTTGAGACCCTCTTTCATTTGATATATTTCATTGTCACACGGTACAGTTAGTAAAACTTTTTTTTTTAATTTTCTTCGCTAATGTGTGTCGCAAAATTGGCCCCCATATTCAAGATTTATTTATTTACGATACACGTCCGGGTTTGGGTCGCAGAAATTCATAGGTGTACCAAATTTAAACTGATTCGGCCCATTAGATTCGGAGCAAATTGGCTGTGACAGACGGACAAGACAGACACACGAGTGATCCTTTAGGGGTTCCAATTTCCTTTTGAGGTACGGAACCCTAATAAAATTAAAGAAAAGTGTAATGGTCACTTTTCAAGCAAGTTTCTTATTTCTGTTCCAGAAAGGAATCGGAGTATACAAAGTTTCACCATGTAACTCTTTACAACGTTATTTCGCAAATTTACCAATGGGTCATGTAATTTATGTTTGCAGTAAAAAACTTGTGGTACGCACTGCGCATCGGTGCACAGAAATTAATTACAAATCTAATATGAAACAAATTTATTTGTAGCTTTACCTACGCCAACATTACTCATCTGTTTCAACAACTAACCAAACCTTGGTTTTATTATTTATCCTATTCAGACATGTATTAGTCTCGTAATACTAACAAAATATATACGTACTTTAGTTGCCAAACTAATAAATTGTAACTAGTTTAAATTTATCATTTTTCTTATTTTATACATTAATGCGATTATGCAACATCAATAAGGCGAATTGAATAAAATTGAGTTGATGTGCGATAGGAGGGCATAGAAAAGTACAATTCTGTTGGGTCGGTCGACGAGCCCCTAGCAGTAACGGGCCGGATGCTTGCGCAGGTCGATAGAGCGAGGGGCGTGGGTGGAGCAGAGCTTTACTCTGGAGTGGGGTGGTGCCTTCGCCCTCACCCTGTGGACCCGTCACCAGGCAGCAACTTTTGCATTGCATAATAATGTTACAACACCTAGTCCACACCACCACCACTATCGGTCCCCCCTCTGCATACTACCTACACTAGGCGGGTGTTCCACCTCATAAAAATAGATTAAAGTACGTTTGTTATTTACATAAAACCATCCCTTATTTACATTTCATACTTAATATAATCTATTTTTTACAAGATTAACTTGATTTCATGTTTTTAAATTGTTTTCATTCTTAATGTTGGTACAGGTAGTTTGTAATAATAAGAGCAAGCAACTTTAGAGGATACATCTAAGCGTAGTTTAGCTCGGTGTGTAACGCCGTCCGGCGCCTTCTTATTGCCATCGCTCGTGCGATGATGCATGCGTCCGACGAAAATGATCGTGCGACCGTGCGTTCAAACATACTGATATCTACTGAATGTCCCTATTGAAGATCGCGCTATCATGCGATGCGACGAAATTGGCGCCGATTCCCTAATTCACAAACTAAACTAATTTTAAGTTCAGTGCATCTTTTTCTTTCTGTTTCATTAAGAAAAGCACAGGCGATAAATATTAGTTTAGTCCTGTCAAATTAGTCAGCGCCTGACGTAAATTGACGTATTTTAGTAGTAGAATTTAATCACGCCTAAACTTGTCTAAGGAGTATCTTTATTTTTAAATATATACATACATATTTAAATACCTTCGATTTAAAGCAAATTTTACTGCACAGTAAGGAATTGTTTACGTATAATCGTATAAAACAAAAACACGCCAAGTGCGAATTGGACTCGCGCACGAAGGGTTCCGTACCATCCATAAAAACGGCAAATAAATCACGTTTGTTGTATGGGAACCCATTAAATATTTATTTTATTGTTTGCGGCAACAGAAATACATCATCTGTGAAAATTTCAATTGTCTTACTTTCACGGTTCATGAGATACAGCCTGGTGACAGACGGACAGCGAAGTCTTAGTATCTAATAGGGTCCCGTTTTACCCTTTGGGTACGGAACCCTAAAAATTGACGTTGCTACTTTGGATTTTTTTCTCTCGAAAAAATTTCAAGTAATTATTTAATCATATTTCGGTTTTCGTACAGCAGTAGACAATATAGTCAAATAAATAACACAACGGAAAATCCATAAAAATATAATTTAACCATATTATATACATTTGGTTTTATAGGAATTTTAAAAACAAAATATAGCAATGCAGGATCTTTAAGGTGCTCAACTTTACATGTAGTTCTTTGACTGTACGATAAATAAAAATGTATACTTTGATATATTTATGTAAAGAAATAGGAAAGAGGAGGTTAAAGTTTACAATACACTGGATATGAAAGTTAGATACTGGCACCGATTCCCTTGTTCACAAACTAACTAAATTTATGTTCAGTGCATCTTTTTTTATATTTCATTAAGAAAAGGACAGATGATAAATATTAGTTTAGTCCTGTCAAATTAAGATACACCACAAACAAGTTTAGACGTGATTAAAAAATTCAATCTGCCTCGCCTTTTCCCAACTATGTTGGGATCGGCTTCCAGTCTAACCGGATGCAGCTGAATACCAGTATTAAAAAATTACCTACTAAAAATACGTCAATTTACGTCAGGCGCTGACTAATTTGAATGTTTATCGTGTGTCCTTTTCTTAATGAAATAAAAAGAAAAAGATGCAATGAACTCAAAATTAGTTTAGTAAAACTACTTTAGTTTGTAAACAAGGAAATCGGCGCCTTTGATGATTGCTTTTAGTCAAATAAAACATTCCTTTATTTTTTAACATAACAAGTGCAATAATTTTTTTTGACAACTACGAGTACGTTGCCTCATCCGGAAACCGAACAAAGAATCCAAAAACTTATCGTGTATTTCTTCCGCATCTATCGATAGATTTAATTATGTCGAGGTATTTAAGAATATTGTAAGTTTAGTAGGTATTTTAAGTCTAATGGTAACGTTTGGAATAACATTAGATTTGCTGTATTTCTGTAATTGTTCGAATGGAATTCACCATGAGAACCACCAAATTCTTTTCGGCACTTTATTTTTAGCATTATTTGTCATCCATACATTTATTTAGAACACGTTCACACTTAGGGGACCAAACCATATATTATATCCCGCGATTGGCCTTCACACTGTGTGATATAATATCTTTTTCCAGTTTGTTCGTCATTGGATCACGCCGCACGCGTCGTTCACAAACAAAATCGATCTTCAAATAAAATGCATAAGTATTGTTTTGAGTACGGACAAGGTCACTCAGGTAATGATAGACACTAACTGAGGGTAGCGACAGCGCGCGGCGCGGAATGGTGTGCGGGGGATAGGAGGCGAAATATAATATGACAGTATAGACCACTTTCCGCTATGGGATATAATGTAACTTATGTTAATTACATCTCGAGATACGGATTAATATCGCTCACCGTACTTTTAAATGGAACCGTTTCCACTGAGATGTAATTATAATAGGTTGGGGAAAAAGTTTATTCGCATTTTTTAAGAAAATTCAAAACATTTTTTAATATAGTTTATTTACATTTAACTAAAGTATGTAGGTACCATTTTGTTCGATAACTTTTTGCCATCTTGTAGGTAGGGACATGATCCCATTGCTATAGAAATTTTGGGACTTCTGGTCAAAATACCGCGACAAGTGGTTTTGGCAGTCCTCTCGTGATGTTAACCTGACACTGCCTAAAGAATTCTGAAGAGACCGAAACAGGTGGTAATCTGAAGGTGCAAGGTCAGGACTATACGGCGGATGCATTAACACCTCCCAGCCAAACTCTCTTAATTTTTGCTGAGTGGCTAAAATGTGTGAGGTCTAGCGTTATCATGATGAAAAACCACACCCCTTCTGTTGATTAATTCCGGCCGCTTTCTCTCAACTTCTTGCTTTAATCTCATCAGTTGATCGCAGTAGAGTTCAGAATCGATGGTCCTGCCTGGTGGTAACAGCTCATTATGAATAATGCTCTTCCAATCCCACCACACACACAGCATCACCTTGTTGCGAGTTAACCCGGGTTTCGCCACAGTCTGTGAAGCCTGACCAGCCTTTGACCACGACCTTTTTCGCACGTTCTTGTCATACGTGATCCACTTTTCATCACCAGTTATCAGCTTCTTCAAAAATGGTTCGGTTTCATTACGTCGTAATAAAGAATCACAAATGGGCACACGGTTCATTAGGTTTCTTTCAGTGAGCTCGTGAGGTACCCAAATGTCGAGCTTTTTTGTGTACCCAGTTTTTTTCAAATGCGCCAAAACTGTTTTGTGGTCAATTTCCAGTTCTTCAGCTACGTCGTAACTACTGATATGCCGATCTTGCTCCACTTTTTCAAAAATGGCATCCATTTTATCCGTAATAGGGCGACCAGAGCGACGTGCATCTTTGACATCAAAATTTCCGGATTGAAAACGCTTAAACCAAATTTGTGCTACTCTCACAGACACTACACTAGGTCCATAAACATCGCAAATTTTTTTCGCGGCTTGCGTTGTATTTTTACCTTTTTTGTAGTAATATTTTAAAATGTATCGAATTTCTACATTAGATTCACTCATATTGACGGTACGAAAAACAAATGAAAATCACACATTTTCCTAATTTGAATTTGGAATTATGTTCTTTAAAATTTAAACTTTCAATGATATCAAAACGAGCCAGATAGAAATAGTATAGCAAAAGAGATTTTATTACAAGTTCATACATACTATAATACTATAATGCGAAAAGACTTTTTCCGCAACCTAATATATTACATCTCAAACTATTAATAATTTTACGACCGACCGAGCTATACTTTCATATTATATTTTGAACGCAAACTGGAGAAACATCTCACAGTGGAAAGGCCAATCGCGGGATATAATATATATCTAGGAATATAATATGTATTATATCCCATAGTTAGAAAGTGGGCTTTATCGCTCGGTCGGTCGAAAAAATATTTATAGTTTGAGATGTAATATCTATTACATCTCAGTGAAAACGGTTCCATTCAAAAGTATGGTGAGCGATATTTATCTATATCTCGAGATGTTAATATAAGTTATATTTTATCACATAGTGGAAAGTGGGCTATACACTATGCTATCTATGATCGCGCGGCGCTCTCCTCTCCGCACGCCCAGCAAGCGGGCCGAACGAAACGACGCGACTGGTCAACTGAGCTTGCCATATATATTTGCTTTTATATCGCATAATGTGAACGCAATGCTACATAGCTTTTAATGTTGTACTATATAGCAGAATATTATAGCGTAGTCTGAAATGAGCTTTAAAACCAATCTCTTCGCGAGCGAACTTGCGGGGAAAAGCTAGTACCTACTAATGGTGGATCTCGCAATGCTAGTCCGCGAAATTCAAATGTTCTTAGGTTTTTTGCAATTTGCAGGTCAGTGTCAGGTTGTATCTAGATCAAAATATGATTTGCAACTATAACAAATATGTATTTACATAATTATAACCATAAGAATCATCAATCATCTCTCTATATTTCGGAAATCATGACATTTTGGAACAAATAATTTAGAGAGATGTATTGACAGACCTCAACTTATTTAATAAAAAGGCAAGCAAATACCACCGTTTAAAAACAAGACAAGTTTAAATACATATTCTGTCTCAGCCTAACCATTGTTTTATGCAGTTTATCAATTCGTATCGTCTTCATTCATCGTAAATATTAAATTATGGAATAGGGCGAGCATCCTCATAACTTGTCAAAGGGGAATCAATCTTCTTTATTTGCCAAAACTCAAAATCAGTTAAATTTAACAAAATAATTATGCAATTTTGGACCTGTTAATAATTATGCAATTTTGTACCATCCGAAATCATTTATAGATAATGAATTATGTACAAATAACCCGCGCCGCGCCCGCTTTCACGTTAGTCGGCGCAATGAAGTTGTGCGCACTACTCCTCACTTCACCTCACCCCCTTTTCATGGCGTTGGACCGCTGGCTGGCATCGATCGCAGCAGACTGCGTCCTGCGACCAAGATTACTTCACGAAATCACGAAACCTCAGCACTGTTCTTCCGTTTCCGCTCGTAACCTAAGATGTTTAATATCCGTTGTTGAAGTTACCAGTTTATGAACATACAGGTATTTGCAACATAAATGTTGCATCTATATTCATGACAATAAATCTTTTTTTTTTTTACTTTTTAGATATAATATAATCATGTTGGTCTTGTGTTTATCAACGAATTTAAACGACTTCAAATATCAGATTCCAAAACTTTTTCAGACTGATTATAAGGAGGTGACTGTATGAGCGATTTTCGTAGAAATCCTGCCTGCCTGAAATATACAAAATATGCATGTGCACAAAATATTCTAAAACATTTTAAAACAGTGACTGCCCATTCTCGTTACGCAACTTTTGAAAGGGGCAACTAGAATCATTTCAATTTTATTGCTGACCCGACAAACGTCCTGTCAAAATTTCAATAATTCATCATACAAAATTCACATAAAAAATGCACTTTCAGTTTTCCCGAATTTTCCCGGCAACTTTTCAAAGATTTTCTTTCATACAAACCTTGTCCTGACAATTACAAACACAACAAACATAAAATATCCAAAATATCCAATTTGGTGCAGTCGTTTGGAAGTTATGCGCGTACATACATTTCGGCGATTCATTTGATATTATATAGAATTTGACGTTCTATAGTGCCTTATATGTGCTTAATTAAAATAATTTGACTGATATAAAAAGGGTAATTGTACGCATTCCTTGAAATGGGTTATATTAGCCCGTTAACTTCAGGTTCAAATTTCGTTGTTTCTGGAGTTATCGTATTAAGTTTTTGGAAAAGTCACCTCTCGACCGAAAACCTCTAATGAGAAAACTACTTTGCTCTGTGTGTTAATTTAATCGGGACTTGCATGGAGGCAAGGTCTCTGGTGCTTCGGTACCTGACGTACCTGTCTCATGCGCTAGAAGAGCATAAGATGCAGCAAATCAAATATCTGTCATAAGCAGGAACTTTAGTTTTCCTTATTTTTCCTAGGCTAACAGACAGTGAAAGCCGTAATTTTCTTCTGATTGACCGCCGTAGTTCGAACAGGACTCGGACATTACGATTACACAATTAATATGCGACTAATAAGTTTAAAAAATAAAAACTTAATCGGGAAAAATCGTTTTACCACACAGGCCCTTCAAACGTACCTACTGTTGACTAGCTTTTGCCCGCGGCTTCGCCCACGTGGAGATCGTTAATTACTTCACAGATCGTATCGTACTCTATATGTATTTTACGATAAAAAATATGCCCATCCAGAATCCGCAGCAGTGAAGTGAAAAGATAGCAGACGTTACTTTCGCATTTGTGATGTATGTTGTATGGATCGCCAGCCAGCACCAAGATACTTACATATATTATATATATATGTTATCCTTGAATGCCCCTGTGCTAACAAAGCCAAAAAATAATAATTGTTACGTGAGTTTTGAGTAACGTACAGTAAGGAAAAATTATTATCAAAACACAGACAAGGCGGGTTGGATATTTGAGATACCTGCGCTGCGTAGTTACGTACAAACGCGTCTGTGTCCGCGCGCAAGTACAAAACACGAACGTGCGACGTTGCCAGATCTCTCGCCGGGCGCCATCGTCACTTCACTACCTACCACTGTACAGTACATCTACCCAAGGCGAGCCGAGCACCAACACGGCACATTCGTATCTGGTTGTTTGAGCCGTGCGTGGCTCGTTAGTCGTCGTAGACTGATAAATTTTACAGAATTATTCTGTTATACAGACTGACGTTTGAACTTTTATGTATTCCCTTGGAATTTTGTATGTTTGTAACATTTATTTAATTAACATTTACACATAACATCACGCCTGTATTCCCCCCGAAGGGTTAGTCAGAAATGTACTTAGAGTACATCCACATTTCGCCTGTTATATTTATTTAATTACTTTATACCTCTTTATAAAGTAATTAAATAAATATAGTTCTACTGTTTAAAATAAAATTGTTTAGTACTTATTGCTTGCGTAGAGAGCATTAGATAAACCCTTTTATTCGAAATGGTTTTCAAAGGTTCAACGTTATATTGGTTATCAGAATAATAAGGATAAATAACATTGAAACTTAACAGTTATAATTGGGATTCCGCTTCATAGGGTTAGAAAGGCTACACAAGATGTTAAATGTTAGTTAAGGGTAACAGTTTCTGCATTTATACCTTTCATGTGAAACGATGTCTTGCCGCATTTCGAAACCAATTGACACCATTCCTTCCCAACGCGTAGTAACGTAAAGTAAGGTCGACACGAAATAAAGATTCAAAACTAAATGATAGCTTTTTAATGTTGGTTATTCTTGCCCGTGACGGGTTCAACGACCTGGCGGTCCCCGCCCGCCCGCGCACCTAAGCTGCTTTTGGAGCGCGACATTGCAAAACTGTGGTGGGGCGATAGACTGCTACTAATGCAATAGCTCGTTTCTTTCTAGATTTAGACGAAGTCAGCGGATTTTTCAGAATGTTGCTTCAAATAAACAACATTCATTGCAGTTCTGTCATATTTTTTTTTAAACCAGCTTAGGACGCACGGAATCGGGAAGTAGGTATGGCAAAAGAAAGAGGAGGCCTATTTATAACCAACAATGGGTGATTCTGAGCTGAAAGGATGATGATGAACCGACTTAAAAAAGACAATTACGGAATCGAGTTTTAAATAGGATTGATATCTCCTGTATCCCTGGGCCTATTTGAGATTTTTAAGTAGAAGTAGTCCGTGCTGTGTCTCATACATAATAATTAATTACCTAGTTTCAAAAAAGGTATGAAATCCTATTTGACTAACCTATTTTGTACACCGTTCTTCACATATTCGTAGTCTGGTCATAAGTTTTGTCACATATGGAAAGTTAAATAACTGACACAATGAGTTAGGCACTAAAACCATTTATACATCAAATGAAAGGGTATAAAATACAGATTTACACCACATTAAAATTATTCGAAATGTCCTCCTCTTGCTTCGATACAAGCCTTCAATATGCAAGGCCAGTCATCAATCGAAGCACGCACGACGTTCATGTCAATATCGGCGACTGCTTTAATCAGGGATGCTTTAAGTGACTCCAAGTTGCGATGGGGTATAGCGCAGACCTTCTCCTCTAAGTGCTGCCATATTTTGTAATCCAAGGGTTCAAGACTGGACTGGATGAGGGCCAATCCGCATGCCTGATAAAGTCGATTCCAAGGGTCGTGAGCTAGTTTTGGGTACTTTTCGCCTTATGAGCCGGCGCAGAATCTTGCTGGAGTACCCAGTGCTTGTTTTCGAACCTTGTTTGTGAAAAAGGTTCCACAAGGACTGTGTTTTGATATACAACGGCACTGGTTTTCACTCCTTTTTCACAAAAAAAAAACACCTCGGTTGGAATCCCGAACCAAACTGCGTCAAAATCAAACTTTGTTTTTTATATACTACACTTATCATATTAACTCCTACAAAAGTTCTTTTTCTAACATCTGGGTTTCAAAGTTATTTTATAAAATCGAAAATGACCTAAAAACTAGGTAAGTAGGTATATTTTGTTCGACGCTATCAATGACGTATTTTGTATACACAAACACGAGAAAGAACATAATAGCTCTAAAAAACACCGTAATTCGCTAATAATTAAGCAAAGAATTATGATTTCTGGGTATCAAAAATGAACAACTGATCATCGGTTCTGCCGGGTGGGTGGACTGACGGCGTCAATCGATCGACCACACGACTAGACTTATTTGCACAATGAAATAAACAGTAATAAGTTCACTAAATAGAAACAAGTTCTACTTCACAACGCACAATACAATAATTAATAATAATCTGAACTTTTAAAAACACATGACGCACTCTAGTGCAAACCCCAGATAATACATCGCACTTGAACAAAAGTGGCATTATAAAACTATGTTTTCTAAAAAATAACTCCATAATTTACTGGCATGTTTCCTTTCAGTACATAACTCGAACTCGAAAGATAGTCGACCTGATAAGTGAAACCAATTGCAGTCTTTTATTTCAGTTATTTGCTAAGATATTGACCAAAACGCTGCATCAAAAACTTTAAATGGTCATACTGAATAATTAAAATTTTTGAATAACGCCACTTTTGTTTTCAAGGTGCGACATGATCTCTCAGGATTTAGGGATGTGATTGGTAAATCAAAATCTTTATTAAGAGCCCCACGAAGCATCCGTAGTTCATACAAACGAAATACCAAAATAATTTGTAAATCAAACATATTCTAAAGGTAGTGTGTATTTATTCCGATTGGATTACAGAATATCTACGTTCCCAAACATATGTTTTGAAAGGACACCGATTTGAAGACGAGATATGAGGAAATTAAAATTTCTATAGAAAACTTATTTTTCTTATTTCGTGTTTAAATCAGTGTTCTTATTTAATATATATTTGGGAACCTAGATATTCTGTATTACAATGGGAATAAATACACACTACCTTTAAAATATGTTTGATTTAGAAATTATTTTGGTATTTCGTTTGTATGAACTACGCATGCTCCGGGGGCGTCTTAAGACAAAAACGATTTTATGTCAATTAGCAATACTAAATCGATTTGGTGTAATAATTTTACTTAATTGTTACTGTTCATCAAAAATCGATTCTATTGCATTCTACATCGCTATGACCGGATGTGAATAAATACACACTACCTTTAAAATATGTTTGATTTAGAAATTATTTTGGTATTTCGTTTGTATGAACTACGCATGCTCCGGGGGCGTCTTAAGACAAAAACGATTTTATGTCAATTAGCAATACTACATCGATTTGGTGTAATAATTTTACTTAATTGTTACTGTTCATCAAAAATCGATTCTATTGCATTCTACATCGCTATGACCGGATGTGAACGGCCGATTAACCATAGATAAAAAAAAAATCTTTTATAGGGAGTAAAACATTATCAATACTTTTTACTGTAAATTAAATTCCCTATTCAAAAACCAAATCTCCGACGGGTAATGGCGTAACAAATTATGAAAATAATTACTATAAAATGTTTATCTTGATGCATGAGACTTTTTGGCACCACGTTTGGACATTCTTCTTTGGCTTTTTATTTTTTTTAACACTTTTCAAGTTCAAATTATGGAAAATGAGTAACAAAGTTTATTAGAATCATTGTTCTAATAAACTTTGATACGCATTTTCCCTCGAAATTTTGTTTTTGTATAGTAGTGGCAACCTTACATTCCACAAACATTCACAATTTAGGAAGTAGTGCGCGGTCGGGAGTTCGGGACCTCCGCACTAAATCTGAATCTAACTACACTTCGATTACATATTTCGATTTCCTACAAATTGAATATGTAATAAGCATTGTATCATTAACGTCACAACGGCAACAAGACACTACAACAAATCAAGTAAAGTACGGCCGAAATATCTGTGCAAGTCCGATCTTCGCGCAGAAGGCTGCGCAGAAACTTTTTTTAGGAACCAAATGGTGACTGAGGCGAGTGTGAGTGAGAGAACATGCGCGAAGTTCGTAGTGCCTATGTTCAGACTTGCCGAGATATTATTTCGGCCGTAATGTAGATACCATGCTCGCAGAGAACGCGTTCAGGGGGATTATTCCGATATGTCACCCTATATCTACTAAATGTCCTATTGATGATCGCGCGATCATGCATAAACTGTGCATCTCTGATAAGAGCTATTTCGAGTGTGATCGCATCGCTCCAAAACAGGACACACAATTTCTTATCGCTCGAAGGGTTTCATAGCACGATGAAATCGCATCGCATCTTCGCACGAGCGATGACAGTAAGGACGGCGCCCTAGAGTCGAGGCGGCGTCTAGGCGCGGGCGCACCAGCGGCGTCTAGGCGCGGGCGCACCAGCGGCGCGCCACATCTACGATCGCACGAGCGATGACAGTAGGACCGCGCCCTAGAGTCGAGGCGGCGTCAAGGCGCGGGCGCACAAGCGGCGCGCCGCATCTACGTCGTTTTCTTTAGGAATAAATGGCAGTGCGCTATTATACTAGTCGTGGCACGGGTGTGGTGGCGGCGGCGCGGGGTCGAGGTGGGGGCGCGGCAGGGGCGCTGTGCCCGACCGCGGCGCAAATCCACCGCCATTTTGTTTCAGAAAAAATGAAATGTGAGAAGGAAGCATAGCCGCCCGCGCCTCGACTCTACAATCTAGCTACTTTACTCGGTGGAAAAAGCGAAATACCTACCTATTAAAAAATAAACAAATTACGTAGTAGGTATATAAAAACTTGTTTATAATCATTTCATAACGATATTTCGTCCAACTCAATAATATAAATAACTTAGCTATACTACAAGTAAATAGTCTAGAGGCTATAGACTATCTACTATCGCGTTAAAAAAAAAACTAGCAGGTAGTTTTCTAAAACTACCTACTAGTTTTTTTTTTAACGCGAGCGTAGGGAGGTCACTCTTGTGTCACATTTCACCCTATTCACTTATTTATTATTCTAGGTATTTCACTCGGTGGAAAAAGCGAAATACCTGCCTATTAAAAAAGAAACAAATTACGTACGCAGTAGGTATATAAAAAGTTGTTTAGTCTTACCTTTCGGAGTTTCCAGGTAATATAAAAATGTTATATCAGGGTGCGTTATTAACGAATTCAAGCAACCAAAACAACACAATAGTCTATTATCGCTCTTTGCCATATTAAAGTAATACTTGTACTTATATCAATGAATATTTGTTACAAATTGAAAGCTTACTGCTTACAAACCATCACACCGTCCGTTCGTCACATTGTGGCGTAATCGCGACTGTTTGTCGACTTAGTGCAGACCAAACTCGAGGCGCGTAGGTATGCCTCGCGTTCCGACCGTTTCTATGAAGGTAAATTACTGTACATATTTGTACCGTGCGGGAGGGGCGTTCATTTTTAGAATGGTTTTTATATAGTAGGTACGCAAAGGATTTTGATGCGGTTTTCACCATCAATTAGAAAATTTATGACTGGAAGCTTGTGTATAATACATTAATATTCAACTTAGATACCTTTAAATCAGGGTTTAGGTCACCTCAGGTTTCCAATCGTCCTGAAAACTCTGAGATGTATGCAATAACAATAGCTAGCAAGCAAGCTAGCAAGTATGATTATATATATATATATATATATTCTTTCTTAGATTCTAATCCGGTCCCATGCAATCGTTTACAGATTTTCTCAGTGACGATTTTTTTCGATTTTTCTACGGTACACATGCATGATTTTATTTTTATTAATAAAGATATACTTAATACACAGGCAGGCCTGTGTCCCACTGCAGGGCAAAGGCCTCTTCTCATACAGAGAAGGCACCGAGCATTAATCACCACGCTTGCAAGGGAGTTTGGCGATTTCCGATTTCAGAGATACTTCATTACTTGCTGCGCCGACAGACGGTGTCCTCAATTCCCATACAAAAAAAGTACTTTCAGTTTTCCCTAATTTGAAAAATTTCCGGAAAACCTAATTCGGTCAATTACGAACATTTCACAACTAAAAAAATAGCCAAATCGATCCAGCCGTTCTCAAGAGATGTTATGCTTACTAACGAACTTTCATTTTTATTTCCCGATGTTTTCCCTAACCGACGGATGTCAGTGATGTAGATAAACTTAGAAAGTACAATCGTTGTCAATGGAATGGTGGTCCGACTACTTTTCTCCCTTATGCCGTTATTAATGAGGTTGAAAAGTAGTCAAACACTATTTTCCACAGTTGAACACAGGTATGAAATTGAAAAAGTGATATTGGTAGGTACTTGCCCCGATTTGCCTTAACCACTGGGCCATTAATGAATATAGGTACATTATAATAGTCAATGCAAAAAGCTTCTTGGAAAATATTTTGATGCAAGGAAACATTTCTGCGGACAGTTAACGCCTCTTGAGGCGTGAGCATCTACTTGAAACATAGCTATGAGTAAAAAAATAAAAATGAATGCCCCTGTTTGAAGCGCATAATAATCCACATCATTCGTGATCATTGTCTTGTCCAATTAAACGAGTAACTAATCACGGCGCTTTCGCATTTTCGATTAAAAAGTGTTTCACAGCACGGTCCTGTTACAGCAATGATAATTTTATTTACCTGTTTAGTCAGGGAGTAAATTAGTTTTGCACTCTCACCAACGTCTTATGTAGTAGTGCAAGAGTGGGTACAGTTAGCATACAAGATAGGTGGAGTAACATTAATAAATAACATTTTCTAATTCATTTACATAATATATCATTATGATCAACATGTTTTTAAGAAAATAGGAACATAGGAGCAAATGGTATAGATAAACCATTCTAAAAAATGAACACCCCTCCACAGCGGTTACGCTCACATGCAAAGACGGTGTATCGACGCAATACACATAATTGATCTTTGTCATTGGTTGCTCAGTCACCGGCGAGACATGAAAGTGGAACCACGCGTCGATTTTGCCAAAACTACGGTCAACATGTCAACACAAAAACTACGCGTCTACATAAAATTATTAACAAAATTAACTTCTATAATAGCTCTAATAAATTAACGAATTGAAATTATTGATTTTACTGTTGGAAAATACATGTAGACATGTTAGTGATATCGAAAAACAATATATGAAAAATTTTGACATGGGTTTTGAATTCATTATTAATGTTGAGTCCGATTCTGATGAAAGTGATTAGGTATAATATTGATAAATGAATAATTGGTTAATTAGTACTGTATTTCATAAAGTTTGTTTATATTGCATAATGTTTTATTACGCACTGCATTATAATATTAGTAATAACTCAATAAATGCTTGAAATAATAATCATTTCATCATTTAGTTTAAGGCAAGAATTCACTTAATACCTACTGCATGTATACAATAAATGAAATGACCCATATCAAATAAATACAAACATAGGTACATACAAATTTAAACAATAACACTTTTTTTATGCAAACGGTACGTACCAACTGACCAAACGCCGAACATCCGGATTTGTTGGCCACCTAGTGTATAAATGAATTGAATGCGCATTAACCTTTTCACCGCCACGGACTTCATTAGAAGTTCCGGATTTTCGTGCTACCAGCGCCACGACTTCATTAGAAGCTCTTCATTTAGCTATGTTATGAAAATTAAATTTACCGTATTTAACAGGTTTTTTTTATGATATAGCACTGTTTAATACCGTTTTTTATTTTTCCATACAAAGAAGGGCTTCTTTGTCTTATTATACTTATTTGTCTTAAAATTGGCAAAACAAAAAATCTGAACATTTTTAACACTTTCACTGCTGAATTATTTGGCGAACTTGCTCCAAGTGCTGCTTTATGATACACTAAACCTGTGCGGCAAACGCTCATGCGCGCCCAAAAAATACTTCGTGTGGTGCTATGAGCGCGCATGCGCGATTGAAGAAACTCTACCCAGTGCGGCTGGGCGCATATGTGCGCCGTTACAAACTTATCCCAAGTGCGGCGAGACACTTATGTGTTTGAAAATTTTCCAGTTTTATGAGTCATAAAACAATTACGCCAAGAACAATAGAGATGCACAAAAAACCCACAGGTGCGGCGCGCCGCATTCGAAGGAAGTTATATAAACTGTATGGACACGCATATGCGCCGGTAGCACATGGTGAACGTTCGAAAATCGCGCATGCGCGTCGGCCGCACAGAACGTGTTAATGTCCCCAGTACGCCAAGGACTTCATATATAGTAAGACTAGTGATGTGACGCGAAAGTTATCACTGTTTGATTTCACCTGTTGAAATATTTATAAATATTATTATCGAAAACAATTTAAGGCCAGTAAAAATATGAATTTAGTTACCTATTTTATAAAAAAGGGAAAATAGATTAATTTCGACCTTACGCGTATAAATCTCCTTCATCGATATGACGATATCCTCATCCCTACTGTTTAATACATATTTCGTTATACATTTATAGCTTGGCGCTGGCGTGGTATCGCATTCTGTGTACGTTGGCGGTGAAAAGGTTAAAGCGAACGTATCGTGCCATATAAAGCGCACGCTCCCCGCCGTACAATGCACCTGCATTGTACGGCGGGGAGCGTGCGCTTTGTATGGCAACTAATCGTGCACTTAGAGGTCTAAGTGCGGCGACGAGTCCATGTTTACAGTAAAATCGTCGCACGCACACAAGTAGTGTTGGAATAAATATTTCCTCTCACACATAAGTATTGTGGAGGGGCGTTCATTTTTAGAATGGTTTATCTATACTAATATATTTTAAAATTCTACTAATAGATAAATTAATAACAGTTTTAGCCTTGGGTAAAAATAATAATAGTTAAGGAATAGACAAAGGATATTTTTTTCTTAAATTTAAATAGAGAATATAACTGATTTTATAAACCCTATTATAAAAAAAGGTTTTGGGAAAACTAATATATTTTTATCAAATTCTGATACAAACCAAGTTCGTAGTTCAGAATTAATGATCACACAAATAAGTAATTTTAACTAATCTACCCAACATATGACTTTCTTAAGGACATACGAGTTCAGCGAATAGGTCAAAATAATAGTTCTCTTACATTTTAATTGTACACACATCTGGTTATAGATGAATATCTATATATAGGGTGACTGGTAATTACTGACCGATACTTAAACACATGATTGTTCACATGATAACAACCAACTTTTACTATGGGATTACAGCTGTCCCATACATTCATGTTCGCATAACTTGTCAAAACGTAGGGAGCAGCTGATTTTTTTTTCGCGATTTCAGGTTTGGTCCTCAGGTTGGGACCGTATATACGGGGTTATTGGTAAAACACCAACAACCTCTTAAGGAGTCATTGTACTCATCATTAGGAACAACTTTTACTATGGGAGCAAACCTGAAATCGCAAAAAAAAAAATCAGCTGTTCAGTACATTTATGTTCGCATAACTCCTCAAAATGTACTGAACAGCAGATTTTTTTTTGCGACCAGGTTTGTTCATAAGAACATCTTTTACTATGGGACCAAACCTGAAATGACCTGATGAGTACAATGACCCCTTAAGAGGTTGTTGGGGTTTTACCAATACTGCCGTCGTAAGCAAAAAGGGCACAACTAACATTAAAAAAAAAATTGAGTTACATACATATTTAGAATCAGAAAAAAAAGGCTTATCTGCTCAATTTTTTGTAGATTTTTAAAAAAAATGTTAGTTGTGCCCTTTTTTCTTACGACGGCAGAATAACCCTGTATAGTGACTGGTAATTAGTGACCGACACATGATTGTACTCATGATAACAAACAACTTTTACTATCGGACCAAACCTGGAATCGCGAAAAAGTCAGCTACTCCCTACATTTTGACGAGTTATGCGAACATGAATGTATGGGACAGCTGTTTTTTTTTTTCGCAATTTCAGGTTTGGTAACATAGTAAAAGTTGTTTGTTATCATGACTACAATTATGTGTTTAAGTATCGCTCACTAATTACCAGTAACCCTATATAGTAATTTGTTATTTCTGTTTGGTCAAACCAAATGTTTTTTTTTTTAATTCATGTTTTATTTTGATACTAAAACGCAATGCCTCGCTAAACTTTTTAACGTTCTCGATGCTAGTCAGAGCAGCGTGCAACACTGCGTGCGATGCAACAGTAGCGAGTAGTAGTAATACTTGTATAAATCAATAATAATAATATCCCTACCGCCGTATCTCTACGTTAACGTCGTGGTGGGGCTTGCGCGCTCCTGAACTCTAGGTCTGTGCCGATTATTAGGTCTGGGTAGGGAGTCAGACCAAGAGAGATGCATAAACCCGCAGGGCAGCATGTGGCGAGCTGTTGGGCAGTAGCGAGCGACCCCACGGACCCTATCTCCCGGGAGAAGTCTTGTTCTTCACCCCTGGCTTGCCTTCATTGGCCGGCTGGAGTGACACTGACAAGGAACAGAGCTCCCATCTCTTTATTGCCTATAATGGCTGGCTTGAGATTCGCAAAAGCAAACGTGCTTGGAGAAAGGAAGTATTCCAGTAGAGATCTTGGCCATACTTCCGGGATTGTCCTGATAGCCTAGGAATACCTCTCCACTCCACAAGCATCTTAGGAAGTGTTGCCCCCTTGTTGCTACGTCATTATGTGCTAGCGACCGTTTCGTTAGAAGCCCATTATTGAGTGTGCCCGCTGCCATTTTATCCATGTAGGTAACATTGGTCAGGCAGGGGATATAGTTCTTCCATAGTTCAAGTTACCCAATCCACTTTAACCACCCAAACCCATAGCCCAATATGTTTTGTTTCCACGTTCTGCAATAGTCCTGCACCAACCGGGAGTTGTCCTTGGGGGCATTTGCATTGTGCATATAGGAATAATCGTCAGTTGGTGCCTCCTCATCATTTAAAATTGTATAAGGGGCCTACGCCTTCCAAAAGTCTGGGACCCCTGGATCCCGAGATGTCAAAAAAATAATAATATAATATACTTAAATCGCAATTTCTGGTTTAGTCCCACAGTAAAAATTGTTTGTTATCATCTTTTACTATGGGATCAAACCTGAATTCGCGAAATAAAAATCAGCTGTCCAATACATTCATGTTCGCATATCTCGTCAAAATGTAGGGAGCAGCTGATTTTTTTTGCGATTTCAGGTTTGGTCCCATAGTGAAAGTTGTTTGTTATCATGAGAGCAATCATGTGTTTAAGCTGCTTTTTTATTTGCTAAGAAGCTGCCAAGATAGTGTTGTTCGTAATGATGAGTACAACACTATTGTGGCAGCTCCCTAGCTTTTGACCAGTTATGCGAACATAAATGTAGGGTACAGCTGATTCCTTTTTTCATGATTTCAGAGTTGGTCCCATAAAGTTGTTCATATTCATGGGTGAAGAAACCCTGTGAAAATTTGGCTACTGATAAAAAATTGCCCTGTATATGTATGTCTAAATCAATTTCCGTGCATTAGTCTCGTAAAAACTCGAAAATGGCTCGACCAATTTGAATATATATTTTTTTGTTTGCCTCATTACTGGGGTTTTTCCTAATTTTCTTTTTTTTGTAATCCACCCCGGTTTACAAGAAAATTAGGAAAAACCTAAAGGAACAGCAATTTTGGTAGCATGATGGCGCCGATTCCCTTGTTCATAAACGTTAACTAAATTTAAGTTCAGTGCATCTTTTTCTTTCTCTTTCATTAAGAAAAGAACAGACGATAAATATTAGTTTAGTCTTGCCAAAATAGTCAGCGCATGACGTAAATTGACGCATTTTTAGTAGGCAATTTTTTAATCACGTCTAAACTTGTCTATGGAGTATATTAATTTGACAAGACTAAACTAATATTTATCATCTGTCCTTTTTTTAATGAAATAGAAAGAAAAAGATGCACTGAACTTAAGTTTACATTGTGAACAAGATAATCGGCGCCTATGTCGAACGGATCAGCTAGTTATCTAATTATTTACAAACAACCAATAGTAGCAAAAGGATTTAGGGTCTTTAAAAAAGTACTTGTTATGGTGTTTTTGATCTCTCTGGTAGGGGCCCCTTTTCCTTCAATAAAAGCCCCTTTCCTTTATTTTTAAATCAATATGTTTGTATTGACGAGGTCTACAATAATTTGAGGTAAAAAAGGAAAATTGAATTAGTCATAATGTTTCTTTTTAAAAAATTCAATGGCTTTAGCAATGGTAATTTTTTGCGATATCTTGTATACCCTACGTCTGCCTTATTTTTTTTTTTTAATTCTACATGGTACTTCATGTTCAGAAAGGTACCTCCGGATGTTTTCCGGAATTAAAAAAAAAATGGAGTTATGACGATTTTAAAATCTACTCGTCTCGGGCGCGCGCGTCTTGTATTAATATATTCCGGCTTTTGGTCGATAGCTACAGTACCTATTCATAATGTTTTTGTAATTCTGTTGTTTTTTGTTAAAATTAAAAAATTTAAAAAAAAAAATGTTAAATACTGATCGTCACTATTATTTTTACGTACTGAATGTTGTTTTGTTTTTTTGCTAACTGTCTATTTTATACATAGTTGACATTGATGAATCTACATAAATAAATCTACATGCATCACTTCAGAAAGGTTGCAGCTATTTAGCTAATTCTTTTTTTGTTGTGTTTGTAAATGTCAGGACAAAGTTTTTATGAATGAAAATGTTTTGAAACTTGCAGGGAAAATTGGAAAATTCGGGAAAACTGAAAGTGCATTTTCTATGGGAATTTTGTATGAATTATTGAAATTTTAACAGGACAATGTTTGTTTGGTCAGCTAGTTTTATATAATACAATGATTATAAATTATTGGAATTATTGTGAATGTGAAGACTATGTGGGTCATTGTTCTTTTTTCTCTGTTAGTTTTAATCATGGTCTGGCAGTTGGGAGTAATTTATGCTGCCTACCCAAATGTTCTTTCATTGGTACTGTTTTTTGAATTGTTGAGCTACTTAAGTTCCAAGATGAGCTGCATGATTACTGACAAATGTGAGCACTGACTATACAGCAGTGCTATTCTGTACAAATCTCACTGTGAAAGCGAAGGTGAAGTGACCATGGAGTAAGCTATCATTAGTGTTAATCCCTAGCATCAGGTGGAATGATAGCTCACTTCACCTAAGTTTTCATAGTGAGATTTTTGTAAAATAGACTGGCTGGTCCACTCAATCTGTGTGGTTCTTTCTTTAAAAAAAGACCAATTCAAACACCAATCTACATGGTCTTCTCATGATCTAACCAAGGTTATGTTTGGACTTGAGATTGTGACCTCCGAGTTTGTTTCAGCCTTTCTTCTCAGAGTAGCCAGATAGGAAACGCCAACCTCATCTAGTTTTAAAAAATATGACCATCTTTTCATACCAAGACTCCTCCGTGCCTAGGAAAGCATGTTAAGCCATTGGTCCCAGCAGTCATTCGAGGATCTTTGACAGTCGTTACGGGTTGTCAGAAGCCCGAAAGTCTGACAACCAGTCTTACCAAGGGGGTATTGTATTACCAGTAACTCGGTTGTGGAGGTCAGATAGGCAATCACTCCTACTACTACTACTGGTATTCAGCTGCATCCGGTTAGACTGGAAGCCGACCCCAACTTAGTTGGGAAAAGGCTAGGCAGATTGATCGATGTGTATAAGTATTTGTACAAACCTACTTATAGAGTAAAATAATTTAAAACTTGTGAAACCAGTGTTTAAGAGGATTATGAAGTGCCGATACGCGGCGCGATTTTTAGAGGCAATTGCCTACATTTCACACAATTATTTACATAAATATTGTTTCGGGCGATAACGTTTTTACTCTCCTAAATCTTTACGAAATGGGACAATTTTAATTTCATTACATTCAGTCCACTTTAATCTAGGTCTGTATGTTTTTCATTTTTAGTAATTCAATTTAATTTAATTAAAAAAAATTAAAAACGCTCTAGGATGTTTTTATGTCAAAAATATAGATATTTAGATGCTAATAACTTATATTGTGTACAATATTTCTTTATAATAAAAACGTACGGACCTAGTTTTTCATTATACCAACATTTCCAAAAATTATGAAAATTAAACTATGTTTACGGGGAGAAAAACGTTATCTCTTTTTGCATGAAAATTTTCAGCTTCACAATCCTCTTAAGAAAATTGCTTTTTGTTTACAATTATTAAAATGAATAATAATGATAATGTAGTTTCAATAAATAAGTATTTATTACTAGGCGTCGAAGTAGTATTGAAACCTGTATTTTCTTTAATAAATTAAAATACATGTTTGGAAAATAAAAATTAATATACTTGCGAATGTTCGTACAACAAAGCTGTACAACTAATACAACCTAGCATTAGTAGTAGTATTATATATAGTAGCACAATTAAAATGTTTTGAAAAATATACCTATTTGTTTTGATTTTTTATTATTAAGGTTAATTTGCAATGCTATTTGAAGGTCATGTAGTGCATGAGATTTGTTAATTTATTTATCACTAGATTCGTTTTATTGATATTTTGATCAATTCAACCTAGGATTATTTTTTCTGTTTAGAAGTTTCTCCTGTGACAAACTCATAACTTCATCTGATCCTCTAGAAGACCTCTATTCTTCTAGAAGTTTTCAAAATTACATAATGTGGCTTTTACCAGGTCACCATGAGTGATAAAATAAGAAATGCGTGAAGTTTCAATGAAGCCGAGTTTTTCTTCAAAAGAATTGCCAATTCTCCCCTAAAGTAATTCGACTTTTGGTTTGCGTTTTTGCAAGGAACCCTGAACGTGTTTTGTCATCTAGGAAAAGAAATCGTCAATGAAAGAAAATGAATCAAGTTCTAAGTAGGTAGTTAAATAGTCCATGAAAACCATTACGACATTCTTAAGTTTAGATTGTAAAAATATTAGTGTAATCAGTAAATTATACATGTAGGTAGGTAGAGATACCTACCAACAAACCCTACACAGTGAACGTAAATAAATCAGTCTACAAGGCTAATACGTAATACAAATAGCACAAAGCAAGAAAGCAAGTCCGTCCAGTGTAAGGCTAACGACTTTGAAACGAGTCGAAACTTTATGACAAATTAAATATTTAATTGAAAAAGTGTACAGGACACCTCATTTATTAAGTTAACGTTTCTCACAAATACCGACTTTTAAAATATATTAATAACTTTATTTCTCAATACGAAAATAATCACCTACATTCGAAGTAACTTCATAACAATTGGTTACGAACGTCTGTTGGTCTTGTTATAATTATGGATAATTATTGGGCGCAGTCAATTCTTTTAGGTAATTAAAAATACAAAACAATTAAATATTCCAAACTCTAAACCTTACTGTGTTTTAATTCCAACTGCCACACGTCTTACAGCAAGTCCGTGGAGATCTACTTCATACATAACATTTCGAGACTCATCAACCCTACAGGCTTTGGGACTTGGGATTAACAAATTCATTGGTTTTAACAGGCCAGTGTTCTCTGAAAGTAGATATTAATCAGTAAAAGTAATATTACCGTTTGAAGTGCTCCCTTATTCGGTCTTCACGAATGTTATCGGGTAAATTTCCAACCCACAGGTGCCGAGTCTCTCTAACCATCTTGCTTCGAACTCCACATTAGGAATCATTACCCGTTCGCGTCACTACGTGGCATAAATCAATTTTGCACACAATCGTGATTCACACATTTTGATTATTCACTATAAGTGAACCATAAACATTGTACAGCCCACGAGTTGCACTTTTTGATAAAACAACACTATCTTTCACTTCACGACATTCGATAATCTCATCACAAAATCCACTTCACTATAAACACACCACGTAATAGACGCGAGCGTACTCTTCGCGGCTCTCGAATTGACAGTGAAGCCAGCTTCGACGCGAGTTTGCCGATAAGCTCCGCCTTCTGACCGCTGCCGCGCAAAGTGGAGTAGGGTGCCCAGAGAATTTATAAAAATAATGCGCTATTCCAATGTTTCTAATGATATTTATATGTACTGAAGCAATCGTTTTAAAGTTTTCCGAGTTACGTGTATTTTAAAATCAATTCAAACATTACAGTCAAATAAAAATAGCCGATTTAAAATTGCAAATATCTGTCACGATGATTGTAATAGGTATTCTTCATTATTTTATCTTAGAGCTGTAACTTTATCAAACATTTGATAAATACATATTATTCTAAAAACAAATTTCTGAACATTGTAGTATGTCACTTTGAAAAATAAAAATAAACAAACATGGAACAAACGTGTTGATGCAGCGGTTCGCTGGCCAGCTCTCCCCAAGTCGGTTGCCTCTCTCTTTCTGTTTTCTCTGTATCGTTCTCGCTCTAACTAATGGGTTAAAAACATCTGTGTTGCAACTTAAGGAAAAATCCTTTTTTATGAGGTGTTTTGATTTTTGTCTAGTGGTGACCCTAAATATTGAAAGGAAACAGACAACATTTTATTTAATTTTAAAAACTGCTATCAAACATTTTTTTTTCTAAGGGCCCGTTTTTTGATCCGTAGTTATCTCAACCAATGTTTAAGGCCTATTCAAACCTAAGCGGTATTCGCTATCGTCTGCGGTAGAGAAAACAGAGTGGGTATGCGGTAATATTACTGTTCATTCATCTGTACCGCTTTTGCCGCGAAACAATACTAAATACCTACCTAAGCGAAACCCGCGCGGTATGTACCTCTACCCATAGCGGCAGCGAATACCGCTTAGGTTTGAATAGGCCTTTAAAACACAGTAACTAAAGGTTGAATGTTGACTAAGGGCTGGTTTTTTGATCCGTAGTTAACTCAACCAATTGTTAAACATAGTAACTAATGGTTGAATTTTGGCTAAATGTGACAGGTATGTTAAGATATAGTAACTAATGGCATTTTAGCAAACACATTTAGCCAAAATCTAACCATTAGTTACTATGTTTAACCATTGGTTGAGGATCAAAAAACCGGCCCTTAGTTTCTATGTTTAACTTTTTGAGCGCCACGGTCTTCTATAAAAGACAAGACGTTTCCGTGCCCGCCACGCCACGTCTTTATTATGAGACAACATCTAATTATAACGTTTATTACATTAAAATACAAACACCAATGCTTTGTGCGTATTTTTACTATTGCCTAAAACCCTAAACTAAAATTTTTATTTCAATAGGGGTCTTTGTCTATTTTAAAAATAGAATTTTTTTTCTATTTTGCTTAGTATATTTATACACATACAAACACAAATTTATACACATACACATACGAAACAAATTTTGCTTAGTATATTTATACTAAGCAAAATTTGTTTCGTGCCCCAGGCGCCGTAGTCTTTATTAGAAGACGTCTAGTGCTGTACTTGATTAAGTTTCTAAAGTGTCGATAGACACGAATGTTTAAAAAAAGTATTTATTTCGAATCAAATTGTTGGGTTTTGAAAAAAAAATGCGATCCTTAAAAGGAATGTACAGACGCCAGCACATCAAGCTACTACAATCTGTCAGATTTATTTAATAGATTTTCAACTTTATCGCTAAAGCATTAGGTTCAAGGTTGATTGGGAAAATTTGACAGTTTCGGGTAGCTTGACCTGCTGGCGTCCGTACCATCGATATTATGTACTACGTATAGCTCTATTGAATGTACTTAATTTTGCTAGCCCTTACACATATATTTACAGGAATCTTTTAATACACACAAAGTGCCATACTTTGGTTAATACTGATATCGATATTGAAAGATCCCGTCATTAATAAACTACAACGAAACTATTAAATATACGTGCCTCGTGCGCCATTGACATGTATAGAAGACAACCCGTGACGTCATAGACGTAAGTAAGTGCCTCAAGGTCAGTGTGAGATAGTGCAGATCTGTATGTGGATTGTGTTTAATGTTATTGTTATAAAAAATAGTAAAAAATAATTAATTTCTGAAGAACTTATAAAGATCTTACGTGTGGATTCGGAATAGCATTGAAAAAACAGGAAAATTCCCGTTTCTTTCGGATTCCCTTGTTTTTTTCAATGTTTTATTCGAAAGTTGTAAAAATTTTTTAATATAGTTTATTTACATTTAACTAAAGTATGTAGGTACCATTTTGTTCGATAACTTTTTGCCATCTTGTAGGTAGGGACATGATCCCATTGCTATAGAAATTTTGGGACTTCTGGTCAAAATACCGCGACAAGTGGTTTTGGCAGTCCTCTCGTGATGTTAACCTGACACTGCCTAAAGAATTCTGAAGAGACCGAAACAGGTGGAAATCTGAAGGTGCAAGGTCAGGACTATACGGCGGATGCATTAACACCTCCCAGCCAAACTCTCTTAATTTTTGCTGAGTGGCTAAAGATGTGTGAGGTCTAGCGTTATCATGATGAAAAACCACACCCCTTCTGTTGATTAATTCCGGCCGCTTTCTCTCAACTTCTTGCTTTAATCTCATCAGTTGTTCGCAGTAGAGTTCAGAATCGATGGTCCTGCCTGGTGGTAACAGCTCATAATGAATAATGCCCTTCCAATCCCACCACACACACAGCATCACCTTGTTGCGGGTTTCGCCACAGTCTGTGAAGCCTGACCGGCCTTTGACCACGACCTTTTTCGCACGTTCTTGTCATACGTGATCCACTTTTCATCACCAGTTATCAGCTTCTTCAAAAATGGTTCGGTTTCATTACGTCGTAATAAAGAATCACAAATGAGTACACGGTTCATTAGGTTTCTTTCAGTGAGCTCATGAGGTACCCAAATGTCGAGCTTTTTTGTGTACCCAGTTTTTTTCAAATGCGCCAAAACTGTTTTGTGGTCAATTTCCAGTTCTTCAGCTACGTCGTAACTACTGATATGCCGATCTTGCTCCACTTTTTCAAAAATGGCATCCATTTTATCCGTAATAGGGCGACCAGAGCGACGTGCATCTTTGACATCAAAATTTCCGGATTGAAAACGCTTAAACCAAATTTGTGCTACTCTCACAGACACTACACTAGGTCCATAAACATCGCAAATTTTTTTCGCGGCTTGCGTTGCATTTTTACCTTTTTGTAGTAAAATTTTAAAATGTATCGAATTTCTACATTAGATTCACTCATATTGACGGTACGAAAAACAAATGAAAATCACACATTTTCCTAATTTGAATTTGGAATTATGTTCTTTAAAATTTAAACTTTCAATGATACCAAAACCAGCCAGATACAAATAGTATAGCCAAAGAGATTTTATTACAAGTTCATACATACTATAATGCGAAAAGACTTTTTCCCCAACCTAATAGATATAAGGATAGAATACTTACGTAAAACGGTGATCAATCAAAGAAAAAGACAATTTTACAATAAATTAACTAACTCTATTTAAGTGTGTTTTTAATAAATATTGTTTTATCAGTATATTATTTATTGTTTTATTTATCTGCTAAAACGTAAACTTACTTAATACTCCTAGGTACTCACGTACTTACTCAAATTAATAATACCTGTACGCAAGCGTCAGTCACGTACTCACGTCACGGCGCATCACTATTTTACCGCTACCACCCGCTACATCTATAAATCAGTATCTATACAACATCTGCTTACGGTTGGCATAAAGGGACTAGAGCGATGCGCGAGCTCTATATAAACTTGCTTATATAAACTCTTTGGTTATGGGCTTTATAAAGGGGGGCAAAATTATCTTTTTTTTTTTGCGATAAACACACCGTTTACGAGATATAAGCAAAACAAGAAAAAAAATATATTTTGTAGATAACCGTACCTATATACTTTGCGGCCGTCGAGAAGTAAGTTTTCTACTATCTTTAGCATGATGATTACAATGTTATCACTACCCTAGACAATTACCTATCAGTGGTCAGTGTGATTTTGACCGTTTGGTATAGAAAACTTTCTTCCGAAATAATCTACATAAAAAAGGACCTATACAAAGATCGCTAGAAACGAAAGGCAAAATGACAAATTGTAGATGTTCTGCGGTGCGATGTCAAAAACGGAGAAACGAAATGTCACTTTGTATATAAAAAGATGTCTATTCTTCGTAGAGATAGGCAAGTCATCATGCTATTAAGTGTCATGCATTACTAAGCCCGATGGGCGCTGGTATTCTACATAAAAAAAAAAAAACATGTAAGTAACATTTATCGATAATACAATTACCCTCATCACTATTGTTTACTATAGATACGTTATACATTTATATTGTAGCTTGGCGCTGGGGGTTACATCGCGTTCGGTACCGCTTGGCGCTCAAAAAGTAAAAAATTGGTTAACTACGGCTATGGATCACAAAACAGGCCCTAAGCTTGCCTTTGTCGTTATTCTGAAAATCGATCTATACTTAATTTAAAAAAATTAAATCGACTTATAAAAAAAATTACTCAAAATTGTGAAATAATTTTAATTTCGGATGTCGGTGTCTTGGGATTTGAATTTATATTTTACTTTTCTGCCACCGACTTCCGAAATTGAAGTTATTTCACAATTTTAAGTTAATTTATTTGAAGTCGATTTAATTCTCTATTAATTATATTTTATTTCGAATTTTTTAGTTTTTAGTAAAATCTGGAATATTTGATTGTTATAAGTAGTTAATTGTTTTGTTATAAATATTGCACTAGAATTTGACCAAGGTTTTGAGATGCTTTACCTGTAGCTCGTATATTAAGTGTGAATACTTACACGTATAGTCCATATCTTGAAAACTGCTGATCTAATTTTGATGAAAGTTGCACTGTTCCATAAGTTAAAGTAAATGTAAGCTAATAAAAATAAAATGGTCACGATCCGATTAATAGTTTCGGGGGGTGGGGGGCTTTGTAAAGCGGTCGAAATTAGTTTTTTTCGTGAAAAATACGAATAACGCTACGCTACTCGGGAACGATTACGATTACTTATTTATTCAGAAAGGAATGTCCATATTATTCATTCGTGGAAGGAACTTTAGGTATATAAGCGCCCGATTAACCGATCACTGGATATAATGTAAATGGCAAGTATATCTCACACCATCATCGTCGATTTGCTGAAGACATTGGCATTGGAATAGTTGGATTAAATTCTGCACAATCTTCTCAAGTAGCACAAATGTGCTGTATGACAGCATTTTCACAGTCCACCGTGGAAACTGTATAACAACGTAGACAGTGCATCCTCTGCTGATATAACTCTTTAGGGCACAAATTATTCAGCACAACGCTGTCTAAGAAATCCCATGAACAAATAATTGAAGTAATAATAATAATAATAATAATATTCCACAACTATCACACAACGCCATCTAGCCTCAAGCTAAGCAGAGCTTGTGTTATGAGTACTAGACAACTGATAAACATACTTATATATTTCTAAATACATACATATACAGGGTGTCCGGTAATGAATGGATAACCTTGAAATGTCTTATAGTATAACTTATGGCCGTTCAGAAAAAAAATTGAAACAAAATATATCATAAGTAGTACCTAAGTTATGATTTTTTTAAAAGAAAGGTCTAATTTTTTTTACCTTGTTTTACTTTTATGAACACTACGATCAGAAATGAATGGATTCCATCGGTTTGTTGTTATTTTATTATTATACACGAACTATGCTAATAGATAAACAGTCAATAGTATGACTAGCTATTGCACTTTTTTATTAAAAAATTAGCAAATTAATTAATTTTAGAAAAACTTTGCAAAATTTATTTTTTAAACTATGTTTAAACATCTTGGGTATAAAAAAAATGTATGAATACATGAGTGGCCAATAATTTTAAAATAATGTCACTTTCAAGTAGATTTTATAATGGTACAATTCATAAATGTATCTACAATAAATAGTGAATTATTGCCATTAATGTAGAAAAGGAGAAAATTTTACCAAATGTCAAAAGTAATGTAGGAACTTTTTTTAAATTAAATTGCTTCTGACCACTGAAGATTAATCAAAAATACATTTAAGGAATTTGTAGTGAATAAAAATTGCGTATTGAAACCAAATTGTCAGAAATTTACAAATACTCATAATGATTAAAATAGTTACTTTAAAAGCGTGAAATGGGTCGTGTGACCTTCATATTTGCTACCTGCGCGCACGCCGTGCTGTCATTCTTTTGTGTTATGTTAGACAAAGAGGGTCTGAATCGGCTAGGTGCGAGAGAGAGGAAATAAATGTAAAACATCAGGTAAGCACTCATACTTTTAGTGCGTTTCTCGACTTGCTCGACTTCGCATGTGTTTATTTAGTTTCCGTTTGCAATTATCGTGATTTACTTTGAATCAGTGTTAAAACGACCACGTGGCTATTTTATTGGACTATTCGTTTTGCTTACTGATTTGGACTTGTTTTGTTTGGTGATATTTGCGACGATTTGGTTTGTTTTTGGACTAAACTGGACTTTTGTGTTTTTGTGTATCAAAATGCCACGTCAGTATACGGCACAAGAATATGCAAATATGCATTACATTTATGGAGAATGCAGAGGTAACGCAAATGCAGCTGCAGCGCTCTATAGGGAGAGATACCCTAATGCGCGCCACCCAGACTACCGCGTATTTATTCGTGTCCACGGTTGTTACTCCGAAGGAAGATTGCCTGGTAGTGGTGTCGGTGGTACAAGCAGTGGAAGAATCGCTCGTCTTGATGTAGAAGAAGCCGTGCTTGAGGAAGTCGAAAACGATCCTTCTACCTCTACACGAACAATAGCTCGACGCACAGGTATCGGAAAATCGACCGTGCACGATATTTTGAAAAAAAATAAATTCCACCCTTACCACGTTACACGCGTGCAAACTCTCCAACCAAGAGATTATGCAGCTAGATTGCGTTTTTGCCGACAAATGCTGGCAAAAATCGAAGAAGACCCGCAATTTTTTAATAAAATTCTGTGGAGCGACGAGTCAACATTCAAAAGAGATGGATACATGAATCTTCATAATTTACACGGTTGGGAATTAGAAAATCCCCATCTTATGCGTGAAGATAGATCCCAATACCAATTTAAAATCAATTATTGGACTGGAATATTAAGTGGAATAATAATCGGGCCATTTGAATTACCGGGGAATTTAACAGGGCAAAGTTATTTGGAGTTTCTTCAAAATGATCTCCCCAATTTATTAGAAGAAGTGCCCGAGGAGCTGAGGGAGTCATATTGGTTGCAAAATGACGGCTGTCCTGCGCATTATGCTGTATCTGTTCGTGCATTTTTAAATAACACGTACCCAGATAGATGGATCGGGCGGCTAGGGCCAATTTTGTGGCCTCCACGTTCACCGGACCTAAATCCATTGGATTTTTTTTATTGGGGCTGCCTTAAAGAGGAAGTATACTGTAAGCCTATAAGGTCTTTAGAAGAATTAAGAAGACGAGTCAGAGCAGCCGCATCAAAAATTAGTGAACGACGGTACACAAGACTGCTCCGTAGATCATTTATCCGTAGATGTAGGGCCTGCATAAGAGTGGGAGGCCGGCAGTTTGAACATTTATTATAAACGAATGATAATAAAGTGTTGTTTATGTTAAATGTTGTTTTTTATTAATCCCCAAAGTTCAGGTACAATTAAATTTAAAAAATGTTCCCATATTACAAATTTTGATATTTAGTAAAATTTTCTCCTTTTCTACATTAATCGCAATAATTCACTATTTATTGTAGATACATTTATGAATTGTACCATTATAAAATCTACTTGAAAGTGACATTATTTTAAAATTATTGGCCACTCATGTATTCATACATTTTTTTTATACCCAAGATGTTTAAACATAGTTTAAAAAATAAATTTTGCAAAGTTTTTCTAAAATTAATTAATCTGCTAATTTTTTAATAAAAAAGTGCAATAGCTAGTCATACTATTGACTGTTTATCTATTAGCATAGTTCGTGTATAATAATAAAATAACAACAAACCGATGGAATCCATTCATTTCTGATCGTAGTGTTCATAAAAGTAAAACAAGGTAAAAAAAATTAGACCTTTCTTTTAAAAAAATCATAACTTAGGTACTACTTATGATATATTTTGTTTCAATTTTTTTTCTGAACGGCCATAAGTTATACTATAAGACATTTCAAGGTTATCCATTCATTACCGGACACCCTGTATAGATAAATTACACCCAGACACAGAACAAATGATCATGCTCATCACACAAACATTTGTCCTGGGTGGGAATCGAACCCACGACCTCCGGCATAGCAGTCAGGGCCACTAACCACTAGACCAACAGGCCAGTCAAACGAAGTGAAGTATATCAACATTATGTGTATATTAGCATTTATGTGTGTAACAGTCACCCCAACAGCCATTGCCTGATTAACAATCCACGTGTTTCCTATTATACAGCAATAAAGACAAATGTGTAGGTACATTATAAATACTTTTACACAGTTGAAAGCACACTAAGTAAAATTATGGAACGCTCTAACTTTATTCTTTATTTTTCTTTAAGACGCAGCTATATGTAGGTATATGCCAACAGTCTTAAATGCATAGCTTGCGTGTTCTGCTTGCTGAGCTCACGCCACGAGTCGTAAGTTCACCCAGTAAATAGTAATAGGACTCGCCCATCAAGTAGCACTGTCCCAAATAATTTATTATGCAAAAAACAAAAGTGATTATATTAAAACACGTATACTAAAAGATAAATAATTAATTTATCTTTAAAATGGTGAAGGTTTCTGTTGGCGCACGACAATTTGACGCTGTCAATGTCATCCTGGTGTCAAAGGAACTGCGTGTGCCGACCGGTTCTTCTCCTTCACTTCCGCAAAAAACATGAGACTTGAATGACATGCGTTACCGTGTCATCATTCGCGATTGTATTTTTTACTCATTGTAAAACAAAATATTAAAACTGCTAATCATTAAGCAACAGCACAACGGAGTACGTTATTTCATCTCCCAAACATTGGTCTTTCGAGCCGGATTATCGTCAGCGAAAAGTATCGTTCCAGTCAAAACCTAAATTATAACCAACCCCAATGATATTATAAGTAAAGAGACGTAGATACGTTACCTACCCAACATTCGTTGTTCAAAAACAGCACACAGAACTATTAGATGACACGTGGAAGTAGGACGGTATGTCGTAATTATCGGAGGCGAAAAAGAGACAAGATTACAAAAATGTGGCTAATTAGCCAGATTTTGACGTGCCACTTTCGGAGCGTGTAGGTATAACCTATCTACCTCTCTTTACTTATAATATCATTGACCAACCCACGCCACGCGGCCATGTTGCAACGTACGTTTTCCTGCTCACGAAGACATTTTCAAATTGAGACTCAACAAAAAGGAATCAACACGAAACATCGTAAGAGGCTAGCGGGTGCGTGGATAGGGATAAGTTCAAAGTGTATTAATACCGTGTCTTTGTATTTTAGTGTCCGTATCAGCTACCGGTGCACAATCGCCGTGAGCTACTTCATACTCGGTGCTACCTTTATGTACTCTTTTCTGTTTCTTACACAGTCATCACAAGGAGTTTAGAATTTAAATTACCTCGTATTATTTCCAATGACGACGATCTCGATATTCGTGATTTAATTAGAAAACGGGGTGCTTTACGCGCTAGAATCACACTCTCGTTAGAAAACATTTCATTAGATGATCAACAAATTGTCGAGATACAGTTACGAATATCTAATTCTGAAGGAGTTTTCCATGAATTCCAAACTGTTCAGACCAAAATTGAGGACACTATCGATGAAGTAGAACTGGATCCACAATTGGAGATCATAGAATTGGTTGAAACACAATATTTCAAAATAGTTTCTTTAGAGCTAAATGTATTTCAAACAAACCTGAGTAGAGAATTGTGACCGACAAATTATGTTCTCATAGTGGCGGTACAAATAATAATACAGGTAAATTACCAACCATATCGTTACAGACCTTTGACGGATCATATTATGGGAACTGGCTAGAGTATTGTGACCAGTGATCGGAGTAGGTAGAGCTATTTTTTGTACTTGCGATACGCTGCCTTAATGTGGACATTCCCGGAATCCCGGGATTTGAAATATATGTTATTAAATAAGTCATAAATTACTTTGGAAAAAGTTATTCACGTCTTAAGGAACTATGAACGAACACATATCCGACCTCCGACGGGAACCGAAGTTATGGACTGAGTTATTGTCGAAAAACAATTTTAATTCTGTAGAAAGAGGCAAATACGGGTGCGTTCCTCCAGGCCGCTATTGTATTCTTTAGTTTCCACTCATGTCGCGCGTTACACCTGAGCGGCAAAATCGCGCGTGTGCGTTTTGGAAATTAGCAACCTGCTCTGATGTTAGTTTGACAACGTCGTGCGCTCACTGCCAATACATAAGACAAGCTTTCTTTTAACCTTGTTAATAAAAAATCAATTTAGTTTTCGAATCCCGGGGAATGTCCATATTAACATGAACGTGTGCGGTCATTGAACCAAAATAGCTCTACCTACTCTGATAACTGATTGTGACACATACATATCATTAATCGGTAATGCACAAAAAAATAATAATTCAGAAATTCCATTATCTACGTTCAACATTAAAGGGTATTGCATTACAGGTTATAAAATCATTAGAATTTACTTCTGACAACTATCAAGTTGCAAGGGATCTGTTAACTAATAGATTTGATAATAATAGGTTACTAATAAGCAATCACGTTAAAGCTTTGTTTTCTTTGCAAGCCATTACATAGGAATCACCCACTCAAATAGGAAAGTTAATTGGCATAGTGTTAAAAAACTTGAGACCATTAAAATTTATGGATGAGCCTACTGAACATTGGGACACTGTAGTCATTTATTTAGTAGTTACCAAGCTTGATCCAGTTACAACTAAAGAATGGAAAATATAAAAGGTTCTATTTGTAAGGGAAAGTAAAATTACATGACTTAATTCAGTTTTTAAGAGACCGTTCTGATGTACTAGATATCGCACCTTCGGTAAAACAAGGGCACAACTGCACTTTTTGTGATTTTACAGGAGAGCCATTTTAAGATTTTTTTTATATTCAAATCCGCATTATTCTGCTCATACCACCTTACCACCTTGAAGTTATTGATCTTTGTATAAAATAAGCCCTATACTTTTGTGATCCCTGATGAAAAGAGCATTTTTAAAGCACTTTGGCATATTTAACCGACTTTTTGAAATTTTGACATTTATGGCCTTGTCTTACCGAAGGTGCGATATGATACACAGCGGTCACAAACAGACTAGTGAAATGTAAAAAAAGTCAACAAATAATAATGCACAACCTTCCACGCAACTACGTTCTTTTGTGTCAAATAATAAACAACCGTCTCGTTCAGGTAAGTCTGCAGCCAAGCCAGCGAGCACTTATAAGTGTGTTATGTGCGAAGCTAATCATGCGTTATAATAATACTAGTACTTTCGTTTTCTTAATTTACCTGTCCAAGATGTACAAATTCGTTTATGAAAAACTGAAACTGTTTACGTTCTAATCATACCATTGAGGAATATCAGCACGGTCCATGTAAACAATGTTCACAAAAACATAAGTCTTATTCACATATGTAGATAGCAACGCAAGTTGCAACTCTATTAGTTGTGTTTCTGCTTATACGCACACTAAGACAGGGTTACACGTTCAGTTTGGCATCAGTTCAATCCGTGACATTGATCACGAATAAACTGATGGCTGACTGATGGATTGTCGGGCGGTATTACACGGTAAGTCAGATTGACGATCAGTCGAACCGAAAACTTCTACGTGGCAACACGCATACCAACGCAATACGCATTAGGTATGGATTTTAACAAGACAAAACTGTCCAAGTGCGTGTCGGAATACGCACAATGAAGGGTTCCGTAGTTGGGATGAATTTATCCCAATAACAAACTTAACATTGTAGTTGAAAAACATGTTCTCCCATACATTCCAACTGCAAATGTACAAACTTACATTTGCAGTTGGAATGTATGGGAGAACATGTTTTTCAACTAAAATGATAAGTTAACACGCATATTATTGAGAGATTTACCCTGTTATCTTAAGACCATAGACTTCTTATAAATTTTCTTGTAATCTAAAGGTATTGAACTATTTGCTGTATTTTTTTCAAAATTTTAGGCTAAGTACTTTCGGAGATAAGATTTCGTCTATTTTCTTAAATAACTTTAAAATGATTTATTTTAAAATTATTTGAGACCTCACAGTAAGCCTTTTCATTTGAGATATCACAAGGTACAGTGTGCAAAACTTTTTTTTTTAATTGTCTTTTTTGCCCCCCTAAATTGACACCCATATTCAAAATTCATTTATTTACGTTACATCCGTGTTTGGGTTACAGAAATACATACGTGTAGTGTACCAAATTTCAACTTTATCGGTCCATTAGATTCGGAGCAAATTGGCTGTGACCGACAGACACACGAGTGATCCTAATAAGGGTTCCGTCTTTTCGTTTAGAGGTACGGAACCCTAAAAACCATGTGTTGCTATAATTAATATTATAGCTAATGCTCTGTCTATGAGGAATCGTAAAAAAAAAGAAAGCAGTGGTGTAAAAAGTTGGAATGTATGGGAGAACATGTTTTTCAACTACAATGTTTTGTTATTGGGATAAATTCATGCCAACTACGGAACCCTTCATTGTGCGTAGTCCGACACGCACTTGGACAGTTTTGTCTTGTTAAAATCCACACCTAATGCGTATTGCGTATTGCGTAGGTATGCACTATGCACGTTGTCGCGTAGAAGTTTTCGGGTCGACTGATCATCAATCTGACTTACCGTGTAATACCGCCCGTCAATCCTACAGTCAGCCACAGCCATCAGTTTATTCGTGATCAAGATCACGGATTGAACTGATGCCAAACTGAACGTGTAACCTCTGTCTAACGCGGCCGCTAGCGTGAATGGCGCGTTGGACGCCCAACTAATACGGTGCTTGCGCAGATTCACATTCGTTAAACGCACATACAAATGACTTGAAACAAGCCGTGCAGTCTATTCCTTTAGAACAGGTTTTGTTTTCAACTGCGGTTGTTGAAGTATGTCATAACAACACAAACACCGTTGCGCGCGCCCTTCTCGATAGTGGCAGCCAGCGATGTTTTATTACCGAATCACTTTGTAAACAATTACGTTTAAAACCAATACAGTCCACACTCACCATCACTGGGGTAGGAAACACAGTTACGCGTTCACAGCAGTCTTGTGACCTCCTCATACGATCGAAGATTAGTAATTTTAGCACTCGTTTAAATTGTTCCGTTTTACCTAAGATTACTTATTGTCTCCCGAACTCAATCATAGATGTTCAATCGTTACAAATACCATAAAACGTTACACTTGCAGATCCGAATTATCACATTCCATCAAATATAGATTTGCTCATTGGCGCTGATGTGTTTTGGAGTTGGCCTTACCTACAAAATATTCACTTAGGGTGGATTATTTCTGGCACGTTAACCCGTAATATTCCAACTACTTAGTGTAAGTAACTTGGTTTGTTGTGCACTCACAAACTCCCTAGATGACCAAATAAAGCGTTTTTGGGAACTAGAAGACGTTGATAACGGCAAATCAGCACATATTTGCAGCTGATGAAAAGGTTTGTGAGGAATTTTTCGCTTCCACCACCACTCACGACGGTAGGTTTGCGGTGCGTACCTTTGTGTGAATCAGGGCCCCAAGGCTGCTATTTTTTATAAATTCGTCATTCCAACACGATCCCATTGTCATTTTGCTAAGAGTTCGTAATCTGCTAAATTCATAATGGTCGATCATTGGTAGGTCAGTGGTCTCGTAATAGAATCGTGGTACTGATCAAAGAAACTGTCAAAATTTTAGCAGATTACCGCATACGTCATCATAACGCTAATTATAATATCTGTATTTTCACCTGTAGCAAACAATAAATAAATGAATTATGAATTATTATGAGTCCGTCTTTCATTTGTCATTATAATAATAATATATTTGCGGCGTGTCGTGTAGCCAATGTCACATTTCCAAATTGTGACATAGCTACACGACCAAAACCGGCTGTTCCAGCCTGGCAGTGCAGGATCGAGCGGCGTATCGAGGAGACCAGGGTGCTCATCGGCAAACTATACTGCTTCAGGGAGGGCAATACTCGCCCTAGAGTGATGCGGTTTGTGAGGCGGGCGTTCTCGGGGACTGGAATCAGTCCTCAAGAATATATGTCCCGTGTCACAGAGCGCATTGACTTCCTGAAGCAGAAGGTCTGTGCATGGGCAAGCCGTATCCGTAGGTATAAGCGACGGGTTGAGCGGTACCTATACCCAGAATCGCATATTCCAGCGTGATCAAAGGTGGGTGTATAGAGCATGGGAGCGACCTGAGCAAAATGTGGCAGACGTATGCCGCCCGGATGATGATGCCATTAGCATATTCTGGAGCAACATCTGGTCGGTGCCCGTCTGCCATACTGAGGCTGAATGGATGCGCGATGTTGAGCGCGTGTGTGACGCCATACCGGAGATGGAGGAAGTAATAATTACTTCCTCCGATGTAGCCAGTGCAGCGCGCCCGATACCGAACTGGAAAGCTCCGGGACCGGACGGACTGCACAATTTTTGGCTTAAATGGCTGCAATGATTCACACGCGTGCTTAGCATCGCAATTCCGGTCGGCCTTAGAGTCTGGGTCACTGCCACAGCTCTCTACAACAGGAGTTACTCACCTGCTCCATAAGTCAGGTGATGCCACGGAACCCAAAAATTATAGGCCGATCACTTGTTTGCCGACGGTCTATAAACTTCTTACATCCATTTTGAGAGAGAAAAGTAATTCTCATTTAGAAAAGAATTCTATTGTGTCTGCCTCTCAAAATGGATGTAGGAATGGGTCCCGCGGCACCAAGGAGCTACTCCTCATTGACATGGCCATAAGCCAACAGGTCCGTCGATCCCGAAGGGATTTTTCGACATGTTGGATAGACTATAAGAAGGCCTTTGATTCGGTGCCCCATACATGGCTCTTGAGGGTGTTAGAGTTGTACAAAATTGATACAACTCTGAGCACCTTCCTAACGACGTGTATGGGGCAGTGGAGGACGGTTCTTCGCTATCCAGGATGCCGACGATTTCGGAGGAGCGACGAACCTATTAGGATTAAGCGGGGAATATTCCAGGGCGACAGTCTGAGTACACTGTGGTTTTGTTTAGCCTTGAACCCTTTTAGCACCCTGCTGGAGGGTACAGGGCTGGGCTGTCCTTTGCGGAGAGGGGGTCAGGTAATATCCCACCTGCTTTATATGGATGATTTGAAACTGTTTGCCACCAACAAATTGCAACTGCTGGAGTCACTAAAAGTAACTAAAACTTTTAGTGATTCCATCAGGATGGAATTTGGTGTAGATAAATGTGCAGTCATGCATGTAAGGCGGAGCGGGATTGTGGAATCTGAGGGACTACAACTATCAGATTCTATAAACCTGAGATCACTCTCCGCAACTGATACCTACAAATACCTGGGTATGTCAGAGGGGTTAGGCATTAACGGGGCGGACATGAAACAATCGTTGCAGGAGCACTTCTTCGGTCGCCTGAAAAAGGTACTTAATAGTTCTTTGTCAGGCGGCAACAAGGTGCGCGCCTTTAACGGTTGGGTCATGCCGGTCCTGATGTACTCCTTTGGCACACTAAAGTGGACCCAGACGGAACTAGACGCCTTGGATAGGAGAGTCCGGTCACTGCTGACTGCAAACCGGATGCATCACCCACGTTCGTCTGTCATGAGGCTGTACATTCCGCGGAAGTGCGGGGGTCGAGGTTTTTTAAATGCTAAGACCCTCCACAACCGCGAGGTGTGCAGTCTCAGAGAATATTTTCTCAAGGCTGATGGCTGACGTGGGTATGCACCGAGATGTGGTTGCAGTGGAGAAGGGACTCACCCCGTTGTCCTTGGCTAAAGAGAACTGGCGCAAACCTGTGGTGCTTAGTACCAACGACCGCAAGGAAGTATGGCAAAGCAAGGAGCTTCACGGACGCTTTTTCCGGGCCCGACGTAGATTTCTTAGCGTCCGTGGCCTGGCTACGCTTCGGTGACCTCTTTGGGGAAACCGAAGGTTCAGTCTGTGCGATTATGGATGAAGTTATGCTAACGAATAACTACCGGAAGTATATAATGAAAGACGGGACGATCGACATATGTCGGGCATGCCATTGTCCCGGTGAGTCTATCAGACATATTACTTCTGGGTGTTCTCGTTTAGCTAACAGCGAGTATTTGCACAGGCATAACTAAGTGGCCAGGATTATCCATCAGCAACTTGCTCTGAAATACGGCCTTGTGGACTCTGAGGTACCGTATTACAGGTATGTGCCCGACCCAGTTCTCGAGAATGACCATGTCACGTTATACTGGGATCGATCTATTATCACTGACAGGACTATTGTAGCCAATAAGCCTGATATAGTGGTAATAGATCGATCAGCGCGCCGCACAATGATAATCGATGTCACTATCCCGCATGACGAGAACCTCGTGAAGGCTGAGAAGGAGAAACAATTGAAGTATCTCGACTTAGCCCACGAGGATGTCGCTATGTGGAGTGTGGACTCGGCAATCATTGTGCCGATAGTCGTTACGGTCAATGGCCTTATCGCTAAGAGCCTCGACCAACATCTCAAGAGGCTCTCGTTGGGTGGCTGGGTGAAAGGCCTGATTCAGAAGGCAGTCCTCCTTGATACGGGCTACGGCGCGTATTGTGAGGAGGTTCCTGTCTCTGGGGCCCTAACCACCGGTAGCTTGGACCCTGTTCCCCATGCCGGTGGATTTCTATTTTTTATATTTTTGAATGTTTTTTTAATTCTAATATTTAAAAATATAACTTATATGTAAAAAAATTGAATAAAGGAGATAATAATAATATCTTTATTTACAAGTAACAAGACTCAATTATGTTAGTAACAATATTCCTTACCCCTATGTTAGTATTCCTACGAGTATTCTAATCATTTAACCTAAAAACCATGAATACATGCGAGTCACTGCCACACGCCTACCACCGAGGTGGACAGCTTGCAGCAGCGACCCACATACAAACAATCAAGTCTGCTCGCTACACAGTTCAGAATACGGTTGGGGCTGGCCCGCACGCGGCGCACCATGGAAGCGCATCGTTTTCTCATCGTTGTATAAAAACAGTCGACTCGAGCTTCAGCAAACATCCCTGACGCACTACAGAAGCGGGGCAACCCCATCAATATCCTGAATGCATTATTATATTGAACGCGAAAGACGCTGTACGATTTCTGCGTATAATTGGCCCACAGACTGCACGTGTAAAATGAAGTGCAGTATGCACGAAACCAGGTTATTTTTACACCCTGTGAGCAACGTGCAAATCTGCGAGCTATCATATTAGCCCTAACCGACAGCGCCCTCCGCTCTCGCTCAATATCTTCATCGTCCTTCATGCCCGCGGTCAAGACATGGCCCAGGTATTTAAACTTGTATACCCGTGTGAGCGGAGTTCCATCCAAATGGACTGGTGGTATAGTTTCTGGACACCGTCCGCCGCTGGCACCTAAGACCATGACCTCACTCTTACACGCATTGTAGACTAAACCATGACGCTTGGCATAGTCTTCACAGATGGCCACCATCCTCCTAAGGCCACAAACTGAGGCGCTCAGCAGAGCCATATCATCGGCGTAACTAATATACGAGATTAATTAATATAGAGATTACGAGTATGTACGAGATTACCATTTTAAGCCATGTCTTTCAATGGAGTGTCAGTGGGTGACCATTGGAAAGTCATAATGACGCCATTATATTAGTAGATTACCAAACTTGTCAAAATCAACAATTATGAAATCATTGATAGACCATTCTCACACTATTGTAATAGCAGACTTGAGGCCTTGCGAGTTGTATTTGATGCGGGTGCAAAAACAACTACAGGTAAATCGTTTAATGATAAATAGTTGATCGGTCCTCCGGTAGTAAATGATTTAGCGGGTATACTTTTACGTTTTAGACCATTCGCGTTCGTTGCTTGTGCGGATGTAGAAAAATTGTACCGACAAGTTCTAGTACAGCCTGATCACCGTAGATTACAATTAATTCTGAATCCTCCAAATACATGACTCGTTACAAGTTAATCAACTGAACACCGTCACATACGGTACTGCTTCAGCCCCGTACCTAGCTATGAGATGTTTACGACAATTAGGGTTAGATTGTCCTAATGGGTAAATATCTCAAATAATATTAGCTTCATTTTACTTAGATGATTTAATATTCTCTCATAATAACAAACAGGAACTATTGTCGCTTTGTGAAACCATTAGTATCTAACATTTTAATTGCCGGTTGTTTTCCGTTACGGAAATGGGCATTTAATTTCGATAGTTCATCAAATACTTCAACAAAATCATTGTCACTCGACAAAACTGCCCAACTTAAAACACTTGGTTTATGTTGGTGCAATAACAATGATGAATTAAAATTCAATACTTACTAAAATAAATTCTGAAATTGATGTTGAATTCACAGATAACCAAACGAAAATTACTTTCTGTCATATTCATATCACAGGTTTATGACTCATTAGGGTGATTAGTGCCTATTATTATTGTTACTAAAATACTCATGCAAAAGCTTTGGCTAATGTCGAAGGGGATGACCCTGTTTCTAGTGATATCGTAAATTCATTCATTCGAATATTAAATTCATTACAACATTTACCAAAACTTCGTATTCTGCGACATGTCACCACTGAGTACGCATATCAGTTACAACTACACATTTTTACGGATGCGTCTCAGGAGGCCTACGGTGCCTGTGCGTACATACGAAGCGTTTGCGAGCCTTCTAAAGAGGTTACTGTAAAATCATTATGTGCAAAAAGTAAGGTTGCGCTCTTAAAGTCGGTAAGCATTCCGCGGCTTAAGCTGTGCGGAGCGTCTTTATAAAAAGATCATAGACTTGATGAATTTATGATTCGAAAAAGTATTATTTTGGACTGACTCAACAATTGTCTTGGGGTGGTTACGCACTCATCCAAAAACTTTCGTTCAAAACAGAGTTGTTGAAATCAATGACTTAACTAGTGATTGCGTTTGGTCACACGTGCAGGGCGTTAACAATCCAGCTGATTTGCTATCGCGTGGTGTCCTTCCTCCTTCATAACGATTTGTGGTGGATTGTGGCCTAGGTTCATTAGTGAGTCACCTGTTATTGAAAGCAATTAAGCTGAGTTACCGTCTGTTTTACCCGAATTAAGATCACATATTATATCAGATTCCATCATGTAACGTGTTTCCGTTTAAACAAAAATCGTTCAAACGCGTTTGAACGATTTTCATCATTTAATATAATCGAGGGTTCACGGGCTATTTGTATTAAGCGACATGTTTGAAACTTTACAGGAGAGCATTTCAAAGTTTCATTATTCGGATAAAAGAACATTGTAAATAGGCGATAGGCCACTTTTTCGTAAAAAAGTATCAATATTTTTTACGAAAAAGTGGCCTATCGACGGTTAATAATCAATAGTGTCTATCTCCGTTTTTTACGTTTTTCAATTTTTAATGCAGGTAGATATGATAATAACTCAATATCGGCCAGGATTTCGCTTAATACAAATAGCCCGTGAACCCTCGTAATGATAAGATCGGCTGCTTACGTTAGGCGATTTATTCACAACATTCGACATAGAACGTAAACACGGGCCGTTGTCCGTAAATGAAATACATATTTTACACATATTTTACAGTTGTCTCAAATAGAATCATTGCCTCTTGAATACATATAAAATCTATATTTAACTATACATATAAAATGGTAAACCGACTGAATGAATGACTGATTGGGTGATATACGGGCAAGCCCAAACTGCTGGACCTAGAGACTTGAAATTTTGTACATAGGTACCTTATACAGTGTAGGCGTTCACTAAGGAAGGATTTTTGGAAATTCCACCCCTGACGGGGTAAAAAAGGGGATGTAAGTTTGTATGAGAGTCCGTCAGTTTTGAAGTTAGGATCTTCTAATTTTGTGTTTAGACTGACGATTGAAAATTAATTTTTATGTCTCTCAGCGTTTTTGATCATTCTACCCCCGAAGGAGTGAAAAGGGGTATGAATTTGTGCATGGAAAGTTTTTCATTTACAAAGTAAAAATCACAAAATTTATTATTTAGGCTTAAGGTTTGAAACTAACGCAACGTATATATCGGTGTTGTTGGAATTTCAACCCTTTAGAGGGTGAAAAGGGGGATGAGATTTTGTATTTAAGTGGTTCATTCATAAAATTTTGTATTCAAGTAAAAATAATACTCTAACTAAGCCTCTACTGCCGCCCGTCACACTCGCACACACACACGCACACGCACACGCACACACACACACACAACACACAGCCACAGCCTAAACCGCTGATCTTAGAGACATGAAATTTGTACGCACACGCACACACGAACACACACACACACACACATGCACAAACACAGACATGCACGCACGCACACGCATGCACACGCACGCACACGCACGCATACGCACGCACACGCACACGCACACGCGCACGTACAAGCACAAGCACATGCACACGCACACACACAACTAAATACGATAATCTAAACCGCTGATCTTAGAGACATGAAATTTGGAGGCTGTGTTCTTTATGAAGAGTAGGTATCCTTTAAGAAAGGGAAATTCCAGCCCTAAAACGGGGAAGAAAGTTTGCATGAAAAATCTTATTTCTTGAGTTACTACGAGTACACTTGACACGATTACTTACCTAAGTAGATTTTAACTTTAACTATTTACTTTAACTATTTATTGTAACTTTATAGTTTGACATTTTTAGTGTTCCTAAACTACCCCCTAAGTGGGATTTGGGGGGTTTGGTGGGTGTGATTCCACAGGGGTGGAATTTTTAAAATCGTTTGGATTTGAAAAACAGGGAATACAGTTTATATGAAAAATCTTATTCATTTGGTTAATTGGCTTGAAACTTGGCACAAATTCTTGCCTAAGCAAGTAATAAACTTTGTCATTATTCGTTTTTCAAAACTGGTGTAGTTTTGTAGTCAAAGGGGGTTTAGAGATGTTAAAGTTTGTATGGAAGAATTTTTTATTTATTTTTTATTTTATTTTATTTTATTTATTATGGCACTCCAAAGAATAATTCGCAAAAACTTATACAGAAACTTAGTCTGACAAACAGACAAACTGTAAGTGCTGTGCACACCTTTAAGTGACAAGTTCGCTGTAATAATTATATATTACTATATATAATTATTACAGCGAACTTGTAAACTGGGTGATTACAGATTTATAGATAGTCATAAAATCAAATAAGTTAATACCTAATACAAAATTTAAATAAATTAATAACAATAAAATCCAAATCGATCAATAATAATACAGTTAAATTAATCAGATTAAATAAAATAAAATAATTAGATATTTACATTAATTAAAAAGATTTAAAAAAAAATTTAGTTGTAACATTATACAATAATACACAACAACAAATGAATGATGGAATTCAAACAAAAAGTTGCCTTAAAAGATGATTGCGAAATTGGGCTAGAGTGTTGGAGAAGATATCAATACTATTGGTGCGAGAGTGGCTTTCATTATATGTCCTCATCAAACGGCTCAATGGCACTGATCGCCCGAGGTTGGTTCGACCTGTGAATGGTGCAAACACATCTAATTTGCGGTTGGGCCTGGGTTGACTACAACGAGGAACATTTATGTGTTCCAGAAGTTTTGGAACATGGATCAGTCCATTGACAATTTTGAAGAGCATAATTTGATCCATCATTTTTCTTCGATTTTGGAGGGATGTAAGGTTGAAGTGACTCAGTCTTTCAGGGTAATTAGTTGCGTTAGGGCAACTGTTCGATTCATATCGCAGGAGTACCTAGTAAAGGCTTTTTGGACGCGTTCGATTCGATCAATATGGACCTGATAGGTAGGATTCCTTACCTGGGATGTATAATCTAGTACACTACTGACGAGGGTGAAATAGAGAAGTTTGAGGGTACGAATAGATTTAAAGTCGTGACAGATACGCTTCAGGAATCCTAACATTTTAGACGCCTTTTTGACAATATTGTCTATGTGTGGAATGAAAGTGAGCTGACTGTCGAGACATACTCCCAGATCGCGTATTGCATCAACCTTCTGCAGCGTTTGACCATTCAACGAATACGAGGATGGAAGGGTATTACGTTTTTTAGTGAAGGTCATGTGTTGACACTTTCCAGTGTTAAGAGTCATTCTGTTTTTTATACACCAGTTGTGCACTGAGTTTAGGTCCTCTTGTAGCAAGGATATATCTCTAGGTGAATTTATTTGCTTATAGAACTTGACATCGTCTGCAAAGAGTGAACATTCACTGTGCTTGATGATACTATGTCGTTGACGAATACTAGGAACAGTATCGGACCCATATGGGAGCCTTGTAGAACACTGGAAGTGGAATAGTAAAAGGAAGATTGATGCCCCTTTACTACGACCTTTTGTTTTCTGTCAGACAGATAAGATTCAAACCATTGGAGAAGCTGACCGAAAATACCGAGGTTTGAGAGTTTTTGCAGTAGGATCTGGTGGTCGACCTTGTCAAAGGCACTGCTAAAGTCGGTATAGATGGAGTCAACTTGTGTGCGAGAATCGATGAGTTTGCTGAGGTCATTGACGTAAAGACACAGGTTCGTGGTGGTGGATCTTTGTGTGCAGAATCCATGCTGTTGGGGAGCGAAGTCTATTTTGAAATGAGAAGTTAGAATAGGACACCTGAGGGATTCAAAGACCTTCGAAAACACAGATAAAATAGATATTGGCCGATATTTTTTTATGTCGTTTGGTTCACCTTTTTTAAAGATGGGGACTACATTGGCATTTTTCCATTCAGAAGGGAATTGTGCTGTTTCGATTGAGTGGTTCAAAATGATTTTTAGCGGCAGGGCCAGGCTACTCGCACAGTTTTTAACAAATAACGGTGGAAAACCGTCTGGTCAGGGACCCTTGCAAACATTTAGTTTTTTAAGGACTTTAACTAGGTATATCCATTTCGGAGAAAGTGACCCGACTCAAGCTATTTTGGGGATACTTGTGATCATTCTGTAATGAAGCATGTATTGTTTCATCTGATGACGTGAACGTGGAAGAGAAATGGACAGCAAAGAGCTTACAAGCCTCATCACTGGAAGTAGCTATCTGATTATTCAGTTTCATCTCAGACGGTCATGTCATTAGACTTCGATTTTTTTGCCTTTACAAATGACCAAAAAACCTTGGATTTTGTGAAATGCCCTTTTCGATTCTCTCCACGTAGTCTTTGTAGTTACTTTTGACGATTATCTTAGCTCTTTCACTTAACAATCTGTATTCGTAGTTGTCTCTGGGATTCTTATATTTTTTAAACCGCATCCTAAGCTTTTCTTTTTCGTTTAAGAGTTTAATAACAGCTTTTGGAAACCAAGGCGGATACCTACTTTGTGAAACTTTCATTTTCGGCACGATCTCCTCAGTTATATTATGGAGATGCTTATATAGTAATTCTACCATTGCACTGACATCTTTGCACTCGGACAAGCATGTAGTTCATTCGACTTGTTTTATTCGATCATTCACCAATGTATAGTTTGAATTTCGGTAATTGTATTTTACGCAGAGTTTACATTTAAGTGGAGTAAGTGACAATTTTTTAATAACAGTTTCTAGTGGTGGATGATGAGAGTCAACATCCGACAGGGGGATTTTACATTCTAGAACAAATACGCCAGGAAAGTTACACAAAATTAGATCAAGGGATTTGCCAAGTTGATTTTGTACAGGGTTCAACTGTTTGATATTATTTAAGGACAAGCAGTCTATTAACGAGTAACCTAGTTGGGTATTGTAGTTACTTGGTGACGTAGATGTACTTTGAGTTCCGGTATCGTCCAGATTCCATTTAATGGATCCGAGATTGAAGTCACCAGCTATTAAAGTTTGGTTTCCGGTTGTGTCGATAACTGAAGTAACTTTGTCTAGGAACGAGTCAAGTATTGATTGCTGTACAGGTGGCGGTAGATAAACAGCACAGATGTTTAGGCTTTCGATCTTTTTCCCATTTGTGATCTTTAGGCTAACCCATAAGTTTTCAGAGTCCGTCTCAAATTGTGACATGGACCCGATGGACCCGATAGATTTTAGGATAGCTATTAGTACACCTCCACCTTTTTTTTTCGTGCATTTGTCGAGACTCTGTCTCTGCGATAAATATTGTACCTACAATCAAATATTTCTCCGCCGATGACACTGTCGTCTAACCATGTCTCTGTCCCTAAAATGATGTCGTAGTTGTGGTTTTGCGCGCTTAGCATAATATTGTTTAATTTGGTCTTCATTCCTCTAAAATTTTGATAGTAAATGTTGAATGCGATAGCTTGGTACAGGGTTTTGTGTACTCGTAGGTATGCATTTTTAGTACTTCTGATTAGAGCAGTGCGACTGCTTCAAGGCTGCGTACTTGCTTAGCTGGTATCCCATCTGCTTTACGAATGAGGATACGTCTGTCGCGCACCCACACATACTTATAGCCTTCACCTCAAAGGGGTTTAGAGATGTTAAAGTTTGTATGGAAGAATTTTAAATTGAAAAATTTTAAATTAATTTTAATTTTAAAGTGCGGTACCGAATAGTTCGAAACTCATTATTTATACTTTTGACAGAAAATAAACAATAATAAGTTTTTGGGTTTTTCGAATGTTGATCCCGAAGGAAAGTCGATCCCTGAAGGGGCAAAAAGGGGTACTTAATTCAATTTTTAAGGGGAGGATTTTACTGCGTGGCGTTATCTTTGAGTAAAGTTACGGAAACTTCCCAAATGAGTTTTAAAAATTCCACACCTGTGGGGGTGAAAAGAACGGATACAGTTGTAATTGTGAAAAATCTTATTCCTTTGATTAATAAGTAAGTATTTATTTATTTCTCAGTAGAGCTCTTACATTAAATATTGTTTCACACATACTACCATAGCTGGTGTAGAAATATTAAATAATAAGCTAGGCATGCAAATAAGAACTAGGTAAATTATAACAATATTATCTATAGTTATGAAATTATAATTTTAATGACAGATTAATAGACGTAAAAATTCATCAAAAAATGCATTATTTATTATGTCAAAATATTAATAGTTAATTCAATATACTTAAACTTAAATTAGCAACGAGGGGACAGTTCGAACTTTAACAAGGGATAGATCAAACTTTATTTTCTATCTGTTCCCCTAAGGGGAACAGACAAAACAGGGGACAGATCGGAACAATCTGTTTCTAATTCGAAATGGGAAGTCATTGAACAGAGTAAGTTCGAGTTTTAATAAAGAAATCTCACTTAAATTGTGACCGGTATTCATTGTTGAAGTTAGAATTTTCGAGTGTGTTTGTTCCAGTTCGTTATGTGTGTTATGGTGTATGTTATGTCACACAGCTTAACCGATTGCGGCAAAATCAAATAGAGGGTAATGTTATTCTGACGTACCGAGTTGTGATTTTTCTCAACGTATAACAAAGTGAACATTCACCTTTACATTATTCCAGTGTAAAGGCCGGCTCACACCGGATGCGTAGCGTGGCGTGACGTGCGACGTAACGTGCGCACGCGCGTGCGAGCCCTGTCACACTGGCCAATACCGGTGCAGCAAGAGCAACGTCGCGCGCGCACGCAACACGTCACGCAGGTACCAGCTGCACGCGCGTGCGAGCCACCTTGTCAGCAGCTATATTGAGCATTTGTGTGACCCGGCCTTTATTGTGTGTTATTTCTGTCAGTGCGTTATATTTTACGACCTTACCCAAATAATATATATTTATAATTTAAGGTATAAGGGCCTATTACATGTCACGATTTCTCGGGCTCGATTTAACGTATGCCCTGCCTGGTAGGCAGCTTAGGGCGCCGCTTATCACTCGGTGGACCCTGACTAAACTAAATTTAAGTTCAGTGCATCTTTTTCTTTCTATTTCATTAAGAAAAGGACAGAAGATAAATATTAGTTTAGTCCTGTCAAATTAGTCAGCACCTGACGTAAGTTGACGTATTTATAGTACCGTAAAACGCGGCAAGTTTGCCAACTAACCCCAAGTTTGCCTATTTCGTTTCAATTACGATATTTCGCGTTTGATTAGTTCTTTCTTATTTTTTGCCATTTGGTATTAATTTGGCGACATTATTAGTGTGGCGTAGCGGATTCGTGGGTAGAGCAAATGAGACCAGTAGTGACTTATACAGAGTTTATTAATAGGGGGAGTGGGTTTACAAGTCTTAAAGTTCTTTCTGGAGAATTGTTAGTAGGAATGTTACTACCCTGGGTGGACCGTCTGGCTGGCGCTGCGGTGGCTCGGCGTTGTCAGCCTTAGTTCGGGTGTCAGCCGTAGTTGCCGGGGTAGGCCGGAGCGTCTGAGGTGTAGGCTGCCGGAGTAGTCAGGCCTGTAGTGTAGCCGTCAGCCGTGGCCGCCGATGTAGTGCTCAGCGGCCGCCGGTGCAGTCAAGCGAGTGCAGATTTGGTGTTCAGGCCGGTAGCTGGCCGGTGGAGTGTGATAGGTCTGTAGCTAAACTCCAGCTACGATCCCCAAGCTATGATCCCTGGAAACAACGCAAGGGCGTGTCCTTGAGCTACGAGGAAGATTCGGTAAGCCTCTGAGATGTGCAGTTTCCAAGCCAGACGAGGTCCGTAGCCCCAAGACAAAGGAAGGTTCAAAGGATAGGAAACTAGCATCACAGTGGTTTACAAGATAAGAATAATCATGTAGAATGAACACAAGATAAAACACAGTTATAGTAATATAGATTCTCCTAAGGACACTATGACTACACCCAATTTCGGGGAACTATGTATGCTTCTGCGACTATTGTAGAAAAGGCTTGATTTTTCTAGTCCGTACTATTTATAGACAATTACTTCTAGAAAGTTCTATAGAGAGGTGAAAGTGGTAATGTCATAGACTACCTATTTGACAACTCCCACAGATAATTACTTTTTAGTAAATCGACTAATTATAATATGCTACATTAGGGCAACATATTTTTCATTTTTTTATAATGGTACTCCATTATTACTTCGTCAGCTATGCGACAAAAACAAGTGGGAATGCGTGAACATTTTTAGGGTCCTGTAACTTTTGTAGTTGGTGTTGTGTACAGAAAAGGTGTTTTTGTGCAGGAAAAACGTCCCAAGGTAAGAAAATACTGTCTATTTTCCGTATGGTTTGATATTTTTAAGAAAAGGACTTGATTTCATCAAAATAACTTAGTACCTAGGCAATGTTGTTTTGGAAACTTGAGTGACACAACTTTGTTTGGGTCTAGGGTTGTCACTTGTCAGATTTTATTAATTATTTATTTTACATATGATTTCGTTCAGTCAAAATAACTGGCGAAATGTGGTGTACTATACAATACACCTCTGCCTAACCATTCGGGCATTACTGGCGTGATTTTGTGTTGTTTCTTGTTGTACCTAAGTCTTTATTCTATTGCAGTTATAATGAGGAAACGGGAACCTCGTAATATTATGCTGCTTACTCAATTGAAAAAAAGGAGGAGCGTGAGGAGCTCGTGGCTAAGTAATAACAGCCGCACTGGTCGATCCAGTAGGTTAAGCTACGCTTGCCGGGGTTGATCTGTGGATAGGTGACGATCTTTTCATACCGAGATTCCTCCGTGCCTCGGAAAGCACGTTAAGCCGTTGATCCCGGCTGTCATTCGAAGATCTCTGACAGTCGTTACGGGTCATCAGAAGCCCGAAAGTCTGACAACCAGTCTTACCAAGGGGTATCGTATTACCCAGTAACTGGGTTATGGGGGTCAGATAGGCAGTCGCTCCATCTAAAATACTGGTATTCAGCTGCATCTGGTCAGACTGGAAGCCGACCCCAACATAGTTGGAAAGGGGCTAGGCAGAATGATTGATTCAATTGAAACAAAGATATTTCATCATACGAAGCCGTAAGCAAAGGGAAGTACCTACTAATTTCGTTTTAAAATACAATATAAGTTAAAACAATACTCAAACATACTCAAAATAAACTTTATGGTAAAGTCTTGTTATAAAAAATTTTTTGCTTATTATATTTGTAACTATGAGATATTATTGCCAAAAAACATTGCAATTGTGATTTGTTCTGTTTAATTTAAAAAAAAGTAAATAAAAGTATTAAAAAAACAAGCTGTATTTTTTTGGACAACCCTAGAGTCAAAGATATAATTGTATGGAAAGTTTGTGGAGCCTGCTACTACTTTGCCCATTAGCTGTGAAAAAAAAATCTTCATGGCAATAATGTAACTGTCGGGGACAAGAAAGGTATACACACGAAAAAACAACTGAAAATATCAACATTATATTTATTGAGATACCCTTCCAGGCAAAGTTGTGTCTTTTACCTGTGCAGATGTTATTATTTAACGACGAGCCCCTCGATTCTATATCTTCTAAAATAAACCAAAATAAAAAGATAAAATTTTACAATAAGTATACATTGACTTATATATTACTGAATGAATAAGACGTAATAGATACATATTCACTCAGTGAAAGTGAACAGATTTAATCTTAATTTAATGCTAAGGTCTGTACAAGTGTTCACGTTTGGCCTATAATTCAGCATTGAGTAAAATACAAATCGGCCATAGCACAGATTAATACAGATGGGACACTCCGAAAAATCATTTAAATAAAAAGCGACTCTTGCTACGACACAATAAAGTGCAATTCAGGTTGCTCAACGCTTATTACAGTACTGGTGCGAGAGCCGGCTGCAAAAATACCTACCTAATAAGGTACCCCAATAGGCCATCTTTAGATCGCTAACCGACACGTAAAAAAAATCAGGTCTGCCAGAGTCGATCCTGCTGGGTCATAGAAATAATCGATATTTATTGACGTATTTTTGTGAAAACTACTTCATAAGATACCCGAATCAAAGTGCTGGAAACAGTTAACCATTAATTAATTACGTAAAAAAAGTAGCTCTGCCATTGCGCACCCTACCGGAAGTAGGTACTTGGCAGACCCCTAAAATATGCCCTTCAGACACGCTAACCTCTTCGTGTCTTTTAGATAATTGTAGGTACTGACTGTAATGGTGTTGTAAACGTTTACAGAACCCCAAAAAGGCCCTAGTTTTATCACTGATTTATTCTATAAACATTACGTAAAGGCTCTCACGGTGATAAATCAGCTCTATAGTTGAAATGTAAAAGTGCCGAGAAACAAGATACTTAGGAGTTATTATAGACCAACACCTTTCATACAAATCACAGATTAGGGAACTTGTTAAACGCGTTCGGAAACAAATCTATATAATGAAAATGTTACGGGACAGTGCATCGGTTGATGTAAAAAAACTCGTCTATATAGCTTTATATCAGTCACTAATAGAATATTGCATTGTAATCTGGGGAGGAGCGTCAAAATCTCATCTAATTATCCTCGAAAGAGCACAACGCGCAGTCCTCAAAACTCTGTTACATAAACCATACCTACCGTTCTCCAACAGAAATCCTGTTCGCAGAAGCTTCCCTGAGCGTAAGAAAATTGTATATACTAAACGTAACAACGAATACCCACATCAAAACTTCGAAAAGTAGTGATTTATACCTATAAGTATATATAGATCATTTATTTGCATAAAAACTTGGTATAAAAGATGTTACAGAGTTGTGGGAGTCTTTGTGCGTATGCGGATTTTACTTGGGGATTTGGAACTCTGAATTTGCGTTATAGGCATCTATAACGCGGTGATCAAATAGTGCAATATAAGAAATTGCATTCGCAAAGAAATAAAAAATACACTAACATCCTGGTTACTAAAGTTGTCATACGACGAAGCAGAAAAGGTTATTACAGTGGTTAAATAGTTTTTGCACACATACAATGACAGGCCAGTTGGCGTGGTTGATATCATGCCGCAGTTCGTGGGTTCGATTCCCATCCAGAACAAACATTTGTGTGCATGAACATGTCTGCTTGATGTGAGTCTGGGTGTAATTATCTATATAAGTATGTATTTACAAAAAAAAAGTAATATATGTAGTATATCAGTTATCTGGTTTCCATAGTACAAGCTCTGCTTAGTTTGGGATCAGATGACCGTGTGTGAATGACGGTTATTATTATTATTTTTTATTTTTTACAGTTCTCGGGACCCTGGGGTCCCAGACCTTTGGAAGGCGTACGAGGAGCTGAAGCCAACTCGCAGAGGCCGCTTACACAATTTTAAATGATGAGGAGGCACCAACCCACGATTATCCCTATATACGCTATGCAAATGCACCCAAGGACAACCCCGAGTTCGTGCAGGACTATTGCTGTACGTGAAACAAAACATATTGGGCTATGGGTTTGGGTGGCTAAAGTGGATTGGGTAATTTAAACTATGGAAGAACTATGTTCCCTGCCTGACCAATGTTATACTCGTATAATTATATACGGATAAAATGGCAGGGGGTGACTTGCCCACTCAATAATGGGCCCCCGGAAACGGCCGCTAGCACATAGTGACGTAGCGACAACGGGCCAACACTTCCTGAGGTACGTGAGGAGTGGAGAGGTATTCCACGGCTATCAGGACAATCCTGGAAGTACGGTCAAGATCCCAACCAGCACCTTACTGGAATACTTCCTTCCTCCGAGCACGTTTGCTCTTGCGAATCTCCACTCAAGCCAGCCAATAAAGGCAAGAAAGAGGTGGGAGTTCTGTTCCTCGTCAGTGTTCACTCCAGCCGGCAAATAAAGGCAAGCCAGAGATAAGGACCAGATTTCTCCTGGGAGATAGGGTCCGTGGGGTCGCTACTGCCCAACAGCTCGCCACATGCTGCCCTGCGGGTTTCTGTATCTCTTTTGGTCTGGCTCCTCATCCTAGACCCGTTCCGGCAAAGTAAACTCTACCGGCACAGACCTAAAGTTCAGAGCGCACAAGCCCTACCACGACGTCAACGTTCTCTACGTTCTACGTACGGCGGCGGCGGTGAGGTTATTATTATTATTAATTCTTTCGTTTGTCTCACATACACATACTCCCGCTTAAACACCTTCAAACTCACCCTTACATGATCACACACACACACACACACACTTATTCACAACATATGATCACACTCATTCCAAACACATTACACACTTATACTCACACTCACTCACGTAATAATAGCGTTTTTCTATTTCTAGTTTTATTATTATTATTGTTAAATACCTGATGGTATTTGGGGGAGCTCATTTATTATTATTCTCGTAGTTGGCCTAGAGAGGCCGTGACTACTTAAGCGGTCAATCATGTGGCTGCCTTAAGCGAACTCAAAGGCTCCAGCCAGGGCATAAAACTTACAAAACTAAGCGACTAAACGCTAAGGGCTCCCCCTGTGGGGAACGAACCTTGGCTTAGGGCGTCGCTGGAGGGAGGACAAAATTATCAAATTATGGTAATTATTATTATGGGGGGGATTTAAAGCTACTGGCTCAGCTTCGCCACCAGCCGGCACTTCATTACCGAGCAAGGGACGGGGGAAGGACAATTACTTCGGGGTCGTCGCGAGGGACCTCGGCGGCGAGGTCTGAATGCCGATCTGTTTTTGTTCCTACGGTCCCTACTGCTCTCCTGGAGAAGAGTTATGGGGTCATCGGTCTCTGAGAGGACAAGCCTGGGGCGGCGGACCTTACTGATACGGGAGGGGACATAACTAGCCGCCTCGACTATCAGAGGATTGCGATGGTTGGTGAGAAACGCTTGGAGTTGCGTTTCAAGAACTGAGAGATGGTGGGTATGCCAAGGTCTAGATGGAGGATTTCGTTCCGAACCAACCAAGGGGCTCCCGTTGCCCTACAAAACCTTTGCCGGAGGAAACGGTTTTGTAGGGCCTGCATCCTATGAATGAGCTGGGGTTTTGCGTGCGCAAACACTGAACCCGCATAAGTCATGATGGGGCGAATGCACGCTGTATAAATGCGCAATTTGCACCTAAGTGACAACGTGCATCTACGTGTGTCTACCGAGAGCAAAAACCGGCGCGCGAACGCACCTGCTTTATGTGCTCAGAAAAGGAGAGGTGGTGGTCGAGAGCCACACCAAGGTATGACCTCTTTTCTATATTGACCTCGATTGTCCAATTCTTGAACCAGGCACCAAGATTATCGACTGCGTGTTTGGAGAGTGCGAGATATCGGGTGCTGGTCCCTGCCCGTATAGTAAATGGAAGTGTCGTCTTCGTCTGCGAACAGAGCTAACTGCGCCTTTTTACTTTTCGGGATATCACTGGTGAACAGCGTAAAGATGAGGGGAGCGAGCTCAGAGCCCTGTGGGACTCCTGCACGAATGGGGTGGGGGGAGGATAGCGCTTCTTCTATGCGATAGCGAAAGGTGCGATTCTTCAAAAATTCCCGTAAGATGAACACGAGACGGTCCGGCAGTTCCGGTGTTGTGCCAGACTTTGTCGAAAGCTTTCTTTTTTTTATATAAATGGCATCTCGTAGTTGGCCTAGAGAAGCCGTGCCTACATATCCGCTCAATCCTGTGGCTGCCTTAAGCGAACTCAAAGCCTCCAGCCAGGGCATTAAACTTAAAAAAAAAAACTGTTTTTTTCCAAAAAAACACCACATAGTGAAAAATAACTTTAATTGCGGAAGTCGGTGTCTTTGGATCTGTATTTTACTTTTTGCCACCAACTATAGTTTTTTTTTCACGTTTTAGTGGGTCAGTTTGTAATTTATCAAAGTTACAATATCATAATGGCAACTGCTCATCGCCTTTTACAAAAATTTTCTTTTCCCGATGCAGGGACGTTAATTGTTGAGGAGTTCTCTTGGAAGGTATCAGGAGAACTCCACATCACCCTAAGCATTGTGACGAGCATAAATTACTTAGCAACCATTATTAAAGTAGGTACCTAGTCGAACCGCAACCCTTGAAATACTTATTACTGAGTAGTTCCAGTGGCCATCTGTGATCTTCATCATCACTTCCAATTCACCAAATGGTGCTTTCCTAGAACAAATGCACATATTACTATAAAAAATACCCCAATCTCTATATGTGTGCCTAGTCTATAATAATTATTTGAAGAGTTCCGTCGATTTCTTCAGGATTCCATTATCAGATCCTGACCTGATAACAATGGGACCAACTAGAAACTATACCCTTTCAAACAATAAAATAATTTTCCAAATCGGTTTATCGATCCAGCCGTCTTCGAGTAATCGGGGAAGGAAACATACCTACATAAAAAAAAGATCCCGACGAACTGAGGCACCTCCTCCTTTTTTTGAAGTCTGTAAAAAAACACACTATTTGCATATATACTAACCGCGGTAACGAAACCATAGCGACTTTTAATTGGACGCCAACGCCATCTAACGAGCACGCCGAAAGCTTTACAAATAATTAAGTCGTAAACATACCGCCCACCAAGGACGTTACTGACGGAATGTCCTTCTAATCTGAACTAAAGTGGCACATTGCGAAAGCAAGTTGTACTAACCATTCGTACTACATGAGAAAACAATTTGAACTAAAATCGACAAGCTATGGTTCATGTAACACTCAATTTGTAATGGCTAACAAGAATGTTACAATAACTTAGAGCTAAACATGACTTAAACTAGGTTGTAAAAAAGGTGTAGGTACTTTAAACAAATATACCTATTTATAAAATTGTAAAAAGTGTATTTGTGTAAAGAAAACTTAAAATATGTGTATTATTTGATTTTTCACAGTTGATCAAAAGTAAAATGGTTGTATAAATTGATTCTAACAGGATAAAGAGTGTAAATTAGATGTAAAAAAAAACATGGTTAATTTGTGTATAACTTCCTTATTCGACTACGGGCAACATCCAATCAAAAGGCCAACATCCAAAATACATATTTTGGATGTTGGCCTTTTGACTGTTGAGGATTTGGTGCGTAACGTGACGACACGGGTGATGTTATCATCACCAGGATGTTTTTGTGTACTATCCTACCCATCAACCAAAGACTTGGTGGTAAGTCGTCTTCTTTGACTAACACTATGTCTCCAATGTTTGGCTAGCAACTTGGGAAGACCATTTGTAACGGTTCGTCAAAGTAACGAGATATTCGTGAGACCAACGTTTCAAAAACGACTGAAGCATTCGTTGAATGAATTGCCAGCGTGATAAATAATTAATATTCGAATCTTCTTCGTACTTGATATTTGGTACACTTACTAAAGGCTCTCCAATTAGAAAATGTCCAGGAGTTAATGGTCACGGTTCACCAGGATCATCAACCTTAATTGTGCTCATAAGTTCAAGCACGCTTCTAGCTGACTGAGGAGTGTCGTCAAATCTTCAAAAGTGAGAGTCGCTTCACCAATCACTCGTTTCAAATGGAACTTTGTGGACTTCACTCCTGCCTCCGCCAAAGTTGCGACTGTGAGGAGGAATGAAGTGCCACTCTGTACCATTCGCTTCGAAGGGTTCGGCTATGGATGATTGGATAGGTGTCAACTGCTGGAACTCCCTGGAGGCACCTACAAACGTGGTGCCATAGTCTCTCCACAGTTTGGCACAATGACCTCGTCTCGAGACAAAGCGTCTAAACGCAGCTAAAAAGCCCTGAGTGCTCATATCACTCACTGCTTCCAAACTTGCTTGCTTGCAGTACACGAGTGACCATGCATGCAAACAGGCATATATTATAATAGCTTTTGTGTGAACGGTGGCCACGATTTTTCGTTGTCCTCACATTAATTGGACCAGCATAATCAACCCCGCTGTGCAAAAATGGTCGAGCGAGGGTGCACCGAGGGTGCCTAGCACATGCCACACACTTGATGACATGGTGTTTGAGCACATTTCTGACGCCTATAGTCCAGTAGGCTGTCCTTAAATAATTTATCATGAGCTGAGGACCCCCGTGAAGGGTTTTATGGTGTGCGTCAGCTATCATTTGCCGAGTTAGATGACAGGAGTGAGGCAGGACTATCAGATGTTTCATTTGTTCACCTAGCTCTGATTTCTCCAGTCTACCTCTAACTCTCATAATGTCCTTATCATCGAAGTAAGGGCAGAGTGACCTCAATTTACTTGTTTTTGATTGTCAATAAAATACCCTTTGTCCTTCAGCTCCTTATATTCTGTTGTAAATAGTTCTTCCTGTATTTTCCTAATACAACATTCGAGTGCAGCGTCTAATTCTGTTTTTTTTTTTTTTGTAAATATCCATTCCTGTATATTTTGTTCTCCTTTAAAAATCTTCGGCAGTATGCAACAATCCTAACCAATTGCGAATCTAAACTTAAGTGAGAAAATTGATCGAAGAATGGACAGGTTGGAATGATCGCCTTTGATGACTCTTCTAAATCTGTACTGCAATAATTATTTGGCATTTCGTATTATGTTTTGTAATTTAAGAAACGATGGTCCAGAAAACCATAAATCGTTTTGTAGCAGTGAACTGGGAAGTCTCCCTCTAGAGGCGCAGTCTCCTGGATTATGTTTAGTGGGGACGTGAAACCATTGCGACGCTTTCATCGAGGTCAATATTTCAGACGTCCTATTGGCCACAAACGTCTTCCATTTAATTGGGTGGCTATTTATCCAGGCCAACACCACAGTGGAATCCATCCACGCCTTGACCTGGTCTTGGGAGATACTCAAAACTTCAGATGTTTGAGACAGTATCTGTGACAGCAAGACTGCTCCGCAGAGCTCTAACCGCGGAATACTTATCTGCTTTACTGGTGCAACCCTGGTCTTAGCAACCAGCAACGACACTTGATATCTGCGTCAATAGTCCGCAAGTAAATCGCAGCTAAGTACGCTGTTTTGGAGGCGTCACTAAAATCGTGAAGTTAGTCGTTAGTCGTTCGCCTTGGTGCCAAGCCAGCGAAAAATCTGAACCCTGGTGAGTAGTAACAATTCCTCACGATATGATCTCCATTCATTTATTAAGTCGTTGGTTAGCTCCTCGTCCCAACCAACACCTGCCAGCCACAATTTATGGACAAATACTTTCACTCAAACCACACTAGGGGCTAACCAGCCTAGTGGATCAAAAAGTCGTGCTATCACAGAAATAATGGATCTTTTAGTCACAGGTGCAGTCGTCGGCGGCGGGAGATTCACCGTGTACTGGAAGGTGTCAGCGGTGCGGTTCCAGGTAAGTCCTAGAATTTTGATGGTACTATCTAATTTCTACTTCCTATTCTTTGTGTTCTGGTTTCTTTGGTTTGTTATACTCTATTGCTTGTTTTATATTCTGTATAATTTTGTGCTTATTTCTGCTGTTCTTGTTCATGTTGTCCTTTGTCCTAATTTGATATATTTGTCCTTTCAATGTAATACTTTTAATTCCTGTATCCTGCCTACTATTTCTTTGTTGTTACTGTTCCATTTCCGGAGCGTGAATCCACGCTTTCCTAATAACGCTGTCATTTGCCTTTAGATTTCCAGGCTTGCTTCTACGTTAATACAACCGGTCATCATGTCATCCATGTAGAAGCATTTCAGCACTATATCGGCAACAAGATTGTAATTTATACCTTCATCGTATGTGACTTGATGTAGGGTTCTAATGGCTTGGTATGTTGCCGATGCCGTACCAAAAGTAACCATCACCAGCTCGTAGTCCTTGATTTTGGTTTCAGGACTGTCTCGCCATAATATGCGCTGAAACATTGCGTCTTCTTCAGAAATCCTGACCTGGCGGTACATTTTTATGATGTCCGCTACCAGTGCTATGGGATGAAGTCGTCATCTTACCTCTGTGTCTTAAATCAGACTGCAATGTAGGTCCCACCATCAACGTGTCATTGAGTGAGATTCCATTGTTGTTCTTCTCGGACGCGTTGAAGACAACACGTACCTTCGAGGTAATTTTGTCTTCCCGAATTACAGCATGGTGAGGTAAGTACACCGCCACTTCCTTATTCTTATCATTCTTGTCTATCTGCCTTATGTGTCCTAGTTGTAATACTCATCTAATATCTGCTTGTACTTTTCCTTTAGATCTGTATGTCTTTCTAGCCTTTTTTCTAATGACTTAAGTCTTTTTTCAGCGATAGCACGAGAGCTTCCACCTTTACAAGAAGGATTTTCATCGCGGAAAGGCAATCTCACTACGTACCTTCCACTGCTATCCATTACTGTAGTTTTAGTAATTTCACACTTCTTTTCTTCAGGTATTAGTATTTTCTTTGAACTATTTTGCTCTCTAATTTTCCATAATTTTCTTAACATTAACTTGTTCATGCAACACATTAAATTTAGGTGAACTTTTAGATGTGTCCCTACTAACTGCACCGGACAGTATCAACCCTAAGGTAGTGCTCTGAGCAATCAGAGTGCCTGACGGACTCTTAACCATGCCTGCCTCAATAATGCAGCTGTAAACATCAGCACCCAGTAAAACATCTATTTTATTGGGAATCTTGAACTCTGGATCTGCAAGCTGCAGCTTGTTAACTCTTAACCAATCTCTATCAGTGTCGACTCTACACTCAGGTAAGTAGGATGAATCTACCCGAGATTGGATATCCAAACGTACCATGTACGTTGCCATGGTTGAACTATTACCACCAAGACCTGAAATAGTTCCTTGAATATGTATTTTTTTCAGGTTGAGTAGCTGAACTCTGTTACAAAACATGCCTGCGAACCCTGATCGAGCAAGGCTCGGACAGTCTCAAATTCACCGAAGCGTGACTTGGCTTTTATTAGCGCTGTGGCTAATAAAACCTGTCTGGGCTTGGGAATATTACCCGTCGACAGGCACGAAACAATCGGACTAGTATTTGGTGTACTAACACTGTCGATAGCAGATGATGTCGAAGGTTGGTCACCTTTGTCCAACTCCTGACCTAAATGAAACAGCGAATAATAGCGCTTTTGACAAACCTTACATGTGGTAGGTTTTCTACATTCAGAAACAATGTGATTGCCGCCTAAACTGTTAAAGCGAATTTTATGTTTTGCTATAAAATCACGTCTAACTTCAACTGTCTGCTTTGAGAATTTCTTTCAGAAATATAGTGTGTGTCCTGAGCAGAATTCACATTGTTTTGATGAACTCGTAGCCAACATGTCCTTTGGAGTATGATCACCCTGAACCTTTACTATTTTTGTTGTCCTGATGAACTGGTGCCTTTTTAGGCTCTAAACATTCTAACGCACGAAACCGATTTTCTATAGTTTTAAGTTGGTTGAAAGTTGGTAAGTCATTGTTGGAGTGTTTTTTTAGAATGCAAACAATTCGGTTTTCTTGAACAATTGATGAAAAAAAGAAGGTTACCGTATTATATTTTGTTTGCCTACCGTAATTTTCTACCATTTACCGTATTTTTAGACCAGCAACACAACACCGTAATTTTGACAGAGTTGGAGTTTGGAGACACTGGTCAAAGTGTCAACTGTGTCAAGAGATGAAGAAAGATAATAAAAAAATATTCATTTCGATTGTGTTCGTCGTAGATTGCAAAATCTGAAGTGTTTTGTTTTTATCCATTTTGATAATAAATAAAAAACGGTCTAAATCTAATTGAAATTAGCAAAATGTTTTTGAAACCTAGACAGGTTTTTAGATTTGGATATTATAATTATTGCCGATTAAGCAATAACCTTTATGGAACGCAGAAGGCAGTAGTAGCACCTGTTTCAACCGAAGGAATAACAATAAGTGATAATTGCGTACAAAAATTAAAACAGTTATGTGGCGAGGATGATAATTTCCTAAGAGTGTGTGTGGAAAGTGGTGGGTGCTCTGGATTCCAGTATAAATTTGATTTGGATACCAAAATAGCTGATGATGACAAGTATGTACTTATCTTATAAATTATAGTATACATTACTCCTTACTGTTTAAGTATGTGTTTTTGTTACTACACATGAAACACTGAAAAACTTTGAATCAACAGTCAAACCATTGACACGGTTTTGTGGATCAAAGTAGAATCTGTAAGTCAATTACTGGACTGTGATTTAATTCCCATATTTAAAAATCATCATCTCCGCAGAGTGCCTTTCCACAACTATTTTGAGATAGGCTTAGTCTAATAGGTTGCAGATGCAGCTAAATACAGAGGGTATTTAAATAATATGTAAATAATATTGGTCAGCCTCAGTGTCCCACTTATAAGGCTTCATGGCAGGCCTTACAATTGGGTCTGTGAATAGTGAGATGTTATCCATATGCTAGTGTGAAATAATCACTTTATTATATTGATGGGAACCACTGCAGTTGGTAAGGCGTCGCTTTTTTATAGTAGCAATTTTTTTTTGGGTACAATCAATTCTTTACAGTACCTATATATTTGAAAACCCCAAAGTGCACAAACCCATAAAATTTTTTTTAAAAAACCTAGCTTTTTATATTTGCAATATTTTTTTGGTAACAATAAACCTAATTCTTTGTCACAATTTATCGAGGTCAAGTTCAATGACCTTGACTTCAAGGTCATCTCAAGGTCATTGAACTTGACCTCAAGTTGAGAATTCATCTTCCTCCTCCTATTTCTGTGTAAAGGGTTTAAAGTAACCTAACCATCGGCTTGCCCTTTGCTCGCTCTTGCATCCTATGTTGACAGAAATATTTTCGCTGCCAAGTTATTTTTTTATTAGCAAATAGTTAGTCGCCCTTTAAGTTGTTAGTCGCCTGGAAAATAATTAGCCCATACAAAAGACACAATAATAATAAAATTGACTTTAATGTAAATAATTAAAAGACTTACCTATTCTATTTTATACACATACAAAGTACATTTTAGTAGTTCCTCAAAGGGATCTAAATGGTTGATTGGAATGGTTGACTGACAACTATCAAACATTGGTTGGCGCCACTTTCATTTGATTATGTTTTGTTGCCAACGATCTTGAGTAGAAATTAAACTTTATTATTTTTAATTCTATTAATTATATTATTTGCTTCATAATTAAGTTTGTTACGGTAGCACATATTTAAAAATAAAATTCAATAATAAAAACCTTACAATATCAATAAAATTTACAATATTAATAATAAAAACCATTAAAATCCGCTGTCATTTTGTCTGACCGTTAAACGGAACAACCTAGTAGAGAAATTCGTACATTATCTATGCTAAACTCTGTAAGTAATAGACAGTAATAGTGTTCTGTGGAGCCAAAATGTCAATTTTGTTATGTAAATAAGCTGAGTTTTCGGAAACTTTAAGATTTTTTTTTTTCTGAAAAACTAAGCATCTGCACAGTGTACAATTTTGTGAAAGTGTTTTACATGTGGACATCTTTACGCTATAAAATTGTGAAGCCTCTAACGAGCGTCTTACCAAATGCAGTGGAGCCTATTGATGATGTTGTATTTTAAGTACTTTTATTTTTTCAGAATATTTGAAAAAGGCGGTGTAAAAGTGGTCATTGATGAGACCTCCTTGGAGTACATCAAAGGTGCTACTGTGGACTACCAGACTGAGCTAATTAGGTCTGCATTTAGGATAATGCAAAATCCTAATGCTGAATTAGGGTGTTCATGTGGTGCTAGCTTTTCAATAAAAATTGATTAGAGATTTGCTATCCCAGTACCTAGTATGTTCCCATGGGATAATTTCCGAACTGAGAACGGAAAAGCTGCAGCAAAAGCTAGTATGTAAATAAATGATAGTTTACACAAAATAATGTAATATCATCGTCAGGCTATTAATAGTAGACCACTGCTGGTCATGGGCCTCGCAAGTCACCATTGCTCTTCTCAGTGTCAAAAGTAATGATGGATTCTGTTGAAAGAAATGTCATTAATCCCTTACAATACATTATAGTTGGACTGAATGTAGGAAATCCTTAACATTTGCACATAGTTTGTACTTTGTATCTAAACAATTTTAGTGCCATTTGAAAATTAATTCAGTTTTTAATGTAACATGTTTTATTTATAAATATGCAGATTTATAAAATTCCATATTTTATACTTATTACATTTGCAATCAACAAACAATATTAACCTTTAGATCTTTATTTAACCTTTAGATTTTTCACCCTTTAATTTTTTTCTTGAGTTTAATTTGCAATAGTAAATGTTTGTCTGGACTACATTTCTAATTTATTCACCTACTGGTTTAAGACAGTTTGCAATGGCTACAATTTTAAGAAGAGTTGTCTAGTCTCCTTTTTTGGTTGGTTACATAATTATTATTTGTGTTATTTTGTAACAGTAGAATAAGTAGAATGTTTTAGCAATGTGGACACCCCATATGGTTGAATTATTTTTAATGTTATTTTGATTTGAGTTTTGTATGGTCAGCAAAAAAGGAAATTACACATCTAAACAAAATATAAAATTTAAGGAGTAGTAACTCGTAACTATTACATACTTACATGAAATGCTGAAAAGCTATGTATCAAAATGAATCGACCTTTGTTGCTGACTTAGATCTCTTAGATTTCTGTGCTAATAGAAGCTTCGTAGTTAAATAGATTAATTTAGTTTGTCTGTGATAATAAATAACTATGTAAAGGGCATGTTATATAATAGTATTCGTATTGTTACAACAAATTTTAATGACCTAATAAATCAAAAGTAATTTTATAATTTTATTTATTTTGCGAAATGTTAATTTATTTCTACGTGTACCTCAGTTTTTAGCCGACAACAGCGAAGTTAAAAGCGAGTAATTCGGGCAAGCTTTCATTAGAGGCACTGGGCTACCAGGGTCGCGACATTGGTCACAGCGACCAACGTTTTACCTACATTATATTACAGGCCAACCAACATAAGCGCAACACTTCCGAAGATTTTCGGGATATGTACGCTATTGATATAATGCTTTTCTTACTATCAATTTTACAGATATCTAGGTATTGATAAAAATAATACTTAAATATATATCTCTCAAATCCGACCTTTTTCCGAGTACAATCCTTTTCAATGTTGATTCCGTGATCCACACATTTGATTCAATGAGCCTTACAATTATAGATGCTGGCGGGAAAAATTCCGAATCATTCCCGTCGAATACTTCGGAAGTATTCCGAAATATTCCGAAACTTTGGGAATATTTCAACGTTTATTCCCATTGAATTATTCGGGCGAAATATTCGGCGGAAACATTCGATTGCGGGGTACGAATGTTTCTCGCGCGGGGAAAACTTCTCCGGGGAGCATCTCCCCTCTTACCGCACCCCGCACCGCCATCGCCTGCACGCACGACTCGTGGCAGTCGGGGCGCCCGGCTCGGGCGTGCGCGGCGCGGCGGCAGCGGCGGCGGCGATCGACGATCGATGCAAAATACGATTTTTCAGCAAAAAAAAAATAAAAATCTTAATTAAATTCATTTTGAATAATTCTGATTTAAAGAAACTTTCCCAGAAGTATTCCGGAATTATTCAGAATTTTTCGGAAGTTTTGCAACTATACTTACAATGTCCTCCCTAAAAATCTGTTGAATTATTGCCGAGTTCAATTAATCCTCCTTTTTGGGGTTCCGTAGTCAATGGTACCTATAGTTATAATTTCATCATGTCCGTATGTCCAGAGTCCGGAAATTACGCAGTCGTTTTACTCGGAGACCATTTGCACTATATTAGGTATATCGATGAATATTTGTATTCTGTGCATCGCTAAATGGTGTAGTGAAAATACGAAAAAAATACTTAGGGTAGGGTAGGGATTTTGTGCTAATTTTTGTTAGAGCCGTGTCGTCGTCACCTCTGCCAGTTAAATGGTTTTTTGGATATCGCACACCTAGATCAGGGGTACACAATGTAGCACAACTCAAAATAGATACCTCTTTTTTCAGGAATAGCAAAAAACGTTTTACTCGTTTTCTATTCGATCGATTTAAAATATTGTTGTATGATGTTGTCATTTATTAAAGGAGATTTGTACACAGGAGGCTTGGAGTCAATGTGTCAAAGTATTTTGCGACGCAGAGTCCGATAATCGCAATAACTCGATTTTGGATTATTTTGAGTTGTGCCACCCTTTATCTCGGAGTGCGTTATGTGAAAAAATAGTAAAAAAAAAGTAGTAAGTATACAATGTGTGAGAAAGATGTGGCCAAAATTAAGTACAATGTTAAGTTTGTTATTGGAATAAATTCATCCCAACTACGGAATCTTTCATTGTGCGTGGTCCGTCCGACACGCACTTGGCCGGTTTTTAGGGGTCCGTACCTAAAGGGTAAAACGGGACCCTATTATTAAGACCCCGCTGTCCGTCTGTCACCAGGCTGTCATGGACCGTGATAGTTACACAGTTGAAATTTTCACAAATTATGGAATTTTGTTGCTGCTATAACAACAAATACAAAAAACTGAATAAAGTAAATATTAAGGGGGGGGAGGGGGGGTCCCATACAACAGACGATATTTTTGCCGTTTTTATAGTTTTATAGATAATGGTGTAGTTTTATATTTAATTGTGAAATGGACTGGAATCACAGTACCTCATTAATAAATAACAAGGAGTAAATCTTAAAAGCATTAGATTTTTTAACGCATCGAAGATAGGATGGAAATAAAAGTAAAATTACAATGTTATGATGAAAACCATGTATTGAGCTATAGGTAACCAAACAATATAGATAAGTATGGAGTAAGTAAATATTTTTTACTGACAAATCATTTTATTCAAACGAATAGGTAACCATTTGTAGGTTTTATTAATGTTTAGAGACGTTTATAGCAGCCCAAACATTGTCGAGCTTGGCTGAAGGCAAAGTGATAATGGGTTCGTTCTTGTTGGAGTTGGCAGCCGATCTGAAATTAAATAATATAAAAAGATTAATTATCAGATTATGGTAGGTAATTTATTACTTACACGAAAATGTTATATTATTATACAAAGTAAATTTTGCACTGATATCGAAGATTGTCCTGATTTCATTCCTAGACAACCCTTTCGATTCGCAGTAGGTATGTTGGTTTATAATATTTTCATCATCATCCCCTTGCCTTTTTTCCCAATTTATTTCGTTGAAGTTCGATTTTAGATGGGATTTGAGACTAAAAACAATATGCTCGCCCTCTACTATATGGCACAGTGTGATATGGAGCCCCAAAAATGGACATCTTTTTATTAAAAAAAAAAAAAAAACTGATAGTCTACGTCGTTAGAAATGTCCGAGTAAAACTCCCAGTTGTTAGTTAAATCGAGGTTGGTATATTTATCCGGATTTTCAGAAAAGACAAAAATTTAACTCATAAACTGTAAGATATACTTGAAAATTGTTTAGACAAAATATGTTAAGCTATCAATAGCCCATCTATCTGAGCAGCCTGAGTAGATTTAAGAACATTTCTTTCGATCTTATTAAGGAAAAACGGATTTTAGTTTTTATTTTTTTTCTCGGTACTTAAAGTCCACGGTATTATACAAATTTTTGGGCATAAAAAGCTTCCTCAAGAACTCCTCTACACCTCCTAAAAATATCTTTGCATAATTCCATGGACTATTGTAGTAATTAGTCAAAATGCAACAAGAATCTCTTCAAAGTGAACAGGCTTCTTCTGGGTAAGCTCACTCCATCGTAGACTTTGTCTCTGTCACCTCTGACCTAGACTAAAGTCAAGAGCAAACCCATCACAAATAAAAAATAATCCGGGATAACCGGCTCTAGGGTTGGCACTAACAAAGTTCAGATATTTTAATTTTTTCTCTATCCGGCATTAAGTTTCCCCAAAAAGCTTTTGCAAAAAAAGTGATTCTCATTTTAACACGAGAAATAAAAACAAACTTGCCGTCCCAATCTTCAAACTTTTTGAAAGTTGGCAATTCATTTATGGGCAAATGTATGTAATATGTTCAACTAGCTTTTGCCCGCGGCTTCGCTCGCGTTAATTTAGAATTTGATAATCAATTCACACTACTCAACACACGAAACTTATTAGTGTGTTAGTAACTTAAAATTGTATCTTAAATTATCCACAAAATGACCGGTTGTTATATCACCGTGAATTATTTCTAATTGACATTTTAGATAATATAATTCAGTCATGATTCGAAAGACACGTGGCGTCATCTATCATAATAAGAACGTTATTGTTGCTCGGGAACAGTACTTTTTTTTCGGGATGAAAGTTACCCTATGTCCGTTTCTGTACAACTTTTTTTTTTGGATGGGAAATCATCAAATAACTTCTCCGGACGGCGTGTCAGACTTCTACCGACTAAAACCCGCCCGTGTTCCTTCAGTTGCCTGTGCCAGGGCCACGGTAACACTTTCGAGCAACCCGTAACCCTGGGGGGTTTCTGTACACCTGACAACGTATATGCAAAATTTCAGGATGATCGGTTCAGTGGTTTAAGCGTGAAAAGGTAACAAACAAACAAACAAACTTACTTTCGCATTTATAACATTAAGTTAGGATAATTTGCCACAAACTATTGTTGATTTACCAATTCATAAATTTAAATTACATATTAAGAGTACCCTAATAAAAAAGCTATTATAAGGTAGATGATCCGGTTGTTGTACAAATTTTGAAGTGGAAACCCTAACAAAAAAAAAAATTCTTATTTCTTAACCTTTTCGCCGCCAACGTACACAAAACGCAATGCCTCGCCGAGCGCCAAGCTATAAATGTATAACTAAATATACAGTAAACAGTAGTGATGGGGATATCGTCATATCGATGAATAAGATTTGTACGCGTAAAGTTAAGATTTAAAGTTGATTTTACGAATATAAATAAAAACTGATTAAATATTTCCAGATTTGTTTTATTTCACAGTATCCTTAATAAGAAAAAACAGTACAATTTATGAGTATCAAAGAAACTAATACATAACTCAATTAGAACTATAAGGAATGGGGTACATCTCTATTTGTTTCATGATCTCATTCTTTAACTTCATATCAAGTTATTGGCACTGAGGGCACGTTAAATTCGATTCTGATCAGGGATGGGGTCTATGGTCTTTCTTTCTTCTATTTTTGTTTATTCCTGTGTTTTTTTTTAATATTTGCAAGTGAAAGAAAGAAAGATGCGTGTGCGCGAATCCGATTTTGTGCTGCACTATGCCAAAGTGACCTTGACAGCCGCACGCCTATGACGTCACTGACCAACTTCTATAGTAGTTCGTGGCACTCGGTGGCGCACAGGGGCATAGACGACCAATTGTTTTGTAGAGATGGGAAAATAACTATCGACAAGAATTAGTAACAACTTTATAATTACGTATCGGCATCTACCTGAAGGTCGAAATTCATCTACTATCCTTTGTAATGAAGTAGATAAGTTCATATTTTATTGACCTCAAAATGTTTTCGATATTCGTAACTTTCTGTATTTATAAATATTTCAATGGTGAAATCAACCTTTCACGGCACATCACTGGCCAACTTGATATGAAGTGATTGGCGTTCTGAGGAAAGTAACAAAATTCGGAGTTTCTGTTTTTGCCGATTTTAGGACAAACTAGGGCTTATTTTGTGTAGAAAAATTAAAAACAGGGTAGTAGACAGTGCTATCTTAAATAATAAAATGAAACAAAGCTTTTAATCACAGTAACTTTATTTTAATAAGATAATTAAAATGAACAACTTCTATAGAAGTTGTGGCGCTGGTGGCACGAAAATCCCGAACTTCTATAGAAGTGCTTGGCGGTGAAAAGGTTAAATAGGCCATGGAATTATTATTTATTTATTTACTCAAGTTACATGACTTATACATTTATACGTTATTTAAATACACATACATTACAGACACCATAGACAATACATTAACATAACAGTATAATACGATACATAACAAAAACTACCGCACTATAAAAACACTTATATTAGTGACCGACGACTGTAGGTGACGTGCAAGTCACTGCAGCGCCTAATATATGGACAGTCGAGCCTGTCCGCTATCATCATCAGCACACTGTTGGGGCTGCCGCGCACCCTGCCCACCAGAGGCGCGCTCCGCTTACGCATCGTTGCATAGAAGCAGTCTACTCTTCGGCAAACATGCCCGAGGCAGTACAGTGTCGCGGCAGCCCTATCAGCACTCTGAAGGCTTTGTTATACTGGACGCGGAGGGCTTCATATACTTTTTGGGTGTGATTCACCCTCAGGCTGCACGTGTACAATGAAGTACAGTAAGCTCTGAAAAGAGTTTGCTTGACCGACTTGGAACAGCGTGCAAACCTGCGGGCTATCATATTAGCTCTAATTGACAATGCCCTCCGCTCCCTCTCGATGTCAGTATCGTCCCTGAGACCGACAGTAACTAAATGGCCTAGGTATTTAAAGTGGTCCACTTTTACCAAGGCAACTCCATACAGTTTGATGGGTGGTACTGTTATAGGACATTTTTGAGCGGGCCTCAAAAACCATGAACTGACTTTTCGACACACTGTACTTCAGACCGTGTCCTTCAGCATTGCCTCACAAATCTGCAACAATGTTCTAATACCACAAACCGATGCTGTACGGGTTGTAGTAGTTAACTCCGTACACTGATTTGTCGTGAAGGTTTGTAAGTTCAGTTAGTATAGAGAAACACCTTCCACTAGGATGCACTAAGTAGTTAGTTTATTTAAGTTAAGAGTACGTAACAGTTTTAGAGTGGAAGGCGATTATTTCTCTCAGTTGTTGATAGCTACACAGTTATAAGTTCACTATATTTAAATACGTTAGTCATGTTATTTTATAATGCTAAATTATGACGCGCATCGTTGGCCTAAAGTAGGCTGCAGCGTAAGCAGAAAAATGTACGGCGATGAGACATATTGGCAACCCCCTAAAGAAGCTGAGTAGGGTGGAGAGAGGAAGAAACGCCTGTACAAAGTCAAATATTAAAGTAGAAGTAAATAGGTATACAATTATTAATCAAAAGTAAAGGCAATGTTGTCTCGGTGTCCTTGAGGTTGATCACGGCAGTCTTCCGTGGGCGCCCGCTGGTTTTCTTCTCTGGCAGTCTGCTGTCGAGATCCCATTGGTTGAAGTTCGATGTCTTCATGCGTTTGCTTTCTATTAATTGTCCTCCTCGGAAATCGCTTCCTGAGCAGTCTGCAGTATTTCCATGTTATGATCCACAAGAAAGTGATGACGGCAATTGATAATAAAAGATAACAAATTACATATTGGTGAACGTCATGATCTGTGATAGTGGATGGTAGTTTCAGCTCGTTCTCTTGTTGAACTGCAGCATTTTGTCAATTTCCTCGAAGTCGTTTTTTTTGAGAGTGAAGAGTTTGTGTGGCGCCTGATGAAGTGTGACGTTGACAATGTTGTTTATCGGCGAATTCAGGTTCGGAACATGCATGTCATATTATAGTTCACGTTGAGGTTGCTGTTGTACTGATTGTGCGAAGTGATGGTGAGTTCTTTTGACCGCAGTACGCATCCTTGACTCAAAATAACTATAGGCGCCGATGTGATAGTTTGCGATATTACGTCGTTTTCACTAATCGTACGTAATTCGCACCTTCCGCAGCAAACAACCAGCCAGCTGTTTGATTCTTGTAACTTGATCCATGCCTCGCATGACACGTTGTGTACGTCACATGGTGACGTAGGGGTACGATGACCCAGGAGTTTTGCTTCGCAAGGTGCAGTTTTATTTTGTAAGTTGAACACTGGCATGTTTGCGTTACATATGAAGTTATCTTTTCGTCTTTTGATGCATTGCTTGAAATCTTCATCTTTTAGTGAGATGTAAGAATTCTTCTCAAAGTTCACGGCAATGTAATCCGATGATAACACTTCAGCTGTTTATATTTTAACTCCGCCTTGAATGGTATAGCGATAGCCCGATAGTAGTTGAAGTCCTCATTCGAGATTAAAGGAATGTGAACTTCGAACATAAAATAGTTATTTGTTATTCGTGCTTTTACATACAGCAACTTGTAAAGTTCCTTGATATCTTCTCTGATATTTTCTGTCGGCAATGACAGTCCTCGGGAGTCTGCTAGATATGTCTTCCAGTTGCCTTACTAGACTGACTGGTGATATCAAGTGCACGTCCATATGTCCACTGTAGACATTAGTGAGAGTGTTCAGAAGCATAGTTTGAATTTCCTTAAGATTTCGGAGTTGAAGTAACTTGTGGCCATCATTATTTGTATTTCTGTTTCAATGCTGCCCATATTCGTCTTAGTTTCTTCCATGAAGTGTTCTATCATCTTGCATTGAAGCTTGATATTTTCATCGTTTTTCTTCAAAACTTAATTTTGTAGTTGCATTATCGATGTTTGGTTTTTTGCGAGTTCACGTAAATAGTTTTCGTTATGTTGTATTGCATCAATGTCTTTGTGGTATTTGTCAGCAAACTTCTGATCTAAGACGCCGAATAAGCTGTTTGCCACCATGCCTACTCCGTCGATCAAGCCGCGCTTCTTGCGCGTAGATAAATGCAGTTGAAGTTAGTTGTTAAAGGATCTTCCAGTTGTTGAAGACTCTTCTAGTAGGTATAGTTAGTTTAGTTGTTAAAGGATCTTCCAGTTGTAGAAAACTCTTCCAGTAGGTATAGTTAGTTTAGTTGTTGAAGGATCTTCCAGTTGTTGAAGACTCTTCCAGTAGGTATAGTTGGTTTAGTTTGTTGAAGGATCTTCCAGTTGTTGAAAACTCTTCCAGTAGGTATAGTTAGTTTAGTTTGTTGAAGGATCTTCCAGTTGTTGGAAACTCTTCCAGTAGGTATAGTTAGTTTAGTTGTTGAAGGATCTTCCAGTTGTTGAAAACTCTTCCAGTAGGTATAGTTAGTTTAGTTGTTGAAGGATCTTCCAGTAGGTATAGTTAGTTTAGTTTGTTGAAGGATCTTCCAGTTGTTGAAAACTCTTCCAGTAGGTATAGTTAGTTTAGTTTGTTGAAGGATCTTCCAGTTGTTGGAAACTCTTCCAGTAGGTATAGTTAGTTTAGTTGTTGAAGGATCTTCCAGTTGTTGAAAACTCTTCCAGTAGGTATAGTTAGTTTAGTTGTTGAAGGATCTTCCAGTAGGTATAGTTAGTTTAGTTTGTTGAAGGATCTTCCAGTTGTTGAAAACTCTTCCAGTAGGTATAGTTAGTTTAGTTGTTGAAGGACCTTCCAGTTGTTGAACTCTTCCAGTAGGTATAGTTAGTTTAGTTGTTGAAGACTCTTCCAGTAGGTATAGTTAGTTTAGTTGTTGAAGGACCTTCCAGTTGTTGAACTCTTCCAGTAGGTATAGTTAGTTTAGTTGTTGAAGGATCTTCCAGTTGTTGAAAACTCTTCCAGTAGGTGTAGTTAGTTTAATTGTTGAAGGATCTTCCAGTTGTTGAAGACTCTTCCAGTAGTTATAGTTAGTTTAGTTGTTGAAGTATCTTCCAGTTGCTGAAGACTCTTCCAGTAGGTGTAGTTAGTTTAATTGTTGAAGGATCTTCCAGTTGTTGAAGACTCTTCCAGTAGGTGTAGTTAGCTTAGTTGTTGAAGGATCTTCCAGTTGTTGAAGTCTCTTCTAGTAAGTATAGTTACTTTAGTTGTTGAAGTCTCTTCCAGTAAATATAGTTAGTTTAGTTGTTGAAGGATCTTCTAATTGTTGAAATCTCTTCCAGTAGGTATAGTTAGTTTAGTTGTTGAAGGATCTTCCAGTTGTTGAAGACTCCCAATAGTTGTAGTTAGTTGCGGAACTCAATATGCTTGTACTCTGGCTACGTATTTGCGCCTTCTCAATCCAACTGGGGCGACCCACTTACGGGAGACCAGCTGAACCTATTCGCTACCGTAACAAGATACACAAACACACTAAGATACACGAAGGCTCGAAGGAACAAGAAACACCTTCCACTAGGATGCACTAAGTAGTTAAGTTTATTTAAGTTAAGAGTACGTAACAGTTTTAGAGTGGAAGGCGATTATTTCTCTCAGTTGTTGATAGCTACACAGTTATAAGTTCACTATATTTAAATACGTTAGCCATGTTATTTTATAATGCTAAATTATGACGCGCATCGTTGGCCTAAAGTAGGTTTCAGCGTAAGCAGAAAAATGTACGGCGGTAAGACCGTACAGATGCGCTCAGCAGCACCATGTCGACCGCATAGCTGATATTATTCAGGCAAACTCCATCAATATGACACCTGACACTGCTCTCAGCAGTCATCAGCTGAGAGCAACAATCAGCGCATTAACATATAAGTTAAAAAGTGCGGGGGTGCTCAACCCTCCCTGCCTCACCCCGCACTCCAACCCATACGGTTCCGACAGAGAACCCGCCCATTTAACGCTATTAATCTGGCCTCCATACCAACATCAAGTTCTATGGGAAAATCTATGTCCTCCAACTTCTTCTTCCAAACCAGATCAAAAGCCCTGGATAAATCGAGGAAGCACGATATATTTTTAGGAGGTGTAGAGGAGTTATTGAGAAAGCTTTGCAAAGCATGCAAACAAAATTGTATAATACCGTGGACTTACCGAAACTATTTATTTTTAACAACTGGGAGTTTTACTCGGATATTTCTAACGACGTATACTATCAGTTTTTGAAATAAAAAGACGATGTCCATTTTTGGGGCTCCATATACACACTGTGTATGGGACAGTTACAAGTACATACCTACCTATAACATAACAAGCGATATGAACATGTGGGTATAAAATAATTCTGCCTACCTCTTTGGGGAATTCAGGCGTGATGTAATATTAGGGACTAACTGCACTTATTCAGCTCAATGCAGCTTTTGTCCTTAGAAAACATCAGTTTTGTATGGAGATGCGTTCGCATCTGAATAAGTGTAGTTAGTCCCTAAAACTACTTAGTAAGTGCTTCTAGAATAGAGTGCCTATTACAGCATAATCAGCCTATACCGTTCCCACTGCTGGGACACAGGCCTCATCTCTTCGAGAGGGAGTGGGTTGTAATCTACCACGTGGGCCTAGTGCGGGTTGATAGATGTCACGTCTTCGAATTTTTGGTTCTAGGACATGCCGGTTTCTTCACGATGTTTGCCTTCACCGTTTTGAGAGCAGTGGTGATGAAATTATTTACACTAAAGTAAAGCGCCTGCCTGGGTTCGAACCCACCACGACCTACAACTCGGTAAGTCGGGGCCGTTAGCACTGGGCCACCCACTGCTCTCAACACTGCCTAATACAGAATACTTATAAGTACTGTTAACTACATACCAGTCATCCGCACATCAGTGGTAACAATTGGACATACAGCTCCGTTATGTATTAGTAGCAGTAAGGACGATTTTCGTTGTGCAAGTGTTACCACTAATGTGCGGTAGACTATAACTACATATTGGGTTGGCACAAAAGTAATGAGACTCTACAAAACTATACATTTCCTTTTTCACGTTAATTGTTTTCGATAATATTCTAGAATGTTGTAGAACATTCTAGGTACTTGTGATGTGGTGGTATATAAAGCCGCCCTCGCGATCGGTTTAGTCCCCCATCATGACCTATGCGGGTTCAGTGTTTGCGCACGCAAAACCCCACCTCATTCATAGGATGCAGGCCCTCCATAACCGTTTCCTCCGAAAGGCAACAGGAACCCCTTAGTTCGTTCGGAACGTAATCCTCCATTTAGATCTCGTTCCCACCACATTCCCACCATCTCCCAGTTCTTGAAACGCAATTCCAAGCGTTTCTTCGACTCAGCCACCAACCATCGCAACCATCTGATTGTCGAGGCGGCTAGCTATGTCCCCTCCTGTATTAGTAAGGTCCGCCGCCCAAGGCTTGTCCTCTCAGATCCCGACGACCCCATAACTCTTCTCCAGGAGAGCAGTAGGGACCGTAGGAACAAAAACAAATCGACATTCCGACCTCGCCGCCGAGGTCCCTCGCGACGACCTCGAAGTAATCGTCCTCCCCTGTCCCTTGCTCGGTAATGCAGTGCCAGCTGGTGGCGTAGCTGAGCCAGTAGCTTTAAACTCCTCTGATAATAATTACTCTAATTTGATCCAGCCTGTCCCATCTTGCTGTCCTCCCCCCAGCGACGCCCTAAGCCGAGGTTCGTTTCCCCACAGGGGGAGCCCTTAGCATGTAGTTGCTTAGTCTGTAAGTTTTATGCCCCTGGCTGGAGGCTTTGAGTTTGCTTAAGGCAGCCACAGGATTAACCGGTTAAGTAGTCACGGCCTCTCTAGGCCAACTACGAGATGCCATTAAAAAAAAAATCGGTTTAGTAAGTTTGAAGAAAAAACCAGTCAAGTGCGTGTCAGGCCACGCACAGTGTAGGGTTCCGTAGTAGCCCGTTATCACAATATATTATGATTCTGTTGTTCTTTATTCTGAATATGTCATGCTAAAGATATTAGGAGTTAATGGTTATAATAACAACAAAAATATATGACAAGGGGGTCCAGAGTAAAACAAAACTTTAACACATAACGTAACCACGGACGCGATCTACATGACGTCACGGCACAACGCCATCTCTTATCGAATAGCGATACTAAACTAATGACAAAATGTTGATTTTCGAAGATAATTATTTAAACAGATTAGACATTAACTAATAATAACCACTTTCTTCCTGCTAAAGCTAAAAAATAAGAGTACGATTGCTGCCAAGTTATTATTTAAATTCACAAAATTGTAATTCGAAAATTAAACAAAGTTCGTTTGTGACTTCTATAGGTACTCGAATGAAAACGTAACCCGTTGGTGCAGCGCCATCTAGCGGCAGTATTGTGAAACTTATGATAATTTATTATGGTTTTGTTAGTTTTTTTATTTCATAGTTTGTTTTTCAATGCAAGTCTTTACCCGTTATAAACAAGCAACTATTTCATCTTAGTCACTTTAAAGGATTATTGCTAAGGATTTTGTATTTGGTACAAAATTATCCAACAGCCAAGTTCAACGACTATTACTGCTAAACTAATAAAGTTAACCGCTATAATTTTCCTTTAAAGTTCATGAAATTCGTGAATCATCGTGAATTTTTCCAGATTTTTCACTTTAAAGTTTAATATTTCGTAAATGGAGCATTAAATCGAAAAACAATTTGAGCAACCCCCCAAGTCATTTTAGAAGACCTATTCAATGATACCCCACACGATGGGGTAGACGACGAAAAAAATATTCATCACCACTTCACATGTAGGTAGAATATTTTTCAAAATTTTATTTTACGGCTTTGTCGGCGTAATTGACTTCCTACAAAATTACAGCTTTCTAGTACTAACGGTCTCTTTGCAAAACCTCGGACAGACAGACAGACGGACATGACGAAATTATAAGGGTTCCTTGTAACCCTAAAAATGGACGAGCGACAAGTTTTAACACTATACTTATACTTGTTAGGCCACAGTGCGCGGGCTGCGGCTGACAATATCAATACTGGATACCTACCACGAGCTCTTAACGCGATCCATTTTAGGACCTAAACTGAACTGTTCTTCTAATTCGTACCATGACGTCAGTTTAACAATTCAATTTAGGCCATGCCATCTGACAGCGATTGTCCCAAACTAAGTCGCAAGTTTTGGTTTCATTCGTTTAATTTTGACCTTGTTTGGTACCATGACGTCCATAGAGCAGCTCAACTGTCAAAATAAGCGATTCAATATAAGTCACTATTTCTCTAACATAAACTGAAACGTTTGGTAAATTTTGCCTCTCACTATAGCCAAAAACGTAAGAGGCTCCAGTTACGCGGCCAGTTGGACCCCTTCAATAATTTTGAGGATGCCGAATTCATTAGGCGGTACAGGCTATCCAAAGAATTAGTGCTCGATTTGTGCGCTGAGTTGAGCCCAATGTTCAAAGAGCCTGTCAAGTCAACGGATTTATCTTTAGAGAACAAGGTAGATATCCTAACATAACTTCTTATCTCTTTAATTTACTTAGTTCATAGCTATAGGCTTTTTTTTTGGGTGGGCTATCATGAAATAACTTCTCCCTCTCAAGCAGAGCGGGAGGGCGTGTCAGACTTTTACTGGCTAAAACCTAACTAACCTAATCCTAACCTCAAGTCAAAAACCCCTTAAATAATATAATATTAGTAAAAACAGATATAAATAATAAATAGCGCCAAGATTTTTGCCTTAGTTTCGAAATGAATAGTTTAAATGTTTGATATTACGGCTAAAAAATTTTGGTCTTATAAAAAAAAATTAAACAATAGCTGTAGGAAATTTAATTTTCTAAAACAAATGTCTCTTAAGATTTCTTTTTATACGACCAATATTTTTTATATTTTTTTTGTAATTACGGTAAATTTCACTAAAAATATAACGCCTCTAAAAAGACCCTACCGCATTTGTTTACCCCCTAAATTTGGGGAAAACCTCCTAACTTAGTAACACTGCTTATCTAGTCAAACTGACACTGACAGTGACAACACACAATTTTTTTACTCTGGTACGTTCGAAACCGAAACATAGTAAACGTGCGGTTTCAATACGTCGAAATAAAAATATTTTTTTCGTATAATAAATAGCAAAAGGTAAATAAATAACAACTTGACTAAGAACTATTTTAATAATAGTAACCGTATTGACGTGGAATCTTAAAAACAACTGTTGAGCGTCTTTTTTACTTTAAGGTAATGATATTGAATTGAGAACAAATAAAATTTTACTTGCTTCTGAACGTGTCTGACACTAAAATGTGCGCGAGACAAACTTATTTGATAATAATAGCGTTGTCTCTTTTTCACCAAAAACGTTTCAAACACGGTTCAGCCATAAATTGCGATCTTTCATTCACTTTTAACGATCCAAATGCCGCAGAACGTATTAGACGCCATGGTACGAATTTGATGCGATGCAGCTTGGGAACTTAAGTTGAAATGTCTTGCTTTTGAATCGTTTTTAATTAGGTTGTGGTAGGCCTCCTGCACTGGGCGCTGGAAGTACAAGCCATGCGACGGTGTCCCAATGGTTTGACCGTTTTAAATCGGGACACAGGAGTCTTGAAAGTCAGCCACGCTCTGGACGACTACCTGCAGTGATTGATGACGATTTACGCCGCGAACTGCAGTCGAATTCGGATGCTACCACGTTAATTAGTGGAAGCACTTAACTGCAGTCACCACGCAGTGGAAAACCATCTGCATGAGCTTGAGGCTCATGCAGATGGTTTTCCACTGCGTGGTGACTTTCCACTGCGAAAAGTTTTGGCTCGGTGGGTATTGCACATTCTTACAGACGCCAGTCGTGCAGTCCAGTATCTGTCAATCACTTTTACTGCGACCCCGACGTAAAGAGTTTTTGTCTGATCTGGTTACTGGAGATGCGTCATGGATTCATTACGAGAACGATACACGTCGTGCTTTTTGGCTGCCTCCAGAAGAAACGCCACCAATTCAGCCGAAGCAAAAGAACCGCTTAAAAGTTCTGCTTTGCTGTTTCTGGGACGCGCAAGGCATGCTGTTTTATGAATTATTACGCAATGAAACTATAAACGCTGACAAATATTCAACCCAACTCACCAAACTATCTGTTGCTATCAAGAAAAAACGACGAAGACGAGTCAGTGTAGTTTTACTACACGATAACGCTCGACCTCATGTCGCATCTGCCGTTCGACAACAGTTGGAGAACTTGGGCTGGGAGACGATACCCCACCCACCTTATTCCCCAGATCTGGCCCCATCAGACTATCATTTATTTAGAGCCCTGAAACAACATTTGCAGGGTAAACAATTTAATGATTTCTCTGATGTAGAGGCGGAGTTGAACAACTTTTTCGAGGCACATTCATCAGAGTTCTGGGCGAAAGGCATCCAAACTTTGCCGGATCGTTGGCAAGAAGACTTAGATGCTTATGGTGATTACATCATTGACTAAGCTTTTTGTATTGTAATTATAATAAAAAATATAAAACGTAATCAAGTGTCTCATTACTTTTGTGCCAACCTGATACTTACTGCTGCAACTCCGCAGTGGAGGTGTGAGCATCGTTGATCTTTTTCACGTTATGCGGCGAATATCGGTTGTAGAGGCCCCAGATGCTGTTCATTAACTTGCTGTTGTACTTCAGTGGAGATAATTCCATGACTGAAAAGAAAAAAAAAGCGTTTGATAAAATCTATGTAAGTGTCTGTGATCAAATCCAATGGTCGCGATCGAGATTGACTTGGGCGCCTTAGCATACAGGCCTCCTCTTGGTGAGAGGGAGTGGGCCGTAATCCACCACACAGGGCCTGTGCGGGTTGATAGATGTCACATGTCTTCGAATTATTGGTTCTAGAACATGTCGGTTTCCTCTGGATGTTTCATTTACCGTTTTGAGAGCAGTGGTGATGAAATAATTTACACAAAGTAAAGCGCTGCCTGGGTTCTTCGAACCTACGACCTACAGCTCGTTAAGTCGCCCTGGGCTACCGCCCATTGGTAACGGCCGCGCAGTGTGGTGACACTGTTTTTGAAAACATGACAAACTGCTCAGGTACTGGTTGACTGTACCTCGCTGCACATCCCTGGTAACAACCTTTGTCAGCCTGTATTTCGTACCAGTCAGCGTGGTTTTAGCAATTCAAGTATTTCACACGTGAAGTGCAGTTGCCTGTGGGTATATGCCTCTGTCTGCCTAGTCTGATGTCTTATGATATGGGCATTTTCCATGTGAGCGAGGTAAAGGTTTATACCTAACTAGAAAGGATCTACTTAATAAAAATCTTAAATTCATGAATTCACTGACAGACAACGCACTGCCTAAAACCTCTCGCTCTAGAAGCATGGAATTTTGCACAAGAGTAATTATGGGGAAGGGATTCCATCGAGCGCGCGGCTTGTAATTATGTACTACTAGCTATTGCCCGCGAATTCGTCTGCGATCCAGTATGAATGATAGCCTATGTCCTTCTCCAGGTCATGGCGTAGCCTATATCCTTCTCCAGGTCATGGCATAGCCTATATCCTTCTCCAGGTCATGGCCTACCTATGTGCCAAATTACATCCAAATCCGTTCAGTAGAAGTCGTACAGTGGGCTGGCAAGTGAGAGTGCTTGACCAGGAAGCTTGCGGTGCAATGTTTGGCATATGTAGAATGTGGTGTCACTCATTGGAAGTCGTACAGTGGGCTGGCAAGTGAGAGTGCTTGACCAGGAAGCTTGCGGTGCAATGTTTGGCATATGTAGAATGTGGTGTCACTCATTGGAAGTCGTACAGTGGGCTGGCAAGTGAGAGTGCTTGACCAGGAAGCTTGCGGTTCAATGTTTGGCATATGTAGAATGTGGTGTCACTCATTGGAAGTCATACAGTGGGCTGGCAAGTGAGTGCTTGACCAGGAAGCTTGCGGTGCAATGTTTGGCATATGTAGAATGTGGTGTCACTCATTGGAAGTCGTACTGTGGGCTGGCAAGTGAGAGTGCTTGACCAGGAAGCTTGCGGTGCAATGTTTGGCATATGTAGAATGTGGTGTCACTCATTGGAAGTCGTACAGTGGCTGGCAAGTGAGAGTGCTTGACCAGGAAGCTTGCGGTGCAATGTTTGGCATATGTAGAATGTGGTGTCACTCATTGGAAGTCGTAAAGTGGCTGGCAAGTGAGAGTGCTTGACCAGGAAGCTTGCGGTGCAATGTTTGGCATATGTAGAATGTGGTGTCACTCATTGGAAGACGTACTGTGGGCTGGCAAGTGAGAGTGCTTGACCAGGAAGCTTGCGGTGCAATGTTTGGCATATGTAGAATGTGGTGTCACTCATTGGAAGTCGTACAGTGGCTGGCAAGTGAGAGTGCTTGACCAGGAAGCTTGCGGTGCAATGTTTGGCATATGTAGAATGTGGTGTCACTCATTGGAAGTCGTACAGTGGCTGGCAAGTGAGAGTGCTTGACCAGGAAGCTTGCGGTGCAATGTTTGGCATATGTAGAATGTGGTGTCACTCATTGGAAGTCGTAAAGTGGCTGGCAAGTGAGAGTGCTTGAACAGTGCAGCTTGCAGTGCAATGAGTGACGGATGTAAATTAATATTGAAAAGTATGAATGAGCTAATGAAAATGCGAAATTAACAAAATACGATAATGTAATATCTTAACTTTTTAAACAGTCCCTGTGCTATTGGGCTAAATTGTCACGATCACGAACTTATTATTTCATAGTTTCTGAGAATATCGTTAGATGGTGCTTTCATTAGATAAGTACCGTAGTAATTATAACGCTATTATGTTGGGCATGCCATTGTCCCGGTGAGTCTATCAGACATATTACTTCTGGGTGTTCTCGTTTAGCTAACGGCGAGTATTTGCACAGGCATAATCAAGTAGCCAGGATTATCCATCAGCAACTTGCTCTGAAATACGGCCTTGTGGACTCTGAGGTACCGTATTACAGGTATGTGCCCGACCCAGTTCTCGAGAATGACTATGTCACGTTATACTGGGATCCATCTATTATCACTGACAGGACTATTGTAGCCAATAAGCCTGATATAGTGGTAATAGATCGATCAGTGCGCCGCACAATGATAATCGATGTCACTATCCCGCATGACGAGAACCTCGTGAAGGCTGAGAAGGAGAAACAATTGAAGTATCTCGACTTAGCCCACGAGGTTGTTGCTATGTGGAATGTGGACTCGGCAATCATTGTGCCGATAGTCGTTACGGTCAATGGCCTTATCGCTAAGAGCCTCGACCAACATCTCAAGAGGCTCTCGTTGGGTGGCTGGGTGAAGGGCCTGATTCAGAAGGTAATACTCCTTAATACGGCGCGTATTGTGAGGAGGTTCCTGTCTCTGGGACCCTAACCACCGGTAGCTTGGACCCTGTTCCCCATGCCGATGGACTTCTATTTTTTATATTTTTAAATGTTTTTTTTTAACTCTAATATTTAAAAATATAACTTATATGTAAAAAGTTGAATAAAGATAATAATAACGCTAAAAATTCTGGTCTTCTATAATATTGATTGATTAAGCAAGCACCATAGTGTTTATTGTGTAATTTATAGTTTGAGGACAAACTTGATGTCAGGAAGGCTGAATGTTAGCTTTTGGTTTTATTGTAACTAAATCTTGTTGATTGGGTACAGAATTCATTTGTTAAAATTTATTTAATCATTTGTGATTTTCTGCAATTGACTTCCGGTAGGTACTGTAAATACTGTATCCGGTTAGAGAACGGAAGTCGATTGCAAACTCGATTAAAATAGTATTTAATATTTTATTTCCGGAAGTTGCTTGGCACGCCACCTATTTACAATTTTGAGACGTAGAAACGTTTATAAGTACCTACATGGCAGGGCATTTTTAAATCTAGTTCCATCTAGAATAAATAGCTAAAACGTTACGCTGCTCGTTTTCTTGTCACAATCCGTTCTGATTTTTCATACTTGTGTCTGTTTCTGTACACCAGACAACGTATATGCAAAATTTCATGATGATCGGTTCAGGGGTTTAGGCGTGTAAAGATAACAAACAAACTTACTTATTAGTTAGCATTTGACTTACATGTAGTGTTAAAGAATTTGGTGGACTCGTTCCCTTTGGTGTTGTTCGATATCTTCATATCACGCTGCGTGTCGCGGATACGGCCGGCTGAGAAGGCGGAGGGCGGGATTGAAGCCATGCTCTTGATTTGACAGGCTGAAATGAATGAAAAATACTTAGTAGGTAATGTTTGTTATCAATAAGTAAAATAAATTATAAAAAGATAACCTGTCATAAATGGTAAAGGACCTCGTAGAAAAAATTATAGACATTTTAGATGATCATCCCTTACACATCGGAACTCCTCATAAGTCTGTGACAGTCGCGAGGGCCTAGGGGTTGTCAACAGTAAAATTTTTATAACTTTACAATTTCGTTATTGCCCAGTAATTGGGTTGTGTTGTGGTCAGATGCAGTTATTATTATTATTAAAAGCCTGTGATGTCCCACTGCGGGGCAATGACCTCCAATCTCCAACCAATCCAATCTTTCCAATTCTCTCTGTCTAGATCTACTGAGGACCAGTTCTTGTTGAAGGAGTCCAGCTCATTCCGCCATCTCCGGTTGGTGCATATGAAAAAATACTTATTGATAAACAACCGCGTGCACCAGCTATAATGTAGGTACCTACATAAGTTGGGCCCACAAAAATCTGAATAATAAGGGAAATTATTTAGATTTCTGTGTTTGGGCCTTGGGCCTTACATATGTAAGTAGGTACCTATTTGAGGAAATGGATTGTGATCTAACTATTATTCAATTATAATTATGTAGTAAAGATAGGGCCGGTTTTTTGATCCGTAGTTAACTCAGCCAATGGTTAAACATAGTAACTAATGGTTGAATTTTGGCTAAATGTGAAAGGCTAAACATGAATGTATTAACGTTAGCTCATTCATATTAGGTTGGGGATAAAGTCTTTTCGCATTATAGTATGTATGAACTTGTAATAAAATCTCTTTGGCTATACTATTTGTATCTGGCTGGTTTTGCTATCATTGAAAGTTTAAATTTTAAAGAACATAATTCCAAATTCAAATTAGGAAAATGTGTGATTTTCATTTGTTTTTCGTACCGTCAAGATGAAGTGAATCTAATGAAGAAATTCGATACATTTTAAAATTTTACTACAAAAAAGGTAAAAATGCAACGCAAGCCGCGAAAAAAATTTGCGATGTTTATGGACCTATCGTAGTGTCTGTGAGAGTAGCACAAATTTGGTTTAAGCGTTTTCAATCCGGAAATTTTGATGTCAAAGATGCACGTCGCTCTGGTCGCCCTATTACGGATAAAATGGATGCCATTTTTGAAAAAGTGGAGCAAGATCTGCATATCAGTAGTTACGACGTAGCTGAAGAACTGGAAATTGACCACAAAACAGTTTTGGCGCATTTGAAAAAAACTGGGTACACAAAAAAGCTCGACATTTGGGTACCTCACGAGCTCACTGAAAGAAACCTAATGAACCGTGTACTCATTTGTGATTCTTTATTACGACGTAATGAAACCGAACCATTTTTGAAGAAGCTGATAACTGGTAATGAGAAGTGGATCACGTATGACAAGAACGTGCGAAAAAGGTCGTGGTCAAAGGCCGGTCAGGCTTCACAGACTGTGGCGAAACCCGGGTTATCTCGCAACAAGGTGATGCTGTGTGTGTGGTGGGATTGGAAGGGCATTATTCATTATGAGCTGTTACCACCAGGCAGGACCATCGATTCTGAACTCTACTGCGAACAACTGATGAGATTAAAGCAAGAAGTTGAGAAAAAGCGGCCGGAATTAATCAACAGAAGGGGTGTGGTTTTTCATCATGATAACGCTAGACCTCACACATCTTTAGCCACACAGCAAAAATTAAGAGAGTTTGGCTGGGAGGTGTTAATGCATCCGCCGTATAGTCCTGACCTTGCACCTTCAGATTTCCACCTGTTTCGGTCTCTTCAGAATTCTTTAGGCAGTGTCAGGTTAACATCACGAGAGGAATGCCAAAACCACCTGTCGCGGTATTTTGACCAGAAGTCCCAAAATTTCTATAGCAATGGGATCATGTCCCTACCCACAAGATGGCAAAAAGTTGTCGAACAAAATGGTTAATGTATATGGTTAAATGTAAATAAACTATATTAAAAAATGTTTTGAATTTTCTTAAAAAATGCGAAGAAACTTTTTCCCCAACCTATTATTAAAAAATAGTAACTAATGACAAAACTCATTATACTTAACTATGGTTAAGTCGATAGTCGACTCGAATAATTAATTTGACTTTACCGTTATTCGAAGCTTATTTAATTGAGATAGGCACCACGTTTCCCGCCCTTCACATTTCTATATATCTATCTCTATCTAGCACGTTACTTCCGCTTGGCAGTGGTAGGGAGGCTCGTTAAGCGAGACCCGCCATTTTGTTTTCATTGGCGTCTTGTTTCCCGCTGTGATCGGTCATATCGTGCCGACACTTAGCTGTCTAAAAATTGTATTATTTAAAAAGTACACTAGTGAAAAGAATTCTAACGGTTTTATTCTAATTAAAAAAGTGAACAAAGTGTAATCTTTCGAAATTCAGTATGGAAAATTCGTGTGATAATGCCGATAGGACGGTTAGTGATGCTCTTCCAGGACCTTCTTCACCGCATAAGCGGCGAGCTCGGTCGAGTAGTTCCAGTAGCTCGAGTTCTAGTAGCTCGAATTCCGGTAGTAGCTCCTCGTCAAGTGGAGGCAACCCAAACAGAAGTCGCCGCAACAAGAAAAAGGGGGGCAAACGTAAGCGTCGTAGCTAAAGAAGTACGTAACCTTCAACGGCAAATGGCTTGCAAGGACAACAATCAACACGTGAGTACTAATTGGGATTATGATACCATCTCTTATGTCTGGTGTTAGTGAAAGCCGTTACGAACAAATGCTTGATGTTGAACCTGATAATATTAGTGCACGTGGTGCTAAAGAATTTACTTTAACTTTTGAAACTAAGATGAAGGAGCCTACAATGCCTAAGACTTCCGAGAACTATTTGAAGTTGCTATGTGATTTGCAACATTTGGATAAAGTGACTGGAATGAAATTAGGTATTCTGACACCCAAACTTGTACAATCACTCGCCGGGTTATACAGACATTGAAATGAACGAGGAAGTTAAAGTATACGAGTCACCTCGTGTATGCTGATAAGACTTTCGCAGCCTTGACCATGTGTGTGCTCAAACAAAGGGTGTTTCTGCAGGGAACTCTTCAAGAACTATTACTATGGGCAAGTAATAATGACTCACTAAATTGTGACACTCTGCTTCAAAAAGTAAATGACCTTTTTTCACAGGGGACTTTAATAAGTGTTCTTCAGACTTATTACAGATCGTTTGTGGACATCGTGCTGAGATTCTCCAAATGCGGAGAGACTGTGTCATTAAACAGGCAAAGGACCTCTTGATGAAGGCCAGCTTTAAGAAAATTCCTCCGACTTGTACCAACCTGTTCAACGCAGAGAAGTTTACTACTGCTGTAGAAAAATCTGGCGGCGTAAGAAAATGTTTTTGGCCATTGCAAAAGGCCAATACGTCTTCTGCCTCGCAGGGATCTGCTCATACAGCTCAGGCTTGCCAACACAGTAATGCGCATTCGCAATGTGCAAGCAGTAACCCACCTCCTCAAGGTGGCTGTAACGCCCATGGTCATGCTGCTTAATATAATTCGGTCGCACCGAATAATCGCAATAGCTTTCGAGGCCGATCGAATACTCGGCAAAACAATCAGCCAAGGTACGGGTGAGGACGCGCGTCATCCCCACCCCAGCAGAATAATGGCAACAAACGACGTAAGTATTGACTCATTCAGAGCGGGCCGTCTCCTACAGTTTCGAGACCAATGGGAACAAATGAATGCACCAAATTACATTCTAAAAATAATAACCGGGTATCGCATACCTTTTTACCAGAAGCCACCGCTTGTTCACCCAAGCGTCGTCGGAACCAACCTAAATGTTCCAGATTCTGCCGTAATGACACCTGTTATAAACAAAATTATAGAACCGGGAGTTCTAGAGCAAGCTGTTGTTTCGTCAAGCTTGCTCTCTTCAATGTTTCTTGTCCCCAAAAGCGACGGCTCAACTCTACCAATTTTCAATTTGAAAGCACTAAATTCTCACATCATAACAGATCGATTCAAGCTAATAAATGCGTATTGCATCCCCGATTTTCTACAACCACAGGATTGGCTATGCAAAATCGACCTCTCGCAGGCGTATTTTCACATAACTGTGGCTCGCAGCCACAGAAGGTTTCTGCGCCTAATTAATCGCAACGAATTGCTAGTAATGACCTGCTTACCTTTTGGCCTGAGCACAGCACCCAAGACCTTTGCTGCGCTTACAAATTGGATAGCCCAGACACTCAGGCAACGAGGCGCCAGGATAATTGTTTTTCTCGACGATTTATTGATTGCCCACCAAGACGAAGACAATCTTCGGAGTCATGTGAACATTGTGCTCGACACTGGAAACGTTAGGTTGGCTGATCAATTACAAAAAGTCGATAATCACATCGTCGAAGAGCCTAGTGTTCCTAGGAATTCATTGGGATCCATGGACGAATCGCAAGCGCCTTCCCGACGAAAAAATCCCTGGACTTGTAGACAAAAATCTGTCTTTTGCTGTGGAAGCAACGCACAACGCTCAGGGAGCTCCAGAGCCTCGTTGCTCTACTCAATTTTGCCAGCTTTACAGTTCCGAAAGGAAGACTCAACTTTCGAGCGCTTCTGAACCTACTGAACGAAATCTTGAAGTCGGATCACACGTTATTACACCTCTTACCTCGTGCTGCCATAGACAATCTGATATGGTGGCGCCAGAATTGTCTGCATCCGTTGGCTATACACATGCCGCCTCCTTCTCATTTCGTCACAACAGACGCGTCGGACATCGCTTGGGGAGCTCGTCTGGACAATCTCTCTCTCGGGTCTGTGGTTGGAAGCCGAGAAAGATCTTAATTGCAACCAAAAGGAAATGTTAGCAATCCTAAGAGTTTTGGAAGATCATTGTCAGCTCCTGAGTCACAAGGCAGTTTTGATTCAGAGCGACAACAAGTCGGTAGTCACATATCTCCATCACGAGGGCGGCACCAAGTCGGCTCCTCTCCTGGACTTAACCTACAAGGTTTTCCAAATAACAGAGATTTATCAAATTCACATGAACGTCTTTTATATACCAGGTATATTCAACGGCCACGCCGATCACTTGTCGAGGCTTCGCGTAACTTCAGAGTGGCATCTGTCTGCAGAATGCACGAAGAAAATTTTCTCCAAATGTGGAGTTCCACTGATCGACCTTTTTGCGTCCGACCGAGCACATGTAGTAACGAATTACGTGTCCGTAGACCAAAACAACGACCAAGCCCTGTTTTACGACGCGTTCTCCCAGATGTGGAATTACAACCTAGCGTGGGTGTTCCCTCCTCCCTTTCTGATTCCCAAGGTCCTAGGTTATCTCAATCAAGCAACGTACGTACAATCAGGGAACGTACTTACTAGTAGTTCCACGATGGGAGCGAGTTTTTTTGGCGATCCGACATCAAATTGCGTGCCCTAGCAGCCCCGTTCACTCTATATCACCTTGACAAAGTCCTAATCGACACGACAACAGGACTGCCACCACCGAACGTCCACGAAATGACTCTGGAAGTGTGGAAATGTGGGGGTGGTCGGGGATGCTAACAACCTGGAATAGTAGTCAATTAGAACTGCTTGAGAATTCATGGCGTCCCTCAACACGTAAAGTTTATAGCGTTGCGTGGAAGAGATGGCTAGTTTGGTGCGAAACACACCAGGTTAACCCCTCAAATCCAACAGCAAGCGATTTGGCTAGATTTTTATCCGATCTCCATTTAATTAATAATTTATCGTACAATTCTATTTTGTTACACAAATCTGTGGTCGCAACCCTTTGCAACCCAGAATCATCCGGCCAGTTAAGTTCTAATGTCCTGGCAAAACATGTTCTAAAATATTACATAAATCGGTCACCCATGTCAAGCCCCCGGTTTGGAACATAAACGACCTCGCTAGTTTCTTAGAGAGTACGCGCTTTGATGAAAACAATATTTTTCAAGTGCAGAGACATACAGCTGCTTTACTTCTCTTATGCTCTGGGAGAAGAATCCATGATTTAACTTTGCTCAGAGTTGATTCTAATAATTATTGTATTCAATATGATGTATTAGTGTTTTGGCCGGTTTTTGGATCGAAAACTGGTTCTGTAGATTATAGACAATCTGGTTGGAGGTTATAATTTCTAATGAAGATAACAAAAACTTAGACCCGGTCTACTGGGCTAAGCATACGATCTCGCTTCTTGAGAATCGTAGAAATGCTGCAAATTGTAGTAATTTGTTTATTAACATTAGAGGTGAACCTAAACCTACATCGAAAACCCTAATTGCAGGCTGGATCAAATCATTATTAGTAGAAGCTGGTATTAAGGCATCTCCTGGGAGTTTTAGGTCAGCTGTGGCCTCAAAAATCTACACATATAGTACCTACTATCTAATGGCGACACTCCCGTCGTGTCCCAGACAAATACACATATAGTACCTACTATCTAATGGCGACACTCCCGTCGTGCCCCAGACATCTACACATATAGTACCTACTATCTAATGGCGACACTCCCGTCGTGTCCCAGACAACTACACATATAGTACCTACTATCTAATAGCGACACTCCCGTCGTGCCCCAGACATCTACACATATAGTACCTACTATCTAATGGCGACACTCCCGTCGTGTCCCAGACAACTACACATATAGTACCTACTATCTAATGGCGACACTCCCGTCGTGCCCCAGACAACTACACATATAGTACCTACTATCTAATGGCGACACTCCCGTCGTGCCCCAGACAACTACACATATAGTACCTACTATCTAATGGCGACACTCCCGTCGTGTCCCAGACAACTACACATATAGTACCTACTATCTAATGGCGACACTCCCGTCGTGCCCCAGACATCTACACATATAGTACCTACTATCTAATGGCGACACTCCCGTCGTGTCCCAGACAACTACACATATAGTACCTACTATCTAATGGCGACACTCCCGTCGTGTCCCAGACAACTACACATATAGTACCTACTATCTAATGGCGACACTCCCGTCGTGCCCCAGACAACTACACATATAGTACCTACTATCTAATGGCGACACTCCCGTCGTGCCCCAGACAACTACACATATAGTACCTACTATCTAATGGCGACACTCCCGTCGTGTCCCAGACAACTACACATATAGTACCTACTATCTAATGGTGACACTCCCGTCGTGCCCCAGACATCTACACATATAGTACCTACTATCTAATGGCGACACTCCCGTCGTGCCCCAGACATCTACACATATAGTACCTACTATCTAATGGCGACACTCCCGTCGTGTCCCAGACAACTACACATATAGTACCTACTATCTAATGGCAACACTCCCGTCGTGCCCCTGACATATATAGTACCTACTATCTAATAGCGACACTCCCGTCGTGCCCCAGACATCTACACATATAGTTCCTACTATCTAATGGCGACACTCCCGTCGTGTCCCAGACAACTACACATATAGTACCTACTATCTAATGGCGACACTCCCGTCGTGCCCCAGACATCTACACATATAGTTCCTACTATCTAATGGCGACACTCCCGTCGTGCCCCAGACAACTACACATATAGTACGTACTATCTAATGGCGACACTCCCGTCGTGTCCCAGACAACTACACATATAGTACCTACTATCTAATGGCGACACTCCCGTCGTGCCCCAGACATCTACACATATAGTTCCTACTATCTAATGGCGACACTCCCGTCGTGCCCCAGACATCTACACATATAGTACCTACTATCTAATGGTGACACTCCCGTCGTGCCCCAGACAACTACACATATAGTACCTACTATCTAATGGCGACACTCCCGTCGTGCCCCAGACAACTACACATATAGTTCCTACTATCTAATGGCGACACTCCCGTCGTGCCCCAGACATCTACACATATAGTACCTACTATCTAATGGTGACACTCCCGTCGTGCCCCAGACATCTACACATATAGTTCCTACTATCTAATGGCGACACTCCCGTCGTGTCCCAGACAACTACACATATAGTACCTACTATCTAATGGCGACACTCCCGTCGTGCCCCAGACATCTACACATATAGTACCTACTATCTAATGGCGACACTCCCGTCGTGTCCCAGACAACTACACATATAGTACCTACTATCTAATGGCAACACTCCCGTCGTGCCCCAGACATATATAGTACCTACTATCTAATGGCGACACTCCCGTCGTGTCTCAGACAACTACACATATAGTACCTACTATCTAATGGCGACACTCCCGTCGTGTCCCAGACAACTACACATATAGTACCTACTATCTAATGGCGACACTCCCGTCGTGCCCCAGACAACTACACATATAGTACCTACTATCTAATGGCGACACTCCCGTCGTGCCCCAGACAACTACACATATAGTACCTACTATCTAATGGCGACACTCCCGTCGTGTCCCAGACAACTACACATATAGTACCTACTATCTAATGGCGACACTCCCGTCGTGTCCCAGACAACTACACATATAGTACCTACTATCTAATGGCGACACTCCCGTCGTGCCCCAGACATCTACACATATAGTACCTACTATCTAATGGCGACACTCCCGTCGTGCCCCAGACATCTACACATATAGTACCTACTATCTAATGGCGACACTCCCGTTGTGTCCCAGACAACTACACATATAGTACCTACTATCTAATGGCGACACTCCCGTCGTGTCCCAGACATCTACACATATAGTACCTACTATCTAATGGAGACACTCCCGTCGTGCCCCAGACAAATATAGTACCTACTATCTAATGGCGACACTCCCGTCGTGCCCCAGACATGTACACATATAGTACCTACTATCTAATGGCGACACTCCCGTTGTGTCCCAGACAACTACACATATAGTACCAACTATCTAATGGCGACACTCCCGTCGTGTCCCAGAAAACTACACATATAGTACCTACTATCTAATGGCGACACTCCCGTCGTGCCCCAGACATATATAGTACCTACTATCTAATGGCGACACTCCCGTCGTGTCCCAGACAACTACACATATAGTACCTACTATCTAATGGCGACACACCCGTCGTGCCCCAGACATGTACACATATAGTACCTACTATCTAATGGCGACACTCCCGTTGTGTCCCAGACAACTACACATATAGTACCTACTATCTAATGGCGACACTCCCGTCGTGTCCCAGACATCTACACATATAGTACCTACTATCTAATGGAGACACTCCCGTCGTGCCCCAGACAACTACACATATAGTACCAACTATCTAATGGCGACACTCCCGTCGTGTCCCAGAAAACTACACATATAGTACCTACTATCTAATGGCGACACTCCCGTCGTGCCCCAGACATATATAGTACCTACTATCTAATGGCGACACTCCCGTCGTGTCCCAGACAACTACACATATAGTACCTACTATCTAATGGCGACACTCCCGTCGTGCCCCAGACATCTACACATATAGTTCCTACTATCTAATGGCGCCACTCCCGTCGTGTCCCAGACAACTACACATATAGTACCTACTATCTAATGGCGACACTCCCGTCGTGTCCCAGACAAATACACATATAGTACCTACTATCTAATGGCGACACTCCCGTCGTGCCCCAGACATCTACACATATAGTACCTACTATCTAATGGCGACACTCCCGTCGTGTCCCAGACAACTACACATATAGTACCTACTATCTAATAGCGACACTCCCGTCGTGCCCCAGACATCTACACATATAGTACCTACTATCTAATGGCGACACTCCCGTCGTGTCCCAGACAACTACACATATAGTACCTACTATCTAATGGCGACACTCCCGTCGTGCCCCAGACAACTACACATATAGTACCTACTATCTAATGGCGACACTCCCGTCGTGCCCCAGACAACTACACATATAGTACCTACTATCTAATGGCGACACTCCCGTCGTGTCCCAGACAACTACACATATAGTACCTACTATCTAATGGCGACACTCCCGTCGTGCCCCAGACATCTACACATATAGTACCTACTATCTAATGGCGACACTCCCGTCGTGTCCCAGACAACTACACATATAGTACCTACTATCTAATGGCGACACTCCCGTCGTGTCCCAGACAACTACACATATAGTACCTACTATCTAATGGCGACACTCCCGTCGTGCCCCAGACAACTACACATATAGTACCTACTATCTAATGGCGACACTCCCGTCGTGCCCCAGACAACTACACATATAGTACCTACTATCTAATGGCGACACTCCCGTCGTGTCCCAGACAACTACACATATAGTACCTACTATCTAATGGCGACACTCCCGTCGTGCCCCAGACATCTACACATATAGTACCTACTATCTAATGGCGACACTCCCGTCGTGTCCCAGACAACTACACATATAGTACCTACTATCTAATGGCAACACTCCCGTCGTGCCCCTGACATATATAGTACCTACTATCTAATAGCGACACTCCCGTCGTGCCCCAGACATCTACACATATAGTTCCTACTATCTAATGGCGACACTCCCGTCGTGTCCCAGACAACTACACATATAGTACCTACTATCTAATGGCGACACTCCCGTCGTGCCCCAGACATCTACACATATAGTTCCTACTATCTAATGGCGACACTCCTGTCGTGCCCCAGACAACTACACATATAGTACGTACTATCTAATGGCGACACTCCCGTCGTGTCCCAGACAACTACACATATAGTACCTACTATCTAATGGCGACACTCCCGTCGTGCCCCAGACATCTACACATATAGTTCCTACTATCTAATGGCGACACTCCCGTCGTGCCCCAGACATCTACACATATAGTACCTACTATCTAATGGTGACACTCCCGTCGTGCCCCAGACAACTACACATATAGTACCTACTATCTAATGGCGACACTCCCGTCGTGCCCCAGACAACTACACATATAGTTCCTACTATCTAATGGCGACACTCCCGTCGTGCCCCAGACATCTACACATATAGTACCTACTATCTAATGGTGACACTCCCGTCGTGCCCCAGACATCTACACATATAGTTCCTACTATCTAATGGCGACACTCCCGTCGTGTCCCAGACAACTACACATATAGTACCTACTATCTAATGGCGACACTCCCGTCGTGCCCCAGACATCTACACATATAGTACCTACTATCTAATGGCGACACTCCCGTCGTGTCCCAGACAACTACACATATAGTACCTACTATCTAATGGCAACACTCCCGTCGTGCCCCAGACATATATAGTACCTACTATCTAATGGCGACACTCCCGTCGTGTCTCAGACAACTACACATATAGTACCTACTATCTAATGGCGACACTCCCGTCGTGTCCCAGACAACTACACATATAGTACCTACTATCTAATGGCGACACTCCCGTCGTGCCCCAGACAACTACACATATAGTACCTACTATCTAATGGCGACACTCCCGTCGTGCCCCAGACAACTACACATATAGTACCTACTATCTAATGGCGACACTCCCGTCGTGTCCCAGACAACTACACATATAGTACCTACTATCTAATGGCGACACTCCCGTCGTGTCCCAGACAACTACACATATAGTACCTACTATCTAATGGCGACACTCCCGTCGTGCCCCAGACATCTACACATATAGTACCTACTATCTAATGGCGACACTCCCGTCGTGCCCCAGACATCTACACATATAGTACCTACTATCTAATGGCGACACTCCCGTTGTGTCCCAGACAACTACACATATAGTACCTACTATCTAATGGCGACACTCCCGTCGTGTCCCAGACATCTACACATATAGTACCTACTATCTAATGGAGACACTCCCGTCGTGCCCCAGACAAATATAGTACCTACTATCTAATGGCGACACTCCCGTCGTGCCCCAGACATGTACACATATAGTACCTACTATCTAATGGCGACACTCCCGTTGTGTCCCAGACAACTACACATATAGTACCAACTATCTAATGGCGACACTCCCGTCGTGTCCCAGAAAACTACACATATAGTACCTACTATCTAATGGCGACACTCCCGTCGTGCCCCAGACATATATAGTACCTACTATCTAATGGCGACACTCCCGTCGTGTCCCAGACAACTACACATATAGTACCTACTATCTAATGGCGACACACCCGTCGTGCCCCAGACATGTACACATATAGTACCTACTATCTAATGGCGACACTCCCGTTGTGTCCCAGACAACTACACATATAGTACCTACTATCTAATGGCGACACTCCCGTCGTGTCCCAGACATCTACACATATAGTACCTACTATCTAATGGAGACACTCCCGTCGTGCCCCAGACATATATAGTACCTACTATCTAATGGCGACACTCCCGTCGTGTCCCAGACAACTACACATATAGTACCTACTATCTAATGGCGACACTCCCGTCGTGCCCCAGACATATATAGTACCTACTATCTAATGGCGACACTCCCGTCGTATCCCAGACAACTACACATATAGTACCTACTATCTAATGGCGACACTCCCGTCGTGCCCCAGACATCTACACATATAGTACCTACTATCTAATGGCGACACTCCCGTCGTGCCCCAGACATATATAGTACCAACTATCTAATGGCGACACTCCCGTCGTGTCCCAGACAACTACACATATAGTACCTACTATCTAATAGCGACACTCCCGTCGTGCCCCAGACATCTACACATATAGTACCTACTATCTAATGGCGACACTCCCGTCGTGTCCCAGACAACTACACATATAGTACCTACTATCTAATGGCGACACTCCCGTCGTGCCCCAGACAACTACACATATAGTACCTACTATCTAATGGCGACACTCCCGTCGTGCCCCAGACAACTACACATATAGTACCTACTATCTAATGGCGACACTCCCGTCGTGTCCCAGACAACTACACATATAGTACCTACTATCTAATGGCGACACTCCCGTCGTGCCCCAGACATCTACACATATAGTACCTACTATCTAATGGCGACACTCCCGTCGTGCCCCAGACAACTACACATATAGTACCAACTATCTAATGGCGACACTTCCGTCGTGCCCCAGACAACTACACATATAGTACCAACTATCTAATGGCGACACCCCGTCGTGTCCCAGACATATATAGTACCTACTATCTAATGGCGACACTCCCGTCGTGTCCCAGACAACTACACATATAGTACCTACTATCTAATGGCGACACTCCCGTCGTGCCCCAGACATGTACACATATAGTACCTACTATCTAATGGCGACACTCCCGTTGTGTCCCAGACAACTACACATATAGTACCTACTATCTAATGGCGACACACCCGTCGTGTCCCAGACATCTACACATATAGTACCTACTATCTAATGGCGACACTCCCGTCGTGCCCCAGACAACTACACATATAGTACCAACTATCTAATGGCGACACTCCCGTCGTGCCCCAGAAAACTACACATATAGTACCTACTATCTAATGGCGACACTCCCGTCGTGCCCCAAACATCTACACAGGTATAGTACCTACTATCTAATGGCGACACTCCCGTCGTGCCCCAGACATCTACACATATAGTACCTACTATCTAATGGCGACACACCCGTCGTGTCCCAGACATCTACACATATAGTACCTACTATCTAATGGCGACACTCCCGTCGTGTCCCAGACATCTACACATATAGTACCTACTATCTAATGGCGACACTCCCGTCGTGCCCCAGACAACTACACATACATATAGTACCAACTATCTAATGGCGACACTCCCGTCGTGCCCCAGAAAACTACACATATAGTACCTACTATCTAATGGCGACACTCCCGTCGTGCCCCAAACATCTACACAGGTATAGTACCTACTATCTAATGGCGACACTCCCGTCGTGCCCCAGACATCTACACATATAGTACCTACTATCTAATGGCGACACTCCCGTCGTGCCCCAGACAACTATACATATAGTACCAACTATCTAATGGCGACACTCCCGTCGTGCCCCAGAAAACTACACATATAGTACCTACTATCTAATGGCGACACTCCCGTCGTGCCCCAGAAAACTACACATATAGTACCTACTATCTAATGGCGACACTCCCGTCGTGCCCCAAACATCTACACAGGTATAGTACCTACTATCTAATGGCGACACTCCCGTCGTGCCCCAGACATCTACACATATAGTACCTACTATCTAATGGCGACACACCCGTCGTGTCCCAGACATCTACACATATAGTACCTACTATCTAATGGCGACACTCCCGTCGTGTCCCAGACATCTACACATATAGTACCTACTATCTAATGGCGACACTCCCGTCGTGCCCCAGAAAACTACACATATAGTACCTACTATCTAATGGCGACACTCCCGTCGTGCCCCAAACATCTACACAGGTATAGTACCTACTATCTAATGGCGACACTCCCGTCGTGCCCCAGACATCTACACATATAGTACCTACTATCTAATGGCGACACTCCCGTCGTGCCCCAGACAACTACACATATAGTACCAACTATCTAATGGCGACACTCCCGTCGTGCCCCAGAAAACTACACATATAGTACCTACTATCTAATGGCGACACTCCCGTCGTGCCCCAAACATCTACACAGGTATAGTACCTACTATCTAATGGCGACACTCCCGTCGTGCCCCAGACATCTACACATATAGTACCTACTATCTAATGGCGACACACCCGTCGTGTCCCAGACATCTACACATATAGTACCTACTATCTAATGGCGACACTCCCGTCGTGTCCCAGACATCTACACATATAGTACCTACTATCTAATGGCGACACTCCCGTCGTGCCCCAGACAACTACACATATGTATAGTACCAACTATCTAATGGCGACACTCCCGTCGTGCCCCAGAAAACTACACATATAGTACTTACTATCTAATGGCGACACTCCCGTCGTGCCCCAAACATCTACACAGATATAGTACCTACTATCTAATGGCGACACTCCCGTCGTGCCCCAGACATCTACACATATAGTACCTACTATCTAATGGCGACACTCCCGTCGTGCCCCAGACATCTACACATATAGTACCTACTATCTAATGGCGACACTCCCGTCGTGCCCCAGACATCTACACATATAGTACCTACTATCTAATGGCGACACTCCCGTCGTGCCCCAGACATCTACACATATAGTACCTACTATCTAATGGCGACACTCCCGTCGTGCCCCAGAAAACTACACATATAGTTACTTAGTTTCGTTATGAACTTTTATGAAACCAAAAAATACACAGAAAGACCAACCTACAATAAAGTAAATGTTTGTTACCTTTACACAAGTTGAAGAAAATGGTCTCGAGCGTCAAATTATTGAGAGCTTCAATCTTGAGGCCGCTTATTACAGGCCCCCTGCACACACCGTACGTGTTCGTTAGTTTTATAGTGCCAAACAGCACCATGTAATCTCGGTAAAGTTTTCAAAAGGAGAGGAAGAAAATAAACACTGAGCACTGGGATTCGACTGAATCGCAAGACGTCAAAGATGTGACTACTTACTCAAAATGGCTGCGACATGACCCTTGAGGATTAGGTTATCAGTTGCTAGCGAGCCAGCGACGTAATGCATCATTATATGTACCGAATGTCCAAGTCTTTTCAAGATAACGACTCGATTTGAAGTAAATATTTTGAGGAATTGTAAGCTTTCAACAAGTAGGTATCAGATGTGGTATACCTAGGTGTAGGTAATAAGAATTATAAGTATTTTATTTTTTACACAGGGCTGCTCTATTTTTTTGTGTCGAGGGTTCCGTAGGGATCATAGATATAAGATATTTCTATGGTACGGACCTAACCTTTGTGGGTTTTGGTGGGTTTTGTCACAGAAAAAGTCTCATCGCTCTAGTGGAGACAGACTAGACGGTGAACAAAGTTGTTCTATTGTCCATTTGATGGGATTGAAGCCTAAGGGCAAAGTTCACAGACCGCATTTCGTCTTTGCTAAGTTAGCGTAATGGCGTAATCATACGAATATGAACATATGAACCTTATCAATATTGAAATAGTGATCATATTTGTTTACCTATTTGCAAAGTAAAGGCAAAGTGCGGTCTGTGAATTTCGCCCTAAGACAATTGTAATTTATATTTATATGTAGAGACTAACTAACTTAATGACTTATAAATAAACAAACTAGGAATGTCCAGCAAAATATACCTAGGTACTTACTTATAAAAAAAATCGTAATGATTATGATTAATTTCTATTATGATCAGACGCCAGCACATCAAGCTACTATAATCTGTCAAATATCTTTAATAGATTTTCAACTTTATCGCTTAAACATTAGGTTCAAGGTTGATTGGGAAAGTTTTACAGTTTCGGTATGCTTGACCTGCTGGCGTCTGTACCTATGAAGGTACATAATTATGTAATGCCGCGGTCCCACGGCTCGCTTTCTCACAGGCCAAACCGCGCGACAGGCCTCGACAGGCACAGGCCGTTACGGGCCTAGATGGGCCGTGGGAACGCGGCATTATACGCATATGTACAGACGCCAGCACATCAAGCTACTACAATCTGTCAAATTTCTTTAATAGATTTTCAACTTTATCGCTAAAGCATTAGGTTCAAGGTTGATTGGGAAAATTTGACAGTTTCGGATAGCTTGACCTGTTGGCGCCTGTACACACTATGTTACGCAGCCGCTTTTCTGTAACCATCTAAACTTGGTCGGGTTACCGCGGTCACGCCCTCCATAATGTCTTTTTATTTCGATTATCAAGCGGCGTATGCCATAGAGGCCAGGAGAGTTACGGATACCCATATACGTATACTCTCCGACAGTGCCTCAGTACTCCAAACCTTAGAGAAAAAATATATTACTTCAAGATTAATACTAGAATGTCACAATGCGTTAGAACGAGCAACGGTATCTAACCGCAATACAGTGACACTGCAATGGATAAAAGGACACAGTGGGTCTTTGGGTAACGATGCAGCGGACGAACTTGCTAGGAGGGCATCCAGTGCGTCAGTCTATGGACCCGAACCAATCGTACCCATCCCCTTCAACCAATTACGCAGATGGCTGCAAGAGATCACCCAAACAAAAGCAGAGGAGTGGTGGTCCTCGGCACCAGGGTGCAGGCAGTCCAGGGAGGCAAAGCCAAGCCTAGATGGCAAACTAACCAGGAGACTCTTATGCCTGGATAGGAATGGCCTGCGCCTGATGACGGGGACCATCACAGGACACTGCTCGCTAAACAAACACTTTTACACAATGGGCATAACGGACAGCCCTCTGTGCAGAGCTTGCATGGAGGCTGAGGAAACCGTTCCGCATGTGCTCTTCGAGTGCACAGCCGTTGCCCAGATTAGAACAGAAACCCTCGGGACACCCAAATCTTTAACAGATGTTCTGAACAGACCAGAAGCCATGACCAACTTCTGGAGGGAGGTCGGCTGGTTGGAATAAACTAACTATGGCTCACGCACTGAACACGACCAAGGTCGACTAGGAACGGGTGGTGAAGCAAAACACTGGACTGGTAATGAATCTCGTATAATTAACTTGTACCGAATCACAGTGAACCGTATATGTACTGTACTGCTCACCTCAAACAAAATTTTATCATAGACTATATACTACGAGCGGGTAACGAAACCATAGCGACTTCTAATTCGATGCCAACGCCATCTATCGAGCTATTGGGTACTAATTTTGTAGTATTTAATTAATATTGATCGCTATGATTTCGTTTGCTCTTTTGTAACCTAAACATACCGCCCACCAAGGACATTATTGCCGAATGTCCTTCAATATCGCAAACCTTGGTGAGAAGTAATTACAGAAATATTTAAACAAAACCCTTGACATCTTTAAAGTTCCTTATAACTATTATTACCAATAAGTCTTGACAAACAATTAAAACAATAACTTCGACATGTTGCTTATATCTAATACATCGTGTTTACAATCGTGTCTCACTTGGATACGGGTAATACACATAATTTAGACGTAGGTCTTTTTATAGTAGACGATTGTGTTCGTAGAGTTACGACACGTGTAAGACCGTCAGAACCTGGATGTTTCTGTTCAATCCTACCTAGCAACCACTTGCCAGGAGGCATATCATCCTCTTTAACTAACACTACTTCACCCACTGATGGTTCCGGAATTTTATAATACCACTTATTTCGTTGTAAAAATTGGTGAAGGTAGTCGTGTGACCAACGTCGCCAGAAATCTTGCATCATTCTCTGATGAAGTTGCCATCGCCTTAAACTATTAATATTTTCCCTTTCATAATTCGAATCGGGAGGTAAAACTAGTGCCTCCCCCACCAGAAAATGCCCAGGAGTAAGAATAGTTAATTTATCCTGATCCTCCACGTACGATAGAGGCCTCGAATTAAGACATGCCTCAATTTGAGCCAATACTGTGATCATCTCTTCAAAGGTAAGAGTCGAATTCCCTATCACTCTCTTAAGGTGATGCTTAGTGGACTTAATCCCTGCTTCCCACAAACCTCCGAAATTTGGCGAATGAGGGGGGATAAAGTGCCACTCCGTACCATTATTCCCTAATTCTTCTGCTAATTCAGGGTTACAGGCTGACTTTTCTTCATTAAATAAATGAAGTAATTCGCGCGCTGCCCCTACGAAGTTAGTCCCATTGTCGCTATATAGTTCTGCACATCGACCGCGTCTTGACACAAACCGCTTAAAAGCAGCCAAAAAGCCTCTAGTGCTTAAATCACTAACTGCTTCTAAATGCACAGCCCTAGTGGCCATACATATAAATAAAACAATATAGCCCTTGTAGGACTTGTTGCCACGACCTTTAGATACTCGCATATTTATCGGGCCCGCGTAATCTACTCCGCTACACAAAAAGGGTTTGTTAGGAATTACACGAGAGGGAGGCAACTGCCCCATAAGTTGAGTCTTTACTTTAGCGGTATATCGGATGCACCTCACACAGCTTCTTACATACTTCTTTGCCAAAGCCTTTACTCCCATGATCCAATACTTGGAGCGTAAGTACGTAATCATTAATTGCGGACCACCGTGCATAGTTTTCTCATGTGCGTCCGCTATTAAAAGATTTGTTAAAAATGATTCTTTTGGTATTAGTATAGGATGCACTCTTTCATAAGTTAATTGTGACATTTCAAGCCGTCCTCCAACACGAATTATTCCTTTACAATCTAGAAATATGTTCAATGAATCTATTTTTGCATTTCTTTTTCCTAACTTATGATTTTTTAATTCCTCCAATTCGATGGTAAATCCTTCTTCTTGACACCTCTTTACACACATTTCTGTGGCAGCTTCTAATTCCGGTTTAGATAACTGTCGTGACCTAGCACCAACACCTATCGCTTTATTTTTTCTTAAATTTAGAAACCTACGACAATAAGCCATAACTCGAATCAACCTTGATAACGACGAAAATTTGTTCCAAAATGAAACATCTAGAATGCTCGTATGCACCTTAACTTCTTCTAGACGTGTAATAAGATGTTTTGGTCTTTTGTATTCTACTACCGGTTCTCTTAGGAAATTTGGACCTTCCCACCAAAGTGAAACATCTTTAAGTTCCGATGGAGAAACTCCGCGTGAAGCACAATCTGCTGGATTTTGCTTGGACGATACGTGCGCCCAGTGGTGTGTATCCAATGTGGTCAAAATGTCGGAAACTCTGTTTGCAACAAAAGTTTTCCACCGACTTGGATGACAATTCAACCAAGCTAACACGACTTCACTGTCTGTCCATGCATGCCAGTCAGTCTTTGGTATAGTCATTACCTCGCCTACTTCCGCAATCAACTTTGCTGTGAGAACCGCCCCACATAATTCCAACCTCGGGATGGACACCTGTTTAATGGGTGCCACCTTTGTTTTAGATGTGATTAAGGAGATGTGAACATTTCCCATGTCATCAATCACTCTAAGATAAACCACGGCTGCGTAAGCGGTTTTAGATGCATCGGAAAATCCATGCAACTCCGACTTCCAAATATTGGAACCAATATGTAACCATCGTGGGATTTTAATGCTAACAAGAGAAGCTAAACTATTGCGGTAAGTCTCCCATTCTTGTAGTAAACTATTTGAAATTTCTTGATCCCATTCCAACCCTGCTAACCATAATTTTTGAATAAACATTTTAGCTAGAATTACGCTTGGTGCTAACCACCCCAACGGATCAAATAAACGTGAAATGTCCGAGATAATTTTTCTTTTTGTTACAGGTTTAGTTATCGGCGTGAGTTCCAGAGAGTATTGAAAACAATCATCGCGAGCGTCCCAGGTAAGTCCCAATATTTTTGTTACTTCGTCTATTTTAATTCTTAATTCTTCATCGTTTCCATCCCTAATTTTATTCAATAATTCTTTGCAATTGCTTTTCCATTTTTGCAATTTAAATCCTCCTTTCGCTAGTACTTGAGCTAATTCCGTGTAAATTTTAAACCCATCTTCTATATTTTCAGCCCCTGACATCAAATCATCCATGTAGAATTCATTTAAAATTATTTTAGCTATGCCTGAATTATCCCCGCACTCGTCATAAGCCAACTGTTGTAGCGCCCGTACAGCTAAGTATGGAGCCGAGGCCGTACCGAATGTAACGGTTATCAATTCATACTCCTGTAGTTCCCTTTCAGGACTATCTCTCCAAAGTATCCGTTGATATGGCGTATCTTGTCTATTCACTAAAACTTGCCGATACATTTTTTCTATATCCGCCACTAGACATATCTTATGTGCTCTCCAGCGCATTACAGTATGACGGAGTTCATCTTGCAAAGTTGGACCAATCATTAAATCATCATTTAGTGACCTGCCATTAGTTCCCTTACAGGAAGCATCAAACACGACACGCACCTTTGTAGTGTCTTTATCCTCACGAACTACTGCGTGATGAGGTAAGTAAACAGCCCCTTTATTATATTTTTCTTGCTCTGTTACTTCTACCATATGGTTAAGCCTTAAATATTCATTCATGACATGAGTGTAGTCTGCTTTTAATTTGATGTTTTTACCTAACCTTACTTCTAACCCCCTTAACCTTTTTTCAGCAATCATTTTAGATTCACTGCATCTACCGATCAGGTTTGGTTCACGTACCGGTAATCGTACTATGTACCTGCCATCTTTATTTCTTGTAGTGGAAGTTATAAATAACTTTTCACATTTTGTTTCCTCCTCCGTCAGCATCCTTTTTGCTCCAGATGGTTCCTCTAATTCCCAGAATTTTCTCAATAATTCATCATCTTGGAGGCTGGCATGCATCACGGTAATTTGTGAGTGAGTATGAGTCCTATTGTCAACTTCGCATACACCCGACAATATCCAACCTAAGGTGGTTTCTTGCGCTAAGAGAGTACCGCTTATATTCTTCTTAACTCCGTTCTGAATGACTTGGCTGTAAACATCAGCACCCAATAATATATCAATTTTATTAGGTCTGAAATATTCCGGATCAGCCAGATCATTATCACTCAAGTCTACCCATTCTACCCGACTTACCCTTGAAGATGGGAGAAGAGCTGTAACCGACTTCAGAACGTAAGCATCGACTTTTATTTGAAAAGAAGGATTAACTCTCGAACGGAGCTTGATAACCACCATGGATGTCGAAGTTGTACCTTTATTTCCACCCACACCTAACACCGTATTTTTTGACGGTATTTTATTTAATCTTAAATACTGAACCATGGATTCTGTAACAAATGAACCCTGGGATCCTTGATCCAGTAAAGCCCTAACCACATGGTAAGTCCCACTCTTCGACTCAGCCTTTACTAAGGCTGTAGTTAATAATACACTTTTTCTGTGTCCTGTCGCAAGACATGAGACTAGTGGTTTATCCTCCGCCTGATGGGCGGCCTTATTCCTCTCATTCTCTACTGATGAGGTTTCCGCGCGAGCAGCACTACTACCTTCACCAATATCCGATCCTACCACACCCTGCGGGTGTAACAATGAATGGTGGCGGCGTTTACACACCTGGCACCTAAGAGTGTTCCTACAATTTTTTGCAGAGTGGTTACTATATAAGCAAACAAAACATAAATTCTTTTCTTGGGCAAACTTACGGCGGGCCTCATTGTTTTCTTTGCTAAACTTAGGACATGAACTAATTTTATGATCCTCTGCGCAATATGCGCATGATACCTTTTTGTTTTTAATTACATGAAGTGCCTGAGTAGCCTTTGGGATCCTGGTGTCTGTTTTAGTTTCTATGCTTTCTAAACCTCGATATCGACTCACTAAAAATTCCCTAAATTGATCAAAAGTAGGTAAGTCATCCGTTTTATCCGATGCTACCATCAATTCCCAAGCCCTTCTAGTCTCTCGATCTAATTTAGCACTGATAATGTGTATAATTAGGATATCCCATGACGACACATCTACTCCTAAATTTTTTATTGAGTCTAAACAGTCAGATGTTGTACTAATGAGTCTTTTTATGTCTGTTGCGGACTCGTTAGTCATACCCTTTTGATTTAAGAACCTTTTTAAAATTCCGTTCGCTAGAAATCTTTTGTTATTGTACATAGACTCTAATTTATCCCAACTAGCCCTGTAATTTTCAGATGTCACGTCGACATTTCTCAGCAAGTATTCCGCATCCCCGGTTAAATATCCTTTCAGGTAATAAAGTTTCTGTGCATCATCTAACCTACTATTGTTGTGTATTAAACCTACGAATAAGTCTCGAAATGTCTTCCATTCAATATATTTACCTGAGAAAACTGGTATTTTGACCTCTGGTAATCTAAAATTAATCAGTTCCTTACTATTCCCACCAGATCCCGGACTACTGTTAGGTTCACCAGATTGGACGTTACATTTCGTTATTAATTCCTTTAAATCGCTTTTGAATTGTATATATATTTCTTCCACATCATCATAAACACAGTTTTTATAGTAATTTGAACTATATAAATCTGACTTTTTCATTTCGCTAATTATTGTAACGTGAGTCTTACTAAATAATTGCCACTGTTGTTCTAAACTTTCTAAGCGTGTTTCAAGGTATGACACAGTACGACGATCTTTTGGACATTTTTTGAAATTCGTAATAGCCTTGTTAATCTTTGCCCTCACGTCTTCTTGGATGTCATTTAATGAATCCATTTTGTACACAATAATTCAAATTACAAGAAAACACAAAATACCGAGAAATGACACACACAAATAAAAAACACGTAGGTGCCCCACAAATATAAAATCCACACAAAAAAAAAAAAAAACAAAAATAATTGAAGGTGGAAGAATATATATATAAGTAGGTATTTGCTAAACTTAATGTCCACTAAAAACAATCTTCTTCCACTTTTTACGTTCACAACTTTATGTCTCGAATAAGATTTTAAAATTTTACAAGTTTTTGCCACTTTATTTCGTTATAGAATTCTCGTCTCGACCACTTTTTCTTTAAAGATTTACAAGTTCCAAATCACTCAAGAATGTCTAAGTTAGTTTTTCTAATGATTATAAAGTTCAAAACACTTTTTTAAATCTTCAAATTTAAATTCTTCCTGACAATAAGATTGAAAATTGTACTCACAATTTTTCCACGCAACTCACTCACTGACACTGACTGCTGACACCTCGTGACGCTGCGTCGTCGTGATGTAATGCACCACATGCAAGTGGCGCCCTCTGCTTGACCACGATCTGCCGTCTTTTCCTCCCTTGCGTCGTTCCTCCGGTTGTAGCTGCCACCAGTAGTGCTGCACCACGCTCCACTGGCTGCTCCAACCAGTTCCACCTCCAGCTCCTGGCACCTCTCACCTGGTGTACCCACTTGAAGGGGATGTTCTGGACAGCGATCCACTGCCCAGTAATGACGCGAAGGGTGGTAATCTCTACCACCACCGGAGACCACCAAAAACACTCCCGACCATCCCAGCTCGAAGGACCATGAACACGACCAAGGTCGACTAGGAACGGGTGGTGAAGCAAAACACTGGACTGGTAATGAATCTCGTATAATTAACTTGTACCGAATCACAGTGAACCATATATGTACTGTACTGCTCACCCCAAACAAAATTTTATCATAGACTATATACTACGAGCGGGTAACGAAACCATAGCGACTTCTAATTCGATGCCAACGCCATCTATCGAGCTATTGGGTACTAATTTTGTAGTATTTAATTAATATTGATCGCTATGATTTCGTTTGCTCTTTTGTAACCTAAACACGCACAATGGTCCACTTGAAGGATTAAGTGCGGAAACCAAACCCAATAACATAGAACATATTTCGATTATCTCGTTAATTATTATTGTTGAAAATTTACAGGTTTAAAATTGAACGAATGTAGGTACCTACTAATTAATTAAATAACATTCACTTAATAAATCCACAAGAAACTCGGTTAATCAGTGGTTAAATAACTCCGCTGCACATCATGGCCCGAACTGAACTTAAACATCATAATTATAAGATCAAACGAACATCTTAAAGTGAAGTTCGATCATTATTATATGAGTTGCTTCTTTCGAAGATACATACAAATAACCAAGTAGTGCCTTTATTCTACAAGGCTCTATTCGCACGTTTATAGAATCGACTTTTAGTCGATGTCATTTTTTTTATGTCAACCTCACTAGCGTGGCGTGATGTTCGTGCTGTGAACTTCATTCTTGTTTAGAGATCAGTTTTCTACGATGGGTTTGGGTGGGTGAGGACCACTTTGTATTTGTATCTTCGAATGAAGCGACTCATATAATAATGATCGAAATTCACTTCAAGAAGTTCGTTTGATCTTATATTATATTTCGTCGCTTCATTCGTTAGGTACAAATAACCAAGTACTTAGATGTTTAGAGATTAGTAAATAAAACTTCACTTATCAGTAGAAAACTTTAATTTGAATAACAAAAAACAAATTAGTTCTTAATTGTAAATAATTATAAATTAAGTAATCATTATTAGAACAACAGAAAAAAACAATACATGCCTAAATGTATTTTGATTGAATTAGGTGTAGTTATAGTAATTTATTACCTACTCTGGATTTATATTACTGACGGCGCAGACAGATCGAGCAAAAAATCCATCACCATTTAATTGTCGGTTATAGAACCGAGCAAACGTCTGTCACGAGCTAGCCCAGCCAGCCGTCTATCTGATGGTGTCAACACAGACTTCAGCGGAGGCCGCCGCGCTGCGCGCCGAGATGGAGGCGTGGCGCGGGACTGAAGACTGTGACGTCGACGCCGCTCTCCGTTAGGGTCTGCTTGATCCACCTACTGATTGTTTGTGACTATGCTTTCTTATGCGGTCTTTTAACGGTAAGCAAAAGACTATCGGTTCCTTTGGGTCGTGAAGTAGATGTTACCTCTAGGTAATCATCGAGAGTCTTTGCACGGCATATCCTCGGGTTTTCTACGAAATACGGTATATACGTATATAACAGGTTGTTCTCGATTTGCTGCGGAAGTCTTTATCATGTCTGTTATGTTTATCTTTATACCAGTTGGGGATCTCTTGATATTTTGCACTCTAATAAGGGAGAAGGTTTGTACTCGGTGGAAAGTATGTACATAACGCTAGTAAAATTGACAATTTTTTTTTAGTTTATCAAGGTCAAGATTAATATTGGGGTACCATTGCGAAACGTAGTCCAGTATTACTTTTGGGTCCCAAGTGGTGTTATATTTGGGACGAGATGGTTTTTCCTGTAAACACCTTTGAGTAAACGTTTTATTCTATCGTCTGCTCCAATACTATTCCCTAGGAGTAATAAAAGGGCAGATCGATGGCTATTGATAGCACCGTATGATGCTCCCTTGTGAAAGAGATTCACCAGAAAGGCTATGACTGATGATATAGACGCTTCAAAGGTAAGTATTAAGGTTATTTTCGAGACAAAATTGCCACCAATATTTGTAAGTTATGGAGTACTGTTTGAATTACTGAATGTATTATCCGAGATGGAGCGCAGCATTAAGTCTAGCGCTACGTCCGGGGTATTTAGTGTCGAAAATGCTGCCCTGAGAGCATCGCGGCCCCCAGTGTAAGGCTGCTGTGAAGCGGGTGACGAGATCTGTAATTTGGACGCAAAAGGTCCTTATAGGATCCAAGAAAACATATCTGACATGAGCATTCTTTTCAGCAATGGAAACGAAGGTTGGCTAGGCCAATAAGGAAAGACTAGGATGCCGGTGGCTGAGTCGTCCATGATTTTTCTCAAACATTTTAGGATTAAAGCAAACGGTGGAAAGGCGTAGATAAAATTTGATTGCCAACTTGGTAAAAGCGTCAACTGTAATAGAATCAGGGTCCGGTCTCCATGAAATGTACTGTCTACATTTGGTATTGGTGCGGGAAGCGAATAGATCGATTTTTGATTCACCTAACGTATGAACTATTGGGTGGAAGGCCCAATCCGATAGTTCCCATTCTGTGTCTACATTCATTTTCATCAGATTCTTCATCGGCTTCTGTATTGTCATGTTTGTTAATTTACGACGCAAATAGAAACATTTTTCGCTTTTCACACCATTGCCAAATTGTTTTGGTCAGTTCATTTAAATGTGGGAACCGAACTCCTCCCATACGGTTAATATAGCTGATAGCAGTTGTATTATCCACGCGAAGCAATACGGAACAGTTAGAATGCTAGCTTGCAAAGCACTTCAAACCTAGAAAAATCTCTAGCAGTTCGAGGTAATTGATGTGGAAAGATAGTTCCAGCCACCGTTTGCTCGATTACCATTACAGACTGCCCCCCAGCCGGTCCTAGAAGCGTCAGTGTAGATTTCTAAATCGAAATGTTCATCCCTTCTCTTCGCGTTGTATGTTACGTTGATGTTCCGTGTCCACCATTCTAGGTCAGGTAAGATGACTTCTGACAATCTTATTTTTGCTTCAAAGTACGTTGAAGGGCAAAATATTTCTGTCGATCGAGGGTTTTGGTGTATAACCAACCATACCTAATTGCAGGGCAGGCTGCAGTAAGTACTCCGAACAACTGTGATAGTTCCTTAATGGAACACATAGGAAGAGAAGAGAACTTATTGACCAATTGCGTAATCCCTGTTCGTTTGTCATCTGGCAGGCCTAGTGACATGTCAACGCTACTAAATATAAAACCTAAAATCTTACAAATTTTTTGAGGTTCAAGACAACTTTTTTGAGCAATGTTAGCGTTTCATTAACGTTCTCACGACATTCATCGGAAGTATTACCGATACAAAAAATGTCATCGAGAAATATTACTGACCTTATAACCCCTGTCTTAGATGGTTAATAACCTCCTTAAAAAAAAAGCCCTAGGAGCAACAGATAAACCATAGGGCATTGCGTTGAACTCGTATGTTTGATCAAACTGGAAACGTAAGTATTTACGATGTTCTTTGCAAATAGGGACTAAAAGGTATGCTTCATCCTTTAGGTTAATACTTGCCATGAAACCATCTTTAGGTAAAAGTCTAGCTGCAGTCCTATGGTCCTCTATTTTAAAGTGAGCAGTGGAAACAAATTTATTTAAAGCTTTTAAATTTAAAATAAACCTTTTGCCTCCATTAGGTTTAGGAGTTAAAAATATAACGTTGACGCTGCGCAGACGTTCGAGAGACGCCGACGCTCGTAAAACGCCAGTGGGATAGCCAACCTTTTCTATAGAAAGTGACATTTCGTTTCTCCGTTTTTGACATCGCACCGTAGAAATCCTTCTACAATTTCTCATTTTGTCTTTCGTTTCTAGCGATCTTTGTCGAGGTCCTTTTTTATGTAGACTATTTCGGAAGAAAGTTCTAGAAAGAAGTAGAAGTAGAAAGTCTAGGGTAGTGAAGACAATTGATTTTGTAATCGCCATGCTAAAGACAGTAGTAAACTTTGTACTCGACGGCCGCAAATTATATACGGCTATCTACAAAATCATCTTTTTTTTCGTTTTGCTTATATCTCGAAAACGGTATGTCCCATCGCCAAACTAATGAAAATTTTGAACCCTTTTACAAGACCTATTACCCTCTAAAACTCTACATGAAGGTAATAATTTTTCATATTTTCCATATCTACTAAAAGTGAAAAATTCCATATACTTATTTCATATAAAACACCTTGAGAATCGCATCTTCTCCGGCGCTACGAGCTCGCCTCCGCAGTTGTATTTATATGCGTGACTTAATACTATTTGTAAAAATTGAGAATTAAACAGAAAAAAAAATCTAATGAAAAAACAAAGAGTCGAATTATGTAAAAACGTGAATTTCGTAAAAGTGCAGTTGACTCTTTCTACTTTGATGCCGTTGTACTGTCTACAGCTACACGGTAACGTCATTTTTTCTAGGTAGTCTTCCGTCGACAAGACGCTTCTCTACGGTTCTCGTGCTAAGCATACATTGCCAAATGCACATAAAATTATTGACTTAATATTGCCAATTACAGTAAAAATAAAAAACTAGACCAACATAACCTCAGGCCCCAAGTGCTCGGCGACTCTGGACAACCCCGCGACAAATGACGGTAGTCGACGGGTTCCCAGAGCACGGGGTGTTAAGAATCCCCGTGTGAGATCGATCCTCCGTCAACGAAACCAAGCAACTACGAAAATGGACTCCGATATTTTCTGAATATTTTGACTTATAATGTGCGCACATTAATGCAAGATGAACGATTACTTGAGTTAGAAAACGCTTTGAAAGAAATAAGCTGGGATGTGATAGGGTAATCAGAAGTGAGGAGAATAGGCGAGGATACAGAAGAAAGAGAAAACTCTATATTCTACCAGTTTGGAGCCACCAGAGGCCTTTATGGAATTGGCTTTTTGGTGGCTAAAAAGTGGAAGAAAAATATCATAGAATTTCTCGGATACTCGGAGAGGGTAGCGGTTCTCAAACTAAGCATCACTGACCAACATAGTTTAACTATTGTCCAAGCTTACGCACCTACATCATCACACACCGATGACGAACTGGAAGACTTTTATGACTTACTTAACAAAGCGTGCGAAGAAAACCGTAGCACATGGAACATCATAACTGGTGACTTTAATGCTAAGATCGGGGTGAGGCAAGACCTAGATAGCCCAGAAATTCTTGGTCCACATGGCCTAGGAACCAGAAATGATCGAGGAAATGCTCTCGTTCAGTTTGCATTTGGACAAGGGTTTAGAATAATGAACAGTTTTTTCCCTAAAAAGCCACAACGTCGATGGACATGGGTCTCACCAGATGGGAGAACAAAAACCGAAATCGACTTTATACTCTCTTGCAATCATAATAATATAGTAAAAGATGTCAGTATTATAAATCAATTTAAATTTAGTTCAGATCATAGGCCAGTGCGAGCAAAAATTGTCCTTAATGTAAAATTAAATCGTAAATCAGTATTTAAAAAACCGAATAAAGAAGCTTAACAAGGATGTTCTTTTATGCAATATGGAGAAATTCAATTTAGAGTTAAAAAATTAATTCGATTTACTGCCGCTTGAGATAAACCAAAGCCCTCAGAACCAATACTGTAATATTATAGAAAATATTTCAACAGCGACTAAGAAAATTAAAAGTGCAAGAAGAAACAATAACAAACTAACTAATAAAACAATATCATTAATGAGAATAGAGAAATTTTAAAACATAATCGAGTAGAATATAATAAAATAGATAAATTGGTAAAACGAAGTATAAGAAAAGACGTTAGAGATTGTAACACCAACATGATAAAATCAGCTTTACTAAGTAACACCGCTTTACGATCTGCCAAACAAGGAATCACGAAAGGAAAACCTGGATTTCCAACCTAAAAGATGAAAATGGGACAAAACTATGTAGTTCAAGCCAAATCATCGATATATCTACAAAATTCTATAAAAAGTTATACCAGGATGAACACAAACAGTCCAGTTCATTTATTACTGCCCTGACTCTGTTGATCCTATCAGTCCCTACGAGGTTCAACGGGCTCTTCGTGAGATGAAATACAATAAAAGCCCTGGGACGGATGGAATAACCACAGAAGTATTAAAGTTAGGGCGAAACGTTCTTGTACCTTACATCACATCATTTTTCAACACCATCCTACACACCGGTCAAATTCCCCCTGAAATGTGCCACTCCAATATAATTCTACTTCACAAAAAAGGAGACAAAGCTGATATTTCGAACTATCGACCCATAAGCCTCATTTCACATTTATACAAACTTTTGACCTTCACCAACCTCCCGAACAAGCCGGATTTCGTCCCCATTTGTCCACAACCGATTACCTCCATACCATCAATCAAATATTAGAAAAATTCAATTTTAACAAACCGCTTTACCTGGCCTTCTATGTTCTATGTTATTGGGTTTGGTTTCCGCACTTAATCCTTCAAGTGGACCATTGTGCGTGAGCCATAGCGGCCGTCGGGGTTTATTCCAACCAGCCCACCTCCCTCCAGAAGTTGGTCACGGCTTCTGGTCTGTTCAGAACATCTGTTAAAGATTTGGGTGTCCCGAGGGTTTCTGTTCTAATCTGGGCAACGCCTGTGCACTCGAAGAGCACATGCGGAACGGTTTCCTCAGCCTCCATGCAAGCTCTGCACAGAGGGCTGTCCGTTATGCCCATTGTGTAAAAGTGTTTGTTCAGCGAGCAGTGTCCTGTGATGGTCCCCGTCATCAGGCGCAGGCCATTCCTATCCAGGCGTAAGAGTCGCCTGGTTAGTTTGCCATCTAGGCTTGGCATAGCCTCCCTGGACTGCCTGCACCCTGGTGCCGAGGACCACCACTCCTCTGCTTTTGTTTGGGTGATCTCTTGCAGCCATCTGCGTAATTGGTTGAAGGGGATGGGTACGATTGGTTCGGGTCCATAGACTGACGCACTGGATGCCCCCCTAGCAAGTTCGTCCGCTGCATCGTTACCCAAAGACCCACTGTGTCCTTTTATCCATTGCAGTGTCACTGTATTGCGGTTAGATACCGTTGCTCGTTCTAACGCATTGTGACATTCTAGTATTAATCTTGAAGTAATATATTTTTTCTCTAAGGTTTGGAGTACTGAGGCACTGTCGGAGAGTATACGTATATGGGTATCCGTAACTCTCCTGGCCTCTATGGCATACGCCGCTTGATAATCGAAATAAATGCGTTAGCATTGTGACATTCTAGTATTAACCTGGCCTTTGTGGATTATGCGAAAGCATTTGACAGCATAGACCATCAGTCAGTTATAAACGCCTTGGAGTCCCAAAACGTTACACACACCTACATTGACCTCATTGACACCATCTATCGAAATAGTTCTGCGAACATCAAATTACATATTTCTGGTCCAAATTTCAGTATAGAAAAAGGTGTCAAACAAGGCAATCCACTCTCACCTAAGCTGTTCACAAGCGCACTGCAGGAGGTTTTCAACAAGTTGCCTGCTTCGTGGCAGTCACGAGGCGTACACGTTAGCGGCCACCAGCTAACAAACCTCCGCTTTGCTGATGATATTGTGTTGTTCTCCACATCACCTTCTGAACTTGAAGAAATGCTCCAAGATCTGAGCACAGTAAGCCTTGAGATTGGACTTTCAATGAACAGATCCAAGACCCAGGTCATGACCAACAGCACAAAACGTATGGTCGAGGTAGGCGGGCATGTATTGCAATATGTCGATGAGTATATATACTTGGGCCAGATAGTTTCTTTCAAAAAAAGACAAGACAAGGAAGTCGAAAGTCGAGTCGGAAATGCTTGGAAAACTTACTGGGCCCTTAAAGAGCACATGAAAGGTAGTCTTCCAATAACACTGAAGAGAAAACTCATCGACATGTGCATCTTACCCGTTCTAACATACGGTGCACAAAGTTGGTCCCGCTTTGGTCCCTTTATCAGCAATTCGTCAATGCTGGATTTCCTTTCATAACTTTTCCATTTTTTCGATTAATATCTGTCGGGAGTCTTGTTTATTATTATCAACAAAATGCAAATTACGACGGATTTGTTGATATCGTTTTAGAGACATCAAGTCTGCTACGAGATGTCATCTGTACCGCAAACTCCAATAATCGGTATAATATGGCATGCTCACAACAATATGTATGGCTAGAAAATCCCGCAGTTCATCAGCAGTAAATCCAAGAGAACGTCCGGTTTTAGATATTGCGTATGCGTTTGTTTGCTCTACGATAGCTGCTAATAGAAGGTTCATCATCAAGGTCAGAATATTCACAACCGTCAGAGGGAGCATTCTCAGCGGGCACAAGCGCTAAAATTCTACCACCACGAGTTTGAAACTTTTGCTGCCAACAAAGAAAAAAAAGCGTACTATAAATGCAAATAAACCCAAAAAGCAACCTCAAACTGGCAATGTATGCCGTGACATACAAACAATATGGAGGGTGTTTCGTTACAAACTTGTGTACTCCTCCGTGCCTCGGAAAGCACGTTAAGCTCTTGGTCGCGGCTGTCATTCGTCGATCTTTGACAGTCATTTATACGGGTCGTGAGAAGACTGAAAGTCTGACAACCAGTCTTACCAAGGGGTATCGTATTACCCAGTTACTGGGTTGTGGAGGTCAGATAGGCAGTCGCTACATGGTTACACCAGTATTTTAATAGGTACCAACGTAGTTGGGAAAAGGCTCCATGTTTTAAATGAGTAGGTGCGATTGCGTCTTTAATTCGATTTCTTTCAGTGGCGTAGCTAGTCTTAAAAGGGCCCTGTATAAAAATTTGTTCGGGGCCCTTTTTACCTGACTTCAGCGACGCTCTAAAGAAGGGTATTGTTTTTTTACAAAATAAATAAAATAGCTTACTATGCGTGCCAAATAAGAATAGTACTGTCAAGACGCCATTTTGTTTCGCAATACTCGCGAACTTCATTATCAAAGCGTAAGGTGTGCAAAAAAAGAAAGAAAGAAAAATTATACTCGGTTCAATGTGAAATTGCGCAAAGTTCATTAGCACGACTTTTTCATTTTCAAAGTACTTGTGCACATTAAGGTAGAAGCGTCAGGGTAGGCCGCTAAATTCAAATTTTCTTACGTTTTTTGCAATTTGCAAGTCAGGATTAAGATGTTTGTTAAATAAAGTATGATTTGCGGCCGTAACAAATATGTATTTACAGAATTATAATCATTAAAATCAGTAATACAACTCTATAAGTTAGTATAATCCTCAAATGTCAAGCTTTCTTGAAATAGTCATTCATTAGGATTACCTGGTCTTAAAGTATTGATCACTTTAATGATTATAACTATGTAAATACATACTTGTTACGGCCGCAAATTACATTTTGATCAACGTACAACCTAATACTGACTTGAAAATGGCAAAAAACCTTTGAAAATTTGAATTTCGCTGGCTACTCTGACGCTTTCGCCTTAAAAACGATTTCTCGTGCTCTACGATGGAGTACCGCGTACTCTTCGAACTCATATTGAGTTGAAAGTTCACTCTAACGCACAAACTTAACAAATATGAAGAAACAAAGTCAACAATGATAACAAATCAATGCAAAATAGCGACATTTTAGGGTGACCAGTAGCATTTCGTGAAGTAGGTATATATTGGTTATTTTTTTTTAGTAAATACTGTTTCCATATATTATTAATTTATCCAAAATTATCTATTTATGGAATTCAAGAAATAACATTTTATAAAAATGAATATAAATAATAATGAAAACTATGAATAAAAAAATATAACATTTTTTTTGCTAGCAGTACTAATTTGACAGCTATCGTGCGAAGTTGGCAGCAAACGCGATCCTATCAGCAAGCGCGATCCTATCAGCCAGCGCGATCCTATTCTTAGTTGAAACGCATAGTACCTACCTACTGACTTGAAAGGTTTAGCTGGCGTTGCGATTTTACTAATTGTAAGACAATGCAAGAGCGAGCGAAAGCACAAATTGAGCACCCTGACTTAGATAAAAGTAGGTTAGATTTTCTGTGTTCTTTTACTAAATGAATGCGTGAGCTTGAAAATTGGACCGAGCCCGTAGCTTGAAGCCTTTGTAAGCCACACACTAATAACGTTAATTTTCATATATTCACTCATTACAGGGTATTATTACATTTACTCCTATTGATCAATAAGAATAAATTTGATGTTTTGGATATTACATAAATTTTACAAATTTTTGTTAATACACGTCGCATCGGGACGCCCCTATAGTTCGCCGGCCCCGTATCACTGATACGGCGGTACCTACGCCCCTGATTTCTTTACCGCAGCCGCAGCTGTCGAGGGAAGCCCGTAGATATACCTACTCTTTGGATTTTCCTTGTGTGCAAACTATTGAATAGTTATTACCTGGATGGATATGTGCTATATTATGCAGTATTCAGCCCCATTGTAACAATCCTAGATGAAAAAAAAATAGACTGTTCATTGGCCATACATTTCAGAATGTACCCCTATCCGATAAATCCTGGCTGGTCTAATATCATTTGTCCCACTCTGTGCCGAAACTCAAGCATAGATTACTAGGAAATAGCGAATAATAAATGAGCGATAACAAGTTTATAAAATTGACTACTTGCCTCGTATTATTCACTAGAAAATAGGCTGTAAATACCTGCTGACCAGATCCGCTTTGCAGCCTCTTACTCTTAGTGGGTTTTAGTTCAGCTTTTAACTGAGATACAGTCCACCTTGAATACATTGTCATACAAACAAAAAACACGCTAGTTCCTGCTATAATTATTGAAAATCCGAAAACAAAAACATTGAGAGTTACGCCGCTAGCACTCTAACGCTACCGCTGCGGTTTCGCTGCGAAACGCGTTAGTTTTTCATACAATTTGATCAGTTATCGTTAGGTTGTGTGTAAAAAGCGTTAAAACTGACAGTGCGATGTTATATTATCATTTGGGTTTTCTTCCCCATTAGTAAAATTAGAAAATAAAAACATAGAAAATGGTGCTACTTGTTTTATTATTATTTTATTATGTATAATATTTAATATTTTACACCTTTGTCTTATCATCTACACATTAGTTTGCTGTACATTCATAATTGTATTTTAATTTCATTGTAATACTGAACATGAAATAAAATTTACACAACAAAATGTAACATTTTAAATTTATTTCGTTATCTTAAAATGCGTTACAAAGACACTAACCGTTACAAACACTAAGAGAAACTTAAAAACTTTGAGACAAAACTAAGTATTTTTGTTGAGCTCAAGATTCGTAAAAGGTGACAACAATAAAGATGATTTTCGTAACTAAATAACACCCATAGAGAAACATATTGATATCACACATAACACTAACTGCCAGCTTTAGTGATTGTTTCAATAATATATTGTAGGTCTTGTGCAACACTTACAGACCAAGAGACACGTTGACAGCGAGGGACGCGTCGGTTGGTACTTGTATTGTATCTAACAATAAATTTCTTAAGTACCTGGGGCTGCTGAAGCCAGTATAAATAATATAAAATCATAATAAATGCTGATATTTATTATTAACAAAATATATAACAATATTTTTGTCCATGATTAAAAACACGAGCGCATTAATGTTACAATATCAACAGAAACATGACATCTGGCACTATTTCATTATTTTGTACTGTTTCCCACCTTTGGGACCACGATTGAAAAAAATATATATCAATATTTTTTGTCCATGATTACACACGAGCGCTTTAATGTTACAATATCAACAGAAACATAACATAGTCATTCTATTATAACTATATTAATATTATTAGTCATAGTCATATTATGTTTGTAGAGTATTATTTCTGTTATAGATTGTTTCGCTTATTACCATGCTACGCTAAAAATAAATAATGATATAAATAGTGGCGTCAAATGAACACTATGTGGGTAGGGCAGGGTCGCAAGTTGACAATACTGAAAAGCTCAGTCAGCACCCATGTTGAGAAAATTATAATTATTACCTGAAAATAAAACGCAATATTAGTACATACATACCCGACCACCTAACTACGAAACTTTTATTGGATACTGTTTTGATAGTCGCAACAATCGTTTCCTACGAATAGAAAGATAAATAAGTTTAAGATATATTTTTACTATAACCGAAATTTTTCGTAACCGTATCAATAATTCCAAAGAATTTCCTTTACAAACATACAAACAAATTTACATCTTTATACTATTAAAGTGTTTATCTACTTAATACAAAATCTTATATTCATTCATTCATTCACTGCCAGACACCGCACAGCCTAAACCGCTGGCTGCTCTAGAAGCTTGAAATTCTGTAAAAACTGCTCCTTATACAACATGTTTTTTTTTAAATATATATACATAACTCTAGGGTATTAATGAGACCATCATTTTGAACGACTTTTACTATGGGACCAAACCTGAAATAACAAAAAAAAATCAGCTGTACCATACATTTATGTTCGTAAAACTCGTCCAAATGTTGATTTTTTTTTCGCGATTTCAGGTTAGGTCCCATAGTAAAAGTCGTTCAAAATGATGGTCTCATTAATACCCTAGAGTTATGGAATATAAAAAAAAACACGTTGTATAGCGATGGTGAGCAAAGGCTGTTTGAAAATTCATCCCCTAAAAGGGTACAGGATGAAATTTTGTATGGAAGTTTGCTGATGGAAAATCCATCGGCTTGTATGAAGTATAAAATACTTACGTAAAGTGAACTAATAGTAACTAGTAGGTCCTGATGACGGGCGGCACGGTCTTGCACTCTTGCGCGTTCAGCGTGTCGTCGATGACAGGTCGGTACGTCAGCTCCGTCTTGCCTGTCTCTACGTTGGTCTTAGCCAGTGTGTGCTTCCTCCAGTGCTTTTCGAAGGGGAGTTTAGTCTGTATTTGGGGTTAAAGATTCTTTAGAGCGTTCATCCCACGCTGGCTGGCAATTTCGCATTTCTAGAGTTTTTCCGTGATTATTTTAATAAATTAAAATCAAAGTACAATTTTTTTTCGGCCAAGCACTAGATCGTTAGTATTTGTAAGTATGTATGCTATTATTTGAAAGTTATTTTGGTATTTACTCATAAAAAATTACATTATTGTCTATATGTTAGTTTTTATGAGTAAATACCAAAATAACTGAAAAAAATAGCATACAATACAAATGATCTAGTGCTTGGCCGAAAAAAAAATAGTAATATGATTTAAATTTATTAAAATAATCACGAAAAACCTGTAGAAATGCGAAGTTGCCAGCCCGTACGAGATAAACGCTCCTAAATCTATATCTATACATATTATAAAGTCGCATGTCCTGTGTGTCGGTGTCCGCGTTTGTTTTTCTAAACTACAACGGATTTTGATGTGGTTTACATCATTTAGGGTTGATTTTTCAATTGTCAGATAACTTTTATCTGAAGAATAAATATGACAGTTTGACATAATTTTCTATACAAAAGCTATCAAACAGCCATATTTATTACATAAATAAAAGTTATCTGACTATTGAAAAATTAGCCCTTAGAGAATTTATTCCAGAAGGTAACATACCTACCTCCACGCCCGTATTCCCCGAAGGGTTTGGCAGAGCTGTACATGTAGTTCACCCACAGTTATGTTTAAGTCCCATGTAACAGTCAAACAAATCCAGATTCCGGACTGCTACTGACAAATTCCAGATGGAAAAACCCAACAACACTCCTCGACCCGGGACCTCAAGTTCAGCAATAGCCCTCACGACCATTAGACCAATGAAGCAGTCAAGAAGTATTCCGGAAGGTTTATGTGTAGTGTCTATTCTGAAATGACGCGCCCCACTACCATAGTGTACGTATACAAGTTTAAGTAGTGGGGCGACTCATTTCAGTGTCGACAAGCTCTATAATAAGTACGTTAATATTGAATCTACATATAATAAAGAAACCTCGGTGTTCTGTCAAGTCGTAAAAACCGTGCGAAGCAGGAGCGAGTCGCTAGTTATTAAATAAATAAATAGGTTAAATCATTGCTATGTTATAGCTATTATAGTAGTCGAATACAAGAGATTTTTTGTGTATTAGGAAAGTTAGTTTCTTATCAGTTTATATTATTGCTCTGTGGCATGGTTGTCTTACGACCAGTAGTAGACTTATAGGCTGATGATGATATTGTAATACCAGCTAATAATATTAATGCGGAAAAGAGACTCCGGCTGTGTTTTGTACATTTACAAAACCGGTTTCGATGAAATTCAAAGACCTTGGCTCAGACAATTAATAACACAACCGCGGGCGACGCCGCGCTATACAGGTTTGTAACCAAATAATTTTGTATTTAGATGGCGCTATATTTTGACAGTCGACTATAATAGCCAGACAACTATCACGACGGTCGAGCGTGTATTGTGGCATTATTATCTCATCTCTAGGTAATTTGATGTCGCGGTTTGCTAGTTATATTACAAACGGTCACCAACCCGGTGCTTTGTATTGTCAACCGTATGTCCAAGTGACAATTCACACACAATCCACGTTCCTTTATACGCTAGCAATAAGGGCAGTTTTCGTAATTCGATTGTCACCATTTTTTGACAGTGCAGTGTACCTACGTGTAATGTCAAGTCAAATAAAAATACCCTGTATATGATAGTCAGTTGGAAGCAATAAAGCCGCCCATTGTATAATGTATGTTATGTATGTTCCTGATGTGAGTACAATAATACACGGTATGGGACTCACATATCTATATAAATAAAAGTCAATTGCCAAATGTATGTAAGCGCATCACTTCAGAATGGTTGCACCTATTTGGCTAATTATTTTTTTGTTGTGTTTGTAATTGTCAGAACAAGGTTTGTATGAAAGAAAATGTTTGAAAAGTTGCCGGGAAAATTGGCAAATTCGGAAAAATTTGAAGTGCATTTTCTATGGGAATTTTGTATGAATTATTGAAATTTTGAGAGAACAACGTTCGTCGGGTCAGCTAGTATGCAATAAATTAAACCACGTACTTGTTTTCGCCTTTACTGACGATATACAAAAGATGAACGAAATCGGTCATTGTTTTAATTTTGAGCAAATTTGAACACTATAGTTGGATCACTAGGTCAATGAGTCTATGAACTTGAATCCTTGAACCTTGTGTGCAATAAAAAAAAATTGTACAGCAAGCAATGGATTGGGCACTATGGTGCACCGCAGGTGGCCAGCAAGGTTGTCTAAACAAAGTGATTACTTTTACTTAATTTATTTTGATGGAAAATGAACTTTTTAATTTACAGTTTTTAGTTTAATATTTAATTTTGCTATACTTCTAGTGACTGGTATTACTTCTAGTTTAATTTATTGCACATAATGTCGGTTCCATACCGTACACAAGGTCAAATAAAATTCGCTAGCGAAACTCCACAGACGAGGTGTGTATCGATATCTAAACACGACAAAAAAAAAAAAAATTAATGATTTTTTTGAGTCAATGACCGCTGGTAATGTTGTTACTTAAAGTGTGAGTTGATAAAATCTGTTTTATCGTGTTGAGATATCGATACCCATCACTTCTGTGAAGATTACACAAAAATACTGATTTTAAAAGTAATATTTTAAGTGCCTACACTATCGGCGATGACCTCAAAAAAACATCGTCAATTAATTTCCTTTTTTGTTTTATCAGGTTTAGATACCCATCACGTCTGCGCAGTTTCGCTAGCTAATTTAATTTGACCCTGTATATAAGGATTTAAAACTGAACTCTACAAACTTTAAGAAGAGCTTTAGACCATCGAACTGAATAACTTTTACTATGGGACTTTAGAAATCGCGAAAAAAAAGTCTGCTGTTGCATACTAAAGTTCTGTTCTAAACTGTATGGCCTGATTTTTTTTTCTCGATTTCAAAGTTGGTCCCATAGTAAAAATTGTTCATAATGATGAGTACAATGACCGCTTAAAATGTTGCCACTGTTTACACTTCCACCCTGTAAAAATAAATAGTTGAAAGAAACATCGCACCTGTCCATCTAAAGGCTTGGAATAGTCGAGTTCATCGCGACGCGTCTTGAAGTCTTCACGCGCGTGCGCCCCACGCGACTCCTCTCGCGCGAGTGCGCCCTCTACGATCTGCACGGAGTTGATGAGTAGGTTCTGTAGCTCCAGGGTCTCGATCAGATCGCTGTTCCAGATGAGGGAGCGGTCAGAGACTTTTACGTCCTTGATCTGCTTGTAGATTTCTTGGATGAGGCGTTCACCTGGCAATATAGGCATTTTATTGGATATGTTGCAGGCCAAAGAAAAGATGGATTGTGTGAGGAATGATATGAAAGAAAAGGGAATGATAGGGTTGACCGGGGAGAATGGAAGAAGGAAACGTGGGACGAGGACAGGAAGATGATTGGATATGTTGCTGCGTTTTGCGGTGGAAGATGGGTGAATAAAGTAGGAGATGTTTGCTGTATTGAAACTTAGTAGAGGTTTTTATTGGTGAAGCTGATTTTTTTAAAAGTGAGTTCTGAAATGTCAGGTGTAGTTGTAACTTAGTGGGCTTAATTTGTATCACTCTACTTATGCTTTTTCTTTATGATACTCTGTAAAAAGACAAAGTTCTAAATACAGGATGTGCTGTATTTATTAAAGAGCTACAGACCTTCCTCGAGCGTGCTCTTCTGCCTGAACACGGCGGCGTTGGTCTGCATGCACTTCTGCATGCGCAGGCGCAGGTCGGCCGTGGAGATGGTGCCGTTCGCGTTTCTTACGCTGTCCAGGTTAGCGATACTCGCCTCGCCGGAAGACTGTGCAAATATGTTTACGATTAAACAGTTGAAGAACAGGACAATATATTAAAAAAATATATATATCGCATGTTTGAAGGCGTATGAAGAGTTTCACCCTTTCTATTTTTGCCTATACACCACTACCACTACTATCATTACTGTTACCACGAAACATTGCAACGCTAGGGGGATCTACAATCATGTGCTGAAATCATGGTCAAATTTGCGCGTCGATATCCCTTAAACAATGATGGAATTCTGAGATTAATAAAGGATATTTTGAACGAAGATACTCTGAGCTACTTTAAAATAACCTATCCATGTTGGTAAATAGCGGGTTCCAATTAAAATCAGTTATTAGCCTGTCATTAGTACACAGTCAGTCAGCACCTTTGTCTTCAATGACACTATTTATGTCTGCTGAAGACACTGATCAGTGATCTCTGATGAATGTTCTAAGTAAACGACATTAGGTCTCTGGTTCAATTTGTCCATTAGTCCACTACAATATAAGTGCGTAATTCCTCTAAATAGTACAGAAGGTCAAACTGTAGTAAAGATAAACTGGGGTTATATGGTTTATGATTATGTCTGTCTTTTCCTTTTGTCGACTGTTTTACTGGCGCGGGTTGATAAGCGCAAAGTATGTACCTTTTGAGTACGAATATATTGTTTTTTATTCCCGAAATGCCCGCCTTTTGCTTAGGGCATCGACTTCTTTTTGGTTGAATAAAAGATACAAAAAAAAAAAAATGTACTGGGTTTCGCTAGCTAAGCTTAATTACTCTGGAGCTAGAAATAGCTCATCGTGTGAGGAATTAACCAACATTTCAGCCCATCAGCTCATTATCAATATTATGATGCTATGCCGCGTTAATTTTATTTACAAAAGCAGGAAAAATTAATGCCAAAACATATTAGTTCTTTATCTACTTATGCAAACAGCACGATATTAAAGGTGACGACTAAAAATAAATACCAATCCAAGACCATCATAAATTCTTAACGCTTCTATTATTATTCCACGTGGATTATAAAAACAAAAACCGGTGCCACATGAGGTGGAAAATTTGCGACGCCACGGCAACCGTTATGGCGGGAATAATTTTGTATCTACCCACAAAGCTATAACTATAAGCCAGTTTTGAAACTGTGATATGAAATTTTATCAAGTCATCATATAAGTAGTTTCCTATAAGAAATATCCATAAGAAAAATCACTCGCGATTTGCGTTGGCGCAAGTATCGTATGTTATATTGGCACTAGTGATAGCAATCAAGAGAATATTATTGGCATAAAAAATTGGTACTGTACATTTTAATAACTAAAAGATTATTATTTTGACTATAGCATGAGCTACCTATTTCTATACAGGAAAAGTTTTTAAGCAGTGCGCATCACAGTGTGTTCTACCCATGGATATGAACAACTTCACTATGGGACCAGCTGTTTCATACGTTTTGGTCGCGTAGATTTTGAACTTTTGTTTCAAACAAGCCGATTTTCTCGTAATTTCAGTTGGTCCCATAGTGATAGTTGTTCATATTCAGTTGAAAATGAAACCCCTGAGAAAATTTGCGCACTACTTAAGAGGATTGTGAAGCTGTAAATTTTCATACAAAAAGAGATAACGTTTTTCTCCCCGTAAACATAGTCTAATTTTCATAATTTTTGGAAATGTTGTAGGTATAATGAAAAACTAGGTCCGTACGTTTTTATTATAAAGAAATATTGCATACGATATAAGTTATTAGCATCTAAATATCTATATTTTTGACATAAAAACATCCTCGAGCATTTTTCTTTTTAAAAATTAAATTGAATTACTAAAAACGAAAAATGTACATACCTAGATTAAAGTGTATTGAATGTAATGAGACCAAAATTGTCTCATTTCGTAAATGTTTAAGGGAGTAAAAACGTTATCGCCCGAAATAATAATTTATGTAAATAATTGTATGAAATGTAGGTAATTGCCTCCAAAAATCGCGCCGCGTATCGGCACTTCACAATCCTCTTAAAAACTTTTCCTGTATAGTTCGTGCCAATATGATAGAAGAAAAAAATAAAAATAAAATTTATATTTCTGCACATAAGTCAGCCCATGATTTCGCAATTACAATATACATATTTATCAATGATAAATTGTTTTCAATTTCCCTGTTTATGTTATTGGTGTATCAAATGAAATCACCGATGGGTGTGTCTCAAAATATTCCGTGACGTAGCAATGACGCGAAAACAACGATAGATCCTATGACACACATACTCGTACATATTGTGGAGCGTGTCAATGATAATTTCTACGCTATTTATCATTAATTAATATTATTAATTTATTGAAACAGACACACACAACACGCTGCAAGCACAATCTAGCGAATTATTGATCCAACCGACACCGAATGCGGTGCTCCTGACCAAACCATGACCCATATGTTAATGTCCAAAGTGTACACCTGCACTTCTGAGGACCTAAAACATGCCACTGATGCCGCGATTGGTGTGGCCACCTGCTGGGCCCCACTCATCTAACATAATATCTACAATATTTTTACCTTTGCCATCGACTCGAAAATAAGAACAATTTATTGAAACGACTGTTACTTTCAATGATGTAAGATATAGTCTAGATTAGTTCACGAAATATTCAAACTGAAACAAAACATGATTGATATTATCACTTATATACAAATAAAGTTATTATTTATACTGTTGCCAAGTAACTTAAATTGATGTTGTGACTTGATCAAGATGTAAGTTAAATATTAAGTTATAATAAATTATGATCTATGATAATATCGACGCACGTTACCAGTCAGTCTTGTGTCGAAGGTCAATCAATTGCGTAACTTGAGAATTAATTATCTTTTACTTTAAATTCTATTTTGACTTCTATGTTTTAGCAGCGTTACCTTGTATCAAGAAGAAGTAGTATGATATAAGATGTGGACTTATGCATGCAAGAAATAAACATCTATTAGGTCCAAGTCTTCCTTTTGAAGACCTAGCCGATAACCCTCTACCAATAAGGCTCTCTTTCAACAAATATAACTTGAGCCATTTATGATCGAAACAGGCCTCTTGTCTATTGTGGTATTACACAAAACTTACATCATTGTTTGGGCTTAAAAGAGACCTCGAACCCTGAGTTTTTATCTCAGTGTTAGTCAGATAGGAGACACCGGTGCCATCTAGTCTAATTGAACAGCAACAGACAAAACATCACATTCGGCCCGTTGTTGTCTATCTCACATTAGTTCGAAGTACCTACTTGATGTATGGTATGTTCCAAAAGTAATTGATACTAATGTAAACACAGGATCAGAAACGGTGAAACGAAATGCGGATTTGTACTGTCACTTAGAAATTGAGTGATTTGATTATTTGAATACTTAAACCTGCAATTTTAATTTGTAAGTAACCACATTAAGGATGGTTATTATTTCACGAATGAGGTAAATGTAATCCTTCAACTTTCTTCAAAGTTTCGATAATCATTTTTGGTAAAAATGATGAGATATTTTCAGAGCCGTCTGTCAGTCAACTCTATAAATAAATAAATCTTTATATTTAGACCAGAGATTTATGCGGCGGGCTTACAGCGCCCTGCGTGCTCAGTACAACGACACTGAGAGGGTAGTGTTGAGAAAACCCCGGTACTGCAGTGCTTCCGCAATGTTTGCGGATGCATCCATCGATGATTTCTTCGCCGTCATTAGGAAAAGAATTGCATCGATGATGAGAAGGGTCTGTGGTAGCACCAACACTGTCCCCAGAACGTTAGCGTGCAAAACTGATAGTCCATTTACTGTGTACTGGGCAGGTGTACACCTGCTCAGGAATAAGAAATAGACTCGTACTTAATTATTGTGTAACTTGTTTTGTTTACTAACAAATTACTAACACCTTTTTATTTTTATTTTATTTTCAGGTGTAATACTAACAAGTCTAACAACCCTACTAACGCCTTCCTTGTAAAAATGGACTGTGTGTCTGAATTAAAGATTATATTATAAAGTTGAAACCTTCTAAATACAGATCAATATGTTACTAATTCCCTTTAGTGAGTAAATGAGTAAGAATGTAACCTGAACAGGGTTTGAGCAGTTTTATCAGATACTTTTGGACCAGAACAGCTGTTTCATCATCTCCGTGCGTTTACGCGTAATTTTAGGGAGGATGACATTATTTGAAATTTTTAATTCTTGTTTGCAAATAGTGCAAACAAAATTATAGAAAGAGTAAAAGCTTAAAAAATTGGCTAGTTATAAACGTTTTAAAATAACTGCTAGACAAAGACGGCACTATCACAGACAAGACCGGAAATATTCCGTTCCAAAAACTTTGAAAGACATCGATTTTTACGTACAGATTGTTCGATTATCTCATTTTACTAAGTTTTCTTTGAAATTACATAATTTATTCGAACATTACTAATATTAGTCATCACCCCTTTTGCATCGTAAAACATTACAATGTTCTAAGTATGATCAAAGTGTTCATAGGCCGACTGTACAGTCTGTACAGACTGTACAGTCGGAGAATGAAAAGGGTAAGCACCTTAAGACTTATTATTATGAATTAAAGTGGCAGTTCCAGGCATTGCCTTGTCACCCAAGGCCAGTGCCAGTGGTGTTTAAAAACTGCTTAAGGCTAGTAGTAGGGTAGCCCGCGAAATTCAAATTTTCTTACTGCGACCTGCAAATTGAAAAAAAAAGAGGAAAATCTGAACTTCGCGGGCAACCTTAGTGCTTCCCCATAACCTTTTCGTTTTGTGTTCTTATACAGGTGATTTTTTTAAGTGAACGTGGTTGGCCATAACCGAAACTATAAGGAAACGCGAAAAGTACTGAAAGAAGTCTCGGGCTCGATTTTAATGAAAACTAAAACGGCGTCTTTGGATTTTTGAAACATCAATATTTCTAAAAAAACACTGTATTATTCCAACATTCGATGGTGTCGCTAATAAAGATCGAATTCTGGGAAGTAATGACATACGACAAATTAAATAAAAAAAACAAAAATTATCGAAAACAAAACTGATGATTAACCGTATATTCATATTTGTTTAAATTTTATTATTACGGGAATAAGATTAATTAATTTGCATGATTAATTAGTAATGTTGTACTAGTGCTCTTCCAAATTTCAATCCGAATATGTAACATGTGGATAACGTAGTTAGTTACGCACTGATATGCCTAGATTATAAGCTATTGTTAACTATGTATAGTGTGTAATTGTTGGTTTTACCTAATAAATAAAATAAAATAAAGGAAAGAGCTCATTTTTAACAAAATACTTCTTTTATTTTTCTTATGTTACCTACCTATTAAACCTTAACTGATTAATTATTCAAAATGATGACCATTGTTTTCAATACATAGCTGGATTCGACGTCTCAAGGATTGTACTGCATTCAGCATTACAATATTATTGATTTTAATATTCAACATAGAATGTGGCCATCCAAGCCCACTTGAAAAATTCATACTGTATATAGTGCTTGACTTACGTCCTTGAGCGGCGCCTGTGCGTCACCCGGCTTGCTGGTCTCGGCGACGGTGAGAGCGCAGGCGCGGCCAAACACGACGATGTCGAGCAGCGAGTTGGCGCCGAGGCGATTGGCGCCGTGCACCGACGCGCACGACGCCTCACCCGCGGCCAGTAGGCCGGGAACAACACGGTCTACGCCATCGTAGTGGGCGATTACCTGTGTGGCAAAACATACTCATTATTCACACATCCACATTGTTATACTCAACTTTCGTGAGAGGTATCCACGGGGCGCTCCACACGGCGAGAGCACCATTCAAGTTCGAAACTAATCGGGGCAAACTAGAAATCTATCGTCAGCAAATCGGTTAAGACTAATAAAGATCCAAATATCCACATAGGTCACCGCAGATCACCTCCTCTAGATATCGCATTGCAGGCAGTTTTCCTTTGCCACTGATAAGTTTAATAGCGCTTATAAAGTCTTCAGCTATGATTGACATCTTCAGTGTCATCTTGACATTAGATTGCGAGTTTCATTTGAAGTTTAAGTTTTATTTTACTGTAAAAATCAATAAATCTAGTAAAACTGTTTAAGAAAGTGTAACTATACTACAAAAAGTATGGAAAGTCATCCAGGACTTCGAGGTATCAAAAATATGGCATAATATTCCAGCTTTAAGTAATATAAATTTGTACTGAGCCGTCCAACAGAGCTCAAGTTATATTGGAAAACTGACAAAGGTCACGTGATATATTTTTGTGATGATCTTTGCTCCCATTACCAAAATATATAAACTCTTTTGCAAAAAAAACAGACACTTTAGATTTTTTTTTCTCTACTTCAATGAAGAAGAATAAGAAAGAGGTTTTATTATATTTTATTTAATTTGACGATGTATTGGCATGTTCTTTGAAGCATCCTGGCATGATTCTTTACGTTCCAAATTTAAATTTTGAAATTAACAAAAGAAAAATAATGATTATTGTGGATTATTGTAAAATTGCTTTACTAATGGCGCGAATTGCTGAAACGATTTTTTTACTGATTACTAAAATTTTAAAACTTTTTGGATATTTAACCCTTCTTTGCATGATTTTTTCTATTTTTAAAAAATAAATCAGGGTGATGTAATTAATGCTCTAGATTAAAGGAAAAATATTTAAAAAAATCCTAGTGTAAATAGAAATATGTATTATGTAAAAAACAATATGATGGAAATTTACATCATCATGCATTGTCACATATTTATCTCAGTACTAAATAATAAAAAAATATAGTTTACTCAATCTTCTTTATTCTTTATGATAATTTAAAAAAAAACAATTATTATTCTTATTTAAGCACAAATTGACGCCACATTTATCACACGAAATTGTGGAATAGCCTTTACATTTGGGAAATTTGCACCGGAGTGACCCACCTACTTTTGGCCAATGTTCAGCACCATCTTTTCTTATGTCTTTTGGAGGTGGTGGAGCTGGAGAACCTTTTCTTTTTTTTATTGTAATTCTTCTTCTAGCACACTGCCTGGTACTAGGACGCCCTCTTTTAGCTTCTTTGGTGGTTCCTCTGTTGCATAGCACAAAGGCCAATTCATTTCTGAATTGTCCCATTGTAAGCAGACTCTTTTTAGGTTCACCTCTTTCTTGAGCATTTTTTTTATAAACAATCCAAGAGTTTATAATAGCTAGATCAAATAGATGAAAAAAAATACGCAAATACCACTTTTTAGACCTCATTTTTATATGATTTCTGCCCAAAAAGCTATCCATGAGATCTACTCCTCCCATATGTTTATTGTACTCTTGGACAATAAACGGGCAAGTAATATCAATTTTTCCTTGTTATCCTGTCAAATCTATTGACTTTAGTTACAGGCAATGCTCCAGAATAAGAAGATAACAGGGTTACTATCTTATTATCTTTCCAAGCCACACAACTCAAATCTATACCATCATGCACAGACACTCTTTCCTCAAAACTACCCCCAGAGGTAGTTTTGAGGGAAGACACAGATTTTTTCATGAAATTTTTCTTCTCTGGAAGTTTATTATTTGGTATCCCGTTTTGTTGCACAGTTCCCACTGTGTGAATTCCTGATTTAGCTAAAAAAAACTACCAATGGCAAAGAGGTATAAAAATTATCAAAGTATATGATGTGGTTTTGCTTTCTTGGCTTTCTTCAAATGGAAAACTGGATGAAGACTGCAAATTGGATGAAGTTGATGGGTGAGAGGGTTCTTGATCTTCTGGTTCTACAAGAGGAGGATCAATGTCAGCAGTTTCATCCACATCATTATCATCATCATCGTTCTCCTCCTGCAACACTCTTAACTTCATCAGCATCGCGGTTTTCATCATCGAAATCTTGGTCATCAAGGCCATCTTCTGAGAGCCAACCGCCTTCTAACTTACTAAGATAATCTTCAATATCTCTTTCATTCAAGTTTCCCTAAAAAACAACATAAAATAAACATTTACAAAAAAATGTTTGCCATACATTACAAGTGAAGTTACTACATAGTGATGTAAATTTCCATCACATAATTTTGAGAAATTTATTCACAGTGTTTTGATATGTGTACATCAGTTTTAAATAATTCATCGAAAATTAAAAAAAAAATTGCCAGAATTCACTTCACGCTTATTAATTTACACGATTAGAAGTATGCAGACTACGTCAAACAATTAAATTTCATTTAATTAACTCAAATCGACCTTAGAACATAAATTTCCTTAGGTGCCCGATTTTTTTGCAAAAGAGTGTATTTTTGTCCTTTGCATTGTCACACTATTGCTAGTGTTTCAACACTCCAGTTCACGATGATAACCAACTATCGATGTTTTAATAGAAGTTGAAGTAATAATTTATTAAACGGCATTTTTATAAGAAATTGAATTGAATAATAGATACTTATGAGACAGAGGAAATAATACTCTCGAATTTAGTGCTTTTTAGTAAAGAAAAGAAAGAAATAATAATAGATTTATTTGTCACAGAAACGTGTATACAAAAAGTTAACACAAATAAAAAAATAAAAACAAAACAGAATATCTAAACTCACGAGCACAGAACATAAATAGTCGGCAACTGCAGTCTATTAACTTTCCGAGACCTGTGACCAGCAGTGGGTGAAGTCAGGCAATGTGGAAGTTAATGATTCTTACTTTGCCGCCAAAAGTAATTCTGTCCTGCTTATTATGTTGTTGTAGATATTTTTATTACTCTTTGTATTGTACCAATGTACAAAAATAATCAAAGTTAGAAAGTGCATCACAATGTGTGAACTCTTACCGCAAATTAATAAGCGATCTTTAATAGACATAACTGTTGGATGAAGAGACTAAGGTGGGATATGAAAGGATCCCAGGTAAAGGTATAGAAACTATACTGCCTGCGTTTGATACTTATTTTGACTATAAGTGAAGAGGATTTCAAACTACTTATCTTAACACTATTTCCACTACTTTCTATGATTTCTTCTTCTTTTCGTATTGTGTGTGTATATTTTCATTTTTTATATTATCTACCTACTAAAGCCAAGTAGATTGACACGTTATTTGCACATTAATTTTGTCACATATTCAGAGATTTGGGTTAATGCAGTATCGGGTTGAAGTTCTTAGAGATAGCGCTCACTAGGAACGGAGTAGGATTAGTACATAGGTTGATTTTGGTTACCTTTATTTCAAACTGGAGTAATATTTAATTCAGTGACTTGGGATTTAGTTATTATTGGGTATAGAGCATAATAATACCAGCCTATAACTGCCCCTCTGCAAGGCAAAAGTCTCTTATCATACAGAGAAGGCACGAAGATTAATCTCCACACTTGATCCTCCACATATTGGCGATTTCAGACTTATATGAACTTTTAAAGTTCAGGTTGTCTCACTATGTTTGCCTTTACCGATGTCCGTGATGTATATGAAAAATTTTGAAAGTACCTATGAATTGAAAAGTCACATAGGTAATTGCCCGGTTTCAAACGCACAACCTTGTATATGACAGTCGGCGCCTTAAACACTGAGCTATTATGGAGTATACTGATCGGTAATTGTTTTAGAATTGATTTGTGACTCTGATTTTTTATCTTCTTTACAGGTTTACGTTTTATAAGCATTCTTTAAAATTTGATGTGTTTCTTTTTATATCTGGTGAGTACTTAAAAAAAAAAAATGTGTAACAGTTTGAAAATAATTTATAACAAAATTTATCGATATCTATTTTCGACATTTCATGCCTTTGCCCCATCCCATCACTACAGAGTGGAACGTTTTTGATATTATTTGAAATAGCCAATCATAGCGCAGCGTTCTCTTTCCCCGCACCCTTACAGCACCTCAAAATTTGGCAAACTCGAATCAGAGCAAAATTTTCAACAAGCGGTATCTAGGGGGGTGATCTGCGACATAGGTAGAAACAGAGTTGACCGTTTGACTAGTTTTATTTTCAGTTTAAATTGTGTTACTGTGCGAATATGTTTTGTTGAATGATTTGAGTGAGGCAGCTCTTTATTGGCACAAAAAGAAATTGCGCTTTTATGAGATTATAGTGTTTTTTACCAAAATAGTTAAAAACTATTTTTCGTGTTCAATATTTTTGTACGATGAAATTATTGTATGTATTTAAATACTTATCGTCAATGAGTACGTTTGCGATAATAATTTAAATGAAGCTGTAAAGTTCTTCGTGGAACGCGCCAAAGGGTTGATAGTTTAATTAATCATTATGACACATATGAGTCAAATAAATTTATTACTTGTTTAATAAACTCGAAGGGAACACTCATAAAGCTGACCTCGGGGTGATAAGGAGTAATTTTAAGGCGAAGACTGACATGTATCGTTTGTTTGTAATGTATCATTCGAGGCGAGCTTGGTTACAAAACGGCGATACACAAGACGCGGCGTACGCTTGCTACGAGCACATGTCTCAGGCGCGTTCCATTTCTTGTTACAAAACAGCGTTAAACTGAACGTGGCGAACGTTCGCTTCGAGCACTTGACTAAAGCGTGCAGGGCTACCAGATTGGGTATTTTTCACAATTTTGGATAAATCAAAAATCTGCATAAATTTAATATATCTAATAAATATTTATTCGTTGGAAAATCTATCTTAAAAACTACTATTTAAAAAGAAAAAAAAAAACTAGTCACATACGTACAATGAGCCTGTGTTACAAATTGAAAATAAGTATTATTAAAGACCTAATTTTGTGCGCCCTTCATATTTTTTTAAATGTTGGCAATGTAATATTTCTGCCCTAGATACCTCCATCCTACATTGGCCAATACAGAGTTCATACCCCTGATCTGCGTAACACGTTACAAGTCAGTGACAAGTCGTTCATCCATATTCTGATAGTGGATCACAGTAAAACATTTTTAACTGCTAAAAGGTAGCCACAAAAAATGTACAAAATATATTCTTTTGTTTATTTATTTTCATTGTTTACTTGGGTTTTCATTATTGATGTATGTTTTGGCTAGTTCAGAGTCATCATCCGGTTATTAAAGGTAGTGCTTATCAATTAGCAAATCCTTAATAGAAAACCTCAATAACACTTTTCTTGAACTGGGAATCGAACCCAGGAACGCCCGGTAGTCGCATTTGAGTCCACTAGTTCAACGAGGCAGTTTAACCGTGCGTTTACACCCATATGCAAGAAGTGATACTTGTTTTCAACAAGTCTGACAAGACTTGTCAAAGCAGGTATAAAACATTATCGTTATACATGTGTTGTTGTTGTTTCAGACATGTCTTGTTAACTATTCTCAAATCGTGAAAGCCTTTTAATAAAACCTTCGGCTCCTATTTTCCACAAACTCGAGTGTGCCCGCTTTTACAGAATACAAAGTAAAAATACAGGTTATAAAAGTATGTCTAAAGACAAAAACATATTTTTATAACCTGTATTTCTTATTTACAGTTTTATACTCAATTTGGTCGAACCCGACCCCTCATCTGCACCCCTTGCACCTGTATCCGCGCCTGGGTAATAATAAGCGTTACGTATACTGACCTCTCCACGGAAGTTGGTGGGCGTGCCTCCCATGTTGTAATGCACGGTGGGCAACACAGGTATAGGCTCCTTAGTGACGTCCACTCCTGCGAAGATCATGGCCGTCTCCGAGATGCCGGGCAGACGCTGCTTCAGCTGTTCCGGGGGCAAGTGGTGCAGCTGTAAGTGCACGTGGTCCTTCTCGGGCCCGCAGCCACGACCTGAGGGAGGGACGTGCTGTTATTATGGTTGCAAAACATTAAGGGCCAGTTTCTCGAACGGATATAATAATCTCGCAAAATTAATATGACAAATTGTAAAGCGCGCGTAAACTGCTGTGATTATTTGAATGATTTATCAACAGCCAATCATACATAAGGGCCGTAGCACACCTTCGACGCCAAAATAATGATGCGAAACCGATAAACGAATTCGACTGCGAAGTATTACTACATTATGTCGCGATTCGAGTAGCGGAACATCGTGCAAGTCAGAATTGTAGCCATCGGAGCAAAATGACGCCGCTTTTGACTTAGTAAATACAGTATAGGTCTACTTCGGACCTCTTGGATTTAGGTTTCCGTAAAATCAACACACTTATACAAAAAAAAATGTTTCGCTTTATAAGCTTCTCAACTGCCACAGATACGTGCCAAACAAACGCGGCACCGCAACAAAATGCGGGCTGCGCGGAGGTATAACCGGCTTCCAAGCAGATCGGCGAATTCACGCGGGAAAGAGATAGAATCGTAATCAAATCTATACGTTAGAACAGGCAGTTTCGCTTGTCGTACAACGAACAATTCATGGCGAAACTACTGCGGTTTCACTGCTATGGTCTCGCGGCGGTGTGGTACCTGCCTTACTTAACATATTTACGGTCGGTTATATTGCCTGCTGATTAAACCCTTCCTTCAGGGGTTTTTAATTAAACAGCCAACTTGACCTAATACTGTTTCATTCAATAAAATTTCATGTTGATGAATCATCCTAAACAACGTATAAAACAAAACAAAAATAATATATATATATATAAACCTACCTACAACGCGATAATATAAAAATAGCTTTGTTTAATATCCAATGAATTACGTCAGTCAGACAGAAGTGACTTTATTAGGTGATGAATAGTAACAAGCAGGTGTGAAGAAATAATCTTCCATATAAAGTGGTCAAAACTTAGTTATTGTTTTATCTGCATAATCTTGCGAATTATATAACTGCGGTTATAAACGACGTAAAGTTATATGGGCACACGGTTACCGCAAGTCATTCAATTGTTTATGTTTATAGTAATTAAAGTGAAGTGGTATTAACTGCTTGTTATGTACTGCTGGGTTTTCCCCAACGACCATACAGCCCATAGACGCCTAATGCTTGATTTAACACGCTAAAACAATTCTGTCAACTAGCTGAGGTATTAGGAAGCGGGGTACTGCGTTCTGATTGGTCCTACCTAACCTTGGTAGGGCCAATCTAGCTGTTGTTACCACCCCTACGTATTGTGCAAGGGGCCATTATAATATTTTATTTTCACCCGTTTTTGGACTAACGCAGAAGCGTTTACGGCTCACAGAAGTGATCGAAACTGAATCGACGAAATTGTTGTGTGGCGACTGGTATCAGATTTATAAGTCCGATGTGTTGACAGACATCGGTCGCCTGTTATTAGGCGTCTATGGGCTGTAAGGTCGTTGGTTTTCCCCCACAACCTTTTATCGTAGCTAGTTCTGATGCTATTTCTCCGCAATGCGAAACATACGATGTTTATAAATATTTACGTAGACATTGATGCTGCAGCTACATTGTCGCGATAAAGCGAACTTCGCGCGCTTTGTTTACAGCGAGACGTGGAGCGGTGTGCGAGAGAGAGAGAGCGGGCGAAATGTAGTTTGCCTTATCGCGATAATGTAGCCGTAGCATAAGGTCCACCCCCATAATTCCTCTGTTAGCATAATAATTTAATATTTATTATTGATAAGTTTTCCTTCATTGTTGCAATATTATTTTCAACACTTTTTTTTCATCGCCGAATTTATTTTAGGTAAGGTTTTTATTTAGTCAATGCGTTTTTATGATCCCTATTTTATCAAGGATATTTCAGCCCTAACCCTTGAGAAGCGTACTAAAACTAGATTAAAGATCTATAAACATCTCAATGTTCTTACCTTCCATGATCTCGACGGTCATAGCCCTGGAGACGACGTCGCGACTGGCCAGGTCCTTGGCGACGGGTGCGTAACGTTCCATGAAGCGCTCGCCCTTCGCGTTAACGAGGAATCCGCCCTCACCGCGGCAGCCCTCCGTAATCAGGCAACCGGCGCCGTAGATACCTGGTGGTTGAAAAAGCGTTTTACATGATTATCTTCATACGTTACTAGCTTCTGCTTCTGCCCGCGACTTCTTCCACAATGCCATAGGGCAATAGCACTCGGCAATCGCGTAGCTTTGTATCAGTGAAATAAATTGAAATCGGATGAGTAGTTTCAGAGTTTACCTCCTACATACAAACTTTACACTACGGCTGAAATATCTTGGCGAGTCCGAACTTCGCGCAGAAGGCTGCTCAGTAACATTTTTTAGGAACCAAATGGTGACAAGAGGTGAGTGATAGAACATGCGCGAAAGTTCGTAGTGCCTATGTTCAGAGACTCGCCAAGATATTTCGGTCGTAGTGTGGGTACCTAATGTACTGTAGAGACTGTAAACTCCGCGAAGTTGATGGCATATTACGAGACAAACATTGATTTATATTGAGAATAGGAAAAAACAGTACCTAGGTGTTAAATATAAGAAAAGAAAAATGGATGTTATGATAATATACGAACGTAATTCCGATACTATTTTATAAATTATTAATTATTAGAGTTATAATTATAACGTAAACAAGACTTTTTTATTCACTCTGGTACCGTGAGCGCTTCGCAGAGCGTTGACAGTACCTGGCGCCGTCCTCCATTGCCATCGCTCGTACGTTGATGCGTGTGTCCGACGAAAACGATTGTGCGACCGTGCGTTCAAACATACTGATATCTACTAAATGTCCTATTGAAGATCGCGCGATCATGCAAAAACTGTGCATCTCTGATAAGAGCCATTTCGAGTGTGATCGCATCGCTCTAAACAGGACACACGATTTCTTATCGCGCGAGCGGTTTCATCGCACGATGAAATCGCATCGCATCATCGCACGAGCGATGACAATAGGACGATCGCTAAGGCTGCGATCGAATTCGGTCATAAAGCGATCGCTATCTATGTCGAGACTGCAGACCCTAGTGTATGTATTGTAGATTGAATGACAAAAGCGGCCCATCGGTAAGTCGACTATGCATATCTGCAATATTAGTTACAAAACGCTCGTACAATATACAAACCAAGCTGACTGAAGCTTTCTCATGTGCCAGTAACTACACCGGCACCAAAACCCTAATTGTATTGATAGGATTTTGCATCAATTGGCTTCAAGATATCAAACAGATTACTGTCACGAGTTGACATTGTGATAAAACTTTGAACCGATGACTTTGAGACCGTTGTCATGTCTATTAGACTTGATAGGCTATCACTCTTTAGTTCTCCTAATCAATACAGCTAACAGCACATTTACTGAGCAGAGACTTGATCACGGGAATCGGTGTGTTTTATGGTCAGCTATCATTACATTGTTAAACCAGATTATAATATGGATTGTGAATTTATAACTAAAATTAAGATTTCGGGCAATAAAGAAATATGACTCCATAATAGCTTGCTCAGAAATTTTTGGACTCCTGCCAAATTATATTAATGTTTGTTTGTTCACTTTGGCTATTTCATCTATTATAGGCGCTTGATGCCAAAAATATTATTACATAGACAAGTTTATTTTTAAGTATCCTTTACGTGAAATTTCCGTACGTACGTATGCAATTAAATACTACAGAAAGGGCAAGAAATTAATGTAAAAATAATGGCCAGTTACAGAACACATACAATATTATTGCAGTTTATCTTAACGAACCGTCCACTAAAATAGACTTTTACGCACGATAATGCTTTATAAATATATTTTTATAGCTCACATGAGAGATAAAAAAATATTTCGTGTGATGATCGAAATGTTTTACTTTATAGTACCTATGCGAAGACATAGGCATTTTTACCAAGGCTCGGGCTATTCTAATATATTGGGTGGTTGCATTAAAAGTCGCTGTTTTTTTTTTTTTATGTTTTTTAAACGTTTATTTCTATGATGAAAATTGTAATGATTTTAATCAAAATATGCGCCTTCAGCAGCTACAACCTTCTCCTACTTTTCTGGCAACAATTGAATTCCGCGGCGGAAGAAAGCTCTATCCTTTGAGGCTATCCAATCAGCAATCCATTTTTGGACTTCTTCATAATTTTTAAAATGCCTGTCTTCTAAATCATGCTGCATCGACCGAAACAGATGATAGTTAGTAGATAGTTAATAGTAGAGATAGAAATATTGTTCATGTCAATTCTACGGAAATGAACATGTTTTTGTGTCCAAGAAATGTTTTTTTTTTTGTTTTTTTTTTGACAACGCCGATAAAATGTCAATATGTTTATGTTCGTCATAAATATTGTTTTACAGATTATCTAAATGGTACACGGCCAAGTGAACACTTGACGTAGTCGTGCTAAGAAATTGTCACAAGACTGTGACGTCAGAATCGCAAAATTGTTTACTTGATGGACTTCAATGTAATTACTAAACAGGAAAGAGTATGTCAACAAGTTGTGTACAGTTCTTTGAATTTTCACTTTAAATTGTAACAGACTGTAAAGATTATGTAGTTCATTAAACATCAGCACAGTTGGACATCATGATAGGTAGATTTTATCGTTGTTAGCTTCGGTTATACACAGTGTTAGGTTAAACGAGGGATTTACTTTACGGGGTCATTGTACTCATCATTATGAACAACTTTTATTATGGGACCAAACCAGAAGCCGCGAAAAAAAAATCAGCTGTTCAGTACATTTATGTTCGCATAATTCGTCAAAATGTAGGGAGCAGCAGATTTTTTTTTCGCGATTTCAGGTTTGGTCCCGTAGTAAAAGTTGTTCATAATGATGAGTACAATGACCCCTTAAAGTAAATCCCTCATTTAACTTAATACTCTGTATTATTTAGATTTATATCAATCTTAGCGTGCCTAAGAATCGTAACAATACTGCTAATTGACTCTTGATTTGATATAATATCGAATATTAACCTTTCGCACGCCGATAATTACAGAAACAATTAAAAAGCCATTGTGTCTCGCGTAGATACGAAGGGTTAATGATAGCATGGAGTATAATTTTCGCATTAGGTTACGAGCGTACTATCGTTTAAACTACGATAACTGGGCATAGATTGGTTTCGATTCAGTTTGATTTTTATCAGAGGCGGATTTCGAGATATCGCGATTGCAATATGACGTAATGCTGCAACCTAGTTGATGCTCTTATCATTATAAAAATCATCATCGCCTCTTGTTTAAAAATACTGTCAATTAAAGATTTTATATGAACAACCGCGGACATGACGCGATTAGTAATAAATAAGGTAATAAGGTTGAAAAGTGGTTCATCGCAAATGCCCGCATATATAGCATTCCCAATCACGATCATTTATTAAAATTTCTTTTGCGATAGGCTATCGACTCACCAGTAGGGTGGAACTGCACGAACTCCATGTCTTCGTTCTGCAGACCAGCACGGGCCGCCATGGCTGTGCCGTCGCCGGTGCAGGTGTGGGCAGATGTGCAGCTGAAGTACGAACGCCCGGTGCCACCCGTCGCCAGGATTGTATTCTTAGCTTGGAACCTATGGACAACAAGGATAACCTATGTTAGCTCAGCTCTAGGAAAACTAAATCTAATAGGGGCTTTTTTTGTGAAATGCTCATGCATACTGCACTACAACGGGGAGATAGTGCAGTTATTTGGGACTCCAACCCACTAAAAATCCACGGTGTCCTCCTCTGCCGCTCGTGGCGGGAGCACCAACACGCGTTAGCACTCACCGCGAACCCGCCGCGGCTGTCCGTCACCGGACCCTCCTCTGGGGATCATCCCCCATCACCGGCACACAAGAACACATTGCGCGCCGTGACTACCCCATGGACCAAAGCAGCACATAGGCGCTAGACGATCCCGTGTCTAGGCACCCTTAGTCCCCCTGCGACCGGTCAGGTCAGTGGCCCGGCCGCCTACCACTTTTTGGCCGCAGAGGATAGGGAGAACGGCCAACGAAATACCGACACTCCTCCTTCCCTGCGGCCCCACCGCGTCTGCCATCAGACGGTGGCGAACCCGCCAAGGCCGCGGAAGGTAGGGCGAGCGGCGCACCACAATACCGGCACTCCTCTCCCGCCGCAGCCTCCAACCTTCAGCCGCGATGCTTGCCATACGACATCGCGGCCCTCTTCGCTTCACCGTGGGTGACCAAGCCACGGCTACTGAGCCCCCCCGCTTCGACAATGCGGGAACCGGGGGGGTAAACATAGAGGTGTATTAGTTCACCTACATTGCACCAGTTTTGTTTTAGTTCAATGCGAAAGCCTATTCCCATTAACTGGGCACATACCCGTACTCCGAAAGTCCGAACTGCAAAATTCCTGATGAAAAACCCAATTACACTTTGAAAAGTTAAGTTAAAGTAGAAAAGTTAAGTCAGTTATTTAAAATTATTTAGCCCATTGGCCAGCGGTGATATTTCGGGATGAGTACCTCAAACTGTTCGAACCTTTAAGCACTGCTTGGCGCACTTTGGGCAGCCCAACCCCACTACCACATTACTGACTAGCTATCTTGTACTTGAGTTGTATCAGTAAGAAAACTCTGAATACAATTTACGCCAAGAAGTGGTTGCCAGTACCGCTAAGATAGTTAATCATTAAGTTCTTCTTGCTATATCTGTTTATTTAAACAAAAAGCACTGATGTCTGTTTATTTGCCAAATATAACAAAAACAACTGCACGGACAGATTACCATTATCCGATAATAATTTTGGTAATATTCCCATTTTAATAAACAAAAACAAGGCAATCAAGTATTTTCGTTAGAGATAAAAATGTTGTTTGTGTAACTTATGCAATTCGCGTGATTTTAGTAATATCTTCGAGACTATTCTATGATTGTTTTACATTGTGTTAGTCACAATGTAATACAATCATAGAATAGTCTCAGATTATCTGTCGTGACTTTTGTCCTGGACCAATGTAATATTACGAACCATGCAAATACGAACAGCGATTAAATTGTTCTCTGTTTGCAAACGAAGTTTTTTAATTATATTAATACTTACAAGGAATTTTCCCTGAGTGAAAATTAAATAAAGTTTTTGTTCTGTATTTATCCATACATATTACAGACAGACTCGCGACATTCTCTATGTTTAAGTATAATAAAATTAATTACTCAAAGTTCATTAAACTTAAAATTAGAACGATAAGAATGTGGAGCAATCACGTTTGTTATTGAGATCGATAAAGATACCCTTATTAACGATTACTCCGATTCATTAGCATACAGTCAGCAAAAAAAAACTAAAATCCTATAAATTATTAAAATTGTTTTATTTATTTTATGAGGTAACTAGCGACCCGCAATCTACTGAACACATGTTACCATTAACATGTGAAAACATCGAGAATCGAGTGCTTCATCTAAGTAAAATGTTAAGGTAATACTAAGTAAAATATTATTAATACACACAAATCTTCCGGAATAAATTACCTAAATCACGGTGAAAACCGCATCAAAATCCGTTGCATAGTTTAGAAGAACAACGTGTAGGCAGACACGAAAAGCGACTTTAATTTATAATATATATCATAGAAGAAGAAAGGAGGAGCTCGTGGCTAAGTAATAACAGCCGCACGGGTCGATCCATCAGGTTAAGCTACGCTGGCCAGGGTTGGTCCGTGGATGGGTGACCCTCTTTTCATACCGAGACTCCTCCGTGCCTCGGAAAGCACGTTAAGCCGTTGGTCCCGGCTGTCATTCGAGGATCTTTGACAGTCGTTACGAGTCGTCAGAAGCCCGAAAGTCTGACAACCAAGCTTACCAACGGTTATCGTATTATCCAGTAACTGGGTTGTGGAGGTCAGATAGGCAGTCGCTCCATGTAAAATACTGGTATACAGCTGCATCCGGTTAGACTGGAAGCCGACCCCAATATAGTTGGGGAAAAGAAAATTAAAAGAGGGAATGAATAAGAAAATTAAAAGAAATAGAATAAGAAAATTCGTCACGACATTGGTATGATATAATGCAGAATAATTGATTTATGTTCGTTTTAATTACTTTAAGTATTTTATTAGTTTGCGTTTAATTGATTAATAAACAGCGTGTCTTGTTTTGATCCATACGAGTTCCACACGTCGCGCCACTGTGCCTTGTATTACCACGTTTCATATCATATTCATGAATTTTGTATTTATTACCCGATTGCGGCGTAGCCCAAAGGGAGGGTAATGTTATATAATATGTGACAACGTAAATAAATTACATTGTAGTGTCAACAACTTATTTTGTATTTTAATTTTCTAATGTCATTGAAATTACGTACTTCATACAGATTATAAAATAAAGTTCCCCGCCGCGTCTGTCTGTCTGTATGTTCGCGATGATCTCAAAAACTATTGAACGGATTTTAATGCGGTTTTCATCAATAGATAGAGTGATTCAAGAGGAAGGTTGATTGATACGTATAAATTTTCCAACATAAACGTGAGCGAAGCCGCAGGCAAAAGCTAGTTTAAAATATTCTAAACATAAATAAAAATATTGCGGGCCAGTTTACTGTCTGGTTCAATGACCAATTAGAGATTAAAATGTCTTTATACTAATTGCCACTGAAAAACCTAGTCTCTGAGACAACAATAGTCTGACCGTACCGTAATCTTGCTTTGTTACTTTGCGGCGTGCTACTCACACGCTTTTCAAGTTTTCATAGTCATTTCATGTAATGTATGGCGTTGTACAGAGAAGTAAATATTCGACTTCTCTAAATATCAACACTACACACGGTGTAATTTACTGTTGGTACCTTGATAGACTAGATCAACAAACAATGGGCCTGCTTGATATCTAGGACGCCTTATTCTTTGGTGTCTGCCTTATATTTAGCGGCAGGGTAAGTGGAGCGAGACGAATGACCATCAACCGACTTTCAATATAGCGACTTTCACAGTCAACAAAAGAGGAAAATAAAACTATGTCGTGTGTGTGCCCAGCAGCCAATCCCTGACACCACTCGTCTGATGTGTTTAAAAAGTTATGATTATGACCCGTGCAATAATAACAAATTTTGCCAGCTAGTGCAAAGATGTTCATTTCTAGCTATTTTAAAATGTCAAGTAGAATTAATTCATTTCTGTTTATTTACCATACTAGCTTTTTCCCGCGGCTTCGCTCGCGTTAACTTAGAATTTGACAATCAATTCACACTGCTAAACACACGAAACTTAGTAGTGTGAATTAATAGTCAAATTCTAAATTAACGCGAGCGAAGCCGCAGGCAAAAGCTAGTTACTTATGTAGATAAAACTTAAGTTAAAATTTTATCTTAATTTATCTAAAAAATGACCGGTGGTAGGTGTATGACAATGAATTAATTCTAATTGACATTTTAGATAATATAATTCATCACGATTTGAAAGACACGTGGCGCCATCTATTATCATAAGAACGTTATTGTTTTCCTCGGGAACATTACTTTTTTTCGGGATGAAAGGTACTCTATGTCCATTTCTGTACACCTAACAACATTTAAGCAAAATTTCAGGATGATCGGTTCAGTGGTTTAAGTGTGAAAAGGTAACAAACAAACATACTTTCGCATTTATAATATTAGTTAGGATTCGTTTGTTGACATGAGCAAGTTATAGTATACGTAGTGTCATTTGTTTAATCTTTTTCATATAAAATAAATTTTTAAATATTTCTTAAAAAAGATATAAAAACATTAGAAAATTTAAAAGGTAGTGGTCCGCCTGTTTCGGGAGCAGGGTCCAAGCTACCGGTGGTTAGGGCTGCAAAGACGGGAACTTCCTGCGAGTCGTATCAAGGAGAACTGCCTTCTGAATCTGGCCTTTGATCCAACCGCCTAACGAGAGCCTCGAGAGATGTTGGTCACTCACTGGCCAGCTGAACTCACATTCCACATGTTGATAACCTCGTGTGCTAAGTCATGATATTTAATTTGTTTCTCAGCTTTCACGAGGTTCTCGTCATGTGAAATGGTAACATCGACTAACATTGCGCAGCGCGCTAAAAGATCTATCACCACTATATCAGGCTTATTGGCGGCAATAGTCCTGTCAGTAATGATCAGAGATCGGAATATACAAATAAACGTTATGAAATACAGTATTAATTAACCAATTATTAATTTTTCAATACCTTTACTAACCACTTGGTTATGCCTTTGCAAGTACTCGCCGTTAGCTAGACGAGAACAACGAGACATAATATATGTCTGATGGACTCACCTGGACGGTGGCATGCCCGACACCCATCAACCGTCCCATCCTTCATAATATATCTCCGGTAGTTATTCGTCAGGATAGCTTCGTCAATAATTGCAGAAACAAAACCTTCAGTTTCCCCGAAAAAGTCACCGAAACGTAGACAGGATACGGATGCAAAGAAATCTACACCGGATTCATGAAGAGCCCGATAGAAGCGCCCGTGAAGCTCTTTGCTTTGCCATACCTTCTTGCAGTCATCGGTAGTAAGTACTACAGGTTTGCGCCAGTTCTCTTTAGCCATGGATAACAGGGTGAGCCCGTTGTCCACTGCGACCATATCACGGTGCATACCTCTCGTCGTTATGTATAGTCTTATGACATCCCGATGATCGTAAGTGATGCATCCGATTTGCGGTCAGCAGTGTACGGACCCACCTATCAAGGCGTCGAGGTCGGTCTGAGTCCATTTCAGTATGCCGAAAGTGTACATCAAGACCGGCTTAACCCAACCGTTGAAGGCGCGCCCCTTGTTTCCGCCTGAAAGAAGACTATTAAAACCTTCTTCAGACGACCAAAGAAGCGTTCCTTCAACAATTATTTCATGTCAGTAAAGTTGATGCCTAACGCCAAATACTTATAACTTTCGGATGAGGAGAGGGATCTAAGGTGTATGGAATCCGAGAGATGAATTCCCTCGGATTCCGTAATCTGCCCTCGCTTTACATGCATGACCGCACATTTGTCCACACCAAATTCCATCCTGGACAGATTTGTTCCAGAATTCAGTTACCTTCAGTAGCTCCATCAGTCGCAATTTGTTGGGGGTTTCAAAGAGTTTCTAATCATCCATGTAGAGGAGGCGAACCATCTCTATTGAGCCGATAGCCTAAATCCTCAAGCTACTGCTTTACAGCTAGCATTACTATGCTTAGAGGGTTCAGGGCTAAGCAGATCCAGAGTGGACTCAAGCTTTCGTCCTGAAATATTCCCCGTTTAATCCATATAGGCTCGTCATTACCCTGGATCTGTTGACACCCCGGTTAGCAAAGGACCGTCCTCCATTGCCGCATACACGACTCAAGGAAGGAGCGTAATTGCATGAATCTTGTACAACTCCAGCACCCTCATGAGCCATGTATGTGACACCGAGTCATAGGCCTTCTTATAATCTATCCAGCATGTGGACAGCTCCTTGCAGGATCGACGAACCTGTTGGCTTGTAGCCATGTCGATGAGGAGTATCTCCTTAGTACAGCGGCACCCGTTCCTACATCCATTTTAAAAGGCAGACGTAATCGAGTTACTCTCAATGTGCGTATTAATTTTCGGTGTCAAAATGGATGTAAGAAGTTCCATCAATCTTCATTGTAAGAAGGTCGACAATCATAGTACCTATAATTATTATTAAGAACCATACCTGTGAAGTGTTCCATCTTCAAGGTTGATAGCGATGCATCCTTTGCAAATTCCATCTTCCATGAGCAGGTCCAGTGCGAAGTATTCGATGAAGTACTCGCAGTCGTATCGAAGAGACTGCCCATAGAGGGTGTGCAGAAGTGAGTGTCCCGTTCTAGGCAATAGAAGAAGAAGAATATAGCAAAGGTTTCATGTTACAAGTAAAATAGTACCTACAGGACCTCCTGTAGGTACTATTTTTAGTGACGGACGCCGTTGACTTTTGCATAGGAATTGTTACCATGTGAAGTGGGAATGAGTTTGGAACTAAGGCGCGTCGCTCACTGGTAAGTCGAGGCGAGGTCGCGGCGGTGTCGCCGCACGGTCGAGGCGTGGTCTCTATGTAGAGTCGAGGTGCGGGCTGCTATGCTTCCTTCTCACATTCCAATACTTTTTTTTCCGAAACATAATGACAAATTGGCGGTGGAGGCGCGTCGCGGTCGGGCACAGCGCCCCCGCCGCGCCCCCACCTCGACCCCGCGCCGCCGCCACCTCGCCAGTGCCGCGACTCTAGTATATGAGCGCACTGCCATTTATTCCTATAGAAAACGTAGATGCGGCGCGCCACTTGTGCGCCCGCGCCTTGACGCCGCCTCGACTCTAGCTCGTGTGAGCGACGCGCCTAAGTAAGCGAACAGTGACACCGGTGACTGAAAAGTTGTGTGGAAACGGTTGTCATGGTATGGGCATGTGATGCAGAGGAATGAGGAAAATGTCGTCAGGAAAGTTTTGAGTATGAATGTGGGTGGCTATACGAGTAGGGGGGGAAGAGCAAAGAAACGATAGATGGACTGTGTGAAAGATGATGCGGCTAGAAAGGGAGTGACTACTGAGATGACGATTAATAGAGAAGTATGGAAAAAAAAATACATGTTGCGCCGATTCCAAATAAATTGGGACAAGGACAGGAGAATGATGTTGATTCTAATATTAGTCTCAATCTGTCAAAACTACATTTAAACTAGATGTATTTTTGATATTCAATACCCACATTTTAGAAAAGTTTTTGACATTCATTAGTCGCCGAGATGAGAGTGCGACTAGATTTTGAACGTTTTTAAACACGGGAAGTCGGGAATTCGCCTTAAGATGTATACAATTATGCATGTATGCTTAATCAGCCCATAATAAGTACAGTTAGTTAGTTATAGTTTAACAAGGTTTTTAATATGTATTAGTTTATTTTTGATGATAATATTATTTTGTGTATTTATTCTATAGTAGCCTGATAATAAAATGATTATTAATATTATTATAATGTTCCCACTGCTGGGACACAGGCCTCCTCTCTTCGAGAGGGAGTGTTCTGTAATCCACCACGCGGGCCGAGTGCGGGTTGGTAGATGTCACATGTCTTCGAATTTTCGGTTCTAGGATATGCCGGTTTCCTCACGATGTTTTCCTTTACCGTCTTGACAGCAGTGATGATGAAAATGATGAAATAGTTTACACAAAGTAAAGCGCTTGTCGAGGTCGAACCTACGACCTAAAACTCGTAAGTAGCGGCCGTTACCACTGGGCCACAACTGCTCTAATGCATGTATGGTACAGTCACGAACAGGGATTGTTGAGCCACTGGCTTATCATCTTAACTTGGTTGTGTTACACGAATGCCGCCCGTTTTTCGTTATTGAAATGTCACATGTCAAATTTCACGGGCGGCATTCGTGTAACACAACCAAGTTAATATGATATGCTAGTGGCTCAACGATCCCGGTTCGTGACTGTACCTATGTACCTAAATATGTATTTTTTGTACTGATATATTAGCGGACAATTTTACAATGATATGAAAATATATCTCAAAAACAATGATATGAAAAGTTATCATAAATCAAGTTTTGATAGGGTATTACTTATGAATTGACGACTATCAAAAGTAAAGAATTACGAAGATTGAATTTTATGAGTATTGCTTTTATTGCTTTAATAAGTACTTATTATTGATAAAAACTGAAGTCAAACATTATCCGTGGTATGATTTTGAAAATTTGATTTCTCATATCTGGAGTTTACAGATTTCTTGATAATGATGTAATTTTTCTTTATGAATCTGTTTATCCAGAAGTAAGACTCATCACTGCTAGTTTGGTAAATAATGGGTTTAGCAAAATTTATTTAACCGTGAAATTCGAAAGGGACTTTAGTCCAGAAAGCTTATAAACTTATAAGCAGTTTTAAACATACTTACCAAATATTTTTATCACTTTTTTTCGTGAAAAAAAAAATAACAGTTCATCTTTTTAAAACATCAAGCGAAAATTTCGAAAGAAAGCAGTTTCTTTCCGAAGAATTCTTTCGTTAATTTTTCAATGTAACATGCGAAAAAAACGGAAAAAAGCCACAGTTTGTTTTTTCGTGAAATAAATTATACTTTAAATAACTAAAAATCACGCTTTTGTAAGTGGATCGAATTAAAAAATGAAAAATAAATTATATATAAAAAAAAAAACTAAAAAAGCACGCTTTACACTTTGTACGACATTCTTACACTAAATAAAAATATAACAATTTATTAATTGTTATATTTGCACCGCTGGCTTTTTTTACAATGACATTAATTTTTTCGTTAATCACTTTATTGTTATATTGAAATTTATTTTTTTACTTTTTAGTTGTTTAAAGGTACTAAGCGTGTTTTTAGACTGTTTTTTTTTAACTATAATAGTTTGTATTGTTTGTCAAATGCGACTAATTTTGTACGCCATAAATGGCAAAACATGTAGCTTCCTCATATTCAATAGAAGACCTGTATACTGTACTCATGTTTTACAAAATAAATATATATCGTGTATCTTATATAAATATTGTGTGCTGGGTGTGGTCAATTCATCAGCCCCCAGCCAACCATATCCTCTTGTAATAGGGGAAAAAATAAAGATAAAGCAAAGCAAAGACAAGTGGTTAATATCTTATGACAAATCGTTCATGTACCTGTCAGCGACAGCACAACACCTATGCGCCTGGCCTCCCTTGCCAAACTTGAGGGACTGTCCTCCGAAGGCTCTCTGGTAGATCCTGCCCTCGGGGGTGCGGGAGAAAGGCATGCCGTAGTTGTCCAGCTCGATGACAGCGTGTGGTGCCTCCCGAGTCATGTAGTGGATGGCGTCCTACGACAAACGTTTTGGTAAATGTAATGTAGGTACTTTGAATGTATCCTATCCAATTAATACCTTTCAGGTAGGTAAAATTAGGTGTAAATGGGTAAGTTACAGATTCGATAATAAAATTCCTTCAAATTAAGGTGGCGTTCTGTATTTTCCGCTTAGCCCCATGGGAAGGTGTGAATTTATTATATGTATGTATAAATCAAATTCTAAAGTAGGTAGTGTTTCCTTCCTTAAATACCTAAATAACTGTACCTACTTTAACTGGCTAGTAGAGTGCTAGACTTTACATTACAACAACAAAAAGGTGTAAAGAGGAGATGTGCCATTTTAATTCAAATATTTTATGGTTCCTCTCACAGAGAGGAGGTCTGTGTCCCAGCAATGGGAATGTTATAGGCTGGTTATGTATTATGTTATGTAGTTCATCGATTTTGATTTTCATTCATGAAACTGGTTGAAACTGTCTGTTTAAATATGTAATGAGTGCGTTCACACCATATCTTATTTAAACAGGTGTTTATTATCTTATGTGATACGTAGCAGAAAATATTTAAGTCGATTGTACTGGACAAAATAACAAATGACCTACTACGCTTCTCATAATACGAAAATGATCTGCGAATTCAAGCTACGTTTTCGCAGTACTGGCAGTATTCATACGAACAATTCGAGTTTGTTACGCCTCTTTTGTTCTGTTTGTATAGTTGCATAACTACATAAGGTTATTCGCCCTGCTACTTGCGCAACTCCGAAGACTGCGCGGCTATGACAGGGTCCAGTAGGTAAGGCCGTGCCTGAGCCCTAATACCGTAACTCAAAATGAATAAAATAAGATTGAGAAATGACGTCAAGATATCAATACGTCAAGATAGAAGAAAGACGTTAGTTGAGTTCTGTCTGTAAACAGATTTCTTATCATGATGTTTATTACTGTGAAACTAAAAGTGAGAAGACTCGTTAATTAGTGCTAACTATAAACTACTGATTTACTCATAGCCCATAAGTAGTATGTTTCAGAATGTATGGAAAATGCCGCTAAGCTAGATAAATGCTTAATTAAATATAGGGTGTAAGCTAACCCTCCGCAAACTAACAGGATGCATTCAGCTCCTTATTTTGAATCATATTCCACAGCAACATTTCTCAGGAAAACTTTCCATTTTTTGTCGTTTTTCAGTTACTATTGCTCTATTTAAATGTAAAATTACATTATCTGTATGCAGCACTCCATTTATGTAAATAAAACAGCTAAAATAATAAAAAAAATTGCAACGGATGTTGAAATACTAACGAACACGCGTGAAACCAGCTGTTCACTTTCTGCCTAGGTACAGAGTTAATCGAACTCACCACATATCTAGTCTGGGTGTATTTAATGTGTAATGTATTTATATAAGTACTAGCTGCGCCCCGCTGTGTAACCAGCAGTACGACAGACCACTACATTTACATTTTTCGGGATAAAAAGTAGCCTATGTGTAAATCCAGGGTGTCAGCTACGTCCATACCAAATTGCATCAAAATTGGTCCAGCCGTTTGAGCGTGAAGGAGTAACAAACATACAAACACACACACACAGAAACTTTGGCCTTTATAATATTAGTGTGATGTATTTACAAAAAAAAAACTAGTGTATGTAGTATATCAGTTATCTGGTTCCATAGCACAAGATCTGCTTAGTTTGGGCTCAGATGACCATGTGTGTGAACAATGTCCTAGGACATTATTATTATTATTATTACCTAAATACCTACCCCTTCCAACCAGTAACATATGGCTCCGATTTGTGCACAAAAACACAAACACTATTAGGTTTATTGGATTCCCATAATGTCCCTAAAACAATTTCATGTAGCGGTCATCTTAGTATGATATACTGAATTCACCCAATCATATCAGTCTGTGGAGGGCTGTCCCCTACACCCTGTACACATACTGCCAGTTTTTGATAACACAAACATTTTTCAGAGCAGACTATCAAACCTGTTGTCAGAAACCCCGTATCATTAGGATGCTATTTCAAAAGTTCACTGCACACTATGCAGATACTTTGTAAGTTATTCTTACACAGGGTTATTTGTAAAACACTAGCAACCTCTTAAGAGGTCATTGTACCCATCATTATGAACAACTTTTACTATGGGACGAAAGTTTTGACGAATTACGCGAACATAAATGTACTGAACAGCTGATTATTTTTTCGCGATTTCAGGTTTGGTCCCATAGTAAAAGTTGTTCATAATGATGAGTACAATGACCCCTTAAGAGGTTGCTGGTGTTTTACAAATAACCCTGTATAACTTATAGAGTACCTATACAATGTCATTCATTGTGGGCTACATGAAATGGTTTCTATGCATCCTGCATTGAAACATTTTTAAGATCTAAGAATTTATGCAAATATCTGAGTATATTTGCTTGGTCAATATTGACAATTGACTCACACCACTTTGGTAATTGGCGTGCAAGCATAATATATATGTAGATAGTGCTTGTCTATCACTGATGTAATTATAAATAGTCACAGAGTGCTTCTCATGCTATTATGAGAAGCACTCTCTAGAAGAAGATGAGTGTTTCTCATAATACTATTATTATGAGAAACACTCATCTTCTTATGGTTTCTTTTGAAAGCATGTTGTGTCCTTCACTTTCCTGCTAGCAAACTGATTTTCTCCAAGTTGTAATAAATATTGTTATATTATTGTTTGTTTACCTGATCTCCTAGCCAATCAGAACCCTTGACTGTGTCGTACATGTGCCACAGCCAGTTGTCTTCCTCCATGTTACCTGAAACATTATGTAATGTTAGTCACCAGAGTACTATTAAATCTAAATTTTATGAGTCCTTATGGATTAAGAATCAATGTCAGAAAATAAAAGTTTATGACTTATTCCTGAATTTCTATGTCACAATTTTTTTGTATATTCTGTTTAAAAACAAATACTTACTTCACAGCTATTTAGGAAAATTATGTTTCATGTTGTGACTAAAGATAAAAAACTACAGAAACAATGTTTATGTAATATGAAAATCACCTAATGCAGCGTTGATTCCTCCCTGAGCAGCCACAGTGTGGGACCTAGTAGGGAACAGTTTGGTGACAACAGCGGTCTTGAAGCCCTCCTGCACAAGACCAAAGGCAGCACGTAGGCCAGCTCCACCAGCACCTATCACTAAAGCATCATGCTTGTGATCTATAACCGTGTAGGCCTTTGAGGTATTTGTGTTTGCAGAAGCATCTTTGATTGGAGTAGCACCCCCCACTGATAAGTGCAGGTTTCGGTATAAATATGAAGCCTGAAACAATTTAAATACATAGCTGTTGAAAATGGAACTGTAACAGAAAAATACTATTCAACATAATTTATTTACTAGCATTTTATGCATAATGAATGTAGAGCTTGCATATTCAAGAATTATTTTATTCTTAGCATTATAAATAACACCAAATAGTAGTTTGGTACCTACAAGTGAAAAATACTCGTGTTTTTTTATGCAAGGTAAATTAGGGTAAATTGACCTTCTTATTGCCGTAGGTTTTATGGTAACATAATAAAAGCAAAATACCTATTACAAAATATTACTCATTATTTATTTGCATACCAGATTTTCCAAATTTGCTATCATATATCATCCAAAAAGCTTATTTAGAATTTTGTGAATGTATGCCTAGCATTCTTGGCCTTTTTAAATTATCATGTGAGTACCATTACGGGAACTCCAGTGGAATGTTCAAAACATTTTCTTACCGATTACATAACGTTATCACGAATATTATTATTAATAATACGAACTCACCAATGAAGCAGGGCTTCGAGAAACGGCTACTTTCATTAATGCACTCATGATGGAACTCTCTGTCCGCACCACGAATACAATTTTATTGTTTTTCGGCAATCAGAAATCACATTCACGAACACTACTTTGCTCGGCAAGCTGTCACAAATGACAAAATGAAATATTGACGTTAGCTAGTGACGTATCGGTCGATCTACGCTTTCAGGTATATCGATTATCAAAGCGTAACAACTGAAAAAGTTATGTTCAACTTATTTTATTGTTATTCGAATACCATGCATTTTTTGACGTGAAAACGTCCTATCACTCGCTGGGTGGTAAGTTCAATATTTTTGACCGGCGAAAACATGTAAGATTTCAACCGATAATAACTACGAGACTTTTAATGCTAGAGTAATGGTTGAGCATTCAAAAGATAGGTCATATTTATAACAATTTTAAGGCCGGATATAATTTGCGTGTGACGTCACACTGAGTGCACGCGCATGCGCGCGACCCTATGCTTTTCATATTTGTGTAGAAATATCAATTTGTACAGGGTTACTTGTAATTCGACGTATATCCTTCAGGAGCTCATAGGGGGGCCAGAATGCAACAAATTGAACCCCCCGTATGTATGACCGAAATTCAATAGTTTTGAGATCATTCAAAAATTTTAAGGGTTTTTCGATATTTACCCAAAAAACATTTAATTCCAAATAATAAAAAAACTGCATAATGAATGGGTACCATTAAAAATGATATTGTAGCTGGCACTTCAATTAAGCTATGTACATAATTGAGAGTACTTAATTCAACAAAATAATGAAAATGATAAGCGATCAATCAATAATATCTTACAAATACTTTCATTTTACGCTCCAAAAAATGTTGTCTCGTCAAAAAAAATACTAAGTATGACATTAATCGTACAAATAACTAAAACAACTTGCCTATTCTGTAAGATTTCCAAAAAGATAAAAAAGGTTAATTTACGACGAGATACGTAATTCGTGGCATGTGCGCCACGTTTATTATTCGCTGCCGACGTTCTTCGACCGAATTTATTGGGGTCACATGAACTAATTCCTTCATATGACGCCAAACGTAAAAATAAAGTGGTGTGATCAGTTTCGCAGCGGCATTCGTTTCGAACAGACGAGTGCAGTAAACGATATTCGCACCTCATTAGTTAATGAGCTTGTTATTCTCGGTTCTCGTCGTTGACCTTGAAGCGGACTAGCGCATCGTTAACTAATAGAATATGTGTATTAGAATAATTGTTTACAATGGAAGATGAAAGTGAGCTTTTTGGCTAAAATGTTGATTCAAGGAGTATTTTGACTAGCAGCAACAATTCTATAGCGGAACAAGACGTGATGGAAGAATGTAATATGGATGTGACAACAAATGAAAATCCAACGAGATCGATAAAACGGCGAACTAGAGGGACGGACGAGACAGAATGGACATTGGTACAAAATAAGGAGAAGAAAGTCAAAGAAAGCAGTATTGAGGTTTACATTTCCTCTAAAGAAAAGCTACCAAGACAATTTGCCCTTGCAAGATTATTTAAAGATAAAGGTATGAAAGATATAACGAAGGTAAAATACATCAATAATTACAGGGTTCGTATTGATTGTACAAACGAGTTGAGCGCAATTAAGCTAGAAACGTGTAAAGATCTTATTGATATGGGCTGGAGATCTAGTAGTCAAAACCTATTCATACGGCGTCATCAAAGATGTGGATCTCGACATAGATGAAGATGACCTTAAGAGTTGTATAACTTGCCCTGAGATATTTGAGTTGGTTTCATTGCAACGACTGAAGAGGCGTAATATGAATGAGTCACCAGGAGATTTATGGATTACGAGTGAAGCAGTTCGGTTGTGTTTCAAAGGAGATATGTTACCAGCATACGTTTACGCAGATGGTTTAAGGATTAAGGTGGAGCCATTTGTTTTCCCCGTGTCGCAATGCTCACGTTGCTGGAAGTTCGGGCATACAGCAAGGGTGTGCCCATCTAAGAAAACATTGTGCCCAAAATGTGGTAGTAATCACCCTAACTGCGACGTACAAAGGTTTAAATGCTTAAACTGTAACGGACAACACATGGCGTTGTCTAAAACTTGTCCTGCATATATAAAAGAAAAGAAACTCAAAGAGCTTATGGCAGAGTTTAAATTGTACTTATAGAAAAGCCTTATCGTTATATGTAGTACCTTCTCCACACAGAGAATACACGGAACCTATTAACGTTACAAACACTAATTTATACCCTCCACTGCATAATAACATCGAGTCCACAGAGAGATTAAGCTCAGCTGTATATGCAGAGGCCGTCAAAACCAAGGCGATTGTTCATAGTCCACCCACAACAAAAGAGCAAAAACGTGCTAAAACACACGAAAAGACTCGGGTCGCTAAAGATGATTGGACCCACTGGTTACCAACGGAGGAGGAAATGGAGGATTTGAAGGAATCAAGCAATCGCGATGACCCCGAGGTGTCTCAAAAGAGAGAGGTGCATTTTGATGAGCTTTTGGCTAGACTTAAGGAGATCGTATTCCTGAAGAGACGTACCTACTGTAGCGGAAAGAATTAAAATGGCGGTTCAATGTTGTGTAGAATGGTTGATTTTAGTGGTTGTTGATAACGTGTCAGATTGGCGTATGATGAAGAAAGTATTTGAATTATTTAATGGATAACAAAAAAACTAGTATTAAATTAAACATTCTACAATGGAATGCTCAAAGCGTGAAACCTAAAATGATTTTATTGGAACAACTGTTGAATCAAGAACATATACATATTGCGGCGATAAGTGAGACATGGCTGGATACAGAAAGCTCCATGAGGCTGAGCAACTACACGATTTATCGTAAAGACAGGTTTGATGGTTACGGAGGGGTTGCAATTCTTACCCACAAATCCATAAAATCTCAAATGTATGAAGTCCAACTCAGTAATCAAGGTATAGAGTTAGTTTGCGTAAAAGTATTTAATTGTGGCGCCATTAAAAATATTACTTCTGTTTACTGTCCCCCGTCGATCAGAACTTCTCAGAACGACTGGGATTCTTTATTTTCTATTTTTACTAAAAATACAGTGATTCTCGGAGATTTTAATGGACATCATACTAATTGGTCATATAAAACGGATGGCAGGGGCGTTCAAATTTTCGAAGCATTAATGGACAATAATTCTCGTTTTACTTTACAGCGGTTAGAAGTTCCTCGGTATCACTGTATGTTAATGTTTGTAGCCAGGAATTAAGCTTGTGTTTTAACTCACCCTTAGTCAAGGCGTAGATATTTAATCGTTTATGAGCTTTTTTTAGCTTTGTCATTTACGTTACACGTTCGTATTTGGGTCCCAGAAATTCATATAATATACAATGTACCAAATATCAACTTAATCGGTCTATTAGATTCGAAGCAAATTGGCTGTGACAGACAGACAGACATACGAGGGATCCTATAAGGGCTCCGTTTTTTCCTTTTGAGGTACGGAACCCTAAAAAGATATTATAATTTACTTGTCAGCTGTTTTTTGCATTTTGGTTGAGTAGGTAGGTGTTGAAGTTTGTAAGGATTGGAGATTGGTAACCTTCGACGACAGGAGTTTGTTTTTTTTTTTTAAATAAAATATGTAATATTTACAATCATAAACTAGAAAAAAACTCAAGTAGGTGATGGTGGTAGGTAGGATGAATTTAAAATAAAAACGCGAGCGTTGGTAGGTCACTCGTGTGTCACTTTTTTCACACTCTCTACTTATTTATTTATTAATCTAGGTATTTTACCCGGAGGAGAAAGCGAAATACCTACTTACCTAATAAAAAAAAAAAAACAAATTACGTACGTAGTAGGTATATAAAAACTTGTTTATAGTCTTACCTTTCGGAGTTTCCAGGTAATATACAGTCCAAGTTATCTGTGAACTGAAAGTGGACGGCACTGGCAGTGTTGCTAATTAATATAAGGTGCCCAAAATTTAGTAAGTTTTCAAGAAGGAAATTTCACATTAGACATAATCGTTTAATAAGTATTACAGTTTTTACAAATTAAAAACAATGATACCTAGGTATATAAAAATAATAAAATAAATAAAAAGAATTTGATAATTTACAGTTACGTAGGTACGCTAACAGTTTAGTCTCTCAGCAATAAACAATGGCTTTATCCAAAAAGTAATCCAATGAAGTGGAAATTCAGCAGATAAAATGTTCCACGGGGGGGATACAACTTTCATTTAATGCGAAGTTAAGTAGGTACCTACCCTGCAAGAGGTACCTGGATGTCTAGCATTTAGTTATGACCGTACGTAACTCCTAACACCAGATTTGACTAATTATAATTAATTATAATTAGTCAAATACCTACCACTGCTAATTATAATTAGTCAAATCTGGTGTTAGGAGTTAGGTACGGTCATAACTAAATGCTAGACATCCAGGTACCTCTTGCAGGGTAGGTACCTACTTAACTTCGCATTAAATGAAAGTTGTATCCCCCCCGTGGAACATTTTATCTGCTGAATTTCCACTTCATTGGATTACTTTTTGGATAAAGCCATTGTTTATTGCTGAGAGACTAAACTGTTAGCGTACCTACGTAACTGTAAATTATCAAATTCTTTTTATTTATTTTATTATTTTTATATAGGTATCATTGTTTTTAATTTGTAAAAACTGTAATACTTATTAAACGATTATGTCTAATGTGAAATTTCCTTCTTGAAAACTTACTAAATTTTGGGCACCTTATATTAATTAGCAACACTGCCGGTGCCGTCCACTTTCAGTTCACAGATAAGTTGGACTGTATATTACCTGGAAACTCCGAAAGGTAAGACTATAAACAAGTTTTTATATACCTACTACGTACGTAATTTGTTTTTTTTTTATTAGGTAAGTAGGTATTTCGCTTTCTCCTCCGGGTAAAATACCTAGATTAATAAATAAATAAGTAGAGAGTGTGAAAAAAGTGACACACGAGTGACCTACCAACGCTCGCGTTTTTATTTTAAATTCATCCTACCTACCACCATCACCTACTTGAGTTTTTTTCTAGTTTATGATTGTAAATATTACATATTTTATTTAAAAAAAAAAACAAACTGCTGTCGTCGAAGGTTACCAATCTCCAATCCTTACAAACTTCAACACCTACCTACTCAACCAAAATGCAAAAAACAGCTGACAAGTAAATTATAATATCTTTTTAGGGTTCCGTACCTCAAAAGGAAAAAACGGAGCCCTTATAGGATCCCTCGTATGTCTGTCTGTCTGTCACAGCCAATTTGCTTCGAATCTAATAGACCGATTAAGTTGATATTTGGTACATTGTATATTATATGAATTTCTGGGACCCAAATACGAACGTGTAACGTAAATGACAAAGCTAAAAAAAGCTCATAAACGATTAAATATCTACGCCTTGACTAAGGGTGAGTTAAAACACAAGCTTAATTCCTGGCTACAAACATTAACATACAGTGATACCGAGGAACTTCTAACCGCTGTAAAGTAAAACGAGATAGGTTTATACAGACTATATGTTTGACATTAATACATACATACTCACACATACAAACACTTACATACACACACACACCCACACATTTGAAATTTTTAATTTTTTAATTTTTTTTCTTTCCCTATAAAGTATTAGGTTGGGGAAAAAGTCTTTTCGCATTATAGTATGTATGAACTTGTAATAAAATCTCTTTGGCTATACTATTTGTATCTGGCTGGTTTTGGTATCATTGAAAGTTTAAATTTTAAAGAACATAATTCCAAATTCAAATTAGGAAAATGTGTGATTGTCATTTGTTTTTCGTACCGTCAAGATGAGTGAATCTAATGAAGAAATTCGATACATTTTAAAATTTTACTACAAAAAAGGTAAAAATGCAACGCGAGCCGCGAAAAAAATTTGCGATGTTTATGGACCTACTGTAGTGTCTGTGAGAGTAGCACAAATTTGGTTTAAGCGTTTTCAATCCGGAAATTTTGATGTTAAAGATGCACGTCGCTCTGGTCGCCCTATTGCGGATAAAATGGATGCCATTTTTGAAAAAGTGGAGCAAGATCGGCATATCAGTAGTTACGACGTAGCTGAAGAACTGGAAATTGACCACAAAACAGTTTTGGCGCATTTGAAAAAACTGGGTACACAAAAAAGCTCGACATTTGGGTACCTCACGAGCTCACTGAAAGAAACCTAATGAACCGTGTACTCATTTGTGATTCTTTATTACGACGTAATGAAACCGAACCATTTTTGAAGAAGCTGATAACTGGTGATGAAAAGTGGATCACGTATGACAAGAACGTGCGAAAAAGGTCGTGGTCAAAGGCCGGTCAGGCTTCACAGACTGTGGCGAAACCCGGGTTAACTCGCAACAAGGTGATACTGTGTGTGTGGTGGGATTGGAAGGGCATTATTCATTATGAGCTGTTACCATCAGGCAGGACCATCGATTCTAAACTCTACTGCGAACAACTGATGAGATTAAAGCAAGAAGTTGAGAGAATGCGGCCGGAATTAATCAACAGAAGGGGTGTGGTTTTTCATCATGATAACGCTAGACCTCACATCTTTAGCCACTCAGCAAAAATTAAGAGAGTTTGGCTGGGAGGTGTAAATGCATCCGCCGTATAGTCCTGACCCTGCACCTTCAGATTTCCACCTGTTTCGGTCTCTTCAGAATTCTTTAGGCAGTGTCAGGTTAACATCACGAGAGGACTGCCAAAACCACTTGTCGCGGTATTTTGACCAGAAGTCCCAAAATTTCTATAGCAATGGGATCATGTCCCTACCTACAAGATGGCAAAAAGTTACCTATCGAACAAAATGGTACCTACATACTTTAGTTAAATGTAAATAAACTATATTAAAAAATGTTTTGAATTTTCTTAAAAAATGCGAAGAAACTTTTTCCCCAACCTATTATTATTCCATAAGTAGGGGAGGCCGGGGTTCGAAGTTCCGATTTTGGAGTAGGACGCAATATGAATGTAATAGAAAGATTTATAATCCACGATTCCTATATAAATAGATGCAGAATTTATCCTAGTTTCAAATTGTATGATCAAATCCATTGAAATAATTATATATTTTGGCCCAGGATATTTTTTCTTTAGCAAGTCAATAAGGAACAACTCGCCCCACGAAGGGGCTGGTTGTTCCTCAGTTGAGGTAAGTTGTTCCGCTGTCAACTCCAAACAATAATTATGTAATATTAGTTGGAAAGGTATGTATAAAATAAATAAGGCACATGTAACTGAATATTTATAAGTTTCATTTATAGAAATACAAAATATTAATATATTTGACAAATTTCAACAAAGGATTAAATGAAAAAAGAAACTACAAAAAAAGTAACAAATATTATTACTAATAATGTAATACAACCTAATTAATAAGCCTAAGACTAATAAAAATCTTTAATATTAATCAACTTTGACAAACGTTTTTTGTCAAAATAACAAAAAAAATTATTTTCATTAAAACACAAACACGAAATGTTAAAATTAGTTGATTTTTTCAACTAATTTTAACATTTCGAACTATAGTTTATTTATTCAGTCTCATAGAATTCACTTTACTGAGATCAATAATCTAATTAATTGTTTACTTTAGTAATAGTTTTATTTCAGTCTCGCAAAACTTAAAAAATAATTATTCAGAGTATTCGTCATCAGAATTACAATTCGGACATATATATGACGCATTCAATCCATTGTTCTCCTGGTTGTGAATTGGAATATGAGTCGCAACATATTAAACAATACCATTCCAGGCTGGCTTCTTCACTATCACTTCCATGATCATCGTTTTGCAGGACTTTCCGTTTCACATTTTCTTTACCATTTGTAGATTTACGTGTCATTTTACAATTTTGCTTGTTTTTACCGGTTGCCTTTTTCTTTCCAACTCTTTTTTCAATTTCCTTCACCTTTATTTTACTATTGCTCTTTCCTCTTCTTGCTTTTTCTTCAGCCAAAGCGTTCTTTTCAGGCGTGTCTGTCAGTATTGCTGATTTTATTATTCTTCGTTTAGTTAATATAGACGATCTTGGTGGTGCTTTTGGTAAGGGTTTGATAGCTTCAACGGAAAATGTGCTAGATGTGGCTTGAATGTCAATATTATTTGGCAAATTAGCAATGTTCGAGGATCCTGGTTGAGGATCGTTGGTCGGTGATCCTGTAGTTGCTGGACGTGGCTCGCTACCTAGGATGGCTTCCGTATTATAATCCACCTGAAGCTCTTCAGGGTCTGCTATTTCTCGGAACTGTGATTCCATATTTTGACCCAATTCCAATGAATATTAGTGTCGGGCATAGGTCTGTCAGTTACGAAAGACGGAGCAAAATCTACCTCCGTAAATATATCAGGGTTGTATGGACTTATGCCTGCCTTTTTAAATGCGTTCATTATATTATTTGGGGTCGTCATCGTTTACGAGTTTCATTACGGGGCACGTTGTTCCGCGGAACAACTAGCCCCCCACCCGAGGAACTTGGAACCCCAAATCCCATTTTCAAAATGTCCTTCAATTATAAAAGAATAGGTTATAAAAAGCCCTCAATGATATTAAAAAGATAATCACGATAGTTTCTCCAACTGATAACAGCAAGTCACTCACAAATAGCCAGAAAATTGATTGAAATAGACCAAAAAGTTTAAAGACGAAAAAATTTACTTACGTGATGTTTATGTGCCACTAATCCATTACCACTCTCACACACCGACACACCGTCACTAAAATGGCTGATGCAATAGCGCGATAGAATGACGTTCCACGACGCACTTCACACCTATTGCTATCTCTTTTCTTCGCGGAACTATTTGGATCGGAACAACCTACCCCCGGCACTTTGAACCCCGGCCTCCCCTACTTTGTTCGCCCACTGCACGTTCCTTTATTGTGTAACCGAAATAAGACTAACTTTTTTTGGATACTCTTTCCTAAGATACAGATAGGTTTTCTGCCTAGTTTAGGAAAGGGAGTCCATGACCCATTCCATAATTGTGTACTGGTTTTTCTTTAAAACATTTAAATATGTAAGACAACTTTGTATGCCATGTACAAACTACTTTGAATAAATATATTATTATTATTATGAAAGAATTTTGAAAGTAAGTATTTAAAAGTCAAATAAGATACTTAAAAAAAAAAGTTTTGTAAACTGTACCGTGTGACGTATCAAAGAAAGGGCTTACATATATTTTTTATAACTTTAAAATAAATTGTTTTAAAGTTATTTAAGAAAATAAACTAGAATTAACCATTCCCCCTTATCTCCAAACTACTCAGCCTAAAATTTTGAAAAAAAAATACAGAAACTAGTTCTATACCTAGATATTACAGAAAAACTTATGTTTAGAGAAACGAGAAACTTATGTGTATTAGACCATACACAAGAAGTCTATGGTCTTAAAATATGGTTAAAGTATGGTCTTAAAAATGTTTTCTCTGCATCACCCAAAAGTTGACTGGTAGAAAATGCCTCAGGCATTAATTCCGCCTTTGTACGGTATTTGTTTTTACTTGTGCATAAAGTTTTAATAAATAAATAATAAAACATGGTAAATCTCTCAATATTGTGCGTACAAACTTACATTTGCACTTGGAATGTATGGGAGAACATGTTTTTCAACTACAATGTTAAGTTTGTTCTTGGGATAAATTCATCCCAACTACGGAACCCTTCAATGGTTCCGATTCTCTTGTCACAAATGTGTCTAAACTAGACTAAAAATCACCAAAATTTAGTTTATTCCTGTAAAAGACGATTTCCTATTCTAAAATTGACTGAAGTGACATAACTATATTGTATTTTGACAGCCCTAAGATGGCAGTAAGCTATTATTCATATATATATACCTATATATATATATCATATATATATTCATATATATATATATCATTTGAAGAAAAGAGACATATGTTGGGTCATGGTGGCATTTGTTTGGTTAAGGGGTGGGAGTGGATCTTATCCCACTTCTGATGACGGAGGAAGAACCTCCATAGTATTTTCAAAAAGTGTGATGTCAGCATTGCTGACGTCACTGATGACGTCTTCGTGGTGATCACTCATCTCCGATTTCCAAAACAACTTCACGACTTGTTTCAAGGCTTCGTTTATTCAACTGACAACGTGACGACGTCCCAGAGAGGTCCGCACTGTCAGGCGGCTCGAACAAGAATGATCTTAGCGCTTTTTTTTTTTTTTTGTTATGGACCTATCGCAGTTTGCTCCGGGAGCATTGACTGCTTAACCGATCGTTGGCGGGGCCAGAAGGGCCTCTCGCCGGGTTAGAATTAATCTCTAAGTAGCGCAGCTAAGGGCGTCCCATAGTGGGACTCGAACCTAGGCTTAGGGCGCTACTGTTTACTGAGCAAGTGGAGACTTGTTCTATCGGTATTTTATTATTATTAGGGGCGTTTAAAGCTACTTGCTCCGCACGGGCGGGCTACAGTGCGGCCGTATTTATAGGGATCGTCGCACGTGCACATTTTTAGGTTAAGTATTGAACTATGTAAATTACAATTATTCTGTTAACGTTTTAAGTAGTAATGTTAATTTTACATCGTAATAATCAATCATTATTTTGTGAACTAATTTCAACCAATCAAATTATCATTTTAATTATGAGTACGATGCACGATGAGTAGTTGCGCCGATACGGCCATACTGACAGGCGGTGCGCGCTCTGCACCAGCCTCGTTGATTCTCGTTGTTAAATAGACGAACACGATGAGTAGTTGCGCTGATATATATATTTTAATAAAAATGGCAATATTGCTTGCTATTCTGATTTTAACGTTTTTCACCTAAAATTATGACAAATTACATTGTCAAACTAAATCAGACTACTTATTTTTAATCGCGACTTAGGTGTTGAAAAAAATTAGTTGTCATGAATTAAAATTTCGTAAAACCGTGTGAAGAAAATGGTGTGTCCTATCGCAAAAATACTTAAAACTCTACACGTAGGTAATAACTTTTCATATTTTCCATACAAAAGTGAAAATTCCATACAAAACACGTTGAGAATCGCATCTTCTCCATCGCTACAGGCTCGTCTCATTGTGCGTGGCCATCTCAGCCATCAAGCCAGGATAGCGTTACACTCTCCTATATTATGATTGTTTGTTGGACCAAGTATATTGTATCGCAAAGCCTCATTCCGCACACACTCCATCAAAACATGTTGCACGTCTTCAACTACTCCACATTCTTCACAGTTGGGTGATGTAACCTTTTTCATCAGAAAACCAAACTTTTTTGATGAAATGTGACCGGACATAACTAAATCACTTTTGCTAAGCAGATTTTGATAGGTCCAACTATACACTGGGAGCTGTGGTTGGATGGTCTTGTACCAAATTCCCTTCTCTGTGGACCTCTGGTTAAAGTATTCACTCCACACATCTGTACATTGCTGTTTTATTAATCTTATATAGTCTGTATACAAAGGATGAATATTTACAGAAATTCCGTCTGACACGGCCTGGTTGGCTAAGAGATCTACTGTTTCGTTATCCTGAAGCTGTACGTGAGATGGGATCCACTGTAAAACTACCGAAATTGATTTTTGACCCAACTTGAATATAGACTCCAAAATCGTGTAGGCTATCCGTACTCTTCGCACGGACGAGGTGCACAGAGCCAGGTGTTGCAGCGAACTCTTCGAATCTGTTAGAATGACAAAGAACAATGGCGAATTCTTATTTGAAATAAATTTGAACGTCTAAAAGTGACACTTATACAAAAGAAATTCAATTAATTATCTATGTTCTTTTATGCTATCACATTATCTAATTAAGGCCAAATAAAAAATTATCTTTAGTGAAAAGTTTTTTGAATACTTCGTTCTAAAAGGTTAGGAAATAGTTGGTTGGATTGGCAATACTAAAATTGTAATTTTATGTTTATTTTCCTAAATAGTAGGTATAGCATAATTGTCGTGGTGTTGTTATGATTTTTAGTTTTTTTACATGGAGTAAATAATATGTCAGCGCCTCCGCTTTTCTAGACGGTGAATTGACATGTTGTACAAATGTCAACGTCAAAAACGAACACCGAGAACTCTGGTGAGGCGGCCATCTTGTAAAACGAGCAGCGAACTCGTGGTCGGTGGACGTTATATTTTAATCGCATCCCTCTTAATATAAGTGATCTATAATTATTTTGCGAAGTGTTTGATTGAATTATGGACAATTAGAAGTGGAGTGATTGTGACAGGTGTTATTTTATTGACATACTACCTTCCTACCCGATAATTCACGCCTACCTGAACACGGAGAACACATTAGATGAAAGTCGAAAGACTTCAACTAAATAATACATTTATTTTGTTGTATATTTGAGTTTATCGTGTTCTTCCTTAGATAAAAGTATTGCAGCAAAGTAGGAAATATATCAAATGCTATGGCAGTTCTGAACTAAAAGGACTAGTATTCAAAGTCTTAAAAAATATTTATTGGTGGTTGACATTGACAACCGTTGACAGTTTACAACTCTTAACCAGAAGCCCAGATGCTTGTGCTCTGTATCTCTATGTAGTCTGTGGCTCTGTCCTATGTTGTTCAAAAGTTCAACACTGATTAACTATATCTGACCCTTCTCTAAGAAAAAATGTTGCACAAACTATCTCAGAAAACGACGCTGAGTTAAATAAGGTATTTTTCATTTCAAGACGTAGTGATTTAATTTCAAATAAAACAATGTATGGGAAGCTGCCATTGTTCTTTATCGTGACCAATTGAGTTAATATAAGAAAGAGCCTCTGCTATTAGTTTAGAGTTATTAAATTGTGTTAATAAACACATATTTTTTTAATATTTGGTTTTATTTATTAGTCGTTCATTAAAATTGGTTGAGAGTATAGATGCTGGCGGGAAAAATTCCGAATCATTCCCGTCGAATACTTCGGAAGTATTCCGAAATATTCCGAAACTTTGGGAATATTTCAACGTTTATTCCCACTGAATTATTCGGGCGAAATATTCGGCGGAAACATTCGATTGCGGGGTACGAATGTTTCTCGCAGGGGGAAAACTTCTCCGGGGAGCATCTCCCCTCTTACCGCACCCCGCACCCCCATCGCCTGCACGCACGACTCGTGGCAGTCGGGCCGCCTATATAATGTACTCTGTGCCGCCCGACGCGCCTCGCCCCTGGCTGGAGGCTTTGAGTTTTTCTTAAGGCAGCCACAGGATAGTCCGGTTAAGTAGTCTCGACCTCTCTAGGTCAACTACGAGATGCCATTCACAAAAAAAAAAAAAGCCCGACGCGCCGCGGCAGCGCCCGGCACACAGAGGGGCACCGGCGGTGGCAATCGACGATCGATGCAAAATACGATTTTTCAGCAAAAAAAAAATAAAAATCTTAATTAAATTCATTTTGAATAATTCTGATTTAAAGAAACTTTCCCAGAAGTATTCCGGAATTATTCAGAATATTTCGGAAGTTTTGCAACTATAGTTGAGAGGTCTACGAGCTAGAGCATTCTCTGTCTACGCCAGTATACTATACTAGAGTGCGTTTCATCAAATAGTTCCTATGCCATAATGTTGGCTCCACTGTTAATCTTTAAACATGGACCTATTATTTAGGCCTATGCTTTAACAACGGTAGCCTATCGTGTTCGTTCTACAACAGTGGTGCCAACATTACGGCATAGGCACTATTTGATGAAACCTCAGACTAAGTATCCTGAGGTTATAGGTTTTCTTGTAATCTATATATAGATTACAAGAAAACCTATAAGATGTCTGTGGTCTTAAAATAACATGGTAAATCTCTAAATATTGTGCGTGCAAACTTACATTTGAAGTTGGAATGTATGTATGGGAGACCATGTTTTTCAATTACAATGTTAAGTTTCTTCTTGGAATAAATTCATCCCTGCTACGGAACTGTTCATAGTGCGTGGTCCGATACGCACTTGGCCGGTTTTTTAAGCGCTCGTCTACTAACCACAACAAAAAAAAATGAGTACATGTTGGCTTAATGTATGTACAGACGGTAGCAGGATAGGCTACCCGAAACTGTTAAATTTTCCCAATCAACCTTGAACCTAATGCTGTAGCTTGGTGTGCTGGCGTATCTGTACAGTTAAAAGTTTCAAATGTCAAACTTTGTCTATAGAAAGGTCAATCATACTTCTTTTTTTTTTTATTTCTTTCGCCTGTATTAAAAGGCAGGCATCGATCTATAGACCATTCAGCCTTCAATCTTTCATAATCACTTCATAATCTTGACACTGACTGACTGACTTGAAATTGACAGTGACACTTTGCAGTGAACGTGTTTTAGCATGAGAAAGGTAGAACGAGGTGGCTATATACAATAAAACCAACCAAACAAAGATAGCAGCAATATTGTGTACTTAATAATTGAACATTCTTGCAAAAACTACGTACTGCACACTGCTTTTGACGTGAAGTGAAGGCTTGAGACTGTTTTTCTAAAATTACAAAATGCGTAAATATTTTGTAACGTTGATAACATTCTCATCAAATTCTTACTTACATTGATTATAAATTAGTCCTATCTAGTCGTGATCGTGTGAGAATGGCTGACAATCCTAGCAGCGACGGTCTTTCGGAAGCCGAAAGATTAAGGGGTGGGTGCTACAAAAGGTTGATCTAATTTCTTCCATTTACGGCCGGTCTTCTTAAAAAGTAACTGATATTTGTTTTCAGAGGACGAATTGGCTCAAGAATTGGAACACAGTGATTCCAATGAAGAAGATTCACAAGAGATATCATTAGAAATCGAAGAAAAGTTGTTGAAAGATGAACCAGAATGTTTGTATTATACCTTGCATGCTTACCCTATTCAATGTTTTCTTCATCCTTAGCTCTCAACCTAACTTAGTTTAATTTAGCTCTCATTCACATAACAGTAAGCTCAATTTGGAGGCAACAAGATAATGTATCTGTGAAAATTTAAGCTGTACTGACCTTACATAATATGAACATACTGACGGTCTATTTATTATGGCAGGTACTCCAGCTGTAAGAAATACTACCTTCAGCCTGCTGGGAGATTAGATATAATAGGTTGGGGAAAAAGTTTCTTCGCATTTTTTAAGAAAATTCAAAACATTTTTTAATATAGTTTATTTACATTTAACTAAAGTATGTAGGTACCATTTTGTTCGATAACTTTTTGCGATCTTGTAGGTAGGGACATGATCCCATTGCTATAGAAATTTTGGGACTTCTGGTCAAAATACCACGACAAGTGGTTTTGGCAGTCCTCTCGTGATGTTAACCTGACACTGCCTAAACAATTCTGAAGAGACCGAAACAGGTGGAAATCTAAAGGTGCAAGGTCAGGACTATACGGCAGATGCATTAACACCTCCCAGCCAAACTCTCTTAATTTTTGCTGAGTGGCTAAAGATGTGTGAGGTCTAGCGTTATCATGATGAAAAACCACACCCCTTCTGTTGATTAATTCCGGCCGCTTTCTCTCAACTTCTTGCTTTAATCTCATCAGTTGTTTGCAGTAGAGTTCAGAATCGATGGTCCTGCCTGATGGTAACAGCTCATAATGAATAATGCCCTTCCAATCCCACCACACACACAGCATCACCTTGCTGCGAGTTAACCCGGGTTTCGCCACAGTCTGTGAAGCCTGACCGGCCTTTGACCACGACCTTTTTCGCACGTTCTTGTCATACGTGATCCACCTTTCATCACCAGTTATCAGCTTCTTCAAAAATGGTTCGGTTTCATTACGTCGTAATAAAGAATCACAAATGAATACACGGTTCATTAGGTTTCTTTCAGAGAGCTCGTGAGGTACCCAAATGTCGAGCTTTTTTGTGTACCCAGTTTTTTTCAAATGCGCCAAAACAGTTTTGTGGTCAATTTCCACTGATATGCCGATCTTGCTCCACTTTTTCAAAAATGGCATCCATTTTATCCGTAATAGGGCAACCAGAGCGACGTGCATCTTTGACATCAAAATTTCCGGATTAAAAACGCTTAAACCAAATTTGTGCTACTCTCACAGACACTACACTAGGTCCATAAACATCGCAAATTTTTTTCACGGCTTGCGTTGCACTTTTACCTTTTTTGTAGTAAAATTTTAAAATGTATCGAATTTCTTCATTAGATTCACTCATCTTGACGGTATGAATAACAAATGAAAATCACACATTTTCCTAATTTGAATTTGGAATTATGTTCTTTAAAATTTAAACTTTCTATGATACCAAAACCAGCCAGATACAAATAGTATAGCCAAAGAGATTTTATTACAAGTTCATACATACTATAATGCAAAAAGACTTTTTCCCCAACCTAATAGAATAACTTGCATTTGCATTGTTTGTGGTGTGGTATTGTAAGCTAGGCTAGGCCAGCTGATTGAAAACAGAGCAGTATTTTCAGAGATTACCTCCAATAGTGGTTTATTTTTTTCATATACTTATACAAATGTAAAAATATAGACTAAGTCAAAGTCAAATAAATAAATAGATAATTTTCTATTCTCCAGATTTTTTTTTGTTTTGGATGGGAAATCATCAAATAACTTCTGGTCTTTTTTTTTCCTTTTCCTGTTTCTCTGGCTAACTTACATTTTCATCTGCCTCAGAAAAAATTGCTAGACTTGTAACCCATTTTTAACTTGCATTCACATCCTTTATTTTTCCAGACACAACTCTGGTGAACTATGGAGAGACAGAGAGTACACAGAATGCAAACCTAGAGAGTGAAGTGATTGAAACTTATTCGGATAGCTCTCAGAACGTGGAGACTATTCACAGAGCTGACGAACTTGGTAACATATACACTGACAACTCGGACACATTTGTTAGTTCACAACCAGACACTCTAACTGACCAGTATGAACCATATATTAATGAATACTCTTTTGATCACTCAAACTTGGACCAGCAACCAGGAGATATCACTGATGATAAATATGACAAATTGGAAGAAGATAATAGGGACAACACTATTGTTCCAAACATAAATGAGTTCCAGCAGGGTGAATCAGTTGAATATGATTCTCAAATAACAGAAGAAATGCTCACAAATGAGAGGGAACGAGAAAAGAAGAGCAAGAAGGAATTGGAGGAAGAGGAACGTGAAAAGATGCAGTAAGTTGAACTCTTACACATTTAAAATTGATATTTGCAAGGTATTTTTATAGTTGTATATGTCATCATTCTCCTGTCCTTGTCCCAATTTATTTGGGGTCGGCGCAACATGTTTTTTTCTTCCATACTTCTCTATTAGTCGTCATCTCGGTAGTCACTCCCTTTCTGGCCATATCATCTTTCACATAGTCCATCCATCGTTTCTTTGGTCTTCCCTTACACGTATAGCCCTCCATATTCATACTCAACACTTTCCTGACGACATTTTCCTCATTCCTCCGCATCACATACCCATACCATGACAACCGATTTCCACACAACATTCCAGTCACCGGTGTCGCTTTCAGACTTCCTCTTATATACTCATTTCTTATTCTGTCCATTCGCGTAACACCACACATCCCTCTTAGCATTCTCATCTCGGCTGCATGCAATTGCCTTTCATTCATTCTTTTTATGGCCCAACATTCTGATCCATACAAGACGGCATGTCTAACCATTGTTTTATAAATCTTCCCCTTGGGTTTAAGGGGAATGCGGGAGTCGCAGATTGTTCCCGTGACCTGCCGCCATTTCATCCATCCAGTGTTAATTCTGCGCTTAACAGTCCAATCTACTTCGCCATCACTTTGCACAAGTGAACCAAGATACCGGAAGTCGGAGCAGACCGGGAGAAGCGCGCCATCAAGCGCTATGGCTCCAGAACTGGAGAGACCACCGAAATCGCAGAACATATACTCGGTCTTGGTTCTGCTGATTTTCAAGCCTACATTCTCCAGTTTCCGTTGCCATTTCTCCAATTTGCTCTGGATCTCAGGTCCATCTTCACCGACAAGAACAGTGTCGCCTGCAAATGGCATGCACCAGGGTGCCTCTTCCTGTATGTCCGCCGTCAGAGCGTCCATAATCAACAGGAAGATGTAAGGACTTAAAGCCGACCCCTGGTGCAAGCCTACTGCCACACTCAACTCGTAGGTGTTGCCAGCAGCCGACCGGACGTAGGTACAAGATTGACTGTACATAGCACGAATTAACTCTACATACTTCCCGGGCAAACCTTTCTCTTTCAAGGCCCATCACAAAACATTCCGAGGTACCCAGTCATACGCTTTTTCCAGATCAATGAACACCATGTGCAAGTTATCGTGTGTACGTCTGTACTTCTCGATCTTTTCTCTATTATTTTCTCTCATACCTTCATACTATGGGACATAAGCTTTATCCCTCGATAGTTGTTGCAGTCCTGCACGTCACCTTTATTCTTGAAGATGGGCACTAGCGAAATATTTCACCATTCTTGTGGGATTGCTTCTTCATGCAACAACTTATTGAAGAATTGTATATGTATTCACAATAAATAATCTTGTTTTGCAGAGTTCTAGTCTCCAACTTCACAGAAGAGCAGTTGGATAGGTATGAGATGTACCGCCGAGCTGCTTTCCCCAAGGCTGCTATAAAGAGGCTCATGCAGACCATCACTGGATGTTCAGTTGGCCAGAATGTTGTGATAGCCATGTCTGGTATTGCCAAAGTATTTGTGGGAGAAGTTGTGGAAGAAGGTAAGCACATCTTTACTAGTTTCAACTATTCAATTGTTTTTGCATGTGGCAAAAATAGCATAGTGATTTTCATTCCTATGGATTCTCAGTGCTTGTGTTTAGCTCACACACTGAAATTGTACATAGTTAACCAACCACTAGTAATTTTTTATTGTAACTAGCAGGGACTGAAAGCAGTTACGGTTAAAGGTATACCTCCAAAATATACCAACATTGGTAAAAATATAAAGTTAAAATATAAAGGAATAGGTATAGTTTGACTGGCCTGTTGGTCTAGTGGTTAGTGGCCCTGACTGCTATGCCGGAGGTTGTGGGTTCGATTCCCACCCAGGACAAATGTTTGTGTGATGAGCATGATCATTTGTTCTGTGTCTGGGTGTAATTTATCTATATATGTATGTATTTAGAAATATATAAGTATGTTTATCAGTTGTCTAGTACTCATAACACAAGCTCTGCTTAGCTTGAGGCTAGACGGCGTTGTGTGATAGTTGTGGAATATTATTATTATATTATTATTATTATAGCTCAACCTTTATTTTAAACCAATAAAGGTTGAGCTATACTGATACCTTTTAAATAAAGGTTAAAGAAAACAGGATTGCAGTGATTGTCTTGCACAAAGTGGGTATGGAACCGTCCGTCATATTCATGACACCTCAAAAGCTTGGTATCAGCCGTATGTTCGTATATCGTACTATCGCCAGATATACCAACACTTCCTGTGTTGAAGACCATAAAAGATCGAGGCGGCTGCGTGCTGTTAGAACTACAAAGGCTGTTAATGCTGTTAAAGCCAGAATTCGCCGAAATCCCATTAGGAAACAAAAAAAAAATATTTTTTGTGTTTGCGAGAAATGAAGATTCCCGCTAGGACTCTGTCGCATATAATAAAACAAGACTGAAGCTCGACGCTTATCGTCGATATACAGGATATGGCCCTAAATTAACCCCATTACAGTTACAGACAGTGGTATCGATTAAAACTCCTTCTGTCCCGATATGCAGGTGAAAATCACAGAAATATCCTCTTTACTGATGAAAAATTTTTTGAAGAGCACTGCAACAAGCAAAATGACAAAGTGTACGTTCACAGTTCTAAAGAAGCCGCCCATGTGGTCGGAAAGCTACGAGACGTGGTCATCATCCTGCGTTGCGTCAGTAATGGTTTGGTGGGGGGTGTCTTATCAAGAAGTCACAAAGCTTCATTTTTGTGAAAAAGGAGTGAAGACTTCAGCCAAAGTGTATTAAGAGACCGTCTTGGATCGCGTTGTGAAACCTTTTTAAAAATGTACTGTGGACTTTCCAGCAGGACTCTGTACCTGGTCACAAGGCACGAACTGCCCCAGCCTGGCTCGAAACTAACATTCCGGACTTTATAAAAGCTGAAGAATGGCCCTCGTCTAGCCCAAATCTGAACCCCTAAGGCCTCGTTTACGGAGAAGCGGCGCGTCGCGCGTCGCGCTGGGCAGCGCGGCCCGCACTAAATCAAATATATGGCGTTGTAAGAGAGCGTTTACGGAGAAGCGATTTTACAGGCGTTTGCTTGAAATGCAGGCAGAGCCCGCGGATCGCATCAACGCGTCGCACGCGACGTTTATCGCGGCGGCGCACGCAGCGTTGGGGCTAGCTATTCCTGCAATTCTCCGTTCTCGGTAAATCGTAGCGACAAAAGCGGCGGGGCCCGCGGCATCGCACGGCCCGCGTCTTCGTAAACAACATCGTACATTGCCATATGTTTGTGTTTGCGCGTGTGATAACGCGGGCCGCTGCACGCGTCGCCTCTTTGTAAACGGAAAAATCGTTCAACGCGCCGCGAGACGTCACGCAATACGCGTCGCACGACGCGCCGCGTCTCCATGGTTAAACATATAAGTAATGCTTGAATTTCGACTAAATGTGAAAGGCTAAAGATGGATGAGTTTACATGAATGTATTCATATTAACTGATTCATGTTAAAACATAACTATGACATTTTGGTGAACACATTTAGCCATTCCTGCATCGCATTTTACACAATTTATTTGTTTTTTTATTATTATTATTTCAATCTGCTGTGTATTATTTTGTGTGCCTTTTAGTCTGTGCTAAATAAATGTATTGTCTTTCTTTCTTTCAATCATTACTTAGTATGTTTAACCATTGGTCGAGTTAACTACGGATCAAAAAACCGGCCCTTAGACTACAAATTATGGCCAGTTTTAGAGGACATAGCCTGCTCTAAATGACATGCCGACATTGTCTCTTAAGAAATCTCTGGAGCAAGCAGTGGCTAAACCATGTAACAACAACATGTCAAGCAAAGAAGCAATGCGTAAATCCATAGATTCGTGGCCAAACAGATCAAAGCCAAAGGTGGCCATTTCAAATAGATTTTTTTTATTTTTTTGTTGAGACTTCAATAAATATGTACAGACACCAGTACATCAAGCTACCCAAAACTGTCAAATTTCCCAATCAACCTTGAACCAGCCAACCTTACTTTAGTGATAAAGTTGAAAATCTATTAAAGTTTGACAGATTTTAGTAAAATGATGTGCTGGCGTCTATACATATAAGTTTTTAATAAGATTACAAATGCATTTCCATTTGAACTTATTTCCAGACTAGATAGAGTTTATGAAACCCTGCCACCATTATTTGCTATAAAATATTATTTGAAAATGATGTGATTATTCTAGCTAACACACAAGATGATGAATGTGATTTGCCAAAGTGTTGTGAACAAAAGTAATTTTTCTTTTCAGCTCTTGAAGTATTAGATAAGTCAGGTGAAGCGGGGCCACTCCAACCCAAACACCTTCGGGAGGCCCTCCGCAGGCTGCGTGTAAAAGGTGCTATAGCAACAAGAAAAGGACATAAGAGTATGTTAAGACTTTAGACACCTTATTTTGTTATTTTAACTCTTAATTTAGACTAGTAATCTTCTAAAAATTAAGAACAAAATAAATTACTAAATTTTTCTATTTTTTTTACAATTTAGAATGTGAATATGATGTTGTTTTGATGATGTAAATAAAATTATAATATATAATATTGTACTTTATCAGGTTACTAAAAAGTCCTTCATTGAGTTATGCTGTTTAAACTGGTTTCAATATAGCTGAAACAAGAAATATCATGTTATATTTTTTACATAATCATTAATTAGATCATTCATGAACATGAAAAATATATATTTTTTAAAATATTTAATAAAAACAGGCAGGCTTTCCGTAGTATTATTTTAGGGCAATATAGGGGTTATTGAGACAAACAACAGGTTATCATTATTAAAATGTTAATTTATTACATGATAAAATCGTTATTTTATTAAAAACAATATACAACAATAACTAAGGAAGGTTAATCAAGTTCGAAAACTTTGAAAATAAAATCAGTCTTGTTAAAATGGCCAACTATGTTGTGGACAAGAGACATTAATGGAAATCCTTGGAAGGTTCATCAAAATCAAAATTATTACAAAAATAAAATGGTATTCGCTAACAATAGCAAATCGTAAATCAATGTACACAAAATTCCATTCAAATCCCAAATTACATAAACAAATTGGCACTAAAAAGTTATTTTTGAATTCATGCAATCTACCATGAGAACGATTTTGATCTACCAGTGTTTTTCGTGTATCACAGATATTATAATTTCCAAGGCTACCCTGGCCAGTTTTATTTGATAAAAGTTACAACAGAAAGTAAAACTTCGTAAACAAAATAACAGAGATTATACCAGCAGAATACAGGACATTACTATCTAGTTAATTGTGAAGGCACAAATTAGTTTATAAATTATAGCAATTTGGTAACGTTTCGTAAATAATATTACGTTATTTATTACTTTATTAGCTACACATTAAGAAAGTTCTCAATTTACATCTAAGTAGTGGTCCAAGATTATTGATTCGTGCAAATACCAACCATACATTTTAGTAAGTATAAAAATATACTTTTCATGTTTGAGGAATTTAATAAAAACAGATTCTGTATTAAATGATGAAATGTGTAATACATAATGTATCTTTCATTTACTCGCAATGCTACATCGATTCTTATCATGGCGATGCACCATTTGGTCATCAACAATAAACTCATATAAAACGTTTTCAGCATGCAAATAATTACAGAACACATTTTTGTTTCGTATCCTACAAAAAATCTCGCGACATCTGTACAAATTGAACATTCTGTACATTAGTGATACGTATTTCATGATATTATCAATACTATAACTGGTATTTCGTCAACATCATATGCTGTGTATGAAAAATTTGCGGCAGAATGCCCAACGTCAGTCGCCTGGGCGCTAAGTACTAATCACCAGTATGCGTCCACAAAAACGGCACTACTTAAAAGACTAGAAGTCGCTCACTGATGTTCCCCTGGCGCTAGACAACGAGTCTCTTGACGCCACACTCGATGCAGAACTTGGCGGTGTCGACGGGGAACTTGTTGCCGCACTCGTGGCAGAAGCGCGACAGGCGGCAGGTGCGCGGCGCATGCTCGCGGCGCTGCGCCAGCGACGCCTCCGAGCCTGACGAGCTCGGCGAGCCGTGCGGGCGCCACGAGCCCCGGGAGCTCGCGCGCTTCTCTGTAGGCAAAACGTCAAACAGTACTTATATACGTATATTTATAAAATTTTATAATTAGTGATTTTATTACAGTGTGCAGACGCCAGCACATGAAGCTACTACAATCTGCCAAATTTCTTTAATAGATTTTCAACTTTACCGCTAAAGCATTAGGTTCAAGGTTGATTGGGAAAATTTTACAGTTTCGGGTATCTTGACCTGCTGGCGTCTGTACCATCAGAACGCCCATGACAAGTTATTCCAGCACTTACCACTGCTTTGATTGTCTTTTTCCTTATAGAGTAGGTCTGGAGGCGCTAGTGGTTCATCGAGCTCGGCCGAGCGCTCCATGGCGAGAAACTCGTCGCTGGAGTTGGAGCGAGCGTCGTCCTTGTTGCTGCCGCTCGAGTCCGACCCCGCCGGAATTTGTTCTAGATACGTCAACCCGTTGCTCGGCTCCTTCGAAGTACATAGTGACAGTTTCGACGGAGATATTCTGCTCAAACTGAAAAGTTAAATCCTGTTACTATCTCTGTCGACAATGCAAACAATTACATTCTTCCCAACGGCGAATTCAGTAGCTGTTCTGCATGTAATGAAAACAATTACCTGACTAACCTGCTATAAGCTGAATCATTACTCTGCTTTCCAGTTGGCGTGTGGTTTCCATTGGCAATGTTTTCAATTTTCTTGATTTTCCGTTCACTCTTCATTCGAGAATCTCTTTTTGTCGTGCCATTAAAGTTAGTAATCTCTTTACTCGACTGGTTTTCGTTCTTCTCATTTTCATAGAATTTATCAAAATCTTTTAGAGACTGCATGAGGTCTTGTTCCGCTTGATCGGATTTATGGCGGCTCTTCCCACTGTCCAACTTTGGTGTATGCTTCCTTTGGATGGAATCAAGGAGGGAGGTGGAACGTTTCACAGAGGATGGAAAAAGGCTCTCACTCACATTGTTACTGCTAAAATTGAGAGACATGGATTTGTTAACAGGGTGCATACCATTGACAGCTTTGGGAGAAGAACTAATACTATTCAATTCTGATGTCCTGTTGCTATCAGCAAGCTCGGACTGTTTAACTATCCTAGTGGTGGAGCTACATGTGCGTTTGTTGTCTACTTTCTGTTTATGTATTTCTTCATCAAAAGATGTCATGAAGTCATCAAGATCGAAGTCTTCGCACAGAGAATCGTCATCTCTAGTAGAGGTCTTTGAGGCTATACTTTGTTCTAAAGAATACATAAGTTTATCATACTGCATGCTCAAGTCATCATTTGTTGGTGCAGTGGTTTTGTTAATGTTATTGTTCGGCTCGTTTTTTGGGGTTTTATTGCTAAAACCAGTTATATCATTATTCAAGTTTTTGTTGTTGTTTTGATTAACAGTGTTAAAAGACTCAAATCTTTTTGGTAAGTTTTCAGTTGTGAGGAGAGATTCCATGCTACTAATGATATCAGGGTTATTTAATATGGTATTAACATTGATAGGCAGATTGTCGTTTTCATTGATGAGCCTTGGATCAATATAATTACTATCAGTCATTGAAGAATTGTCATCAGCGAGTATGGCATCGAGATTGACGAAATCTTTCTTTTCATCCTCTCTTTTTATTTTATCTAATTTGACAGGTTGCTTTATAGTTGTGCGCTGGAAACTATGATACAAGGAAGTTGCAATTTTAGGGATTTTATCTTTAGGTTTTGGTGTACTGTAACTTGAAGCTGTGTAACTAGAAAACGATCTATTCAGATTGCTATTTCGATTAAAATAATTATTTTCTCCTGTACTAATATTTTCTTTACTGGACTTTGTAAAGGTTGTGTTTAATTTTGGACTAGGTTTTTTGTCATTTCTATTTAATCTAAATGAGCTACATCGACCGCCGAACGTGTTTCTACTGTTTTCATTGTTTGTGCTACCAAAAGATTTCATTCTTTGTAATGTTGGTGTCTTCTGGTAAGTTTTATTTAGTGTGTCTTTCATCATTTTACTGTTATCAGATCGTAGATAGGAGGAAGAGCCTTTATCTTTAGCGGGTTGGAGGGCGGGAAGGGTTCTGCTATGGTCTTTAGTGGTTTGTATTTTTTTAGGAATGTTTGTGTCTGAAGACATAAGTTCTTTCATTTGCCTAGCAGCTGATACAAATGGGTCGTAAGTGTCGTCAAGCCTGTAAAATGTAATAATAAATAAAGATATTATTATATTAATAATTTTGAGATCTTGTAAGTATGTTATACTACAAATGAAATAAAATTAGACATTTAAATAAAACTTTTTACAGTCCGTTCAAGCGATTTTGACTTCTATTCCGTAGGCATAAGAATGGCATTAAAAGCAAAAACGTGGTTACAATGCCAACTGTTTACTGCAGCTGCCATTTGTCGTGCCACCAACACAATAGAAGTCAAAATCTGTTGAACGGACGTAATAACAATTCTCGCAATGAGACATACGCTTTGCCATTGCATGTATGCGGAAAGTAGCAACACCGCGAACCGACCGCGAACACCGCGAACACGCGACACCGCGAAAGTGCACTCATAAAAACGCAATTCTTGTTTAGTAACGAGGATCTATAATATTATAATTATATTATCTTATACAGGGTTATTTGTAAAACATCAAGCAACCTCTTAAGGGGTCATTGTACTCATCATTATGAACAACTTTTACTATGGGACCAAACCTAAAATCGCGAAAAAAAATCAGCTGTTCAGTACATTTTGACGAATTATGCAAACATAAATGTACTGAACAGTTGATTTTTTTTTTCGCGATTTCAGGTTTGGTCCCATAGTAAAAGTTGTTCATAATGATGAGTACAATGACCCCTTAAGAGGTTGCTGGTGTTTTACAAATAACCCTGTATAATAATATTCAAGATATGATAATCACTAGAAATACAATTGTTTAGGAAATGTACAGTGGTGGAGGAAACAGGGTTGACTGGGAACTGGGCAAACAAAGTAATCTAACCTTTTAATTTCAATTCGTGGCAGCTTCAACTCAGGCTCAGATGGCTCTGATTGTCCGTCACTATTATCATTTGAATTTTGATTAACGATAAACGTTTGATATTCTTTATTAGATCTAGTTTGTTCGCCCAACATTTTGAATTTTCTTTTTGGTTTGTATATGTTTTTCATTCTTTTCTTGTTACATTCTACTTTATCTCCTGGTTTATTTGATTCATCTATTGAAGGCAATTTCAAACGAGCAGGTTCATAGTCTGCGTCAATCTGTTCATCTGAAGCAGCTGTTTTTTCATAAAATTGTAGTTGATAAACAGTTATGTGTTCCATGTCACAAACATTTCTATTGACGTCGGATATATTGTTAGATGCTGTATCTTTATTTGTTTCGTCTGTTTTCTTTAGCACTTCGCTTACTGTATTGCCAGCACCTTCGAGCAATTCTCTCAGATGGTTCTTTAGTTCTTGAAATGTATCAGAAAATTTATGTTTAGGCGATTCAGTGATGGCAACATCCGAAATTTGTTGATTTATGGCTTCAATGGAATTCGCTGTTGGTGTATGCAAACTATCAATGTCTTTGGCAATATTGGAACATTCTCTTTCAGAGAGATCATTACTTAATAATTTATCAGTAATATTCATGAATTCTTCTAAGTCTGCTGGGTCCTCTGTAAATTTTGTGTAAGTCTCGCCGCTTCCATGTCGACACTCGATTTCATTGGTTTCCATGATATTATCATCGTCAAACTTGTTTTCCTCAAAGTCACAAGTTAGTTCCACACTATCGCGCTCAAAGTTTTCTTCAAACTGTTCTTCAGTCAGATTGTGAATATCTTCGTCTATTTTTTCACTAATCGAGTCTCTGTTTGACTCACTAATATTTTGATTGGATATTTGATTATCTACATCGTCTTCTGAATTTAAATGATTGTCAGTATTTTCCTGATTATCAAAATCTGTTATAGCTTCAATTTCATCAGGAAAATAGTTGTCAGAAATACTAGGAGTCACTATGGAACTAACAAAATTTAAATTTATTGAATCCTTTGTCACGTATGGATCTCTGTCGTACATTCGTTCCACAGAATTTGGATTTTTATAAAGTAACTCTATTTTTGGTTCGGAGATCGCATTATTTTCGAATTCGTTAGCACTTTTATTATCTATTTTATTGCTCTTATTATTTCTGTTTGCTTTTTTCTTGTCCGGGTTATCGTGTATGACACATGGAACACATGAGAGCGTGTTAATGCCAATCGATTGACAGTCACGAATTTGATTACTACCCACAGAAGTTGCGGGGCTATCTTCAAGACTATCTAGACTCATACTAATTTCTTTTAGCATCTTGATCTTCTTCTTATCCTTATTTTTTTTGTTCGTTTCAGATACTTCAGATGATGTTTTAGCTGAATGTATTTTAACATTTTCACTATTTATTTCTGAAGAATTCATATCTTTAATATCCTCGCTAATTAACTGATCAATATCGCAGGCATTTATTGTTTTCTTCATCTTTTTAACAGTCAATTGTTTTGGAATGGGTATTTGACTCTTATCACAGGAACTCTTTGATGATTTTTTCAAATCATAGGTAGTGTTTTGGCTTTTTTCGTTATACTTGTTAACGATTTCTTGTAATTTCTTTAATTGTTGTTGCTTTCTCATATTTATTTTGTGGAGTTTGGTTTGCGATACAGTTCTCTTGATATTTGGTTCAGTACTGCTTTGTTGAGTGTTTTTGATATTTGGATCTGTACTTTTTTGCTGTATATTTTTCACTTTTAAATCAGTATTTAAATCTTGTTGGCCTTTGTTGTTAATTGTACCAATATTACCTTGTTGGCTTTTCTTGATACTTGTATCGGTATTACCTTGTAACCTTTTCCTGATATTTGAATCTACATTAACTTGTAGGATTTTCTTGATACCTGAATTAGTGTTACTGCGCTGGTTTTTCTTGATAATATGATGGTCGATTTCACTCAGTTCATCTGATGTGATATTTGGCTCAGTTTTATTTTGATTTTTCTTGACATTTGATTCAGTCTTATTTTGTTGGATTTTCTTAGTATTTGGTTCAATATATATTTTTTGGCTTTTCTTGGTATTTTGTTCAGTATTATTTTTTTGATTTTTCTTGATATTAGGATCAGTATTACTTTGGTTGGTTGAGGGTGGGTGAGGATCTTGTTTTTTTCTATGGAAGGGGAAAGGAAGGGTAAGGTCTTATTTCGTTCTTTAGATAGTAACAAACAAGGAGACAGGAACTAAATCCGTTTAGTTATATAATAATTAAAAACATTGTTAAATAAAATAGAGATCCTTCCTTTCCCCTTATTTATTACAAATCTAAAATTTGTTTTAAAATTTTTGTGAATAAGGTTAGGTATATGTAGGTATGTTCGAACAATTTACTAAAGTTTATGTGAATGAGATAATGTTCGTACCTGGAGCTACTTAGATCTCTGGCGAGTCGTGCTTGCCGTGCTTTGACATTAGCGTCGCCTGACGAACTGTTTTGTGAATTCCGAGAGTTTCGTATCACTGGCATATGTTGGGATGTTTCGTCGTGACAGTCATTACTAGAGACCGATTCTGTAAGGTAAACAAGAAAAGAAAATGATTCTGTACTTTTTTGACATCGTCGGTGATTTATTTCTTTTTTTGCATCGTTTGGATTTTATGTATAAAAAAGATGACTTGTTTTACCTGAGGCTCTGGTGCGTCCAAGCTTGTAGTCGCCATATTCACGCGGTTGTGGAGGGGACACCCCGCGCGACGATTCCACAGACGCTGATCGGCTGTTTGAGGACTTGTCGCGCGTTTGCGATGACCTAACGATGAAGATTTCAGTTATAATACGTACTATGTTTTGTAGCAAGCTTTGGAAGGTTTAAAACACTCTTTTCTCAATCTATTTTTCGACGACAGCTTAGCTATGTACTAGGAATTAAAATCAGCAGTGAATGAATGAATGAAATGCATAGACCCCAGCGTGGTTTGACCAGACTCGATTACTCGAATGAACCCAAAGTTTCACACTAGCCCCTGTTGCCTCATGTTACATGGTGCAACAGAGACCATTGCATATAATGGTGGGGAAGACAGGCGCTTAGGATATGGAATAATATAACTAACATTATCACACGGCTACACACAGTAAATCGTCGCGACGGTTGGTTTTGATGGCATATTCAAGTCTACATACTACATAATACTTGTTAATAATATGGCTTTTTACCGTTACCGTTACGAAGACAGCGCGTGGTCGAAAGTATCATATGATTTCGTCCAGAAGTTGACCATTTTAAAGCGACAAAAAGAAATATTTCCATTCCTACGACAGTGACTAACGGAAACACAATGCGTAGGTACTACCAAAAAAGAAACCGGCCAAGTGCGTGTCGGACTACGCACAATGAAGGGTTCCGTAGTTGGGATGATTCCCAAGAACAAACTTAACATTGTAGTTGAAAAACATGTTCTCCCATACATTCCAACTGCAAATGTAAGTTTGTACGCACAATATTGAGATTTACCATGTTGTTTTAAGACCATAGACTTCTTATAAGTTTTCCTGTAATCTATAGGTATTGAACTATTTTCTTTACTTTTTCAAAATTTTAGGTTCAGTGCTTTCGGAGATGGGGAGAATGGTCAATTTTCGTCTATTTTCTTAAATAATTTTAAAATTATTTATTTTAAAATTATATATATATTGAGACTCTCACAGTAAGCCCTTTAATTTGATATGTCACAGAGTACAGTTTACATAACTTTTTTTTTTTAATTTTCTTATTTGCCCCCAAAATTGTCCCCCATATTCAAAATTCATTTATTTACTTTACACGTCCGTGTTTGGGTCATAGAAATACAAACGTGTACCAAATTTCAACTTAATCGGTCCATTAAATTCAGAGCAAATTGGCTGACAGACGGACAGACAGACACACGAGTGATCCTATAAGGGTTCCGTTTTTTCCTTTGAGGTACGGAACCCTAAAAAATTAATGTGGTAACGTCTTAGTTCACAGGCGATATAATAGCAAGTCTCAGTAAAAAAAAAAAGTAATGACAGGTTATTAGAACTAATGACAATGACCGACGTCCGAGCAAGCGGAGCTCTTAAGGCGATACGTAAAAAGCTAACTGAGCGGTAATAAGAAAGTGACAGAGTCAATTACATCCACATGCGAAAAAAAGAGAGCGCTACAATGCGCTGGAACCAAAATAAAAGCGCCAAACCAAATAAAAATTGTTTAAAAATAAATTAAGCTATCTATCAAAAATATGTTCAGCCAGAGTTTTCAATTACCTAATACGCACATATTGAGTGCAATTTTGTAATGAAATTACTTAGGATTTTAGAATTACAGAAAAAAATATAAAAAAGTAGAGGTATTTTCGGAATTAAATTCTATCGAGGAAATTTAACCCAATCGTGTTTTCCTTCAGTCAGAGTATTAATCAAATAGTCAATAAATATATATCCAAAAATTAAATCCATACATTCTGTAATAGTGAAATAAATGGTTACGAAAAAGCCCCCAAATTATTTTGGTATCGCCTCAAACGGCTACCGCGCACGTCAATCAATCCACGGTTAGGTTACGTTGTCGTGATCAAATGGTGGAACTGTTTTATATAAATAAACATTGAGACTGGCTCCCAGGGTTTTGTCAAAACTAAGCCAGTTCCCAAGGTTGTGAGACGCCGGAAAATCTGGTAACAGGTCGGACCGCTGACCGTTCACAGTTATTTTACGTCTGACAGCTCTGACAGCAGCAAACTAATAGCAACTTTATTGCAACTAAAATAAAGATCACTGTGACTTTCACAGACTTGTCAATGGTAGCAACCCAAAAGCAACCTTATTGCATCGAAAATAAAGAACACTGTGATTTTGACAATGATGAAAAATCTGATGTAAAATAAATGTGAACTATCTGTAACTAAACCCCTACTTGCTACTTGCTGCAGTGTGTGTTCTATGTACAGATGCCAGCACATCAAGCTACTACAATCTGTCAAATTTCTTCTTTAACAGTTTCGGGTAGCTTGATGTGCTGGCATCTGTACCTATTCAATAAAGACGCTTAGAGCATCATTTTGAGCAGATCTTGTGCGTGTATGTACCTAGTTAACATTGTTCTGTAATAAATACAAGTATATCAATTCACCAATATTAGCATGTTATTATAACTACGAGCCGTGTGGCAATCCCATCGACAAAAATTGCAATCTTCCATACAAACTCATTCCCCCTTTTAACTCCTTGAGATGAATTTTCAAAAATCCTTCCTTAGTTCACCTTCAATTAGGGATGGGCCGAATATGCTTTGAACCGAATACGAACTTCGGCCGCACATTCGGTGAAAATAAAAATTTCGGCCGAACGGTTATTTTCATTCGGAAAATATGAACAAAAACGTAACAGACTCCTGCGTTATCTGCACAATAACCTGTCCTGTCCTGTAACTTTTTCCTGTCAGAAAAAGTCACGATTAATCACGAAAAGTGAAAATCACGTGTATCTTTAAGTGCGACGAAAATTTTAATTTAATGTAAAATATTTTTACAAAGAATGAATCGGAGCTCGACCCAGCGGAATTTTTAGACTTAATTTTTCTGAATCTAATTATCTGATCTTATCAATAATAAAAAAAAAATACTTGTAATGCTGGGAGGTGGTAGCCTAAGACCTCACGACGTGTCACTGAGGGGGAAGCGGTATATAAAAGTGGCCTAAATTGTTAAATAAGTAACAAATAACAAACAATAAATAAATGCTTATGAAATATCATTTCATTGGTTTATTTTCATTATTTTAGTCAAAACGGTTATTTAATGTTTTCTTTTATCGAATGTTCGGCATTATTTGAACCGAATTTCGGCCGAATGCCGAAGTTCAGTTCACCGCGAAGTTCGGTTAAACCGAATGTAAAATGAATTTCGCCCATCCTTACCTTCAATAAATAAGGAACGCTTGTGCAAAATTTCATTCTTCTAGATCCAGCGGTTTAGGCTGTGCGTTACCTGTCAGTGAATTTAAAAAAAAAAATTAAGTAGATAGCTACTGACCGACGTCCGCGCACGGGCGGCGCTTTGTACTGCGTGCGCGCATTGAGCCGTTGCTTGGCGTCGGTGATGTGCTGCGGCGGCTGCGCGGGTGCCGCGGGCAGTATCTTTGCTTTATCCGCGCACCACTCGACGTGACGCTCGAATGCGCGCACGCCGAACGCACGATGGCAATGTGGACATCTTTGTAGTTCGTTCATTGGCTGGAAACAAAATTATAGGCATTTATGGGGATATGGAAATTAATAATAAAACATTAAACATTACAAATTGTGAAAACCCAAACGACTTATCGACTAGCATCAAGCGACGAGACAAGAATAATTTGTATAGGTATAATTTTATCTTCTTCTTTTAATCCACAGTCTTTGAAGTCAGAAGACTTTGGAGTCTTCCAAGAAGGTTATTTTCATGTTTATGTATTGTAGGTATCAAAAATAATGTGTCTATGCATTTTCTCGAAATGCTCTAAATAGTTAATTTCAATTCCTGCTTTGTAAACCAAAATGGTAACTGAATAGAACGTTCATTTCGACTTCCAAGTTAAATATTACCATGACAGAGTGGCGTAATGGCGTTGTTCCAACGTAGCGGCCATTAGCACTAAGAAGTGAAAAGACTGTTGAATAAGTAAGGACTTTATCACATATGGGCTTATTTCCTATTCTGTTTAGACGGTACTTTCTTCACGTGACATTTACAAATGAGCGACACTATTCTTTCCGCAGTAGTTAGACCACCTTCTTGTAACTAAGAGCGCCTTCACACTAGCGTTTGTCCAGCGTAGGCGTTCGATAAACGTATGCGCAGCGCAGACGCCGCGTCTATCCGGCGCAGGCGTCGCGTTGTCGGGGCGTCAGAGCAAGGGTAAATGAATACACTGCGTTAGCGCCGCAGGTGCGCGACGCATGCGCCGCGTTACTGCGGAGATATGTACAATTGTGTGACGTCTGTGCCGCGTTAGCGCAGCGTTCAATTGACTCCAGAGGGAACGCCGCAACAACGCGACGCCTGCGCCGCGTTGTCGCGGCGTCTGCGCTGCGCATACCTTCATCGAACTCGAATTTCTCAAAACTAGCCTATTTCATCTTGTTAGGTCTTACATGAACATACAAACTGTTCCCCTCAATCATATCGTGCACTGCACACGATCATTGAAAAGATGCATGTACCTACTGTTAAAAATAGATTTATAACCCAGTGTATTTATGCACTTTTCACAAGTCTACAACATAATACAGATTAAAGATTACCTTCGTTATAGCATTTCTGGCCGCGTGTGGCTTCGGTTTCGGCGTCGGTTTTGCGGTGGTCCGCGGACTTTTCACTATGAACGGACTGTTGTCAGGAAGACCGAAGTTCTTTGGCAAGTATTGCTCCAGGTCTGTGCCTATAATGTGACCAAACAAAGCATACGTATAGGTGTGATTGGGCATATCTATCGACCCACTGATCTAGACAGACTGACGTTACATCATGCGCAAACTTTGATTAGTTATTAAAAGCATGCTGCTGCAGCCTTGCCTGCAGCTGTTACTCTAATCTAGCAGTGTATTATAAAATCCATTATGCAATGTTACTTTCTACATACACGGTGCTCATGTCACAGAGATAAATCTACTAGATAAACATTTGGACACCACTCAGTATTACTACTTGAAACAACACCTGTTTACCTCGAAGTCCGACACACACAAACAAACGTGCATATTACTCAACAAATACAATTAAAATTAACAAAATTCATTGGACACACTTCACTAATTTGTAGAACAAACACTTGTAATGTCACCAGATGTTCAGTAACAAGACGTGGCAGACAGCCCATGCATTTCTAAAGACTTCATTAGAAACATGAGCCGCGGTGCTTAGTATAATGACGATGACGGTTACTTTACGAGGGCGGAGTTGCTAAACGTATGGCCAACGTATACAAACGAATATGCTAATTCAGACCTCGTTAGTCTCAGTAGGATGTCATATCATATTGTCAATGCAACACAATCAACATTTACATAAATATTTCTAAGCTTCACTTTTTGACGGGCTATGGGATTTTGACGGTCAATCGTTTATCTTGCTTTGGTAGGATAAGGAATTTTTTCCAGCTCACTTTAGACTGGCAAAATAGTCGACATCGGCTTTGCTTGCCATTTATTAAAAATATAATAGAATAGGATAAGGAAATAATGAATTGCATATTATTATGCAGGTTCTTGAACTGTAGGTACAAACGGAAAATTTTCAGTCAAAATAGTAGGCGAAATTTAAAGAAATAAGTAGCCAACATCCGTTATGTCGCATTTGTTAATCTTGTCATATAATTGTAGAAACGAGTAATTTTAGTACTTATATAATGTTCGTTTTTAAGATAGAACGTGACTTTATGAACTCACGAATTTGAAATAGCCAGAACTTTAATGAACATGTGCCTCAGTAATACATAATAAACGATACAATAATGCACAATGCCATGATGATGGACGAAAGAGATTTGAAATCTGACAAACATCTGGGATACCTTTCTTAAGAACTCATTTTTGCCTCATCTTGGGAAATCTTTAATCTACCTAGTCTAAGAAATGGAAACACAAAGTTTTGTTTGAAACCGTACGCAAAGTATCACGAGCATTTATTTATAATGCAGTAGGACGTGTGTGGCTGTGTTAGTAAAACGTTCACATACGTAAGGAGTCACAGTTAAATGAATGGCAGGGAATATGTAAACCGTTCACCCACTCACCGGAATTAGCACCGTTCGCCGTGGTCAGCCCTTATTACCCACAACAACAAAGGAAACGTCAATAAACATACTAAATAAAAAACATGCTAATGTCAAAACAATATTATAAACTACATAATTACTAATATAAAAGAATAACTATCTACCTAAATCAAATAACAAAATCAAAACTCAATGTTGGGGACATGCAAAATCTGCAATATTCAGATTCAAAATAAAACACAAGAAAACAAAAATATGAGTTAGTAAACCCACAACCTTCGTTATTAACAAAATGATGAGCTACATACACTACATAAATAACTCCAAACTAATAAATAAGATCCCAACGGTAAAATAGATAACTTATATTTAGGTCATTAGGAGTCGTCATGGGGACTTTGCCTTTGCCCAGCTGTGGGATGATAGATGTAAACAGTAACAGTTTCTTATAATGTCTTAAGGCGCCCCCGAAGCATGCGTAGTTCACACAAACGAAATACCAAAATAATTTGTAAATCAAACTTATTCTAAACATAGTGTGTATTTATTCCGATTGTATTACAGAATATTTAGGTTCCCAAACATAAATTTTGAAAGGATACTGATTTGAAGACGAGATATAAGGAATTTAAAATTTCTATACAAAACTTATATTTCTCATATTTCATGTTTAAATCAATGTTCTTATTTAATATATATTTGAGAATCTAGATATTCTGTAATCCAATCGGAATAAATACACACCACCTTAAGAATATGTTTGATTTACAAATTATTTTGGTATTTCGTTTGTATGAACTAAGCACGCTTCGTGGGGCTCTTAATAAATATACGATTATGTATGCCTTTTTGTATACTTGAATACAAGAAAGAACAGTGCGTGCTGTTACATAAATTCTATCTTCGGTTTTCAAGTTTTATTTTTTGGCCTACATTGCACTAGAGACGTCCCAATTTCTTAATGACAAGGTTAATTTATAGTCTCCTGCACGGGACACTCAGGTATAGGACTTCAGATTAAAAAGAAAAAGATACACACCTTCTCGCCTTTGTCTGAAAGAGTCAAAGGTTTTTCTTTTCTTCACCATCATCTTTTCACATATCTTCACGTGTTTGGCTAGTGACATTGGCACGAAGGTCCGTCCGCAGACAGCGCATGGAAGAAGAGGCAGTGGTGCGGTAGGTTCTGGAGTGACGGGGGCCACGGGGTGCATGGGAACTGGTGGCGAGGGCGGCTGCGGGGCCCGGTTTGGCTGCGGAGACCTCTGGATGGGCCCGGACGCGTCATCATTGGGAACCGGAGACGCCGCCCCACGCGCCTGCTCCGGCGACGGTGAACGTGAATTCTTCGAAGAATGCTCTTGTTGAACTTGCCGTTTGCCTGGAAAGGCGAGGATTATTTACATCTAATTACAGGTAAGCAGGATGTTTTGTTTGATCTCACATCCAGAAGGCCTGAAGCCCTCGTAATGGACAAATAATTTTAGAGACAAGTAGAAAGTGTTACTTTGCGTTTTGTTTTGCCTTTCTTATTCACATTCGATAAAAATAAAATGTCCCGAAAGAATGAATTGTGCCTACTAATGTCTGCTAAACCTGATTAGGATTTACTACGACTCAAATAATGTTTAGGCAGATAAATATTCTTGAAGGCATTACTCAGATCTGACAGTAGAGGTACTTAGGTTTAGATTACTGTTAGTAATAATAAATATATTGTTAGGTACCTACCTATACCGCGTAGGCAGGTCAATGATCTCCGGCGATCTCTAAGCAGCTAAGCGCACAAGAGTTCTTTGTACTTAGTTTTTAACTGACGATTAAGTGCTACAGATTATGAAGACGAACCCTTAATGCTTTAACAACACTTTTAAGGCTGTAAAGACTAAAACAGTACCCACTTTAGATGTATGACATCACGTGTGCATTATTCCAGCAAGAGTCTCCTAGAGTGATATGAGTGGTACGTAAAATTAGTGCGTAATCTGCTGTAAATGTGCGCCAAATAAAAAAATTGTGCGCTTTGTCCTTTTGGAAAAAAACACGATTCCTGCTGGAGTAACGTTAGTAAACGTTACTCCAGCAGAAAAGTTGCTCCTAGAGTGACATGAGTGGTATGTATAGTTAGTGCGTAATCTGCTGTAAATGTGCGCCGAAAATATAATTTGTGCATCTTCAGGTTTTCGAGATATTGCGTTTCCTGCTGGAGTAACGTTTTGCAGAATCGTGTATCTCTAAAACCATTGTATGTGCGCTTGTAAACATCCAAGAGTAGCTCTTAATTTGTGCGTATTTGTGACAATTAGATTTAAGAAAATACATATTTATAATTTTCAAGTAATCGCGCTTTTTTGAAAACCCGAAAAATATCGCAGCGCCTAAATGAGAAAACGCACAAATTATATTTTCGGCGCTCATTTACAGCAGATTACACACTAACTATACGTACCACTCATGTCACTCTAGGAGCAACTTTGCTGGTGGAGTAATGCACACTGACATCACCCAAATCAGAAATAAACGATGTAATGTCAGCTAGCGGGTCGAAGTGCCATTTACACAACACAATGGCTGTATTTAATAATGCTTAGGACTTCTGCAAGTTCAAATATTGTTTCCAACTTTTACCTCTGATGGTGATGATTTTTCACAATATTATAATAATATCGAAAGGGTTCCTTCTAGCAACTGCAAAGGGCATATCAAATCAACAGTTCGTACTTAATATTAGGTAGGTACTGTTAACATCATTATAGTAATCTTTCAAAGCTTTCACATAGGTAAATGACAACTTTGTTGCACTTAAAGACCTATTGATCGACAGTCCCTTAGTGCGGTATCCTTCCCGTATGTTGGTAACTATAATTTCACTTCACCTTTACCTTTGCTTATACCATAATCACCACTAAGCATCTTCACTGAGGTAAATGGAAGACAAATTACTTCAACCATAACTTTGTCATTAGAACTTTCTTGCAGCTACGGATTTAACATTCCACAAGGATGAATTCTCAGATATTCTTAGAGTAGATTACGATTATGAACGAAAGATTTCAATCACATCCAGTGCGAATCAAATCCTAGCACGCTTCACCCATAACGAATCGCTGTAGAAAAAGATTCTTCACAAAACATTCTTATGCTAGTTTCGTGAAATCGTGACATAAGCGGTGGGTACAATTTCAAGGCTACACCGAATATTCCTCGAGTGTAGCCGACAAACCGTGGGTCGTGGAGAGGTTATTTGAAAATTTTATACCAAAAAATGCCTTCATTCATCGCCAAACTCATGCAAGGTTGAATAGCATGTAAACATGACGCAAGCCAGCGACCACAACCTCTATATTGATTAGTTAAATTACTACCTAGGTCACGCAACCTCCAGCTAAATAAAAATGTTCCCTAAATGTGGCCACAGTTGTGAACTTGTGGCTTGAACTGAAGTTGGGAATAACAAAAGTGCAAATTACTTGATAAACGCAGCGGTTAAAAGCAGTGTGTAGGCGGGCGATAATAAAGAGGGGGACACTTGACCTCAAACAACAGAGATAAAGGATAGGATGTAGCTATTTCATTCGACTATTTTATCGTCCAATAATATCCTTTGCAAACATGTAGATCATCTGCCTAGCTTTTTTCCCAGTTGGGGTAGGCTTCCAGTCTAACTGGATGCAGCTGAAGTATTTTACATGGAGCGACTGCCTGTCTGACCTCTACAACCCAGTAACTTGGTAATACGATGCCCCTTGGTCAGACTTTCGGGAGGCTTCTGACGACTCGTAACGACCGTCAAAGATCCACGAATGACAGCCTAGACCAATGGCTTCACGTGCTTTACAAGGCACGGAGGGGCCTTGGTATGTAAAGATGGTCACCCATCCACTGACCAACCGCGGCAAGCGTAGCATAACCTGATCGATCGACCCGTGCGGCTGTTATTACTTAGCCACAAACCCCTCTTGCCTCCAGATCTAACAATTCTACCCATCGGGCCAAGGCTCAAGGAATCACCGTGCTCAAGTTCACGCAGGCTGTTTATTTATTCTACTACGTGTATGTTTAAACGACCGCTTCCTTTCGTAATCATATTTGTAAACGATTAATATTCCGGTTTCATTGATACGTGAACCGGTATTGAAGTTTTATGTAATTCATAGAGGACATAATCTGTTACAAACCGGAGGAACCAGACCAAGGGCTTTAAAATAATGCCTTGTCATTCAACTGTCGATTGTTAATTACGGGCATTATCAACTCGCTGATACAATAGAAGATATAACACAAAACATTACACTCCTTTTTTGGGGCAGTCGTGTAAAAAGTAGAATGCATTGGAATGCATCACTCATCATCAGCCAAGACATTTCCACGCATTAGTACCTACAGTAAATGTCATACTCATGATAATTATATGAGCAATAAATAAATATGGTGCATTTTTGAAATCTCGGAGACTAAATTGACAAGAGCAAATGTCAAACTGGCTTACATTACATTATCATAAAGGTCATTAAACAATTTCACTTAGTTCAATCACGTCACGTGGGAAACCGGTTCCAATAGTGTAGTGTTGGTGAAGTGATGATTAGTAATTATGATGTTACTCCCTGCAATCACAGCACATGAGTTATGATTACTGGTGCACATCAGCCATGGTAGCCTGCAGCAATTTTTCTTTTCAATTGATATTGACATGAATAATTTTTTAATTTTTTTTTCAATTGATATAGACTTCAATAAATTGTTCTTTTCGTTCATAGAATTCTTATCGCTAAAACTCGAATTTAACACCTACAAATAGTTATTACATTGTCTATAATTGTATGTTACTGTTTAACTGATCCATTAAATATTTGCATGCCATCACTGGATGGCAGAACGTGTCTTGCAGGGAATTTTATACGTACCTAACATTTTGTGTACCCACCACATTTTATGCAAATAAACGACTTTTAGTTTTAACTTAAACACGTGACGGCTTTAAAACACAGCTTATTGTCTATCTCTTGGTTGGAGTGCTGGACACTTATAAATAAAGTATGGAGATAATGTGATGTGGTACATTAGTAGTAATAACACATCAGAAACGTGGTTTTAAATAAACAACTCTTAATCTAACCATGTTAACACAAACAAAAGGTGCATTTAATGTGCAATAAATCATAAATACCATCGATAAGACGGCGGGTTGTGCGCGGTCGGGTGGCTGAACCCGTAGCGCAGGCGCATCCCGTTCGAGGGCGTTCAAGTAGCACGCATGACTCGACTACTAATTGACTTAAGTCGGTCTCGGTAAAACAGTTCTCTAGTTTAAAATAGGAACATCTTGATAGTTTAGGAGAAACCGGATGGCTGCGGCCCGATTCAACTATCTTTAGTTTTGAGACCATTTGAAACATAAGTAAGAACGAGCGAGAGAACAAAACCTAAAAAGTACATAATTATGAAGCTCCAGAAGACATGCAGAAGTAAATATTATTGTAATTGTGAACATGTACTGATAAAGAGAGCATTCAACGTATCTAGACAATACAGAAAATAATGCTAATTACCTGTAGTCCCAAGCAACCATGCAAAAACAATGCAGATTGATATTAGTGTAAGTCGTAAAGGTACAATTACCCATAATTAATATACAGAACCATACCACAGGTGAGACGATTTTTATATCCTGAGTGGCTCAATAGCAAGGTCAATTAATTCGCAAAAAATCTAAAAACGCTACCTACTTAAAATTCAGAGTCCATCAAAGGATTTCACCAATTTTAACCTTTCCGAGAAGATGTTCGCTGTTCCCAATATTAAAAAGCGTAAATCCTATAATATGCGGTACGCGGGTACATCGCTCACGCGTGCCATGAACACAAATTGATACAGGTTTCATTTAACGTTGAGGCTGTTAACAAGCGGACCGCTGTCTGCCGGCATCGGACACACACGTACTACATCAAAGGATTCAGTGCAAGTAATGAGCGGAAAGCAACAGACTGGTGAACTTCGATAAAGAATGCGGCAGAACTATTTGCAGCTGTAAATAAAATAGTATCTAGAACGATGGCGGCCTAGCTGCATGGAAAACCAGGAACAATGATAAGGCAGTGAACAATGTCAGTTATCTACAACACAACACTGTACATACATTAGGATCTAAAATAGGCTTAACGTTATTTATAAAATGTCACGCTAATCTACCATATCTTGTATATACGGCAAATATAATTGCAAGCGGGACGCGAGCCGACCTGAATACCTTCCACTATCGCGGCTCAGGAGGAACCAGATCACATAAATATGTTTGATTTTGTATTAAGTTGCTAACAACCCCAATCTCTTTTTTGTGTAACTAGCCATGTTAATGAGATCATAAATGAAATTTATGTGTACGACCAGTTCCTCTTTTGTGGTATTAGGGAACCATTTTAGACATACATTTTGTATTTTAGAAACACTTGTAATATTAAACACCAATTAGAGCCCCAACACGGCCAATAAGTCTCATTTATTGGAGGGTAGAACATAGGTAAAGAACGTGTCGAATGAGGGTTAGGGTGACAGGTACTCGTCAGTGCCTGGCACTGAATTTCAAGCGCGGAATCCGGAGGTGCTTCTATGGGGGTCATCGTCTTAGTAAAAACATGAATGTTTTCAAGTTCAGTGTAAAGCAATGTGCGTAAGATATAAGATTTCCAGAAATAGATCCGGATTGCTGTGCGCCTTCTATAAATAGAATGTTGGATAAGGACTAATTACCTTTATAGTGCCAGCACACGAACTAAAGGCATGTAGCACGTGAATTTGTAAAGGAACACGTATGTAACATATTATTATCTGGTTTGGAAATGTTTTTATTCGACCTAATGCTGGTATGATGTTTAGTAAATTTGATGTCCGTGAGTTTGTACGTGATCATTTTGGAAAAACTAAAATAAATTCATTAAAATTCAGTTGGGCCAACAAACCGGATAACGTTCAACATAATAAAAATATTTAAGTAGTAGTAACGCAAATGTTACACGATGATCTTTTGACACACCACAGGATACATTATTATGTAATTAAATTAAAAGTGTTCAAAAAGAACGATGAAATTACAGAAGTTAAAGATAAAATATTAGATAATGTAATAATTTTCATTAGAGAAGAAAGCGTGTCTATGCTATGAACTTTAATTATGAGCAACAAATCGCGTGAAGAATGCAATAAAGCACGAAATTACTTCCTATCTGAGCAAACATTGCGGTCGAAGATTACTTACCTACATGGAGGAATAGACTTTTTACCATCACTGCTTCGATCAAAATTATCGTGTCATGACGAGATCATTTACACCTACAGCTTCGTACTTTGGAAAATGTTGTGGTATGCGAAGAGAATCGATGATTGATGATATGGTAGTTAAGAGACCATCCAATTGTGTACACGAAAATCTCAATATGAAAGCGACAAATATGTTTGTGACTTCGCCGATTTTATAGTCATGATGTTATAAAATTCAGGAGAAATCATAGCGGGTTATATTTTATACTCGTAGTTTCGTAATGCTTGTGCTGCTGAACAAATAAATGAATAACCATCCACTTTGATAGGTTCCCATCCACGCATTGTTCATCAATTTGCAGCGTCGACTCACGAACTTGCTTGACATGGGAACGAAAGTGACCGCAGTGTTACATGAAAGAAATATTACAAGCTCAGCTTTAGAGTATATCAGACACTTTCATACGAAAGGTTATATACAGGCTGTGGCGTAATTAATGGATAACCTGTATCTGCAGGTGGGGGACCCCAAGTCCTATAATATAAAAAAATGTCAAATCCCGGAATCGATGGGCTTGCGCAATTTTTTATTTTTGATAAAAAATTGCCACATTTGGTCACTTCCTCGGCCACCGTGTTCACAAATGAAGGAATTTTCATTTGCTGGTTTCTGCATAATATTCTTGCTATAAGATGTATATTACAGTTTTAGAGTACTTCATGCAGTTTTTTTTTAAATATTAAAGTGAAAAAATGTTTCTGTATATTTTTTCCTAAGTTTGAGTTCGTCTGGTGTAAAAAAAATGTATGGAAACCTAGCTGCCCATATTTTTTAAAACTTGTCCCCTTAATGCAGATTCCAAAATGGTAAGTATATCAATATTCCATATCTTTTTTTAGATACAAAGTGTTTTTTTTACAGAAACAATTTTTTTACTAAAAAAACAAAACAAAAACAAAACCATATGAGGTACTCTAAAACTGTAATACACATCTTATAGCACGTTTATTTAAAATACTTATTTGCGCATACCCATCGACTTCGGGGTTTGACAATATTTTTATATTATAGGGCTTGGGGGTCCCCCACCCGCACACACTTATCCATTAATTACGCTACACCCTGTATATTGTAGTCGTGAGAATGAACGTCTGCAAATAACTGGACGAAGGTACCTGTGCGAGATAACGTGTGAGTTTACTCGGTTTGTTCACGCCTCTTACGTAAATAAAGGTCAAGCAAGTTCGGCGCATGACTTTTTGACGATCTCCTGAAGTAGAACATTGAGTTCGTAAAGTTATCTATATTTTTTAAGTTTATACCTACTGATGTCTATAAGTGGTGGTCAAATTCCTAAAATGGAATGAGTAGGTACAGACGCCAGCACATCGAGCTACTACAATCTGTCAGATTTCTTTAATAGCTAAGGCAATAGATTCAAGATTGGGAAAATCTGACAGTTTCGGGTAGGTTGACCTGCTGGCGTCTGTACATAATAACACGATATATTATGATTCGCATTTTCAGCTCATATCACATTATAGATGACATTTATGTAAATGTTGTACTTTTAACCGACAAAAAAGATGGAGGAGGTTAACACGTATTTTTAAAAATGTTTGATCAGTGATCACGCAAAACTTTTTAAAGAGTTGTCCGATATGCAAAATTCTTGTTTTATTCGAGAGGGTATACCTAACTACCTTCTTGAAGGTGGTCCCATGTAAAATTTATTAACTTTGCTTGGGCATTTTGTCTATGTGGTTGAAGCTCTAATTTCTTTTGCAGGTAGTGGTATTCGAAGTTGTGTACCACAACTAAAAAGTGAAAAATAAAAAGATTTTTACAAAAACCGACTTCCAAAAAACACTACAAAGTGAAAAATAATTTCAATTCGAAAGTCGATGTCTTTGGTTTTGTATTTTCGTTTTTTGCCACCTACTTCCGAAATTAAGTTATTTTTCACTTTGTACTGTTTTTTTTTTTGAAGTCGGTTGTTTTTTTTTTGTGAGAGAGTTCACCAGAAATACGGATAAGGAACATCATAAGAGAAATTATTAAGAATGCTTACCAATTTGGCCGTTTGGTCAAGTTGAATAGTTACAAATTAAGAGCAATCAGTGAAAGTATAATTATGATGAGTGATATTTCTAAAGTCATTGCATCAATAAACAAATAGAAATCATTTCTATCTTCACGCTGAGTGGCGCCGCCGCCGCCGTTGCGTTGCTTCGATTCCGTATCATAGACGCTGAAGCTGAGGATAACTAATATCGTGATCTTAAATATCTTGACGGAATTGTTCCAATGCAGTGGCCGGTGATATCGTCGCATCTTAGCGCAAATATTCTATTCCGAATTTAGATTTCACAATATTGCGTTTTACTGAGCTATGTGCATGAATTCACGGAGCCCGACTCATTTGATCATCGTACCGTGTAGTCTAATGAAGTATTGTAGGTATTGTACTTGAAGTATTGTAAATTCGTAAGGTAGGTATGTTTTAATCGTGGGCACTGGGCAGCACGCATTCAATTGAAGTAGGTATGCTTTTTTATATATGTACTAGCTTTTGACCGCGGCTTCGTCCGCGTGGTTGTCGAAAATTATCCCACGGGAACGTACTACCGGGATCAAAATAATCCTATGTTCTAATCCAGGTCATAGTCTACCCATGTGCCAAATTTCATCCAAATCCGTTCAGCAGTTGTAGCGTGAAAGCGTAATAATTCAATCATGATTCGAAAGTCACGTGGCGCCATCTATTATCATAAGAACGTTATTGTTGTTTTCCTCGGAAACAGTACTTTTTTCGGGATAAGCCATGTCCGTTTCTGTACACGTGACAACGTGCAAAATTTCTGGATGATTGGTTGAGTGGTTTAGACGTGAAAAGGTAACAAACAAACTTACTTTCGCATTTATTTAAGGTCTTCTTCCTTCTAAAGGAGTAAAAAATAAACATTTCAAAAGTTTAACAACAATAGAATGACGTAGCGACAACTGACATTTAACCCGCATGCCTGTACTTAGATGTTAAAAGAAAAACAATGATCATTAGTATAGAGACCAGTTATTTTATCACCCACAAGACAATGTCACCGCAATGTCATGGTTGGCCAGTAGTTTCTATAAAACATAATAAAAGCCAATTAACGGATTTCATCTTATCATCATTCCAGCCGAAAGAAGTCGACTGCTGGACATAGTCCTCCACCAAGCACCGCCACTTCGACCGGTTCTGTGCTTCCCGTATCCAGCGGATTCCTGTGGCCGCCACAAGGTCATCGGACCACTTTGTAAGAGGCCTTCCAACGTTACGTGGTCGCCACTCCAGAAACTTTCGGCCCCATCGGACATCTGTTCTGCGAGCAATGCCCACTGCTTTCGTCTTAATAGCTAAATTGAAAACTTATCTAAATAATCAAGAAAGCCAACTCGTTTGCGAACACTCACATGTGTGAAACATGCATGGAGACAATCCTAAACATGGGAGCTAGATCATATCAAACAATTTGTCGAGGAAAACGCGCTTACTGAATCTCCCACGGAAACTAACGTAGTCCAAGCTAAAACAATGGATAGGTGGAACAGTTTTTACTAAAAAGTCATCCTACTCTAAACACGGTAGATGAAGTGTCGACGAAAATGAACCAATATAACAAAAGACAGCGCAAGAAATTGCTGTTTGATTACCATGATTACCTGCGTAGAATAACAATTAAAAAGCAATATTGTGTAGTCCTGTCGTTGAATCAGTAAATACATCAAATTGACTGCAGATGTAACAAATAGTTTAGGAAGACTTACTTTTTTTGCGGCGAATCCTAAAACCGCAAAGCATGATGAATACAATTTAAACCGCGATATTATTCACATCACACATGACAAACAAGTTACACTGAGAACATTATCTTAAACACTGAACTTACAACACAGTAAGCAGTAGGTAGGTTTCAGTACTGGTGGCACCACGTGCTTATCAGTATTGTATTGTGCCTAGACTAATAGTAACTACAATACAAGTGTTAACTCACTAGTTGTGTTCAAGGTTTTTATGTTTATTTTGAACGGATGAGTATATTTAACTTGTTTTTATCATCTTCATAAAATATTGTGGTCAAAGAAGATTTTAGAACTTGATTGAACAAAATTAATTGACGCGTGCTAATGATCAAAGATCAAATTGACGTAAATGATAAAATCACTGCGGGTAGTTCCAAACTAAAATAACTGGATAAGTAAAGATATTGAAGTTATCTTCTTTTACACTACGTATTTGAGCAAGTGTGTCATCTAATAAAAGCTTTTAAACTTCCCAAGTGAACCATCTTGAAAGGGCAAAGTTGAGGTTAAGATAGACAGCGACCGTTACGAAATTATTAAATGCACCGCCCATCTCTCACCCTACCCTACCGGTGGGTGCAAGATATTACGAGACTTCATAATTAAAGCCGGCTCGTTTGTTGTTCAAAATCAAAGAGCAGCAGCTGTACATCGCATACAGGGTCACACCGAATGCAATAAAAAAAAATGTGAATGTTGCTCCAGCTGCGTATTTGCGAAAGAAATGTCGGCTGACACTATTCCGAGCTACTCTTTTACAAAATACGAAGATCACTGATATTAGTGATTGATTAATGATGAAACTATAGCTTTAATGAATGTAAAAAAATAAAAATCTGTTGAATCGGAATTATAAAGTATTATGGATTTAGAGAAAACGTACCCAATTAGAAATTCAAAGCAGAATTAGAAAAAAAACAATCGGTACAATTGAATGAATATTGATGAATAATATAATTACGGTTGTTGCATGTTTTTCGTATTATAAGTAACTAGTGAGTTCACGAATGAAATTTATTTACCTTAGATAGGACTTGAAAACCCGGGGGAAACCTTATTCTCTCTCTCTCTTATTCTCAAAAAATCAAATAATCATCATACAGTTTTTTTTTATGTCAATGAAGCCAAGGGTTTTGTTTTGTAAAAGAAATATCGAAATTTACCTTTCTTGGAGCCGAAAATCGACTTGAGCTTTGATATGGTCCTCTTCTTCATTTTGAATTAATACTTCCTACACTATTACCCTAATTTTAACCACAAGTGTTGCAGACATCGGTTTACAACAGACAGAAATACATTCAACACTACGTCCTAAACTTTTTCAGGCGATCTCGACTTTTTGCTCCTTTTGCCGCTCTTATTTCCGTGCTACGAAAATAGTCCTAACGCAACACTTGCACCGCCGCGCAGACGCATCACTCATACACGTATATTACGTTTAAACACGAAACTCTTCACTTAATGAGTCTTTTCAGTCAAGCATAAAAGCTTACAGCAGAGAAAATCACACTATTTAGCACAAACTCATGTCAGACGGCCAATTTTAGACAAAACAAACACATCCATTGCCCGTTTTCGGTTATCGCGTAACTATGCTTATCACTTTACTATCAATATACAGGCCCACGTCAGGTGATAACGCGTGAAATAAGAATTAAATATTCTGAATTACGCGTACGAGTTTACTGCTGAGGCTCTAGTGAAATACTGAAGTTATTTTATGTTATGATTCCTCTCGAACAAGATAACATGTAGCGATGGGCGTATCAAATTCGAAGAAAAACACAACAGTGTTGCACAACTCGCTGACCACTCACGAGTAGTAACGATTCAGACACACTAGATAAACCTTTCAGGCAGGAACCATCACTGTGACGCCTATTCTTGGTCGTGCTACGAACGCAACTAAACACGCAGCGGCGCACGCGCAGCGCTACACACGAGAATAATAGAGAGCTTGACCGGTATACGCAACACTGACACAAAAATTGACAAACTTTGCGTCCCCTTCCGCTCACAGAATCCCATTTCCGTCAAAATTCAATCAACCGGAGAAATGTATGGAACTCGTTAGTAATATGTATTTGGATATAGTAGACGTAGTGGTGACAACACCGGAGGCAACGTATCCGCCGACTACTTTTAAAAATGGAACTTAACGAATGGCATTTTCGGGAAGAGCGACGATTCAATGGGCTTGGAGTACGTATAAATCACCAAGGGGTGCAAAGGGAATAAATATATGAAAGGATCGAGCAGGGGAAGCGGGACAAAAGAAGCAAAAAAATTGGGGAATTTAAAGCTCGCATGGAAAGAACATCCTATAGTGTGATTTGTGGGAACTTTGCAATACTGTTTAAAATTTTCAGTAAAGATGAACATTTTTAATATGAAGGAAATCAATTTAGCTAAAGATACAACTAAAACTTTTATTTTAAACATTTTGGAGTAATGACAGATTTAAGGAAGTATAAGGATACTTTCGTCCGGTCCATAATTACTACCACTTTAGATGCGGCATCATCGTTAACGGAAACATAATGCGTCCTCTTTGAACCGCCAACTAAATTAGTCCTGTTGAAAATTGCTTCCTTATTTTCGTCGTGGAACTAGCAGAATTATATTATAACAACTAGTACCTACCTAGATCTGTGGATAATATGTGGATAACGTTGTGAGTAGTGTATTTGTTACCTCTATTATTAAGCTCTAACCTATGTTTACTTAGTATTACACTGCTGTTTGTTGTCCCTAAATAAATAAATAACGAACATGAGATGTAGACACAACTAGGCAGAAAGTTTGATTGCAAAGTAGATCCCCCTTTGGGACTTCTAAGAAGAATATCGACCCTACACCAATGAGATTATATTAAAATGAGGCCCTACACAGAATACAATATCGTAAACAGTTGTGTTCGTTTGCTTCGACATAATATGTCGAAGCTTTTGCAATTAGCGATATTGGCACAGAACATTTACTAAACACGCCTTGTTTGTCCAGACTCCCATTTCGCAAAACAAACATGGTTGTATATGCCGTGAAATATGCCAAGTCGTAAACGAATCATACATAGTCGTGACACAGTTAGCATTTCAGAGTTTGTTTAGGTTTACAGCATCCGACCGATGAAGGAGTGCCACTTACGAAATGATGTTTTCACACTTTAAAATAATTTGCAAAACACATTCGACATGATACCTACATATCTACTCAAGTGGATAACAATGAAATTGTATTACTGCATAGGGAACGTGAAGAATCAGTTTACTACAAATTTTCGTTACATAAGAGCATTATATCGTAATTTAGACATGGTTACGAACAAACATTTATTAATTTCCTTTTGATGTGGTAATATAGAAGTAGGTATGTATAATAAAAGAGTAACTATGGAAAAATTATTAAGTACTTACTGAAACTGAAGACAGAAGTAATGAAAATACATAAGTTATTTTTTTAAACTACTTAACTAAGTATACTAAATCATCTAAGTAGTTCTAATTTATATGAATGAAGCCAAGCTAGCTACAGGAATGATAATAGGTTATTATTCTATCATGCTTGGTGGACCACGGAATAGGTCAACCACGCTAGGCTTGACGAGAGAAAAGGAGAGAGAGAGAGAGAGAGTCGATTTCTGTGAGCATGATGCTCCAGCGATCGCACACAATGGTGCGTGTCCAACCGTTGTCTCACACTTGGTTGCGCATCCTGACACATCTCATATCCAACTTTTTGGAATCCTCGGATGCGACGGCCGGCGGCCATACAAATCAGACGAAAGTAAAAAGTAGTAAATTCGTAAACATGCAAAAAAAAAATTAAAGATTAGAAAGCAAAAAACAAAAATACAAGTTCCTAGCATAAGACATCAATTAACAGTCTCGTTATCTCGTAACTCCCGAACGCGCATCAAATGTTTACGTGATTTACAGGTATAAATTGCCGTCCTTTCCCCGTATTAATCAACTATATTTATAGATTTGATTATAGACATTAAACCACAATCTGCAACCAAGTGAAACTAACGAATTTGATATGTAACATGAGCCGACACAACTGAGGACATAACTGTAACATGTCACATTTCATTTTATTGAATTTAATACGTAGGAAGTATCGTTTATCCAACAAAAAATGCGATGCTTCAAAACATCATATGCTGTTAGTAGAAGCAATAAAATAAAGAAGTAATGATTTAATGGCAGAAAATGAAGTACATACAAATAGAAAATAGTATTTAATTTATGACAAGCTTCACAAATTACAATAGATGAATTAGAAAGACCCGGCATGAAAGTCCTAGTCCTGGATTTCTGATTGAGATTATGACATGTAGGTATCTACATACTCGTTTTGGCACATGTTCCTCCTAGTTGTGTGTTAAAGACTAGGCTAGGAAAACATGCCTAAACGGTCCATTCAGTTGATTCACATGCCCAAAATGAGAACTCGGCGTAATACGAGCAGTCTCACTAAACCTGTTTATGACCCATTGTTGTCATTTGACACTCAAAACAAGGATCTGACGTATGTACAGACGCCAGCAGGTCAACCTACCCGAAACTGTCAGATTTTCCCAATCAACCTTGAACCTAATGCCTTAGCAATAAAGTCGAAAATCTATTAAAGAAATCTGACAGATTGTAGTAGCTTGATGTGCTGGCGTCTGTACAAACTAACTCACACGCTAACCAGCTTTTAAATCCTGTATAAAACAATAGACTCGTTTCACAATGAACTCGACTTTTGTATCGACTGGTTAAGAGTTGTTAAAAATACGACGGACAGATTGACAAGGATCACTGCGAAAGTAGCAACGGGATTAAATATAGCAACCTTATTTTAGATGACTCCATTCTTAGAAATCGCAAAGTTTATTCATGCTAGAATGCTGTAGCTCCAATATTGCATGTGACAAGGAAAATAGGCGACACGTTTTATCGATGCATATTGTAACAACTACAAGTGATTATTGTATAACTTGTCATGCGCATACAATGTTGTCTCTATTGATATGCAGTGTTTTAGAATGAGAGGCCAGTTTACACAATGTATACGTATAGGATTTGTAAATGTGCTATAATAATAACACCTAACATTAACGACTCACAATTATTTACATACCCCAAGGTTGATGCCTACATCGAATAAGACAATCTGGACACGACGTGCCATCGATGAAGGATAGGAGAGGTTTAGATATAGGTATGAGTAAATTGAATTAAATAAATAAGTATGTAAGGCAATAAAACGACATAAGTTGAAGCACTTGGAGCATATTATGTTGAAGGGCATGACAAAGTTAACATGAATGATGTGGTAACATAATTAATTTACTCAAATGTAGTCACTGCAACAGGTGTCCAAAACCATTTGGAACGTGTGTGGGCGACACTGCTGTTTTCTTAAGTACCTACGTATATATAAAATGACAAGCAATATTTATTTCGTAAATATCGTCAATGTAGCTACTGGTAGATAACACTTTATTAAAGAAAAAAGTTATAGAAACAACGAAATGTTCTCAAATAGACAAATTGACTGACAAAGACAAATAGAAACAGTGCTTTCGTGTATGTAGGTACATACATATGACTCGCAACCATGCCGATAATGGCTTAGACGTGACTTCTATTTGCGAAGTGACAAGCTGTATTGTATCCATTGCAATAAATATTCGATTAGAGATCGAAACATGGCAGCGAGTAAGCGTCGAATGCATTCAACTTCGAAATGTTACATGAATGAAGATATCAACATGTAGGTAGACTGCCAGTCTACGGATAATGTTAGCAAACACAAAGTGTTGACTCTGACGTCTGCACATACTTTTTTATGGAATTTAGAGTCATTATTGTGTTTTTTGGCAACTATATAGGTTATTAAAATGTGTATCAATATGTGCGATATGGGTAAATTGAGCCAAGTACCTTACAGAAATAATAGCATATTTTTTTATATTGAAGGATTGTAAACATAATATGGACTTGCACACGATCAGTCGATGTGGCGGTGCTTGGGGGAGGCCTAGCAGAGGACAACAGTCGGCTGAATGATGATGACGAAACACGAAATCCTACACTACAGCTCCTGCCTAACTCCAAAGTAATGCAAGCCTGTGCCAGACAGACCCAGCCTGGGTCTGACATCATTGATTCCCAGGGCTACGTATACCTACCTACGTCATCAAAATCTTGTTCACCATTGTACAGGAGCATGCCAATAATACTTTCATATTGGCGGGCAATATTCATTATCCAATAAATATATTATCTAATATGATATGATTACCGAACGAGTATCAAAGACGAATTCATTAATTGTCTGTCTGCCTGGATTGTACAGACGGCAGCAGGTCAAGCTAGCCCAAACTGTCAAATTTTCCCAATCAACATTGAATCTAATACTTTAGCAATAAAGTTGAAAATCTATCAAAGAAATTTGACAGATTGTAGTAGCTCGATGTGCTGGCGTCTGTACGTACTAAACCAATTATCGTCGTGAAATGATTCATTTCCATCATGTAGAATATGAAGACAGTACTACAGTCAAGTTTTACTGTAACATTAAGAAAATGTGCAACCTTGATTCCATGAAGTACTTACCTACTTATAAAAAATAACTCATAATAAAGAATGAGAATAGGGACGGCTCACGGAAGGGAATGTCGGTCAAAGGAAGGGAATGCATGATTGATGACGCTAATTTCCTACTGATCGGCATCGGCATGCTTTTATTTGCGTATGTAGACCGCAAGCACTTAGCTCAATCTTATTTTAGCAAAGTTACATAAGGAGAAGTTACCGACCTGTCTGTTCAAATAGGGGGTAGAGCAGGGCGACAACATGGATATTTTAGGATTTTTTTCAAATCATCTCAAGCTTTTCACTTTTGAATAAGTAGGTACTACATGGCTAAAACAGACGGAAGATTTTTACGTTTAAAAATATGGGGGAGAATAACACTAGCAATACGTTTTATTTATTCTAATACCTACTGAGAAAGGAAACGCTATAATTAAACAATACTTGATAAGAGCTATTGCGATGTCATTGTACTGTTTATTAGCGGAATGATGCGAGACTTTTTCAATTGCCAGCACTCGCATCGCATCGGAGTATGAACTGATGATTCCTATCTGCACACAGATGGCGAAATTAGCTCACGAATTATAACAATAAATATCAATAGCGGCGAGTTAATCTTCTGCAAACACACATGTGCAACAGACAAAATCGTCATTATAAACTTTTTGTCTTTTGATAATGATATGAATGAAGTATTTTTATGGCCACTAAAAGCGTAATATCACGACCTTCGTTGGCTTCGATACATAAAAGAACGATGACCACAATACAAAAAGCCGGATCGACTCCGCCTTTGAGTGGGCGAGCGCCATGGAGCCTACATACAAAAATATTTGTTCATTTCGTTCATTTGTTGTTCGCGCGTGTCTTGCAACTTTGGCTTTACATCCGATTAGGCTATTAGTGACAATATGATCTCATACAAAGAACCAGACCGTGTGTATTCAGAGATTAGCCTGATTGTAACACTTTCACTTATGATTAATGAAATTCTTTCCTTTGTTTAATACATTTGAACAAAAACATGGAATTGCTTAAATCTGGCTTCAATACGCATTTAATATTTACGCAATCTTACAATACAACCATGCCTGGCCAGTTAACTAAACACATTGATAGAGATCTACATGCTATTTAATTTGACAGAAGTAGGAAATCGTTGTTTGGATGTAACAGTGTACAGCTTGAAATAAGAAAGTAAATTGAAAGTTGCATCGACAGTAACAAAGACAAAACTTAGATATATTTGTGAGATTACGAAAAATAAACGCGGCAAATGTTTTATTGATCGGCGATAAAATAGTATTGATCGAAAAATTTTTATGAAGTAATTTGTAGCACCGTTTGACGGCGTAATGAAGATTCAATAGATCAAAATGATATAATTTTACTGTTGAATTGTTTTCTATACAGTTCTCAGAAATAGAATTATTAATTTTCATGGTGTAGGAAACTAATAAAGCAAATGAAATGGGTTGGGTTTAGAAACGTGCCGACGAGTGGCGAAATCACCATATAGGTAACACGATTCCTACCGGCTTTCCTTCGAAGGTCCGCATCAGCAACAGCAACTCTACCGCTATTGAAAAGGCTCAGTCGATAGTGCCAAAAATATGGTTACACTACGGGTATTAAATTCACCATAATATTCAAACAACAACAACTACTATATTATTAGCTTTGAATTACAACAACCACAAAAAAAAAACCCGGCACCAAAACGTTTTTAAAAATCGCGTACTAAAATTTCATACAATAGCGATCCCATCATTACGTCACTTTAGGTCACGTGGCACTGCTTGAAATGGACGAGAGCAAGGCGCTGTACAACTAATCTGGGAGCTGCCCGCTCCAAAGGTAGGGCCTCATCTTAATACCAGCAAGAAGGATTTTGCAGATAAAGTAGACCATTAGTAGTCTTACACAACGACAAAGTCGGAAGTAGGTACTAAAAATATACTGCCGGTCTATTCTGTAAAAATCTCACCGTGAACACTTAGGTGAAGTGAGCTTGAAGAGAGCTGTCATTCCACCTCACTTAAGTTTCCACGCTTAAGTTTCCACTATTGAAGCTCACTCCACGCTCACCTCACTTAAGTTTTCACGGTGAGATTTGTACAGAATAACACTGATGTACCTACACTACCTACGTAGTGTAGGTACAGTAGTAGTAGTGTAGTAAGTAACGTAGTGCTGTCGAAGAAAACACGAATAATGCTAATTTAATTACACACCGTTAAATTTTGAATACCTAAGAAACTTTAGAAGGTGAAGGTACTCATAAATACGAACAACTTTTACTGTAGGGCCAACTCCAAAATCACGAAAAAAAAATCAGCTGTTTCATACATTTTGGTCGAGTAGGTATCGATTTTGTATGAAACAGCAGATATTTTTTTTCGCGATTTCGGAGTTGGCCCCATAGTAAAAGTTGTTCGTAACTATGAGTAGATTCACCTCTTAAAATTTCTTAGGTATTCAAAATTTAATGGTGTATAAGTACTGACAAAACCATTCATATACGAAAAACTGCCAGGCTGCTTGCTGGCAGGCCAAAATTTATGTAAGCAGTTTTACTTGATCTAACATAAAAATTGGTTTCACTCGGTAAGTCGACAAGGCAGAATATGGCTGTAAGCTGACTGATAAATGTGGTCTACTAGCGACACCCAACAACATCGGGCGTGGTAGACTGGCAGATTCACGTTCTCCTTATTAGTCTCTATCTCAGCATATTAGTTTTATTCGGTAAGCATGTGAGATATATTTTAAGTAAAAAGATTGTTTAAAAAAGAAATCTTGTTCAAAACGTGCCCGGTTGCGCCACAGCAGACCAACTTATTTTAAGACCACCAATGGTCTACTTTATCTGCAAAATCCTTCTCGCCGGTATTAAGATGAGGTAGGGTTTGGAACGGCCAGCTCACGGACTAAACGGGTTATGATTTAGACAGATATAGAAAAAATGCGTCAGCGAGAACGAGATGGAAGAATATTGCAGTTTTTCCTTTTCACCTGTTCAACTGTATTGCATGTATTCGATTCTTTATATTCTTATAATCATTTTAGAAAGATAGTACCTAATTTAGTTGAGTTTATTTCTATAAAACACGCGCGCGGCGCTATCACTACACAAGTAGTGATAGCGTCTTTTTGGTTCTGCTATTTGACGATAGATGGTATTAAATTCAGTAAAGAAAAGACTTATTTTTAAGTAAATTAATTTTTACTTTAGGAAAATTAAAACCGACTTCGCTTCGGCTTCTCTCTTACACAAATTCACACCTCGCCGCGGTGCCGACTCACACACCCACGGAACATTCCGTGCACTCACCTTTTTTTTTTTTTGTCGCTGAGAAATGACGTTACGCATCTCCGCTCGTCGGGGGACGACACGGAGTATGTGGGACTCCCTGCCAGAGTGCAGTATACCCACTAAAACTCAGCGGTGTTCCCACATCGCCGTGACGGGAGGGCCATGGGAAACCGGCTCAGCCTTTACTTCCACAACCCTCCCGGCGCGGCGGCGTATGCCCGCCTAGCTGGCGGGCCCCGCATGCCCCCCAAGTTGGGGGGCTACGGGAATGGCCGGGAACACCTGGCCATTCCCATCCGACACTGGTGGAGGCCTGTGCAATACAGGCAAGGGTGCCCCCGCACCCGTTGCCTGTTGGCCTCCACCTGGGAGGAGTCGGAGATGACTGTCATACTGACGTCTCTTCGACCCCTCCTCCGCCTTCGGAGCGGCGCCGCGAGAGGGTCTTCCTCCCGCGCGCGCTCCGCCGCCTCCTTCTGGGACATGACGTGTTCGCAGAAGGAGGCGACTGCCGCCCAGGACCCCTCATCCCCCAGCATGGCGTTGATCAAGCCGGGGAGCGAAAGGTCCGTTCCGATCGCCGCCGTGAGACTGCGGCGCGGCTCGGACCACGACGGGCACACCTCGAGAGTGTGCTGCGCCGTGTCCTCCGCCGCGCCACAGTCGTGACACGACGGCGTCTCCTCCCGCCCGATACGGTGCAGGTACGATCCGAAACAACCGTGTCCGGACAGCACCTGCACCAGGCGAAAGGAGAGGAACCCATGCGACCGCTCGAGCCAGTCTCGCAGGACCGGCCCAATCGCGTCGAGGGTTCGGCGGCCGAAGACTGCGGTGGCGAGGTCCGTCGTCCAATGTACGACGATGGCGTCCCTCGCCTCCCGCCGGACGGCTTCCCGCTCTTCCGGGGCGGGGCGTTCTCCTCTCGCCCTCCGCCCCGCCGTCCATTCATACACTCTGGCGAGCACCCACGCCTCGAGTTCCCAAGGTGGGGTGCCGGCCAGAGCGCATGCTGCCGCGAAGCCCACCGTGCGATAGGCCCGCGCCACCCGCTGGGCTATGGCCCTTTGGGGCGCCCGCAGGGCGGCGGCGTTCTCCCTCCTTTGGAGGGAGTCCTCCCAGATGGGCGCCCCGTAGAGGGCCATACTCTTCAAGATGCCGGCGTAAAGTTGCCGGCATCGTGCGCTGGGCCCCCCCAAGTTGGGAAGCAGCCAGGACAGCGCGCCCGCGGCCTTCAGCAGGCGCGACGACAGCCCGCTAAAATGCGGACCGAAGGGCCTCCTGCTGACTAGTACAAGGCCCAGATATTTCATCTGGGCCTTGACCTCGATTCTGACGCCCTCCACAAAGATGTGGGCGTCAGGTGGGGGGCGCTGCCGAGGTCCGTGGAAGAACACGGCCTCGGTCTTGTGCAGCGCCACCGTTAAACCTAGGCGGCGGATCCTCCCCGCGACACTCGTGCCTCGGAGGAGAGTTCCCCGCAGGAGCCAATCATAGCCAACGTTCCAGAGGAGAGGTCTTATGACTGACCCCTGTGGAACGCCGGCCTCAACGGCGTACTGCCGGACTTGGCCAGTCCTATTTACCAGGAGGATCGTCCGATCCTCCAGGTAGCTGGCCAGCAGACTGCGCAGGTATCGAGGCACTCCGTGGAATCGAAGCCCCTCTAGGATGGTGGAGTGGGGAACGGAGTTGCAGGCGTTGGCTATGTCGAATGACACAGCCAACAATCCGTCCCCTGCCTCCATCGCCTCCTTCGCCTGCCCCTTAAGGCAGGCCACCGCGTCCACCGTGGAACGCTCAGCCCGAAAACCGAACTGAGCATCCGACAAGTCCGGCCCGATCCCGCGCAAATGGCCCTTTAGCCGAGCGGCGATTATCCCCTCGAACATTTTGCCGACCTCATCGAGCAGAACGATGGGCCGGTATGCCGAGGGGGAGTCTACGAGGCAGCCCTCCTTGCGAAGGAGGCATAACTGTCCCTCCTTCCACGGTTTCGGGAACCTCCCAGATGCAAGGCATGCGCTGAAGAGGTCCCGAAACCTCTCCTCCATGTGAGTGGCAGCGATCGCCACCACTCTTGCGGGAACGCCGTCGGGGTCCGTGCACTCACCTAACCAAGCCCATAATATTGAATATCATGTAGGCCGCTAGTTCAAGGCGCAGCAGTTTAGTAAAAAGTCTAGGCTGTTAACTATATGGCTAATAAGCTAGTAGGCTGCGACATATACATTTCTGCAGGCATAAACATTACCTTTTTCTCCCCCCTCCACTTTTTTTGGGTGGGAAATCATCAAATAACTTCTCCCGAGAGCGTGTCAGGCTTTTACTGACTAAAACCCACCCGTGTTCCTTCAGTTGCCTGTGCTAGGGCTCCTGTGTTCAAAATAGAAAGAAGGTGAGGCTATTTAGGGGTGGGGGCGGGATTCTAGAGGGTCTTCTGAACCCTCCACAACAATTTTTTTTTTCCGTAGACGCGTAGGTGTTTATTTCTTAATAAAAAAATAAAAAGTAGTATTTTTATGGATCCGTACGTCCAAATGAAAAAACGAAACCCGTGATAAGATTACTTGTCTGCCTGTCCGGCTGTCACTGCCAATTTGCTCCGAATCTACTGGACCGCTAAGTTGAAATTTGGTCATTGTACTCATCATTATGAACAACTTTTACTATGGGTACCAAACCTTCGCGAAAAAAAAAATCAGCTGTTCAGTACATTTTGACGAATTATGCGAACATACTGAACAGCAGATTTTTTTTTCGCGATTTCAGGTTTGGTCCCATAGTAACAGTTGTTCATAATGATGAGTACAATGACCCCTTAAGAGGTTGCTGGTGTTTTACAAATAACCCTGTATATTTTTTTATAATTTTAAAATTTACAAGTACTTTTAAAGCTTTTAAAGAAAATTGATGAAAATTGACCATTAACCCATTAATGGAATGGTCGCCGAAACTGCTGAGGCAAAAATTTTGAAAAAATATAGTGAATAGTTTTATACTTAGGTATAGATTACAGGAAAACCTATACGAGTGGTTTTAAAATAACATGGTAAATCAAATCACTCATTAGTGTGCGTACAAACTTAATTTGCAATTGGAATATAGGGGGAACATGTTTTTCAACTACGTACAGTCACGAGCATTAATATGTATACACTTAGCAAAATTCAAAAGCGATTTTTTCGTGTAATAACGACTGCAACTTTGAGATAAGACCTATTTCATATTACCTACTATCTGTCAGTTCTTGAAGCACAATTCCAAGCGTTTTTTCGATTCAGCCGCCAATTATCGCAACCCTCTGGTTGTCGAGGCGGCTAGTTACATCCCCTGCCATATTAGCAAAGTCCGCCGCCCCAGGCATGTTCTCTCAGACCTCGATGACCCCATAACTCTTCTCCAGGAGAGCAGTAGGGACCATAGGAACAATCACAGATCTACATTTTGACCTCGCCGCCGATGTCCTTTGCGACGACCCCGAAGTAATTGTCGCCCCCCCCGTCCCTTGCTTGGTGATAAAGTGCCAGCTGGTGGCGTAGCTTTAAATTACCCTGATTTGATCCAGCCTGTCCCATCCTGCTGTCCTCCCCCCAGCGACGCTCTAAGTAAGCCGAGGTTCGTTCTCGTAGCATGTAGTCGCTTAGTTTTATAAGTTGTATGCCCTGGCTGGAGGCTTTGAGTTCACTTAAGGCAGCCAGAGGATTGACCGGTTAAGTAGTCATGACCGCTCTAGACCAACTACAAGATGCCATTCAAAAAAAAAACCGTCGCTTCGGTGCAACAAAGTCACAACAGCTCATTTTTTAATTTTACAGGAGAGGACTTAAGATTTCTTTCGCATTTATATTTGTAGTAGCGTTGAAATCTTTATAAAATTAATTGTTTATTGCTTTTGCTATTAGTTTTACGTAAAAAGCTTATTTTCAATTATTAAAAAAAATCCTTTTATATTTTGCAGTTTTGGCTATTTGTGACTTTGTTGCACCGAATGTGCGATGTGGGTAAAAAAACTAAAAAAAAATGTATCTCTGGCGTGGGGAGTGGGGGTTTACTTACCCTCCCCCCCCTCCCATACACGGGGTTTGCGAGGGGGGAGAGTAAATGTTTCATTCCAATGTGTTTTGTTCACGTTTCTAAACTTTAACCAATGAATTAGATAGAATAAATTGAAATAATAATTAACATTTTAATAAGCGATTATGGATAGCTTGCAAACTTTTGGTCAAGTACAGACGCTAGCACATCAAGCTACTACAATCTGTCAAATTTCTTTAATATTTTCAACTTTATCGCTAAAGCATTAGGTTCAAGGTTGATTGACATTGTGTAAATATAGAGATAGATATTGTGTAAAAGTGCAATCACCGAGCCAAAAATCTGTTACCAACCTATTTATACTGATTGTTTAAAAAGAAAACGAGAGAAGACAAACCTCGTTAATTGTGATAAATGGAAGACAAACTAGACTGACGCACCATTACAAACAACATCACAAATTATGCCCATTATAGCCGGTACCCAGCCCCGGAACTGGGGGGGGGGGGGGACTTCAGGGGGGCGAAAAATTCAAGCGTGGCAGACAAGTGCACCACCCTGCCCACCGCAACTGTAATAAATGAAACGCGCAGCACTTATAATCTTTCTCTGCGGGTGGCGCACTGAAGAAATCACTGATTAGTGTAGGCATACTCGTAGGTCGTCAAACGGAGTGAGCGGGTGAATATTTGACCTTTTAACCGCCGTCATTACCTTCCGCCAAAAGTTGATGAAAGAGAATATATTTAATGAAATATTTCAGCAATTCCTGATTCTGGTCCTTAAGCAGATTCTGGGAATTGATGAAATATTTCATTAACGATATTCTCCTTCATCAACTTTTGGCGGAAGGTAATGACGGCGGTTAAAAGGTCAAATATTCACCCGGGCGCCGGGCGTCCGTTCTCCCTTTCCAAGGCCTCTATGTGCAAAGGCGACAGGACTTCTTTAAATTTTTTAAAGTTTTGACGAACCTGTTGTATTGGTAAATTTTATCAATCGATTGCTGCCAAAATTTTCGAGCTTGCTTCGCTCGCTCTTGCAGCGTTTTCCAAATTTTAGCACTCTGCCTGAGTTGTGTTAGATTTTCTTTTGCGATTTAAGAATTAATAATAAACCTTTTCTAATTGTTAAATCGTAAAAGCCTAATTCTTAAATTGCAAAAGAAATCTAACTTACGAGTATCTCAGGCAGAGTGCTAAAATTTTCGCACTCGCTTTTCTCGTTCTTGCATTCTAGATTGTGTTAATTGTTGTTAAACTTTTCTGCATAAGTCAATCGAAAATCGGACCGCACATCTGATTAATTAATGTATGGCTCGACGAGTAAATTGTAACACTAATATGTATATCTCTATATCTCACGACTTTTTTCAAACCAGTGTTAGGGTTTGAAATAAGTCCCTGTCCTATTCTAATTAAAATAAGAGTCCGATATGCCCATGTATATTTAAAAAAAAAATAAGGCTTCATAGAGAAACATAAGGTTTAAGGATTGGCGGGGCGGCAGACGGCAGATTTTGCCCCCTCGAAAAGCTCTAGATCCGGAGCTGCCGGTACCTCAAATGAATGATAGTCTGCTGTGTGTCATTATTTCGGGAACTTTGACAATTTTGCACGGCGACGTTGAAATTAAAGAAATATCATTTCACAAAATATAATATTCAAAATTGTAATATAGGAAAGAATAAGTGTCTATCAGTTAGATAATCCGTGAAATTATTAGGAATTATAACGGTGTCGAACTTAAAACAGAATTTATTTCTCATGAGAATTTCATGCTTTATGGAATGGTATAGAATAGAATAGGTACAGACGCCAGCACTTCGAGTCAAGCTACTACAATCTGTCAAATTTCTTTAATAGATTTTCAACTTTATCGATAAAGCGTTAAGTTCAAGGTTGATTGGGTAAATTTGACAGTTTCGGATAGCTTGACCTGCTGGCGTCTGTACATACCTACTAAAATACTGGTTTTGCAAAAGGACGATGCCTCTGAAAGGTGCAAAGTTCGGCTATTAATAATATAGGAATTCCAATGATAATGATAGCCATGATGTGTCTATGGAGATGTAATAATTTTAATATTCGGACGCGAATTCGACTCGGATCGGAATAAGTAAATACCTACAACTTTTAGAGTGATTTAACAATTACGCGTATTCACAGCAAAAAGCAAACATATAAATACCTAAGTACAATCGAATATTTTTACGATATGATGATGAGGACGACAGGATATAGGCGATTTTATTTTAGTTATCCTCAAATTGCACCTACCTGGAAAATGCAGCTTGCCTAATTTTCTCGTGGGATTTTACTAGGTAGGTACCTTGAATAAGCAAATGATTCTCTGTGGTTCTCAATCTAATGTTCATTGCGTAAGTAGGTGCCTAACTTCAACACATTCCAGTGTTACTGGTAGGTATATCAAGACTATAATCCCCAAAATAATGATTACAGATTTAATTTTTCTTGGGATCGAGGACTTTCAATATTCGTTACTTATGTAAAAGAACGTAAGTAGGTATGTCCTATTATTAAACATTATTCATACATATACAAGTCGCACACGCGATCAACAGCCATGGTTTGCAATTACGGCCGACCACCATCAAAAGAGCTAGGTATATACATATACATAATATTACTTTGCTGACTTAATAATATTAAGGTTGAGTAAAGGTAAGGTGTACCATTATTCAACCTTAAATCCTATGTTGTATAAATAATGTTCTAATATATGCTGTGACACTAGGTTACACGATGCCAAATTAATTGCGCTATGCAGAAGAGAGAATATTTACGTAATTAGACGTGGAAAGCAAAGACTGACAGTTGCAAGCTAACTTAATTTGGGAGAAGTCCATGTTCAGCATAGGTTATTTTGATGATTAGGTATCAAGAAAAGATAACATTAGTAGCACAGTCATGTAACTTAATATTATATCGGAAATTGGAACCTATTCCGTTTGACATTTGAAATACAAAAAATGTAAATGATTATGTCTCTGCGAGGTTGTACCTAGGTAAAATTAATGTGAGACTGAAATCTTACACTTTTCGAAGTAGCCCAATGACTGACCGCAAGACAAACATATGCAAGGCAATCGGAAACTAGAGCTTTCGATTTAACAGGGTCATAATTATTATCTTGCCAATGAATTACGAGACGTTAAAAACCTCGCAGACAATCGGCAAAACAAGTGGTTGTAAAGTTGTAATTGGAGATGTCTAAGCTCGATCGGTATTGTAGTACCTACACATGACGTAATGTGGCCTATTGCGCACCACTGCATATTGACTGTTCATAGAAACTAAGAGCGATAAAACACTGACTAGCCATATTTGTGTTGTTCACCTTATACTGCAAGAGAACAATGTTGTACGTTTATTCCACGGCGTTTAGAACAAGTATTATTTCTACACGACTTGGCATCATGTTAGGTGTTGTTTACCTATGCTAAAAGTTTACGTAATTGGATCCAATTGAAACGAGGGAATCTTGTTGATTGCTGAATAAATTACTTACTATTGCGTTGATTGAATAGATGTCGGTAGAACTGGGATAGGATCGATGATGTAAACAAAGATGGAGAATCAAGAATGTGGAAGCTGCCACAAAGAAGTGCAGGCAGCAGATTACTCTCTTTGCTTAGAGCCTGTTGCCGCTTTCAGTCAGACTGAAATGAATTCTCTACACTTTCGCCACATTCCGCGAATCTATGCTTTCTGACTCTACCTGTCTACGTACCTACTTTGAAACGAAAATTCTATATAACACGAAAGATAGTTGTAGCAGACTTGTTAAAGTCTACTTCAGCATGAAGAAATGTTCTTCAGCATATGATATTCTTCTGCCTCTATTTTTTTTTTTTTTTTTTTACTGATCGTTATCTCGTCTTTGAGTCGAAATTCGAAATATGTGAATGCCGTAAATCGTCATTACACTGTGAACTTCTCGTAGTTGTAAGGTGAACTTGATTTGTTGACTAAGTGCTACAAAAACATGCCGCCCGAGGTTTACGCTTTTGACTGGCTTTAGTTATCACATAGCTTTAGCTGCCACATAGTTTATTTTCCTCGATTTAATTATTCGACTTAAAATATTCATTGAATTGATGTTAGCCCAAAGTGTTAGCCTATCATTGGAAACGATGAAAATAATGAAAAATATTTTAAATTAAGTTCAGAATCAAGAGACTGGATAGAGCGTGGAAACACGAAGCATTGTTACCAGAGCCTACAAACTTGTAACTGTCGCCACAACTTTATTCGTACCTAGTCTTATTTAGGAATTCCTAATTAACCGCACCTCATTTAACCAGCAGCCAAGAAGGGTCTGTACCTATTATGGCCAAACATTCATGAATACTTAATTCTTTATTTCGCTAAAACCATGGGTGGTGTGTAAAACTTTAAGGTGCACCTTACCAATTTAAATCTTTGGTGGCTTTCTATTTAGATTTAAACCGTAAGCTTATTTGTAAAGGGAATTAATTGATCGTTTCATAAATTAAGACAGAAAAGGACTTCGTTTTGGAATGTAGGGAGCGTCAAGTGATCATAATAACTGGCTTCACAAAAAGGTCCTGAGAACCTGTTTATGTTTTTACATAATTTTAAATTATGGCGCTAATGTTATTATCTCAGGGTTATTGGTAAAATCAGGCTCAAATTAAATAATATTCTAAAAAACTCACCTTCGTAAATCTCCATGTCGATACCGACCAAAAAAAAATGAAAAGTTTCTAAAATAAATCGTTTCTATGACGACGCATGACAGCAAAACTCTATTTGGATTCCTATTGGATGTCAAAATTTCAATGTCAAACACTGACTGATTGTCAAATTCAAGCACGTCAGAATATACCATAGAGATTTTTTACTTCTATTTAGTATGATAAAGCCCTGTACCTATCAAAAGTTCTGTCCTAAGGCCAGACGTACACCTCACCATGTCACCACAGACCATAAGGGCTCGTGTAGACGGCATCGCCACCTCGCCGCTGCTGCGCCGCCACCACGCCACCACCGCGTACGCGACTCGTGTACACAGCTCAGAGGTGCGGCGGCGGTGCGGTGGCGGTGCCCTCTACACGAGCCTTAACACTACTATTCTATTAACATTCACACACTCTTCTCTGTTTACGCTCACTAAGAACATGCCCGTGATGCTATGCTTCTTGCACTAGTGACTTGGACCTATTACATTATATTGGACATAAAGCGTGTCTGACATTCAGAGCTCATGCCTCCATATATATGTTCTGTGGCTCATGTTCGGTAAGACACCGGTCGTTGCTCTAGCACGTCCCTTTACAGAAAGATGGCCACACCGTCACACGAGCTGACGCAATTCGAGTTCAACAATATTCATGAATCGAAATATAATTATATCTTATGATTCAGCACAAAATACCATATTATTTATTTAGCCTCTTATTTTTTTATATTTATCAAGTAAATAATGAAGTGGTGAATTTCCTATATCGGCAGTATGGTAGGTGAAACTAAACGCAAAAAATAAGAAGCAGTAACGTCACTATTTGGAGGAAAAAAAATTGGAAACGTTGACGTGCGTATGGTCATCAGTTTTTATTTCCCTAGAATTTGTGTTTTTCATTTCAAATTTAGGAATTTAGTTTTATATTCAATTGATACTGTTATCTTACACCAAAATCCGAGATGGGTTTAACAATTTCAAGCGTTTTTACCAAGCTTTTCGGCAAAAAACAAATGCGTATCCTTATGGGTAAGTGACATGACAGCTCATCGGTCGAAGATTGCGTAGAATTTCTACATTTTTACGCTATCGTCATTGTTTTCGCGTGATGATGGTTTCTTAATGCTTTAATATAAACCGCTATGTTGCAGTTGGGCTGGATGCCGCTGGAAAAACTACTATACTTTATAAGCTTAAGTTGGGTGAGATTGTGACCACAATACCGACGATTGGTTTTAACGTGGAGACAGTGGAGTACAAAAACATCAGTTTTACTGTATGGGACGTCGGCGGCCAGGACAAGATCAGACCACTGTGGCGCCACTATTATCAGAACACGCAGGGGTTAATCTTCGTCGTGGATTCGAGCGACACAAAGAGAATAGCAGAAGCCGAAAATGAGTTGGCTAATATGGTAATCATAGGCAGTTCTTATCAGTTCATATAAAAAAAAACAAGTTTATCCTGTTTCAGCTCTGCCAAATTGCCAGTTCTTTACTTTTGTATTATTTCTTAACACACTAAACATTTTAGACTGGATTTTGATCAGAACATCACCCTTAGTATGTTAATAGGCTTCATATTGTCCACCTAAAACACTTGTGATTGCCGTTACTTCTTGTATTACAACTTACTTACTGATTTCAGCTAAAAGAAGATGAATTGAGGGATGCTGTGATTCTTGTGTTCGCCAACAAACAAGATATGCCCAATGCTATGACTGCAGCTGAACTTACAAATGCCCTCAATCTAAATAACTTGAGGAATCGCCGTGTAAGCAGACACTAATTATGTTTATAAACTTGCTCTATATCTACTTACCAGCAAAAGTTCCAAAGTAAAGACGCTGAAAATTTATTGCCTTATATCTAGTCAGCACCAAAAGACTTCCTGAAGTAGGCAGTCGCATCTGCTTGAGGGTGTCATATCTACTAAAGAGTATTGAATATTCCTCTTTATAATATCAAAGCTCACGCCGAATAACTTTGCCACTCTGAAACTAGACTTTCTGATGCGCATGGCATGGTGCGCTGCTGTTTTAGTATAGATATTGACTACTGCACAGTCATTTGTGCGAACTTCAGAGTGGCAAACTTACAAGATGCAAACTATACCTACAGTAAAATTTGGTTACCTGATGTTCTAAATTAACAATAATGTTTCTTTGGCAGTGGTACATCCAGGCAACATGTGCAACACAAGGCCAGGGACTATACGAGGGATTAGACTGGCTCTCTAATGAACTAGCGAAGAAGTGAGAATCAATTTGGCTAACAGTCACTGGGAACACACTACAAACATTCCCGTAATGACTGACAACTTTCAGCTTGTGATTGTTGTTCAATCTACAAAAACCTAAAAGACTATGAAAATTTCTATGTAATTATACAAATAATGTCTTTTTAATACAATACTACTAGGCTGAAGGCTCTTCACAATGTTTTGCCGAAGCAGTTATTTATAATTTAGCTAGCCATATAAATGATATTGTGAAAATGGCCCCATATAGTTATATAATCAATTAATGATGCAAAGTATAGTTTAATCAGTTTCCTATAATTATTGTCTATAGTGTAGATTTCACATCATTCTCTTGTTTGGTAATATGAAAGTATTATTGAGAACATGTTGATCATATTTTCATAATTTTGGATTGTTAATGTATGATGCAATAATTCTAGTATTTGTAATGTTTGTTATAATCCTACTTCCTTGTGTCTTAAATTTAAAAGAGATCTTTAAATACCATTTTGTTCTGTTAAAATAGATATCTGAAATCACCAATTCCCACATGAACTATTAATATAGCATGCACAATAACTATGCAGTGATGCTGACAATAATAGAACATTTTAGTTTGGAAGATCCAGCAGAGCATATAACGTAAATTATTATTAGATGTATTTATCGTTAACTTTAAAAAAAATTCATTTAGTGAATAAGTTTATTATTTGCAAGTTTTGTATTTGTGAAATATGTTTGCACTTAAAATAATAACAGCTAACAACATTTTTATGTGATCCATCTTGATTTATAATGGTAAAATATGTAAATAATATAAGATGAATCGGCCAAAAATATTTTAATGTCCTCTGTCATGTCGTGTTGTATGCTTTAACGTTATAATTTATGCTTCGCGGTTTTGTTAAAGTATATTACGATAGTGGCAAATAAAGGTTAGGTGTAAATAAAAATTGTTTTTATTTTTTCATAAAAATGGGCCACACCTAGTCATAATTATCACGAGTGTAATACCTACTTACTCATTAACCTTGCCAGAAACTTATAAATGACTTGAAAAATACATTATTTAGTATGAAACTTAGTTGTTATCAGTAGGTAACATTGTTAAAGATAAAAATACACATTATGTGTAAGTAATGAATGTTGTTCCCGAACATTCGCGCTAACAGCTACTCATGACTCCAAACTGCTTTTCGTTTTTCAACAAAACTCTTGATGCCTTCTTGTCCATCATTTGAGTTGCTGTTCTTGACCATGACTTCTTCTCCTAACTTATAAGCTTCCATCAAGCTCAGATCAATTTGTTTGTAGTAGAATTTTTTACCTAGTGCGATAACGCTTCGGCTCTTGTGTTTGATTTTCTCTAAGATTTTATTAACTTCATTGTCTAGTTGATTCGCTGGAACTACTTTTGTCACGAGCCCACTTTCATAAGCCTCTTGAGCAGTTATAGCTTCACCTGAAACAATGATAGCCCCGTAAATATTTAATTACATAGGTACCTTTTGTCTTCTGGTAATTTAAACCTGTCACTACATCTATGCTCTCTTGCCACTTCTGGGTCGAGTGTTTCAAGACTGTTCTGGATTAAATAATTAGGTAATAGTGTTGTGTGAATCAAATATGCCTACAGAACATCTTCATTTACATGTAGCTATGACGTGGCGGCTTTTAGTCTTTGTTATTATACGCACATTGGTAAATTTTTTATATTTTTTTTAGCCATTATTGTCGCACTGCTGGGCAAAAGCCTCCCTACTCTCCACCTCTGTCCAGAGCTGCCAAGGACCAATCTTTATTAAAGGAGTCCAGCTCATCCCGCCATCTCCATCTGGGCCTGCCACGATATGCAGCATTACACATTACCATTGGTCAATAATGGCGTGAAATTAAACTGATAACGCGATAACTGCTCGCCACTTCAATTACTATTGTAGTATATTGGGTCGATAACAAACCTGTAAACAGCATATATGTAGCTCTAGATTTCGGAACACATCTTCCAACAGCTATTCCGGGAGTTGAACAAAATATGCCAAAGTTAGCTCTGAAATTGTTGTTATTTTGAAAAAAAAAAAAAACATTTTATTTCAATACATAAAAGTATCGTATCGTCGTAAGTCTTCATAACATTATTTACCCAGGTGTTGAAAATTTACTGATGTCTGAGCATACTATCATATCGCAAGTAGCGACCAACTGGCACCCTGCTGCCATAGCGAAGCCATTTACCTACAAAATGTTTAAAAATAATTATTATACAGCACATAATTTAAGACTGATTACTTGATTAGACAAGCCCACTGGCCAATTGAAGAAAATGCATCAATTAGCCATGGATGGTTGATAAAATGGCAAAACTTACTCAAACTATTATAACTGTAGATTGGTACCTACCCACACCCTACACCGAATCGTAGTTAGATTTAAGATAAATGGAAGATGGTCACCAAAAGATACCGTTTAGTATGGCTATTATTTTGAAACTATCAAGTTAAGATAAGATTAGCATAACTGGAATTAGAGTTAAAACAAAGCAACAGGAATTAACGGGTGCAGTACAAAACCGGGCGATACACAATGTAAAAGTAGTGTCTATAGGTATTATTTAGCTATGGCACTCAGGTGGATTAGATAAGCTGGCAAATAGAGCTATCTCGCTCTGTCGTCCTTAAAACCAAAGCCTAAAGGGTCGGCTTAGACCTTGGCGAAGCAAAGCGCGGGTTTCGCTGCCAAGCACATATCAAAATTTCACTTCAATGAAGTCCAAAATAAATTAAAATTGTGAAATAACACTAAATTCATACGTGTCCGTTTCATGCGCTCTCGGACGAACGGAAGTTTATTTCAACAGTGCAAGGTTGATATTTATTTGGCAGTAAAAACCGCGCTTCGCCAGGTCTGCGCCGGCCCATAGAGGGTCATGCCAATGCTGTTAGTATGGATGAATGCGGATAACAGATACTCGTAGTTATAGGACTTGTAAAACATGTATTTATTAGTACCTATTGAGAGTACATAATTAATTCTACAAACATATACCTTAGCGATAACTGGAACGGGACTTTGAATTATGGACTTCATCAATTCGCTTGCTCTACTAAATATCAATTTGTGCTGATCTACGCCAGTATTCGACTGCTATAAATTAGAAACATCCGTTAATGTTGCTGTTATTTGCACATCTTATATGGTCTTACAGTAGCCACCATTTCCAGAGACTATTCAACCATAACATCACGCCTGTATTCCGTGGTGACAGACAGAGGTGAATACCTAATATACCTACTTTTGCTCAGTTATGTTTATAATAATAATAATTTTATTATCAGGCCACTGATGCCCATAGAAAAATACACAAAATAATATTAACAACAAAACTAAACTAATACATATTAAAAACCTTATTAAACTATAACTATACACGGGGCTCATCATAATCACACATGCAGCCTGTGGGTCAACTTCACTCAGCGGGCATACAGCGAGCTACGCGTTCGATACAATAATGCACTGAGAGTACTGGCCGTGGCGTTGTAGTGCGCCAGGGATGTTTGCGGGTAATAACGTTGATGGTTTTGCCGCCACCATTAGAAAAAAAGATGTGCATCCCTGATACGTCGTGTGTTCGCGCCAGCACCAACAGTATTATCAGTTCATTCAAAATTCAGCTCCACGCTGAATTTTTGTTCTGTCTGTACCTAGTAACAAAAATTGTTACTAACCCTATGGACTCTGTCTGAAATAAAAGTACTTATTCTATTCTATAATAGTGGCAAGACTATATTTACTATTCAGTTGGTTTCTTTTTTCTTTAAATTATTCAAGACATAAAATTATGGTCAATAAATCCCAGGTTTTTTGTAATTTGGCAGCTTTATAGAGTTAAGACTTGATTAGCCTTCCAGAAATGGGGGAGACTTCGTTTTACGAACTTACCAATTCTTTCAAATTATGACCGGCTGAAAATACATTTCCTTTGGCACTCAATACAATAGCCCTCAAAAATTTGTTATCCTTGTCCGAAGTTATCGCTTCTATAAGGTATTTCATCATTTCCAATGACAGTGAGTTTCTACACAAAAATGGCTCATATAATAGAAATACTTAGGTAATTAATAATCTTAAACTAATAATTTATTTTTATCATGAATACAAACTTTGTTTTCTCATGGTTGAGAGTAATTTCACGTGTTCCATTATTTTGATTTATAATCAGGTATTGGCTATGTAAAGCCCGGCAATAAACAGACAAAGGTCTTAAACACTTATTCTGAAAAATACAAGACATTCAGTTAGGCTCGGTACGCCCAAAAATCGAGAGAAAAATGTAAAATGATTACTTAGATTGGTACTTATTTTTGGTAAAGTATTTTTATCTCACGAAGCAACGCGTGCTTTACTTGTGGTACTCAAGTGTACAAACACGCTGTGTGTGCGTGAAGACGAGTAGCGTCAGCACATAACACACACACGCACACATCATCACACACACTTCCGACTTCGCCATTGCTGAGAGCTTCTGCGCTTACGCACACATCCACAACTGTTTATACACTTAGTAACCACAAGTAAAGCGCGCGAGATAAAAATACCATATTGAGTTTATTTCAACAATAACTAGTTACCCAAAACCCTAGGTACATGTTTCAGAGTATAGTTTATAGAGAGGTTAGGCTTAGGCGGCTAGATATATGCGATAGGACCTTATCACTCCAAGCTAACGGTGAAGAACCGTTTACCCAAAAATAGCTAAATCTACAATATTGACTCTTGATATGTACCTAGTATATGAAAGCACTACTGGCAGTTAGCAATTAAATTTTGGGCATTTAGAGTTCCAGTCAGAGAAGCATATTTAAAAAATCACTAGGGCATCTGCTACGCCAATAGCAAGCCGAAGCTTTTAATCTATTAGAATATACTCATGTATACTCGGGAACTATATGTATACTCATGTATGACTCGGGAACCGGGTCTTATAAGACCGAGGAAACTAAAGATTAGAGCAATTTTTACCAACATTAAATAAAAATCAAAAGTCATTTCGTCCACCTAGTAATTCAGTGACACATCTACGTTTTACACATTTTAGAAAAAAGATTTTAGAAACGAGGATCAAAGATTTTATAAATGTTTGAAATTAATTTATGGGTTCATTTTACGTTTTTTTTACGGGTTTGTTTACCTAGCAGTACAGACGTCAATCTCTACATAATTTAGATTATGCACTTTTGCAGATGTGCCAATATATTACTAGATGTGCGAAGGCTGAGAATCAGCACTTTTTGAACGTTCAAATTAAAGTAATAGGTAGGGTATATCAATTTTGATGACCCAGAATTTATCTGTAAAAAAATTGGAAATTTGTTGGTGGCTTTTCGCCGAAGGGTCAGGCAGAGGTGTACCCATAGTACACCCACATTTCGCCAGTTATGTTTAAGTCTCATGTAATAGGGGGCGAGCCTATTGCCACCATTGGGCACAGCACAAATTCCAGACTCCGGGCTGCTACTGAGAATTAATAGTATTTTACCAATATTAACGTTCATTATTAAAGAAAAATGTGAAATAAATGTCCATATTACTATATGAACTCAAAGGTATTCGAAAGCAGTGGCACGGCATCGCTAAGCATGTGATGGGTATTTAAAAAGTAACACAGGCAAGTTTTGCTTCGACCAGCCAAGCTTTTGAAGTTGTGTCTCTGGAATCGGGTCTTAAATTTAACCTCTTTTTAAACTACGTGATTCTTATACCTTTGCAGTAGCACTATTATCAGAGTATATAATTCAACGTTTAACCCTGTACACATTAAAAAAATCTTACTTTTAACATTATTATCTAAACACAGTCTGTGTTCGTTAGCTATTATATATCGCTCACCTAGTAATATATTGGCACATCTACGTTTTTCACATTTTATAAACAAGGTTTTAGAAACGATTTTCAAAGATTTTATAAATGTTTGAAATTAATTATGGGTTCATTTTATGTTTTTTTTTATACATATTTTATGGGTTTGATTACTAGTTTATACGTCAATACATATTTTAGATTATGCACTTTTGATCACGTAGGTATACCGTATAAACACAGTTTCGAATTTTTTGCAGATGTGCCAGTGTATTACTAGGTGAGCGATATATTAAAATTGTTATCCATTAAATAGACATACAAGTAAGTAAAATAGTTACTCATATGATTTTAGGTATAATCAGTCCAAACTATCAGTGTAATATAAATATAAGTGTAAACTTGTCTCAATTACAACAACCCACCTGAAGGGGAACTAACATTTTTCTTCACTAGATTGTTTTGATTAACAAGATTAAAAATTATAAATAATACATAAATACAAGATTAAATCTCAGACTTTTTAGTACAATCTAGTACTAAACTATACCAAACAATTTAGGTTTATAACCAAATAAAATGCTAAACTTTTTATCAAAACAACTTGTTATAATGTTGAGCTGTCATTATAGGGTTAACAGAGAAAAAAACTAAAAGTTGCTAGGTAAAATAAAATCTGGTAACGAATAGAATTCTAAATAATTAGGTTCCCAAATAAAAAGTTTTTGTTAAAATAATGTTATTCTAAACAGAATATATAATATATGTTCTGTGTAATCAAACCAAAATGGTATCAATTTGACACATTGAGCTGTCAATATAGGCTTAACAGACGAAAAAAGTATAGAAAAAAAAGGCAAAATAAAAAATAACGACAATAAAAATAAATATATTTAGCGTCGCCAAGGTCTACGTGATTCAAATTCGGAATTATCTGATTCGGAATCATCGTCGCCGATGTATTCAGCGCGCTCATCTTCTGCAGTTATCAACTCCATGACAGCACTGAAACAAATGAATTACGCGTTTTCATTAGAAATGAACTAGTTACTTTCGGATAATTAACGAAAGCACCTATCGTGTAATAGTTTTAAAATATTGTGCTAATTTAACAGGCGTTCTTAATGCTTTGATAAGATAAGCGAGTTGATTTCAAAGTAATTGTATTGAGTTGCTAGTTCAAATAAATTTTAATTACGAGGAATTCCTGTCTGTAATATTGCGAATTTCGTAGCGTCCATATTCGTAGATTTTGCGTTAGTGTTATCATATCGAAGTATCTACAGAATTTTCTTTTTTTCTTTCTAATTTTAATAAAAATAATCATTAGGTAGATGGGACACTATGCCACACTAGCCTTTTTATAACCTCGCAACTAAGGCCACGTCCTACAACTACCAAGGTTGCTTACATCATCAATGACCTTCTTGATATAAATATTCGCAATTTCATGCATGCATTGTATTTATAGTAATTAAATTGATACTCACTCTAAAACTTCATTTTCAAAAGGAGAGAGACGAGTTCCATGTTTGCTTGAGTCACCGATCTTTGATGCTAAGACTTGGTCTAATAGAGATCGCATTTGCCACAGTAGATCCATAGTCGCCTTGTCACAGCTTACTTTGACACTCGATATTAGGATGCAGTAGTTTGATGTATCTTGAGCTATAAAAAAGCATTTACTTGTTGTTAATTATGTGTCAGTCTACTCAATCTTGTATATGAATCGCGCAAAAAAAAATGATTGTGACATATTCTAGTACGTTTAGGCTTGTCAAAAATAATCGATTAGAATCGGTGTTATTATGCGACTATAACTTATTGATCGCACTTGCCCAGTCTATTCGGTCATTCAAGACTCGAGCTGCAGCAGCTGAGGACAAAATCTCATACTACTGCTTTGTGAAACGTTTGTCTGTAAGGAAAGTAAAATGATAATTGTACCAAATAACACTCACATTCAGATACCACTAATTCACCGAAGAACAGGAACGGCAGCGTGTATACCAGGGTGACATCAATCAGGAAGAGGTCTGAAGACCGTTGCTTCAGCCAGTAGACCAACCAGTTGGCCCCTGGCGTGGGACACGTGGGTACTAATGGGTACTTTCGTCCCGGATACATTTTGAAAGCCATTACACTACTAGGGTGTAAAGTTATTGGGCCATCTTCCGGTGTTCTCGCTTTGAGCTTCGGTTGTGAGAATGCGCTGCGACGGTTCACATATTTCCATCTGAAAAGGGTTTGTTATTAGCAAAAATATCACACAAATGGATTAGAAAACGTACTCGTGCTAAGCGATGGCGAAGTCGATCGGACGGTTAAGCACACAATTAACATTGGATGGATGAAATGGTGGCAGGTCACAGGAACAAAGAGGAAGAATAAAACAATAGTTAGACCTGCTGTCTTGTATGGATCAGAATGTTGGGCCACAAAGGGATGAATGAAAGGCAATAGCATGCAGCTGAGATGAGAATTTAAGTGCCACTGGTGACTGAAAGGTTGTGCGAAAAACGGTTGTCATGGTATGGACAAGTGATGCGGAAGAATGAGGAAAATGTCGTGAGGAGAGTTTTGAGTATGACTGTCGATTGCTATAAGAGTAGGGGAAGACCAAAGAAACGGATGGACTGTGTTAATGCTGATATGGCTAGAAAGGGGGTGACTACCGAGATGACGACTAATAGAGAAGTATGATAAAATGGGACATGTTGCGACAACCCCAAATAGATTGGGATAAGGGCAGGAGAATGATGATGAATTAGAAAACGTACCTGTGGATGTTTATTTGTAGTAAATACTTAAACTCGAGATTTTAATTTTAAATCACCTTAAAGATGTTTTTAATTTGACAAGTTCATTTTATAAACTAAATCGTCTTATTTAAGTACAATTTGAAAGAATAAGTGTTGAGATATAACGTTAAAACCTGCCGACTACCGGTGAATGTGTTACTAGGTAATTCTCTTTAGCGAGTGATTCCATAAGAATTTTACCTGAACACGGTTTGTTTACACTCTTTTTGAACAGAGTATAGATAGGAGAGCACACACAAATGTCGTCAGTTACGGTATAAGCCTCTTGCTATAGGGGGCAAGCCTACCGCCATTAATAAAATTGTCGAGAGCATTCACGAGAATTGCCCCAAAAAATCAAATTAATAAAAAAAACCCCAATGCAAAAACATACCTAACTGAAAAGAGAAAAATAAGCATTATAATCTATAGAATTTTGGTATCGCAGGCGGGGACAAACAAAAGTTCACCATATTTCACGTTATTGGTTTGCCTGCAATACCAAAATTCTACAGATTATAATACTTGTTTTTCTTATGTATTTGTGCAGTAGGTTTTTTTTTTAAATAGTTTGCTTTATTCCAAGCTTTTCAGTTTCATTATTATATTTGGAATTGACTCATTACTAGTTTTTATTTTGATAGATACCAATATTGTTATTAATTGTTTTATTAAACAAAAACTTTCCCCTCCCTTTTTTTGTATTTCCAAATGCAATATATAAATATAATACCTATAGCAATGTCACTTCCACAATATTAAGACGAATTTAACGACACCTCATATTATGTTAAAATCCATCAAGCCGTTTAGGCTACAGAGCGTGCCAAAGAAATAGACAGACATACATACATAGGTACTCTCGAAAAACATCACCTTCCTTCTGGGGCAGTCGGGTAAAAAAGGACGGTCAATAAGTATTTGTAAGTAGGTGAGCATAGAGAGAGAAATCTTACTTCACAGTAGCAATATTAGGATATAGCGATGCCGCTACGATGGCTTTGAACAGGCTCATATTATCTTCGTTCCGATTCTCCCAAGCAGACGTAACTTCACCACTTTGCAAGAAGCCCATCTGCTTCAGATTATCACCGAATTGTTTCTTCATATCTGACAGGAGTTCCAAAGTGTTGAATGCTAGGAAGTTATCATAGGCGAAATTGCGTTTTTGGTGGTATGAACGGCAGTTCTCAAATTGTATGATAGCTTCCGATATGGCGACGTGATCACTCGGTTCTCCTAGTGCTAGCGTGCGTTTCACTTCGTCTATTTCTTTTTCTTTGCCTGAAATAAAATAAATGCACTTATTGAGCCGATTCATCATCATGAAAATAGTTTCTTTTTCCTGCTGTAAAGTAATCATAGCCCTTTTATAAAGGCTGTTTATTTTATAGGCGGAGAACTTTAAATTGCGATAAAACATAGAAAAATGTTTTGTAATATCCATGTAACCGGATGCTCAAAATCAAAAGTCATTTATTCAAACTAGGCTGAGAATCAGCACTTTTTGAACGTCAAAATTACATAAGACAGTCCCCCAAAACGCCCGCCCTTCACCACTTCCTAGTGCTTTAGCTGGGGAGAAGAAGTGGCGCAACAAACTCCCCAGCAGCACAGCTGTCTGTTCTGTTAAAAAAAAATTAATCTATATAACACTGCGCATAATCAATCATTTAGGTATATTACGCATTACAAAACATTAAATTAAATTATTTGCTATAAGTAAGCTAGCACACGCCAATATACCAAAAAAAAAAAAAATCGAAAACTATACTCAAGCAGAAACAAAATACAAAACTAAAAACGTAAGCAGCACTTTATACCTAAATAAAAGCCTAGCCAGTAATAAAGGGCGTGCCCACTTACATATAGCCGTACATGTAGTAATAAACTAGGACCATCCAAGTAAAATAAACAACGAGTTAAATTACTAATAACAAAACAAAACCAAGGTCAGCATTCGACCTGTCACCACAAGCAGCACCCGTTCACGAGCATAACGCAAAGATCAGCCATTACCCCCCTCGCCATATTTGAGGGAAGGAGACAACCCGACCCCCGACGCTACCGCAAGCAGTGACATCTAAGGGAGCATGACGAACTTGCTGCCGGTTGCTCAGGCAAGAAAACTATGATCAATTGTCGAGGTCACTAGTTAACCACATATTGCAATACCACTCAAAAAAAAAAAAAACATTGAAATGAGTAGATTATGTCAATAATAAATAAAAATAAAATTAAAATAAATTGACCTTGGCAGTCAAAGAAAATAAATAATTATATGAACTCATATAACCTGTTAGTAGGTATGCTAAGTCTTGAGAAAGAACATAAACATTGTCTTCAGTTAAACACAGCGACCAACTATTCTTATCGTTTAAGTAATTGTTGATAGAATAGTATGCCTTTGCTAGCTAAATACCAGTATTTTACATGGAGCGACTGCCTATCTGACCTCCACAACCTAGTTACTGGGTAATACGATACCCCTTGGTAAGACTGGTTGTCAGACTTTCGGGCTTCCGACTACCAGTAACGTCTGACAAAGATCCACGAATGGCAGCCGGGACCAACGGCCTAACATGCTTTCCGAGGCACGGAGTTAGTATGTAAAGATGGTCACCCATCCACGGACCAACCGCGGCAAGCGTAGCTTAACCTGATCGATCGACCCGTGCGGCTGTTATTACTTAGCTAGAAAACGTCCCCTGTCAATGTCATTCAGGCGCCAACAGATCCTTGCAGCATTTTACATACCAATAACAAGCTGGAAGGGGTCTTTAAAGCCCCACACGGCAGCGACACTGGCGGCGCGGTTGAGGCAGCCGAACATTGCCCCCAGCAGTAACAGTTTGCCCGCCGCCGGGTGAACCGGCAGTCGTGCCAAGTGCCAGCCTAGCGGGGTCAGCTTCTCATCGCTGTCCAGCGCACCCACACTGTTAAAAAAAAACATTTTTGTTTTTATAACAGAAGTATATGCTTTAGAGCGATAAGCAAAAAAGCGCTTAACGGATTTTGTCAAGTTTGCACCAATATATGGGGTCTTTCTTGCTGATTACATTCCATAATGCTTCTGAAAAACCGAGAGCACGATCCTACCAAATTCAGGAAAGCCGATTCACAACTTCCCCTTGCCGAATTGGCCTGATTGGTACCTAAACGTTCACATTATTCAAAGTATATTCCTACAAAATCTAGTGACAGTCACAGTCTAAATCGAACAGGATGCCAAACTTACTGAGATAAATGTTTAACAGCCCGTTCCACAGTAGTTTCAGCGGGCGGTGACGGCATCTTGCTCATAGCTTCAGCGGCCTTCCCTAATCGCAGTCTCTTTATAGCCAACACAGGCTCCAACAGAGAGTTCCTTTGTATTTCTGGCATCAGGCGCTCCTCGAGCTTACTGGCTCGGTATGACGTCACTAGATGGTAACAAATACCTGGCTGGCAGCGACCGGCACGGCCTCGTCTGCAAATAAACTTTTACACATTCAACATAAAGCATTTTCTCTTATGCTAATTATTTAAAAGGTACAAGGTAAGGTCTCATCCAAAATGGTAAAATATGTGTAGTCGTATGCTTACCGTTGTCGCAAGTTTGCCTGAGAAACCCATTCAGTTTGCAAAGTGGGTATATTATCTTCTATATTAAGTCCACTGTATTTTATTTTGCCACAGTCAATGACGTATACAATATCATCGATAGTTATAGATGTTTCTGCAATATTTGTAGCCAGTATTATCTTCCTTACATGTTCTGGAGGCCGCTGAAATATTTTGTGCTGCTCTAAAGACGGCAATTTTGAATGTAGAGGATAGATATCATAGCGGGATTTCGGGAAGAAACTACTTTCAGTGATTTTTCTTAATAACTTTGTTATCTCGCCAATGCCTGGTAAAAATACAAGAATGGCACCGGAGTCCCCTTTACAAATATACACCAAGAGTTCGTAAATTAGATCGATATTCAAATCTTCAATTCTGGCGTCTTTGAGTGCTGTGTAGACATCTCGACTTATTTCTTTCTTTATACTTTCCAGCCATGGAGCTAAAACAATAACAATAGTTTTATATTTGTACAAAAAAATCTCCAGAAAATTAAATTCAAAAAGCGAACAAGCAAGCTTTCAGCTACTCTTACCAATATCGGCTTTATATTGTATATCCTTCTGCATTTCAGCTTCTCTTTTTTGCTTTTTGTGGTTTTGCCATCTCTTAACCTTTGGTATGTCACGATCAAAGGATGGAATGTACTTAGTCATGCGCAGGATTTCTTCTAAGTAAACATCCTTCACAGGGTAAGCCAGCCCTTCAATGTGCATCATTGGACAGTCATTGAAATAAGACGTTAGTTTCTCAGCATCTATTGTAGCACTCATTAGAATTAATTTAAGGTCTTTGCGCTGTTTGACTACCTACAAAAATTGCATATCATTGTGGATTTGCACTTAAATAAAATTCAATATAAGTACTCCTTTAATTTGTTTTTTTTTTACCTGTTTCAACATCAACATAGATATGTCAACATGGCAGTCTCTTTCATGGACCTCGTCAAGTATCACATGACTGTAGTTAGTCAAACCCTGATTAGTTTCCATCTCAGCTAGTAAAATACCCGTCGTACAAAATTTAATGCTACCACGTTGCCTTGGCTCCGCACTGCAAAGTATTAGTGGTATTAGTATTTGGAAGTATAGCAAGTACATAGTGTAGCGTATAGTATACCGTTAAATTATGTTTGCGAAAAATTTAGCTAACTGACGATAATTATGAATTATTAAAATTTGTAAAATGAGCTACTGGCATTGGGAAACAGTTAACCTAAGCTAGCATCTAAAAATTCCAAGTGTCCGAATTAAATACTAAATTGGACAAAAAAATACTGAGTGGGCGAATATAATACTAAAAGAGTGACTATTTATAACCGACGAGTTAATACTGTGTGAAGTGCTTCAAAAAATACCGTTTTAGGATGTGTTTGTGAGCTGCGGTAATAATATCATTAAATACTGTAACACTATTTGAGTTAATATCTTTCTATTCTAGCATATGATCCTTGTGAAAATAGCACATATGATTCGTTCGGCTCGTACAAATTTAGGGGACGGAGCGACGAAGCGCCAACGCTCTGCTGCGCGGGAGTTCGGGTGCACTCGGGCACACTTGATAACAGCATCTTTGGCAAATAAAAAATTATTTTATGTAATAAAATAAAAAAAATAAGAACCGACTTTTAAAACCCAAAAAATAATAAAATAACTTTAATAAACATCTTAACAGCTTCTGAAGTCGGTGCCAAGCTAAGGTGCACTGAAGAATTGAAGACACCGACTGCTGAAGCTGTTCAGTTTTTTATGAAAGTTATTTTATTCATTTTAGGTTTTTGAAGTCAGTTTTTAACTTTTTTTAGTAATTTTTCATACCGTATTGTGAAGTTTAATATGCTGTCGACTGTATACACCAATCAGTTATTTTATAAATTAGTTTATGGTTTTATTGTGTCTTTGGTTTGTTGCTCAACATGATATAGGTATGAAAAACCTCGATTAGGATATAAGGCTTCTGCCTTATACCATCATTATTATTCTGCCTTGGAATAAAATATATGCCAAATGTTGAATGTGAGCATTGTGAGCTGCAAAATAATTACTCAAATAGAAAATTGTTCGCTTAAGAATTATTATAGTGATCGTTCTGAAAAACTTGTACTTCAAATTCGTACTTTTAAGTCGCCGTTTTCAATATTAAGTGTTCGCCTTCAGTCTTTCGCCCACTTAGTATTTCAGTACGCCATAATCAGTATTTTTGACATCCTTAGTTTGAATTTATTTTCGATCATTTAAATACTAGCCCCTATTACGATGCATAGATATCATCCACCATCTCAGCGAGTGTAAACTTTCTTTTCAATATTTTAAAATAAAGAACATAATTATTTTATATCGACGTCTGCCATTGTCGAAAGTCGGAAGCGATGTGAGTGTTAGAGCAGTATGTAGACACACACCTCTCGATTTTGCTATGTGTATTTAGGAAATAAATTATGGCAGCACGAGAGTAGCGGCAGGGGCAGAATGTAAACGGGGCATTACATCTTCTTGTAGACACACAGTGGTTTTCATTTAGAACATTTATTCCATATGAATAATTCCACATAATGTGTATAATACATTAATATTGAAGTTCAGAGTTTCCTTGTAGTTCCGAGTGCATCAGAAAGGTGTGGTCAAATTTAAGGGTGTCAGGCCATCAAACAGAACCACTTTCTCCATGGGACCAACATAAAACTCGAGAAAAAATTATCAGCTGTCCCATACAAAACTTCAATACCTACTCGACCCAAATGTTATATTAATAACCTGTAAGTATAACAATAGCACAAAAATGTCGATTGACCTTGCACCCTTACGAAGCACGGGTGGGTCACTAGTTAACAATAAAAGAGTAAAAGATATTCGAAATCAAAGCTCATTTAAAAAATATCATTTGTCAGCTCGTACAGGAAAGAGCCAAGAATCGAGCCTTGGGGCATACCTATTTTAAATTCACCAGTTACACACAATTTGTCACCTTCGAAATTAATAGCAAACAGAACCTCCTTTTTGAAGTCGGTTAAAAAAGATCCTCATCATGTCCACAAATTCAGTAGGTAGTAGTTTACTGATAAGTCTGCTGTGGTCAGCAGTGTCAAAGTCTTGGATAGATTACACACAGTAGTTATTATTCATAATTATAGTAATCTAAATCTGTTTAAATAAAAGCGTATGAAACAAAAGGGATGTAAGGATCATAGTAGATGGCGTTCTGTACATATGTAGTTTGTGCCAACATCACAGGTACAGACGCCAGCAGGTCAACCTACCCGAAGCTGTCAGATTGTCCCAATCAACCTTGAACCTAAAGCTTTAGCAATAAATTCGAAAATCTATTAAAGAAATCTGACAGACTGTAGTAGCTTGATGTGCTGGCGTCTGTACATATGAAACTTTAAACCATACAACTTACCTTTCCAATCTAACAGTATATCCTACGGAAACGCCAAGTGGTTCAGATCTTTCTTCAGCAACCCTGATCGCCAACGAAGAAGCTGCGATACGTCGCGGCTGTGTGACTAGAATATGTATATTAGCACCTCTTTTATTGACAATTGCATCATCTAAAATTATCTGTGGAATCTGAAAATAGTAAAATTTAACTGGTATTACCTTGTAGTTCTATGACAGCTCTCAATATCAATTCAAAGTCATTAACAGAGATATTCATCACAACAAGTTGCAACAAGTTAAAAGTTATTTATGGTATTCTTTACAAGAATGTATAAAACCAAGTAAGTGAAGTTGTTAGTTCTATGATGAAGTATTCCTTTTGTTTTTTTAAGATAAGATTGGTTACTATGGTAATTGGTCTGTGACACTGAACGGGACACAATAGAAGTTTTATAGTTATGATGTCTATGTGTGTTTAGTGTCCTGGAACGTGTTAAGTTACCTGTGTAGATTTTCCACATCCAGTCTCACCACTAATTACAATCACTTGGTTTTTGTTTATTACTTCTAATAATTCCTTTGATTTCTTGTATGTTGGTAAGATTTCACGGAACAATTTCATTTTTTTGTATGTATTTGACTGTATCATGGTTTTATAGTTTTCATAAAAAGTATTATTTAATGTATCATTTGAACGACTGTCCATAGATGTAATAATACCCTCAGAGAGGCATTTTTCCAGTTTTTCTTCAAATGTTCCTGTGATGATGTCTTCATATCCATACTTATAATCTCCAGCTCCTCTGAGAGAATCTCGCTGTCTTTCACCAGATTTATGACTAGATTGTTCTATTTCTACATCATCACTTAGTTCAGTTTTATTATCTTCAACTTGTTCAGTTATCAGTTTAGATTCCTCTGTTGTTTCCATAGCCTCCTCAGCTTGCTTATAGTTAGATGTGCTTGGTCCTTCAGCTGAACTTGAGTCTCTATGCAACTTTACAAAGTTATTTACTTTTATAGGTTGAAAATCTAATTCACTCACATCATAGAAAAATTCAGAGTTTTCATGTTTTACTTTAACCAAACTCATGCTTTTCGGTGGTTGTATTTTTATATGGCAGTCTCGAGCTATCTTTTTAATAGATTCTATATTTTTTTGTAAGCTTGACAATACTGCTGGTGGAATTGTTAGATTAATCTAAAAATACACATTTTATTATTAAAACATGTCACTCATTTAATCAACTAAATTATTTGCTTGAAAATTGGTAATTTTGGTGAGTTGATGGTACTTTTGACAAAAGTTCTTTAAGCCTTAATTGTCCTATCTTGCATGCATGGCAAGGCATGCATAATTAATAAAATTTCAATTTCAAAATGACTACTTGCATTATACACTAAATGCAGTACTTGCTAAATCACAGCTTTAAGGCGAACACTTTGAAATATTTTGATTTGCAGACTAATCATTATAAGATCAGGTTATTAAATAAACAAGTGAAAATTATTACAATTCGAAATCATTGAAGAATTATTCAATCAACATGTCATTTGCACGCACTCAGGAATGACGGTATCCAACCAAATCAATAAAGGACACACACCAATGTTATACTACAAGTATATATAAGCTGGCTTAACATTTTATGCATTCTTTCTTACGACAACAGTACTTATTACATCAATTTATAAAAAAAAACACTGTAGGGACAAATAGCCGGGAATCAATTCTGCATTTTTTCAACAACCTAGACAAATATTTCGCAAATAAAACAAACTTACCATGAAATCATGTTCCTTCTTAGTACGGGTTTTACTAATCTGCCTATCTCTGTAATAAAAGCCAATATCTTTACCGCGTAAACCGTGAGGTCTATTTTTATATAGCGCTCTATTCCAATTCCCACGTCGAGACATCCTGCTTGGCTAAAATATTGATTTTCTGTCAAAATCAGATTATTGGTCAAAAAGATATAATTTTCACTAACACCATCACGAAATTAACACAATAACTAATAAAACAGGTTTTTTCAAAACTTTAATGTGTATCAGTAGCTTAGCATTAAAATACACTAATTAAGCCAATGTAAAAACTGGTGCCTTGATTTATAACTTTTCTGTATTCGAAAAAAATTGAGATAACATTCAATCAAGGATTCAATTTGATTTCAATCAAATCGTTAATGACAATTGACAAGTGACATTTCACTTGACATTTCTATCAGTGACGTTTCAAAATAGTGATGTAATCGGTATCAGTAGGGACGTCTGCACCTTGGAATTATTAAGTGTACCGGTAAAATATTCGCGACACATTTTGACATAAACACACTTTTGACATTTTATTTTATATCGCATAAAATAATATGATTTTATATGGGTCTCGGTGAACCTCTTACTTCTGCAGATGTACAGACGCCAGCAGGTCAAGCTACCCGAAACTGTCAAATTTTCCCAATCAACCTTGGACCTAATGATTTAGAGATAAAGTTGAAAATCTATTAAAGATTGTAGTAGCTTGATGTGCTGGCGTCTATACGTTTCAAGTAGTAACTTACAAGAGGAACAGAAAAAATTAATAAAAATGAGACTGTCCCAAATATCGCTGATTTGGGACTATTGTGGACAGCACTGAAAAACTGATATTTAACGCATATTCTGAGCCAAAACAGCCACTTGAAACAAGTTTTTTGATATTTGGGAAAAAGAATAACAAAAACCACATAAAATAATGTTTTTAGGGTTCCGTACCTCAAAAAGAAAAAACGGAACCCTTATGTGTCTGTCTGTCCGTCTGTTACAGCCAATTTGCTCCGAATCTAATGGAGGATTAAGTTGTTTGGTACACGTATGTATTTCTGTGACCCAAACACGGACGTGTAATGTAAATTAATGAATTTTGAATATGGGAGTCAATTTTGGGAGGCAAATAACAAAATAAATAAATTTGCAAACTGTACCGTGCCAAAGGGCTTGTGAAGGGCTTGTGGAAGGGCGTGTGAAAGGGCTTACTGTGAGGGTCTCAATTATATTTTTTTTATAATGTAAAAATAAGACATTTTAAAATTATTCAAGAAAATAGGCGAAAATTGACCATTCCTACCCCCTTATCTCCGAAAGTACTGAGCCTAAAATGTTGAAAAACAGAAATACAGAAAATAGTTCAATACCTATAGATTACATTATTAGATTACTGTTGGTAAAAATTTTGGGCAATTATTTTGTGAAATGTGTTCAAAAACAAGATGGAATGAACAAGAAAGAACTATGATTGATTTTCTTTTGCTTTATCTAGATGTTGTTTTCTTTCCTGTCAGAATTTCGATCTTTTTGTTATTACATCTGTGGGCTAACGGCTTAGATCTCAGTTAGATCGTAGATAGGTAGAGATTCTCTATCTACGGCTTAGATCCAGTGACATGTCATGTCAGTTTCATTCATTGAGCAATGAGCAAATCAGTGAATAAACTACCAATATCGCATCATTGTGTTGTTTGTGTAATTTAGTAGATATGCATTAAAAAACATATTCAAAAGTATAAAACAACTTGGAAAATATGTTACTTAAAAATGTAAGCCTTAAATCATTTATCATTATTACAGGATCAAGTAAAGTTTTTGTTACACTCGTCCCCTAAAAGTTTGAGAAAAGAACACTATTTTTTTTTTCAGGATTATTGGTCGTTATTGTGCAGAGGGCGCAAGAAAAAAATTGTGGCGCTTATTATAATATTGATTTTTTTATTGAATGGATTGTTCTATGTTAGCTTAGAACTATACAATACTGTTAAGAGGAAAGAGAAAGAACCTTGGTATAGTAGGTGAGTAGACGAATGTTATGAAAGAATACTAAAACGATGTTATATTTACTTCACTCATTGTGTGGAAAGTTTTTAGAATAATGTTTTGTTTTTAGTGTTCCATACCTCAAAATGAAAAAAAAAAATGGAACCCTTATAGGATCATTATGTTATATGTTTGTCCGTCTGTCTGACTGTCAGTCTGAAGATCCTTTTTCTCAGGAACGCATGGAGATATTAAGTGGAAATTAATATTTTTATGGTCCCTTGAAGCTCTAAAAACTCAAGCTTCTAAGTCTGAAAAGAAAGAAAAAAAAATGTAATCTGTATGACATATTTTGATACTCGCAAATAAATCAAAAGTTCAGAGTAGAATCATGAAATTTGACAAGAAGCAAGGTTAGCACAAGTAAAGGAATAGTCCGAAAATCGTCAATTTGTAGTTTTATCATCACATTAAAAAATATTTTTTTGCAATTACAAACTTAAACTTGCAGTTGGAGAATTGTCCGCGATGTATATCAATGTATGGGTGAACATTTTTCTTAACTAAAATAAATATTTATTCCTCTATAATACAATATAATATCCTGCGACATTGTGCACACACGGTCATCTGATCCCAAACTAAGCAGAGCTTGTACTATGGTAACCAGATATTTGATATTCTACATACACTACTTTTTTTTTTGTAAATACATACATACTTATATAGATAATTACACCCAGACTGAGGACAAACAGACATGTTCATGCACACAAATGTTTGTCCTGGATGGGAATCGAACCCAGAACCTGCGGCATAATAGGTGGTATCTTAACCAATCACGCCATCTGGCCTGTCACAATGTTAAGTTTGTTTTTGGGATAAATTCTTTTCAACTACAGAACCCTTCATTGTGCGTGGTCCGACACACATTTGGCCATTTTTTTTAATATTATGTAATTTTATTTCAGTTTGCATTTTGATAAAAACTCTTATGTGGATGAGAGTGGAATGAGAGTTATAGTTGGACATTATGTTGGTGGAACAAATGGTGGAAATCTGTCTGAAGGTAAACAATTACTATTAAATCCAATAGATCTACGTAACCTTAAGCCAATTTCAAACTGTTTGGAAAAGTACACTTCCCGATTATGTGTCACTATTTACTTCAAATATTATTGAGTGTTCGAACAAAAGGTACATTTCTACTTTTGGCTCCTTGCTTTTTTTTTTGCAGAATCGTATGTAAATCTATGAACATTTTGGTTGAATTTGGCCTTAGAAAAATCAAGTCCAAATTTCAGTTTTCGGACAAAAAGGAACTTTCACATTTTAATGATTACTAAAAAAATAAAATATTGGAAATGTTACCTTTTGTTCAAACACTTGTCAATTATCGTCATCTTCAGCTATCCCTTGTTTAAATAAATAGTAATTCATTGAAACCCTTACAAACTCTTCATAACCATATATACCAGCTACAACACTAACATTTAACTCACAATAAAGTATAAAACCTTGAATATTAATTAGATACCTATTTTTCTGCACACATTGTTGATTTAGTAGAAAATAATTTGATTATTACTTTAATATTTTACATTATCTGCAAGTGTTTTAATAGCTTTGAAAAATATCCAATTATAGCATAGTACCCCACTCATTACCCTTCTGCCTTTGTTTTATCTATTTAAGATTGGCCCAGCCTATCTTATCTTCTTTCATAAATACGATAATATTAAGAATGCAAAAGGTTTTGCATGTATGTACCCCAATATCCCCTTTTTATCAATCCATAGTTTCCTTGGTCTACTCATAAAGGCAACAAACAATGTGGGAGTCATTCGCCCAAGAATGGGAAAATTACAGTTGTAAAGAAAAAATTGAGATATTATCAGATTTACACAAACTATTTCAAATTATGTGAAAATAATCAGTATATCTGAAATGATTTATTGTTTCATATTTCTGTACATGGAAAATAAATACAGTATGTATAAATTTTACAACCTAGGCCATTGTTATTTAATTTACCTTTGTTTGGATTTGCCAACAACACCGTTTTCACAATTTAATTAAGGCCATAGCAACCGTCATGGTAATTATTGTTCTTTAATCTGCTAAGCTATGCAATCTTACTAATATTAAGTAATTTCCGTTTCTTTTAATTGAATTATTGATTTTGAGTACTTACCCGCATTTATTAAATTATCACCCAACAATATATTATATTAAGGCGACACACTTGTATTCCGTCAGTTTGCATTATACATTTGCTAGTAACCACCCTTTCATTTGCCTAAGTACATACTTCTCAACATGAAGATTTTCCAATATCCTAACTAATGTGAATGTGAGTTTGGTGGTATGTTATGCTTTCACGATAAAATGGCTGAACGGATTTGGATGAAATTTGGCACATGGGTTGACCACGACACCCGGATTAGGACATGGATACTTTTTATCCCGGTAGTATGTTCCCGTGGGATAATTTTCGACCTCCACGCGGGTGAAGATGTGGGCAAAAGCTAGTTACTGTAATAAGACAAAGTTTCTTCATAAAGTTTTTAAATTAATAGATTGACTATGAAACCGATTTATGTTGCAAAAACATTGTCATTAACTATCTCTCAAAATCCTACTTCCTACTAATATTATAATGTGAAAGTTTGTGAAGATGTTTGTTACGCCAGAACGACTGAACGCATCTGGATGAAATTTAGCACAGCGATAGATTACAGTCTGGAATAGCACATAGGATACTTTTATCCCGGAAAAATGTACAGTTCCCGTGAGATAATTTATAATTTTTTGAATAAATAGAAGAGAAAAATGTGCGATTCCCGTGGGATAATTTCCAACATCCACACTGGCGAAGCCGCTGGCAAAAGCTAGTTATCTATAAAATATTCTTGTTTTTAGCAAATACTCGCCTTTCTGCCTATCAATTATTTCATTGCATAACTTTTTCTCTCTTGATTCTCTTGGATGAGATGATTGTTTGCTTGTTGCCAAGTTGTTTTGATGTGTGCATGTATAAAAAAAACTTTTTTCCATAAATACAACCAACTTAAACACTACAAAGTGAAAAATAACTTTATTATATTGATTATCTTTAGAAAATAAGTTATTTTTCAATTAGTAGTGTTTTTTTTGGCAGTTGGTTGTATTTTTGGAAAAAAGATTTTATTTTTCACTTTTTAGTGGGTCAGTTTGTAATTTATCTAAGTTACGATAGCCTCATATCAACTGCTCATCACCTTTTACAAAATATTGATTTTCCCAATGCAGAGACGTTAATTGTTGAGTTCTCCTGGTAACTACCTGGAGAATTGGAGCTTATGGTGAAGTCACTTCACATTCACATAAATTGCTTAGCAACCATTATTAAAGTACCTAATCAAATGGCAACCTGTGAAATACTTATTATTGAGTAGTTCCGGTGGCCATCTGTGATCTTCATCATCAGTTCCACTTGACCAAATGGTGCTTTCCAAGAACAAATGCACGAGTTACTATAATAAAAAAAAAAAACAAATTGCTATAGATGTGTTATAATATTTGAAGATCCCATCATTAGATCCTGACCTGATGACAATGGGACCAACTAGAAAGTATACGCTTTCAAACAAAAAAATAATATTTCTAATCGGTCCAGCCATCTTCGAGTAATCGGGGAACATACATCGAACTGAGAAGTCATTTTTAACCGACTTGAAAAAAAGGAGGAGGTCCTTTTTTTGAAGTCTGTTAAAAATGATTATCCTTGTATCACTATTATGTACCTACCATTTCCAGATGTAATACACAGCAACAACTATGCGCCCGTCGCAGGCGCTGGCGAGGGCGGCCGTCCGGTTCAGCTGTCCCAGAGGGAGCTTATCACAGCCCGGGAACTGTACTCCCTACACTCATATAACATCTTCGTTAGCGACAAGATATCTATCAACAGGAGTCTCCCGGATATGCGCAGTGACAGGTGAATATTGAGTTTAATGAGGATTCATAGCTAAATTCAAATAAACGTCTGAACGGACAGGCAGAGATTTATAATAGGTGCATTATTATGTAAGGATGCAATTTCATTCGGTGTAATCGGTTGATCTAGCTCTGCAAAACGTGAATGACGGTCAAAACTGCGATTTTATAAACCAAAACGATGTTGACGCCCGGTTTCTAGAACGTACCTAAGCCTACGTGCCACGTGGCTGATGATAAAATGATAAATGATTTTATTTTTGTAAGATTTTTACAAACATTTTTGTACGTCATTCATATAAAATATAAAGATAAAAGAGTCAGCCAAAAAGTTGACCGACGTTTGACAACAAAGACATTAAATTATACTAGCAATAGACAGGACATAGCGAACAAAATCGTGATCCGATAGTTAAGTCCTCGTGGACTTAATTCGCTCAGTCTAGTTTGGCACTCCTGCATGTCAAATCGTATTTGTGTCCACTCTATTCAAGAAAAGAAAAACATTTACTGAGTAAATATGCCGAGTTGCGCGTTGCGTTATTGTAAATCACGTTACGGTAAAATGACTGCACCTAACTGCGGTTTATTTTCGTAAGATTTTTTTTAATTTACACAGTAATTAATTAGAATTCAATAATTTTCATAAAACGTTCTAGAATATTTGGTAATTTTGTAATATACGCCCTCTATTATTCAGTAGCTTAACTTTTTCTTGTAAGAGATGTCCATAATATTGTTGTTTATCGATATAATTTTAGTAAAGTAAATAATTGAACATAATCCGGTTTTTTAATTTAAATGTCTACAAAGGATCAAGGTCTATTCGTTTAAGTAGGTTTCTGTCATTTTAGATTTCCGAATGTAAATAGAGAAGAACGCGAAAAGTGGATACGGTTTGTGCAGATAGATCGTAAAGAAGAAAACTGGCTTCCAACTGCTTCTTCAAGATTGTGCTGGAAGCATTTTAAGAAAGAGAACATTAGCTACGGAAAGACTGGTCGATCCATTTAAAAAAAGGATCGGTACCTTGTACTATAAGTGAAGTATGTTGCACGTTTCTCGATTTTTCGTTTTTTTTTTTATTAAGTTTTGTTTGGCAACATGTGGGTGTACTGCTATGGGTAGACGTCTGCATAAGCCTTGGGGGAAACAATTCGTGATGTTATGTTATGTGTTCTATTTATTAAAATTACCCACACTCGTTTGAGTAGTACAAAGCACACTATCGATTTTATAAAAACGAAAGTATTAAAAGTATTCACAAATTCGAGTATTTTTGAAGGCCTCATTAGACACTCGTTTGAGAGCCCTGCGATGCTCAATCACAGATTGTATTTGATAAGATCCATAATAGAGACTTATGCTAATATTAAACTTCGAATGTTGCTAAGTTCGACCCCGGTGTTCAGAACAAATCTAAAAGACAAAAGTTCACAAAACTGATTTTATTTGAAGGGACGTAGGATGGGACATAATATTTAATTAGTCATTAAATTCGTCTCTGTTGTAAAAATTGACCCGTATCAATCAACTTTCCAAACTATCTGTCTCTTATTGTATTAGTACCAACTTATTAATGTCCCCCTGCATGCTGCACACATGCTGTCATTTCATCATATACAACTACAAACTAACCAAATAATTCACTTAAGAGGAAAATTATCAGATAGTTTGTTTGCTTGTTTGGTTAAACTCTCAGGAACTACTACTGGCTCAAATTGAAAAAATCCTATAGACCATTTATCGAGGAAGGCTATAGGCTATATGACATTACGCTACGACCAATAGGAGCGGAGCAGCAAAAATGTGACGCAGGTGAAGTCGCGCTGGTCAGCTTTGTAAAAAATGTTATTTAGTATGAATGTGATTTTTCCAAGAGAATCTAAATATTAAATGAAAAATGTACCTATAAATGATGCAATATCCGAAACATTTGTAAAGAGCATTTGAGAACTAAATTCTTGTAAAGCGAGTGTTTATAAAATAAGTAGTATACGAAACGTTGGTTTGAAACTAAACATTAATTTATCAATGGTGTTTTCCAAAATAATTTTCCAAATAAATTATATACTTTGAAACTACTGCATTTTATTGCTTTCCTAACTTTTTGCTATTCATTGAAGAAAAAAATAGAACTTTTATTTATCGATATCGACATATCTAAATGATTGGTAACATCTCTATTGCACACTGGCCATCTATCAAGTGATAGCTGAATTTAATACATTTAACTTTTATGGTTGCTATTCAAAGCTAGATGGCGTTACTGAGACATGAGATCACAGTTTTTCTATGACATTTGTTCTGATATCCGCTCTATTGCTAGTATAATTTTAATCTCTTTGTTTGACAATTTGTTGCCAATTTTGTGGTGATTTTCGTTCCAGAAACCGGGGTAAGTGACCACTAATTTCTTTACTATAAAACATACCTACAAGCCTACGCGAATTCATGCTCATGCTCACAAGTAGCTAATAAAACTTATTTTATAACTGATACTGCGATTATAGTTGTTCTCAAAATTATAAAATAACTCGATTCACCCGGACTTTGTATGTGTTTCGTCTTGAACTTTTCATTACTTACAAATGCAATAAATTAATTAAAACAAAACGCGCAAATGACGACGAATAATCAAGATTTTAAAACTAGCTTCCTTTTCGGAGGGAAGTGAAAGAAAAGAAGGGAAACTATGAATGGAAATGTCAATCGTTATGTAAAAACTCGTATTGACAGATCTATAAAATAACCGTCAACATTGAACTGTGTAATCATGTATGTACCTACCAACCATAGACAACGTCTATGCTACCAACAGTACCTATCCACACCCATACAGCCAACTTTCGTCACAGCCGTGATTCCGTGTGAGTCGTGATTTCCGTGATCACTGGATAAAATTACGCTATCTTTTCGACGCACTCTGCAAAAAATAATAGTACATGTTGCTAATAAATTTTGTTAAACATTGATGTTACGACATCAATGTGAATAACATTGTGCTCTTTTGTAATTTCTAACGTTACGATATTATCGTGAACGTCCACGTCACTGTATATATGTATATAATATATATACGTATGTACGTATATACGATAACACAGGGAAGTATAATGTATGATATAATATATGAAGACGCTTTTATATTTCCGTCCACGATAACGTTATAACGTGCAAGTATTTCCATACGTTTTAAAAAGATAAAAGCGCACATTGTGTGTGACGACGATGATGAATCAAAGTTGATGATGCATTGACATTTAATTTCATGAATTTGTACAAGTTTAAATTTAAAATAGGCGCTGGTACTTTACGGTGTTTTAATGTTTATTAGGTACGCTCGCGGTGTATATTACTGTAGTCTAGGGTACACAAACAGAGTATGGACTGAGCGTAAGCCTCACAAACGTGACCACTCTCTAGAGAGTGGATATGCGGCCAATACCTGTCTCTTTTCCGTTGAGTCGAATATCTTTACGTTGGACTACCCCTAAAATTCTTAACGAAATCGAAAATACAGATTTGAATCTTATTTTAAACTCGGATGACTTGAATGCAACAGTGAATATTTTTACAGATAATTTACGGGGCATCATAAATCGACACACCAAAAAAATTTTTTTTGCGCAATTCTAAAACTATTAGAAGACACTGGTTGACAAAAAATCTGCTGAAATGTATACGTAAAAGAGACACTACATTCTGAAACGAAAAAAAAAGACGAAAGTAGAGACAATTACACTCTGCAACTAAAGTACAAAACTTATAGAAACGATTGTAATAATATTATAACATAATAGGTTGGGGAAAAAGTTTCTTCGCATTTTTTAAGAAAATTCAAAACATTTTTTAATATAGTTTATTTACATTTAACTAAAGTATGTAGGTACCATTTTGTTTGATAACTTTTGCCATCTTGTAGGTAGGGACATGATCCCATTGCTATAGAAATTTTGGGACTTCTGGTCAAAATACCGCGACAAGTGGTTTTGGCAGTCCTCTCGTGATGTTAACCTGACATTGCCTAAAGAATTCTGAAGAGACCGAAACAGGTGGAAATCTGAAGGTGCAAGGTCAGGACTATACGGCGGATGCATTAACACCTCCCAGCCAAACTCTCTTAATTTTTGCTGAGTGGCTAAAGATGTGTGAGGTCTAGCGTTATTATGATGAAAAACCACACCCCTTCTGTTGATTAATTCCGGCCGCTTTCTCTCAACTTCTTGCTTTAATCTCATCAGTTGTTCGCAGTAGAGTACAGAATCGATGGTCCTGCCTGATGGTAACAGCTCATAATGAATAATGCCCTTCCAATCCCACCACACACACAGCATCACCTTGTTGCGAGTTAACCCGGGTTTCGCCACAGTCTGAAGCCTGACCGGCCTTTGACCACGACCTTTTTCGCACGTTCTTGTCATACGTGATCCACTTTTCATCACCAGTTATCAGCTTCTTCAAAAATGGTTCGGTTTCATTACGTCGTAATAAAGAATCACAAATGAGTACACGGTTCACTAGGTTTCTTTCAGTGAGCTCGTGAGGTACCCAAATGTCGAGCTTTTTTGTGTACCCAGTTTTTTTCAAATGCGCCAAAACTGTTTTGTGGTCAATTTCCAGTTCTTCAGCTACGTCGTCACTACTGATATGCCGATCTTGCTCCACTTTTTCAAAAATGGCATCCATTTTATCCGTAATAGGGCGACCAGAGCGACGTTTATCTTTGACATCAAAATTTCCGGATTGAAAACGCTTAAACCAAATTTGTGCTACTCTCACAGACACTACACTAGGTCCATAAACATCGCAATTTTTTTTCGCGGCTTGCGTTGCATTTTTACCTTTTTTGTAGTAAAATTTTAAAATGTATCGAATTTCTTCATTAGATTCACTCATCTTGACGGTACGAAAAACAAATGAAAATCACACATTTTCCTAATTTGAATTTGGAATTATGTTCTTTAAAATTTAACCTTTCAATGATACCAAAACCAGCCAGATACAAATAGTATAGCCAAAGAGATTTTATTACAAGTTCATACATACTATAATGCGAAAAGACTTTTTCCCCAACCTAATATATCGGTGTAAGTAACACTTTTAATAAATTCTTTCAGGTGCAGAGAGGTTGTATTTGACATAGACAATCTGCCGACTGCGACGGTGATCATAGTGTTCCACAATGAAGCCTGGTCCACTCTCATGCGGACCGTCATGTCCGTGCTGATGAGGTCGCCACCTAAACTGCTGCAGCAGGTAATTTTATTTATAACTCGACTAAACTCACTATTTTAAGTAACTACAGCTGATTAAAAGGATCTGCTGCGGCTGCGGGTAGTGCAGTTAACCACCTTAAATCTATAATTTTAAGGTGTTTAAATAAATAAATTAATTAAAAGCGGATATAATGTTAAGTGCCCCATCGTTTGCTGAACAAATTATTATGTTAACAACTACGATTACCATGTTAGTGTTTATTTTCCCATTTCAGATAATTCTAGTCGATGATGCAAGTGAAAGGAGATATCTTCACGCAGAACTGGACGAGGCTGTGGCGAAGTTGGACAATGTGCAAGTACTACGGAACCCTGTCAGGACGGGGTTGGTGGGCGCGCGGCTCATGGGTGCCAGGAAGGCTACAGGCGACGTGCTGGTCTTCCTCGATGCTCACTGCGAGGTGAGTCTACTATTCTGTGGTTGAATACTAAGGAACTCTCATCTCCATCCATTCAAAGTTTTCGTACGGACTGTTCCAAAAGTATCTAATGAAAATGTACACAAACCCTGTTCAGGTTAAATTCTGAAGGGAATTAGTAACACATTCATCTATATTTAGAAGGTTTTTTACTTTATATCTCACCACCATTTTTTTTATATAATATTGTTATTGTTTGAATAATATTTTAAAATTGGAATTGAAAAATCATCGAAGTTGAGGTTTTTAAATTATCTCAATGTCAAATGAGAAAGATCTTTAATCTATGAACTATCAAGGAAGGCAGAAAAAAAAATAGTTTGTTATTTTATGGTATTTTATTTAGGCTAATTAGAAAATTTAGTTTGGAAAATAATTTTTGAACCCAAAAATGGCTTCGTATGCTTAACGACTTTGAATGCAAATGCCAGTTTTCAGCTCAAGCAAAACTGGTTGTTTACGTAAAATGGCACAAAAATGTATAACGCGTTGATGTCTTTTTGAAAAGTCCTTTTCTCTCACTAGGGTATTGTCAAAACGTCTGTCCCTTTCTATCTGCAGTAATGCTGTAGTGTTATGACAACTTCAAAACAAAGTCGATATTGAGACGATAAAAATAATTATCGATGTTTCCTAATGGTAAAAAAGTAATATTACGAGTACTTAATGTTTACATTATAGATTTCCAAATATTCCCGAACTGAAAGAAAAGTGGATTAATGCAGTTTACAGAGATAATTGGTTTCCGAGAATTTATTGTTCTTTCCGACAGGGACATTGCTATTATTTTTATTAGACATACTTTCAGTCGATTAAATTAGCTGATTGATTTAATTGAATAAAGTTAAATTTGAAGTGTTACGTCAGTGTTTTATTAGCACCCAATGAACACCCTATCAATATAGTTTAAACAAAATGTAGAATTAATAGATGTCGATTTTATCGATATCGACATTATTGTTGTAAAACTGACTAGCATCACTATGTTTGGAACATTCGTCCTGACATTGTTGCGTCGGCCAATCACAACCGCTGTATTTTCTTCGTCCCCCGGCCCGCAGTGGTGTGTCGTGTGCCTAGACGAAATCGGTCTATCAGCTCTCGAGTGGTTTAATTCTCTTTGATGACAACTGACACATAAATGAGTCAATAAAAATGCGTTTCGATGCACAACAAACTGATTAACGATGCTTTAATAGTTTTATCAATCCTACTTCCTACTAATATTATAAATGTGAAAGTTTAGACGGATGTTTGTTATTAATTCACGCCAGAACGGCTGAACGGACGGCGGACGGCGGAACTGAAATTTGGCACAGAGATAGATTATAGTCTGGAATAGCACATATACTACCTTTTTTATCACGGTAGTACTTTCCCGTGGGATAATTTCCGACAACCACGCGGGCGATGCCGCTGGCAAGAGCTAGTTGAAATGGAGGGTAGAAAAAAAATGAAGTTTAACAGCCAATTCTGGCTTCCTATGCAATAAAGGGATTTAAAGAATGATGAATAAAACGATATCTCTAAAGTATTCAAATATGCAAAGCACTCAATTTGTAAGTCGCACTACAATTTGACATTAACAGGTCCGCTTTCTGATCCATTTGTTTACATTTTCATCAAATCATTTTGGCACCGAGTATATCTAATAGTAGCAAGAATAGTAGAGTATTATCCTTTCGAAAAGCTACATAATTTGTAAAATTATAATTTCAGGTCACCCAAGGATGGCTCCAGCCTTTGCTGGATCGCGCAGGAAACGACGATGTCTTCATTTGTCCACATATAGATCTGTTATCTGCGGACACTTTAGCCTACACTAAGAGCATCGACGCTCACTGGGGCGCGTTCAGCTGGAGGCTACACTTCCGGTGGCTCATACCAAGTAGTGAAGTCCTTAAGAAGAAATCAGAAAACCCCTCTAAACCATACCCTACTCCTGCCATGGCTGGAGGCCTTTTTGCGGTCCGGAAAAGTCTTTTCTGGCGTCTAGGTGGCTACGACGAAGGCATGACCATATGGGGAGCAGAAAACTTAGAACTATCCTGGCGGGCTTGGCAATGCGGCGCAAGAGTCGAAATAACATCGTGCTCTCGAGTGGGACATATATTTAGGAGTCACAGCCCTTATAAATACCCTGGGGGAGTAACAAAGGTTCTCCATGCGAATCTTGCACGAGCGGCTACCGTGTGGATGGATGAGTGGGCCGACTTCTTCTTTAAATTCAATCCAGAGGTAGCCTTGATCCGCGACCAGCAGTCCGTCGGGGATAGAGTAGAGTTGAGAAAGAACTTAAAGTGCAAAAGTTTCGGATGGTACCTAAGTACTGTGTGGCCCCAACACTTTTTCCCGACCAACCAGAGATGGTTCGGGAGAATCAAAAATGAAAAAGGTGGGTGTATAGGAGTTACCGTTGGTACAGTTGGATTGGGAAGCCCAGCCATCGCTGTTGAATGTGTCGCAACACTTGGCCTAGAAAGTTTAGTAGTTTTCACTCCAGAGGGAAAAATCATGGCTGACGAAGGCCTATGTTTGCAGCAAGGGAACGGACGCGCACTTTGGAAGAGTTGCAGTGACAGCAGCAAACAGATATGGGTACAGAAAGGTCCCAGATTAAAAACTCAGGATGGTCTGTGTCTAACGTTAGTGGTTACTAAGGATTCACGCGGCATTGGTGATCCTTTAACCTCAAAGAGGTGCATAACAGATGATAAACAAATCTGGCATTTTAATCGCGTGCCTTGGCGTTAATATTGTGATAAAAGTAGGTAGTACAAATTTTAAATACACTAAGCAATAAATTGACAAAATTACGTTACGGCCTGTGGCTAAGTAATAACAGCCGCATGGGTCGATCAATCAGGTCCAGCTACACTTGCCGCGGTTGGCCCGTGGATGGGTGACCATATTTATATACCAAGACTCCTTCGTGTCTCGGAAAGCACGTTTTAAGCTTAGGTCCCGGCTGTCATTCGTGGATCTTTGATAGTCGTTACGGGTCGTCAGAAGCCCGAAAGTCTGACAACCAGTCTTACCTAGGGGTATCGTATTACTCAGTAACTGGGTTGTGGAGGAGAGACAGGCAATCGCTCCATGTAAAATACTGGTAATCAGCTGCATCTGGTTATACTGGAAGCCGACCCCAACATAGTTGGGAAAAGCCTGATGATGACATTAGTTTAAGGCCGGAAATCTTAAAGTACATTAATTTAAGAGCAAAATGAGATTTTATGGAAGTACTTAATATTATTTGAGTCTGATTCGGAATCTTATATTAATTAGTAAAGTGTTGTATAATATAATAAGGGAGGCATTTAGTAATATTTAGCACCTGTGATTTGTATTGATATTATTTTTGAAATGACATTACTAGTTTGTAGGAGCAAGACCATAAGTTGTGATTTGTTTACATTATTAACATCATAGATATTTTTGTAACGTTTAAGTTACTAGTAGATAGTTTATGTACAAAATGGCGGATAGTGTTTTCGCTACAATAACATTCCAGTGTTGTGAGATTAACCTTTTCTTTTGCTTATAATAATATGTTTAAGTTCTATAGACTATTATATATTATTTATAGTATCTGTTAGCTAGAAAAATCGATCTTATTGTGCAGATGCTAAGGTCGACGAGGTTTTCTCCTCAAAATCTATGCCTATTATTTTTGTGTAAATAGTTTTATTATTATTATATAATATTTAAGTCAAGATAATTTCACTGCAACGCTATTATGATTATTATTATTAGCGTTTATTTTATATCGATTTTTTTATTACTCGCCGCATTTATACTTCTTCTAGTCTTCTGACTACTAGGTCTTAGCTAGTTAATTTCTTATTTATATTTAGTACAGTATATTGGGGATACATTCCAGTTACCACTTCGCGATCGTTCATAACTGCAACAATATTAAAAATAAATAATAATGATGTTTTTCCTAAGGAAATGCGTGAATATCCTATCATTTTTGAATAGAATTCGAAGTGCTTTTATTAAATTAAGTAGACAATCTTTCCATTTATATAGGGTGATAACAAACAACTTTAACTATGGGACCAAACCTGAAATCGCGTAAAAAAAATCAGCTGCTCCCTACATTTTTACGAGTTATGCGAACATGAATGAATAGGACTGCTGATTTTTTTTATTCGCTAATTCAGGTTTGGTCCCATAGTAAAAGTTGTTTGTCATCATGAGTACAATCATGTGTTTAAGTATCGGTCACTAATTACCAGTCACCCTATACAACTTGCTTTATATTTAATTTTGTGAAAAAATAAACATAATAATATTTTCAAATGTGCGACCAGTGAGTGCATAGCAATGTTTCTTGCTTGACAGATTCGCATTTTTTTCATGGTGCTTTTAGAAAAACCTTTTAGGAACTAGTCCACGGCATAAAATCGCAGGACATACATGACTTACAAGTCACAAATATAAAATGCTGTTAAAATTGTAACGTTTTTATTTATTTTGACAAAATGTTGTCTATTTACAAAAAAATACAAAATGTGCAATGAAATATATTAAAATTAAAATATATGAGAATCTATGTCATTAAATTAACTGTTTATTGTATACTATTTTTATTCGAATTCCTTTTATTTTTGGACTTCACCTAAGTATGCAGTATAGTAGTAAAGTTGTTATCGTTGCATGTAGCGGTAATGTTGTCTGCGTTGCTGAGTTGCAGTTGTTTCCGTTGCATATGAAGCAACGCGCGTCGCTGTGGCCGCGTGCTCTCTCTACGGCTAGCAGACCGAGACAGACCGAATCTATCTGTGCTCGCGGAATACAGCCACGAAGAGTGTCCACTGTGTTGCCAACTGAAAATAACGATTATACATTAGAATTTGATTTTCAACCAACGTTGGAGTAGTGCAGCACTGATTAGGCCTGTTTTCTTCTAAGTCTTGACTGCAATAAAATGCTCCCAGCGTAGACGCTGGGTGAGCATTTTATTGCAGTGTTAGTAAAATGGTAATGGAAGTAATAGTTTTTAAGCACGTGATGTCTCCAGAGATCTGAACGCCAACTGGCCCACATTTTGTAATCGAACGAGTATGCATATTTCGTTGGATGCAATTACGCATTTTCGCTGTGTTCGATTGAAACTCGTATTCCCGAGAGCGGGATAAAAGCTAACACTAGGTACTCTATGATATGGTGCGTACAAACTCATTTTGTCAACTCATATTTCAAGTAACTACACCACGCAACGGTCTTTGACCCTTAAAAATATCACAAAATCAATTTACTTTTGGTTTATCGTGTTCATAATTATATTTTGATAAACTTTCCACAAAAAATATCAACGTTCAACCCTTTGGAGCACATATTCAATGTTACGAACAACTATACAGACAAGACATGCCAAAATAAAGCAATATGTAAAGACTGCTTTTCTCAACAAATTATCCACTACAAGGCCAATAAATCCAAAGTTTTCACGAGGAAGATATCGAGAATTTCATAAATAGGGCACCAAATGAGAAATACCTACTTGGCAACAAAGGTTGGCATCTTACCTAATTACATTTTAAAACGTTTTTCTATTATTTTCATCAAACTAAATTGGTAGGTATTATCCAAAATACAGTTTTAACACACTTATTTTTTGTTTTACAGGTTGCTTTAATTTTTGGGATCAGCGGTGCCCACTGAGGGTTAGAACTTGCTAACATAACAGTGGAAGATGTCGAAAGTTCCATCCATCTTCAAGATATAAATCTGCCTAAATACAAAGACAAATAGGTAAGGAGAGGAAATTCGTTATAAGTGGAGAATTTCTAAAAAGTCTACCAAGATTTACGGCCGAGTCGAGTGGGCACGCCGAAATTTTTTCTCAGCTATCAAAACGGAAAATGCTCAAGGCAAGTTATAAGCAAAAATAAATTTAGCAACATGCCAGAAGAGATCGCCACCTATCTAAATTTGCCTAATCCGGAACAGTAGATACCTACACTGGACATTGTTTGTGAAGAACATCGTGACAACGTGTACCTATCTCCCACGTTTATTCCACAGTCAACATTCATCTTGACAGAGGACTGAAATAAAGTTGCCGGGAAAAAACATCTCGCTAAATATCCAGAATTGTACAAATTGTAAATTATTTTTTTTATAAAATAAGTAAACTATTTAATACCTATTGTATTGGATTATTTTATTTTCTCGCAATCGTAGTGAAAAACCCTTTATAACTCGGTTTCTATTTACTCACTACTACCTTGTATATAATGGGTCATTTTAGCCTCTTGTATAACAACCTACTTACTATTGTAAGAATGGTTTTCTAATAAAGCCGTGAGTATTTGTAGCATGGTGTGTATGGATCCTGCATATTATTATATCGCCCCTTTTTACCCAATTATTTCTAAAGGATAGTAGGTATTTTTTTTTTACAAAATAAATTCAAGCAGGTATTTTTACCTACTCAGAAGTTTAAGCTGTCATTGTAATTTTAATTAGAGAATGCATAAGCGAGCGAAGGGAGCTACGAAACTGGAGAATCTTGACTTGGAAAGTTAAGCTGTTAGTGTAATTATTTTACTAAGATAAGTAAGAGCGAGCTCGAAAATTGGAGAATCCGGACTTGGATAGGTTAGATTTTCTGTGTTTTCTAAATGAATGCCTGTACCAAGATCAACACGAGGCTTCTTTATTTAGTTAATATGTAGGTACTTACCTACGTAAATAAAAAAGCCTCATGTTTTTTCGCTCCGCATAGATTTTCATTAATGTCTGATAAAACAAGCCTTAGGTTCTTAAGTATCATAATTATTATCGACTTACAAGTCTTATCATCCGGCGTAGCAACCATCTTCAAGCAGCGGTACTCGATAGGTATCCTAGAGTCTGTGTTAGGTGGAGGATGTCCATAGTTATGTACCCAGGTCGCCGACACCCAGTTGGCCGGTTGGCACTCTACCGGGACTCCATGCGCTATCATCTGTTCAGGGTGACAGCCCAGACATCGCTGGTAGAAACAGGTTTCGGGGACCCCTGTAATGTAAAAAAAAAAATAAATAAAAAAAATCATATGGCACTAATGATGCGTTTTTAGCAAAAACGGAGAAACACCCGGTTACGAAAAGGTACCTACCTACTCCAATGCGGATTTTATTATCCGTTGACGTTTATTATAATTGAAATCGTAACGGAATATCTACGATCTTGTTTACCACATCATTAACCTTAGTATTCACACTGTTCGCTGTTTGTTATTTTCCAAGTAACTAGGTATCAATTTATTATTTCATTGGTAGGACAAAACTAACACTAATAGGTAGGTAATCACCTAAATAGGCCTCGTTTAAGGCGACGCGGTACGTCGGACGTTTTTTCAGTTTACAGACAGGCGGTGCGTGCAGCGGCAGGCGGCGTGTTCGTACTGGCGCGTGTGACGCCGCGGGCCCCGCCGCGGGGGCGCTATGAAAAAGCGTCCAGCGGGGTGTTCAGAGTTGCGTGCAAATTCACCGAGCGCCGCTCGGCCGTCACTCAGAACACTCGCGAGTATTTGCATGTGTTTAACACGAGCATCGCACGCCCCGCCCCACCGGACGCTCGAGTCGGGCGTGCACTCAGGCCGTACCTACACTTATACCTTGAACGAAGAATTGCAGGAATAGCTGGCCGCAACCCTGCATGTGCCGCCGCGATAAACGTCGCGTGCGACGCGGTGATGCCATCCGCAGGCTCCGCCTGCATTTCAAGCACACGCGTGTAAAATCGCTTCTCCGTAAATGCTCTCTTACAACGCCATATGTTTGAATATAGTGCGGGCCGCGTCGCTCAACGAGACACGCGACACTTCGCGTCTCCGTAAACGAGGCCTTAAGGAATCTGGTCTTTAGCTAATGGATTTTTATGCAAAATAGGTGTAATACAATCAAAATTAATTTGTCTTTTGTTTGAATATAGTGCGGGCCGCGTCGCTCAACGAGACACGCGACACTTCGCGTCTCCGTAAACGAGGCCTTAAGGAATCTGGTCTTTAGCTAATGGATTTTTATGCAAAATAGGTGTAATACAATCAAAATTAATTTGTCTTTATTGTTTTTAAGATATGAATGAGGCAATTACGCAAAATGGTTTTCATCGAGTCATGTTCCGTTGGACAGTTTTTGGCGCGAATATACGGAGGTCTACTCCATAAGCACGAAATCCGTAGTTTCGGCTGAAGTTACCCCGGGCGATTCCTACTCCGTATGTCACTTACGGACATAAGATTACTTTGGGGCCCGACTAAGAATGACTAAGAATGAATGACACCACGATTTAACAGTTGTCCCTATTCCCGATGAGTACCTATTTATAATCGGGTGTGTACTACGAAGATTAGAACTACTTTCGGACGGGCCCGTATCTTGGTTGACGGACTTAAAGAGTAGGCCCAATGATTTCTCTTGCAGGCGAAGTATTTGTAACGGCGACGGCGAGTAGGCCTCTGGCGACTAAAGAGGGCCCGAGCGGTGTTCATAAAATTCGAAAATGTTCGCGTAGCTCGTCACAATGTAGGGAACAGTTAATTTTTTTATCGCGATTTCAGGATTGGCCCCATAGTAAAAGTTGTTCATAATGATGAGTACCTACAATATTAAGAGGTTGGGCGTTACTTAAATTACACCTTGTATACTAATATAATGAAGCTGAAGAGTTTGTTTCTTTGAATGCGCTAATCTCTGGAACTGCCAGTCGGATTTGAAAAAAAAAAACAGTTTGCATTTGATAGCTCAATTCTTGAGGAAGGTAGGCTACTTAACATTCACACCCTTTAGGAGCCTAGCAAAAAGGCAAAAAATCAGAAAGAAAGTGAAAAAACCAATCAAAATGAGTTTTATAAAAATGTGCCTGTTATTTTATAAATTGACTTCATGCTACGGCCAAACCTGCGCGTCAAGTATCGGGACGCGGGACGCGAACCGAGAGCGTCAACAACGCCAAACTTTTACATACCTACGAGTACACCTGCGCGACTACAGTGCGAACCTCGAACCTCATTTTTAGTGAAAAGTCACTGAAGACTATAGCTTAGTTTAACACCTAAATGGGGAGGAAAACTAACTTTTTATCACGATAGATGGCGCACAATGGACTGTACCTTGTTTTGATATATTAGCTGTCAAATCGTATGGATTTTTGCAATCTACTAAGTTTAGCTTTCCTATTTTCCGTAATTTTGTCCAAAAATGCCTCAATGTAGTGCGTTAACTTGTAAAAACAGAGGAGTATATTTGTATCCTAAAGAAAGTAAGCGCAGACAACAATGGCAATTGGCGTTACGTATTAAAAACTTTAAGGCAAGTAGTACTGCACGATTATCTGCTACGCATTTCATAGAAGAGGATTAGATTAGTAAAGAAGCCGTCTTTTAGGCTGGGTATTATATCTATAAAACAAATGAATCAAGATTATTATCTAATAAAATAAAATTATTGTCATCAAAATAAAAGTGTCGTAAAATAATAATAATAATAATAATAATTGGACCCTGCACCCGCTACCGGCGGATCACTATTTTTTATATTTTTAAATGTTTTTTTTTAATGTTTTTATAAAAATATTTAAAAATGTAATAAAATAAGTTTAAAAAATAAATAAAGGAGATAATAATAATCTTTTATTTCTCTCGTAATCACAAACACAGTACAAAGTCAAGGTAACACTTAATAGAGACTGGTGTCTGTTGTAGGTAAAACCTGTATTACAGATCACCAGGCTTACCGCCATCGGACAACTCATGAATGACCTATGACTGTATTAACCTAACATACAGGTTGTACATAATAAAACACTATTACAAATTAATAACAAAAGTGAAGTGTAACTATATGGGAAATTAAAAACTAAAGTAAAAATGGCTTAACGTTTGATTTGGGAATGAATGAGTGTGTGTGTGTGTGTGTGTGTGTGTGTGTGTGTGTGTGTGTGTGTGTGTGTGTGAGTGGGTGTGTGTGTATGGGAGATGGTGTGATGGGTAAGTGTGTGTTAATTGTATATCGTTCCATGCTGGCAAACGTTACCTTAATGGTTTTAATAAACGTTCTGTTGCACTGTAATCAATGCCTTGAAGCCACGAGCAAACTTTTTTCTTGCACTCTGACCTAGAAAGAGGATAAATTAACAGCTGCTTGTTCATTTTATTATATAAATATGGACCCAGGAAACCGTAAAAATTATGTGCGAGACTGAACCCATATCTATTTGTAGTGCAGACATCGGTGGTTCTTCTCTTACCAGATATTGTTTCGGGGTCGTAAGAAAGTTCTGAGTGCTTTTTAGTAACTGTCAGTAGAATAAAAAGTTGTCTAACAGTCAGCACCTTATAGCGCTGATAAAGATCAAACGTAGGGTGTCGTATTGGAAGGAAAGAACTTACTTTTAATACGGCTCTTTGGGCTCTCTCAAGTTTTAGTAGGTGAGTTTTAGCGGCTCCACCCCAAGAAGTTATACAATAAGACAATAGAGATTGACACAATGCGAGATAAACCGTTTTAATTAAGAAAGAGTCAGCAACATGACGAAGAGATTTAAATATATAAATAAGTTTTCGAATTCTAGGAACCAAGGCATCGATGTGGTGTTGGAAATTTAGTTGGTTATCTATTACTATACCTAAATACTTGATGGTGTTAGTTTTTGACAAATGCGGACAATTACATGAATTGTTGGATGGTAATTTGCAATTGTGTGAGATGATGGGAAGGTTAGGTAGGTCTTGATTTCTGAGTGTATAGGTCATAAATTTAGTTTTGTCTACATTTAAGGTGAGGATGTTTTCTTCAAGCCACTTAGACACTTGGTTGAACCCATTTTGGGCGTATTTATACACTTCTTCCCACGTATCACCATAAAAAAGTAAAGCAGTATCATCGGCGAATGTAATTATTTTCCCATTGGTCAATTCTGTGTTACATAGGTTGTTTATATAAACTAAAAACAAGGTCGGGCCGAGGATACTGCCTTGTGGGACGCCATATTCAATAGGTAGTTCATCACTGACCCAACCATCCACTCTAACAACCTGTGTTCTACCCATAAGGTAATTTGCAAACAAATCTAGTGGTAAACCTCTAATTCCCAAGTGTTCAAGTTTGTTGATTAAGATGGGGACAGACACTGTGTCAAATGCTTTGGCTAAATCGAGATAGATGGCCAAGGTCTTTTTTTTATTATCTAGCTTTGACACTATAAATTCTGTTAATTGATGAACAGCATCTGACGTGGATTTATGTGCGCGGAATCCAAATTGAGATGGAGACAATAGTTGATTTGTTTCCAGAAACCTAACTAGTCTGATGTTCATTAGGCGTTCCAATATTTTAGATAGTGCTGGAAGGATAGAAATAGGTCTATAATTGTTGACGCAGCATCTATCCCCACTTTTAAAAATGGGAACTATTTGGGATTGTTTAAAAGCAGAAGGGAATACACCCGTATTAAATGATAAATTACATATAAATGTTAGAGGAGGAACAATGACGTCTGAGAATTGTTTTAAGAAGTTTCCTGAGATTTTATCTACTCCTACAGCACAATCATTCCTGAGGTTATATATTAATGATTTTACTTCGAATTCGTCTGTAGGTAATAGTACTATTGAATTAACGAAAGCATTCTTTGATTGAGATGAACTAGTGTTGTATGGCGTATTAGTTTTATTAGTCGTAATTTTTTCTGCCAATGATTTACCAACACCTGCGAAAAATGAGTTTATATCATTGACCGAAACTGACGGATTGTTGGGGCAAATTAATTGTATTGGTTTGTCCTTTTTCTTTGAGGTGTATGTAATGTTTTTAATGGTTTCCCACAACTTCTTCTTATTATTTCCGGCTTTCCTAATCAAATCTTTTTCATAGTCAATCTTAGCTTTCTTTAAAATATTATTACAAAAATTCCTGTATCTCCGGTATGTGCATTGAATAATTTCATTTCCAGGTTTTTTCTTTGATTTTACATAAAGTTTGTCACGGTTTCGCATACATTTTAAAAGTCCCTTCGTTATCCAGGGCTTAAGAATTCTTTTGCGTCCGGTACTTGTTATGCTGTGCGTGTTATTATCTATGGCTTTAGAGAGCGATCGTGTGAAAAAATCTGTTGCTAAGTTAACATCAGTCATGTTATATATAGAACCAAAATCAATACATCTCACACTTTTGTCTAATCCTTCGTAATTAATGCGACCGTATGTATTTATAATTGGTTGCTTAGATTTAGTGTTCATAAACAGTATGACGGAATCATGGTCAGTAATAGATGTCTGTGCAACGTAGCAATAAGCAGTCAGTCTTGTTTTCAACATCATGTGATCTAAACATGTACGACTGTGAGTAGGGATTGTGTGGGCTGGAAGCATGCCATGAAACGCAATCATATCAAGATAGTCGGAGGATCTTTGATCTTGGGTACCAAGTGCAATATCAATATTGATATCACCAACTAAGATAACATTCTTAAACGACGAATATTTACGAAGGCATTCATTGAGCGAGATTAAGAAATTGTCAATATTTCTATTGCTTGGTGGACGATAAATGGCAATTAAAATGGTGTCCGAATTGACTTTTAATACAAGAATGTTCGCATCAGGGAATTCTGGTTCATCAATCGAATACATGTTCTTACAGTAAATCACCACACCTTCATTTTGCGTATGGTTGTTAGTAGTGGAAAAAGATGTGTACCCGTCAATAAAAGGAATGCTAGGATTACGTGTCAGCCAACACTCAGTTAACACAATAATATCCCACTCGACATTAGATCTAGATAATAACGTTTGAAAACTCTGCAGATTGCGGTGAATACTGCGTATATTTTGAGTAATAATCTTTAGTGAAGTTTTAGGATTTTGTAACAGGCTCTTGCAGTCCTCTATTTCACACTATATTAACATCAAATAAACTATATTAACTAATCTATGTAGTAAATAATTCTCCTAAAGGTTTAATCAATCAATATACTTAGTTTTCAAAATATTCCTGTATTGCCTGTCTGTTAATCATTGGTAAAAGAGTATCTGCATTTATGTCTCTGAATGTATCAGAAGGTGGTCAAAGGTATGCGGTGTCGTCTTAGATGTCGCAGTCTGCACCAAAGTTTTGGATTCGATCCTACGAATTTAATCTATAAAAAAAAATAGGAATGTTAGTCCGTGGCTTATAGAAAAAGCTCACAAACAATAATAACCTTAACTATTTTAAGTGTTTTCCTTTCAATCAAATCGGCCTTTTTGTCGGCAGTTGCAGCGTTCCTTTTACGGAGCTCAACTTTTACTTGAGGCACAGTCATTAACGCGTACATATTATAGTCGAATTACACTTTAAAATCTCATAAATAGCAGTCACACTACTGTCAAGAAAGGTAAACAAGGTACAGTCGACTACAGCGACATCTACACACAGCTTTGAGTGTGGCTCCTCATTGTTGTGTTATGTCAGTCTCACATTTCGTCTCAATCGTTTCGATTGCTAGACATGAAGTTTCTAACATGCATCAAATTATTTTGTGTTAAATATACCTTCTTATAAATTATTTTTAATTTTTGTGGGTACTAAGTAGGTACAAACAACTAAGATTTTGTGAACTAAACAACTTAGTAAGTCCGAGATCCTGGATCAAGAAGTATTCTTCAATTTAAAATGAAATGTAACGTGCATTTAATTAGGTTTATTTTTAAATTATAGGGTAGGGTGGTGTAAGTTTGCGCGGGCGATAAGATTGCGCACACTCGACATCGGCGTGAAACACGCTGCCAACTTCAGTCGTGTTTTGATTGCTTTTAATGGCCGGCTGCGCTCCGGAAAAAATATTGAGATACGAGGAAAACCGGCAAGTCCAGGTGAGTTCAAAGTTTTTAAAGCCCTCTGATCTAATTTTTTGACATTTTGCAATTAATACTGATAAAAAACCTGTTGTAATTACACTGTTTTGCTGATCATTTTATTCGTGTTTACCTTTGAAATTTCGGCTAAAGATAACGTAGTTCATAGAGTTTTCTAAGAGATGGCAGTAGTATTAAGATGATTGGGTTGAAGGCCAAGTGTGTAAAGGACATTGCTCGCCTAAGATCCAACAGGGAGGTGTATTTACTTTTTGGGTTTTAGATAATGTATATATTCGATTGAACCTAAATTAAAACAACGGACACTTTTGAGAATTCGGAAAAAATCAAATCACTTTCGGATTTTGAGGTTATAATTACGTCAATAAAAACATTCGGTATGTAGCAATAACTTAGCATTTATTACTGAATGTGAGTACGTACTTACATTGGATTATAAATTGTAGGTAACGTTTTATTGCCACACTGCTAGGTCAGTCATAATACTCTGAACTACTGTTTCGAAAACAGCTCTGCTGCTATAATTCTCGTCATATCCCGCTGACGCTGAGTTTTAAAGGCTTGCATCCTTGTTGTCCACCCTACTCGTTATCCAAGTGAGAGCAATAAAGGGTACTTCACTACCTTAGTTTTCTTTGAATTATGGGTAAAAAAAAAATCGGAAAAGTAACAAAATGCAAACGAATTCAGTACGCAACCAACGCAAACGCAGATCGAGCACAGAATGCGCGCGCCAAGTGACATTACTACCAAATGTCAAATGTTGTCATCTGTCAACATCAACTGTCAGTGTCGATATTATGGCTCGTTTCAAATAGCGCTTTCAATCGAGTTTTTTGATAAGCCGTATTATGGTTCCGCGACATCATAGCAGACTGTTTGTAACTAAAAATTATTATCGTATATCAAGTGTTGAGAATACTGACGCTTGTCTGTGTCAAACTCTTATTAAGAGTGCTGTTACAAAGACTTGGCTGTATGAACTACATATAATACCTTTGCCTATTAAAAACCTCAAATTTAACCAAAAAATAATAACACCGAGGATTATGACGGAAGTCAATACTTTTTAAAATGTTTTCGAAATTAAAAAGTGTCCGTTCTATTGAAATATTTGTAATGTATATTATTAAAAGAGCTAGTAATTATAGTAAATGTTTCATCCGTTCATAGTTCATAGGCCATTTTTGTCAATGTCTTTTGCGTATTTAGGGAGTGGATAAGATTGTGCGCGCAGACTTACACACCACGGTACAATATTAATTTAATATTAATGTTTTTTTTTTGTTTCAATTATTTTAAATAGCGCTTCACTTTGTTGTAGAATGTCAGAAGACCACGAAAAACTAACCGTGATGTTTGCACACCATCCATCATCGAGGATGCTCGTAAGCGTATTGAAAAAGGAGAAAGCAAGAGACAAGTTGCTTTGTCTTTAGGAATGGCTGAGTCAGGTACAGGTTGCTGCAACCGCAATATGGAACTAAGCTAGGTAGATATGACGTTACATTTAGTGCAGAAGTAGAACAAGGTTTCTGTGACCACTTGATAACCCTGGATGAAATGTTTTTCGGCTTGACAGCCAAACAATTAAAGAGTGCACCTTACGAGTATGCAGAAAAGCAGAAAATACCTCATCGTTTCAGCACACACACACGAATTGCAGGGAAAGAGTGGTTTCGCGGATTTATGAAGCGCCACCCTGAAATTTCTCTTCGACAGCCAACTTCTACGAGCATTGCGTGAGCTATGGGGTTCAACAGGCCACAAGTTGAACGGTTGTAGGTGAAGATGTCGGCTTTGATGGACAAATACCAATTGATTCGAGCTTTATTAATGAGGATCTTTTCATAGACTGGCTATCGCATTTCATATATCATACCAAGCTATCCAAAGATCAACCTGTTTTGCTGATTCTCGATAATCACACGTCACATTGGTCGCTGAAAGCTATTGACTTTTACCGGCAAAACAACATCGTTGCCTTGACGTTGCCACCTCACTGCAGTCATAAAATGCAGGTTTAGGTTTCGGGGTATTTAAATGTGATTTATGCAAATAATTCGCCTCAACAAATACTGCGCAATCTTATCGACATCAATGCGCAATTTTACACACTGGGGTGTGTAAAGTTGCTCAAGTACCGGCTTCTGTTTTTTTGTTAATTAAGTGAAAAGTGATTATGTTTGCTCAATAATTAGTATTAAAAGTTATTTCCAGATAAGTTTCCATTTAATTATAATAAAGAAACCTGTGATTAAACCGTAGATATGTTTTATAATTATGATCGAATTATTCAAAACTGCGCAAACTTACACCACCCTACCCTATGTATAGACTGGAATAGGTAGATACACGATATTCGATAGCCGCACACTATGAGCGTACCTACTTCGCCAAATAGTTCAATACCGGCTCAATAAATAATTTGCGTCACGTACGCGATCCATTGAGTCAGCATTCGGAAAAATATTAGATCAGGATAGTTTTATGCAAAGTCGGGTATTTTAATCACGAAAATGGTGTGATATTTGAAGGTTGACATTGTAAAGCGCTGTTAACATCATAAATGGTACAAATGATAGTCACTATTGCACCTTATAATAACACGGGCAGCGTCCGCCGCGCGACTGTCGCTCCCGCTTCGCTGTCGCTTTGGTCGCCCAGTTGTGGCCGAAGCTTTACGACTTCCACGCGAACGAATTCGTGGGCAGAAGCTAGTGCTAAATATTAAGCTCATCGATCCCGAGCTTGGTCTAGGTGTTAATTAAAACCTTTTTTGCTTGCAGCCATTATTGCAGCTGACACTGGCAATCCGCTGTCGAAAACTTTGAAATGCTATTAGATAATTTGTTTTAATTTATCTTTGTTACATCTTGTAAATGGCTTGTTTTAGAATTTTTGATTGCAATTCAGCATGTGTTACCACTTACTACGACGGTGTTGATCTCTTTTGTGAAAAATTTAATATGAATGAGATTTACCAAAAAAAAGTGTGGCAATTCCGTGAGTGAGGCAGTGAACAGCTAAGAACCTATGATACAGGTAGATAGCAATAATCGACTAGGCGTAACTACAGTCAGAAGATCTCAGTTATCATGATGGGTAGGTAGCTAAAGACGCGAAATTAATTATTATTGGCTGCCCCAGAACACGGCATTTTCTCGCACAATGCTTGTCCATGTCCAATCTGATTGTTGTGCAGCGGCCTTTACTCAGCGCAGTCGATCGATCCCGCCATGTAATGCCACTCCTCACTGCAGTTTACGTTTGTTTTAACCGCCGCAATCATATGTCATTTTCTCGCGTTTCGCGCTATTTTGCCGGCCATCAGCCGTCGTTCGATCCGCTCGGCGCGTACGCTCCGTAATTATTGAAACTTTGAAAGCAGAGAATCCGCTCTCAACGTCAAGGTATGCACGAACGCTTATTTAAAGCGGCTGTGTAGTTTCGCTCTTTAAATTATAATAGCTGATATTAAAGATAACGTTATCACATAACCTACCTTAATAATGAGTTTGGTTAGGTATATACTTACTTATGTAGGTAACGTTTTGTAAGATCCTAGCTTATTGTTATGGTATTTTAGATATCTAAAATATTGTTTACTATTAGCAATGATACCATAATTTTCGAACTGGATTGAAATACATATCAACTTGTTTTTTTTACGATCAATACGATGCCATATACCTAGTTATGCCACACGAATATTAGTTTAATTAATGAGACCCCTGCTCCGTATCGCTAAGCTGATCCCTTAACCATTGTGTCAATCGAGCCTTTCTAAATTTGAAAAATATTAAAGTTGGGTACAGTCAGCCTCATAAAGATGTACAGTACAACTATTTTCTTAATGTCCCTCGTTAATCGCATTTCCGAACACAAACGAATGCTAATTTACATGTCCATCAATTATTAGATTTATCGTGTATAATAATTTGAATTCAGAACTGAGTACTTACTTATTGTTGTTTTGTTTGGATTTGAACAACATTAAAGTAGGTACTTAGTTCTGAATTAAAATTATTATACAAGATAAATCTAATTTGTCTTAAAAAAAAAACCTTAATGGAACAAAGATTAATTTACATAATATACTTCAAAGGGTTAGGCAGAGGTGTCCCTATAGTATGTATCTTCAAGAACAGATGTTTCATCAACCGAGCACAAATACAGACTCCAGGCTGCTACTGAGAAATCCCTAAAATCCTTGAACAGAGATTGTAGACAATTAAATGAATTGTTGTCGATGTAGGTATAGGTAGTTACCTACATCTTTGTGAGACTGATTGTCGCCGTATCTGTTAGAAACGGTTCATAGCCCGATGGTGCGTAAGATCGCGCCTGTGATCGCCACATCCTGTCCATGCCGAGAAAGTACATGATAGGCGTCTGACATAATTGTGCACGGCTAGCTGACTGCCGTGTCTCCATTGTAATTCTATATGGACAAGTTTTTACACCTCAGCTGGTAGAATATTGGTTTCTCATTCATCTGAGTCGTTATGAATGCCCGCTAGGTAGGAAAACTGACCAATTCAGACTGTCCAAAGATATAAATCAAATCAAATCAAAAGTCATTTATTCAAACTAGGCTGATAATCAGCACTTTTCGAACGTCAAAATTACACAAGACAGTCCCCCAAAACGCCCGCCCTTCACCACTTGAACCACAAGTGGCGCAACAAACTCCCCAGCAACACAGATGTCAGATCAGTAAAAAAAAAAAAAACTATACAACACTGCGCAAAATCATATATCTAAGGACATTACGCAACACAAACATTAAATTATATTTAATTATTTGCTATAAGTCCGCTAGCACACGCCAATATACCAAAACAGCAAAGAAAAAAAAATCGAACAATCGAAACAAACAAAAACAAAGCAGCAGAAACTCAAGCAGCAACAAAAATATAAAACTAAAAACGTAAGCAGAACTTTATACCTAAATAAAAGCCTCCAGTAATAACGGGTGTGCCCACTTGTACATGTAGTCGTAACTCGAAGTCACAAATGATAAACTAGGACCATCGAAGTAAAATAAACACGAAGTAAAATAAACATCGAAGTAAAATAACAACGAGTTAAATTACTAATAACAAAACCAAACCCAGGTCAGCAAGACGACCAGTCACCATAAGCAGCACCCGTTCACGAGCATAATGCAAAGATCAGTCATTACCCCCCTCGCCATATTTGAGGGAAGGAGGCAACCCGACCCCCGACGCTACCACAAGCAGTGACATCTAAGGGAGCATGACGAACTTGCTGCCGGTTGCTCAGGCAAGAATAATTATACAATTTGCAATACCACTCATAAAAAAACATTATACAGTGTACAGTTTTAAGCACCTCTATCTATTATAAATAAAAAAACTCTAAAAAATAAATAAAAATAAATAAAACTCTGTAAGTTTCTTTACTTTATCACCATCATCATTTTTATCAACTTTTAAGTCTTTTGAGAGTAGGAGTATCTCCTTTATTTAATTTTTAAGTAACATAGGTATTATTTACATTTTTTAAATAATTTTATAAAAACAAAAATAAAACATTTAAAAATATAAACAATAGAAGCCCACCGGTATCGAGAACAGGGTCCAAGCTACCGATGGTCAGGGGTTTCTCTAGAGAGAAAGGAACCTTCTCACTATGCGTACCGTGTCCAGGAGTACTGCTTTCTGATTCAAGCCCTTGACCCAGCCGCGCAATGAAAGTCTCATGAAGTGTTGGTCGTGGCTTTCCGCTATTAGGCCACTAACCGTGACGATTATCGGCACAATGATTGCAGAGTCCACGTCTCACATGTCGACAACCTCGTGTACTGTACTAAGTCAAGATACTTGATTTTTTAGGGTTCCGTATCTCAAAAGGAAAAACGTGTCGGTCTGTCCGTCTGTCAATTTGCTCCGAATCTAATGGACAGATTAAGTTTAAATTTGGTACACGTATAAATTTCTGTGACCCAAAGACGGACGTGTATCGTAAACAAATGAATTTTGAATATGGGGGTAATTTTTCGAGGGCAAATAAGAAAAAAGATTTGCATACTGTAACCGTGTTACATATCAAATGAAAGGGTAAGCCCTTTCATTTGATATGAAAGGGCTTACTGAGGTGCTCTGCTCTACTGCTCGGTGAGGGTCTCAGATATATTTTTTAAATAATTTTAAAATAAATTGTTTTAAAGTTATTTAAGAAAATAAACAAAAATTTACCATTCCCCCCCTTATCTACGAAACTGCTGAGCCTAAAATTTTGAAAAAAATACAGAAAATAGTTCTATACCTATAGATTACAGGAAAACTTATAAGAAGTCTATGGTCTTAAAATAACATGGTGAATCTCTCCATATTCTGTGTACAAACTTTTGGAGTTGGAATGTATGGGAGAACATGTATTTCAACTACAATGTTATTTTGTTCTTAGGATAAATTCATCCCTAAGGCGGGAGGAAACGCCCGGGTGTTATCATTGTGTGGATCGCCCGGAGGACACGGTGGAGCATACGGTGGAGGTCTGCCCGGCCTGGGCAGAGCACCGCCGCGTCCTCGCGGAGGCGATCGGCGGCGGCGATCTCTCGCGTCCGGCCCTGATACAGGCCATGGTACGGAGCGAGAGTGCATGGGAAGCCGTCACCTCCTTCTGCGAAGCAGTAATGCTCGTGAAGGAGGAGGCTGAACGCGTGAGGGAGAGGCAATCTTTGCGCCCTCACGCCCCTAGTCGCCGCAGGAGACGCCCTGGGCGTCGGGAATAAATAGCCGATTCCCGACCACCGTAGGCGCGGGCTTGCGGATGGCGAGCAATGGGTAGCTCGCCGTCCGGTAAGGACCAGGCCCGGGTCGACGGCGCGTTCTGTTCCACGCGCGCCTCAAAGAGATGTCAGCACTAGCTGAAGGGGTCTGCTAGGGCTGATGCCCGCCAGGGTTGCGGGTTGTTCGAAAGACTTACCGTGGCCCTGGCACAGGCAACTGAAGGAACACGGGTGGGTTTTAGTCAGTAGAAGTCTGACACGCCCTCCCGCTCCACCCAGAGCGGGAGAAGTTATGTGATGATTTCCCATCCACAAAAAAAAAGGATAAATTCATCCCAACTACGGAACCCTTTATTGTGTAGTCCGACACGCACTTGGCCGGTTTTTTTATCTATCTCAGCTTTCACGAGATTCTTGTCATGAGGGAAAGCGATATCAACAATCGTCATGATAACTTTATCCATAATGGCACAGACAAAACCTTTGGTTTCTCCAAAGAGGTCACCAAAACGCAGCCAGGATACAGACGCCAAAAGTCTACATCAAGGAACACGGGTGGGGTTTTAGTCAGTAAAAGTCTGACACGAAGAGCGGGAAAAGTTATTTGATGATTTCCCATCTAAAAAAAAAGGCCTCGGAAAAAGCGTCCGTGAAGCTCTTTGCCTTGCCATACTTCCTTACGATCGTTAGTATTAAGTACGCAGGTTTGCGCCAGTTCTATTTGGCCAAGGAGAGCGGGCTGAGGCCCTTGTCCACTGTGACCACATCTCGGTGCATCCCACGTCAGTTTGAAGGAAATATTCCCTGAGACTGCAAATCTCGCGGTTGTGGAGGGTTTTAGTATTTAAGAAACCTCGACCCCCACGCGGAATGTACAGTCTCATCACTGTTGACCGTGGGTACACAGATACATCAGATATGCCGTCAGCAATGTACGGACCTTCCTATCCAGGGCATCAAGTTCCTTCTGAGTCCATTGGAGTTGCCGAAAGAATACATCAAAACCGGCATGACCCAACCGTTGAAGGCGCGCACCTTGTTTCTGCCTGATAAAAGACTATGTAACACTTTTTTCAGGCGGCCAAAGAAGCGCTCCCTCATCGTTTGTTTCATGTCGGCAGCATTGATGCCTAATGCTTCTGACATACCCAAATAAGTACTTGTAGGTTTCGGGTGAGGAGAGGGATCTAAGATGTATATGGAATCCGAGAGATGGGTTCCCACGGATTCCGTAATCCCCCTTCGCTTTACATGCATGATTTGTCCACACCAAATTCTATCCTAATGGCGCTACTGAACGTTTCTGTTACCTTCAGTAGCTCCATCAGTTGCAAATTGTTGGGGGCAAAGAGGTACATGCCATCCATGTAAAAGAGGTGAGATATCACCTGACCACCTCTTCTCAATCGATAGCCTAGACCTAAATCCTCCAGCTAAATAGAGTGACTTGGCAATTTAATTCAATTCATTTATTCAATAACGATTTTCACATCGTGTCTAAATATCTATAACTAAATATATAAGTAACATCATGCATGTCATTAAATCATTAATCATCAAATCATTCCATTTAGTATTATTTTAGTCATCAAATCATTAAAATTATCCAAATTACATTAAAATCATAATAGTACTTAATAAGAATTATACAAAATAAAAGAATAAGAAATATTAAAATTAATGTCACGAGTCAATTCATAAAATTTAATAAAATGTTCACTTCTAGTCAATAAAATTAGGTTACTCGACTTACATTGTATTAATTTTACAGTTCATCAATAGAATAAAGTCACTTATCTAACAAGGATCGTTTTAGATTATTCTGAAACCCACTTGTACCTACACTAGACTTTTTATTTCTGTCGGCAGTTTATTAAACATTTTTAATGAATTGTGGTAGGCGCTCTGCTTTGCAACGTTCAGGTGAGGCACTCGCTTCATCTGGAGATCTTTTCTTCTTGTACTCTCCCTTTTTTGCCTTTCATCTTCAGTCTCATATTCAAAGATATATTTAGATAAGTGTCTAAGTAGGACCAAAATGTACAAGCTTGGGACTCTTTAAGAGTCTGTCAAAAACTCTTTCTGAATCTTTAAGTCATTAAAATGAGGCTTGCATGATTCTTGCTGTTGAATTCTAGCTATTGTTCTGACTGCTCTTTTCTGAATTACAAAAGCTTTTTGAGTATTGTAATCATAACTTCCTCCCCAGAAAAGTATTCTGTATCTTAGTTTTGACTCAACTAATGCGTAATAGACCATTTTTAAATGTTTTGTGGTTACCTCGTTTCTTAGACTTCTTAGTACGTAACAGGCAGAGCTGATTGCTTTCTCTAAGCATGTTAGCTCTTGTTTCCACTTTAACTGGCTATCGATATAAACTCCCAGAAACTTAACCACCTGGACCACGTTCACTGTTTCTCCATTTATGACGCAGTTAATGATATCTTTATTATTGGAAGTGGAACGAAAAAGTATTACATTGGTCTTGCTGGCATTAACCTTAAGACTGTTAACAGCAAACCACCTGTGGAAGATATCTAAGCTTTGATTAACTATGGAGTTAAGATCGATTATATTGTCAGCCGAAACAACCGCATTGGTATCTTTGGCAAACACCACAAGCTGGATAGATCCCGCAGCTTTTTCCCTCATGTGTTGTATAAGGTCATTAACAAACGCTATAAAAAATATCCGGCCCAGTATGGAGCCTTGTGGTACGCCAGTGTGCACAGGAGACAATCGGGACCTGTATGTTTCTTCACATGGACTATTTTTACCTGTCTGTGACACCACTGCTTTGACCTCCACGAACATCTTCCTATTTTTTAAATATGACGTAAGAAGTGCTAATGCTTTGCCCCTGACACCATAGTGCTCAAGTTTTTCCAGCAGTAGTTTATGATCCACCGTATCAAATGCTGAACTTAAATCTAATAAAAGCCCAGCTACTTTCTGTTTGTCGTCCAATCTGCTAACTACGTCCTTAATTAGAGTCGATATTGCATCTTGTGTCCCAACGTTTTTCTGATAACCAAATTGTCTTCTACTTAACACTCCATTTAGGTTGAAATGTCTGAGTAATCTAGTTTTAATTAGCTTTTCTAGTATTTTTGAATGAATAGGTAATAATGAGATTGGTCTGTACATCTTCGGGTCTGTTTTAGAACCTTTTTTGTGTACAGGTATTATTTTGGCTATCTTCATTTGATCCGGAAAAATCCCGTCACCAAAACACTTATTATAAAAAATGCTTAAAGGTTCCGCTAGTACGTCTATATTGTATATTATCCTTTATTACTGATATATTTATGTCATCATAGCCAAAAGATTTTTTGTCGTCCATTTTTTTCACCAATTTGAATATCTCAAAGGGAGTGACTGGGTCTGGGACAAGGTAATCGGTTACTCTTTTTGCACTTTTACGTAGAATATCCATGGCAGCCTCTGTGCATGTAGTAGTTGTTGAATTTCACAGGGCGATTGCACAGGGCAACAGAATCTACACAAAACATAATCTATCTGATCTTATATTAGCGTTTTGTGCTTTTATTTATTTGAAAGTACCTTTATGGCGGACTATTTACCTAGAGTAGATTATGTTGCTGTGTGCAATTGCCATGCCACTTTATTATTAAAGAAAAGAAAAAATAAATGTAATATTGATATGGTTACTATAAAATGTTGTTAGCTAACTAACAGGGTATTAATTTATGACAAAGTGGTTGGATAACTGCTCCCATAGATAGGTAGGTACTGAATTAATAGGTACCGACTTGGTTTACATTCGATTTCACAAATTTTTAAGGCAGAAAAACTGCTTTGCGAGACTTGTGCATTTTTGTACATGTTATGTTTTTGATGGGATTTGCTTTATTGGACCCTTGGCATTAGGTAAAATAATCTAATTATTACATAGATACGATGCATTTATGGAATGCAATCCCGCATGAAATTTGCGGGATTATCTCTGCGGGATTCACGGGACTTGTGGGACTGGATAAAAGATGAATACATAGAAAATAATCAAACATTAAAAAAAAAACAAATATTGTGAAGACAATATTCCGAACGAATTAACGAACTTCCATTAAAAGAGCAAAAGTGAGACTTTTGCTCTTTTAATGGAAGTTCGTTGATGCCACTGTTATAGAAATCCTGGGGACAGGAATCGATGAAATTTTAAAGGCGTTTTTCACCGCCTCGTTAGATTTGAAAGAATCATGGCAGGATTTGTACAAAAAGTAAAGATATTTAGAGAAGTTGGAATTCTAATTCTTATACCTACTCTTGGCTGCCTAAAGAGTATCTTCAGGTGTTTACATTATTTTTATAACCCCGCAATAAAAATATAATGTTAAAAGTAAATAGTTTAACGAGGAGCTCATTATTTCAGAACGAAACGGCGGCTGTCAGTGAAAGACCCGCCAGACCAAAGAGTCATAGGTAGTAGATAGGGTTACAATATCGAAACGAAAGTATCGATACCATTAGGTATCAATTACTTTTTGTGAACTTTTATTCATATTGATTTTAAAGGAATAAAATAAGAATAATGGTACAGACGCCAGCAGGTCAACCTACCCGAAACTGTCAGATTTTCCCAATCAACATTGAACCTAATGCTATAGGATAGCAATAAAGTCGAAAATCTATTAAAGAAATCTGACAGATTGTAAGTAGTAGCTTGATGTGCTGGCGTCTGTACGTATAATAATAAATCTTACATTTATTGCGGAAACAATCATTTCCTCACAATCCGTCATAAGTAAACAAAAGTTGGTTGAGACGGGAACCAGTTAATCTATTACGGGTTTCAAATACTGTAGCTCCAGCAACAGAACATAGTGGTCCCGGGTACTATTAGATTTTTTTTTTGCTAACGCGTGCTACCTTGGGAATATGTTTTTCATGTCACCCCATTGTTACAGAGGGTTTGATTTTAGGCTGGAAACAGGATTTCTTCCTTGTCCTTGATAGTTGTGTGCTGAAGGGTACCGATTACATAATTAAAGTATCGATTCCTGGTGTAGTATCAAAGTAATTGATTAAAAAAAATACTCGGTATCAAAACAAAAGTATCGATACCAATGAGTACCTAATCGATTATTTTTTCGTATCCTGAACCATAGATAATATACAATAAAAAGTAATACGCCAGACTATCTTTGATCGTCGACTTTGCTGCGTATATTCTGGCTTCGGTGTTATTTTCGCTTTCTTTTACGGTTTTTGGCTACTCTTCTTGGAATTTTGATTTCTACTTTACCTTGAAAACTCAGCGCCTACCATAAACTTTTGAATCTTTTGACTCTGTGCTTATATTCTCGACACTGGATTTTGATTTACGAAGATAGCAGCGGCTTTGTACAGACGCCAGCATTGCTGTACGGTTGAAAGATCGTAGTAATGCTCAAAATATTTTAAATGTTATATGTGAATGATTTCAGTTGCATAATAACTTGTCAAATGTGGTGGTCTCATTGAATCTTAATAGGCGCTCATCTCACTTTATAAGTATCACAGCTAATCGGGATACTGTACGTATTATTCTTCTCCCGATTAACATATGATGAATTAATATTATTTTCCTCGGGTACTTACCAAATACGGCAGGCTAACTCTTACTATAGTGAACATATTAAAATTAACGGCACCTATATAATTGAAGTATGTCCTGCCGGACTATTCTGTAAAAATTTTACCGTGAAAACTTAGGTGAAGTGAGCTGTCATTCCCACCTGATGCTACGGATTGACACTATTACAGCTCACTCCACCCTCATCTCACTTAAGTTTTCACGGTGAAATTTGTACAGAATAGCACTACAGAACTGCCAAGTTACATCGATCTGTCTCAAATGAACGTCAGTGAAACTGAGGGCGTTACATTATTAAGGGGCAAAATACGTTCACGGCATGTGGGAAGAAAAACGTATTATACAGGGTGTCCCTGAAAGTATGGATCAATTCGAATAGGGGCGTGGGCAAGGTCATTTCCAAACTTTTTAACCCTGAGAATGTTGGTGCAATTTTTTACGGTTCAAAAGTTATGGCCAATTTTTGTTTTTTTCAATCACTTCGCATAGTGCTCAATGAAAAAATCATAAAAAAAAACTAGCAAAGCCATCAATTACTTTTTTTTCAGAACTTTGTAGAAAAGTGGGCCTTTCCTGTGGTAATACTTTTACGCAGCTAGAAAACATACGTTCAATAAGAAAAAACATTTACAGCAAAGGCTTCGTTCTGGCAAAAATTTTACTCAATTTTCGAGCGATTTTCAAGGGAAAAAGTTACACTAGCGAAAGTTGACCACGTATTACAAAAACTGGTCCAAGTCATAGAGATTCTTTGGAGGTATGAATCACTGGAATATTCTTAATAGTTTAAAAGTTAGAGAATTTTATTAACAAGGAGGTCGTATTTTTAAAAGTTTCTAACTACGTGGGAAAGTAAAATAAAACAATGAAATTAATATGTAAATGTATTATTAAATTGAAATTACAATAGTTGTTTAAAATTCTTTCCTCTTACTCTCAAACACAACTGGCATCGCCGAATGAAATTTGGTATTATTCGTCTAAATGCACGGGAATTATTTTTTGTGTATAAGGTTGCAGATGTGATTTTCTGACGGAGTTGTTCCTCGGTTCCGCTCTCTGTCTCGTACACCATCTCTTTGTAATAACCCCATAGAAAGAAATCTATGGAGTTCAGGTCAGGGGAACGTGCTGGCCATCGAATGTGCCTTCTCTTCCGATCCAACGACTAGGGAAAGTTAAGTCTAGATGGTCTCTTACGACTCTTGCGTAATGTGGGGGAGCGCCGTCTTGCTGCAACCACATGTCTCGACGGGTTTCAAGTGATACTTCCCCAAGTAAACCATTTAGGTCATTCTGTAGAAATCTCAAGTATGAGGGGCCATCGAGTCTAGCAGCTAACTCATGAGGACCTATTAGCTGTACTTCTACTATTCCAGCCCACATGTTTACTCCGAACTGGTGCTGGAAATGGTCACTTCGTACAATGTGTGGGTTAATGCGCGCATAAAAATGCAGATTATGCATGTTAAATATCCCCACCCTTCGGAAACTTGTTTCATCGCTCCATAAAATTTTCTTTAAAAATTGAGAACCTTCACGATGGCGACGTAACATTTCCCTACAAAAAGCCCTTCTCGGGCCATGATCACTCGGTAAAAGGGCTTGCACACGTTGAACGTGAAAGGGATGAATTATGTGTCGTCTCACAGTACGACGTACCACAGATCTCGGAATCCCTGACATTCTTGACATGCGACGAATACTTGTCATTGGATTCTCACGTAGCATCTGAAGCACCACATCTTCGACTCTAAGGTCTCGAACGCTACGTTGACCTTCCCTAGCTCCTGGATTTCTACCATCTGCGTAAGAGGAGTGTACACGTTGGAATACTCGGTAATCCGGATAGCGGTCCCGATTAGGATATCGCTCTCGATACACTCTTGCAGATGGCGTGCATTTCCATCACAAAATCCGTAAATTAAATGCATATCTGCATATTCATGGCTGTTGTACGTAGCCATACTCAAGTCAAATAGTGTCCAAATCACAGGCAAAAACTAAGTCCAAGTTACACAGTCCAACGTTAAAGAATAATTATTGATGAACACCGAATTAAGTACGTGCGCAGTCACAAGCTGGTAGCGAGTTACTAAAACATCTAACTGAGTGCGAACGTGCGCCGGCGCTGGTTCTTTTGTTTCCCTTCCCGCGCACATTCCTAGCACCTCGTTGGAATGCAATGCCCCTAGCACTTCCTCTTTCACCTCGCCGCGCTCGCCCCGTCGCCATACATATTGTACCAGAGCGCCGATATGACGTCATTGACAGCAGGTGCACGGTTTTTTCCGGGTTGTAGCTAGGGCAAATAACATGACTCATGAGATAGGTAACAAAAAGTTTACCGAAATTATTTTTATTTTTTATTTAAACCTAAACCACATCAAACAGTAGTATTCAGATAGGTAACAAATGCCTAGGGACTGAAATTAAATCGTTAGTTAAGCTGAAAAAAATTAAAATTTGAAACATAGAAAATTGTAAAAATACGATCTCCTTGTTAATAAAAATCTCTAACTTTTAAGCTATTAAGAATATTCCAGTGATTCATACCTCCAAAGAATCTCTATGACTTGGACCAATTTTTGTAATACGTGGTCAACTTTCGCTAGTGTAACTTTTTCCCATAAAAATCGCTCGAAAATTGAGTAAAACTTCTGCCAGACCGAAGACTTTGCAGTAACTGTTTTTTATTATTGAACACGTGTTTTCTAGATGCGTATAAGTATTACCAAAAGAAAGGCCCACTTTTCTACAACGTTTTGAAAAAAAATAAATAATAATAGCCCTGATAGTTTTTTTAATGATTTTTTTCATTGAGCATTATTTGAAGTGATTGAAAAAAACAAAAATTGGTCATAACTTTTGAACCGTAAATAATTGTACCAACATTCTCACAGTATAAAAGTTTGGAAATGACCTTGCCTACACTCCTATTCGATTTGATCCATACTTCCAGGGACACCCTGTATTTATATTTTGAATAAAACTAATTTATCTGGCTGAAGTGGCATACTAGAGTATTGCTGTAATTGCGTAGTTGGTCGCCGAACGCTCGGTTGTTGTGCCCACACGTAATGACAGTTGTTTACAGTTGTGTGTGTTGTGTGTTGTTGCTGTATTTGGAATAATATTTTACTACCAGCCCAGAATTTAAATCATGTTTTTGTAGAAGAAAAATAAAGATATTAATCAAGATGTTGTTTTTTTCGTTATTAGATCTAACCTAATTTTATTTATATAATATCATAATGAACTTTCAACAGATTAAGGTTCGCCCATCAATATTTACACAAGCCTGATAATAATTTGAAGTCTTCTACCGGTAGACATAATCTATATATCAATAAATGCGATCTCAATGTAGACGTTTGGTGTCGTACTACTTTGCGTACTGCTGCTCTGCTAGGGCCGAAGCAGTGCGGATGTGATGTGGGTGTCATCCTCTCGCCCTTATCCCAGTTTATAAATAGTCTGCCCAATTTGCTGTCTTGATTCTTGGATGCGATCCGTAGCCTTCATCACAGACGTCACACCCTATCTACCCATATCATCTGACTGACCAAGATTATGTCTGGACTTTATAAGAGACTGTGACCTCTGAGTTTGTTTCGGCCTTTCTTTTCAGAGTAGTCAGATAGGAAACGCCGACCTCATCTAGTTATTAAAAAACATGATTGACTTGCAAAAGTGTTTGCTTGTACAAACCTACTTACAGAAATAAAATCATTTATCATTTATCATCCTTCACGCAATCCATCCATCGATTTATGGAAAATGTCACAAATAATGATTAATCAATCAATGCACTTTTTCAATTCTTATCGCCACTCTTTATTCAAGTCACTTCAGTTTGATAGATCCATTATTGTCACTTTTTTTAATACAAAAAACTTTTTAGCAAAAAATAAAACCGACTTCTAAAACAAAACACTACAAAGTGAAAAATAACTTTAATTTCGGAAGTCGGTGTCTTTCGTTTTGTATTTTCGTTTTTTGCCACCGACTTCCGAAATTAAAGTTATTTTTCACTTTGTAGTGTTTTGTTTTAGAAGTCGGTTTTATTTTTTGCTAAAAAGTTTTTATTTTTCACTTTTTAATTGTGGAACCTACCCCACACAAATTCGAATAGGTACATAATTGAGCACAATAATTGTAGATATAGCCATGTAAATAACAGTGATATGAAGTTATTAAAACATCATCACATCATCCATATAAAATAAGTGGGAAATATACGCATTATTGAAGCTAACTCAAAAACTCGCCAAGCAAAGTTAATAAAATTTATATGGGACCACCTCGGAGTATACCCTTTCAAACAAAAAAAGAATTTTCCAAATCGGTCCATCCGTCTGAGTAATCGCGTACCAAACATACAAAAAAAAAAAAAACAAAAAAAAATACAGACGAATTGAGAACCTCCTCCTTTTGGAAGTCGGTTAAAAATGGGCAACGAGATGAAACGAAAAACTAATATTTTCATTTTGAAATATTTTAAGTAAAAATATGGTGGTATAGATGGTTTTAAAACGGCGGCATAAAGGCGGTATCAAAAATCGGCAATTTCTTATATAAGAACCTAATATAAAAATGCAAAACTCTTTATTTGTCCCTGGTCCTGCAAATCGCGCGGATCAGCGGGACTGAGATTTTGATGCGGGATTGCATTCCCTAGATGCATTGTAATTGAAACGAACCGTTTATTAAGAGATAAAACAAAGAATTTTGATGACATTGTGACTTCAGAATTAAGAAAATGAAAGATAATTAGAAAACATTAATCAGAGCATTTTGAAGAGAATGTCGAGCTAATTACGCACTAGTTGCCATAAAGTAAGCATACAAACAACTTTAAATGGTGTTGGCGCGAAATGCTTGATTTACCTAACATAATCCACCTAGATGAAATTAAAACATAACTAGCTAAACTTATATGATCGTTGAATTTTGCAAAATAAATAGCGCAGGCTACTACTAGTACAGAGAGCAAAATCAGCCAATCTGACTTTAGGTGCAGAATACGTTGCAAAGTTTAATGCTGCCACGAAATTGTAAGTATTTCAAAACGGAATTATCCATAAAAAAACAATAGAAATTCACTAGACTGCACTAGTCAAACCTATATTCGCGTTATCTTCAGTTATCTAAGTCACAACACAGCACTGACCTAAATTCATAACTAGTGATCATCAACATAAAATCCCCTGCCCACGCGCACTGTGGCGACATTACTTAGACGCATTGACAATGTAAATACTATTGTCAACAGAATAAATAAATATTTATCCAGAGGCAAGATGAGTCGGTATTCGGTAAGCCATTGTGTGGCGCAGGCGCGGGCGGCCGGTTCAGAAAATGAATTTAAAAGCGCGTGATGTAACGTGTAACACTTTGTTTTATTTATATTCAATCGGATGTCAGCTTGTAGACACAATAGATCAACAAATCATTACAAAAGAATACCAACTTTATTGTTTGTTTACAAGAGATTTTATTGTGACAAAATGGAAGCTTACCAAAAGGAATGAGTCCAGCTACGCAGAGAATAAACAGTAACATTGCAGAGCACTGGAACATAATTCTAATTATAAACTGTATTCCGTTATAACGTCCACTACCGCCACAGTTTTTATCACACTAATCTCACGAGGAATCGGTTTTATCTTTGAACGGGTGCCGTTATCATTGCGTTGTAAATTATTGTGTCGCTTCCAGTGGAAAACAAGGGTTTATCTTTGTTAAAATATAGATTTTTGTGCAAACAGTTTGTATGAAACACGCACGTCGTATCTGTGACGAAAATAAATTTATATCTGAGACTGCTCAGAATATTCTCGCCATGTCATGTCTGAAGATGTTTCCGAATGAACGCACCGTGAACCGTTATATGTACCTACTATTTACTAATTCTTGCCGCAGGTTGGTAGGCTTATCAAATATTTGGCAAATCAATAGTCATGGTGAATTGCTGTCAAATAAAACAGTTTATAGGTATTAATGAATGAATGATTTATTATTACAATTGCGCTCTTTTGTTTTCTAGGTTAAATATAAATGACAATAACACTCAAAAACGAACCAAATTAATTTTGGCTCAGCTAAAACTTTCAGCGGTCAATCGCTTTTTAAAAAGCTGCTGGACATTTTTTTTTTAATTTAAGATAGGTTTGCTTTTAACTATCGTCTAGGTCAGAAGTGATAGAGACAAAATCTACGATGGAGTGAGCTTACCCAGAAGAATATCATACAAAATAGAGAAATTAATAGAGTTGTCAAAGAAATAGAATTTAACTAAATATAAAATTAAGTTAGCAGTTCATTTGGCGGTTTCTGTTTCCATACAATAGAATAGCACAAATTCGATTAATGATCACGTCTGGAAAGATGAGTAGGCGATGAAATACCGACCAATTAAGTGACACTCCTGCGCAAACTTTACTAATCTGGATTATAACGGCTTTTTGATGATTTAAATTAAGTATTCATGCAATATTTCAATTAAACATTTTCATTTTATTAATGTGCAGGTTAATTGAAACAGATTTTATTATTATACAAGCTTAAGAGAGAACTGTCGGGATGATTAATACGATTATACGAATTGCATATTTAGTCTGTCTAGCGTCTGGTCTTATATAAAAATAACGAATGAATTCGATTGTATGCTTATGATATTATTGAAGTATGAATCATGTTACATTTTGCAGTAGTATGTAGTAAAATTGTGCAGACAATATAATGTGTTGACAACAATATTCAAATACAAGAACAGAGACAGCGGCACGCGATCGATAGAGGTGTCATGTCACTTCACTTCCTAACTGAGATCGACTACCAAATAGGGCTGACCGTAAACTTGATACCAACGTAATGCTATCGTCAAAACAAACAAAATTAACCTTAATTTTGATAAAGATAAGGGTGCAGGTAACGGTAAGTCAGTTTTTGGTAGTGTGTGCGAAATAGTGGCCTAGATCACGGCTGCGTCGGTTGGAACAGCGACGCGCCATCTCACATTGTGTCGAGTCACAGAGTCATACGGATGCCTCCGATAGATAAACAGAGAATATCCTGATATCCCGAGGGCTTAGCGCGACTTACAAAAGAAATATTGTTTGAGCTTTTTGATCATTATACTAAAGTAATATTCAAAAAAGTTTACCTCAGGAACTTCCTTCTTCTGTAGGAAGTCTCTTCTTGTCATTTACATGGGGTTTGATCTTCAGCTATCCTCACCGAGTAACTCTTATTATTATCAGTACCTACGTGGTGGACCGAGCTCAGATCGGGTGAAAATAGAGAAAACGAATTTTCCCAGACATGAGACCTAGCTACATCGAAATCGTTAGAGCCGTTTTCGAGAACGTGATTACAAAATAAACGAACTTGAATATTGTTAAATTAATAGTAGGTAGATAGAGGATGTCCAGCAAAAACAGCAGCTACATCTGATGCTCTTTCACTTACATAAGGATGCGTTGCAGCATCACTTACTGTTAAATATTTACAAGATGAGTACGGAACATGAGAGCATCTCATATTCGGCACTCATTTTAGTATTCATCATTGCACTGAAATCTAGTTTTGTAAGACGTGAAGATATTATTCAAGTCAACTCGTGGGTAGGCTTTAGAACGATGATAAGCATTTATTCTGTCGCCTAGTTATCCAAAAATATCTTTGTGATACTTATCACATGTCATAAAAATAACACAAACGAGGATATATATTTCAATTTGTGTGTTAGAGAGGTCAGGGGCAGTAGACATAAATCTCTAGTGCTTGGTGTAACTGAACAGACAGCTGTGCTGCTGGGGAGTTTGTTGCGCCACTTCTTCTCCCCAGCTAAAGCACTAGGAAGTGGTGAAGGGCGGGCGTTTTGGGGGACTGTCTTATGTAATTTTGACGTTCAAAAAGTGCTGATTCTCAGCCTAGTTTGAATAAATGACTTTTGATTTTGATTTTGATTTTTTTTACAACCTATAAAGAACGCATTTGATTAAAAGCTTGCCTATACTCTTCAGAAGCATTACCATCATCATCATTCAGCCAATGACTTCTACTGCTGGACAAAGCCTCTCCCAAGCATCGCTACAACACATTTAGTCCTGTCTTCGGACTAATATTTTCCAATAAAATCTGTCTGCTATTGACTCCCTACTTTCAGCCCACTCAAGTTTAACAAATATTTTGATTACATAATATTTTAATTAAATTCTTTCTAGACATCAATAGCAATAAGCTTGAATGTTATACGATTTAGTTTTGTAAGCATACAGGTAGACACCTGTACATCTAATCGAAGCTCCTGATGCGTATCAACCGTACAATCCCATGTAACAAGGTCTCTTATCAATTTGTGATCTTCGGTCTCAAAGTGTTCTTGATCGTTATAATTTAAAAGCGGCGCACCTTTCACTCAGGGGGACCAATTAATTCTTGGTCGATACATTAAGCGTTCAATAAATTCTCGAAAAAACACCGCGACCACCGATAACAGGAACGAGTTCGGGACCTCTTCTTTAGATTAAAAAGGTTTTATTTATCGTGGACAATTTGTTAATGCCACTCTTCATGCCTTCCGGTAGCCGTGTAATTGAATCTTCTGGTTTTTGGAGATTTATTACCGCTATCTGATTGAGCTACCGTCCTTTGATTAGCGGCTCTATTTGAATCTTCGCCGACTTTAATTGTGTTTCCTTTTTTAAATGTTATTGCACACATCCTTCAAATGTGTGTGTGGAACCGGAGGTGCGAAGGCGTTACTTTTGAGAAATTTACGTAAGCTCATTAAACTTTCGCAAAGCATTTTCACTTGACGTTTGCTTACTTTAGTATTAGTTTTTCTTACGTATAATTACATGCTTCATTGGTCGCAGATAATAGTTTGCGTCACACGCACTGAAGTAATAAAAAACCGTGTTATTGAATATTTTATTTTTATTTATGCACGCTTAATAATTTCTAAAGAACTTTTTAAGATAGCCGCTTCGAAGACTTATGTAAACCATTTTCTATAGTAGGTTCGTTTTATGGCTGTTTTTTTGACGGTGTTGTAGAAATATGAAAGGTTATATCTCGAGAATAATACAGCGGCATCTCTTTGAGCAGACATGAATGCCGGGGGTTGATAGAAAGTAAGTGTTATCTTATATATTGGACGAAATTATTAAGATTAGAGGAGGTGACGATGGAATGCGAAATGTCCGTCGGCGACACAGTGACCCGTGGTGTGCTGCGTCGGATAGCATCGGCAGAAGGACGAGGCGGCGACGACGATCGCGTGAGATACTCCGCGCACGTCCGCGCTGCCCTCACGATCCTGCGCCGTTATTTTAATTTATCTTTCTTTTCCCTTGTTCTCTTTCAAATGTTCGTTCTTTTTCCTAATTTTAAAAACAAAATGTTTATTAGACAATTGTTTGTTAGGTACAAACAATTGTCTAATAAACATTTTGTTTTTAGATTTACTTCTGTGTCTATCACGTCATCGTCGTAGGTATGTTTGTAATCGTTTTCATATTTTATATCCTTTGCCGCGCCATGGTAAATGATTTTAGCAGTTATGTAAATTAGAGCTTGTTAGTTGTAAGAAATTCTGTAAACAAATGGTCGTTCTAACGACCATTTGTAAGAAAATATTTCTTAACTGATATCTAGTAACTCTGCTGTATCTACCGGAGCTGTTTGTAACCGGTGTCAGGTGAAAATAAAATGCAAAATAGTGGCGGCGTTGTAGAGGAAGGTATAAATAACGAAACTGATAGCTATCTCATTGTTCACACCAAAAGGCCTTGCTTCACGCCTTCCACTGCCAAAATCACACCATGGATTCCCGGTACACTATAATGAACTAAATCAACCAGTGGAATAATGGCGGCCGCTTTCCGCAGCTCATAAAGCATACTGATCGGCTGTGCGTCTGCGATTACAATATTTTCTCTTCGACAAGCCTTAACGATACTTTAAACGGTGCTTCGTCCAATTTTCGCGCCTCCATTTCTTATTTGCGCGCTCCCCGAATTCAATTTAAGACTCATCGATTTTTGTGTGGTATATTTTAAAAATTTAAATTATGATAATGACGAGCACACCATAGGCGGTCCGTGATAATTTCTTAAAAATTACACAAACATCGAGAAATGATCGGTTCTGTATGATCGTATAATTGGTGTTGTAAATTTTTTGACTGGTTTTGACGATCCGATGGCCATTACTAAGGGTCCAAGAAAGTTTAAAAAGAAATAAAAAAAACAGTTCAATGAACGGTTTCAAATCAAAAGTGACATAATATTTCTTTAACTTAACACAATGTTAATTTCAAACTGTTGCTCTAAAAAGGATACATTAATTAAAAACCACCTAAGTAAACAAGAGTACCGTATGAAAAAAAAAATTCTTTACGACTTCCGCGGTTAAAACAAAAAAGTATAGACCTATTTCTCGACAGTCGGTTATCGGTTTGCGTAACTGCGTGTCCGCAATTTCATTGACCAAACCTTTCAGTGCTCGCAGTCACGCAAAGCCATCGATTGTTGGTGTCGACTCACTAAAACATTCGATAATGTTTTTATTTCATGCCAATTGTATTCAATTAGTTTCAGACACGAAAAAGTGCGACACGAAGAGTCCTGTTGCAATACTAAAAAGTGCGGTACGAAGAGCCCTGTTGCAATACTAAAAAGTGCGACACGAAGAATCCTGTTGCAATGTTAAAAAGTGCGACACGAAGAGTCCTGTTGCAATACTAAAAAGTGCGGCACGAAGAGTCCTGTTGAAATACTAAAGTGCGACACGAAGAGTCATGTTGCAATACTAAAAAGTGCGGCACGAAGAGTCTTGTTGCAATACTAAAGTGCGGCACGAAAGGGCTGTTGCAATACTAAAGTGCGGCACGAAGAGTCAATCCTGTTGCAATACTAAAGTGCGGCACGAAGAGTCCTGTTGCAATACTAAAAAGAGCGGCACGAAGAGTCCTGTTGCAATACTAAAAAGTGCGGCACGAAGAGTCCTGTTGCAATACTAAAAAGTGCGGCACGAAGAGTCCTGTTGCAATACTAAAAAGTGCGGCACGAAGAGTCCTGTTGCAATGTTAAAAACTGCAGCACGAAGAGTCCTGTTGCAATACTATAGGGCGGCACGAAGAGTCCTGTTGCAATACTATAGTGCGGCACGAAGAGTCATGTTGCAATACTAAAGTGCGGCACGAAGAGTCCTGTTGCAATACTATAGTGCGGCACGAAGAGTCCTGTTGCAATACTATAGTGCGGCACGAAGAGTCCTGTTGCAATACTATAGTGCGGCATGAAGGGTCCTGTTGCAAAACTATAGTGCGGCACGAAGAGTCCTGTTGTAATACTATAGTGCGGCATGAAGGGTCCTGTTGCAATACTAAAGTGCGGCACGAAGAGTCCTGTTGCAATACTATAGTGCGGCACGAAGAGTCCTGTTGCAATACTATAGTGCGGCATGAAGTGTCCTGTTGCAATACTAAAGTGCGGCACGAAGAGTCCTGTTGCAATACTATAGTGCGGCACGAAGAGTCCTGTTGCAATACTATAGTGCGGCATGAAGAGTCCTGTTGCAATACTATAGTGCGGCACAAAGAGTCCTGTTGCAATACTATAGTGCGGCATGAAGAGTTCTGTTGCAATACTAAAGTGCGGCACGAAGAGTCCTGTTGCAATACTATAGTGCGGCACGAAGAGTCCTGTTGCAATACTATAGTGCGGCATGAAGTGTCCTGTTGCAATACTAAAGTGCGGCACGAAGAGTCCTGTTGCAATACTATAGTGCGGCACGAAGAGTCCTGTTGCAATACTATAGTGCGGCATGAAGAGTCCTGTTGCAATACTATAGTGCGGCACGAAGAGTCCTGTTGCAATACTATAGTGCGGCACGACGAGTCCTGTTGCAATACTATAGTGCGGTACGAAGAGTCCTGTTGCAATACTATAGTGCGGCATGAAGGGTCCTGTTGCAATACTAAAGTGTGGCACGAAGAGTCCCGTTGCAATACTATAGTGCGGCACGAAGAGTCCTGTTGCAATACTATAGTGCGGCACGAAGAGTCCTGTTGCAATACTATAGTGCGGCACGAAGAGTCCTGTTGCAATACTATAGTGCGGCACGAAGAGTCCTGTTGCAATACTATAGTGCGGCACGAAGAGTCCTGTTGCAATACTATAGTGCGGCATGAAGAGTCCTGTTGCAATACTATAGTGCGGCACGAAGAGTCCTGTTGCAATGCTATAGTGCGGCACGAAGAGTCCTGTTGCAATACTATAGTGCGGTACGAAGAGTCCTGTTGCAATACTATAGTGCGGCATGAAGGGTCCTGTTGCAATACTAAAGTGCGGCACGAAGAGTCCCGTTGCAATACTATAGTGCGGCACGAAGAGTCCTGTTGCAATACTATAGTGCGGCACGAAGAGTCCTGTTGCAATACGAGTACTATAGTGCGGCATGAAGGGTCCTGTTGAAATACTAAATTGCGGCACGAAGAGTCCTGTTGCAATACTATAGTGCGGCACGAAGAGTCCTGTTGCAATACTATAGTGCGGCACGAAGAGTCCTGTTGCAATACTATAGTGCGGCACGAAGAGTCCTGTTGCAATACTATAGTGCGGCATGAAGCGTCGGGTTTTTGCAAGAACTCATTAATTACAAAAAATCATCAAGTAAAGTTCAAAGCACAAAGGAATTTATTTGTATGTGTTTAATGTTATGCAAAAACTCAATATCTTCCAGCTTTTCAAATTCAGACGTTATAACCAACACAAAGTCGATAACTTCTATTGTATGTTTAAGATTGAAAAAGTTCATTAATTGATTTCTCATCATTTCATTCTTGCAATAAGCCGACGAAAGTGAACTTCTTAATTGCACGTATTACTTTGAAGCGGAGATGAGTAGAAGTGGTAATGTTACTTTATAAAATATAACATCACGCCTTGTTTCTCCGAAGGGTCAGGCAGAGGTGTACCTATAGTACACCCACATTTCGCCAGTTATGTTTAAGTCCATGTAATAGGGAGCGAGTCTATTGCCATCAACCGGGTTCAAATCCAGACTCCGGGCTGCTACTGAGTTTTTCCTGATAGAAAACCCAATAACACTTTGCCTGACCTGGGAATCGAACTCAAGACCTCATGCTCAGCAGTAGCGCTTGCGACCTCTAGCCCAGGGTTACTCAAAGTGGGGTACGCGAACAATTAGGGGTTCACCATTTGACGGTAGGGGGTTCGCAACAAGATTTACGTAATGGCGGCTGGATGGCTGTCTAGCGATGGCTGTCAGAATTAAGGTTAAAATTATCCAAAGTTACTCCTAAAATCGACTCAATTTGCGACAAGAAACAAACTTAAATACGTTAAGCCGTTGGTCCCGGCTGTCATTCGTGGATCTTTGACAGTCGTTACGGGTTGTCAGAAGCCCGAAAGTCTGACAACCAGTCTTACCAAGGGGTATCGTATTACCCAGTAACTGGGTTGTGGAGGTCAGATAGGCAGTCGCTCCATATTAAATACTGGTATTCAGCTGCATCCGGTTAGACTGGAAGCCGACCAACATAGTTGGGAATAGGCTAGACAGATTGAAACAAACTTAACCATCATATTGTCTGGGATCTAAACACTGTCGTCTGGGAAAGTTTAAAAGGGTACGTCGAGCTATAAGTTTGAGGAACCCTGCTCTAGACTAACGAAGCAGTCTTTTTTTTATTTCATTCTTAATGATACATACTTACTTTAAAATAACACCTGCCAAACTGTAAATCAATTTATCGGCAGCCTACGTACCTAATATCTTGGTTACTTATTTATAAAAAAAACATACTCTTAAACCAACTTAGAGTTATGTACCTTAAATACATACACACACATACCTACATAAACTAGAAAACTACTAACTAGAAAAAAACATTTTTGGAGTAGGTAGTGTGGGAAAGAATAGACAAAAAGAAAAAAAAAACCAGCTGAAAATTAAGTTTCGTAAAACAGTAGTAGGGGATTTCCTGCAGTTTAGGAGAAACTCCATTCGTTGATACTACTGATAATTGGTAATAAGTATGCTTGGCATTAAAATTTCACGCTTTTATTTTTATCTGGATGGTTTCTGTCCTTATACAGCTAAGTCGTTACTTACTTCACCCATTCCAGGGCGGACGTGGTCTAAAATAAAATATGAATATGACAGAAGTATTCATACAACGGATTTTTTATTCAGACTAATCTTGCTTTCTTACTGTATTGTCCAAGTTTTTTTTACGTTATTACCTATTTTTTACGTAACTGTAGGTAACTAAAGGTAAGAGGCTGTGTCATGGATATTAAGACGCCCCCAAAGCATGCGTAGTTCATACAAACGAAATACCAAAATTATTTGTAAATCAAACATATTCTAAAGGTAATTTGTATTTATTCCGATTGGATTACATAATATCTAGGTTCCCAAATACATATTAAATAAGAGCATTGATTTAAACAGGAAATATGAGAAAATGAAGTTTTCTATAGAAATTTTAAATTCCTCTTAACTTGTCTTCAAATCAGTGTCCTTACAAAATATATGTTTGAGAACCTAGATATTCTGTAATCCAATCGGAATAAATACACACTACCTTTAGAATATGTTTGATTTACAAATTATTTTGGTATTTCGTTTGTACGAACTACGCATGCTTCGTGGGCCTCTTAAGAGGCCTATCACAAAATTGCGTTTTGACAGATATGTAGCAATTAGACAATTGTAATTACGTTTATTTTTGTTCCTGTTTGTACGTAATAATATTAATGTAGGTAGTAAGGTCAAATTTACTGTTAATTCTGAGCGTTTTTAATAGTTTTATGGTTTTCAATAAAATCGTGTTTCTGAACACTTAGTTAAGGAAGAATTTAGCTTAAAAGTCGAGTGAATTACTACTGAGGGTTTATTTGAGGACCTCAAAAACCGAGCATAAGAAAGGAATTCGCTTAAATAGATAATTTTCTCGAATCAATACTTAGCTACTAAGAGGGTAAAGTCCGTTTAAGAATTCTTCAGAAACCGGGCGGGCATTAATAAATCAAAGTTGTCGAAATCTTTGAGTTTTCAATCATTTAACGTAAAAATCACGGTCGAAATGTAATATGCCTAAGCAAATTGACACCCTACGTCAATTTGCCGTGTAACCCAGAGCCGTTGAAAACCTATTGGAGGCCCTGGGCACTTTACGATACTAAAGAATTAAGGATACGAGAGCGATCAAAGTGAGTTCAACATTTTTTTCACACTGCCTCTAATAGGTACAGCGCTGACAGGAAATAGGGGGCACGGGGCACTTGCCCAGAGTGACCAATGGAAAAGACGGCCCTGGTGTAATCTATAGCCATTTTCTACGACTGTCAATGATTTGAATATTGGATAATTTAAGTTAGTTGTCAATGTGCTAACCAATTAATTACCCATACTTTACCTATAAGTATCCAGTTTGTCTCCATACGCTCCGTTACATCTATAGTCGTAGCTGTATACAGTAGGTATGTTAACTTTTGACAATTCATTAGCCGATATCAAGCTGCCGTTCATGTACAGTAACTGATTTATTTATGGCTCCGAGTTCACATGAGCTTAATACGTGATCTGCAATGTTTTTATAAAGAAATACCTGTATTTTGAATGTGAATCACAAGCTTATTATCCAAAAGAACCTGTCTTGGAATAAGATGTCTCTGTTAACCTATAAACGAAATATTAAGGAATAACTGTGGTAAATATAGTAGCTACTATGTTGCCCATGTTAGCACTTCCCGAGATCGTTGATTGATGAAAAATGAAGCGGAAAAACTAGATAGTGCATTAATATTGACCAATAGACACTATCTTCGTAATTTTGCTTCAGAACTTTTTGCTGTATTGCACTTAAACTTAGGTATAACTTACTTACTTACTTAGCTACGGTTTCCTAGAAGAGCGGTGGCCGCCACTAACGGCCGCAGTGACGGCTGTCATGAAAATGATGGCGATGGCAGAGATTTAAATCCTTAGATTCGCCCTACAGTGTCAAACTTGATTGTTCTGGAAATGCTATTTAATATTGTGTGAGCTCACTCTTCTCAACTAATACGTCAAGCAAACATATTTAATGAATATTTAAAATTATTTTATTGATCAAAATCTAAATCTAGATTAATTAATAACGCGTTTATTGAAGTACTAGTTTTATTGTACCTTTTACAATAATGACTAGCTTTTGCCCGCGGCTTCGCCCGCGTGGATGTCGGAAAACTATAGGATAAACCTTCCTCTTGAATTACTCTATCTATTGATGAAAACCGCATTAAAATCCGTTCAGGAGTTTATGATATCATCGCGAACATACAGATAGACAGACGCGGCGGGGAACTTTGTTTTATAATATGTAGTGATCTGTACTTGACTAATTTGCAAAACTTTTTGTAAATAATAAAAACTCTGCGTCGGGCTAACGACAGTTAAAAAAAAAACTGAAAAGTAAAAAGCACTAGTGCGAAAAAGTTGCACTTTCAGCTCAGTTTGGCTGCTTGGAAAATGCTCTTTTCGAGCACATGCATTGTAAAGTAAATTACGCACCTATCTTGTAAAGTCAGAAAAGATGCATCTACGACAGATCTGATAACAGCAATTTCAATTACTCAACCAATAATACTATTGTATTGTATTGTTGAGTATACATCAATACGGTAAAAAGCAATTGTTGGATGTACTCTCCCGTCCATTTTATTACGTCGTGCACAGATACTAGCGATAGGCCCTAGGAACCACTATTTTACTAGTTACTTATTTATAGTTTAATTATGGAAAAGTCGCTCGCCGGGGCTATAAAGGTGCACGGTAGCCACCCTGGAAATATCTGGAGTAATTCGATAGAGTTTTATAGTTAGCTGGCTATTTACGGCTAGAAGTTCAAAGAGATTATTGCTTTTAAATTCGCTATTTCCTTGGTTTAATCGATCTAGGGCGGCAGTGTTACAAAGTAACGAAGTACTTATTACACAAGGTCGAATATAGTCGCAGAAAAGATTATCCATTATATACGTCTATGATTTCCTGTTAATAAAATAAAACCTGTATAAGTACGTCGTTAGGGTGACTGGTAATTAGTGAGCGATACTTTAAACACATGATTGTACTCATGATAACAAACAACTTTTACTATGGGACCATTACCTGAAATCGGGAAAAAATAAGCAGCTGTTCCCTACATTTTGACGAGTTATGCGAAAATAAATGTAAGGAAAAGCTGATTATTTTTTCGCGAAAACAGGTTTGGTCCCATAGTAAAAGTTGTTCATAACGATGAGTACCATGACCCCTTAAAGTAAATCCCTCGTTTAACCTAACACTCTTTATAGGTATAATTTGACTGAACAATTCTCAATTTGTGTCCGGTTGATGGTAATAGGCTCGCTCCCTATTGGTGGAATGTGGGTGTACTATAGGTACACCTCTGCCTAACCCTTAAAGGAATACAGGTGTGATGATATGTTATATCATTCCCAAATGAATGCAGTTTTCTTTAACTTTAAAAATCGGTGACATGCTTCCTTAGAACAAATTTCAGCGGGGTAATTACGTAACACACAAAAGCTCATTTTCACCACACATCACTAAACGCGTTTAACGCTAAACAAGTTTAAAACAACATCCTGTCTCTGTCATTTTCAAATGATTGAAAATAACAGAGCGATGTTTTAAACTCGTTTAGCCTAATAGTAGCAATGCTTTCATTTTGACAGTTCAACAACTTTCATTGCGTTATTTACGTTGTTGAGCAGACGTATTTTTCGAACATATGAAGCAATGCATTAGCAATACCCTTCAAAATCATTCCGATTGTAATTAAAAGTAATTAGGGTATAATAAAGCAATTAGGGTGCTGATTTGCCCATACTGCCCCATCTCAACATATAACCCTGTATGTTTTGTCCTGCTGTGACGTCACAATCGTATCTTTATTCATGTAGTAATTAACAGTATGCCGCCATGAGAACATTAAAACAAAACATTTGTTTTATGATCACAACTGACATTCAATTTATTGAATCATTTGAATTCAATAAAGAAATATTATGTTCTATTTAAAGAAATAATTGAACTTCATTTATATAACCAATGCCCTATCATTATCCACATAACAGTGAGGTATTGTCATGCACGTGTTTATTATATTTTTGATGGTACCTAATGAATGATGATTGATCCAGAAAGTTTTCTGAAGTAACAGGCTAACTAATCAGTGCCGAAATATGCATTAAGTGTTCTTTCATAATCTCATCGAGCATCGTCCAAAACATATTCAGTCCAACTACTTTTTAATTTGTCTGCCAATGATCGAAAGATATGAAAAAGCATTCATTAGCGCCAAGGCAAGGAAAATTAGAATACACAGCAGGACGCTGGCAAAAATACTTAGGTAGTATTATTTTGAGATTTTAAAGGCTGTTCTTTAATTTAAATGCTGTTCTTTAATTTACAAAAATGCCCTTTCTCATGAATTTAATAAGATTGAAACTGGAAAACTCAGTTTCATTTCACAAAGGTAACAGTTTTGGACATACCCAACATCGAGGGTAGAAAATATGTGTCATTAATGGAAACAGTCTAAAACCTTGCATCATGTATCAACGAAAAATAAAACCGAAAGGTTACGGTAAGTGGGTCGGCGTGGGACGGCAGTCGGATCACGTACATGTCCATTGTAAAATACTAATACAAATAATAGAGGAATGATTGCACCTGTCCGAAATAGCCCCAATCATCGGTTCGGACGTGCCCACTGCGGACTGCCCAAAGCGAGCCAAGTGTCAAGGATACGCGAAATTGGGTGGTTACGGTAATACTGCCGTGTCTAATGTTTCAGTGAAGTAGCAATGTCGAATAAGGACTATTGATCCGGTGATTGGTTTTGTAATTGGGTTTTCTACAATTTTCTGTTATAATCTGAAAAGCTCAAAGCAGATGGCGCTGGCTGTTTTGGAGATCATGCGAACCGTTTGTTCGCATGACCATTGGTTGTCTCTTTGGAGCGACGAGTTTTCGCCAAAGTTAGTTATTTTTCTTGAATTAAAAAAAACCTCAGTGTTGTGTTGCGGCCTTGTGCTCCTCAAGAAACTCAGGGCACAGGCTTCCAAGCGATGAACAGTTAAGAAAAAAGTGGATTATAGCCATTAAAAGAAACAAATACAAACAGACAAAAAAATCTGAACATCTTTTTCAGGAACGTGTATGCGATTATAAATAATTTGATACAATGCTGGATTAGATATAGGTACAGGATGAAATTGAATTCATGGTATCCTTTTAACGATAATTTTCCTCATCATTATGAACAGCTCAATCAATCTGCCTAGCCTTTTCCCAACTATGTTGGGGTCGGCTTCCAGTCTAACCGGATGCAGCTGAATTAAAGTAATTATTTAAAGTAGAGCGACTGCCTATCTGACCTCCACAACCCAGTTATTGGGTAATACGATACCCCTTGGTAAGACTGGTTGTCAGACTTGCGGGCTTCTGACGACCCGTAACGACTGCCAAAGATCTACGAATGACAGCCGGGACCAACGGCTTAACGTGCTTTCCGAGGCACGGAGGAGTCTCGGTATGTAAAGATGGTCACCCATCTACAGACCAACCCCGGCAAGCGTAGCTTAACCTGATGACCACGAACAGCTATTACTTTAAATTGAGACCAAACCTGAAATCGCGAAAGTAAATCAGTTGTTCCCTACATTTTGTCGAGTTTTGCGAATATAAAATGTAGGGAACAGCAATTTTTTTTTTGTCAGTGCAGGTGTTTCTTATGCACAGTATACCTTGCTCCATAAACATAATTTAGACTGGTTACTTACCTCTCTATCAAGTCTTCCTTTTTCCAAATACTTTTGAATTTCTATTTCGAAGTTCATTCTTGATACACATCAACCACAGTAAACTTCGAAATTCTCGCAAATGAAATCAACACACGAAAAAAAAATCAAATTCCCTTTGAGAAAGTGAGCTATCATGACCGCCAACCTCACTGGCGCAACCACACGGGAGCAATGGCGGACATCCCTGTCATTAGAAGCGAAACGTAAATCAAACTCAAAATCAAAGCATTTATTTCTACAGGCACTTCTGAATTGTCAAGGAGTCGGTCAGTCAGATAGATGAAGCTAGTTGTCCATTCCAAAGCGTATTAGATGCCTATGAAGAAGAACGTGCAAGAGACTCCATGCACACTCTAATAAACTAATAAGAATCATATTGCTTTTGCTAAATTATTTATCTCAATGCATCTTGCAACAACTACTGGACTAATCTGCATTCGAATTAACACAAAAATAAAAGGATTAGTTTTTTTACATAAACTGTTTGTCAAAAATTGTTTTTGTCATGACCAAAATAGGCAAGCATCGTGACATAATCCGCTATTAAAGTTTGGAGCGACAGTTATCCCTGGTCTGAGACTGTAAGCGGAACTACGTTCAAGGATGGTTTGCTTAACAAAAAAGAATGCAATAATAATTTAAAATTTAATTTCGCTTGCGCATTTAATCAGTTACGCTGCAGAAATGGGTTAGGGCGGGCGCCTGTTACACTGTGCCTGCATTTACGTGTTTATATAAATGTATTACTTTTTTGTAGGATCTATTTAGTTTTGAAAGTGTAACAAGTTTTAGTTATTAGAAAACTCTTTATTTATTAGGTTGGGGAAAAAGTCTTTTCGCATTATAGTATGTATGAACTTGTAATCAGTAAACAGTTTTGGCGCATTTGAAAAAAACTGGGTACACAAAAAAGCTCGACATTTGGGTACCTCACGAGCTCACTGAAAGAAACCTAATGAACCGTGTACTCATTTGTGATTCTTTATTACGACGTAATGAAACCGAACCATTTTTGAAGAAGCTGATAACTGGTGATGAAAAGTGGATCACGTATGACAAGATCGTGCGAAAAAGGTCGTGGTCTAAGGCCGGTCAGGCTTCACAGACTGTGGCGAAACCGGGGTTAACTCGCAACAAGGTGATGCTGTGTGTGTGGTGGAATTGGAAGGGCATTATTAATTATGAGCTGTTACCACCAGGCAGGACCATCGATTCTGAACTCTACTGCGAACAACTGATGAGATTAAAGCAAGAAGTTGAGAGAAAGCGGCCGGAATTAATCAACAGAAGGGGTGTGATTTTTCATCATGATAACGCTAGACCTCACACATCTTTAGCCACTCAGCAAAAATTAAGAGAGTTTGGCTGGGAGGTGTTAATGCATCCGCCGTATAGTCATGACCTTGCACCTTCAGATTTCCACCTGTTTCGGTCTCTTCAGAATTCTTTAGGCAGTGTCAGGTTTACATCACGAGAGGACTGCCAAAACCACTTGTCGCGGTATTTTGACCAGAACTCCCAAAATTTCTATAGCAATGGGATCATGTCCCTACCTACAAGATGGCAAAAAGTTATCGAACAAAATGGTACCTACATACTTTAGTTAAATGTAAATACTCTATATTAAAAAATGTTTTGAATTTTCTTAAAAAATGCGTAGAATCTTTTTCCCCAACCTATTATATTCTGAACGTCGATCATAAGTAGGTGAAATAATTTTATTCCAAAATGTCTTCAATCATTCACTGCATCCCGAATAAACGAACAGTAAAAGTATCAAATGCTTCTTTGTTGTGTATAAAATATCGATTGATCATCAAACAAAGCTTTAATACCGTTTATTGTTACATAACAGTGTGAAGACAGGCTGCCATGATTCTACCTTGAAAAGTAAAATGTTACAGTTCAAAACTGCAAGTTGTTATGAGTTCGCAAAACAATTGATCGAATAATTCACCGTTGGTATTGGCAATTAAAATGTTTTCATAAGATAGCCATTATTCATATTTTAATATGTATTTGTTATTTGTAATAGATACATTTGTCTAATGCAACGTTTATGATCGAAACCCTTCAGTTTTACTGTCTTTTTTGTAATTACGTAGAGTGCTAAGTGTTATTGCATTTCCTCTGGTTGTGAAATGAGATCACACAGTTTTACTACCCTCTTCCTTTACAGTGTATGTCAATTAATAGTGAAGGTTTATATTGCTCGCTGTAATTTCGCCAAGTTATTAGTTTAATATACTTTTAAGTACAATTTGCTCCTGTTACTTTATGTGAGGAACAGACGAGATCAGAACTTATGTAATGATCAAGATAGGGATCTGCCTGTCCGGCAAAAACAGACGTTTAAATTGCATCGCGGTGACTGTGCGTTTTTCGTTAAATTTCTTTTCGCAATAAAGACCTCAATTTGTGAAGGGTTAATTAAAAAATGTACTGTCAAGAAGTGCTTCTTATTTGAATGTTCAATAGTCTGTTTCGTAAGTTCCCAATGATACATTAGTTATCATTAGTTTTGGTACTGTAATTTGAGATAATCTAGGTAGACCTGTGAAATAGTTTTTACGTTAGAATTAAGTACCTACCCACCAACCTACTTAGCATTAACTTTAAAAAATATATTAGCGAACAATAAAGTACCTACCTAAATAATAATATTGCAAGTATTATACATATATTTTTATCATTTCATAAAGCCATTTGACCTACATCTGTATTTCGGGCATTGTGATCGTCGATATTGATAAATTAAAAGATAACCGATTAGTGAAGATGTATCGTGAACAATAAATAAAACTGTTGTGTATTAAATAATAAAACCGTTTCATTAGGATGGCGTAAAAGTGCCGCTTCTCGCCTGCAGGCCTTCGGGAATTTAACTAAATGATTTATATCTTTAGTATTTAGTACTCAAAATATGTATAAAACGACAATAACAAATATTTTTTACTTCTTTTACTTTTAGAACGCTTGTAATATTGTAATTCACTGTTTATCAAAGTTTTTTTTTTCATTTATCCGAGTCATTGTACGTTAATTGGCTCAAATGACAGGACCATACAATACGTTTTCGATATTATGTAGGTATTCTTTTTAAACAGTTTAGCAGAATGTAAGTATGCTATCATGGTGATACATGTCATGCAAATTATTAATATTTCTGTTGACATTCGCAGCTTCCCGTATTGCGGTTCACAGCATGATGTCTGAATATCAGATGATGAGGAAACTGGATACAGCTATATATTACTACAAGCAAGGATGCCCCAAGCAAAAACAATAAAAAAATCTCGTTTGCAAACGCCAATTAAGGATCTCTGAGCCTAGGTAGGTACACTTATGTGTAATATAACAGAATATTGCATTTTTGGTTATTAACTAGAATAAGTTTACTTACAAATTGGATAACACTTGCAATGGTACATTTGTCGTTGTTGACCTATAAGATACTTACTCTAATAAATATTCTTTGATAAATTGTTGATAATTATCTAGCCTAAACAAAAAGTTGTTTTTATTAAAACTGATAGATTAATTAAATATTTAATACGAAAAAAAAAAATCAAAGTTACGTAACGGTGTAACAGGCGGCCGGGCAGTTATACAGGGGTTCTCAAATTACTCTTTTATCGCATATCGTCGCAAGCTTTTAGCCGCATTTATCATTGTATGAGGCTCATCTTACCGCAAGCCATCGATCAAGTATTGGAGAATATACACTCGCGAGTAATAAACTGGAATCACTCCATCACGTGTTGCTCAAAACAAATTTTTACAATTTCTATGCAATACACTATGAATTGTGGTATATCATTTCAAATGTAATTTTGTTAGCTTTCAACCTCTTTCAATATCATAACCAAAGATTAATCACCTTGTGTGATGATGGAACGTAAAAACAAAAGACATCCATTTTTAAAACAAAACACCATATTGTTTGGAAGTCCTGAAACCCTATAAAAAGTGAACGTTTATGAAAATTCGTCATCAGTCCAATGCTTCACGTCACTGGGAACATTGAAGCTAAAAGAAAATGGAAACCACACCTATAGAAGCCGCTCAAGTCGTCATCTTAATCCAGCAAGGGTTGTCTCAGCGTACTATCGCTCTACAGCTTCATCTGAGCCAGTCTTGTGTCTCAAAGGTATACAAAAGGTTCAGGGAGACTGGAAACTTAGTCTGGAGACCAGAACCTGGACGACAGCGATGCACTCCGGTGTGAGATGACCGATTTATTGTCACCTCTTCTCTCCGAAATCGACACCTGACCGGCGTATACGTCCAACAGCAGCTCAGAGAAGTTCAAGGGAGGGCTGTCAGCGAGTGGACAGTGAGGTGAATACTCAAAGAAACGAACTTGACCTCAAAAAGGCCAGCCACGGGACCCAAATGGTCTCCAGCCCACCGACAAGCCTGGCTTCAGTTTACTCGCGATCACTTAGATAGGATAGGGATATGGAGCAATGGAGCCGAGTTCTGTTCTCGGACGAAACCAGGATGTGCCTGCATGGTAGCGATCGTCGACGTAGAGTCTGTAGGAGACCGGGGAGCGATTTGCACAATTCTGTTTTGCGGAAACAATGGCATACGGGGGTGGGTCCTGTATGATGTGGGTGAGGATTTCTATTAAAGTAAAAACGGAGCTGATATTCGTACCTGGTGGAAGTCGGGGAGGGGGGTAACCGCAGAAAGACACATCAATGACATTCTGCTAGGGCCATGTGCTCCCCTATGGTTTACTGGCGAAGATTTCCTGCTAGATAATGCACGATAATGACCGCAGCCACACCGCTGCAGTGACTAGAGAGTACCTGGAAGAAGTTGGGATTCCCACACTAGACTGGTCAGCCCTCAGTCCTGACTTGAATCCGATTGAACATATGTGGCGAGCTGAAAAGGCGAGTACGAGGAAAATTTCTAGCTCCGGCGTCAAGTCGATAGAAGAACTGAAAACTGTTTTAGTCCAAGAGTGGCAGGAAATCCCACAGGATTCCATCAAAAACTCTTTACAAAAACCGTTTAAAGACAGTCATGAGGGTCGGCGAGGGGGGGGGGGTCACAAAATATGGGGGTTAACACCAAATATTGGGGGGGGGGGGGGGAAGACAAAATATTGAGGGGTAAATAATAGAAAAAATAGCTATATATATAATTACTTAGAAAAAATACTAGGAGCAGCTAAGGGCCAGGGCTCCAGAGAAAGGAACATACAAACAAATATCTTTTATTTTTATATTTTTTTTATAAAGCAATTAAATAGATGCTTCGTTAAAACTTTGTACAAAATACCTATGGCCAATAACATAGTCTAACAAAATAACAAGAGAATCAAGTGAAAGTGAATTGGTCTAGGTCAAAATCTAGAGCGAGCTCCTGACCCTTGACTTTAAGTTATTTACTTAGTTTAACGTGTTTGTCCGACCCTTGAGACAATGTAATACTGCCTATTGATTGGTCACAAAATAGAAGCTGTTTGGATAAGTTAAAGAAGTGTAAATTTGCTCCCTTTCTTGTGTCTTGCATTTGTGTTATTAGTCTCTGTGTCCAACTGTTCCTCTGGGTCACCTGACCTAAGGTGACCCCGGGGTTAGGTAACCAAAGGAACCTAATACTATAAGTATTTGTGATATCAAGATTTTTTGAGTTGAAGTAGTGTTTCAATATAATGAAGGTAGGTAGGTAGGTAAGGCTGTACTTCTCATGGACCGTTAAAAGCTAAATAAAACAACCTCAAATATTTTTTTTTAATCAAAATCCAGCCACGAATTCTCGCAGCCAAACGCTATTATTATGACCATTAGCCAATATTTGAATTATTCAAAACTTAACAACAGTCGGGCGTACGAAAGGGCACGAGTATGGCGGTGCTCGATATAGCAAAGAGAATAAAGGAGTTGTCGGTTATCTACGGAATTCGCGGCGCGGGCGCTGACTCACGCCGCGGCTGAACTGGCCCACCGGCCACACCTGACGATGCCAGACCCTGTCGAATTCCAAGTTTCATTTAACAAATACCCTTTAATTGACAGTTTACTGCCTATGCCTTTGTTTGTTTGGCGCTTCCATGCATCTCTGAAATGGTTGTGTCATAAATGGATTTCTCCGTGAGCTCCGTGAGCGTTTCTCTTTAAATCAGAAGTCAGAACCCTCTGATAATAATACTTCTTGAAGTACGGTAATATTATATTAACATGAACGCGTCTCTGTGTTACTTTTTGCCAAAATAAATAATGATAACAATTACATTTAAAAAAAAATATATTTTCACCTTTTTCAGCTTTTGTTGGGATATTCTAGTGCTTGGTTTATAAATACGCATGCTTAAGTCGGTCGGTAACCTAGCCTATATAAACGTATACAAGCGTAGTGAAAACCGATTCGTACTTCAATTAGTAACTGGCCATTATGTTGTAATTACTTTACGATAAGGAACTATTTGTTTCAATTATAATCCTATTTGCATAAAAACATGCAATAAATACAAAACTAGCTGACTAGTGTCACAGAATACATGAAAAGAATGCAGTTAAATGACCTTGTCTTCGTCCACACCAAAAGCAGCTGCAAAATGTTTATAAGTATGACAGACACAGATTGCAAATTGCAATGCATGGAATTCACGAGATGCACTTAGATGTTTGAAATGATGATCTTAGGCTATTTTTAAGGTACTCTTGCAGCTTTGCACTGAATATGTTCTTGTTAGAAAGGAAAAGTTTTTAAGCAGTGCGCAAATTTTCAAATTTTCCTACCCTTGAATATGAACAACTTTCACTATGGGACCAACTCTGAAATCACGAAATAAAAATCTGTTGTTTCATACATTTTTGCCGAGTAGGTATTGCGTACTCACTACGTAATTTTTGTATGAAACAGCAGATTTTTTTTCGTGATTTCAGAGTTGGTTCCATACTGAAAGTTGTTCATATTCATGGGTAGAACACCCTGTGAACACCCTAGAGGTATTCTTTTGGAAGAGAATCCCACTAGTTATGATTATTGTTATCCCAAGAGATGGAGCATAGCGAAACCAAATAAGAATATAAATGTATTGAGTTGACAAACAAAACTGAAACAGTTATAAGTTTTGCCGATTATGATACAGATTTCATATCGAATCTTACCGCTAATGAAAACTAAAACTTTCCAACATTAGTCTGCTTACAAACCTTATTGTATACGTGATAGAAAGAAAGATAGCATCAGACTGCATCAATCAAAATTTCACTCTTCCCGGGCACACCACGAAATGAGTTTTGTGGTCAAACAATTGATTCCATCGAATCCGTACGGTGGTCGCTGATTCTTAATTTCACACTGAATTTATATATCACGATGGTTTTTATAATCTTTGTGTAAAATAAACTAAATCAAGTTGTGCCTACTTGCCTGTGTAGCGTGACCACGCGTCTAATGTGTTACGATAGAAATCGCGTTCAATGAGTAATCGAGTCGATTCGAAATGTAACCGATAGGTTCACGAATAAAACTGGATTGTGTAATCTGTGGGTTGCGTGTAAATATGTAATTATATTGGAACTGGGAAACTTCATAGATTTCAGCAGAGATTTTCGTGGAATAGTAGAAATTAATTGATGTTATGGAAATATGAAATTGTTATGAATTATTTATTTATTTATTAAACACTAATTTGCTTGACAAACGGAAAGGTGCCCCTTACCGTTTGTCAAGCAAATTAGTGCGATTCTCTTAAGTACAGTAATAAATTCAGCGAAATCATAAACAGTATGATTTCTCAGTAAACACCAAATTGGCATAATAACGACGTTAATGCATTAAATGAAGACATTCTGCGAATTTATTTCGGACCTCGTCTCGTACATTGAATGAAGAAATCTGAATCGGGTAGATAATACAAATAAATAAAACTGCAATGTGGGTAAAGATTGTATCACGTAGGGGTACGGAGCTCGCAAGCTCTGTACCAACTGACCACAGGCTTGGGAAATAGAGAACTCATTCCGATTTATTTTTTGAAACGCAATGTGCATTATTGTTATCTGTTACAACTGTTACCAGTTACAAACTATACCTAATTATTAGACATTTAAGTACGAGGTAGAGGACCTCTAAACACTAAATCAACTAAAAAAATAAATTATATTAAATTAAAATAAAAGTAAAAATAGTTAGAATATTTCTTTAACAGGTAATTTATTCACATTTTATGTATGTAGGTATCATAGTAATAGTTGTAAAGGAATGATGAAGTTGCATAGTTTCTAAAACATTACGTTTCCTATTCGCGTGAAAAAAAGGAATTTTATTGAATTACCTGCTACGCATTCTTGTCATATCTACCCGTTTCTTCAGACATGCAGTGTAAAATCAGATAAACAAGATATCGATCAATCCATCAGGCGATTTTATTAACGCCATAAATTTTCGAAATTATTTCTCTCAGGTGAAAACCGAGGGCCATCGCAATTGGGCTGTAATGTTGCAACTAAAGTAAATTATAGTTGGTTGGAACGCTAAGTATAGAGGATCAAATTGCCGCATCTCTGCTTATGCCCGAAATTGCGAGCTGTATAATTTGGGTCACATTTTAGGCCGCGCCGAGGATCGTGTGCTCTGAAACCGCAATGAGTCTTCAAAAATTAAGTAACTGTACATTAAGGTAAGGTTATTTGTTTTGTGCTTTCTTGCATACGATTTTTGGCGTAACTGATAAATTATGTACAATTCAAAGGACAAATTGTGTAATTGTATGGCCATGCACGAAAATGCAAAACTTTCAACAAAAGATAATGCCAGAGTTGAAAACGAAATTTATTTGCAGATCATATCCCAGTCAATTTGTAATCCATCGATCAAAAAAGACAGTCTGTCAAAAATCTAGACTTGCGGTATTGCAAAATTGGTAACTGGTAGCGATTGTTCGGCAAAATTCATATTCTCCATTTTATCTGTTTTGGGCTTACGTAAGGAAGTTGGCTGTCGTTGATTATGGACCGTTCGTGCGCGCGCGACGCTTGCAGCGATCCCGCTGCGTACGACATGCCCCTTACTGAATCTCATTGGAATCTATGGAGCCACTATAAACTACCAACCTCGAAGTTTCAAGTTTCATAGCCAAGTACATTGCGGGGTCCCAGTCTTTAACAAAAACTCGTGAAAGAGAAACGCAAATGTATTGTGAGCTTTTGAAATTCCGTTTTTTGATGGTGGGTGTCCGATTCTGCTGGTCTTGTATTCTAATTTTAGATGCAATTGACTCTCGATTTCTGCGGTTGCTTCAGTTTATGTCGTCCTAGTTCTAAGTTGGCTTGTTTTTGTGTTTATGATGATCGATCGACGATTAGATTTTTTGGGCACGTTTTTGGAACAAAAATGCACATCACAAAAAACGCGTAGACAGAAAAATTATGTAGTCATGTTTTTAAACGCAGTAATAGTTCGGATTAAGATTTGGCCTGGGGCATACCTAGTTCCCTACCCCCCAGGAATCAAAAGCATGTTGTAACAGCAAAAACCAAAGCACTAAATATTACAACACTGTCAATTTCCATAGATAACCAAGCAGGCAAATACAGGACACCTGAACTACTTAAACACTATCACTAAGTCACAAAGCGGAGTATATCTATACATCTGCACCAGTTGTAAAGTTGAGCTTTTAGTAGCCAAGCCGACAAACCTGGCCAGATGACCTATGATATATTTAACGCGGGTAGGGGCAGGGCGTGGCGACGCGTGCGCAACTAGGCTCCGAGGGAGGGGGAGAGGGGTGCGCGGGGCGGGTTCTGAAGGGACAGTACGATTAGGCGATGGTGTGAGGTATAAGCGGGAGATTAGTTAGGCTTTAGTGGTTAAATGCAGTCTTGAATTTGCAAGAGTATGAGGATATTGTGAGAAGTTTCTTAACCAGGTGGTTTAATGACGTTAAAGTGGTATGATAACTAGAGTCCAGCATGTTATAACGCAATTTGGAGTGGCCTTTTTCGGGTTGTCCAGTTGTGGATACTGATATGATACACTATGGGAAGGCCACAACTAGAAAATCCCTATATACTCATAAAAAAAAAAAAAACTAAAATGTAACATTCAGCATGTCCTGGAACTCCAGGACAAAAACCACTGCATAAATTTGTGAAAGGAGCATGGACCACCAGCCTTGGTCACTGCTTTCGGGGATTTCAGACCTTCAAGTCCAATATTCCTTATCATGCTTAGGGGCTCTTAGCTAACTAATAACAGCCGCACAGGTCGATCGATCAGGTTTAGCTACGCTTGCCGCTTGTCATTCTTGGATCTTTGATCCGTAACACAGGTATTTTATGCCTTTTCCGGGCACCATTATTTTTTTTCTTGTTTTTTATGTGTGCAACATTAATGTGCCTCGAAAATATTTATGAAGTGTAGCAACACACTTTTTCTGTTTCGCTTCTGTAAAGTTCGTTAAGTGTAACTCTCCGTTGTTTTTTCTTTTTATTCAAATAAAAGTGAAATCTATATTTTACTTTCTCTCTTTATTTCACACAAGAGATATTCAGGACAACCCAAAATTAACGACGCACGATTAGTGACGCACAGTGTAGATCACACCTTAGATCCCTCCTTAAATCTCATCCTCATAAAACTAGCTACTACGAGTATTCTTATTCCTTCTCTATCCATGCTGTGAGACTGTGGAACTTACTGCCGCCTAGCATTCGCGATTTAAAAACTGTGTCTCTTTTCAAATATAGAGTAAAAGAGCATTACTTTACCTCTCAACTGTGAGGTATTTATATAAGTATAGTATATGTATGTTTATATATTTTTGCTTTATGTATTTATTTAAGTTTATGTTATACGTGTAGGTATAGTTAATATTTTGGTTTAAGTCTTCGCATGTTCATATTTTTCTCTTCTTGTTCTCACACACTATTGTCTACATTTCTATTTCATTTCTCCTTTCGCAGGTCTGCTGGAAGAAATTTCTTAAGAAATAAGCAGTACCTTTGTACTCCTAATTATAATTATGTATTTTATTATGTATTTTTCTGTGTGTACATAAATGGTAAAATAAATAAATTAACTTTTTTTAAAACAAGTGTAGGAATACAAAACAGAAGTTCCAAGGTATAGTTTAAGAGCCCCTGAATTTGTAAAAGTTTTACGGGTTTGAGAAGTTCTATAACATAACATCATGTCTCGCTTCCCCGAAGGGTTGGGCAGAGGTGTAGGTATCTACCTATAGTAACACCCACATTTCACTAGTTATGTTTAAGTCCCAAGTAATAGAGGGCGAGCCTATTGCGATCAACCAGGCTCAAATCCAGACACCGGGCTGCTACTGACAAATTCCAGATAAAAAAAATACCCAATAACACTCTGCCCGACCTGGGAATCGAACCCAAGACCTCATGCTCAGCAACAGCATATGCGACCACTAGACCAAGGAGGCAGTCTAAGAAGAGAACGTCTAAATGATCTTTGAAACGAAAGTGGCCTAGTTTACTCAAATATCCTTGACCGCTGTATCTCGTACCTTGTTCTCTGTGACAGGAAGAGTGGTGTCGGCTCCGGCCGTCGTGCAGGCATCGCGGCGGCTATTGATAAATCATCAACAGCCACGCGCGCCCCCGGCGAGCTGCGCAACCGTAATACACGCCGCACTCCTCAGCGACACGATGCCAACCTGGTTAGAGAGATGACCAGGCAACTATTTTGCTATACGAACTCGAAGACTAAAACACAAAATCGAAGATAGTTATGAACAGTCGTGTTATCGTCAAGCTCGCTCGCAGATTTTGGCATTGCAACGTCGTGTGGCGCTGCAGAAAAACTGACAAGCATGGTAAATAGCTTACCACAGTAAATACATGGATTTGTTATAAAGACGCGTAAAATAGCAGCGTATTGTTTTCTTGAAGACTCGATAATCCACTTTGCAATTTCTGTTCTGAGCTCGTGATCTGTATTGTTTTTTTTAATCCGAGTTAACATTTCTTTTCTGTAATACACGTGTTTCTGTGTCAAATAAACCAATTTTTCTTTCTTTCTTTTAACTAAAGTGTCCATAACAACAGGCGTAGAAAAAAGTCTGTGTCAGCTCCGACGCACGACTGGAGTTTACTCCTTATATACATTTGTCTTTGAATATAATGGACAGATTGACCGCTACAATGAAGACTGGGCGAAAATAAACAAATAACAAAAACGTGACAACGCTTCGCTTGTATTTCAATCCTCCTATTTTTTCCATACCGGGGGCCTTATATGAAAATCGATTCTTAAGGAGTAAACTCCAAAAGTTTGCAACAGACACGGTTCATTTTCACGGCGCGCGGTAAATGCGTAACACATAAAATGCCAATTGATCGCAATACCTTTCATTTTGACTTTTTTATTGCGTTATTTACGTTGCTGACTAGACTTTTTTCAAGCCTATGAAGCAAAGGATTAGGAATTTCCTTCAAAACCCTCGACTTGCGATTGAAAGTGTGTTACGCAATTATGGTGTTGATCTAACTATGTGTCATTCTGGCAATAGGCAAAATAGTGGTATCTTATGATAGTGAAATCCTGCAGTGTAGCAATAACTTGAAAACAACTCGATTTGATACTCGATAATAGGCTCATTGGCGACGTAAAACTGGTGGATGCCAAACTTCACAGCTTGGCTCAACGCGGCAAGGTGGCCTGCTTGTTGGTCTTCTACAGCTTGTACTTCGTTGAGTGTGCCCAAGAAATCCACGACCTCATTCCACCGGCCCCCTTCTACCCTTACAATTCCTACTAAGTTGCTATTCCACCAATTCGAACTAACCGTTTCCAAATGTCTTTCATAATGTGCACAGCAAAAGAGTGCAACCCTCTACCTGCGTCTGTGTTTCCGAACGCATACAACCCTAATCAGGCTTCTTCTGGGTAAGCTCACTCCATCGTCGACTTTGTCTCTTTCACCTGCGACTTAGACTAGAGTCAAGAGCGTACCCACCAAAAAAAAAAAAAAATTGCTATCAAATAAAGTTTCATTTGTGAACCTAAACATTGGCAGCCCTACACAGAACTTCATCAGAAAATAAATATAGATTAATTAACACGAATTATAAAACAAATCACATGTTAATGTTTCTAATTAGTGTTAACGCGAATTCTCGGTGCAATATCGAGTAATTTAGAAATGCCAAGGGGTGCATCTCTACTTCTGATCTATCGGGAATGTTAAACGGCTGCGTAGGCGCATGACAGCCGCATGTCTTAATTAATCCATTGTACATCTTATTAGCCATGTTCTGCTTAATTGCAGCCTTAATCGAGTAGGTAAAAGGTCAAAGGTTTTCAGTTCATACGTATATAATGTATTTGAACTTAACTTGTAGGTATTTGAGCATGTAGTGCCATTATAGTATTCTGCTATTGTTACGTTAATTTAAATAAGCAGTTTTACGGGCTCTGAACATTCTCATTAGCATAACGGTAGTAAATCAATATGCGCTTAAGAAACACTGGCTTAGCAGCGGTTTCACCTACTAAGATTTTTCTTAAGAGCCGTATCACAAAATTGCGTTTTGACAGATTAGATGCCTTGAAACATGACGACGCATCGTATTATGTAACAATTTGACAGTCGTAATTACGTTTATTTTGAGTCTTATCTATATATATATATATATATATGTATGATATTAAAGAATAAAATTTTAATTTCTTATGAACTAACGTTTATTCTGGTAACGTTACGTTACTTGGTTTATTTTACGTAATAATATTGATATAGTAAGGAGAAATTTATAGTTAAATCTGAGCATTTTTTTGTAGTTTATGGTTTTGAATGGGATTTTTTTTAGCTATTCCATACATATTTCAAAATTCTGAGGCCGCTATGTATTAAACCACTATTTAAGAAATATTATTATATATTTTTCGTTTCATTTGTTTATGCACAGTAGGCAATCCACGAGCTCGAAAAAATGCAGTCGCGCATTTTATGAAAACCTTTGGAATTTTGGCTTTATTTACATAGATAAGAAAAAAATGTGAAAAGGAGGTCGCTATGAACTATACTAATAATTTCCACCACTCAATAAGTCGAAGTCATTCAGTTTCTCAGAATAATAAAAAAATCACGGTCGAAATGTAAAATGCCTCTTAATTTAAAACGACTTTTGGGATGCCATGTTTTTCCAGTTAAATACCTAATACGTAGTTAATCTTTAAAAGCTGCAACACAATCCTTACTTCTAATAATAGGCTCTTAACCGGCCCAGCTTCAAGAAGACCACCAGTACAAGCCAATAAAGCCTTCTTCCTTCAGATTGTCCAACTCTTTCTACGACTGCGGAATGATCATAAAAAGAAGCATATCGACGAGCGATACCATCGCTTAGTGACTTACCGGCTGGCACCACCATTATTTGCAAAGGATTGCATTGTAGATGTACGCACACTGGATATGGTTAAGTTAAATTATTTGACTCGGAATTTTAGGTAAGTGATGTACTCTGAGTTATAATGGTACAATTAGAGCTGACCTCTTGCTTTTAATGTTTATGTAAATATTCCCAAACCCAGGTCTAATTCTTTTCACTTGGTGCAACATGAGTTTTCTTTTTAGTATCTACCTATTCCTAAGGCCCCTACCCGTCTCTCAGACAGAGAAGGAACGAATATCATCATCCTACTCACTGCATGTTGGTAATGTGTCAGACCATACGGCCCAGATTGAGTTTATTAAAATAAATGCATGGTCAGATGGCAAAGCAAAATTCACTGACCCTAATGATTAAACTGGAAGTTAAAAGCTAACAACATTTGAACAAGAATGAATTGAAATACCCACAAAGACCACCCATTCAGGATAACGATGAATCATACTTATTGTCTTATAAAATCCCGTTTTAAAACATTTCTAAAGGAGGCCCAAACACCTTAAAGGCACAATACCAGTGCCATATCTAGGTAGATAGATAGTACATCTCTCTGGGCCATTATTCTGTAGCTTCGGAGACTAATGGGCCATCATGGCTATAACTCAGGCCAGGCTCATTGTCCACGCTCGCACTCTCGCGCTATCTATAACGTAGGACAAATTTATTAATGTTCGACATTGTAACGGTTCTTATTAATCTAATACTACATCTAATTTGATGTACTCGCAGCTGGATTTTAGTATCACGCGTGGATCTAAGTTTATGGATTGGTAATGAGGATGTAAGTGCGGTTAAACTAAAGCTATCTGTGCGATGCAAGAGAAGTAAGGCGATGGCGATAGACGAGAAGTTCCGAGAGTCATCTAAATCATCCGTAAGTAGTTTCTACAGATAAAATTAGCCTAGAAATGGATTTCATAGGAGTAACTTGGTGTCATAAAAATTTGATGCTGAAAATTAGTAAGCAAATTACTAGTAAAAGCTGCTTAAGGCTGTTATTCCCCTTGTAATGAAAACGTTTTTGTTATTATATGTGGTATTGGTGACATGTTGCGTCGACCACAAATAAATTGGGACAAGGGCAGGAAAATGATGATTGGTGTGCATAGGTAAGTACCTAAGGCGCTTCCCCAACCAAACGGCCTTGAGCATTCGGTCCTTCTCTGTCCCTTTCCCTGCGCACACCCCTTTGTCACAAAATTCACAAACATTTTGGAATTATTTTAATAAAAAAATATTAGCGATCATTTGAAATAAAATAAAGCCTGAATTATTTAGATTTTTAAATTATCTATCCATTAGTGTAATCCTTAAAAGATTAGAACATCAACTTTAGCAAAAGATAGATGCATGCAATCAATAATTTTAGTCACATTTTTTACAAGGAGATTTTAAATGTATGTATTGGGTTGGCTAATAAGTAATGAGCGACATACAACTAGTTTATTTGTATTTATTTATTAAATGAATAATTTTTAATCATTAATAATATATTCACCGTAGTTTTCTACTACCATTCGCCATTGATCTGGCAAAGAGTGAATGGCGTCCGCATAGAACTTCGTTGGTTTTGAATTTTGAAGAAGTCATCTATGTATTGTTTCAAGTGTGATTCATCGTCAAAGCTTTTTTCCCGTAAATTATTAGTGATCGGAACAAACTGAAATCAGTTGGTGCTAAGTCCGGCGAATATGGAGGGTGGGGTATTATTTCCCAATTAAGCTCCAATAGTTTTAGCCTGGTACTCTTAGCAATATGCGGCCGGGCATTATCGTGCAGGAAAAATATTTTCTCGTGTTGTGGACGTTTGCGATGGATGTCAGGCTTCAGTTTTTCGAGTTGATCACAATATACTGTTGCTGTAATCGTAGTATTAGTAGGAAGGAATTCCCAGCTTATTGCTCCATGTATATCCCACCAGACAGAAAGCATTACCTTGCGAGGATGAAGATCACCTTTTGACGCTAGTTTTCCCTGTTCTTTACATCCCAGCCACTGGCGCTTGCGTGTGTGATTAACAAGGAGAACGCACTTTTCATATCCAGTGACAAGCTGATCTAACCAATTAAATGTGCGGCGGAAAGATAAAAGTTGTACACAAATCTCAGCCCGGTAGGTCACCTGATCTTTACTTAATTGATGGGATACCCAAACACTATATTTGTAAGTCTTTCCCAAACCATGTAAATGATTTTCTATGGTGCCATGAGCAGCCAAAATTTCTGAACAGCCAAATCGTTGGAACCAGCGCTTTGCTGTTGCTTCGGAGACTGCATCGTGAGCTATCCTTTGACATATATTACGTGTAGCTTCTGCAGCAGAATGCCCAAATTGAAACACATATAATAAACAATGTCGTACGTGGGTTTTAATATCACTCATTTCTTTGTGAACTTTAACGCACTAACAGCCAAACTATCATTAACGCGCATGAGCGCGACTCGCTCTTTATATACCCTCTGCTACAGAACGTTCTCGAACCTTTCCGAAAATTCTAGAAATTATAAACTAAAACGCTCATTACTTATTAGCCAACCCGATATAACACATGAAAACAAATAAGAACGTGCAATGTGAAGAAACGATACCGAGCATTAATAATGTGCTTTTAGATGTAGTTTATTAATTTTAAATAATGAGATAGTAGCCTCTGAATAACGCACTATACCTAGGTTTTCGGTCCGGGTAGCGCTTAAACAGTAATTATTTATTATATATAATAAAACTTTGAAACAAAGTTGGTACATTTTTGTGAGATGAAGCGACTGATATAAGTAGCTGGTGGAGTAATATCTAGGAAATGTAGATTTACCTAACCTAGTACCTAGTGATTTATTTATTCATAAAGGTAAGATATGCAGCATACCGACCGCTCTCATTTGGTAACCTGGCTGAGCAAACTAGTTGTGAAAACCTGGCCCTTTGCAGGTGTCAGATTACCTTATTTAATTAATTTAATCTGGATCATTGTGTCATGTGCCAATATGTAGGGAAATTGGACCGTGTTATGCAGAAGGCAGTCATGTCGGGAAAAAGTACAAACAGAGTTATATTCATTTTTCTGTCGATGGTTGCATCATGTATGCATGGACATGGCTGCATTTGACGGCTCATATCTCCGTGATAAATAGAGAGAATATCGACATTGCTGTTCTTGTAAAAAAAATTGTATACCTATCGAAATTAGTATGACTGTGTTTATAACTCAATTTTGGAAAAAATGCCACATGGCTGCTTTATGCATAACTAGGTTCGCATAAAAATCAAAGAAGGTACTAATAGGTACTTACTTATTGAAGGTCTTGGGGGAAATAGCAATAATTTTCACCATCCATAATTTTTTAAATGATCTGATTTTCATAATGTAGGTCGAGGAATGATGTTTCTAATCATATTCTTGATAGATTTCTTTTTGTGATTTAACGACATGATCCACAAAATACCGGCCAAGTCCGTGTCGGACCACGCACAATGAAGGGTTCCGTAGTTGACAACAACAAAAACAAACAATATTGTAGTTGAAATCATATTCTCCCATACATTCTAACTGCAAATGTAAGTTTGTACGCACAATATTTGAGAGATTTACCATGTTATTTTAAGACCATAGACTTATTAGAGGTTCCTGTAATCTATACATATAGAACTATTTTGTGTATTATTTTTTTCTAAATTTTAGGCTTAGTAGTTCCGGAGATAAGTGGGGACGGTTAATTTTCGTCTATTCTTAAATAACTATACAACAATTTATTTTTAAATTATAAAAAATATATATATATATTTGAGACCCTCACGTAAGCACATTCTATTTTATGTGTCACACGGTACAGTTTGCAAAACTTTATTTTTTATTTCTTTATTTGCCCTCAAAATTAAATTCCATATTCAAAATGTATGTTAATGTATTTACGTTACACGTCCGTATTTGGGTCATAGAACTTAATCGATCCATTAGATTTAGACACACGAGTGATCCTATAGGGATCTTTGCAATTACGTATTTTTGTACACATAATAATATTTGTAGATCATCATCACCCTTCAGCCCTCATTTTTATTGAAGGGTTTCGCAATATCGATGATGACTAAAAAATTTTTTTTTAGTCCGTCAGGAAGATTATCAAATGATACTCAAGTGGCTCCCTGTTCGACTTCGCAGGAACTCTCGCATATTGTGTCTGCTATTTAACATCCTTCACAATCCTAAAACACCTTCCTATTTGCGGGAACGCTATTCCTACGCCCGTCCTTCTGATGTGCTTTGCAGGTCGCATCTTAGAAACCTCCTTATATTTCCTTCCCATTCCACCGACTTCTACTCCTACTCCTGCACTGTCTTCACTTCGGTTCGGTTGTGGAATTCACTTCCACCTGACATTAGGGACTGCCAAACTATTGCAGTATTTAAAAGAAGTGTGAAAGAACACTACGAGTATCTTTCCATTTCGTCATAGTTATTAGTTATTTTAGTAATATTTATTCTAGAAGTATGTACATATGTATTTAAGTATTTATTAAATGTTTTATTCGTTAAGTGAATTGTTTTTTAGATTTTATGTATTTTATTTTCTCTTATATTTTTGCACACGGTGTCATCTCTTTTTATCCTCTGTCCTATCGCAGGTATGCTGGAAGAGATTTCTTTAGAAATAAGCCTCACCTTTGTACGTATTTTTCTGTTCCTTTATTTTTGTCTGTTTATTTGTGTGTAGGTACATAAATGGTAAAAAATAATAATGATAATTAAGATTAGTAAAAAATAATGGACACGTATTTTTTCTTTATTTACGTAATCAAAAGATTACGGCGATACACTGAGTTAAAATGTGGCATGACGTCACGTCTTGCTAGTGTTTATACTGAATTGTGGCCTAGCAAGCCCTCACGCCCAAACTTTAATACTTTTTATCTGAGTAATTTTTTATTAATATGATAATGCAAAAAATACGTTTCTAATACTTTTTTATTATCTGATGATCGACTAAATAAAATGTCTTTTTTACCCAGGCATTATCCCTATTAAGTCGATCTTGGTGCAAATTAAGATTTCTAATATCATAACTCGCACAAAGTTAGTCTCAATATTGAAATATTTACTATTCAGTATTCAATGACACTCCATACCAATATGATTTCAATAAGCCAGTGTAATAGATATATTTTTAATTGTAATTAATCATTACAAAACCGTTGTTCCACTACCTATACGTTGTTACAAATTGACTTGTACATCTGAATTCATTTAATTGATTAATCACAATTTAATTTACAATATGTCAACTGAATTGTAATCAATCATTTTGTAAAGGTATATTTTATTTTAAATCGTAGTACCTACTTAGCTTGACTGATTCCGTATGCGCTTGATAAGTACGTATTTTATGTTTTAGGAAGGAAGACCAGCACCCTAATTGCGTAACACACTATCAATCGGAATCTATTTCATTTTGACAGTTCAACAACATTCATTGCGTACGGTGTTGAGAAGACAAATTTTTCGAGCATATGAAGCAATGGATTAGCAATTTGCTTCAAAATGATTCAGGTTCCGGTCGATAGTGTGTTACGCGTGTAATAGGGTGCTGCTTAAATACTTGTAACCGAATTAAGAGTAGGTAGTCTATTCCTGGATCTGCTTGAAGCATTAGCAGTCCAAGAGCCACTTCGAGTTTAAGTAGGTAAGCGATAAGGCCGCCATTTTGTCACGCTATTAAAAATTTCTATGTTTATTTCTGTAACTTATTCTGTTTACAATATTATAAGAAGTATGTATCTGAACCTGGCGCACAGTTCAGGGAAGCATTACTCAAAAGGGAGGAGGCCTTTACTCAGCACTAGCTGGAACAAGACTGCCTATTGATGATACCAACGCAGCCTGTGAAAGGGCGAACATATATTGTACGTGCATGTAGCTGGCCATAACAACTTCTGATTGGTCAATATCACAATGGCATGCCAGCTACTTGCATAGTTTTGTACCAGCTACAGGCATTGTGTGTTTTTGCCCTCGTCGTTTGCCGAGGCATCTCACCATAAGCTATTCTTGAAAAGCTTACACGCGCTTTGCAGACACGAGAGAACAATGCAGTAAATAAAGTTTTATCTATTTTTAAAACATCGGAATTAAGGCCAGATTCACAAACCGCACTTTAACTTTACTTATTAAACGTTTCATACGAATGCGATCTTATTCTTATGAATGTAATCTTCATATTCGTATACACAAGTGTGAGTACGCGTTTCATATACGAATATGAACATTAACACAATTAAAATTAAGTACACATTCGTATGAGACGCTTACTTTACTTATCAAAGTAAATTCAAAGTGCGGTTTGTGAATCTTGCCCTTACCACAGATTAATACAGATGGGACACTCCGCAGTTTAGGTATGAAGCTACAAGTACGCGGCGGGCCTATCTCACTGGACCAATTCAGTAGGACTGCCGCGGTCAGGTCCAGGCACAAAGTATCGCTTCACCCTATTTAGGATGCCCAGTTTCTTGGCCGCTGTTTGGGCTTTGTACTCGATGGTGGCGCCGAACTTTAGACCAGATGTCAACTCCATGTCTAGGAGCTCAAGCCGATCAGTTACAGGAACAGATGTACCCCGAAAAGTAGGAGTTTGGGTGAAACGACTCCTTTTAGCGGTAAAAAGACACGCCTGTGTTTTGGTGGCGTTAAAAGAGGCCAAATTATCATCACCGCACTGGGAGACAAAGCTTAAGGTCAAATCTGTCCGCTCTACCATGGCCTCTCTCAAGGAACGAACTGCAGCCCCGCTGGTTTTTGCGCTGGAAAAGTATCTCTCTGAAACTGTACTGTCATCTGCGTACACAGCAATACCAGGCTGAAGCAGCTTATTCATTTGCAGCAGGAAAAGAGTTGCAGAGAGAACAGACCCCTGAGGAACTCCGGCATCAATAGCCATAAGGTCAGAGGAGCAGCCGTCAACGACTAGTCTGAGCGACCGTTCACTAAGGAAATCTGATATGCAGCTACAAAAATCAGCTGGGATGGCATAAGCAGGAAGTTTGCTGAGCCGATCAACGTGCCAGACCCTGTCAAAGGCGTTCGAGATGTCAAGTGATACAGCAAGTGTTTCGCCGTGTTTCTCGATGGCTTCGCCACAGCAGTGCGTAACATACAAAAGAAGATAGCCAGTTGACAGTCCCCGGCGAAAGCCATATTGATGGTCACTGACGAGATCATTGTCTTCAAGGTAGGTCAGCAACTTATTGTTCAGTACCCATTTCATAACCTTGCACAGAATGGAGGTAATGGCGATCGGACGGTAATGGACAGGGTCTGCACGGTCGCCCTTTTTGGACACTGGTTGTACATTTACAAGCTTCCAGGATTTCGGCACCGTTCTTTTATCAAGAGAGATGTGGAACAAACGTGTCTACACAGGAGACAGTTCAGGCGCACACTGCCTCAATACTCTCACTGGAATGCAGTCAGGCCCACTGGCCTTGTTCACGTCTAGACTGCACAATACTCTTCAGAACTCTTTAATGTAAACTGCGATCTCCGGCATCGAGGAGTCACAATGAGGTACAGTAGGTGGTTGTTTGGAGCCAGCGATCAGACGTGAATTGCTTATAAAGAGAGTTGCAAATAAAATTGCTTTCTGACTTGCAGGGTGGGCCAGCGCCCCATCAGGTTTCATCATTGGAGGTAAAGTGGGATGACAGAAATTCGTTTCAGCCGCTTTAGACATGGACCAGAACTGTTTACTATTCGGAGGGTGCGAAGCCAGTCTTTCCCCAATACGTCCGACGTGGTCAAAACGTGCCCTAAGTAAGACCCGCATGCGATATACAATACAATGCGACATACAACTTGGGTCAACACGAGGGGTCACCCAAGTAGAAGCACACTTGCCGCCATGGATAAGACGCAAAAAGGTTCCGCATCTCATCCCAGTCTGCTGACTCGTATCGCCATACTCGCCTCGTGCCTCTAGGACTCTCATCTGGAGGAGAGCAGGTCGATATGGATTTCATCAGACATTGGTCAGACGTTCCCAGCGGGTCTAAGACTGATACGGAATGACTGTCCGGATCAGATGCCAGCAGAAGGTCCAAGCAATTGGGTGTATGGCCGTCAACATCCGGTACCCGCGTTGCCACATTGACCATCTGGGTTAGATCTAGCGGTATAGCAAACTTGCGCGCCTCCAACCCAGTATGGTCAGTTTTCTAGTACGGGAATAACCACTCTTTATGATGGGCGTTGAAGTCCCCCAGAAAAGTGAGCTTCGCTGTTGGGTACCGTTGCTGGGCTTCTTCAGTCGACTCCACGAGGAAATTAAAGAGCGCTGTTGTCTCCTGTTCACCGCTGTGCGATCGGTACACGTCGATGTAGAGAGATTTCTCCACGCCAGTATCCACAAGTAGCCATATGGCAGAAAAACCCTATTTCTCAAAGCAACGGAGACGACGACAACAAACGTCATCGCGAACGTATACACAGACCCCAGTTTGCTTCATGAACTTGTGTTCAAGAGAGTAATCCGGGTAGTTGATGTACGCCACGTCCAACGAGGTTGTTATCTTCGTCTCCGTTAGGAAAAACAGGTATATATATGATTTTGCGGAGTGTCCAATCTGTACTAATCTGTGCCCTTACACTGTTTGTCCACCGCACAACGTCAACGCGACGTCAACTAGAAACGAGATTATTCAAACCGAGCGTGACCTCCCGGTGATGGCGTGCGGTGGACACGTGGCCATAGTATAAATGTGACTTCGGCGCCGTCATCTAGTTCTAGTTGACGTCCCGTTGAGATGACGGTAGACAAACGGCTTTAGTCACTATAAAAACCATCTGTACTTTAATGACTTTCGCTGATTGGTAAGCGATGAGCCAATAAACTCAATTTCCTCTCACAAATCACACTGCGATACAAAAATAATAAAAAACACACATTGTCAATTACAAGGCAGGTTGTTCGTTAGATAATTGAATGGCAGCTGATACTTTGATACAGATTGATGTAACAGTATTTGCATGCTATAAACGAGACTGAAACCTATTAAAAGTGGTTCTTATCTGCACTTTCTATTTTATACACGTCATAGGCATCTGTTACATAACGCTGTACATGCTTTAATTGTCTTTGATTCAGTGTACAGGTGGTCTGGGCTCTGGCCTGAGGTAATAACTTTTGATTGTTGATTGATACACTTTATTTTATTTTGTTTATTGCATGAATCAAGTTTGAGGTGCAAACAATGGCTTAATATACTCGTACTTATGAAATGTGTATCGTCACTTAAGAGGACGAGCTTCCAGTCATAGCTACCAGCGAGCAGTTTCTCTATGTTCAGGGGTGGAGGGAAAATTCTGTCCCCAATTTTGGAAATTGCTCTTCGTGTTACAGGGCCTTTAACGTCGTCCCAGCCAATCAATCTGCCTAGCCTTTTCCCAGCTATGTTGGGGTCGGCTTCCAGTCTAACCGGATGCAGCTGAATACCAGTATTTTACATGGAGCGACTGCCTATCTTAACCTCCACAACCCAGTTATTAGGTAATACGATACCCCTTGGTAAGACTGGTTGTCAGACTTTCGGGCTTCTGGCGACCCGAAACGACTGCCAAAGATCCACGAATGACAGCCGGGACCAACGGCTTAACGTGTTTTCCGAGGCACGGAGGAGTCTCGGTATGTAAAGATGGTCACCCATCTACTGACCAACCCCGGCAAGCGTAGCTTAACCTGATGGATCGACCCGTGCGGCTGTTATTATTTAGCCACGAGTTCCTCCTCCTCCTGACGTCGTCCCAGCCAAACACTGTAAAATAAAAATCGAAAAATCAAAATCAAAAGTCATTAATCAAACTAGGCTGAGAATCAGCACTTTTCCTCATTTTATAATCCAAACCCAAATACGCTATTTTTGCTAAAGAGCTTGTAACCCACCTGAACTAGCAAACTGTGTGGTTTTGTTAAAAAAGCTGAGATTTTTAAACACAACTCTTTTTGTGAAACCGCAGCAATTTGCCTGGTTGTGTGGTTGTCAAGGGAGCCATCGTCCTTGACGAGGAAGCCCTAAAATTGTGTACAAGGTGGTCCGCGTCTCCGCTATGTACTTAATTACTTTCGACGGCCTTGCGTTACTCAACGTGTTGTCTCCGCGATAACTAATGATAATGTTGCAAGGCGGAATGTTTGTCTGTTAGCGTGCTTATAATTTGTGGCCCCAGGTTTAAGTTAGGGTTACGTTTTAGTATTGTTTCGATAACTTACAACGACATTTGTTAAACTAAATAATATTTAACACCAAATATAACTTGAATTGTACGCTTATTTTACTGCACGAACTGTTGAAATTAAGTTTAAGTGCCGAATGAAACCACGAGCTTTACTTGTTACATTTCTTTTACAGAGTAAGGTTTTCGAGTCCAAATCGAACTTTGTTACATATTCACCTTACTTGGAGCCTCGAATAAATTTAACACGAAATTGGGGAAACACAAAGGACATCAAGTTTTTGTAATCCAATAAGAGATATCAAAGCCATTTCGTGGAACCGAAACCGGAATGCTTCAGGTCGTTGGTAACACAAAGACAGCCGCGGGCTTCAATCAGATCGATGCGTAACCCGAGCAAAATCGAAAGTGCAAGGTGAGGGCCGATGGTCGACAAAAACGTCGATGAGTAACCGGCCACAATGAACCTGGACAATTAGTCCAACTAGGAAATAGCCGTTTGTCATCATAAGATGGCAAAAAGTGTTCACGGAGTTTATGTTGCGTGAAATTGGGTACGTTCTTTTTTCACGATGCGAGTACACAGTGGTCGTGAATGTCGCCTGGTGGTACGGAGGCACTGCGCCGGCGCCGATCAAATGTATTGTGTTGATGCTCTTCTTTGAATGTTTGCCAATCTGTCCCAGTTTGTGATACATCCTGTATCCGATTGTGATTTAGTTTTTGTCACATTGTCTATACCATTGTAGTCGTATCTGGAACAATTTGTTCACAAAGATATTTTTTTTTTACTTCTGCGTAAAAAAGAGTGCAGTGTAAGCTTTAAGCCTTTGTCTATTTGACGGTCTACTTGTCTATCTGTCTGTGACATCACAGCACACAAACGGTTACTTTAACTGCTTTAACGGAGGTTTTTTATTGCGTTTTCACAGTGTACGGTATATATTCAGTACATAGGTTTAATATAAGCTTTTCAGCCTGAAAATACAGCACATATCAACGTAAAGTTGTTGACTTGGGTTGAGTTGAGAGAAAAAAAACCGGCCAAGTGCGTGTCGGACTACGCACAATGAAGTGTTCCCGTAGTTGGGATGAATTTGTCCCAAGAACCAACTTAACATCGTAGTTGAAGATTATGTTCTCCCATACATTCCAACTGCAAATGTAAGTTTGTACGCACAATATTGAGAGACTTACCATGTTATTTTAAGACCATAGACTTCGTATATGTTTTCCTGTAATCTATTGGTATAGAACTATTTTCTGTATTTTTTCAAAATTTTAGACTCAGTAGTTTCGGAGATAGGGGAGGGGGGAATTTTAAATTTTCGTCTATTTTCTTAAATAACTTTCAAACAATTTTTTTTTAAGTATAAATCAATATATTTGCGACCCTCACAGTAAGCTCTTTCATTTGATATGTCACACGGTACAGTTTGCAAAACCCTGGTCCAGGCCATGGTACGGAGCGAGAGTGCACGAGAAGTCGTCAGCTCCTTCTGCAAATCAGTACCTAATGCTCGCTAAGAAGGAGGCGGAACGCGTGAGGGAGAGACAATCTTTGCGCCCTCACGCCCCTAGTTGCTGCAGCACACGCCCTGGGCGATGGGAATTGAGAGCCGATTCCCGGCCACCGTAGGCGCGGGCTTGCGGATGGCGAGCAATGGGTAGCTCGCCGTCCGGTAAGGACCCAGACTCGGGTCGACGCCGACGGCACGTTGCCATGGCACGCGCGCCTCAAAGGGATGTCATCACTAACTGATGGGGTCTGCTAGGACCGATACCTGCCAGGATTGAGGGTTGTTTGAAAGAGTTACCGTGGCCCTGGCACAGGCAACTAAAGGAACACGGGTAGGTTTTATTCAGTAAAAGTCTGACACGCAATCAGAAACCATCAAATAACTTCTCCCGCTCTGGGCGGAGCGGGAGGAGTTATTTGATGACTTCTCACCCAAAAAAAAGTACGGAACGCTAAATACCTACACGAAACAAACATTCAAAACATGCGTTATTTTTATCGCAAATTATCGTATTTTTCTAAAACACAGTTAATATTATAATTTGTTAAGCATATATTATACAAGTCTGTGATGCCAAAACTTTTAATCTTGTATGTAAAACACTAAACACGATTAATGCCCAGTAGCTAAATGTTGTTTAGTGTTGAGTCTAGCCTTCCGCGTTTTCAAGGCCTCAGGAGACGGACCAATGGACAAAAAATGTCACCACTTAATTATATAGGTGTAGCTATTAGCTAGAGGCACTAAATGAGAATGGGAATAATGCTACGGCTACATTGTCGTGATACGAACTATTTGTTGTACAGCGACACGTCGAGCGGTGTGCGAGAGAGAGAGCGCGAAGTGTAGTTTGCGTTATCGCAACAATGTAGCCGTAGCATTAGAAATAATGTAGCACGATAATGATAGAGATCAGAGAATGTGGGGAGCATCAGTTTCACGGGATTTTTGATCTGAATCAAAACCTAAAAGAAATGATCAAAACCTAAAAAAAATATCTAGAGAAAAACTACAGTACCACAGAAAAAGACAGCTGTATATAATTGTGTAATTAATCCTATTACTAGTTTCTTAAATGATTATTTCATTTCACAGAACTGACAGTTAGTTTTTAGCGTCGTTTGAAAAGGTAAAGGAAGCAATTTTCTTTATATTTCATTATTAATTGCATGTAATTAAGTGCCACAGTTACAAACAAGGACACGTGTCTCAAACATTTAAAGTCAAAGTAAAACACATAATGACCTGCATCTATTATTTCCTACCATTTAATTTTAGTTGACCGACAAAGCCGTCTGTTTGGCATGCAATTATCATATCTATAGTGCAGTTTAACTTCCTTGGAGGGTCAACGAAAGGCCTTTTTAGGTGTGCTGCATTGAAGAATTCGCAGTAAATTATAAAGCTTAAGAGTGACGGGTGGCGCAAAGACGCGACAAGGTTAAACGTTGTCCAAAAATATTCTCTAATGACACTTTTTTTAAATCAATTGGTCACAAAGTTGCAATACAAACAAAAAGTGTTCGATGTACGTTTTTTTGTGGATCCTGAAAGTCATAGTTATTGGTCACAGTCTGGTCTAGACGTGGACGGGGATCGTTACTGGTCTGCCTCTTACGTTCTCTTCAGTTATTGAAAGTAATTCGTGTAAATACGCTTGACAAGGTTGATTTATTATGTCGCATTTTCTGGGAAAAATCGAGTAACATCGTAGTCAAAACATACACATATAGGTTTAACTTTTTCACTGATATTTGTAAAGGTGACGAATAAAACCTTCAATTTGTTGTCATTTTTATTGTTTTTAACTTTGAAAATTGTCGAAGTTTCATATCGAAAATGAAAGGGATATTCTCGATACCATACAAGCTTGCACTCGATTGTTTTATTCCATTATATGATACGGTAATTCGATAAAAAACTCGTCAACACCCACAGGACGGCCTTGTAAACAATGCATGATTTTAGCATAATTATGTTTTGTAACAAAAAAAAAAAATGTATGAAACTTATACAACATGTTGAATTTAATTAATGGTATTATGTGTGAAGTAGTTAGGATTATTTATTTGCATATTCATTGGGCTGATTGTCCATTTTAGGTCATCTGTCAGATGTGCTTTGTCGGATTATCTATGTATATACTTAGATATCACCTTGATATTGCTAAAATTATATTTTAATATCTAATAGACGCATCGATGCTATAAAGTACAGGGTCGAAAAATAAATTATATGGTACCTACAACTTTCTTTAATATAAAATGTGTTCTTTAAAAATTCAGATTTCATTAAAATGATATTTTTGTATACAGATGCGCTGAAATACCTATATAATGATATTTTTGTAACATATTGCGATTTCAGGTTTGGTCCCATAGTAAAAGTTGTTTGTTATCATGAGTACAATCATTTGTTTAGTTTAAGTATCGGTCACTAATTAGCAGCCACCCTATCTGAATTTTTAAAGAACACACTTTTTAACGATACGTAACAAATCTTAAGGAACATAATCTATGAAATATACTTGGAAAAGAGAACCTGATATTTTGAAAGACGATACTGAAGTTAACTATCTTGATGGTGAAGAAGCAGGAATAGGTTAGTAAATTATGTCGATACTAAAACGTATTATTACGGTATTTATATTATGACAAAATGTTAGTGAACTTACAAGTAGTCCCTTAAAGGCTTACAATGTTACTTCTACTTAGGTACTTTCAGCTGAAAAAGTTTGTAAACATTAAATAAATAATAAAATGTTTATTTCTACACTTTGAATAACATACATAAGTACACAACAATTATAGAATGTTTAACAGTCGAACTGATGCCTCCTCAACTAGGCCAAAAGCCTGTGTTTTAGGAACCAATATTCCACGAGATATAATAGCCTAGTATTGAGTGAAATGCAAGTACTTATTGAAATAACAACATAAAATTATTAACGACTATATCTTAACTTCCTAACTAATATTATAAATGTGAAGGTAAGTTTGTTTGTTACCTTTTCACGCTTAAACCATTGAACCGATCATCTTGAAATTTTGCATATACGTCGTTAGGTGTAAGACATGGACAATGGGTACCCTTCCTCCCGAAAAAAAGTACTGTTCCCGAGGAAAACAACAATAACGTTCTTAATGATAATAGATGGCGCCACGTGTCTTTCGAATCATTTTATCATAGAAACTTTAGTAGTGCGTTAAGAGTTTTTTTAATTTTTATTTAAGTAAGTACCTAATACGTTTTGCGAGTCTAGACTTCTAGAACGATGACCGGTTTGTCATCCTCCTAACTATCCTAACTAATATTATAAATAATAATATTATAAAACGGCTGAACGGATTTGGATGTAATTTGGCACATGGGTAGACCATGACCTGGAGAAGGACATAGGCTACTTACATCCTGGATCGCACACGAAGTCGCGGGTAACAGTTAGTATTTAATAATGGCTTAATATAAATAGGCACAGTATTAGTTCTATTAAAGAGACAATTTTATTGTAATGAGATTTTTGGTTTCGTCATACGTTAACTTCTGCAACCAATGAGTCAGTTTGATTTTAACTTAGTGTTTAGTCAGGGTATGGGTAAAATATTATTTATTTTAATAAACAGTCGCGAGCTAGTTGCCGCATAGTATCGGCTGGCCAACTTGGAACGGCATGGCATGTCGAATGGATCGTTACTATACTTCGGGATTTAGGCTGATAAACAAAAATCTGACTCGTTAGACTGTGTTAAGTATATTTAAAAGCCAACGCGCGTATCTTCGCTCGGGGGCTGCCTAGGCTGCTTCGCTGACGTCTCCCCAGAACAAACTTTTTTCTTTTTTCAAAGTGACCGTCCGAATGTCGTAGATACTGCCAGCCTGATATATTAGACAGGGGCTCGAATTAAACCTCTACAGTCCTATGTCGCACACGGGAAAGCAACAACAACATCATTTTCAGCATTATTGTTCGATTCCTATCTAATACCGACTCAAGTTTCCATTACCCCACACTATTTGCAAAACATCGCAATCACATTCACAAGCGTCAATTGATTACATACAGACAGACATTAATATCTGAGCTAATAAATTCTAACAACCTTTATATTTTGTTGCCCCGCTAATTGCTCACTAATTATAATGGGTGAGTGTATTGATAGGAATCCTAAACTTATACATGCATATTATCATTATTTATTATTAGATTAATATGTCTTAGATCTTATCGCGCGTTTTAACTAAGGTAGTTTTGTACCATCGGCGCGTGCGCGTAGATTTACCGAAGCGATATATATTGAGACCTTACATTTATCTTCCTTACTTAATTTGCGATTAAATAACGCTTAATTGCTTTATTAAGCAACTATGTCGGTTAAGAGTGTACTAAATATTTTTTTAGTGCATTCATTTGCAGTTACTTTGTTATTTTGTGTCTAAGTACTGATTTTAGTTTTCTGGATTCTTGAATATAAATAAGTGTATCTGAAAAACTCGGAATTGGCTATCTAATCTTGAATTTTGCAGACATGATACATATAAATTGTAGACATTGATAGAAACTACGAAAAATTAAGAAGATTGTAACAAATTTATAGAAACAAAAGAGGACGCTACACGACAAGCAATGCGATAGAAAGACTGGCTGAAAAAAAAGGGCAGCTGCTCCAAAAGGTGTTAAATCATATTTATCCTGATTTGTGTGTGGATAATTTGAAAATTGTGAAATCACGAAGCTTTTTAGTTTGATGATTCGCTCGCTGATGCTCGTCAGGTGATACAAATGGTCCGTCAATCAGATTTGCAGTCTCATTTTATTTGCCTTACAAAATAATTTCATTTATTACGGTATTGAAGACCGCTTTGTCGATACTCCAACTGATTTGCGATCAAAGGCTTGATTTAATTTTAATTTTAGTTCAGTGAGCACGTAGCGCCATGCACGACTGCGCAGGACCTTGACGATTGGTCCTGTGGCACTGTGGCACATGATGTGACTTGCACAACTCTACTCCGCTATTTTTGATACCGGTTACTTGTCTTTATGATGACTTTACAGCTTTTTTTATTATATTTATGAATGTCATAATAAAAACCTTCAACAAAACCCTCATTGTCGATCGAGGCAAATTGTGTCGTTTCTTTATTTATTCAATCAGTTTGCAACATTACAGAAACGCAATCTTCTTCGGTTTTCATAATAATCGTCCGTTATAGGTGCGTGTGATTGCGTTACTGTTCCATTTCTTGTTTTACGATAAAACAATTTTAAACCACAACGCAAATGAATTCTTGTTTTGTTTTTACAACTTTGTAGATAAAGGCATGACCTTTATCTACAAAGTTGTGTTTCTATGTGCACAATCTGGCTAAACACAATATCGAGGGTTCACGGGCTATTTGTTTTAAGCGACATTTTTGAAACTTACAGGAGAGCATTTCAAAGTTTCATTATTCGGAAAAAGAACATTGTAAAAAAAAATGTTTCAATATTTTTTTACGAAAAAGTAGCCTATCGACGGTTAAGAATCAATAGTGTTTATCTCAGTTTATAGGTAGATTATTATGACGCAATATGATTATAACTCAATATCGGCCAGGATGTCGCTTAATACAAATAGCCCGTGAACCCTTGATATGGTAGCGGCAGGGATCAATGACATCATTTGACGTCAAAATAATGTTATCTCCCGCTATCGCCATTGATAAATCATGGAGTTTTATTACGACAGTAGCCAATAAACCTATTTGTTCGCAAACAGATTCACATAATCGGTCGCTAGTTGACAGATATGGAGCCCTAAATCATAAGATCATTTTCTTTGTACGGATCCTGCGCTGGATTGGGAACCTTACGTGATTTGCAACAAGCTCAAACTCCCTTATTTGCAAATTGAATGTGTGTCCCTTGGGCGGTTATTTCGTCATAGCAGCAACTTTACGAGAGGGTCGATCCAGGCTAGTGAATAGATTGTAAATAACGTGGCTACATATAAAATTTGAGATGTTTGTTATAGGATACGTAAATTATGAGCCTTGTAAAATGATCCTTGTAGTGTTACCGTTAATTCTGTTGTATAGCATATTAAAACCCTGATCGAAACTGTAAATTGAAATGGAACATAAATAAGATGAACAATAAACAACATCGACAGGTCTTTGCATCGATGTTGTTTATTCGCAGAAGTTTTTAACTTTTATAAATCCTATAGTAATTACTTCTAACTTGAGAATATCTGTAAAGCCCAGGGTTGCTGAGGTCAAATGGCAGTTGCTTCGTGTATAATACTGATTTCATCTGGTCGCCGACACCAACTTAGTTATAGGAAATTCCTGGGTTAATGACGTGTCTCCTGACCTTCTATTTATTTAAGTACCTACATAAAGATTTTTTGTAATTTTCTCTGATATTTTTTCTCGTATTACTCTCATGTCATATAACTTAACCAGGGGCCGTATTATGAACTATTAAGGCCATCATGATTCCGTTGCGAAAAAGGGATGGTGCTATAGGTAATGTATAGCTCCGTCTCTCTCTAGCACTGGAATAATGATGGCGTTAATAGTTCATAATACAGCCCCTGGTGCAATGTATGTATTGAAAACTGCCAATTTCCTCTAAAACTTATCTGACATTTAATCTCTAAGCTTCAGTGCAAAATAGGTATCAAAAATCGGTTCTAAATCTGCAATTGTCGGTTGTCTGTACAAATCTGCGCGGGCGCATATGTGTCGTGGAGTCACGACGTTCGCTCCTCCGTGACCCGGCAGACAAATCGAGATGAATTGCCAGACTATTCCACCTATGCTACTTATTCTGCCTCTTTGCAGTCAAACTTGTTAATGTACTAAGTACGACGTGCTTTCAAAACGTTAAGAAATCCTCTATGGTTTAGATGAACTTATGGTTTATAAATTAATTTTATTCTGGTATAATAATATACTTACATTTTATACTCACTAATTACCTACATTTTTAACAATGTATATGTCCTCTATGTATACTTCTCATCGTATTTGTGAACATAACTCAGTTTCGCTTTATTTTGAACATGTAACTTTGTAATTCAACTTATGTTAACTTACACATAGCATCATTAAGTTCTATGCTAGTGCTCTGCACTTCTGTACAGTGGCGTAACTATACCGTTCGAGGCCCGTGGCAAATTCATCGGATGCCCCCGAATATACTCGTATAAAAGCTACATGGTCTTCACATGAAGTGACCAAGATTATGTCTGGACTTTATGAGAGACTGTGACCTCAGAGTTTGTTTCGCCCTTTATTCTCAGAGTAGTCAGATAGGAAACGCCGACCTCATCTAGTTTAAAAAAAAAAACATGATTGACATGCCAAGTGAATATAAATGTAAACCAATATACAAATGTTTGTCCACGCATATCTCCGAAATTATCAATTGGATTTTGACCATTCTTTCTAGAACTGGGTTACAACATTTTAACAAATGCATTGACATTTTAATACATTTTGTTACTAGTGTATTACTAAGTAGGTAACTTAAATAAATTAAAACTATTTTTTTTTTACTAATGTTTAATAATAAATGTTGGGTGTTGGGATTCTCCTCTGACCGGGGGCCCCTTCCGGCTGGGGGCCCGTGGCATTTTGCCGACTTACCACCCTGTAGTTACGCCACTGCTTCTGTAAGTGACTAATTCGCAATACCTAAAACTGTGTTGTGAATTTTTTGTGTAGGTTTTAGTGAGTAAGTCGTTGAAGTGCCATATCAATAAATAAAAAAAAAAGCTGGCCTCTATGGCCTTAAATTAATTCAAAAAGCAAGATTTCAAATCGTAAATCAATATTTCGTCGCGATAGTTGATTCTAAATCTAATTATGTATTAGGCATCTAAAAAATAAACAAGACTGAATTCGTTCCGATCATTAGTCTTGGAAATACAATTTATCAGTGTTACTAAATATTTTAGAAAATTGCTTACAAAACTGGTATTTTTCATTTACAATAGCAATATAATATAAATATAGGGTGACTAGTAATTAGTGACCGATACTTAACACATGATTGTACTCATTTTAACAAACAACTTTTACTATGGGACCAAACCTGAAATCGCAAAAAAAAAATCAGCTATCCCATACATAATTATGTTCGCATAACTCGTCAAAATGTAGGGAGCAGCTGATTTTTTTTTCGCGATTTCAGGTTTGGTCCCATAGTAAAAGTTGTTTGTTAAAGTAAGTACAATCATGTGTCACTAATTACTAGTCACCCTATATTTATATTATATTTCTATTGTAAATGAAAAATACCAGTCACCTGTATACTATGTCACCATTTATTAGAAGAATTAAAAATGTAAACTCGTAAAAAAATTCTTAAATATATCATCAATTTATAGACATTTTAGACACGGTCTCACCATTCTACTTTACGTTATGGCCGATATTAGTGCCGACTGGCGATTTCGATAATTCCGCCAATATCAGTAGGCAGTATTCTCGTATTTACAACCAATCAATCTGCCTAGCCTTTTCCCAACTATGTTGGGGTCGGCTTCCAGTCTAACCGGGTGCAGCTGAATACCAGTATTTTACATGGAGCGACTGCCTATCTGACCTTCACAACCCAGACACTGGGTAATACGATACCGTTGGTAAGACAGGCTGTCAGACTTTCGAGCTTCTGACGACCCGTAACGACTGTCAAAGATCCACGAATGACAGCCGGGACCAACGGCTTAACGTGCTTTCCGAGGCACGGACCTCGTATTTACAACCATAAGTAGGTAATGCCAGTCAACATTATTGACTATTGGGGTACTTACTAATAGACAGGGGCTATCTCACGACTACCGAGATGACGACTAATAATAGAGAAGAATGGAAGAAAAAGACATGTTGCCAATTTATTTCGGGTCTGCTCCCCAAAAAAATTGGGATAAGGGCAGGGGAATAGTGGTGATGAATACTATCGTGGTCCTTGTTATAAACACTTGCCCACCCAGCAATTATTCATACAACTCGCATTTATAACACTGACCGTAACAAACATAATTTATGGACAGTACCAGAATATTTATATGATATTTTATTGGCATAATGCATTATTTTCAAGGTGCGTTTACTGTAACACATTATGAATATTATAATGATTATGTTTCATTACACACATGAGCTTTGCTCGTTATTACAATAATAAGTATTTCCCGGCCAGATGTCCTTAGAGCTGTCGTATAAACATCATCAACGGCCAATTGAATTATTGCAATATAGATCTGCAAGAAGAAAAACATGGCAAACGTTTACTGTTTATGTTTCTAGAGTACCTACATGTAGTTCAAGCTTGTGTGGTTATTTCCTACTCCTATAATAATTATTGTGTCTAAATATAAATAAAAACCTAACCTAATCTAACCCATTTGGTCAGGGTGCCCTAGCTTAGTTACTGCGACCAACTGTGAGAAAAGACCAGAAAGTTGTTAAAAAGAGGCTCAATTATTTTAAAAAGTGTGCATCATTATAAGCGCAAAAACTTTTTAGAGGTTTTAAAAAAAAACCGGCCAAGTGCGTGTCGGACCACGCACAATGAAAGGTTCCGTAGTTGGGATGAATTTATCCCAAGAACAAACGTTAAAAAACATGTTCTCCATATCATACTTTCCAACTGCAAATGTAAGTTTGTACGCACAGTATTGAGAGATTTACCATGTTATTTTAAGACTAAGATAGAGCTATTTTCTTTCTTTAATTATTTTTTATTTTCTTTATTTTTTTTTTAATTTTAGGCTTAGTAGTTTCGGAGATAAGGCGGGGAATGGACAGTTTTCGTATATTTTCTTAAATAACTTTAAAATAATTGATTTAAAAAAAATATATACTTGAGACCCTCACAGTAAGCTCTTTCATTTGATATGTCACACGGTGCAGTTTGAAAACCTTTTTTTAATTTTTGTATTTGCCCCCCAAAATTAATCTCCATATTCAAAATTTATTTATTTACATGCGTTACACGCCCGTGTTTGGGTCACAGAAATTAATACGTGTACCAAATTTCGACTTAATCGGTCCACTAGATTTGGGGCAAATTGGCTGTGACTGACGGACAGACAGACAGACACACGAGTGATCCTATAAGGGTTCCGTTTTTTCCTTTTGAGGTACGGAACCCTAATAAGAGTCCATCATTAGAAGGTCAATAAGATTTTAGAGGATCACATAAATATTTCCGTTAATCGAGACACTTGTTTGCAACTACTTTTTGTAGAACCAACTTAGGCGTACGCTCACCGCTGCGTCGATTGGTTGACACCTATACTGCCGTCGTAAGAAAAAAGGGCACAACTAACATTTAAAAAAAAATCTACAAAAAATTGAGCAGATTAGCCTTTTTTTTCTGATTCTAAATATGTATGTAACTCAATTTTTTTAAAAATGTTAGTTGTGCCCTTTTTGCTTACGACGGCAGTATAATAGGCGGTTTGGCTCATCTGATATTATATTTCTCAGCAAAGCTATATTTAGAAAAGAAATTGTTACTATGTTAAGTGATCATAACCCTACTAATTAAGTAATGTTTAATTTTATTTTGATTATTTTTATATCGTTCATTCTAACAAGTAGTAGATCTGTCTATCTGTATATACGTGGATAACGTTGTGAGTAGTGTATTTGTTACCTCTATTATTAATTTCTAACCTATGTTTACTTATTATTACACTGCTGTTTGTTGTCCTTAAATAAATACATAACTTATAGGCAGCATTTAGTACCTATCCACGTCGATTATGATTGGTTCCTATCAAAGCAACTCTATAGCACGAACCACTTGTTACTCAGTAGTAGATTGGGCTATTTACTATTAAGATGTTGACTCATACCTATGTATGTCATAATTATGTACGCATTCGATTAAAGATCCATAATGTCCCTTAGTCCAGCAGCTTTTTTATTTAGGCCGGCCTAACCCTTCGGGTAAACAAAGCGTGCTGTTATGTACTGTATGTACTCGTATGTATCTTGAATTATTGGTACACCAGGGTGCGCATGACGGTAAATGACAGATTGTAGAAAGATATCTAACATTTTTAACGTTTAAGCATGGCGATGTGTCATTTTGTCTATGCTTCCAGCGACAAAACCCGTTTCTATGGTGGTCATGCTACGCGTGCATAAGCAGCCACTAAAAATCCGAGAGACCCCAGCTGTATATTATCTAAATCATGTACTGAAAGTATTTGTCATGCGTCACAAGTAATGTATTGACATAGTATTTATGTCCAACTTTTATGAAACCACTAGCAGCTAACCCCTTGGTTTCAGCTGCGTAAGTCACGAACCCGTAAAAATATAGGGGCAAAAAGTATCCTATGTGTTAATCCAGGTTATGAACTGTGTGTGTGTCTAATTTCATCAAAATCCGTTCACTAGTTTTTGCGTGAAAGAGTAAGAAACATACAAACACATACACTCACAAACTTTCGCCTTTTTAGGGTTCCGTAGTCAACTAGGAACCCTTATAGTTTCGCCATGTCTGTCTGTCCGTCCGTCTGTCAGGCATTTTTTTTAACTGCTTAGGATTCATCCCAACTACGGAACCCTTCATTGTGCGTAGTCCAACATGCACTTGGCCGGTTTTTTTAATATTAGTGTGATCAACAAATTACTGTGACTCACATCACAGGTTTGATCACCAATTACGGTCAATTAAAACATTGGCATCAGATTGTTTTTACTCCCACAACCAAGCAACAGACCAGTAACAGTAACTCCTGCTTATCACAACAACAAATCATATTTTGGAAACGGTCAGTGGTTGTCGTCATGTCGTGTTTAATCCCCACATCCGACTCATATGTGCAGGCGCAGTCACTGAGATAGCTTCTACTCCTGAGTGGAGATTAAAGGCTACGCCACACACAGACTGGGTTTTCTCAAACTTATTAAGAAAATTTAAAGGCTCTACTTTGATACCTATGTAATTATGTTGTTGATAACTTCCATAGGCTAATTTGAATATCCAAGGTTCCGTATGGCTCTAGATTATATGGGCATTGGACACCAAGCACCTGTAAGATGGAAGCATCAAGCATCGTTATGAATTACCACTTGTGTTGTTCCATGCATTACAGGCCACCGTGATTTATGGCAGGCCAGATGGCGTGGTTGGTTAAGATACCGCCTATCATGTCGCAGGTCGTGGGTTCGATTCCCATCCAGGACAAACATTTGTGTGCATGAACAGGTCGTTTGTCCTGAGTCTGGGTGTAATTATCTATATAAGTAAGTATTTACAAAAGAAAAGTAGTGTATGTAGTATATCAGTTATCTGGTTTCCATAGTACAAGCTCTGCTTAGTTTGGGATCATATGACCGTGTGTGAAATTTCCCAGGATATTATTATTATTTGTGACGTAATTATGCTTTTTGCGCTAATCTTATTCCAAAGTTACTTAATGCAAATAATGTTCCAAAAATAAATCCTATCTGACCTAAACTGATTCACAGCTACGGCACATCCATTACTTATATAAATTCTAAAGCCACCTGCAACGATTGACAGTCCACCTTCCCATCTGCAATGTGTCCAAGCCCTTAAGTGCGCGAGAAAATCCGAGAGTGGTCGAGTGGCCGCAGTTTCACCGCAATATCAATCAAAATCAAATCCGATCTTTTAATCCAGTTGACGGGCCGACGTTCTACCTTAATTAAGGATGTCGGCACTCGATATCTGTTCGTTTGAAGGTAAACTTAATACGCACATTAACTGACCTCAGCTTTTACGAGTATATGTTGAATTTCACTGCACTTTTATACTTGTCACGAGATACTTGTGTGTAGGATGACGGCTTAACATTATTTGAATATAATGAACCGTGGCTTGCCCGCACTTTTGTAACGAGTAGGAAATCTCGCAAGGAGTTTTTCTGGAATAAGAAAACAAAAATCGTCCCTTAGCCAACAACACCGCATAAGTCATTTTTACCAACTTTACAGGAGACGAAAAAACTGTCTATTTAAAAAAATTGGTGGAATTTAAATTAATTAATTAATTTTAATTTGAAATTACGTCTTCTGATTGGCTGAAATTTATATCATGTGACCAATGGTTAGACGCGCAATGAACAGCTCCATCTAAAGGCATTAAAATGTGAAAACCGCCAATTTTCGACTTGAGCGGTGTTGTAAGCTAAGGGACGAAATGTTAGGTCGGGTTGGACATAGGCGATAAGTACCCTTCCTACTAAGTTGGGAAATCGATTGAGAATACATTTGTACATTTTTTAAGAGCAACTATTGTATCTTTTCTTTGTAATTTTTATTTAATTCTTATCAATTTTACCAATGTTAGAAATGTCAAAGAATATTCAATTTTACCTTAAAACCTATTTTATAACAGAATTTAATAAATTTTAATTTAATTTAAATGTAACTTTTTATCGATGTTACTAAGCTTATTCCTATGATTCCTTGTTTTATGCATGTGATGTTTACCTTTAAGTAACTGATGCACTGTTATTTTACTTTTAAAAATGTATTAAGTATTTGTATCAGTGTAATCAATTGTTAGTGAAACTAATAAAATAAATATGTAAATATCTACCTACCTAGCCTTTTCCCAACTTTGTTGGGGTCGGCTTCCAGTCTAACCGGATGTAGCTGTATACCAGTATTTTACATGGAGCGACTGCCTATCTGACCTCCACAACCCAGTTATTGGGTAATACGATACCCCTTGGTAAGACTGATTGTCAGACCTTCGGGCTTCTGACGACCCGTAACGACTGTCAAAGATCCACGAATGACAGCCGGGACCAACGGCTTAACGTGCTTTCCGAGTCACGGAGGAGTCTCGGTATGTAAAGATGGTCACCCATCTACGGACCAACCCCGGCAAGCATAGCTTAACCTGATGGATCGACCCATGCGGCTGTTATTACTTAGCCACAAGCTCCTCATATAAATATGTAAATAAATAAATAAAATAAAAATTATAGCTGTTGTTCTCAAAGTATTTCGCAGATGGTCTCCTGTCAAGATTACGAGAGTTTAAATGACTGCGCTGTATGCGGCATCATGTAAAGAGCAACCTGTCGATAATGACGAGACAGCCCTGCGTACGTCAGCTTTTCATAATTTATCTGAGTCAGCTCAGTCAGCCCCATGGGTCCTGACACCAACATGAAGAAACATTGAAATATGGAACAACTTTTTTATTTACACACGAAATTAGTACTTCAACTCGTTGTCTTAACTTTAATGATCTTTCGCAAAACTTTTAATGTTCCAAGTGAGAAATATTCTTGTAATGCCTACTAACGCTCAATTTAAAAGGAAATACTTGAATTCTCCATTACATCGGTGGACATTGGTGGATCTTTCCCAGGATTCAAGGCATGTTAATAGCAGCGCGTAACGGCGAGAATGAGCCGATACCACCCAAACTTCGCATAGTTTCACATGCCGCGCATCACTCGCGTCACAACCTGCGCCCGCGCCGCGTGGGAATGTCCACATCGAACACATTTTATTTGTCCGAATTATTACTTGGGGGGCCTCAATTAATTATCGCACGCCACTGACATTAACTGCAGCGTATTTTTTTCACTTTTACGTAAAATAACGAAACTCTGAGAATAACAGCCAAAGTAATTTGCTCGCTCGTCTGATAAATTGGAGTAGGGCAATATTTCGGACCTTCGGGGCGATGGTTCCGACCGAGAAAGAATTATTGTGCTTATATAAGGTAGCTCCAGTTTGGTTCCGAAGCAATTATTGCAGCCTGCACTTGTTTCGTTTTCGTGACGAGACCGGAATAATCGTCGTTAAAATTTTATAAAATTTCGTCCGTTTACGCAACGGACCACGGTCAGTTTTACTCTGTACTGTCCGGTCACAAAGTTTCGTGGATATTAATTCATGCATCACGGAACATAATTTATTCATTGACATGATTATTAATAAGTGATGTTTAGATGCGATAAGACGATATTTGTGGGTGTAAGTTATGTCGTAAGGTGTCACCTTATTAACTTGAAGGCTTCAAGGGCGATGTGCCGTCAAACTAGTTTGGTCATGTAGTACACGCCTTACGATTGTAAGGCTTCAGCTACATCAAGTGATGAAAACTTATACAGACAGATTTTCTACATCGATAAATAATTACGTAATAAAATAATAAAAAAATGTTTTCAAGCTTTTAGGTGGACACGGCTGAAGAAAGAAATAAGATCACAAAGGCTGCTGATGAAAACGAGAAAGCTGAAACGGATAGCAGTGAGACCTCAGACGAAGAATTTGGAAACAGCAACGTGAAATACAGCATAGCAGTGACATAAATAGAGTCGAAAACGCAGTTTAACCGCCAAAAGATTCACCGGGGAAGCTGGACTAGAAGCAACATGGCTGCGACGTCGTAAAAAGAGCCCATCCATAATTATATCAGCCATCTCTCCACAATTCCTATGCTTATTATAGGGTGCATACTCGATAGGCTATTTATCCTTTCCTAAGGGCCTGTCTTCCCTACCATCGCGCCCCCCGGTCTACACCTTGATATGCAATGGTCTCTGTTGCACCATGTAATATTAGGCAACAGAGGCTAGTGTGAATCTTTGGGTTCATTCGAGTAATCGAGTCTGGTCAAACCACGCTGGGGTCGGTGCATTTCATTAATTAATTCCAAAATATGTTTTCAAGTAATGGAAATACTTAACGTGGTTATAATTTAGTTGCATTACATTTAACATTAGAAAAACCAATTTACGATTTATATCGAAAACAAACAGTTGTATCATTAAAGTTATCGTTGTCACTGAAACACATGCGTATCAAATTCGACACCGCTACTTATTCCTTGTACCCGGAAATATAATTTTCAACGCAACTCATTAAACACAAAAACAAAAAGAGGTTCTTAATTAAGAACTCATAAGCAATTTAAAAATATCATAAGTTAATTACTGGTGCATAATACTCGTCCTCCATGTTGTATCAAAAATGTATTTATAATGAAATAAATCATCTCGCGCTTGAAAAAGTTGTGTAATTAAGGATCTTTAGCATCAGCGCAGCGTGCTTTGTGTTAATTATGTCAAGTTTCGGAGATGAAAGCTTTTGTCACCGGTCTGCGAGTTGGGGACATGTAATTTGATAAAATGTGCTGGGTTACTTTTTTATTTATGACTTGGGCGATCACCAAAGGAAGAATTTGAGTAATTATAATAAAGAAACCTTTAACCTTTTTTTTTAAGAAAACTTTTACCTTATTTTCCTTAAATAAATATCGTGTAAATGCAATATCAAAATGCTTGTGGTAATAAACGTGTATATTATGTTCACACGTGTAGTTCAAATGATTTATACGGGTGCGACGTGTCCACGACGAGAATAAAAAATAAAACACACAGTCCTGTGTCGGTGACGCCTGGCACCAGTAGCCGACACCTTCGCTTACACCTTCACTTCACCAGTCCGACACACCGCACTTAGTATTCACGTTTTGTCAAGATTTACTGTTAACATTATGCTAAAATATTAATGTAAAGACCAACCTCAAAATACTCGTAGCTACAGGCAATTTCCCTTATACATGCAACTTTAATTTCATCTCATTACCGCTACAGCGAATCGCAGCGATGTTTGTCGATGCGCTACCGATTCCTACCTTCAAGATATCCAACAAGCCATCCAATAAATAACCAAAAATACCACCGCAGATTAAGTGATTATTAAGCACAGAAAGCGTGTAAAAATTACCACAAAAATTGATAAGAATTTCTTTTGTTACTTCAGTGGCCAGTAAATTGGTGTGCTGCATTACCGCTTAAAAAAACCGCCTCAAAAGAAGGGCGACGTTGCAAAACCTTGGAGAAAGGTAGCCTCTTTTAATAAAGGCGATCGGCGAATGGACTTATTTAAAGTCGCAATAAAAGGAATGCCTTAATGATGCTGACGCTGATATTAATATTGGACGAAGTCGTCTGGCAGGCTCTTCGGTTAAATGTAGTTATAAATTACGTTTTTGGAGTTGTACGCTTGCGCGCGGCGGCCGTGGGGCCTCGTCTGCCCTTTCCACTTGTTGAGCGCTGTTGCTGTCAGCTCCACACGTTGCACTGCTTTTGTTATTTACTGATGTGTTTTATGTTCACATAATTGTATTAATTAGGCATCGAGGCGTGGGTACTTTGTGCTACCAAACGTGATTTTCATGTGGGCAGAATTCACGTTTCCAAAGGTGGAACAAATGAATCTTTTTGCATTTGCTTTTGATTTTGTACTTGGCCAGCTAGTTTGTAATACACCGAAGGTAGAGTAATTACGCAGGAACTAAAAGAAATAAAACCTTGGACAGATAAAGAAGGCATCGTGCTTTATTCTCCTCCACAATGAACCAATAAAAATGCAGATGCAATTGTAATGGCTACCATAAATAAGTATATTTCATCGTAAATAACGAACGACCCTTGAATGCTCCGGACATAGTGTAAGATTTATAAATTAAACAATAATTCAGAAGCTTTTATTTATTTAAAATAGGTGCTAGTTATTTTTTTTTTCTCCATTAAACACGTTTCCATTACAATAAACTATGGTATAAAAAGATAAACAGATTGACGCACATGAGGTCATGAATATTTTTAGTAGATTTTATATTTTATTTGTATGGTCAATGCAAATAAGGTACGCACCAATTTATATGAACGGCCGTGTCGTCTGATCGATAATTTGCGCATATTAGCATGTACTTAAAATTCTTCGATATTTTAATGCTTTATTGCTTCATAAGTACCCAAAAATGAAGCAATGATCTTCGATTTTCGAAAGTACTAAAGTACTGGAGCGAATTACCGGTCAGTACTTATTACGTATTATAGGCACTACAAAGTATCTTCCTACATCGCACATAATATAAACAGTTTCTCAGAAAATCATATCGAACATCAATTTTATTGGTGGATGATTACGTTCAAGATTGTGAGTGCTCGAGAATAATTTAATGTAATTTTTACGAAAATGTCGAATTTAAAGTTATCGAGATTAAAATATAATCAGACGGCTGGCGGTTATTACGTGTCGGTCTCGTGTCCACGTCGAATTACAAACTGCACTTGCACGTTATAAGCTTTGGACTTTGAATATTTTTCGATGACTAGGTTATAAACAAGAAATAAAGAAAAGAACTAAGGATAGTAGTTTATGTAACTGTAGCACCCCTATTTATATGCAGTTTCATACACTAATTTATCTAAACTCATGAAATTTCATCAAAAACACCAGAAACCACAATAAATAACTTCGTAAATATGGCGACCTGCGCCAACATTATACCGCGTAGGTACGCGCCACAGCAGCCTCCACCACAGATAACACTAAAACATTGAAAACTGCACTTTAATAGAGAAAAAGTTATTTTAAAGCAATATTTTGTTAGGGAGTGTGTTTTATTAATACTTTTTAATTTCACGTGAATAAAGGCCACCATAGGAACCTACTATTTTTGATTTCCTAAACCTTCTACTTCTCATCTTATGTTATTATATGTTATGAGACACAATTAAAGGAGAATGGGTAAGACACACCCACCCACCCAGACTCAAACACACCAGACACAAAGTAAATTGCAGCATTATGGACTATGTCGGGCAATCTTGCCCTCACTGAGTAGTTTAATTAATCTTAAGACAGCGTGTCTGAATTCACTTGGAGAAAAGGATATGTGAAAAAGTTGTGTTAAGAAAAAAATAATGGAATAAAATAATTGTTTCTACTTCTTTACTTACAAACATAGACAGAAACTACAGAACGCCACCTGCTACGATCTCTACACACTCCTGTTGCTTCGCTACATTTGGAGGAAATATACAAGCGATTAAGAAATTAATACAGACAGAATCACCAAATAATAAGTTAACAGACAAGAACCCTTCACCGTCGATGTCAAACCAAATACCATCAAACCACAAAACGACGGCGACGTCAAAAACAACACAAGTGTCATCAAAAAATAGCAGGATTTGTATTCTGAGTAGTAACAAAAGGAATAACATACGTTCAATTGCTGAAGATATGCTTACAGAACAAACCAATTATGTCTGCCACTACCTAATGCCTCATTGTAAAACTGAGAAACTGATATATAACATAGAAGCCAAACTGCAGGACTTCACTATGAACGACTTTTGTGTGATCTTATTAGGTGAAGAGGATTTTGCCACGACTAATGATTATTTCAGCTTGATATATGAAATACGAGCAACATTTGAAAAAGTAAAACACACCAACGTCATTATATGCACGCCGACTTTTAAGAATAGCTACTACGTAAACTTATTTAACTTTAGAGTAGAGAATTTTAACAATTTGATTTATCTTGACATATTGGAACATGAACATGCATATTTATTGGACTCTAATAACAACCTGACATATGATGATAAAAGTTTTGATAGACGTACTGGAAGGATCACAAACTTTGGCATGCGTATAATATTTAATGACATCAAGGAATATATAAATGCCATAAAATATGAAACTACGGAAAAGGAGTTGGAGTTTTTTCTCCAGTAATTATATGTACATACTACATCAAAATATAGCGGGATTGATAAATAAATCAGAAGTACTGTCAATATGCCTGGATGAACTGATGGAGAGAAACATAGACGTTGACATACTATGTATCACCGAACATTTTATGATGGCTGGCTATGAGAGGTATTTAGTTATGCCAAACTAGTCATTAGCCGCAAGCTACAGCAGGAACGACAAAAAACGGGGTGGTACTTGTATTCTGGTGAAGAATGGACACCAGTGGAAAGAAATACCAGAGGTCAAAAATTTCACGATATTGGGGTTATGTGAATTTTGTGCCACGGAACTTGTTGACTATAAGACTGTAATTGTATGTGCTTAGGTTGCCTAAAAAAAATGTAGAATCATTAAATATATTTTTTTGTAAATTAGAATCCATATTACAACTACTGAATAAGAGATGTTACAAGCGAATTATAATTGCCGGTGATTTTAACATAAACATACTAAAACATGACAGAGCTTCAAGAGAATTTGAATACTTATTGTTAAATTACAATTTGTCTTTAGCGTTAAAAGAACAGACTAGAAATGCTAGTAAGACTTGTCTTGATAATTTTGCTCATAATTTTAAAAAAGGTTGTAAGACGGAAGTGTTAGAATTCGCATTGTCTGATCATAGCGCTCAGTTGATGAAGTTTCCGACTAAGGAGATGCCAGTTATCAAAATGTATCGCAAACAAGTCCGCGATTTCAGTACTGAAAATATTATAAAATTTAAAGAATGCCTCATGAACTATTCTTTTTCTGACATGTATTCTATTACAGATGCAAATGATGCGTATAACTGTTTTGTAGATAACTTTAGATTATTTTATGATCTCTGCTTTCCTTATAAAACAATCATAATACGTGTTTTTAGGAAAACCAAATGGATATCGCGTGGACTGAAGAAATGCAGTGCAAAAAAAAGGCAATTACTATGGAATTTGAGACTGAATCCGTCAAGCCAAAACAAAATAATATACCGTAATTACTCAAAAACATTAAAAAAAATTTATTAAACTCACATAGCGCGCTCAAAATAATTACAAAACTAAGACATCAAATAATAAATGTAAAAGTACATGGAATGTAATAAATAATCGAAGATTTAACATTCCTCGGGACAGCATAAGTAGAATAAAAGTCAATAATAATATAATTACAGATCCGAAAGATATTGCGAATGCCTTCAATAATTATTTCATTGATAAAATTCAACCCATATTGTGTCGCGGCAATAATGTATCGGAAAAAATTTTAGGAACAACTGACTCAATCTTTTTAACACCAAGTGTACCAAATGACATTCATAAAATTATATCTGGGCTTAAGAATACAAATAGCGTAGGATCTGATGACATATCGACTAAAATAGTTAAAAAAGTTAATCAATACATTTGTGGACACCTTAGTTATATTTTAAATTTATGTATTAGCAATGGCGTATTTCCAGATAATTTAAAAATATCTATTGTAAAACCTTTGTATAAAAAAGATAAAAAAAAACTTATGGAGTGTTACAGACCAATAGCATTAGTACCAATATTTTAAAAAAATTTTGAAAAATATATTCATCATAAAATATATGGCTACCTGGAACACTGCAAGTTATTATGTGATGAACAAAAAGGATTTAGGCAAAGTAAAAATACTAATTTAGCTATATATGATTTATACAAAAATATCCTTAATAACGTTGATAACAGAACACCTGTATGTACAATTTACTGTGATATGACGCAGGCTTTTGATTACGTTGACCATTGCATACTATTCAGTAAATTAGAAACATATGGCATAAGAGGTAATGTGCTAAATTTAATAAAATCGTATCTTTCTGATAGATTACAGGTTACTAGCATTTCAAAAATAAATATAAACACTAAACAGGAGATCACATATCGATCCAAACCGCGTTCTATCACATTTGGTGTACCTCAAGGTAGCGTCTTGGGTCCACTTTTATTTATAATCTACATAAACGATCTGCCAAAATATGTAAACCATCCGATGTCCCTTTTTGCAGATGACAGTACTGTTTCGATTCAATGTAGATCAAAGGAGCAGTATCAAGACGATATAAATGAATGCTTAGCGTCAATTGTTCAGTGGTTAGATAACAATAACCTTAAAATAAACTTGACGAAAACCGTAATTATGCACTTTAGCCAGAGACCACGGTCACATAACCTTAACGTTAGTTATAATAATAAGTCCATACACGAGGTAGACACCGCAAAATTTTTAGGACTAACCATTGATAAGCAGCTTAACTGGAAAGCACACATTGAAGAACTATGCAAAAAAATTAATAGCTCAGCTTATGCTCTACTTAAAATAGTACCTATTTCCAGTATTGATACTGCGATTACCGCCTACCATGGCATAGTAGCTTCGGTATTAAGATATGGGATCATCTTTTGGGGAAACTCCACCAACAAAAATATGGCATTTAAAGCACAGAAGCACTGTATTCGTGCCATGTTTGGTCTCAAAAACATAGACAGCTGCAGACCTTATTTTATCAGACACAAAATCCTGACACTTCCTTCCATATATATCCTTGAGGTGGCCTTATTTGTTCACAGCAATCCTACTTACTTTCAGCGCCGCTCAGATGTAGTGAAGCGTAATAGGCGATACAATAATAATAATAAATTGTGTGTTAACAAGTCAAAAACGGGTCTAATGGGTAAAAGTTTCTTAAGTTTGGCACCAAAAATTTATAATAAAGTCCCGGATGAATACAAGACCTGCCATAAAACATTATTTAAAACTAAAATGAGTAACCTCTTGGCCAGCAAGTGTTACTATAGTATTGAAGCATTTCTTGAAGACAGTTTGACATGATTTTATATACTAACTTTTATTATATTTTATTTTGTATTTGTTTTTTCAATTAGCTTTTGTATATTATAGTATATTAATCCAATTAAATGATTTATGATTTGACAAATAATTAATTTTAAGTTTACTAGTGGACTGTGCTGTGTTCTGTTCATATGCCTCAATTGGTAGATTTTGGTGAAACACATTTTATTTAAGACCTTATTTAACTACCCAAAATGTAATGAACAAATAAATGATTTATGATTTATGATAAGGAAATCAGCATATTTGCTATCTCATACTAATACACTGTTAACAGCCTATCATGGACTAGTCGCCTCAGTTCTGCGGTATGGTGTTATTTTTTGGGGACAGTCAACAAATAGGGAACTTGTTTTCAGGATGCAGAAAGAAAAGATGTTTAAGATCAATGTGTGGTTTAAAAACAACAGATAGTGGCATTCCATACTTTAAACAGTTAAAAATATTACCTCTACCGGCTCTATACATCCTGGAAACTGCATTATTTGTAAAAATAAATCCACATTTATTAAAAAAAAATATGTTTAGTAAAAAACTCCGATGCGTGCTCAATATATTAATGAACTATGCATTGTGAAATGTAAAAGTTCTCTAATGAAGAAAAGCTTCTTTGGTGTTGCTCCACAAATATATAATAAAATACCCGATGAAATAAAATGTATGCCATTGCAGAAGTTTAAAAAAACGCTTAACGGGTTACTGCTTGAAAGATGTTATTATACTCTAGACGAGTTTCTTAATGACGAATCTCTATAAGTATATAATGCTGTCATAAATTTAATATTTTACATTAATATCTTATTACTTAATCTTTCGAATTGTATTGACTTTAAATTTTGACATGAAATGAACATGACCATGAATAATAAAATTTAACTTGCATGCATGTGAAGTACTCAAATACGTAAATAATTATATTGTAACAAATTTATATTGTAATTTTATTAAATTACCGTACTATTGTACCCACTCATACAATACTTTTTTTTTAAATAATTTGTATGTCAACTGGCAAAACATCGCGCACTAACCAATTTTTAAGATCTTGTATGTAATTATTACCTATGTTAGACAAATAAATGATTCTGATTCGTTTACGTTCATACTTCTGATAAAACATGCTCGCTGCTTGCAACTGCAAGTACTATGCGCCTGACTTTTCTGAAGAACATCACCAATAAGGTCCTATATGTACATATGTCCTTCTAGGAGCGTCCGCTCTCGGCGTTTTCACTCACATCTACCTTTTTAGTCGCCTTTCATTCACCCTCTCAACATGATCGAACCATCTAAGCGTATGCTTTAAATTTTTGTGACTACGTCGTCTTTTATACCGCAGCGTTGCCTTATCACATCATTCAAATCTGCCTGCCTTTTCCCAAATATGTTGGGGTCGGCTTCCAGTCTAACCAGATGCAGCTGAATACCACCAGTATGTTACATGGAGGGACTGCCTATCGGATCTCCACAACCTAGTTACTGGGTAACACAATACCCCTTAGTAAGGCTGGTTGTCAGACTTTGTTTTCTGACTACCCGTAACGACTGTCAAAGATCCTCGAATGACAGCCAGGACCAACGGCTTAACGTGCATTTTGAGGCACGGAGTGGTTGTTCCTTACTCATATTACACCACAGTATTTATTTTATTTTCATGCCGCTTTTGCCACACCCAACATTTAATAAATCCAATCCTTGTATAAAGATTTCAGTGCCCGTACCAAGCGCCAGTCCACACCGTACATGGATAGTGTCGACTGCAGTTCTTTATTTGTTTTTAATTTATGATTTTAATTATAATTGATTTAAAATACGATTTAATGATTAGGTATTATTTAATAGTTATATTAAACCTGTGTGTATGTGTGTGTGTGTGTTTATACTTAATTATCACAATTATCTACACAAATAAATAAAATTGAAGTGTCTGTTTGTAATGTCAAAATAACAGCTTTTTACAAAATGCATATAGAAGAAAGAAAGAAAAGCAGTTTATACACGTGAAAAGTATATACAGAACTTATAACAAAGGAATAACTTTTAGAATTTTTGTCTGTCTGTTTGTTTGTTCCGGCTAATCTCCGAAACGACTAAACCTATTTTGACGGGACTTTCACTGCAGATAGCTGATATTATAAGCAGTAATTTAGGCTACTTTTATTTTAGAAAAATAATTAGGGTTCCATGCAAAATAAATAAACATCCGATTCAAATAGGGAAGTATTGACATCCACGCGGGCGAAGCTGCGGGCAACGGCTAGTCTACTATAATATTGTCCCACGCAATGGCTGGACAAGCGAACAGTTGATTATTTAATCAGCATCTTCCCATATTATCTTTTCTCTCCAAGTAAATTCAGACATGCTTAGGATAAATTAAAGTATTCCATGAGGGTATAAAAGATAGACATAGTTCATAATGCTAGTGCTAGTTTATACATTTATTTTTTTGGTTACGGGGCCCATACAATATTACCCATTGTCCTTTCTATTTCAATATAATGTTGTTACTGAAAAGTTTGAGTTTTTTTTTTGTTTTTTTCGTGTATAGATATCGATACCCATCGGGTATGTGAAGTTTTCCCAAACAATCCTGATTTTTTAACAGATTTTTCACCAGACTGCGGTTGATGACCCCAAAAACTCATCAAATTAAATTAATTTTTTGCTTTATCATGTTTAGATGCATCCGGTTAAACTGGAAGCCGATCCCATCATAGTTGGGGAAATGGCTAGGCAGATGATGATGATAAAATTGTGAAGTGGTTGAAATGAAAATTGAGTTTGTATCGCATCCGATATGAATGAATTAGTCTTAAATACCTACTATTAATTATTTTATGCTGAATGTTACGTGAAGAAGACTGACTTTTCCAGACTTATTTTGTTAATGCAAAAAAAACCCCTTCGTCGGTTTTGTACTTTTTCTCGAGAAAATTACTGAAAAGATTTTCACGAAAGTTAGTTAAAGGCTAACCTTTAACTAACTTTCGAAGAACATAGGATACTTTTTGTTCCGTTATAAAAATCCTTACACGTTTTCCTTTCACTCGACGCAACATCAGAAATCATTCTTCAAATCTACAATTTTCTTTTATCGAAATAAAACATACAAATTAATTTACAACACACTTGTAACGCCACTGCAATTAATCTCATTGTCAGTCATCAAGGATTATCTCACACTGTCATTGAAAACTCGTAAGTGACACGTGATAAAGATCTACTTATAGTTCTACAAGCTATTGCCCGTGGCTTCGCCCACGTTGTGCTCGGAAATTAATCCCACGGGAACGTACTACCAGGATAAAAAGTATCCTATGTCCAACCCAGGTTATGATCAATCCGTGTGCCAATTTCATCCATACCTAACCATTCAACCGTTGAGGTGTGAAAAGGTGACAGACAGACAGACAGATCTACTTTCGCATTTATGATATTTATAGTTTTATAGATTCAAGAAGTGATCGTAGAGAGGAAGTGTGGAGTTGACCTTATGTTGGCATTACTATACCATATCAATTTTACGTGAACTATAGCGTTTCCTGTCATTATGACGTCATTGATTGACCGGCGCTGCGGATGTCTTCGATTTGATGGGACTGGCAATCATGGGGCTGATCAGTGATTGGAACGTTCGGTATGTTGGAATATAATTGAGGTTATTTAATTAAAAAAAAAAAAGAATGCGTGTGTTTTTGAAGCAGATTTATTTGAAATGCTAGAAGAGTGAACCCTCATCTTTTATACTGTTATGGCCATTCTCTCACTGAGGTAGGTAACTGAAAGCCATAAGGCCTTTACGCTAAGATGGGACAGGCTGATAGAAACGTTAAAATGTCTTTACGTAGCCAGAACACAGACTACGTAAACATTTATGGTTATGGTTCATATCTTGTTGGTTATTTGTGGTTGTTCTTTTTTTTGTTTTATAGTCAAGGCTAAAATCTTCCTAAAAGTAATCATACCACACAATACTGACTCACTACTACCATTAGCACCACATTTAGCCAACACTGCGCACGCGCAACTTTACCTACAGCATGTCCTACAAGCAGTTTGCATAGCTCCAGCTTCCTTATGTTTATTGTTCTCGTCAATTACATCACAAACCCGTGTTAATGTGGACTTTATTAAAACTAAGCCATACTGAATTAATTAAACCGCTTTATCTACACGATTTTATCAAGACATACAATATGATAAGTACAACAGTTCTAATTGTTACTTAAGTTACTGAGTTTTACGACTTAACACTGGTTAACGTCTGAGCTATAAGTTTATAATACTTTGATTGTCGTCATTGAACTTCAGTTTAAAATAAACCTTAAAATAGACACATCAAAATGCAAATTAAATTTTGGTGTTCTTTTTAATGCGCTTTGAAACCCTATTAAATTGTTGTAGGTAACGCTGTCATTGATCAAATTTATCATTATAAAACCTGCGTAATACGTTGTAATTATAATTAAACTTTCATAACAACAATTAATTGGAGTTGTGTACGAGATTAATTAGAAATAGTTGAGTAGAGATCGTGGAGATAAAATTGTTTATTGTTTCAGTAGGTATCGGTAGCGTGAACCGCACCCAGGTCATTATAAGACACCATTGAACGTTTTAAATGTGGTCTGTGTAACAATAGATGGAGTGTAATAGCCGAAGGGTACTACTCTAGAATAGGCTTCATTTTGCAATATTGAGTGGCGGCGGTAATTAGACTCGCGTCCGGACAGTTACAGCATCCTGATTCTAACGCGTGCGCCGCCTATAACTGTAAACGACGCATATCTTATTAATATAAACACGATTTAAATCTGTATGTGCTTGCAAATAGAGCGTAAAGTTGGTTGAATATGCAAAAGCACATTCCGGAGTGACTTCATCTATAGTCCAGCGGCTACATGGGATTTGAAAAGGTCAAACCTAATTTCGAGCATGTAGAAATTTGAGCTTTATAATTAAGCACGCAGAGGAATGTTTGGTCTGAAATAAGATCATGTTATACGTCGTTTTGGATTGTAACTGTGGACGTGGTCCCTTAGAAGCCGGGTGAGTTTCGCAAGGGACCGCCATGCTATCGCATCGAATTCATATCATCTAATTATAAGGTACGAGCCGTAGGTAGTAGTGCGACGCGCCCCACAATCAATTTACCCGTTGCGTTCATTCAAGCCTTTTTAATACGCGTAGGCTGGAAACGAAAGCAAAAGTAAGGCGGACTTGTACGTAGGTATATGATGATACAGATCGCTGAGTAATACGTTTTATATTACTAATGGTCAAGTCTGTTTGCGCTGATTGCTTCAATAAATATTTTGACAGTAATATTATACAGTAAAAACTGTCACCTTATTGTTCCTTCACTCAATAATGAGCTCAATATGCTTCATACAAAATTACTTCCTCCTCGGACCTTTGTCATAGTTCGATTAACTCCCAGAACAATAATGTTTACATGCTATCGTACTATTCAAGCTATTTGATGTTTTACCGAACCAATAAATTACGTAAACTCGAGGAAATAAATCAACATTCTAAAAAGGTATTTAATACTTGATTAGCATTACAGGATGTCAAGTTCCAATCCTGAGCATTAAACGTTCCAAACATAATGGAGACAAATTATTCATAAAAGATTTTCGAATTATAGAGATAAGATCTAACGAGGTCGTTCGATCTGTAATCTGGGATTCGGCCTTAGCTATCGACAGATACATTAATTCCTGTTATATCGAGCTGAGTTATTATTACGGTGGATGTCGACGATCATGTCATATCTGTGTGTTACCCTAACATGTTTTCAATGTTCGCACTCTAAATACGGCCGCATTAATTTGGTATACAGTGGAGGTTGCTGCAAGGTCGTCGGTGCAGCAGCGAGCGGCCATATCCTCACCACTAAAAAATACCTTCTTTATTATTACGATTGCAGCGAGAGAACGCCGTGAATTATGAACACGGCTTCCTTTATCGAGATTTTATTACGCAAAACGTCATCATTTTTATAATGCCAAAAGTACTTGAGAGATATGGCCAGCGTGCAACACTACGGCGAGTTTATTTGTACAATTCCATCGTAAACCGAGCAAACACCGGAGCTGGTCGTATATTTATTTTTTAACGAGTGAATATATTTTATTCTGTGGTCGTTTTACATAATGGTGGTGCCCTTAGGTGATCTTAATGCGTCCGTCTGGTAGGCAGTGAGACGTCACCGAGGAAGGAGGCGACAGTAACGAACTGCAACCACCGTTTAAGGAGAAGACATTATGTTGCCTTTTGACATCATTAAGGCGATTCTCGAGCCGGTCGCAGTCAACCCTCTGAGGATATGTAACGAGTTTGCTTATTGTTTTGGTAAAATAAAACTTCCTTGTAGGCACCATGTTGGCATAATGTGACGTGTGCCTAAGAGGTTCTATTTACCTATAGATGTGAAGTGAAACGTACTTCAGATGGAAGATATTATTGATGCACTTGTAGAGGAAGGAAATAGTTTTCACTCTTAATACGAAGTTGCAGAAACTTAGTATGTATATCAGCTGTATTACGAAGACTGATGAATTGAAGAGGGATGACCCTATTTGTCTAGCTAGATTAGTTATTACCTCAAATCAATCAATCTGCCCCTACCCTTTTCCCAAATATGTTGGGGTCAGCTTTCAGTCGAACCGGATGCAGCTGAATACCACTATTTTACATGGAGCGACTGCCTATCTGACCTCCACAACCGATACGCCTTGGTAAGACTGGTTGTCAGACTTTCGGGCTTCTTACGACCCGTAACGACTGTCAAAGATCCTCGAATGACAGCCGAGAACAACGGCTTAACGTGCTTTCCGAGGCCCGGAGAAGTCTCGGTATGTAAAGATGGTCACCCATCCACGGACCAACCGCAGCAAGCGTAGCTTAACCTGATGGATCGACCCGTGCGGCTTTTGTTATTTAACCACGAGCTCCTGAAACTAAGTTATTACCTCAAATTAAACTTACTATATACTCGATACGGTCAGAACGAGAAAGAAACCCCATGACACAACCGAAAGTTTCAAAACTAGTCATACATCCACATGCAGCTTATTTAAAGTGTAGAGATGACTCAGTCCATTTGCCTACTATGCAAGTGCCGCAATACTCTAGATAGTTGAGCCATCCTCGGCAATTACAATATAATTAACTAGATACGCTTCGTTTTTCCATCAAGGAATGTCGTCCACACGGAATCTAAAGCCTCGATGAAAACGGAGTGAAGATTATCTTCAAGTCTTTAAGTCATCTAGGTTTTAAATGCTTGGAAACTACACATCAATTCCCTATTAGCAACATGACAAGAAAATTAACTGAGCCTGCGTCATAGGTCGTTTTTATGTAATTTGTTATTAGGTATGTGAGCATGTCCAGTGTCGCAAATTGGTGATGCGTTTATACTAGCATTTGGAGCGAGTAACTGGTATTTAATAACTTGCTTACTTTTCCTTCTTAGCTAAGAGCTATTTTTTGTTGTATATGATTATGAGCCAAGGTTTTAAGTTGTAGAGACCTGAAAATTCTTCTGTGCATTCAATGTCGATGAGAAATGTGCAGTTCTGAGAATTGGAAATAGTTTTATGGTTTTGCCATAATTCATTTTTGCACCTTTTTTATTTTTATTAAGCTGTAACTGAAGTAAAAGGTGTTAAATGGACATAGTATTTTTATCTCACGAAGTCCCGTGCGCTTTACTTGTGTTTACCAAGTGTAAAAACACGCTGTGAATGTGTGCGTGTAGACGAGTAGCGTCAGCACATAACACACACACGGACATGCAACAACTTTGCCATTGTCTCGGACGGTATTTATTTATTTATTTATTTAATACTTTAAGCACACAACATGTATAGAGGCGGACCTAATGCCATAGGCATTTTCTACCAGTCAACCTTTGGGTGATGCAGAGACAAACAGTGGTAGGTGCAATAGCATACAGAATAATATAATATATACACCTAATTAGATATATAAAATATAAACCCTAATCTGTTCAAAGTGTGAGTGAACAGGCTTCTTCTGTGTAAGCTCACTCCATCGTAGACTTTGTCTCTGTCACCTCTGACCTACACTAAGGTCAAGAGCAAACTCACCTCAAGTAAAAAAAACCGGCCAAGTGTGTGTCGGACTACGCACATTGAAGGGCTCCGTAGTTTGGATGAATCCCAAGAACAAACTTAGCATTGTAGTTGAAAAACGTGTTCTCCCATACATTCCAACTGCAAATGTAAGTGTGTTTGCACAATATTGAGAGATTTACCATGTTGTTTTAAGACCATAAACTTCTTATAAGTTTTCCTGTAATCTATAGGTATAGAACTATTTTCTGTATTTTTTTCAACATTTTAGGCTCAGTAATTTCAGAGTTAAGGGGCGGAATGGTCAGTTTTCTTAAATAACTTTAAAATGAATTATTTTAAAATGATAAAAAATATATATTTAAGACCCTCGCAGTAAGCCCTTTCATTTGATATGTCACACGGTACAGTTTGCAAAACTTTTTTTTAAATTTTCTTATTTGCCCCCCAAAATTGACCCCCATATTCAAAATTCATTTATTTACGTTGCACGTCCGTGTTTGGGTCACAGAAATACATACGTGTACCAAATTTCAACTTATTCGGTTTATTAGATTCGGAGCAAATTGGCTCTGACAGACGGACGGACAGACAGACACACGAGTGATCCTATAAGGGTTCCGTTTTTTTCCTTTTGAGGTATGGAACCCTTAAAAAGAAAAAAAAACAAATAAATAGACATAAATATACAAAAAACAAACAAAATAAGACAAACCATGGGAAAACATTACCGTTTTAATGTTATTGCCAGCTTCTTGTGAATGTGCTCGCGAACTTTAAAGGATAATCGGTTGGTTGTCATCCTGATTTCCAAGGGGAGCGCATTCCACAGAGAGATAGACAGAAGGAAGAGTGAATGAAGTCTGTGCGATTGGGACATTGAAGAAGGTGATTGTGAGATGAACGTAGATTTCTATTGTGGTTGGCGCAAATGTATTTAAAATGGTGGCTTGATAACTAGCAGAAGAGGGAGAGTCAAGAATGAAAACAAAGTGGTCAGCGCCCTTTGTTCTTTGCGCTGGTGTGTGGGCAACCACTGTAGAAGCGACGGTACCGAGAGCTCCTGCGCTTACACACACATCACAGTGTGCTTGTACACTTGGTAAACACAAGTATAGCGCTCTGTGAGATAAAAATACTGTAATTAATTTAGTTTTCCACTGCGGAAGTAAAAAGAAGAACAAAGTCAATCATGCACTTAACGAAACCAATAAAAGTGTTACTCAAAATCGTGTAAGTTTACGAACTTACGCACTAATCGCTTCTCAATTCTAATGTTGGATTTATAGGCCGTTATAAGCTGCCTCGGGACCAACTGAAAGCGTTTACTTGTACCATTTAAATACAAGATTGATGATATGAAATTGCCGAGTGACAGGAGTAAGGTAATGATGTCTTTGATAGTCAACTTGATGACCCATCCATTATAAATTTACATAGTAATCATGTTTAAACTACGTCAATAAGTGGTTTTGTAAAAAAACTGTGCCTCGTTTAGAACGTCGCCTGAGAAAGTCTAGTGTTGGCAAGATTTATTATTATAATTTTCTAGATTATTTTTTGCTTGGTTATTGCGGATCGGCTTGCATATTTTTTTATTGATTGTAATTTGTGTAACTACTAAGTCATACAATTTGATCGATGATTGAATATTAGCTTTAATAACAGATTCAGCAGAATATCACGCTCGATATTTTATATATCACTAGCTTTCGGTCTAGAGGTCGGCAATTATCCCACGGGAACGTACTACCGGGATAAAAAGTATCCTATGTGTTAAAATAGGTTATAAACTATTTATGTGCCAAATTTCATCCAGATCCGTTCAGCCATTTTTGCGTGATTGAGTAATAAACATCAAAACTTTCTCATTTATAATATGAGTAGGAAGTAGGATTCATATCCTATCCACAGTGGATCCAATTCGCACTAAGCGCTTCCAAATGTCTTTTATAATGCGCACAGCAAAAGAGTGGAACTCACTACCTGCGTCTGTGTTTCCGAACGTATACAACCCTAATCTCTTCAAAGTGAGAGTGAACAGGCTTCTTCTGGGTAAGCTCACTCCATCGTCGACTTTGTCTCTGTCACCTCTGACCTAGACTAGAGTCAAGAGCAAACCCATCACAAATAAAAAAAAAAAAAAAAAATACAAAGGAGTTCTCCCATTGCGGTTTTGTTGACCATAACATATTTGATATTATTCTTCGGGCCGAACGGAACCTGGCCCGAGTGGCGGCTAGCGGCTGAGCCATAACAGCCTATATAGAGCCTAATAGCCTTCTTGCTCTTTGAAATTTTGAGAGCTTTTTATGATTTTACTTATTTCTTACACAAATATGTGTATATTGAAATCTCTATTCTTATACTGCTGGAATGCCAGCGTAAGCTAATGCGAAGATAATGGCTTAATTGACAAAGTTCAACGGTGTTAATTTGACCTTTCGACCCTTTGACCGCAAGTTACTACATCTTTAGCGGAGCTAACTATTATCGCTTCTAAATGAGTAAATTCCAAAGCTATCAATCTATGGTTCACTATTTATAAACAAATCGGCGTACTAAATACAATTACACAAAATTATACGCACATTCCTTGCACACGGAGGAAATCATAAAATTTGTCCAGCCTTAAAAGTCCAATTAACTTTAGTTTACAATAATCGAATAGATACAAAACCGAGTCAAAATAAATCAGAGCAGCGAGTCGTTAATTTGTTGAGTAGTTTGTGCCGACTGATGTAATTAGTGAAAAGTCTGAAAATCAACGGCGCTGTTGATTGCGATCTGCGCGTGAGTTGTTAGGCAATTCTGACAGTTTTAGTTGTGAAGCTGCTACGCAATATCAGACTTGTGTTTTGCAGTGTATTGATTTTTCCTTTAATTGTAGCATAATAGGTAATGACTATTAGCCACTTGAAGAATCTATGTTGCTGATGATGGACTTTGTGGCTTAGAGACTGATAATTAAACAAATTATTCAAAAAAAAAAAAAATCCGCTTGCAAAAACACATAACTGAAAAGAGAAACACAATACAAAGGGGGGTCCCTTTGTATTTGTAGATACAATACACCTATAAAAATATTTTATAGCCTATGTCACTTCCACAATTAAGACGACTCTAACGACACCTCATATGTTAAAATCCATCCAGCTGTTTAGGCTACAGAGCGTGCCAAGAAATAGACATACATACATACATACATACTCTCAAAAAACATTACTCTCCTTCTAGAAGCAGTCGGGTGAAAAGTATATCCAAACACTAGTCTTTATTCTCATCAAGTTCATCGAAAAATAATTTACGTTAACAGAAAAAAAAAGTTTCTTTTAAATTTTACATTAGGTACTAACCTGTATACGTATGTGTAAATGAATATACGATGTTTACTATGTAATTAACCAAAAGGCACGAATCCAAAAGCTACTTACTAATCATAGGGATCATAATCAGCCTATAATTTTGCTTCGTCTATATGAGAGGTCTGTAATCTATCACGCGGGCCCAGTGCGAGTTGATACCAGGGGGGGCTGAAAAGTTTTGAGCCTAAATACCTTCAAGTGTCATTATTATATCGCGCTGCATATTACTATTTTGCGAATACCGTCTTTAGTATAAATACAGAGTTTCATGTCATTATCATCATTACGCTTTTAGTGAATTAATCCGTAAACATCATCATGTCTCTGTCATTCGCGGCCCTCCCCTAGGTTCAAAAACACTTTTCAGTCCTAGAGAGAAGAAGAGTCCATCCACTGTACCGGGGACCCGGTACAGTGGATGTAATACTCTTAAGAGCGCTATTGTTGCTCAGATTTGCTAAAGGTCTTAAAAAAACTTAGCGTACCGGGGCCTATTAACTAATTACCATACAAAAATGAGAATATCCTACTGTTACTACCAGCCTAATGTTTAACTCCAGACTACATTGATGAGATGATTACAGCTAATTGATTGTCTTTAATGTGAAAGTTAATTACTGTCATGTACTGTTATGTTCAAAGTGTTTAGTGCTTTTTATTTTATTGTTTCTTTACGATTATTGTTTGAAGAGTTGTGAAAGTTTTTGACAAGAGCTGCTGGGCTTTAAGTAGTTATGAATGTGTTTAATTTTAGTATTAGGTAATTGTTTTTGGTCTTGAATATTTAAGGACTCTGTATTGCTGTCTCTATTCTGTCTGGTTAGACACGGAATAGATCAGTGTCACTTTAATTACGAGCATGGTTTTCGACATTCCGTTGAGTTTTCGATATCGGTAAGACAAGGCAAATAGAAAAATCACAGTGATATTTCGCTGTGACTAGCCGTATTTCTTATCCAACGATAAAATATTCGTCATCCGAGATCATCTTCATATCTGTCAAAAACCATAAACTTGGGTGAAAAACAAGCACCCAAGAACAGAATATCTTGTTGATATCATTTCTTAACTACTAATAATAACTTGCTTCTTAATAAAAGACACGATCTAGCTCCCATTTTCAAACCAACTCTCTACCATAAAAATGAGCTTAATCACTTTAAACCAGCTGGTACATATTTGCTTAACGCGATAATTAGCATACCACGCAAGTATTAATCAAAGAGAAAATAAACAAAACACAATCGAAAGAATTCCATCCTTTTTGCTCTCACTAATGGCTCTACGGTATCATTGCACTGCGCCATTCAATCTTTGTAACTCATCTCCTTTTGAAACGTCACTTATGCCTTAAACAACACCTACTGTATAATATACTCTATATAATCTATTGATATGGTTGGTTTTCCAATGTACTTTAAAAGGTGATGTTACGTTAAGGTGCGCGGGCCCAACGCGTGGCTAGCTCGTGCCAATTTGTGAATAGCGCCGGACGCTCCGGGCAGCTTTCTTTCCTTCATTGCTAAACTTGTTAGTTGAATATCACTGCTATGTTAAATAGGGCTCATTTGATCACTATAACTATCGATATCGATAAACTGTAACTACACATGAATATGTTAATAAACAGGTATGGTGTTAGCGAAAATATATTCATAACAAAGTTTATTACAGTCGAATGAGGTATTATTCGTCGTAAAATTGTAATTTACGTCTATCAACGGTCATAATACAGTGAATTGAATACCTCTGATATTTGACATACGCATATCTCAATAATTCATGCTATTTACTAGTTCTAGAACATGTTTATATGCTGTATGTATTACTTATTATTATCGTAAATGTCGCAAGCTCCTACTCTTACGAGTGAAGACATCGTCTACTGCCTTCGTAAGTCTAACTGACAATCATGCTTTTCACAAGGCTGCACCTATTTATTTTATTGCAACCGCAATGCTAAAAGTATTTCTCCTCTCTGCTCGTTATTAAGTTCCATAAAGAACAGAACCATCTACAAGATGTTACTTCTGGCACCTATAGTTCAAAACCCAGTTTCGACACAATGCCACTATCTGCATCTATCTTCTAGCAAAGGCCCTATCATCATCATCCGCTGTCCAAACCTCGTCTTTTCAACGCCATTCTTTCTCGTTATATGCCAATCTAGTTCATGTCTCCCCGTTAATCAGATCCACCGCTAATGTAGAACTGACAGCCACACTTCAATCGATAAATCACGAGCGCATCACTAGGGTGATCACGTGACGGCCCGGGCCCGCGGCTCCTACACCCGTCCCTGCCTACTGGCCGGCTCATTAGAATGATTGATGCCGTGTTTGAATGTATAAATATGTGCCTACGGAGCGAACAGCATTACCAGTCACGCGGCACGCGTGTACAATGCACTCGCGGGTGGTACTAACACCTAGCACTAGCATGGATTTTCCTGGAAAATGATAGTTTCTGGGTGGTTGTTTGCAGTTAGGAAATGTTTTGGTAATGAAATTATTGAGTCTGCATTTTATGTAGGTGTTGGGTGTCCAACCCCAGCTGTTACCAAAGTTTGAAAGTCGTCAATACAATCTATCAGGAATTAATTCGGCTATCAATGATGCACATCAAAATATGTGAATGTCATTTACTATACTCACCTATTCTTTGACAAATTGAAGTTCGTCATTTGGTTTGACATTTCATAGAATTATTTTTCCAAACATTTTGGGTAATTGCAACCGACCTTTGTCTTGTGACCTCCTCTTACTACGCTCATTAGCAATGCTTTTGTTTTTCAATTTGATATATTATACGTAATATTTCAGACTTCTTGCGACACGGAAAAAGATTCCGTATCAATCTTCTAATTAAATTATAGCTCAATTCTAATTGCTAACTATAAAACTATCTATAAATGGAAATAAAAGGAAGATATTGTTTGTTAGTTTATTGCCTTGTTACTCATAAACATATATTAGTTTCTTGATCGCTGTTTCTACACATATTTCATTCTGCCATGTTTGGTACATGGAAAAATATCGATTGTAATTAAACGCGATCTGTATAATAAAGAGACGTTAGTAATTAATAATAAGTAATTAATTATTTTATTATAATCAACTCGCACGTTACATGACGACAATCTTTTACATCATATAATATTTCTTTTTATTTGCTTCTCCTATTTTATTTGCATTAAATCTTTGTGGTATACATATAAAAGTTTCCATAACAAATGGTATATTTATAATTAAAAGTATGGGTTTTTAAACACTGGTGGTGCCTTCGGTTTTGCATCATGCATAAATCTAATACAGAACTACTTCAAAGATTCCAAGTATGATCTTCTAAATGTCCTCATTCAAATGTAGCTGTACTCAATCACATAATAATATTATATTATATTATCGTAAAAGCCTCGACCAACATCTCTCAAGGCTCTCGTTAGGCGGTTGGATCAAGAGTCTGATTCAGAAGGCAGTACTTCTCGATACGGCTCGCATTGTGAGGAGGTTCCTGTCTCTGCAGCCCTAACCACCGCAAGCTTAGACCCTGCTCCCGACACTGGCTGAACTCAATTTTTTAAATATTTTTAAATATTTTTTTATATCGTTTTATTTTAAGAAATATTTTAAAATGTAATTAGATAAGAAAGTAAATAAATAAACGACATAATATTATTATGTGGTTGAATTATATTTATAAATATTTTATATTCTACCGTCCGCCTTATGATCAGCTCTACAGATCTGACTATAATATTAACAGTGGCATCAATCCACCAACTCGGACTGAGTTGGTGGATTGATGCCACTGTTAGTATTAGTCCATTGTAATAGCAGTCCATTGCTGGACTTAGGGCTCTTACAAGTTACGTCACAAGTCACAGCACGCCACCCGGTTGTGTTCGAAAGTGACATCTTAACAAATAATTATTACCGATAGTCGTGTATGATAATAACATATAAAATTAAGAGATGTGTGCCGCTCGTGACCCGTCGCCTTTCTTCTGAGAGCGAACTCCAGCGCAGTCATTTGTTTATGGGCACAGTAGTGACGCTTATGGAGAGGTTACCTAATAGTCGGCGTGTATGGTGTGTGGTTCCATGCAGTCTGCTGAACGATGTTTGATGGGTTTCATGCAGTTCATTACGTGTCTTGTAATACAGGGGGACGAGCGAATAGAGGTTATAAAAAAATTATATCTTTTCACTATTTGTTTTGTGGCAATTTCTAATTGTTTTGTGGGTCATTATTTGTTGGGTCATCATTGTTAAAAATATTTTTGCTCTGTTACCCTTGTCTTCTTCCTTATTAAGCCTGAAGTAAGAATTACTAAAGCATACCACTTACCAAAGAAATATAATTAAAGAAGACACATTTAAAGTCCTGAAATAGCAAACTCCATACATACATACACACACATACATACATATATACTGTCAATCATATTCATACTCACACACACACAATCGCAGATATGCCAAAATAGAGTTATGTGTAGCAAAATTGCATTGCTAAATTATTGTAAGTTTTTCATTTGTTTATATTTCTTTTCTTATGGAGCTTTTATATCTTAAGTTCTCACTAGTTTGTTACTCTACGGGTTACAGTAATACCCTACTCTAATACAGTATGAACTAGTACGGGGGTATTGTGACTTTCACTGGCGGCCTCATAATATAGTGTACATAAAAATAAATAAATAATTTTAAAATATAAAAGGCGAGTACATTACTTACAATCAAATTAAGTATAAAGACATTCAAACCTTAATTTCTGTTCCATTCCACGCCAAACAATGTGCCATCAACAAAAGGAACCATCTCGTCAATCAGGTACGGAACCTCACCATCTTCATATCAAAGAACCGCCTTGTAAAATCAATGAATCTATCATTTTTTTAAAAACCAAATTACGACTTTAAGCGCCCAACAATCCATATAAAATTGATTCAATATATTTATGATACATTTATTACTTCGATATAAATCTTGGAGCAAAAACGGCTGAACTCGCCTTGCGACATCAAAATCGCAAGTCGTCATATGAATAATACATAGATATGATGTATTATCATGTTGGTTGTGTTGCCAGTGTATTGGTAATGTATTGGGTTCGGTTACAGCTCGCCTAAAGGCTTCGAATTCATTCGGCTGCATTACGCGCTGGCTGCTGGTATAATTTGAGATTGATGGTAATTGTGAGGTGAGGCGAGGTGTGATATGTTTTCGCAAGATAAGAGCATTTTATCCATTAGGCAGATTAGAATGAATACTTTTCTATTACATCTCAGAAACTCCATCTTGACGTTTCTGAGTCCATCTACATCTACATACTTATGTCATTCCAGATGGTACGACACACCAAGTTATGTAAATAATCAGCTTATAATGTTCCCACTGCTGAAACTCACGCCTCTCTGTTTGGGCCATAGTCCACGAAGCGGGTTGGTGAACGTTGTTTTCAATTTTTTTCGTTCTAAGACATTCCCGAAAATATTTATTGAGTGTGCAAGTCCCCCCTGCCATTTTATCCGCGTATAATATATAACATTGATTAGGCAGGGGACATAGTTCTTCCATAGTTCAAGTTACCCAATTCACGTTAGCCACCCAAAGCCATACCAGCCATGTTTTGCTTCCACGTTCAGCAATAGTTCCCCACCGACCGCGGGTTGTCCTTGGGTGCACTTGCATAGTGCATATAGGGATAATCGTCGGTTGGTGGCTTCTCAACATTTAAAATTGTCTAAGGGGACCCTGCGAGTTAGCTTCGGCCCCTCGTACGCCTTCCAAAGATCCGGGACCCCAGAGTCCCGAGTTATTAAAAAAATATATATTTCTACCAACAACGGATCATAGACACAAAATGCCGAATGTATGTGCGCGCATCACTTCAGAACGGTTGCACCTATTTGGTTTGTATGAAAGAAAATGATTGAAAAGCTGCCGGGAAACTTGAAAGGAAAACTGAAAGGGAATTTTCTATGGGAATTTTGTATGTATTACTGAAATTTTGATAAGACAGCGTTTGTCGGGTCAGCTAGTAATAAATAAAAGCGTATACAATTAAAACGACCGCATTTTACGAGTATTACAGACTTCGATTGCTCATTATGTGAACCATACAGCATGGCTCAGGTACTTACTAATAATCGAACATCTGCGATAGAAAGTGAAAACTGCTGTAAGGACGTTGAGCGATTTTTGGTAGGGGGAAATCTTACGGGTTCACGTCACCGCATCACTGAGATACCTCGACGAAAAAAGAAATTGAAAAGTTATACAGAAAAAAAAATGACCATAAATATTGCCTCTGCCAAACTGCAAAGCAGTTTGTTGACAGAAGTAGCTCTTTTTTTTTAAACATTATTACATAATTTATACTTTTTCACGTATACGCTAAACGATCTATTTATGCTATGCATAGCTCTACATGTTTTCACTTCTGTCGTCGGCAGCCCCCATGACTGCCATTTTTTCTCTCTCAATGTTTTCCTTCACTGTGTTTAAAGCAAAGTTACATTTAACTTCACACAATAACAAATACGTTAATTGTTTCTTACAAAACGTACCGATACATTCCATTGGGCTTTGTAACTAGTTTATTTGTGGCAAATTACTTTCCCATCAGTGCGGGGCTCACAATGGCGAATAGAAACCAATCGGTGTGGTTGCACAGATCGCTTCTTTTGTAACCGCAAGTCCGTATGAAATCACACTTAGATACTATGTACTATTGAATACACAGGTAGGTCAGCGATAGATGTTGGAATTTACGTTGAATCAATATCAGTGCCGATTCTGTTGTGCACAGACTAAACTTAATTTAGGTTATTGCTAATTTTTTCTCTCTAATAGAACAAGAAAGAGACGGACGCAAATTAGAGCTGTCAAATTTAGTTGAACTAATATTTCCATACTTTAGACGACACGTAAAAACATGTCGACTAAAACACGGTGAAGCGGAAGGCGTAAATTAGTTTGAGATCTGTAACTTAGTTCATAGCTATAGCCATTTTTTTCTCGCACTGCCTGTTAGTAAAAGATAGTGTCTCACTATTTTTTGTTTAGTTATTGAACAAGAGAATCGGCGCCATTGTGGGAAACCGATAGCTTTTTTGAAACGGGGTTATTTTTTATTTTTCTCCTAGGTGGTTTTCCTTCCAAAAACATGGCATCATCATGTTTTTGGTAGGAAAAACCACCTCCAAGTCCTGGTTACTCATTTGGTAGATTAAATTTTTTTATTAAACCAGTTTGATGGTATTTATGTAACGATTTAAGTGTAAAGCTCTGAATTAAACTTAGTACGAAATATCATCACCAATTCAAGATCCGTCTCTACAATATTTTAAGAATTACTCATGCCATTGCTTCGGATACAGCACGACAAATTATCTGTACGGTTGACACCTAACACGACCAGCTAATACATTATCCTCTCATAATTCTAATCTACGACACTTGAGGGTGCTCCACTTATAGGGTTATAGATTTTAATCTGCATGCGACATTGTTGCTGGACAGTTACATCTAGGCCTATTGTGTGAATGATATCATAGTACCAGTACAACTAGCCAGAAGCCCTATTTATAACTTTGTGACACGATCCTTTTTGTTATTTTCTAGAGCGTTAATTTCGTATGATATCAACTAAATTAGTTCGACTATCTGTAAGTACGACTATTGTTGTAAATTAAAATATACTACAAAGTCTTACACCTATATTCTAAGTCAAAACCTCATGATTTCCTCGACTCGACTCAACCTCACTTAGGTAGTTTGATATTCATAGTTGCAGTCCTCCTCGTCTTAGACTGAGAATACTAGTCGAGGTGAGTTTGAGTTGAGGAACCAACTGTCAAATATAAGGTACTCGTACGTCGGCATCTATCTTGAGGAAGATAACTGCGTATTTTATTCGATTTTCGTAATGTCTTTTGAACATAAATATTATATTATTTAAACAGAATATTTCTCCAAGCAATGACGTATTCGTGACTTATCGCCTCGACTCACACTCATTCGAAGAACCTCATAATATCCTTATTCTTACGACTATGAATACCGATTTTGAGGATCTTTCGAGGCGTGCTTGAGGTCTCCTCGACTGAGTTATGAGTCAAGGAACTTTCTAAGTTGTACTTAGAATATGGGTGTTAGTGTCTTATCGAATCGAAGCGAATGACAAATGAGTTATCCTGAGATTTTAAATCCAAAGCTGGTTTAAAGGTAAATGTCAATAATTTGACAAATTATACACTGAACTTAGTTCCCTCTACCTGTCACTAGTTTTACTAGGCACTGATATTCGGACAAGGAATTTTCATTGGAATTCGATACCCGAACGTCATATATTTTCTGCGAATTCTCACACAGCAGGGAGTTTCGATATTCGAATATCGAGACAGGCCTTATAATTGTTTATTTATTAAATTCGTTTCGAGAATGTGTCGATATTATTGGTCCAGTTTTAGTACTGTATACTAGCGTATGAGAAGATTTTTTTCAACCAGCTGTTTTACGAGCTACCAAGTATGATTGTAATGTGTAATATTTTAATTGTGTTCGTCGAGTCCAACTGTAACATTGTAGCAAATATGCAGGCGTATTGACAGTTTTTTATTGGTATGTATAATTGATAGTACCTTGAATTAAAATATAGTTCTGAACATGGTTGCAGCTGTAATTATAAAATGTTTCTTTTTATAGGTTAACTGTATCGGAAGTAGCACCGTTGTGTTTCGATGACAAAGATGGTAGCATTTTTTGATCTGATTTTTTATTCATCTACAGTTATTGGCTATTTCTGGCATTTATGCCAATATATCTACTTACAGGCTGACACCTTCTTTTAACGTCACGACGTGATTAGACCGCTCTTTAGAGTCATGTCCCCAAAACTTAATTCAATACTCGGAAAAAACGTTCAGTTATTCCGCATTGGGTGCGTATGCGCACGGTGCTCTCGTTTTATTTGCGTCGCTAACAAGTTTTTTGCGCAAAGAAAAACGTTGGTACTCATCTCGGGAACGAGAAAGTCAACCCAATGGTGCACGACGTGAATGTAGAATATTTCAGTAAGTAATAGGTTTTGGGATAATGCGTCTTGCTAATAACATTAATAATTAATTTAAGGTGGATGAGAGTCCTTTTGCGTCAGCTAGGTTTGCTGACATCTTAGTAATTGAACATTATCTAATTTAAAATACCGTAAAATGGGGTTAGTTTGATACTACGGGGTTACTTTGATAATAAATTTCGACTTATGAAAAACTTATTTTTATAATATCTACAACGCCTTATTAAAAAGAAACTATCAGTAGTCGGCAGTTCTGATAGTTTATTTTTAATATGGCGTTGTAGATATTATAAAAATAAGTTTTTCATAAGTCGAAAGTGGTTATCAAAGTAACCCCGTAGTATCAAACTAACCCCATTTTACGGTACGGTCCCTGATAATAAAGCTTTGTCAAATGATTATTATTCGGAGCAAAATATACTTTGTAGAACTCAACTTCCGTGAATTTCCAATTTCACATAACGTATCAATAGCTGAGGTGAAATGACGATATGAAAGAGAAAATAATGTTGTTGAACACCAAAGCCAAAAAATACTCTTCTAAATAGTTACAGATACGCAAATGTTTCTCATTACCGTTACAAAAACTTACACACAAAAAGTCAACACCAAAAATATTGACTTTACCGCACTTTTTTACCGCCACCCAACCCAGTAGCGACTTGACAACAATCAGTGAAACCAGGCGTATAGTACCTACCTACTTCGAATGAAAAACTGTATCACCGTAGAAAATAACCTAGCGGGATGGCATAGAGAGTGAAAACAGACTGTGGACAGAGGACCAGTTTACGTAGACACCAATCATGCGATTAACTTCCTTTGGTTTCTATTTATGTGTGTAAGAGTCGGGGGGTGAGGTAGACCATGTTGAGTGGTCGATATTTCTGTTTATCATCAGGTCGCCTTTCATTATGTCTATTATTGAGTCGCAAGCCTAGCCTCGGGCGAAGCAAGGGTGTTATTCCATTCGTGCTGTCATAATTTTGTTTACATTGGAATGCTGTATGAATTATTCATTATTTGTATAGACGTTTGTGAAATCATTGTAAGTATTTATCTTCTGAAAAGTTTGATTGTAACATATGATGAATTGCATGTGTAGATTGGTGTTTTTTTTTTTATTTTAGTGAGTGAGCTAAAATAGATTAAATAAACTGGCGTTATAAATATTTTTATTTATATTTCACTGCTACATGTGCGTCGTGTACGTAAGCTCTTCCAAAAATTGTTAGTGAAACGAAAAATAGAATATGAAAATAGTTTAATTAAAGCTATTCAAAATACTTCAAACCAACACTAATGCACATGCATTCGGGTGAACCAGCTTTCGAAACATTTAAAAAATGTATTTTGCGGAGGTCGAAAAATCGTAGCACGAAAAGCTTCCCGCGAGATGTCTATTGTAGCAAACAAAAGAAAAAAAAAACTACGCATAGGTGGCCAATGATTTTCACCAAAGAGATTTGTATTGAAATTAGCCGTCAATTTAAAATTGTTTCAAGAATATTCTGTAGCTAACAATTTTCGGAACAATCTGGTACAGTGCTTTTAAGTAGAGATTCGAAACATAAATACTAGGAGATTTTTTAAACATTAGCGTGCAGCATAGGGAGAGGGATCACAGATTTTCTATGGATAAGTTAACTTATGTAATACATAATTGTGCACAAAGGGCCTCTAACTACGAGCTTTGATTTTATTTCATATCGTTACGTTGCTGATGAAGAAATGAACGTCGATACACTAATTAAAATAGACATACATTGAGTGAAAAACTGAGTAGCGCAGACCTCCCAATTTGGTATAAATCACACGTGCAATTAACCGTACCTCGTGTCTGCGCCCGCGCATACGCCACTCCGACACAGGGTTGCCACATAGGCATACAGCATTTCAGGATATTATTGTTACGTAAGTTTTTGACTTTCGTGTTGCCAATCATTACAGAAAGTCCACGTAAAAGTGGCCATCACTGCCTAAATCTTATTTTAGGAAGAGGCACAAATTCAGGACTGAAAAATAGGGCTGCAATTATTACGAGCGTGGAGTTTTGGTGTAAACAAATCTTTAGAACAAAAGTTAGTCACTTTATTTAATAAACTCATATAAAGGTTACTTTACCTCTAAAAACCCTGGTGCCTGGTTCTCATTACAGCATAGCAGGTAGGTTCTGATGGATATAAAGACGTGAAAAAACCAGACAGATTTCCCGGTACATTGGTAGCCCTGTCAAAGTACCAGCGTCTTCCACGCACCTCATTATTTCGGCATCTGCTCTTGTTTTGCAAGTCGCAACGGCTTTTTTTCTTGTTTGGCTCGAACGCATACTTTAACTTACTGTGAACGCTCTTAACTTTACTTTTTTATGTAACTGAGTAATGCTAAATTTAGGCAGTCTCATGAAATTGTTACGATTTGGTTTAGCAATTTTTTCACCAAATAATTTTAATAAAAGAAACTGATATATTTACATTTAATTCTTCATTTAGGTATGTACTAGGTAAAAAAAAATATATTTTGTTCTTCTGATGCCGAGAAGTTGACAACTTGACTTCTTAATTTCGGTAGTGGCAGTCTTTTCCCCTCACCGTATTCACGTAAATGCCGTGGATTAACATAAACAACGTTGTAACTTGTAACCCGGGCTAAGCCCGTCAAACACAGCGCTTTTAATGTGTAAAATCTCTCTTCTCGCTTTCCTGCAATCTGTGGGAGTGATTTCGTGAAAAGGGACGGAAGAATGTAACAGGAAGCCGGGGAAGCGCGCGCTATTTCATGTGACCAATGAGCGCGCATGGTTCTAGAGTTAGCCGTCAGATGGTACCAACCCAATCAGATGTCAGATGTTACACATCATTTGCGACTACTGTAAGGCTCGCTTGTTTTTTTTTTTATTTATTATCCTTATATGTGTGTGTTATGGTGATGAAATTGGTGTTTTTATCTTGAATAAGTTAACCAAAGCGTCGTCAACGTTGAGATTTCCAAGCTAGGCAAAACTATTAATTTGAGGCGGCAATAATTTGCGTATAAATCGAGTTTGTTGCGAAAAACTCGTCCACAATTTACACACTCACTCGCTTGATGCAAAACAGGGTCGGTTCCACTGAGCAATTCTTGAAGACCTATGGTTATGTTAGAGATGTTAGAGATTTAAACTCTAACATAAGTATTTTATGCCCCAAAAATTCCACTGTTGGATAAATATGCATAGGTACGTGGGTACCAGCTAGATTACCTCCCAGAAACTTCGTACGTCATCCTTTTTCATTTCAGTTTGGCAGAAAATATGTGATTTTTTTGTTTAGAATATTTCTTGAATGAATAAATAAATAAATAAAAAAAATGTTTGGGTTCCTCGGGTCCTGACTTAGTGTATTATCAGTTTCAGTACCCTTACATTAAGATTCATTACCATTATATAGTATTCAGTTGCATCCGGTTAGACTGGAAGCCGACCCCAACATAGTTGGCAAAAAAGCTAGATCTGAGATCCTAGAAATTTGATAGATTTTTTTCTCACGCATGAACTTCTTTCTGGCTTTACGAGTTCTTAACCTATTTCTCATGAAATTAATGTAATATTTAATCTTGTTCTACATCCAGGTGATACATTTTAATTTCCTTCAATCAGCTCAGTGAGGAAATTGCGCTTTAGGAATTAAATATAATGGAGCTAAACGGAAAATCTTGTTGCGCCTGCGCGCATTTATAATAAGACGGTGACGACTCGCCCTGTCCTGGGGCATCTAGATCTGGACCCGTATATAGGTTTTTGTAATAGTTTTGCCCAATATTACGCAAAACTTAATGCTGTTTTGAGAAATAATACACTGTTGTTTTAGATATCCGTCTTGCATTTTTGGGGACATAAATTAACTGTCGTTTGAGATCTCCCTCTTGCATTTTCGGGGACATAAATAAACTGTCGTTTGAGATCTCCTTGCATTTTCGGGGACATAAATAAACTGTCGTTTGAGATCTCCTTGCATTTTCGGGGACATAAATAAACTGTCTTTTGAGATCTCTTTGCATTTTCGGGGACATAAATAAACTGTCGTTTGAGATCTCCTTGCATTTTCGGGGACATAAGTAAACTGTCGTTTAAGATCTCCTTGCATTTTCAGGGACATAAATAAACTGTCTGACTGCATTTATTCAATAGGAAATGCATTATATGCGGAGACTTTAATATTGATTTACTTTTAGATAATAAGAAACGCACTGAATTTGTTAGTTTATTAGCTTGTTATAATTTTAGGTATCTTGTTGACGCTGCAACTTTTATTCGAAATGACTCGTATTCGTGCATCGACAATATTTTGACAAATCTGCCTGAACATTTTGTAAAGGAATGTGATGTAGACCATAATGGTTTGGCCGATGGACATGGAGGCCTTTTAGGTAAATTTTGTTTGGAATCTCTGACTTGCAGCTCAAGTAACTACAACCAGCAGTTTGTTATAAATAAAAGAGTGTTCAATTCTAATAACAGCTCATATTTTAAACAGGGAATTTTGACACACAATTGGAACAATATGGGAATTAATACATTCATACAAAAGTTCTCGGATATTTTTAAAACTAGTTATAAAAAAAAGAAACGTAAAATTAATTTTATAAAGAGTACAAAACTAAATTGGGTCACCAAAGGTGTAAAAGTATCTAGTAAAATGAAACGCTTTTTATGCTCTTATAATGGAAATAGTCTTGAAGCTAGTATTAGGAATTACAAAAAAAACTATATTAGAATTTACAGAAGGGTAATCACGAAGGCCAAAAAAATAACGGTTGGGGAAAAAATTAATAATTCAACAAACTCGAGTAAAGAAATCTGGCAAATTGTTAACAAATGTACAAATCGTTCAAAAGTTATGCACACAGAATCACTCCTACTTAAAATTGACGGAAAAATAGTTGATGATCCCCAAGAAGTAGCTAACACCTTGGTGAAACTTTTTGATAACACAAATAAATGCGTTACCGGTAAAAATACTAATGAGGAAGGGATTTTATTACTTGAGCAAAGTACACAGCGGGTTGAAAATGAACTTTGTTTTACTCTTACTACTCCAAACGAAATTTGTGATATTGTCAAAAAAATGGGTAATAAACGTTCGTGTGGATATGACGAAATTCCCATATCTGTCATTACAGATCATTTAAATATTCTTGCCGAACCGTTATCTTGCTTCTATAATAAGTGCATCACTGAGGGAGTTTTTCCGGAACAACTAAAAATTGCCAAGATCATACCGATCCATAAAAAGGGCTCAAAGACTGATCCCAAAAATTACAGGCCTATCTCTTTGCTGCCAGTGCTTTCAAAGATATTCGAAAAAATAATAAAATCTCGACTCTTACTTCATATTAACTTAAACAAAGTCCTACATCGAAGACAATTTGGATATCAAAAAAATGTTGGCACACAAGACGCTATATATACTCTTGTTAATGATGTTGTCGATAAAATGAATGAAAGAATGAAAGTAGCTGGTTTGTTTCTAGATTTGAGTTCGGCGTTTGATACAGTTGATCACGATTTACTTATAGCTAAATTAAACCACTACGGAGTTAGGGGCAAAGCCTCCCAACTTCTGTTATCCTACCTAAAAAACAGAAAAATGTTTGTAGAAATCAGTGAGACACAAGATGGACAACGACAAACGTATAAATCATCCCTTTATAATATAAGTGCCGGTGTGCCGCAAGGATCGATACTAGGTCCTATATTGTTTATTTTGTTCACAAATGATTTAATAAATTATATAAATAAAATTCTACCCGACATACAACTTGTGGTTTTTGCGGATGACACGAATGTCATAATTGGGGCAAATGATACAAAAGAACTTGCAGATAAAGTTAATGCCGCTATATCTTATCTGTATTCATGGTTTACTGTAAATAAATTAAAAATTAATAGCGCAAAGACCAAGGTAATTTTATTCAAAACAACTGCCCGAAATAAAGACACTATGACCATACAACTAAATGATGACAATATTGAACTCGTGAGAGAAACTAAATTCCTGGGAGTACACATAGATGACTCACTAAATTGGAAAAAAGAATTAGCCGCCATTGATGCATCTATATCATCCGCGTGTTATGCATTAAGAACCCTTAGAGACGAAATTGACATTGAGCATTTAAAAATCGTATACCACGCACTAATTGAATCTAAATTAAGATACAGTATACAATTCTGGGGAAACAGCTATAATTATAATTGTCAACGAGCTTTTGTCCTTCAGAAAAGAGCTATACGTACCATTGTCCGTATCTCACAAAGAGAGAGTTGTCGTCCGCATTTCTTAAATTTAAAAATCCTTACAGTTCCCAGTCTCTACGTTCTGGTCCTTCTTACTAATTTAAAAAAGTACATACATGAATATGAGACTGATGAGGAAAGACTAGTCAGGGAGAGTACACGTAGGAAAGACTTGAGGAATAAGATAAGTCCTCATTTTAACATTGTGAAACATAGTTCACAATATCAAGCAGTGCACTTATTCAATAGGTTACCATTAGAATTAAAAAGCTTAATCTATACGTCTTCATTTAAAACAAAGCTTCAAGCATTCCTACTGGATAAATGTCTCTACTCCGTTGACGACATGTAAGATTGAGATATTATAATTATGTTACTGCTGCGCCGACTGATATTTTTTGTCCTTTTTGTTGTTGTCACAGACTTTAATTTTAAAATGACCTAAGTATTTAAAAGCGGACATGAATAACAATTTAATAATTTCATTGCATTTTTGTTTATTTTTTGATCATGTTTTTAATTTGTATTTTTTGTGTGATTATAATTTTTATTGTTAATGTTTAGTTATGAACTTATGACTTATGAATGTGTTATTTATACTTATGCCATTATTATTATTTATTTTTTATTATTATTATTATGATTTCAAATACAATGTAAATTGTTTATGAATAAAATTGAATTGAATTGAATTGTCGTTTGAGATCTCCTTCTTGCATTTTCGGGGACATAAATCAACGGTCGTTTGAGATCTTCTTCTTGCATTTTCGGTGACATAAATAAACTGTCGTTTGAGATCTCCCTCTTGCATTTTCGAGAACGTAAATTAACTAATTCAAGCTACATTAAATGTTGGTGTCACTAAAGATGTGCACTGCAATTAAAAAAACATTTTAATTTGTGAATTCATCATAGTCTCACATATGTTTTATCAGCACCTATGTAGGTTATGCAGTGGTTATGCATGTTTTATTTTATTTTTTATAGATAGTTTTAATAAATGTAGCGCTGTAGCTGCGGATATATTCCGTTTTCTGCACATTTCAGAGTAACCCCACCTGACAGACAGGACCGGTTGACGGCTGCGGCAGTGAGTACCACGCGTATGCACCGTATAATTTAGTAATACGGACGACATTATGCACAATAGTGTCGACGCTTATCGTCACCGCTACCGTGCAATTATCGATCCTCGCTGCACTTATTATCGATACACAACACCATTAAACGAGCTATAAGTTTCTCGATTTGTGGTAACTGCATTAAAATGATGGATAACATCGTCCATCGCCGAAATGATCCCATAATGGAATTTGTTTAAATTTATTTTGGTAATTACAGAGCTCGGCGCCTCGGGCCAGCGTACTTAATTTGTTTATTACGATTTATGAACATAAAATCATTTAATTCGTTGTTGTTATCACGTAATTTGAAAGTGTTACTAGTAACGTATAAATGTATAATTATTGGAGTGAGTACTTACTATGAGTGATGGTGTATACTCATCAAGGTTACACCTACTCACTGGGAAAATGAATTGCTACCAATTAGAAACTAATTCGTTTCAGTTATTAATTCAACTATAAAAGCAGCAGATAGTTTGTAAGACAACACATTTCAAAGGCATCGTTATTTATTTTATTCTGTTCGGGAAACTTACACCTAACTTATATAGTTCGCGTCATGTAAGTTTGCCGCTCTGAAGTAGGTTACAAATGACTGCGCAGTAGTCAATATCTATACTAAAACAGCAACGCGCCATGCCATGCGCATCGGAAAGCCTGGTTTCAGAGCGGCAAATACAAGTTTCCGCTGATAAAGACTAAAATAAAAACGAAACAGGTCGGCACAAAATAACAAACTTTAGAAAATAAATTGTACACGATCGATTAACACAAACTAATAACCCAGGTCTGCAAAATAAAAATTGTCAACTGCATGAGATATTTTTACTAAATTATATGTTTTAGAATGCGCTGATTTCAGAAGTGATGGCCATTTTTTTCTATCACGTAAGGGTTTTTGCAAATTCAAACTCAAGAAATTGGTAAAAGCACTCGATTATTAAAAATTATAATTTTGAATAATATTTTTTATAACCCATAATTAATATAAATATACTACTTCTACTAAATATACTTATTCATCTTTTTTATGAAACCTTTTCTTCTTTTCCTTGATACTTCGCCGAGTCCTTTTCCGATTTCCTTCGTTAGTTTCCCGCTTAAGCATCCAACAGTAGTCTGCAAGCATAGTGACATCCCATCTTCCTTGGTACCGTCTCTCGATATCGCGGACATCCTGGTGAAACCGTTCCCCCTGTTCATCACTGTAAGCTCCCAGGTTTTCAGGAAAATAGTCTATGTGGGAGGTAAAAAATGGACCTTCAAGCTCGCGAGTTTCGCTTCATTTCATGCGAGATACAAAGCGTCATTTGACTTATCGCAACACGATAAAATTGAACAATAAGATTGTTTACATTTGCTTCTAGCGCCGTTTTTGCTTCTAGTTCACGTTACAACATGCTCAGTCCCACCAGCCAACTTCCCCATTTTCAATAAAAACCGCTTCAACGTGAATGAACACGATCTCTGAACTTCTTAACACAAAATCTACTGTACCGTATCCCCCCGCCTTCTAGGAAGTGGTAAAAAAAAATAGTTAAAATCGTAAATTTTTCAATTTAATTTTTTTGTCAATTATGTTAAATAAAAAACCACATAGGTTTATTTTTTGACCATATTTTTTAAATATTATTTTTTATGTTGTTACTAATATCTATAAAAACGTATGTGATAGAATGTTTTGAATATTTTTCCTGTTTTTGGGAGGTCAAAATCTATAAGAAAATGTTAAAAAATCCTATGCAGTTTTTTGCAGTTTTTTGCAGTGTTGCAGTTTTTAATCATTTAGACGCAAACAATTACTTTTACGTGAAGAAGTTTTTTTTTTTTTTTAAATCTATATTTATTTAGGGGCTTTTATCAAAGATATGTCTTCCCCATCGTACCCTTTTACATTAATAGGCTCACTTAAATAGTATTAGTTATAATATTGAATTAGAGTTATTCGTGCAGGACAATTAATTGGCACAACTTTTTAATAATCTCCGAAGATGGTATAGATAAGATGGATTGGATTATGCCTACATCAAATTTATTTATTTTAAAATCCTTTACGAATAACTCACGTTCTACTCCGTTCCGAGCACACTCCATCAGCAAATGTTGTACGTCTTCGATTTTGTTGCAAACTGTGCAATTAGGCGAGTCAGCCTTTTTCATAAGAAATGCAAATTTTGCCGATGGATAGTGCCCAGAACGGAGTCTTAATATCAATTTAACATAATTTCTATCTAATTTAGTATTCTCGAACCAGGGAACACGAGATGGTTGACCTTGGATGCTTTTGTACCAAATGCCTTTATCCAGATATTTTGAGAAAATGTTCTTTCCAGGAATCAAAGCATGCATATTTAAATTTAGTTGTATATTCCCAGTAATCAGGTACATAATTAATTACATATCCGTCTATTACCGCTGATTGAAGAAGCTTTTCACCAACAATGCTTGCCGAGAAACACTCGCCTATAGTATACATCTACTTATGTATATTGTTTTAAAACTCCTTGCTTTCTTACTTAACTTTATCTGTATAAGCAATGGGTGCCTAAATCGGTGACGTCATTAAGTCGCGACGTAACTCGACCGGTCATTATCTAGACCACGATATCGATAAGCAAGTTTGCCAGTTTATTAGTGTACGGCCATAGCTACGACTCTATAATTAATTTATCTCGACCTCATCAAAATATCTCCGCGAGGCATGAGGTCCTGGATTCCTGACCAAAGCGGGGCATGTCGCCTTACTGGTCGCAGGAAGCAACACTATGATATAGGTACAGGGAGAAAGAAATGCAACGATATACGTATACATAGGGTCATCGTTATGATTTTGGAAAAAAGGAGATTCGAATATAGGGTGAGTTTATGTATGCATGTAATTATGAATTTGATGGCACGGTTGGTGTCGATCTATGTAATGGATATGCAAAAATATTAGAATGGCGTACAGATATGTAGTTTGTGAAATTATTGTATGTAAATGAAAATGTGGAGAAAGGCTAGTGCGGCTGCGGTTTTTTTTTAAGAAAATTAAAGTGTACAATTTAGTTATACGACATTAATTGGGTTTAAATGTCGAATTTTCATATCAGTCAGAGGGCTGAGTTATTCAACGTGTTACGATCGCATGTCTCGAAGGTGTAAATGTTAAGTACAGGGCATTTTGTTGCCGACGGACGTTTAAATGGATAGCCGGACGGTTTTTGGAGCAAAATTTAAGTCGAGCACTCCGATATCGTTGTGGATTACATAAACAAGTGGTGTTCCTGTTTCTCAAGGGACTTGGAGCTTGATCTGAGAATATATTGTAATTTAAATATAGCAGTTTGTATGGAAATTGTGAACCAATAAAAAATACTGTTCACAAGCAACTTTACATTTTAATTAGAATTTAAAGTCTCAATTAAGAAGGTGATGCCACCAAAAATACCATTATAATAAAACCTCTGATTTCTTCACACCTCTGGTACTTAACGATCACCTAATTAGTGCAGTCATATTAATAAACTTTGCTCAGATTCGCGGCAATCTATAAAGTTGAGTATCCACTATTTTAACACACCAACTAGGTTCCGCGCATGCTCTATGTTTGCACAAAAACGGCCACAACGATAAAGTTAATGCGCTACGCACAGTTTGTCCGCAAAGACAGTGGATACCCAACTTAAGAATCTTCTAACTATGCGACAATTCGTCGCAAACTCGCAAGAGAAACGTCTCTTGCGCAATGTAATTTTTTGTGACAAATTAGAGTGGGTGCTTAGGCCTGTTTCATCAGCTGACCTTGCTTTCCGTTAATTAGGCACGTCCACGTCTCGGTGAGTCGGTGATGGATCGGTCACCTGCACTTACAGCGACTTGCAACAACTAGATACGACAGTTGTGTAATCGACATTGAATGTTGGCTTCATAATCTTTGCGGATTTTTTTCACTAGCCTCAAAATTATTTGAATATTAATGAGTGAGATATTCTCGATGCCAAATGAAAGAGAGTGAATGGGAAGGAAAGGAAAATTATGAAGGTGCACATTAAATAAAAATAAATAAATTGAATGCAGTAAAATTACAACGGTCATTGGACTTAATTTGGTTCAAGTTCAGAATTAAAAGCACATTATTTTAAAGCAATCGAATATACTACATAAAGATTACTTCCATTTTGGGAGAACATAATACCAGGTTTAATATTATCAACTTGTGTTTTAATTGCAGAGCGATAAGTCGTTTCCATATTTCTACATCACAGTTGCCATGTCACTTTGACGTACGCTGTCAAAAATCACGCAACTGACCACAGCAGCTGATTTCAATGGTCACATCTGCACCGCTGACTGTTCCTGTCAGAGAACCTTAATTGTCCGTATTTATGCAAAATGGAACCACTCTATTAATTACTTAATGTTTAAAGGAACCACATGCACGATTTCTTAATTATTTTGAAAGTTTACCAGTAATCAACAAAAAATTATATACACATACTAAATTTAGTAATTTATCAACATATTTAAATAAAAGAAATAGTAATTTTACTTCATTTAACAGTGCTGCACATGTTTTTGTAAACCCTTTGATATCTCAAAAGTGTATGTTTGCTGTGTGGTTCCATTTTGCATAAATACGGACAATTGATATTTTTAGCAATGCCACAGATTAATACAGATGGGACCCTCCGCAAAATCATTTAAATAAAAAACGACTCTTGCTACGACACAATAAAGTGCAATTCAGGTCCCACAACGCTCTTTGCCTCTCTTTATTACGCGTAACTCTTATACCTTCTGACCGCGGCAGTCCTACTGAACTGGCCCAGTGAGATAGGCCCGCCGCAAACTTATAGCTTCATACACTGCGGAGTGTCCCATCTGTATTAATCTGTGGCAATAGTAAACTACACTTTTCGTTTGTGTAACTTGTTATTGATCATCTGTGTTAAAAGATGTAATTTTTAGGGTTCCGTGCCAAAAAAGGAAAAAAAAAAACGGAACCCTTATAGGATCACACGTGTGTCTGTCTGCCTGTCTGTCTATCCGTCTGTCACAGCCAATTTGCTCCGAATCTAAAGTACTGATTAAGTTGAAATTTGGTACACGTATGAATTCCTGTAACCCAAACACAGACGTGTAACGTAAATTAATGAATTCTGATTATGGGGGTCACTTTTAGGGGGGCAAAAAAGAAAAAATTTGCTAACTATACCGTGTGACATATAATATATCAAATGAAAGGGCTTACTGTAAGGCGCCGACCTATTGTCATCGCTCGTGCGATGATGCGATGCGATTTGATCGTGCGATGAAACTGCTCTCGCGATAAGAAATTGTGTGTCCTGTTTTGGAGCGATACGATCACACTCGAACTGGCTCTTAACAGAGATGCACAGTTTTTGCATGATCTCGCGATCTTCAATAGGACATTCAGTAGATATCAGTCTGTTTGAACGCACGGTCGCACGATCATTTTCGTCGGACGCACGCATCATCGCATGAGCGATGACAATAGGACGGGGCGCCTAAGGGGCCAAATATATATATTTTTTATAATTTTAAAATAAATTTAATTTAAGAAAATAGACGAAAATTGACCATGGCCACTTAACTCCGAAACAGAGTCTAATCTCCGAAATTTTGAAAAAATACAGAAATTGGTTCTATACCTATAGATTACAGAAAAACCTATAAGAAGTCTCAAAATAACATGGCAAATCTCTTAATTTTCTGTGTACAAACTTACATTTGCAGTTGGAATATATGGGTGAACATGTTTTTCAATTAAAATGTTAAGTTTGTTCTTGGGATAAATTCATCGCAACTACGGACACCTTCATTGTGTGTAGCCCGACACGCACTTGGCTAGTTTTTTCGTTTAGTTTAGATTTATATCTAAAGCAGTCACTGCAAAATACCTACATAGATGCTCATAGACAGTGGTAAGGATAAGATACAATCAAACTAAGTCGAAAAAATAATTGCTGACTTTTAATAACATAATAAGGGTTTCAACATTACAACGCCATGTAGCAGCCAAACGCTAAGACGGCCCAACATATTATCAATCAATCTGCCTAGCCTTTTCCCAACATATTATAATGATCATAAAAAGTTACTACGCTGTAGCTGCGCTACGTAACAATTAGCTACCCTGTACCCGTATTACGTATCTTAGAGAAGCCTAGCAATAGCAAAAATTGCGCAATAATTGCTTTTCAATCGCAAATCGGCATTATGTATCAGCGATAAGTCATACTGATTTGCGATTGACAAGCGCTTGAAAAGCAATTATTGTGCAAATTTTGCTATCGCTAGGTAATAAGCTTGCCGGACTCTGGCGCTACGAAAACTAAAATTACATGTTTTGTTATTAATTAATTTCCAAATAAACTGATTTTCCAATACTTTTGTAAGTACTACGACAGCTAGAATCAGTTGCTTTATCAAGTAACAAAGCTGTAAACGTGCGTAATGTATATTACGTTAATAAAGCTATACATAAACGTACCAAGCCTTAAATACCTACTGAAACTAAACTCCATAGATATTAGGTACCAGCAATTATTACAATACTACTTTGTATTATCTCAATAGAAACAATATTAATATAATAGTGGTTGACTTGTCACATGCTTGCAACATATTAATAAACATTCCGTTTATCGTCTATTTAAAATTTATAGAAACAAACTGTTGTGAATATTGATTCCAATTCAAGTAAAGTATGTAATGAACCGCCTCGATATTATGTGTTTGGGTCGTAAATATTAGTTTTTAATAACAAAGAATTAAATGGTACCTGGGTTTGTTTGGTGTTTCGTTTGAACGGTTCAGTGTTCTGATCGGTTTTCTTATTGTCAAAGTGCAAATGTAAGTTTGTACGCACAATATTGAGAGATTTATTTGTTTGAGATGGGTTTGCTCTTGACTCTAGTCTAGGTCAGAGGTGACAGAGACAAAGTCGACGATGGAGTGAGCTTACCCAGAAAAAGCCTGTTCACTCTCACTTTGAAGAGATTAGGGTTGTATGTGCTCGGAAACACAGACGCAGGAGTTAAGCCCCATGGCCAATTTTCGTCTACTTTCTTAAATGACTTAATTTTTTTTTATTATAAAATAATATACTTGAGACCCTCACCGTTAGCCCTTTCATTTGATATGTTACACGGTACAGCTTGCAAAACTTTTTTATTTTAAATTTTAAATTTGCCCCCAAAAGTGACCCCCTTATTCACAATTCATTTATTTATATTACACGTCCGTGTTTGGATTTGAAATTCATAAGTGTGCCAAATTTCCACTTAATAGTTCATTAGATTCGGAGCAAACTGGCTGTGACAGACGGGCAGACAGACAGACACACGAGTGATCCTATAAATAAGGGTTCGGTTTTTTCCTTTTGAGGTACGGAACCCTAAAAATAGTCTATATCTCATTCATAAGAGGGTTTATTGCATGTTACTTACTTAGTGTGATGTTGATCATATAGTTATCCTACTACTCGCACCTATAACTTCTAAAAGTTATAGGTACGAGTAGTAGGATAACACTAATGTTTGTTACTCAATCACGCCAGAACGGCTGAACAGATCTAGATGAAATTTGGCACAGAGATAGATTATAGTCTGGAATAGCACATACTTTTTATCCCGGAAAAATGTACAGTTCCCGTGGGATAAAACATCCACGTGGGCGAAGCCGCTGGCAAAAGCTAGTCTTCAATAAAAGAGATATGAGTGATTGTTGCCAAGAAACCAATGCCGAAGGGTTCACATAAATTGTATGAATGTAATTGATCGAATTTTAATAGACTATAAAAAAACCATATACAAGCCAACACATTTCCCAACACCAACAATAATTGCTTTCCCAATTTGCATCACAGCTCAAAGCAGCAAACAAAAATAATTAACAAAAACGGCAACGAACGAAAGCGACCACAAAAGTGGGTAGGTAAAGCTATCGGTAGTTTTTCAATAAGCAATAAATAATGCAACGCAACGGTGGCAGGCGCAGGCGCACGCGCCGCTAACAAGGCGGCCGCGTGCGCCTGCGCCGTGCCATCGTTGTGCAACCTGCCCCACCCTGCTCAGGCGCGCGGGCAATGGGCGCGAGCCATGAGAGAATAGCGGATTGTCTAGTTGAAACAGGATGTTGAAGCTATTTTGATTGGTGATGCTTTTGTGAATGGTAAGACTAGTATCTACAGATGCCTTTTGACCCGATATAGGGCACTCGTACAGAATTTCATAAATATTTCACATACATTTGAAAAATAGAATGGTTGTCATTTCGTGGTGATTTCATATTTGATATTTCCAAGGAGCGAGGTATCAAGAGTTAGATGGCTGATGAAGTCAATATGGAATGTGTCCATCAAGACGAAATTATTGATCTGTAGATAAATTAAATAAATTATTAAATTATTATTTAATTAATTAAATAAATTATTGATCAGTCTAGTAGCCAATTCCATTATAGTTTACTTAAGAGGATCGTGAAGTGCAGATTCGCGGCGCGAGTCTTTGAGGCACTTACCTACATTTCCTTTTTGAAATATTGTTCCGAGCGATAACGTTTTCACCTAACCGAAACCTTTAGGAAATAAGACAATTTGATCTCGTCAGATTCAGTACACCTTAATCTAGGTCTGTACGTTTTTATTTTTTAGTAATTCCGTTTAGTTTAATTAAAAAAAAAGCTCCAGGGAGTTTTAAAGATATATTTAGATGCTAATAACTTAAAATGAGGGGCCGAAAAGCTAACTCACAGAGGCCCTTTAGACAATTTTAAATGAGGACGAGTGACCACCTGACGATTATCCCTATACGCACTATGCAAGTGCACCCAAGGACAACCCCCGTTTGGTGCAGGACTATTGTTGTGCGTGGAAACAAAACATATTGGGCTATGGGTTTGGGTGGCTAAAGTGGATTTAGTAATTTGAACTATGGAAGAACTATGTCCCCTGCCTGACCAATGTTATATATTATACACGGATAAAATGGCAAGGGGTGACTTACACACTCAATGAAGGGCCCCCGGAAACGGTCGCTCGCAGATAGTGACGTAGCGTCAAGGATACTTCCTGAGGTGCTTGAGGAGTGGAGAGGTATTCCACGGCAATCAGGACAATCCCGGAAGTACGGTCAAGATCCCTGCCAATATTATACGTACTCAATATTTCCATATACTTACGAACCTAGTTTTTATTATACCTACAACATTTCCAAAAATTATGAAAAGTAGACTATGTTTACGGGGGCAAAACCGTTATGGCTTTTTGTATGAGAATTTACAGCTTCACGATCCTCTTAAGGATGACTAGTGGATAAAGAAGTCTGGCATACTGGTATACAGGATAGTTATTATATGTAGATAATTTACCATTTTATGATCTTCTGTCTGATCTAGGTACAACAAATAAAGTTCTTTAAATGTTCTTCGCTAAAATGTTGAACGCTATCAAACTCTGAAGGTTCTCAATTGGGCCAGCCCCTTAGTGATACCGTTCTTGTCCGACTCCCGTGCCCACAATATACTATAGCAAATCTGCTTCGGCCACTTTCTGTATCTATTAGATCACCACGTCGCATACCTTACAAAAACTTAGCACAACTTTTGCTATCGGCTGACTGATTAAAAAACTATGGATTACAGACTTAACATGTCCTCCAAATACGATATACCTTTCTAATGCTGCCGTATTTCGATATCGACAGACGAAAACAAGATTCTACATATAGATAACGTCTTATTCATTAAGCTGGTAATTATTTTGGTTAAGGTGGTTCTAGCCAATCGTCCTGTATTAGTCTAGTTCAGAGCTTCGATGTAATGAAGTAATGATATTGGAATTTAGTTTGGTAGCTAAGTGTAAATCTGAGTACTCTATCTTCTTGGTGAAAGAATTTTTAGTCGTATGCTGGTATCTGCGTTTTTGTACGTGGCATTCAGTTGTTCTGATTAGATCAATAAATTTAATAGTTTGCCAACATGGCGGTCTAGATGGTGTTGGGCGGTTTCGTTTGTCGCAAATTAATGGCAATAAAGCATAATCATATCGTAAACGGCGTTCGTGAGGCTGCGCCGGCGCAGCTAGCCTCCGGGTGCCCTTCGATTCCAAGATGGCGCTCGACTTTAATCGTATTTGGTGCTTTTTGTAACGATTTTTTTTTTGCAGCATGCCTAATAATGTTTTTATGGTTAAGTATAGTTTTTGCTGCTGTGGACCCAGAAGCGTAAAGATCATTGTGATAGGCCGTTTAATTCAGGTCTCTAGAGTTTTTACTTTGTGTGAGTGCGAACGACTTGCGATTTTTTTTTACCGGCCTCCAATTCCTTGGAAGTTGAGTAATAAGGGCCTTCTGGTGTTAATTACCATGTCTCCTATAAATCATTATTTTCATCAGCCTTATTCAGTTATTAGAAACTAAAGTTACCAATCTGTTTCTAGAAGTCTTCGACTGCTTGTAACAATATCGGGTCGAGTTTAAAGACCACGTTACTAATGACAGGTTACTGGTCAATTGCGTACCTCGATTGTAATCTATTTACACAGGTATCTCTAACAAACCTGTTTCTTTTTACTATGATAAGCCAGGAATGCGGTTGCAGACTATGCATAGGATCTATCATCTTTTGTGAGGTGTCTAGATGGATTTGTAGATGTACTTAGGTGATTTTTTGTGATGAATTACCATAAGCTTGGTGGAATCAGCTTGTACCTGTTCCATAGCAGGGTAAAGTTTCAAGGTAAAGTCTTTAATCATTCATCATGTTTATTCCCAGAGTAAGACTCAGTTATTTTGTTAAGGGTGATCGCACATCTGACGGAAGATGCGTCACGTAACGCCAGAACGGGCAAGTAGATAATAAGACGTTCAACCTTACACACTCAAACGATGTTGCTTTAGTGAGTTGGGGAACTATCAAGTTACGGCCGACGCATCTTGCATCTGATGTGCAATCATCCTTACACAGTTTGTCCACCGCACAACGTCAACGAGATACGAGATTATTCAAACCAAACGTGACGTTCCGGTGGTGATGTGCGGTCGACACGCGGCCATAGTCAATGTTATCGCTACTTCACGCCGTCATCTCATTCTCGTTGATGTTTCGTTGACGTGGCGGTGGACAAAACGGCCTAACACTGTTTTTTCACCGCACCGGGAACGGAATGTCAACGAGAAATGAGATTATTCAGCCATAGTATATGTACTGTCGCTACTTCGGCGCCGTCAGCTGTTTTCTTATTGGCACCCCGTTCCCGGTGCAGTGGACCAACAGTCGGTTATAACCAGCTGTTTAAATACCTAACCGGTGGTTTGAGTGTTGGTGAACACAGGCCTTAGGGAGTTTCCGTTTGCATTGATGTGCTTTTGTTTTTCCTCAAGCCAAAAGCTCAGTTCTTAAAATTGTGGTAGGTAGTGTTGTAGTAACAAAAATGAAAATACAAGAATAAAAGATTTATTGTTATTTATTCATTTTGACAAGGTAATCGGTGACCTTTGAACGACTAATGGATATCAAAAGTACAAAACGATAAGGTAATAATCTCTATTCATTATACATCCTAGCGATAAGTTAAATAGCATCTCTTAATGAATCAAACAGGATTTGGTACGAGTATACTACAAAACATTCATACAGTAGGTAACGTTGACTTGGGGAGAGGTGAAAAGGATTGCCTGACGTCATAGATCAACGATTTAATGCGATGTGAAATTTAGTAACAGAGAATGAAACACATCAACCGAAATGTCATGTTTGAAATTCGAGACTACTTAGAAAGAAAAGCTTTTTCAAAGAATATACTGATTGTAAAAAGAACGAAGCCGTTAAAAAAAGTTGGAACTTTGACCTTCAATATGTCCGTAACCAAAACGTTACCAGGTATGGCCTAGTAAAAAAAATATCACAATGACGGGAAGAACTAGTGACTTTCGGCCTCGTCGCGTCTTTTTACATCCGTTATACAAGCTGTAACTCAAATAACGCACACTCTCTTAAGGGGTCATTGTGCTTATCATTATGAAAAACTTTTACTATGGGACCAAATCAGAAACCGCAAACAATCAGCTGTTCCCTACATTTTTTTCAGCAACAGCAGTTTTTTTTTTCGCGATTTCATGTATGGTTCCATGGGTAGTAAAAGTGGTTTAAAATGATGAGCACAATGAGCCCTTAAGAGGTGGTGCGTTATTAATTAAGTAACACCTTGTATTTTCACATAGTAGGTAACGCTTCGCTTAATTATACGACAGGTTAAGCAAGCCTTGAAAACGACGGTAAAGTCACTGAAGTGATATGCAGGGTCATGAAATATCTCTTTTTTATAATATTCTACCAAGATCACTTCGAGGGAAGAAAGTTATTTCCGTATTCTGTGTAGGACTGGAAATTGACTTTTAATACTTCCATGACGATAAATCTTTTGTTTTGTACTGTGACTATGGCTTTTTTGAACAGGTCATTTTGTTTATGGTGTACTTTGATATAAGGGAAAATTATAGTTATCTCTAGTATATAAAATATATATCAACATTACACTCGCAACAATCATAGAGATCTATCTATACTTACAGGAACGTTTAGATTAGTTCTTTGAGAGATTTGTTTAACTGATAAAAATATTTCTTCATTTATTATTGCTGTCCAGTAATAAATTAAATCACAGATTTGTAATTATATTAATTTAGTAATAATTTTGGAATACGTACAATGTTTTAACAAAATTCTGAAATAATCTCTAATATATGTATAAGTTCTAATTTACAATCTCAATACAATGACAATAAACATATTTAATTTGCGTAATATTCTGAAACTTAACAATTAGGGCAGTTTGAACACAGAGGCATATCCTCCCTCGGTAGGTGCCCAAAACTACAATAATTTACGCAACATTCAGTATACATATATTATATATATAATTTCGACAGTAAGATAATTTTTAAAAACAACTTTTCTAACATTTCGTAAAAAAATATTTAATAATATCTTCAATAAGCAACAAGTTATATTTTTATTGGTAACCGGCGTTTCCTCTCAGACTAATAATACTAATTATTTTACATCGAATAAAGCGAAATTTACAAATAAAAGTACAAAGAAACTACTTACATCCATACAATATATCGATATAGCGTAATCTATAATAGCGAACACTCTCGGAACACTTAACGTTAATTGTCTATTTATGTCTTTCGACAAGGAATACATACATACGTACTACATATTTTTCGTATAACTATCGGTAGAGAAAATTCGGTACGCGTCCTATCTACATACACTACAATAGCTTAATATTTACACGAGATTCAATATCACTTTATTTATAATACATATGCTAATAGCCGACTTGGTGGCAAGTACACTTACTTTCACTTGTTTGCGCCAATTAAATGTGCTAACGCGGTAACAATAATGGGTATTTACAAAATTGATGACGCGTGTTCGTTATGATTACATTGTATGTAGTGCTTCCTTAGGTTTATAATTACCTGGTACTTGTGGCTTGACGGTTTGAAACATTTTCAATGTTATTATTGCCTTGCTATTTCATATTGTCATCGTATATTATACTGATGCAGAACTAAAGTTGGCGCTTATTTACTACATTAACAGTTTGATCAAAATATTCACACTCAGTAAAGGTTCTATAAGTACACAAGAGTCATTTGGATGCATCGACCAGATTATTGTAAGTATGAAAGTGGTCAGCACTTGTCACTATCAGGTGTGGTCGGCGGGGCTGGCGGCGGCGGCGCGCCGGCCCGGCGCCACGCGGCCCATGAACGATCTGATCTCCTCGAAGTACGTCTCGTCCGGAGACCGGCGGCGACTGTCGTCCCCGTTCTCCGCCTCGTGCTTCTTCAGATGCCTATCGAGATTCGTCTGTTGGCCGAAGCAGCGGTCGCAGTGACGACACCGGAATGGTCTCTCTTTGTTATGAATGTTCCTCACATGTCGCTGCAAGTTGGACGATATCGAGAAGGAGCGCTCGCAGTATTTACAGCGGTAAGGTTGCTCTCCCGTATGCGTTCTTAAATGTCGAGTTAGGTTGGCACTGCGAGGAAATGCTTTCCCACAGTAGGAGCATGTATATCGGTCTCGTGCGCGAGGTGCTCCGGGATTTTGAGGCACTGGGGGTGCTCGCGGGGCTCCGGGGGCGAGCAAGGTGGCGGCTGCCGCGGGAAGGAAAGGATAGCGGCCGAAGGATGCTGGCAGCGCCAGCGGCAGTCGTCGACAGAATTGCAGAAGCGCTGGGTGCGCGGGGTGAGCTGGATGCGTGGGGTGAGTGGGGTGAGGGGGTGGTGACTGTGTGATGAGGTTGCAGTTCTCGTCCTCCAGGCGTAGCGGGCGCTTGTGCGTGACGCGCAGGTCCAGGGGCTCGTCGGCACGCGGGCTGCTGAGCGGGCTGGGCAGGCGGCCGGGGGGGGATTCGGGCGGGGACGCCAGGCGGCGCGGCGCCGCGTGCTTTTCGCGCATGGCGGCCGCCGCGCACGCGCTCATCGGGCTCGTGCGCCACCGACCTGAAACAACACAATGAAACACATGTTAGCCTTCATCTATGTCAATGCGTTCTGTACTAGAACTAAACCTATTACTAGACCCGTCCCGGATCTGTTACTCTACGCCACAATAACGTCATGATGAGGCAATCCGCACACAACAACTGATCACATTTTATTGATCAACTTTGCCCCTGTCAGCGATATCCTCGGAGCACCGGTATGCTAAAACTTGTATAAACATTGCGAAAGACTGCGCGCGGTGCGGCGGGGGTGGCCGGCTGATCGATGTCGGCTCCTACGCTCGCCTTCGACTCACGCCCACTTACTTGCGACATCGGTAACTAGAGCACTTGCTACCGAAACCACCAAGTTTTTTGTTAATTATTAATACGCCTTTATAAAGCCAATATATTGCGTTCGAACCAGTTGCTTATGGAAGAGTTGCGAATGCGATCGACTGGCTAGAATCAGAATTGACATCCACGTAACAAGCTGCTCGACATGTCCAAAAGTTTTGAGCATGAAGCAAGTCAGTGATGAGTGAAATACTTTATGCTTATTACCGAACCTTGCCCCAGATATGTCTGTCTAGTTTTTGCCCAATCTTGTGTATCCTCAACAATGGCTCTCACTTCGTGTAAAAGTGAAATCGCAGGCACGAATTGACATGAAAGATACGAGTAAAACGTTATTAAAGTGCTTTCCTTTTGCTATTGCATGCTGCTACCCACGTAGTGTTATAGCAGATAGTGTTATAACAAAAATATTATCCGTCGATAATCGTGCAACAATAAATTGGACAACTTCATTGAAGATAGATCGGCGCGCGCCATCACCCACGTACGTCACGCGCATTGTTGGCGTGCGCCGGCGTCGATACATTTGCATGTTCAACCACATTATGTTGGCATTACTCCGTGCCGTGATCTATAATCGGTTTTGTCTCAATGCCGCTTGGTTTTCGGTACTCTTTGCGTTGTAGTTTTATTTGGTCAACCATGAACAAGTAGATCATATTGACACTGATAGAGTGGACTGATACAAGGAGATACTCGACTATCTGGCTAACTTACTGCTTACTATTATAGATTATGTCGGCAAAACAATGTTAACTTATCTACTATTATATGCTAAAGACGGAGTACGGTTCCGGCTTGAACTGTGCATTCCTTCGCAGTAGGGTTAACCCAATACAATTTTATCTGGACATTAACATAAAAAGTAAAAGCAAAACATCCTAATAGTGCTGCTACAAATTTGTTCGCTCACGCCTGCAGCCGACACGGGCTAATTTGCACCAAAAGGAGCCGACATAAATCCTTTGAACAAGGGTCGGGCATAGACGTCAGGGTGCCCATATATGGCGCGGTCGTGAGCCCTCGGTTCCATACTTATGATTTGTGGCGCAGGCGCAGACGTGCCCCTTTTATGAAAGGATTAGGTGAATAATTGTGTTATGTTGACGGTCAATATTAATCGATTGGCTGAGAACTGTGAGTATGGAACTATTTGGAATGAAAGGGAAACAGTTTCAGTGAGTAGCTTTCAGGATTTCATTATAAAAGGATCATCATCTGCCTAGCCTTTTCCCAACCATGTTGGGGTCGGGTTCCAGTATAATGACTGCCTATCTGACCACCATAAGCGAGTTACTGGGTAATACGATACCCCTTGGTAAGACTGGTTGTCAGACTTTCGGGCTTCTGACGACCCGTAACGACTGTCAAGGATCCACGAATGGCAGTCGGGACCAACGGCTTGACGCACTTCCTGAGGCACGAGGGAGCATTATAAAAGAATGTGGCAAATATTTATATTTTATGTGTAGCTACGTCATAAGATTAGGAGGAGCTTTCTCTCAACTGGGTGATAATATTTTTCATTTCCTTTGTTATGGACATATTTAAACATGCATCGAATTTAAGCTTTAGTATTAAAAGCTCAAAAGAGAGCGAATAAACTCGTAACTACAAATTCAATGCGAAACGTTCCACGAAAGCTTTAACTTCCTGAGCACAGGTTCGGAAGCGGTAACTCGTGCTGTCGATGTTAGTGGTCCGTTTAAGCACAGTTGCACGTTTCGTAAGTAGCGTTCATAGCAGTTTAACGCGCGCATCTCCGCTCAGTCACGAGCCACTAATTACCAGTAATTAACGATGTTCGGGCGCGGCGTGACGCGCGCGGTGGGCGGGGCCAGCCTCGTTATGTATGGTAATGTAAATAGCGTGGCCAATGAGAAACATCATGCCGCGCCGACGCTGTGATATATTAGCATTTGAATCGCTTATTCGTTCCGTCGACTCGAGCGCACACCGACTGACCACTTTTGTGACTTTGTGTTATTCCATGCGTTTCATAGTTCGTCCCACCTCGTTTCTTATGCAAAACTGTTATAAATTACCGCGATTCGTTTTACTATGCTCTGTGTATTTGGAATTCCGAACGTCTACTATAAAACATAGCGTAGCGATAAATTGCTTTATACAGTCCATGTAATAGGTACCATGTTAGAGGCGAGGTGTGAATGGGGAATGAGATGTTGAGTTCGTGTTACTCTATTTCTACGTATTTACTTTAAATTCCTTTTACAATTGTCATTATAAAATAACATAAAATTACCAAACTCTGTGCACTTAAATATTGAATAATTTATAATTTGAACCAACTTATTAGCTAAACATATTAAATCTTATCGATAAATTATTATAATTTATTGCGCATAATGAGGCGTGATACGAGGCGCGCAGTTCGATCAATCACGTCGATTATTTTAGTATGTATGAGTGTACATAGTGGTACTTATGTACCCATACATAGGTACGTACAATAGTGTTTACTCAGTAGGCGCCAATGGCAGGAGTCTCGCATGGCCGCCTGCCCGTAACATACGATGCTGCGCTCGTTCGTGATGGCTCGTTAACTTTACCTACCACAAGAACAATATGATCGCATGACTGATGTATTTGAAAGTGCACTTTATATAACAAGCGTAATTGTATTAAAAGCTCGTTTTATTTTTAAACGCTTGACTAGACCCAGCAATGTGTCTGAAAATAATGACACGTTTTTCTAACATTTTATCCTTTCATTTTCTATTATGATTGATGAGGCAATACGCGAACAAAATACCTTAATTTCGTAACAACAATCCAAAGAATATTTCAAGAGAATATTGTCGAAAAAAGCGTGAGTCGTACAACAATAGGTCTAGAGCGGAGATTGCACCACAGCTATTGCTACCGCGTATCGATAGAATGATTAATAAAAAAGTTGACGGCTTCCATAGGTCGCAACACTGCGTAGTCACGAAGCCGGTCCTTCGCAATGCTGCGATGAAATAAGTAATAAATCGCAGACTATCGTCTTGCAAAAAAGGGGGAAAAATATTCGTGTGACTGCAATAGATGAAGTAAGCAATTTGTTAATAAATATCAGTAAACCTGCACTTGTATGTCGCGCTGCACAAACATGAGCATAAAGTCAAGATTTTTTAACTCAACTTGAGCTAACTAAATAAAGATAAGGACTTGTTCATTACTGATACTGCAGATAAAAATATTGTTAATGGGTACATTGGCAACATATTTACTAAAATTAGTAGTGGATATCACATAAGTCATGTAGTCAATGGTCGACATTCCGTGTGTTATTCTCATACGATCGCGGTTGCAGGAGATTCACACGCACCGCCCGCTTTTTTAGACGGATCGTATCGACAACCACGATCTTTGATTTATTTCACATCACTATTTTAGGAAACGCGTCGCGCCGATCGCCTTATGGCGAGATATGAAATTGCTCGGCGATGTATGAACTTAGAATCAGTACTAAGCGCCCGCTAAGATGTATCGATTATGTCCGCGGACGTATCATATCCCGTATTATACGGTTGATCGTTGCAAAACCATAGCTGTTAGTACTAAATCCTCCTGTTAAGAGAACATTACTTACACTATATTAGGTCATGCTATTTAAAGCTTCTTCATTGAATATTATCTTTTAGATGACAACTGGTTTGTTGCCCGTGCGAATTTACTTAGCATTAATGTCTTTTAACTAGACGCGCTCGTCGATATGCCATTTATTAAGATCGTGATGGAACGCAGTCGTAAATATAGGTGTCTCTCTTTAGCATATTCAATGATAGCTGTAGTTTACTGACAAAGGCCATATCTTGACCTGCGCGTGACACGATAACGTGTTCGTAGGCACACTGAAGCAGACCTCGTCTCTATCGCATTGTTGTAGTCGCAAGCCAACAAACTGCGTAAATGGAGTCACAATTCGAAAATTAAATATTCAACGCACCCGCCGATGTTCAAGTTGCCACGCGAAATAATTATCTAATCTATTATCGAATTGCGTTTATACGGACCAATCACAACGGAATGCAACGTATTTTAGAGTGGGCATTTAATACACCTCGCGGCCGATTCTGGCCAATGGCGGATTGATTTGCCACGCATGCGCACTTATGACGATAATGTTGTTTATAAAAGTTGCGATTGCATGTGGGAACCGGGGCGGCAGTGCGACGCGCGCCGTGGGAACCGCCGGAAATCGGGACTTTTTTTTCTGTCAGCCTGCACCTTACCTACATACAACTTATTTAGCGGTGATTAGTTATGTGAGCGGCGTCCGCAGTTAAATATATTGACGCCGATTCCGCGAAGTATCAGTAGATAACGATGAAGGACTTTTTTCGTGACATCCTGATGACTGGCCTGTTAAGGTGCGCTCCAAATTTCAATATAATTTCTAGTTAATTTAATGAGCATTTTATCAGAGTAATTATTAAGGAATTGAGTCATATATTTTGTGTCGACATGAGCACCTCGGTATTCATTTTTTAGGACACAATTATCGGAATAATTTAAGATCGACATAATAAAAATGTGTGTTACATATTGAGTAAAGCCAAAGATGTCAAGTAATCGTCTAGACTAAAGACTTGTCTAAGATATTTGCATGCGTCACTCAAACACAGTTTTGCACAAGTAACTAAGGTCGCATTTCAGCAATGAAAGTGAACGCGTTCAACACATCTAAACCAAATTCTAGAGCTGTCAGTGTCAAAATTGTTATGGAATATTGATACTGACAGTTCTTGAACGCGGTTTAGAAGTGCTGCTCGCATTTAATTTCATTGGTGAAATCCGCACTAAGTAATAACTAAAAGTGGCGAAATATTTAAGTCGCTGAAGCAACTTGAGACATATCGTTAGAGCAATAAAAAAGATTTACAATTATAAAACATAGTGAATCATGCTCTGTGTGTGATTATTAAATGATAAGTACATCTTGTCTAGCTCTTTTCCTGCATTGTAAAAAAATATAATTATTAAAACCTGATTGGTTTAATTCGAGCTTTATTATGTCGCCATTTGCAATTTGGGTGAGTCCTTTGTCCAGCAATGCATCGTAAGTTGAGCAGTATGCGTAATCCTTTAAAGCAACAGATTTTGTATTAGATAGAATGTTATATCAATTAATAATAATAATATAATAATATTCCACAACTATCACACAACGCCGTCTAGCCTCAAGCTAAGCAGAGCTTGTGTTATGAGTACTAGACAACTGATAAACATACTTATATATTTCTAAATACATACATATATAGATAAATTACACCCAGACACAGAACAAATGATCATGCTCATCACACAAACATTTGTCCTGGGTGGGAATCGAACCCACGACCTCCGGCATAGCAGTCAGGGCCACTAACCACTAGACCAACAGGCCAGTCAATTCTCTTACAGCTATTTATTGTAGCTCTAGATATTCATCACACAACAATAAATTAAGGAATTCGTTGTGGATTATATTATTAGCAGATTAATTTGTAACGAAACCCTGTACAAATTCTGAAAAGGGAATGAAAATTCACAAGCCACTTTATTTTTCGTTGTGAATTTCCAGACTGGTAAGTACATACCTACGTGGTTTTTCAGAGTGTCAGGGTAATTCCGGCTGCTTGGTATGTTCGCCTGAATAAACTCTTACCATCTTATTAAAAAAAAAAAAAAACTAAAACGCTCTATAAACCAATTTTAGTTAAAGAAGTGTTTTGTCAATTTCTTTCGAATTATGATTTGAGTTTTAAAGAAGAAGACAAAACAATTCTTTAAGTAAAATAGGTTTATAGAGCGTTTTATTTTTTTTTAGGAATAAGGGGGTTAATAATATAAACTTAGCTTGCTGAATAGTTTTTACTTACGTAAGAGATAAGCCATCCAGCATGGCAAGTAGAGAGGCCCAGGGCTTAGTCAAACGATCCCTTCTGGTTGAGAAAAGAGAATCTTTCGAATCGAGAATTTGGAATGAGCCAACAGTGAATATATATTAAATAATAATTAACTACTCAGAAGTTACATCGACGAACGAAATTTAACCAATTCTAATCTGCAAGAACATATCACCGCGATGGTTCTAAAAGCCGTATTAATATTTTATGGTTGAAATTATGTAATTGGTATACATCGGTAGCCAAAGCTTGGTAATTAAACACGTCTCGTTAAATGTATGCGCACGCGCCGAATTGCAACATTCAGTTTCACGCCGAGAAAACTAGTTGCATTTCACAATGATGCTCGATGTTGTCGGTGATTGAATCAGAAGTTTGGAAGCGAATTGGATGTGGTTGAATTTATCTTGTTATAAAGTAATTAATTTATTGATTAAAATGTGAGACAATAAAAAAAATTGGTCAATGATTTTAATTTAATTCTGAAAAGTAGGTATATACCGTATCTTTTAAAGCAAGAATTGCAAGCAATCCGCCTAAAGCGTCGGTGTCTGGTTTAATTATTTTGAATTATTTAATGTTATTTTAGGGCTGCTGCAGTAAATCGAAATTGTAATGCTATGTCAAAATAGTTGCACTATTATCTACCAACATAAGTTCCTAAGCACAAAATTTTGCAAACCACCTAGAATAATGTATTTACATTAAGTATTCAGCGTATAATCTCGACGAAATTCTATAGAGGGACGCGCGCCGATAACAAAACTTGCCTGTCTTATAATTTATCGGCCGCCATTACATTGTACTTTGTATCCAGCCTGCATTCCATTTGCATTCGAATTTAGAATTTGCAGTGACATGTCCAGTATTAAAATGATGTATCGAGGTTTGATTGCACTCCACAAGACCATAGAGAAGCGCACCTTTAGTATAAACTATTACTCCCGCCCGAACACCTCTAACTCTTATTTGACTTTAACGACAGATATTTACGTTTATGACAAGGACAAAATGATTATTTCGTGTCACTTAAACTATGTTAATGCAAAGTTTTGCAAATTATACTAAGAGCCGTTTAAACAAAATATTACGTACTTAGATATTTAATAAGTGGCACAGTAAATTCGTCTGCAATTAAAACAGATAGGTACATAATCAATACAAAATTAAGATTATTGCTATTTTACTGTTCAGTTGAATGTAATTGAATTCGGTAGCAGATAAATCGAACCCGTTATTGCACTAATCTACTTTTTTGTAGCCATTAAATTCAATTTAAGTAAATAAAGCTGAAATAGAATACATTGAATATTCATTTTATTGCTACATTATTATTTTAAAAGTGCACTAACGAAGCTTAATTACTATTAAAAGTTCTTTATTATGAGTTACTGTGACAAAATAATGACTTAATTTGTTTGATAGATAACTAAAGCAAAACCTGATATAAAGTACATAATATCAAAGTTCAATGATAGAAACTTAAATAAAACCTTATTGAATAAACAAAAAAAGTTGATGGCAAACAAAAAATAAAAACTAAGCTTTGGTTTGTTAAGAAAGCGGCTGTAACGTCATGAAAATCTGTCATTTTCAAACGCCGCCCCCCAAATATTTAAATCGCTTTTTAATCGATTTGCCTTCACCGTACTTAGTCACAAGAAAAGTGTCCATACTAACAAGAGTGTTAGTTATTAAACAGCGTTTACATGATAATCATGTGAAGTCTGCGTGTCAAAGGTGTTAGAACTAAACCGAAATGTGACTATATTTTGACGCGGTAGGGCGAATCTAACGATTTAAATCTTTGCCGCTGTCATCATTTTCATGACAGCCGTCACTACAGTCGTTAAGTGCGACCACCGCTAGGAAATCTTTGCTTTAGAAAATATTAAATACAAAACATTTTTTCCATTAATTTATTTATTGACATCTCGTATTTTTTACTCAAAATGCCAGCAACAAAAATGACAGGTACTGAATGTAGACTTTTTTGCGTTTCAAAATTTTTACGCGCCCAAACTTCGAAATAGAACATAGCAGTATTTCTAAAGTCGATGTTGGACTTAATCGAAAGCCGAACGATCCTAATTTACAAACGACAAGGTGTAAAACGAAAACCGATACCCTAGGTACAACGCATACCGGTGCCATAATAATGTTGACTGGTGAAATCCTTACCGAGATTTACATGAAACGACTGAAGTATACGACCGATCGACTGAGTAAGAAATATCAAATTTCGCGTTCGTGTTGCATCAATTTTAAGTATAGTTTCTTAATAGATTTTCTGCTTATCTTTTAGTGTCGGATATTTTACATTTTATGACTAAGTTATCTTTTATTTCAAAATGTGAATAATATAAATGGTAGTAGCTGTTTATAATATATAATGATAAATAAATAATAACAACTTTTATATAGATACTCTTTCGTGGAGGAGGAGGAGCTCGTGGCTAAGTAATAACAGCCGCACGGGTCGATCCATCAGGTTAAGCTACCCTTGCCGGGGTTGGTCTGTGGATGGGTAACCATCTTTATATACCGAGACTCCTCCGTGCCTCGGAAAGCACGTTAAGCCGTTGGTCCCGGCTGTCATTCGAGGATCTTTGACAGTCGTTATGGGTCGTCAAAAGCCCGAAAGTCTGACAACCAGTCTTACCAAGGGGTATCGTATTACCCAGTAACTGGGTTGTGGAGGTCAGATAGGCAGTCGCTCCATGTAAAATACTGGTATTCAGCTGCATCCGGTTAGACTGGAAGCCGACCCCAACATAGTTGGGAAAAGGCTAGGCAGAATGATGATATAGATACTCTTTGATTGAAGATATTCTTTACTTAACTAGGTATATTAAATGTAGTAAGTACCTGGTCGACCGAGGCCTGCTCGGGTGAAAATAGAGAAAACTTTTTTCCCCCAGAAATAAGACCTAGCTAGATCGATTTTTTGCCCCCGTAAACCTATATGTTGGAACCGTTTTCGAGAACGTGTATAACATATAGAGTGACTGGTAATGTCTGTAGGTAACTGTTCCATACATTCATGTTCACATAAGTCGTCAAAATGTAAGGAACAACTATTTCTTTTTTCGCGATTTCAGGTGGTGCCATAGTAAAAGTTGTTTGTTATCATGAGTACAATCATTTGTTTAAGTATCGGTCACCTATATACATACAAATACTGCTCATAGGATGTAGGAAATAGGTAAGCACAGAAAATAAAATCTGTTATTGCAGGATTTGTAAAATTATTGTTCAGTAACAGTAAAATAAGTTGACAATCACCATGTATGTATAACATACAGCAAAATGTTCACCAGCGTTCGACAAAACATCGTTCAACTAAATCGTCTCCCGTAAACGTCATTGCGCCAACGCATTCCTAGTTCGTAGGTGGTCACGCCTATATCACAGTTACAATACCACTAGAGGGGCCCACTGCACTTTATTAGTCTTCCCCTTAGTAAATATCGGTCGAGACCGGCTGATATTTCTCTAGCGAGGAACTTTGGAACTAGAGATTTGTTGTAAGTGAAATGTATGGGTAAATTATTATGTTTTGTTATTTAGTATTAATACATATTAGTAACTATACTACATACTAGCTTTAATGTTGCTTTTATTTATTTACGTATATTATACTTTATTCCAGGCAACCTTGGTATGGACAGTGATTGCGTGGACATAAAAATAGGGTTCAATCATTTGCCGTGCATTAGTCTCGGAAAAACTCGAAAATGGCTCGCCCGAATTGATTTTTTTTTTACTTTGTTTGCGTGAATACTGGGGTTTCTTTTTACAAAAAAAAAGAACATTAGGAAAGGCCCAAATGAACAGCCGAAAAATCGAAATTGCAATTTTGACAGGACAACGTCTAACGGGTCAGCTAGTACTAAGGCTATAATAATAATAATTATAATTATCTTTAATTCAGACAACCAGGGTCCATAAAAAAAACAACAGTGCACAAAATAATTACATAAAAACGGCGTTAGTAGGGTTGTTAGTAGTACACACAAAAATAAAAATAAAATAAAATAAACAGGTGTTAGTAATTTGTTAGTAAACAAAACAAGTTACACAATAATTTACTTTGACTATACGTTGGCTATGCACGCACTGCGATTTTAATCGTTGCGGTTTTTAACTGCGAAATAAAATCGCAAATGAATAATAATTTTTCAAGCGAATTCTCACCGCATTGCAAAATGCGAATTTTTACCGCAGAACGCGGACTAGTACATTTGTACTGTTCACAGATTTGCGACTATTATCCGCAACTATTAAAATTCGTAGTGCGCGCTTAGTTAGCCTACATATGCAACGAAAATAAATGACGTTTACAGGTTATTACAGCTATGAGAACAGAGTTTTTACCTACTAGTTAACGCTGTAGTTTAATCGTGTAAAGCCAATTATATTTAAGTTGAGATCGTCTACTTTAAAATTCCACGCCCCTCCACGGCTTGTCGCATACACATTTCAAATGTTTGATATAATATAATATGAATTTGATAAAATTTTTGGTATAAACATTTTAGTGGAGAGGCGTGCAGTTTTAAATTAAACGATCTTTACGTACTTTTACTTTCATTAACAGAAATTAGCTTAAGAGCAAATAAAAATGTCGCTAATCAATTTTTTTATAAAGATCTTGTAACCAGTGACCACCAATAACGCAAGCGCAAAAGTCTTGTAAATGGCCAAGCTAAAACCATTACAATTTCTACACGGCCAATTTCTTAGATATAATTATAGAACATCAAATACCGGACGGTAACATACTCACTTGGCAATGTATGTAAATTAAAATAATGATCAAGTTACTCAATCACCTGAACGTTATGTACAAATAAAAATGAATGCTTATTATTTTGTTGGGAATTATTACATACATAAACTCAGGCCTTCTTCCCATGGGGGTAGGCCGAAGCTATCCCCATGGGAAGAAGGCGTGAGTTTATAGAAATTATTAATTGTTTCATAATCAATAAAAAATAATAATAATAGATTACAGATTATTATTGATTTTATCATTATTAGTTAATTGTTTGTGTGTGACGGTGATAAGAACTTTGCAAACTTGGTGGACGATATTTTTTTCAATGAAAATTTAATTTTCTGTAGATACGGTACAAAATATGAACTTTTCAGCTGTTTCTCTTGAAATTATCTAAACTTAATTATCTAATTCATATTTATTTAAATTTAAATTTAACTTCTTGAAAAGTGAATTTCGAATTCAAAGAGTTCGATTCGTTGCAAGAGTATTCTCACTTATTTTTATTTCACGAAGCGTCCCGCGCTTTACTTGTGGTAACTAAGTGTACAAACACGCTGTGAAGGTGTGCGTGAAGACGAGTAGCGTCAGCATATAACACACACACATACACACACACACACACACACACACACACACACATAAACACACACACACACACATACACACATACTACCGACTTCGCCATTGTCTCGGACGGTACCGAGAGTTTGGTGCCTCCTCATTATTTAAAATTGTCTAAGGGGCCCTTGCGAGTTGGCTCCGGGATCCCAGGGTCCCGAGATATGTCGAAAAAAAAATATTGAGACTAATAAGTTTTGTTACAAACAAATATTCCTAGATTACTAATACTACAATGCATTTATATAAAACAACAACAACAAAAAATAACCTGTATAAGATCCATCATGCATTAGATTGTAACTTTGTCAAGCACCTAGTTACGATTCGAGACCAGTGCACAGATTATAAACACCTATTCGTAATAAACGCTCGAGTTATTAGTGAAGCAAGAAAATTAACGCCTACTATAATTACACATCTGATCGGTGAAAGCGAAGCACCGATGTCGCATTCGATCAGGGCTTTCACGAGCAAAATATTGACGATTCATAAAAAAAAGGTTCAAATCGGTTAACTGCAAAAAATCGGTAAACTAAGAGAAAATTCATAAAATTGCATTTATAATCCAGAAAAAAATCTGGGACTCTGTCTGGATTTTTGACAGCCCTATACAGTATGATGTTTTGTAGTTTTATTTTATAAAACTTGAGTTTAGATTGATATTTCAAAAAGAATGTCAGCCTGTTTGACAGCTACCACTTTTTAATGATGTAGTCTAAATAATATAAGTACAGTCATCGATGAAATGCTTTTGATTTTTACCAGCTTTTTTGTTGTCATAAGGATGACATTTGCATAGCAGATATTAATTTGTCTTAACTAAAGAAAAACGAAAATGTAGCTAGACTTTAACACATTATCTGCTTAATTCTTTATGCAAACGCTTCTTTATGCTACACCCTTACCGACCCTTATTTTACGATGTTTTCGAAACAATAGAGATGCACAACGAACGCACAGGTGCGGCGCGCCGCACTCGAAGAAAGTTATGTAAATTGTATGGACGGGCATATGCGCCGTCAAGCACCTGGTGAACGTCCGAAAACGCGCATGTGCGTCTGCCGCGCCTAATGTATTAACATAACGTAACATCACGCTAGTATTCCCTGAAGGGTTAGGCAGAGGTATACACCCACATTCACCAGTTATGTTTAGGTCCCATGTAATAAGGGGTGAGCCTATTGCCATCAATCGAGCACACATTCAGGCTCCGGGCTGCTATTGAGCAAGTCCAGATGGAAAAACCCAATCACACTTTGCCCGACTCGGGAATACAACCCAAGACTTCATGCTCTGCAGTAGCGAATGCGGCCACTAGAGCAAAGAGGCAGCTGACTGTTATTAAATAAATATAGCCTCAAGCATAGCATTTCAACCACACAAGGGCAACTATTTGTAGGTAAATTACAATAGTAAATCTGAACATGATAATTAAAACCAAAGATGAACTGTTCTACTCTTAATTGGAATGGAAGGCAGCCATAAATCTTTAGATTAATGAACAGAGAAAGATATCAAGTGATCCATTTGAAATATTGTTATATTCACCAATAAACCTTGAAATAAAATAATTTTCTAATCTTATTAAACCGTTATATTATATTAAAGCAAGAAGATATACGTAATTTAGCGTTGCCACTATAAATATTGGTGTTATCTGTATCACTTTGAGAGATCATAAACCTACAGTTTTATAACTCAATTAATATTACTTAGTATGTAAGTGTAGAATGTTGCTGTAAAGATGATAGTGTCACTCGTACAGCTAAGGCTGGACCATTCGATTTTAATTATATTTCTCTCGCTGCGAACCCATTTGTTACAAGAGAAAGTTCAGTATTTTAACGTGTTTAAGGGTAAGTACAGATTCGAAAGTTGGAAGCTGTTTGGCTAGCTCTCCCGTCTACAAGTAAACGTAGGTAGGTATTTAATAATTTAGTGATCATATTGCAATCACCGTTAAAATCCTCTACAAAAGTCATGATGACATGAAACAAAGACTTTCCGTGCATGACTGTACTCATTCAATTCGTTTGCACAGCACAACTTTTTATCGGATCAACGCAACCACATCCATTTAGGGTGCGTACTGATGTCCACTTAAAAATTATATCATATTAAATCAACTAACGATCGGCGATCACCACATTCTTTCTCATATTACCTCAACTACATATAGGTACACTAGCTTTTGCCCGCAGCTTCGCCCGCGCGGAGGTCCAGAAATTATTCCACGGGATCGTACTACCGCAAAAAAAGTCGGGATGTTTCGTGGGACACCCGGTTGGAATGAAAAGATTTCCTTTCACTGTATATCATGTATTAATTTTTGCAAACAAGAACCCACAGTTTGAGTGAAATTGAGTTTAGTACATAGATGGCGCTCACATCACGCGTTCTATCTTCAAAAAAAGAAGTTTTTACCGACTAACCACAGAGATAACACTCACTTGCGGAAGCAACCCACAATAATATACAACACTGTTTACAAGTCTCGTTTTCTCGAAACCAACCTTCTGTGGGTTGGTTCTGGTTTGCAAAAATGGGTCCAATTAATACAGAGTCATCTATTATAACTTTTTAGAAACTAAAAACTTATACTAGATTGATACAGAACCTATGTTAAAAAACAAAAACTTTTGACACTTAAATCTGACTTTTTTAGGCATAACACTTTTAGTTACGTGATGATTTCTACCAGTTTACTGCTACCGCAAGCCGCGTTAAGGAACTTCGATCCAAAAACTATCCTATGTCCTAGACCAGGTCATAATAATATATATATTTTTTAATAATATTTTTATTAACTTCAATTGTACAAGAAACACTTACCTAACCGCTATGCAGCGTTACAACTAGGGAAAAAGAGTGTTTTCGATGAACTATGTCAAAGTAAGATTTAACTTGTGTTTAACACAAGTTAAAACTTCAACGGTCATTGTCTATCCTTGTGTGAAATTTCATTTAAATTCGTTCAGACGTTACGACGCGAAAAGGTATCATACAGACAGACAGAGTTACTTTCGCATTTATAATATTAGTATGGATACTAGTAAATTTATATAGTGGCCTTCCATATGTTCCACTTATAACATCTATGTTATGTTAATAAAGTAGTTAGCATTGTTGCTGAGGATTCAGTGCTGTGCTGACCCTGCTTTATATTAGCACACCATAAACATGTGAACATGGGTGACGTAATGGTAGGTTTATCATATCGCTTTTGTGTTGTCAATATATTCTACCACATATGCAGAGACCTAGGTACTTCGTTACCAATCTTAAATCAAGCTTCAGAATAGTCTTTAAAAATAAGAGTTCTAAAGCTTGCAAATGTAATTATTTTAATTAAAGGCCCATTTACATTTCGTGATTTTTGCGTTAAACAGCCATCTTATGCGTTCTTATCTGAAAGACTTCGACAACTTTGACTTTTTGAATGTAGAAGAATAGGTATTAGTATAGTTCATAGCGGCCTCGCTTTTCGCGATTTTTTCTTATCTAGGTATATAAAGTCAAAATTCCGAAGCAAGTTTTTTATACAATGGGCGAGTACAATACATTTTTTTGAGCTCTTGGATTGAACTAATTTAGATATGAAAATGAAATGAAAAATATATATAATAATATCTCCTAAATAGTGGTTTAGTCTATAGCGGCCTCAGAATTTTGAAATACGTATGGAATATCTATAAAAAATGCCATTTAAAACCATAAAACTAACAGAATTACGCGCAGAATTAACTGTAAATTTCTCCTTACTACATCAATATTATTACGTAAAATTTATACCAGAATAAACATAAGAAATTCATCAATTAAAAAATCTTAAGAAATTATAATTTAATACGTTGCCGTGCTTCAATATACCTATTCTGTCAAAATGCAATTTTGTGATAGGCCTCTAAAATAAAAACATGCACAAAACTATGGATGGTGTTACAAAAACGCCACAGTGAAGTAACAGTTTTTCTCAGCTGCCTAAGGTATATTTATGTTCCACCCTATAGCTACGAAATTTAACTGTGACTTAGCCGTGTCCCGCTTATTATAATGACTGAATTATTTTAATCAGATTGGATCAAGTGTCAAAATATAAGCAACTTTTGATATTATTCCGATAAAGGTAGAGGTCATAATCGCCTGATTTAATTAAACCGGCGTAACTAAGTTGTTTTGGTATAATTTTATACATCAGGTGAAGTAAGTAGATGTCACTAAGCTCATGCAAATTATCTAGATTGCTCAAACACCTATTAAATTACAGATTTAGATTTTATCATAATTTGCTACAGTTTCATCGCATAAGTAGGTAAAAATACTTAAAATGTTGGCACAGTGACTTAAACCAACATCTTTGAAATCATCAACTTAGGCATTTATAAACCAGCTTATAAGGTATATGAACTCTTTAACACAGTTAATATTTTTTATAGAAATAATAAATGAAGCTATAACTATATTATGATTATCAAATTTTTATGTGATAAAAATGCTCAAATTTTATTTTGTGAGAATGAATATAAAACCAGAAATGAAGATCTCTTTTAAATAAACGTGTGATTATTTTTAAATACCGACTACTTGACTTAGTTGCAGCGCAATTTAATTTGCCATGTTTTAATTAAGTTATAGAGCAGAGCAACTTTAGCTGATCTTAATTTAACGACATATTATGCAGTCTTGATCTAAGTAGTTATAGGTAAAATATTCTATGCTTAATAAGAAAGCTAGTGTGTGAGATAAAGCACAAACACACGTTGTCGTGAACACGATGCAGAAATAGGTAGTTCTTGTCAGGCAGTCCTGATTTCCTGATAAATGATAATTCGATAAACAAGCATTGACAGGTTGACAATAATTCAGCACACAAGCAGTCTACAATTCTCTTCTATTCAAATACATAATAACCCTACATCAGCAATCAACAGGGCTAACATTTAAAGATGAAAAAAAGAAAATAAGTTCATTCGTGCAGTGCAGTGCAGATGATTTGAGCCTATTATGACGCAAAAAAGTAAAAAATAAAATGAAGAAACAATTATAGGGAAAATGTTTATTTCTCTCTTCTACCTTGCCTTTTTCCGACTTAGAAACGTTCGTTATGTTAGCTCAGTCTTACCAGATGCAGCTGAATACCAGTATTTTACATGGAGCGACTGCCTGTCTGACCTCCACAACCCAATTACCGATACATAGGGGCAACATATGTATTTATTTAAATAGGTAAAAAATATGTAAACAAGAGAATAATAATAATTGTACAAAATAAAATAGGTATTTAAAAAGGCAACATTTCGTTGCGCCGCCATCGACGTACGCGCGGAGCTTAGCGCGGAGGCACAAGTTAAAATATCTGACAGAATAGTTGACATAGGCTCAATTGCCAAAAAAACATCAAAATATGTTATCTGTACGCAAGAGATTTTTTGACACTCTTTAGCTTGATTAAGTTCTCAGTGCTACGTAAATTACGCAAGGGATTATCAATTTAATAAGTAATGGATGAATAAAGCGTTTGGACTTGTTGTGATCGGTGTGAGTTTTGTGTTGTGTTGAATGTATGAAATTGGCCAAGTGCGAGTCGGACTCGCACACGAAGGGTGCTGTACCACCGTACAATATTTATCACTACACGTTTTTCACTTCTCTTTCACTTTTGGAACGAAGTATCTATAGATTATATTATAATATCCTGGGACATTTTCACACACGGTCATCTGGTCCCAAACTAAGCAGAGCTTGTACTATGGAAACCAGATGACTGATATACTACATATACTACTTTTTTTTGTAAATACATACTTATATAGATAATTATAGCCAGAATCGGGACAAACAGACATGTTCATGCACACAAATGTTTGTCCTGGATGGGAATTAAACCCACGATTTGCGGCGTGATAGGGGGTATCTTAACCCATCACGCCAACGGGCCTGCCGAACTGTTCCGAATCTAAGATCTAAGAATACATCGTTCCATTGCTCGCTGGCAGACCCCGAGTGCGGACTTTTGACGTTTCGTAAACGACCACGTTTGCGCTAATAAGTAAGTAAAAGCTAGTAGATAAGTCAGATAGTCATTAAGTTTATCATTGGAATTAGATTGGATAGGCAATTAATACTAATTATGCGAGTGCTTTTTCCAACTGGAACAACATGGGGAAACCGAAAGAGAAATGTCCCCATTTCTCTTTCGGTTTCCCCATGTTGAACTTTACATATCCGCAAGACGTCATAATTGTCATTCGAGTCGAGATTTATCATTATCGATTAGTTTGTTGACAAACTACTTCTTTACTTATTCATGACATATTCAATGTTAAACTCACCGAATTCATATCAACTTATATCTCACCTCGGAGACAATGCATTGACAAAATATTGTCGCTTTTCGCATGATAGCCCCGCTGTCCAGTGTATAGTCACCAACATCAATCATCTTTCTCCTGCCCTTATCCCAATTCATTTGGGGTCGCCTCAACATGTCCCTTTCTTCCATACTTCTCTATTAGTCTTCATCTCGGTAGTCACCCCCTTTCTAGTCATATCATCGTTGACTCAGTCTATCCATCATTTCTTTGGTCTTCCTCTACGCTTATAGCCATTAACATTCATACTCAAAACTTTCCTCACGACATTTTCCTCATTCCTCCGCATCGCATGTCACCGATTTCTGTTTTCCGCACAACTTTTGTATTTCCCGCCCACTGTATGTAATGTAGTGTTTCATTTATTTTTTTGTAATGTATTTTTGTGGTGTATTGTACACCAAAGTGTATATAAATAACTAAACTTTTCAAACTTCCTCTTATGTACTCATTTCTTATTCTATCCATTCGTTTAACACCACACATCCCTCTTAGCATTATCATCTCAGCTGCATGCAACCTGTTGCCTTTCGTTCATCTCTTTTGGGGCCTAACATACTTACCCATACACGATAGCAGGTCTAAGCATTGTTTTGTATATCTTCCCTTTAAGAGGGCTGTCGCATTTTGTCACCCTTCTCGCTCACACGGGATCAATTTTTTTAAGATTGTTAAATGAAATGACATTTTTTTGAAAAATGTAATCAACGGGCAAGCTAGTAAATATTAATTTATTAGGTAATTATTAAAAACACATTTCTATTGTGCTATCTAATGAACTCGGCTCAAAAAGTATTATGATGTTTTGAGATGAGTTAAATAAATGCCACAATAAAAATGTATTTTTATTTATTACCTATTAAATTAATATTATTTACTAGTTCGCTAATTGCTTACATTTAAAAAAAAAAACATCTTTTCATTTAACATTCTTAAAAATTTGCTCAGGTGTGAGCGAGAGAGGTGACAAAATGCGACAACCCTCTTAGGTTAAAGGGAATGCGAGCGAGAGTCATCAACATCAATGTTATTGTTAATATCACATCATATCACCTCGAGTGTAGTGATATCATCATTACCTATAACTAGTGATGTATATCGGCTGGAAGTCGGGCAAGGTTGTCTCCTCCCTAGCAAGTTCACTCATTATGTGCGTGTGTGTTTATCTATTGATATTAAACCGGTTATGGCCTACGGATTCACTTGTAAGCTGTTAGAATGTCGTATATCATATTTTAATATAAGCTCGTTAAACAGATAAAACTAAAGCTGGGAAGAGCGAGACAGAAATAGTTTTTTTTGTACAATTTTTATACATTGCAAAATATAGGATTACATGATTAGTGCCATGAGTACCTAGTTATAAGACTTAAATAAAACCGTCTTCCAAGATTGCAAATATCACTTCCTTTTGATTTATCGGTTTTGTGTATGTCATAAAATGCTTGCAGCGTTGTATGTTCTTATTTGTTGCTACATTTTGTTCTACCGATATGGACCTGTATTAGAAATACCTACGTAAGATACCGGTTCTCCAAATTAGTCAACCGTAAACCCACTCATTGATTAAAATTAATAAAAAACGAACAGTTAGTAGTAATTCTAACTTATAATACTTTATTTATTAAACAAACTTCAGTTCCTTGTTCAGTTATTACACTTAATTGCAAAAAAAATTACACCTTGTAGTAAAAAATGTACACTGAAGAGCAAAAAAATTACCTAGGTATTTAAAATAGTATTCTTAAATATCTATTTAGTAATGCAGTTCCGTACAACATTGTTATCCAATTCTGTCCAGAACTACTGGCCAGATTTGTTATGCACTGAAATGCATTCGCTACGCTCAATATTAGCGTAAAAACGGCATTGTTGTGTAAACCAAAAATATAAATGTAGACTGGAATGAATTTGAACGAACGATAATAGTTTACTTGCTAGCTCATTCTCTTAGCAAGGTTATTAAACATTAGGTAGGTACCTACAGGAACAACGTGATTAAAAAAGTAGATATTGGTGGTAATTGTAGAAGACTAGCTTTTGCCCGCAACCTTGCCCGCGTGGAGATCGGAAATTACCCCACGGAAACGTACTACTGGGATATTAAAGTATCCTATGTATTCCCAGGTCATGGTATATACCCATGTGCCAAATTTCATCCAAATCCGATCACGTAAACAAACTAATATATATATATATGTATATATATATATATAAATTGAGCTATTTAGAAACACCTATTTATTTTTCTTCTAATCTTTACATAAACTACTATCACATAGAATAATTTCAGATTTTTCTCTATGCAAACTTCGGAGATAAACGGTATTTTTTTCGGCGAACAACGCTCTTTCATCTGATACCCCACATGCCCTAGTGGCCCCACTTCGAATTTTTAAGACCCCCTTTCAGCCCCTGTTCCAAAAAAAATCTTTCTTTTAAAATAGTGGGGCAAACATCATCTAAAACTATTCCAAAATTCAAGTTGACAGCGTTAGTAGTTCTTGAGATATCCAGCTGTGACAGACGGACAGACAGACAGACAGACTGAGTCGCACCATAAGGATTCCTTTTAACCATTTTGGTACGGAACCTTAAAAATCGGCCAAGTGCGTGTGGGACACGCACAGATAAGCTATAAGCAGATATAGAACTATTTACTATATATTTTTTTTTTAATTTTAGTCTCAGTAGTTTCGGAGATAAAGGGGTAGGGTCAATTTTTGTCTATTTTCTTTAATAACTTTAAAACAATTTATTAAAAAAAAAAACAAAAAATCTATTGGAGCCTTTCACAGTAAGCCATTTGATATGTCACACGGTACAGTTTGCAAAACTTTTCGTTTTAATTTTCTTATTTGCATCCCAAAAGTGACCCCCATATCCAAAATTCATTTATTTAAGCTACGTGTCCGTGTTTGGGTCACAGAAATTCATATGTGTACCAAATTTCAACTTAATCAGTCCATTAGATTTGGAGCAAATTGGCTGTGACAGACGCACAGACAGACAGACACACGAGTGATCCTATAAGGGTTCAGTTTTTTCCTTTTGAGGTCCGGAACCCTAAAAGTCTAAATATAACACCTCTTTGCATGAACGTTATCACCTACGCATACATTATACTTATACATTTTTAGTGTTACATAAAAACAGACTAACATTGTAGGTACGCACACATCGACAGTACATCCATAGAAATGGTATATGCATGTGTGCGCAGTAATGACACTGGTATAGTTATGAAATGGTTAAAATTGTGTGCATGCGACTATGATTACAGTAATTTGTTGCGTTTGAGCCGATATCGCGGTGTTCAAGATCTTGCCAAGGTAAGATTTATGCATTGCACAGATGATCATAGTACTCACACGTGATAAATCGCCGGTTCCAATTCAAAATTGAGATATTACTCGTTTTTACCGAACATCTGGTCAAAAACTAATGACTAGTTTTTGCAGGTTGTCTCTTTAACGTCGTGTTTAAGGTTAAAATATGAGTACTTTCATTTATTGTTGGGCGCTTGCACTGGTTTTTTGTGGGATAATGTTTTTGGTTTATGTGTAATACCTTCGAGGAATGTTGTATGTCCAATAATGGTCTTATTTAATTAATCACATTTTTCATTATTAAGATTTTCGATACATAAGATTTACGTAAAGAAACACATATCATTTTTAACTCCTCATCGAATAATGCAGAATATTATTTGCGACTCAATAATTTATTTTGAAGCAGCTCTCGATATCGACAGTGAAAACTCGTCAATAGATTCAAAAGATACCGTCTAACAGGGAAACCAGTCTTCATAAAGTCATGTAACAAGTACGTATATGTATCGGTACTTTACATAAGGATTAGATTGCTCTGAATATGGAGCGCGTATGGAAATGTCTCAATAATAGTGATGCCATCGGATTTAATAATTCATACTCGAGTGAATTGTAGTGATGATTTCTGATGGTTCAGTGGTTACGGTGGAAGATGTGACAAAAATGCTTTACTTGAAAGTATCTTAGAAGCCATTGATAAGCGCTACAATAAAGTTAATGTTACTGTCATAGATATTGGTAATCTAAAAGTAGGGACTAACAGGAAGAAAGACGAAGACAGTTGTAATAAAATAAATATTAACTTTTTCCACATAATATAACATTAAAGCTGGAGAAGGGTCTCAAATACAGACAGACGTTCTCCTTTTTGATTGAACAATAAAACCGAAATTGATATTCTGCTCGATATATTCAGCTCCCACCGAAATCCATTTCTGAACAATCATTCAAATCACGTCACTATCCAAGCTTATCAGCTCTGACCCTTATAATTGCATCCCATTAGAGCTTCGTCGACCAACGAGGCCAGTGTGTATGTACTTTATGTCATACCTATGTGTGTACACTGCATTATGTAGTCCATTTATATGCCTCATGCACACCGTTAAGTATTGCAGGGTTTATGTAACTAAATTGCTACATTTCAGATTTAGTTTTAGATGACATCTTTAGTGCTTTAGTATTGGAGGTACTTAAATTTTGAGATTAATTTCATGGAGCAGTTTAAATAAATGATTTGGAAATCGGATGTCGCTCAGTGATCACTATCAGAAATCTGTTCAAATTCTTATTACTCTCCATATCTTTTACGCGATAATTAATCTTTTACTCTAATGATGCTTAAATAATAAGTATTGCATACTCCCGTTCTCCTCTAAACGAGGGGCTCGTGGCTAAGTAATAACAGCCGTTACGGGCCATCAGAAGCCCGAAAGTCTGACAACCAGTCTTACCAAGGAGTATCGTACTGGGAAAAGGCTAGGCAGATGATGATGTTCTCCTCTATGCAGTATTTTCCACTAAAGATTCTACCATTAAAGATATCCACCTCAACACTTCACAATGGTCATTTGGTCAAGCCATCAAGCCCGCATTCTATAACAGCAGCACCTGTTAATCAGGCACATTACAGGCAATCGACCTTCTGCGAGATAACACACAGATGTAGACCAGCCTCGGGCAGTCATTACGGGCATAGAAGCCGCTACAATGAAGGCGGGTCTTAAGTACGCGGGATAATCGCCAGTTTGCGGGACATAATGCTGTGGGTCAAGATCTTCATGCCTCATGCTGCCCTAGTACTTATGCAACCTATGCTTTTAATATAACATCGTTTTGTGGCGATTATTTTACAGTTACTGGGGTCTAAAAGTCTGTTGGAGTATCTAATCTTTGAGCTGGATGTGGTAAGTAGCTGTTTTGTGATGAGTCCCTTAATGCACTTTAATATGAGGTGTGAATTTAGCTTGAGGCTGAGGTAAGTTTTAAGTCTGCATAGACTATAGTGCTTCATTTCTATTACAATGGTTGTCAGTTTCTAAACATAGAAATCCCTTGATGATAATTGTGATAAGTCATGTCAACAAGATAATTATATTTTGTCTATTATACAAACTTGTCGGCATGAAGATTTGCTCTTAAGGAATGCTCTTAAAAAATGTTACTACAGTATCCAAAAATTTAAGGAAGATAAAATGTTAAAATAGAGTTCATATATACATCTGTGTGTTAATGATAATATATAAGTTTGATTAATATAATATGTTAATTGTGAAAGTTCCTAATCGACGGGATATTAGACAGTGGATACTCACTAAAATATTATTAGTTTTAAGTTATCTTGCTGCGCCCTAAGGGCGCTTACAGACCAACGACACTCGATCGCTCCTTGCTGACGACCGTAGACGACAACGTCGTCGCCTAGCGGCGGCGACGTCGCCTAGCGGCGGCGACGTCGCCCAGTTGTGTCGTTGCAGTAAGTCCGTGCAGTTGGCAACAAACTGTCTAGAATACGCACGTAAATTACGAGTAAAATGAGTGACGACGAAATTAGTGTAGATTTATTAATTTCTTCAATTAAAAAACACGAATGTATTTTTGTGTTCCCTGTATGATAGACGACGTCGTCGCCTGGCGGCGGCGACGTCGTCGTCCACGGTCGTCAGCGAGTGTCGTTGGTCTGTAAGCGCCCTAACAGGGTCATGCACTCACTAGTTTAAGCTTAGCGTGTAACTATGGTTGTGTACATACAAAATAAATAAAGGTTACACAAACATTATATACATATAATTGGAGCAGACCGAGAAAGATCTAGAATTTAAATTCATATTTCTGATAAGAAAGGAAATGAACTTTGCATCAATGATTGTTGCAAATTATCAAAATTTTTCAATAAAAGGTCAACCAGTCAGGTTAGATGGGTAATCAATCTTATTGACGTTTCAAATACTTATCATAACGGTTATTTTTCATCCGTTGCCTCAAGAAGACAACAAAGGAAGGCAAAAAACAATTGAAAGGCGGAAGGTTGGTCACACATGACTAATTTCGCAGAACAAAAACGTAAAGGTCCTGAAACAAGTTTACCTACGATGCCAAATGCCTTTTCATATTCATATCGCAACATTTATAATAATGACACAATAATAGAAGTGGCCCAATATTGCCAATACAAATTAACAATGACAGACGGTTACAATGGGCAGCCCACGTGCTGGAGCCTTGGCATTCACTTCAAATGTCTGGCAGATTCCTCGGGATGATATGCCAGACGATTGTTAAGTGTTAATGCTACATATACGCGACATTTTATATTGATGAGCATGTGTTACACAAGGGCAGCTTGTTAAACAAACAATGATACGGTTTCAACATTTCATTTGTCTTCACCATTATATGCTATGTTTATAAATTATCCTCTTCATCAAAACGAAACTTGTCATGTCCAGTATAGACTAGTATTTATATCAGATTACTATTTTGCATAGTTTATTTCCCCTGTCTTCTTATTTACGAAGATGATTAAAAAATTTAAATGTCGTATCGTATCATTTATTTTCCCTATGGCGGCACGTGTAACCTATAGTCAGTTGAAGATTTTCCTGTGGCTGCTATATCATCTTCTTTGTATGTGTCTTTATTTGCACTGAATTTATTATTGATGTCTTATATTTTATTGCTCAGATAATTAATAGTTTCAACTTTTTTATTTATGTGTGCATTGTATTGAGCAAAAACATTTGGTATCACGGTCTCAGGATCCTACCCACGTGTGTATCAAGTTATTTGTGTTGACGCGACGATTTATTTCATTGCTCTAAGCCCATTATAATCCAGTGCCGAAGAGAATTACGCGGCTTAGAATATTGGGAATTAGTTCGGTTCAGTCCTACTGTATTTTGCAACAATAATCGTGAAATATTGACATCGATTTCAATGCAATGAACTCATTCGGAGAGAGTTATATCTCATTGAGCCAACTGTTTCTTAGAAAGAGCTGAAGCATTGATTATGGTTTAACTTTACTAAAATTAGCCTAGCTCTCGTAAGCAATTACTTATAGAAAGTTCCGATAAATAAAGTCTGAACAAAAGTGACGTGTTACATGGATGCAATCAAACACTGAATGGACCATCAACTAATCAAGTGGACAAGTTGGATCCAAATTGGTGCACTGACGAAGAAATTTCCTATATGCAATTACATTAAGATCAATGCAAATTCTGGAGCGTACGACGGATCCGTTTATGGGCTTCATTAAGGGAACATAAAAAAAAACAGTATTGAGTTCGCCTTGGCGTTTAAATAGCAACGTGGTTAATTAACAAACTTGAGGACTTTTGTTACCGGCCTCTTTGCTTGGGTCTGTGACGGATTCTTTCGAAATTCTCTGTAATGCTGTTAAGATTGCCTTCGATTGTGCAACGTTCAACTCCGACTTAATTATATGAGCATTGCTTAATTTTTCGGAAGTTTTATGTAGGTACCTTAAATTGGAGTACCTAAAGTAAAAACGCTTTATTCTTTTAATGAGTAGTGGGCGATATTTTTGTCTTTTACTGTCAATCAATCTGCCTAGCCTTTTCCCAACTATGTTGGGGTCGGCTTCCAGTCTAACCAGATGCAGCTGAATACCAGTATTTCACATGGAGCGATTGCCTATCTGACCTCCACAACCCAGTTACTGGGTAATACGATACCCCTTGGTAAGACTGGATGTCAGACTTTCGGGCTTCTGACGATCCGTAACGACTGTCAAAGATCCTTGAATGACAGCCGGGACCAACGGCTTAACGTGCTTTCCGAGGCACGGAGGAGTCTCGGTATGAAAAGATGGTCACCCATCCACAGACCAACCCCGGCAAGCGTAGCTTAACCTGATGGATCGATCCGTGCGGCTGTTATTACATAGCCACGAGCCGAGCTCCTCCTTTTATAAAAGTGTTATTGATTTTATTATATAGCAACTGACTTTCAACATTATTTTCTATGATGTTTTACAGTATCAATAGTTCCAATAATGACAACGAAGAACAACTTTTACCAGCGACAGCGAGAAATTCAATATTGGTATTCTTAACTGAATTGGTATCTATTAGAAATCATCAGCGCAGTAATAAAGGGTCCCTAACTGAACATTACGCAGCGGACGGTCGTAAAGTACCTCACGAGGCCGATAGATGGCGGTAGGCGCGCACAATGGCGCGGGGGCGGGTTGCGCCGCTTCCGATGCGCAAGTGCAACCCGCCGCTATTGATTTGCTGCCAACTGTAGAAGCTCAAATAAATTCATGTTTGTAAGACGTTGGACGTCATGTAGGTACTTAGACCAAGTACCTATCAAGTACAAGCTTCCTATGCACATTTTGTGTTTATAGATTTTAGATTTTCAGGTTTACGATGTCCTACCTCGCTTAGGTTATTTATTGCATCATTCAATATTTGATATTAAAATATAATATATTAAATTTAGATAATATTAAAATATATTTAATGGATTTGTGTTTATCGCTTCTTCCTTATTTATTGTTATTGGATGCTTATATTTATTGCACCTTAGTTATTCGATTACACAATTAATTGTAATAATTAGAACGAAAGCAAGTAGATAATTTAACAGTAACTCTGTGAACCCGTAGTAAAATTAAATTAATAAGGTAGATAATAATGTTTAAGGAAGCCGTCCATCATTCGATACTCTAATTGACAAAACCTCGTGTGGCCACAGTATCAATCTAATTGCCATTTCCTTTAATTTCAACTTTAATTTCTAAAGAGTACTTAATACTTACGACGGGTATCAAAAGTATCAAAGCAACCGCAATGAGCTCCAATTTCGATAATGTATTTAATTAATAACGAAGAGAGAACCGGCTGTCTTCCTGTTCTACTGAGAAAGAACTAGTAGCAAATAGATGTGTTACGAAATAATCATCTGTGTTTAATGTTGAACACGTCGTGCGTAACGGAAACAAAGTGGCATCGGTAGGCGATTAAATTTATTGTAACACATTATTTAATGTGGTAGCTTTTGGAGTTTTTATTTGTTATTGATTGTAAATCATGTGGTTAGAAATTGTTTTGATGTTATAGCTACTACTGAAACTATCGTAGACGAGGGATCATTCAACGATTAAGATTTTGTACCTATTTCTCTTATATCTGAGCTTCTGCAAAAATCTTGTAAACTCTACTAATTACTATGGTATTTTGCAATTTTGTGTTCGTACCTTAATTCACAATATCGCCGACTGATCTCGTCGTCATTAAAAACGTTCTTTTACAATCAATAAAATGAATCATGCTATACATAAGTACAAAATCAAGCTCAACTTTCGTAATCTCATTATTTTAAAAAAACAATTACATCAGCAGCGCCAGAACGGTTGAATTAAATCACCAATGAAGAGAGGCGTCGAAAGACTTTCTCTTAAGCAGAGGAAGTCTCCTGGAAAGCCTTCGAGCCATTACGCCTTACACGGCACAACCTCGCACCTGCTTTACATACTGATCTTGTCCATCCGGCGAGCGTGCACTAATTCCAAGTGATGTGACACCACTAGCACCGATTAACTATCGATACTATGCTTGAACCTGTAGAAATGCTTCGTTAGTGTTAATTTTATGTTGATTTAACACGGTTTTTATGAGTCTATTTTGTACAGTCAGCTTCTGTAAATGTTCGTGTTTCTTATGTTAATATTGCTGTGCCCTTGAATTTGTACTTTATATGTTTCATGCTAATTCTAAGTAGAAACTTGTAGACATAAGTGAAATCAACAGTTTCAGAATATATTAAAGGAAATTAATGTTAGAATTGATCTTATCGACTGTCGATAAATCCTGTCCCCATCATATAACTAGTACTGAGGTTAGGTATAGCCGATGTACCGAAGATGTCAGTAGCCATTAACGGTGAAACCGCTCTTTATTTAGTCACAATCTCGTACACTTGTAGTGTTTTACGACAGACCTAGATGACTCTGATAAATACATGTATACGCGCATTCCGTCCGACTGCGCTCTGAGATTTTTTGTAGAAAATAACAACCATTTCATCGACATCGATATCTTGACGTAATTATATAATCAACATACCTAATTTGAATTCCACTTTAATTGGCACATCATTTGCCGTATTTTTTGCTTAGTTAATTGAGATTACTGATTGAAATTAGATCATTAGTATGTAAATTTGCTGTTATTGACCGTACTGTAATTGTATTCGTAAAATCGAATTCGAAATTCTTACGCGGAAGACCACACGCGAGAAGATCATTACTTGGCGGCCAGGTTATGGAGACCTGTAGCGGTGCATCATCTTTGTGCATTTTCAGTAATAACTTGAAAGAAGGCGTGGCAGGTCAAGTTATAATGGTCGCGATCGTGTTTCAGAGGGTGGGCGCAGTACTCCAATTTGTGCAAAAAACTGTGTACTCTCAATAATAAGGAGTGAAACTTTCCCTTCTTTTATTATGATGAACTCGAGACCTACCACACGTACGTCGCGACGTGATTTCGTTTTTTTCGACTGCATCACATCGCCAAAGAGGAGGAAATTATATAAAGTGATTGGAACACGTTGTGATTTTTGTGCGATAACAATCATTTAGATCGTTTAGAACGTTTATCGTTTTGATTATTTTTTTCACTTTACTATTCGATTTAATTTTATTAGCAGCCACTTATAGAGTAGCGAGGCTGCACTATGTCAGTTCTACAATATCTAATAACTCATACTTTCCATTGTCAAAAAGATAAGTTAACACGATAAATTGTGTCGAGTACGTAATAAGGCACAAAGTACACGTTTGACCGATGATTCCGAATCGATTTGTCGACATAATTCGATTTCACGGGGTAGTATCGTTAATTACTATTACCGAGGATCGATGCATCAGCAACAAGAACTTGTGGACTGGTTCTTGTGGTGAAACTGGACAGGGGTTAACAACCATTGAGGGCATTTATAAAGTTATTACCATTCCGTTTTTCTCCATTACTATTGAACGTTGATTTATAACGTTCAAGTTTAAAGCTGGTTGTAGTATGTTGATAATTACCTGTAACGAAAAAGGTTATATTGTTAATAAGTTTGATAGCCATTTAACTAAGTTATCTAATTGTTACAAATTACTTGTACCTTTTAAAATATGATTCATCATTTTCAATTTTGTTTGTCAGGTAGTCGAAAGCACTAATTTTGATGCTTTAAAAGTTATAAACGTTTTTGAAGCATTTAAAGGCAGCTTCTGTAATCTAACATATTTTTTTCTAAATCTCTCATAATATTCATCATAAAACAATTACTTATTTAATAAAAAGAAATGTGAAACAGTTGGCAACTCCGCAATGATTTCACCGGTGCGCGGGCGCACGTCGGTCGTGCGGAATTTAGATACCGCTCGGACACTCGCTCTTGTTAGAGGGACATCTGCGTCGCATGCCGTTTTCACTTCATTTATATAACTAGCGTTATATTAACACTTCATTTATTCTAGTACTAAACTAGACCTGATTTTAAGTTATACAGTGTCAATTACAAATTATCTTAGATGATAATATCACGTGATAGTGATGCAGGTTATTGAGGGACTCGTGGCAAGGTAAGCTACGTTTATCGAGGTTAGTCCGTGGATGGGTAACCATCTCAAACCGAGACCCCCCCCCGTGCATCGGAAAGCACGTTAAGCCGTTGGTACCGGCTGTCATTCGTAGAACTTTGACAGTATGTATGGGCGTCAGAAGCCCAAAAGTCTAGTCTAGTCTCAAGGTTGTCTCGCCAAGGGGTATAGTGTTACCCAGTAACTGGGTTGTGGAGGTTAGTTACGCAGGCGCTCCATATAAAATACTGGTATTCAGCTGCATCCTGTTAGACTGGAAGCCGACGCCAACATAGTTGGGAAAAAGCTAGGCATATTGGAGTGATGCAGGTTATTTTGTATGGCTGCTTACAGGTTCTTTTTAGTCATGATTAATATACCTTTTGCAGGTGAATACATATGCAACAACTAACATAGTAACGGAAATGAAAATGCGCGTAATAACTATATCGAGATTCCAGTTTTAGCTACAAATGGAGTTCATAATTTTTATTAGAATTATCCTGTTCGCAATTTGTCTCGGTGTATTATGAGGAAAATCATCAAGCACGCGTTACGTTGTAGGTACACTGGACTTGATGACAAGACGTGGAGTCTAGATAACAACGTAATTGACGCGTCGTCATTGCGCGGGCGCCCGTTAATGCACCGCGGATCACCGTGTTTAACATATCGGTTTATGATGGCCACGGCGACCATTAAATCATCATTAGATATTATTTCATTTTATGGTTATTGATTTTATATTAAATTTTATGAACTCCGAATATTAGATCGTTACGCTAAATTATACGGTACCCAGGCTACCTCGTTATGCAAACATTGAATCAGCCACAGATAATAATGTTACACAAAATATGTAATAAAGGCTCATGCCTCATTTTAGAGCGACTGATATGTATTGCGAAAAACAAAAGTTGCATTTTGTGGAACAACACCTTTCGTTTCGAGGATCGACTCTCAAGAATGAGAGAACACGTATAAAATTACAAAAATATATTGAAGGCTACAGCGAGAGTAATCAGACTCAATAAAAATTTATTCACTGGTTTATTTTTAATATTTATTGGTTTACGTAACAGCAATAATTTCGTAGCACGTGCGCCCGGGCACCTCGCAGCCCGGCCGGCCAGCAGCGCTGGAACAAATCAATTAAGCGGCAGTTACCACCCATTGTCTTTGATTCAGATGTCTCGTTAAGGCGATGAGCTCACAGTAAACAGGCTTCTGTCAAATTTATGTTTATCATTAAATTCTTGTCGCAAACGTGAATATAGTTACAAAGTACCCACGGAATTTTAACGAAACTTTAATTTGAGCTAAATTCGATCATTGTTAACGAAAAACGCTTCAAAGGAACACGCCACTGTAAAACATACCTTATTGATTGCCTCATTATCGAAGTTGTTTTTGACTCTAATTTAATTGGGTGTATAAATTTTATTGCACTTTCTTTGCTCTTTTTCGCGGGTCTCTGATTGAAGGTGGGAATGTTCTCGACTTAAAGGGTGCGATTTATTCGGTGCAATTAAATCAGGTTGAATGCGCGAAGTGAAATTGGCATAGCGCAATAATCACTGGCAGACTGGTCCCATCAATATAGTTAGACACGCATCCGGCGACAACCGATCGGACAGGCGGACAAGCGGACGCGATTGAAAACTAATAATATTTCATGTGGCCAATAAACTGTGGTACACATTTGCGCAAGCTTCGTCTGCTCAGTGGCCGGGCAGTCGGGCCGAGCGTACGCCCGGAGTGGCCCGGACGGCCTAATGAATGCGACGTGGTGCCCACTTGACGCTTATGTGTTTACTGAGTTATGGTTTGCGCGAAGGGAATTATTTTTATTGGTGTCGTCGTATTCAGGAATGAAGATTTCTATGTCTATTTAAGGCTGGGAGCATAAAACAGCGTTGTGAGCAATTCAGGATGCACATATTTGATCGGACAACGTAAGTGTACATATTACCGATATAATTTATGGTCAACCTATAAATTATTGAGTCATTCCTCGATGCTTCAAATTCTCGTTAAACCATAGCAGCTGAGGTATGGTTTAACGAGGATTTGAAGCATAGAAAATACTGCAATACATAACATAGACTAGCAATTTGAGCGCTTCAAGCGTGTACCACTCTTGCTAATAGAATAACTACCAATTATCTACTCGTCATTATGATCTAGTTTGATTAATGATATCAAATTAGAGTGCTCATAAACCTACTAAAGTAGTTATTTTGATTGTAAAAATATTGATGCGTCATAAAAAATATCACAAATATGATACATTTCAGCTCATCATGTTTTAGAGTACTGTAATAAAATTAATTTGGAACACTCCAAGTTTATTACGCGTTACTTGATTAACTGCCTCTACTATTTAATGTTAAGTTCTTTATTTATGCTAATCATTTGATCAGAATTCTTGGCTTTATCTAATAATATGTTTTGTGATATGAAGTTGAATAAATTAGGGTAGATTTCACCAATGAAACGGAATGCGATCGCAACATTTAAATCGCGTCCAAGAGCTGTCACCGTCATTATTGTTATGGAATTTTGACACTTACAGTTCTTGAACGCAGTTTAGATGTGCTGATCGCGTTCAGCTTTATCAGTAAAATTGGCATTGAGTCTTTGGAGGAAATCAAAAAGGAACGAAGGAGAAAATTGTCATCGGTTGCAAAGAGCTTTCGCTGTAAATTGAAGTTGTAGATATTTTCCATCGAAAATCACAAGATTTCGTGTTATTTGGATTTGTCTTCATAGATCTAATTAACTTTACTTAAACTGAATACGAAGTATCGGTCGTCCGGCGGTGAGATGGGTGGACGACATTGTCACCATCGCGGGTAGAACCTGGATGAGGCTGGCCCGGGAGCGTGGGGATTGGTACATGAATAGAGAGCCCTGTGCTCAGCAGTGTGTGTGTGTGTGTGTGTCGGGCTGTGGACCACGAAACTGAACAAGCCGATTGAAATGACTACGATGATATTGAGGGGGCTCGTGGCTAAGTAATAACAGCCACTCGGGTCGATCGAGCAGGTTAAGCTATGCTTGCCGCGGTTGGTCCGTGGATGTGTGATCTTTACATACCAAACCCCTCCGTGCCTCGGAAAGCACGTTAAGCCGTTCGTCCCGGCTGTCATTCGTGGATCTTTGACAGTCGTTACGGATCGTCAGAAGCCCGAAAGTCTGACAACTAGTCTTACCAAGGGGCATTACCTGGGCATTAACTGGGTTATGTAGGTCAGATAGGCAGTCGCTCCATGTAAAATACTGGTATTCAGCCACATTTATTTTAGCCACGATTAGACTGGAAGCCGACCCCGACATAGTTGGGAATGGTTAGGGAGGTGGTGATGATATTGATTAAACAAACTCAACTGACATATAAAGAAGTATCTTCCTTACTCATACAAGTATGGTAGAAGAAATTCAGGCTTGGATCTTGGTGGAACTTTACTTAGCCCGCCAGCAATAAGCATATTATTTAACAGTTCCACGAACGTAGCCTTAATATCTCGAATGTCGACTACCTATTTAAAATAATCGAATTAAAAATTCCAGCGTTTCATATTACCATGCGTGCATGTGCAATATTTGTCAGAGTTCGTATTGAAACGGTACATAATTCAATTTAAAATCGGCGGCAATCGGCTGTCGGCATCGCCTGATAAAAAGCCGAAATCTCCTTCAGCAATTAAAACATTGTGAAATTCAACACCGAGACATTTCGGCGGCTTGTTGCATGTCCGTGATTGTTTTTACCGGAGAAATTATAACAGATAAATATTTCGTTAATTAATGTTCAATTGAGTGATGATTAATTTCTGTTTCGTTTAAGAATTCATATCAGTAAAATATTTAATTACATATATTCAATTGCTGATTGATTATCGGTAACTACATTTTACTGTGCTGAAGTGAAAATGAAATTGTAAATGAAACAACTGACTGAAAACACTCATGAAACAACTGAAACAATTTTTATTTTTACTCACCATAGTATAACGAACTCTATTATTAATCAATTGTGTACAAAACAGTGCAGAGGCCGAAACCTGAAGAATAAAAGCTTAACACTTTTATAGTTTTTATATTCTGACCTTTTAAAAATCAATTTAACTACTGTATAATTTACCCTAATTTAAATTAATTAAGTATGAAAACGATCAGAAGTTAAGCTAAGGACGTAGTTAAACCTATTAAAGACGCAATTTAATTGATATATTAGGATTTTTTTTATCTCTTATAAATTATGTATTGGATTATATTTCATTTTATTGCCCTTCCGTACTTTGATTGAGTACGCCAATGATGGCGACTTGACGACACTTGATCAACATTGTTAATAGTCAATAGTCATAAAACACAAAAAGTGTGGTTTTATGTGTTTCTGACCCTACTATGGACTCGTAACCGAGACGAGTCGAGACAGTAGACGAAATTAGTTCGCTCGTTCTATCAAATTCATTCGGTAAGCACAAGAAGCTTTAAGTATAACAGAACAGTGAATAACAATGCTCTTGAAAAATATCATTTCATGCTCCAATTCACTTTTACATGATAGAGCCAGCCATTTACAAAATGAAGATCAAAAGTGTTGATCAAAACGTAAACCATAGAAGACTGACTCACATCTGAAAGTGACAAAAGAATGAGAACCTACAGTAGAGTGTTTAAAGGCTAGCACTCCGGATACAGTGACTACTTTGTAAACGCTAACCAATAAATATAAATAAATCAATGAATAAAGTCGTAAATGCGTATGATTGGCATATTATAAATATTTGATAAAAGTGATCCAGTTTTCGAGCTTGATTTGATAATTTACGATTTTGTGAATCTATTTGAAGTTGTTAAATAAATTGCCAATAAGTTATAAGTAGATGTGCTCTATAAAAATATAGTTCAGTTTTTAATTAATATTTATTTCATAGTGGAACGGCTTTTTTGTGGCCATCAATCCTGTTGGTTGGAGTTATTTTACTACTGATTGGCTGCTAAGGAATGTTCAGTATGAGGTCATTCATAGTTTAGACATCAACGAATGGCTTGAAGAGATGCTCGTTAGTAGTTACGATGAGACAAATGATTTCTGAACCGATGTAATTAATGGGTATAATTAGGTATGTTTTTGTTAATGAGGAATATGTTTGTATTATTAGCTGTTCTTTAATACTTATCATTACTCATATTCTTTTAAAAGCTTGTAATAAAGGTGGATCAGATAATATATTTAATTTTTAACGGGTAGATATTTTTTTAAACTCAATATTCAAGCTTAATCAATAACCCAGCTCCTACAGCTGCCCCTTAACAGTATATTCCCCAAATTACCCAAATAAAGTAACACGTAACTGCACCTTAATTACTTATTCACTTAATTCACTGTAGATGAGTTATTCTCATAAAGTCTGTGTATCGTATGAAGATCTCAACATTGAGTGATCGGCGTCATTAACCCGCTTGCGATGTGGGGCAAGGCGGGGGCTTTGTTCAAGTTATGTCTCATAATTATTATGTCAAGATTTTTATAGCAGATCCAGTTTATAAGGATTAGTAGGACTTTGGTATTGAAGGAATTCTGTGGATTTTATGGATAAAAGAAGTCAATATTGGATGACTGCTGAGGTGGTTTTTTTATATTGGATAGGCTTGGTTTTGAATACTAGGAATATCATCTGTTGGTAAGTAAGCGAATGTGATCGACAATGGTGCACGCTTGCCCAGCAGTTACCTATTTATTCAGACTCGACAATTCAAAGTTTATAGCTATCGGGTGGTGATAAAAATGACTTCTACTTATTGTTGTAAAAATTTTAATGTACTTTTATGTTAGAATGGTTCATATTTATTCCTCTTTGATTAAGCTAAGTTTAATATCTTCATAGTGAGATATGTGTAAGGTAGTAACAGTCTCCATCAGGACCAGTTTAGTCTCACAAGTATGCGTTTAATTTGTCAGTTTACGACAAATTGGCTTTCATTCTGCTAATTGACATAACGTCACCATCCACAGATGGATACTGTCCATCCTTTCGACACTTAGTCATCCCTTCACGAGAAGAGGAAAAAGATCGCATGTCGCAACAGTCCGTCTTATCTTTCGCACAAAAGTTAACACATTTGTTGCACATAAAAAGGTAATAAAGAAAGTAAAATGTTAATGCGTGTCGCTGAAAAGGTTAGGGTGAGATAAAAAAGCAACGTAAAATTAAATAAATCTGTTTGTTTAAGGAAAATCTTTTAAAAACTGTGAAGTTTACTTAGCGATTCGATTGGTTTTCCTCATTTATTTAGGAGTCCTCCATTTGTAGTTGGGTGATCACGTCTGACAGGCTACTGCCATTTTGTTCAGGTTTCAGTGACTAGTGTATTTGTCCCACATTCGCCTCAGAAAGTTCGCCCCACGTTGTGTTCCTAATTCGCCTCAGTTTTTTTTTTGTTTGGAAATTATTGCTTATAAAGTACAGTCTGATTGGTTAGACAATTAAAATCACAACAACCAAACCGGTTATAACATGAGATTTTATAAAAGAAGAAACTGAGTATCATAAGCTTTCAGAAGCATGAGTGATCAGGCTTCTTCTGGGTAAGCTCACTCCATCGTCGACTTTGTCTCTGTCACCTCTGACCTAGACTAGAGTCAAGAGCAAACCCATCTCAAACAATAAAAAAAGAAACGGTGTGTATGTATTTTAAATATACTGTTTTAAACGTGTTACCATAGTAGGTATAGTTAAAATGCCATCTTTTAATGAAGGCTGACAATAATAAAGGCGACTTGAACTTTCTACGTTGCACCTCTTTTGACCAGTCTTTTTGTTAAATGCCGCCATTTATTTCGCAATTTAAATGAATTTAACTGGATAAATTACAGTTCCACATCTCTAATATTATTATAAATCTTTGAGACATCTTTAATTAAACGTTTCTTTAAATTAATCGTAATTGAAACATGTGGAAATTATGGGATTTCTCTTTGACACGTTTATAATGCAGTCTATGGGTTCAGTGCTGGACATGTCTTATTGCAATTGTTATAGTAATACTAGCCTGTTAATGTCCCAGTTGGAACAGCGGTGGCCCAGTGGTAACGGCCCCGACTTACGAGTTGTAGGTCGTGAGTTCGAACCCGCCTGCCTGGGTTTACTTTGTGTAAAATAATTTCATCGCCACTGATCTCAAAACGGTGAAGGAAAGCATCGTGAGGAAACCAGCATGTCCTAGAACCGAAAATTCGAAGACATGTGACATCTACCAACCTGCACTGGGCCCGCGTGGTAGATTATGGCCCACTCCCTCTCGAAGAGAGGGTGTCTGTGCCCCAGCAGTGGGAACATTATAAGCTGATTATGATTATTATTATTATGATTATACATGAGCATTGATCACCACGCCTGCTTAAGGCGAAAGCGCCAGGGTAGCCCGCGAAATTCAAATTTTCTTAAGTTTTTTGCAATTTGCAGGTCTGTATAATGTCGTATGTTGATCTAAATTTAATTCGCGACCGTAACAAATCTGTATTTATAGAATTGTAGTCATTACAAACATCAATACAACTCTCTAAGTTCCTATAATCCTAATAAATGACTATTTCATGAAATCTTGACATTTTAGGATTATACTAATTTAAGGAGTTGTATTACTGATTTTAATGATTATAATACTGTAAATACATATTTGTTACGGTCGCGAATCATACTTTATTCAACATACAACCTAATACTGACTTGCGAAATGCAAAAAACGTAAGAAAATTAGATTTTCGCGTGCTACCCTGTCGCTTCCCCCTTAAGACGGGTTGGCGATTTCAGACGTATATTATAAGTCTTTATAACTTTAAGTATCTGGAGTAATCAGCTGCATCAGCTGCATGCTGCATCATCTACTATTCACGAACAAATCAGCGCACGACTGCCGCGTCACCGTCTCACCGCAGAAGCCGACAACATTTTAATCACATCATAAACTTTCAACAGCCGACCGTTCGAAGGAAAGTGAGTATAAAAACTTTAAAAAAACGCCGCATGCGCGTAAATTGGACAGTTTACACACCAACGCACGAATTATTTCGGTATTTTAGTGACATGTTGAAACAGCAGCCATCTTGCGTAAGATGAGGCTGCTGTAGCTGACAGATTACATCTGAACGCTTTTAAACATTCACTTGTTGAAAAAATATTTTTTGGTCTTATCTGTGTGCTTGGTGTGAATTAATTGGGATGATTAATTTGTAGGTATAGTTACGAGTATTAGTTATACTGGACGACTTTATTACCGTCTTGAAAATAGTAGTGTATAATAGTCGAATGAAGTAGAAGCCTATGGCATTCAAATCATACTACGTTGAATCTCGATATTTTGTAACGATCTATAAAGTTTTTTCAAAATTTCTGTTTTTATTGTTCTAGTTTACTTCAAATATGTAGTAGTGTTTATTGATAGAGCAATTTCTGTTTTACTATTGAAAAAACAAAAAAAAAAAAAAAAAACTAGGTATGCCATAGGCTTCTACTCCGTTCACCTATTTTACCCTATTCTTGTCAAGACGGTAAAAAAATCATCCAGTAGAGGGAGAAGAAGGCCAAAGAAAAGATGGATGGATTGTGTGAGGCATGACATGAAACAAAAGGGAGTTATGATAGCGTGATTATGGTAGTACGGCTGTACGGTAGTATGAGATTTTGAAGTGTCATATGATGACATTTGCAAATAGTCAAGCTTCCCGGAACGTGTTGTAGTATATGTTATGTCTTAATTTTACAAGTTAAAAATCACGCTTTCGTAATTGGACTTTTCATTTTAGAAAATTATTTACAGTTAAGTCTTGTTCCGCTGGTCCACACACTCACACATAACTTGAATTTTAGAGAATATATTTGCCAGAGTTAATGACTCATCATTGTAGCATCCCATCAATGGAAAGGTCGAGTTCTAGTCTTGCTAACAGTACCAGCAAGTCAACATATAACAGAAACACTACGGTAAGTAGACTAGCAGTTTCCAACACATATAAACGAGGGTCAAAACAAAACACTGCTCTAATAACCATCGTTAACGTCTCGAGTATGTAGGGGTAACTAGTTCACAACCACGTAAGTACCTAAACTAGGTACCTACAATAAAACAGGTAAAATAAAGACAGCCTGTAGGCATTTGTTGTGTTGCTTCCTACGAGTGCCGCTCTGTATAAGTAATGTGAAACAAGCGCTTGCGCCGACGGAAAATGCTTTGATGATCCGTTTACATCGAGCTAGCTAGTTGTACGAGTAGATGGAACTGCGTGTTTAAAATTAGTGTACGTTTTATTTAAGTAGATATCCATAGATTTATTTCCTGGTTTTATATTTTATTGGAAAGTGGAAACAATAATTTCCATTTCAAAAGTAAATAAGACGGCGGCCCTACATAGCTTTACTTCGCCAAAAACTGGAGTAAATGTCTAAAACTATTCCTATTATGATATCAAAGGAAACTCAATCACATCTAAGATTAAATACCTATCTTTACGTAACAGATACACTTCCTAATCCAGTCCATTATCATCGGAAACGAAAGCTCTTCGCCAGTTACTCGTGCACTAGTGCAGTCCAAACGCTTGTTATCGATGTATCGGGAAGCGAGTGGTGAAAGTATGCAAGGGGGGCACCGGGCGGACAACGGCGCATGCGACACTGCCCTCTGTCCACTGCACTTAAGTACTATCGATAACTTGGTGCTTAGAGAACACTTCCTTGTTACAAACTATTGTTCGAAATGATTACGTTGTGGGTTACTTGGTGCCTGTGGAGTCGGTATGGTAATGTTTCTGGACATTGTGTGTTAGGGAAACGGAAATATGTTGGAAGTAATTTAATTAATAGCCACTTGAACTAAAACTAAAATAACAATCATAACTTCATAACATAATAATATTAAAAATGTCAATCAATCTGCCTAGCCTTTTCTCAACTATGTTGTGGTCGGCTTCCAGTCTAACCGGATGCAACTGAATACCAATATTTTATATGGAGCGACTGCCTATCTGACCTCCACAAACGAGTTACTGGGTAAGACTGACCTCCTGGTAGGACTGGTTTTCAGACTTTTTTTAGGCTTCTGACTACCCGCAACGTCTGCCAAAGATCCACGTCGACTTAACGTGCTTTCCGAGACACGGAGAGCTCTCGAAAGCATGTCTCTCACCCATCCACGAACCGACCTCGGCAAGCGTAGCTTAATCTTAGATAGACCCGTGCGGCTGTTATCATATAGCTGTTATCATAAACAAAGACGGAGGTCTGTGTTATAGGCTGCAGGGTACGAGTAATTGCGTAAAACACTGAGGGCCGGATTTTTGATCCGTAGTCACCCAATGGTTGAACACAGTAACTAATGGTCGAATTTTGGCTAAATGTGTTTGCCAAAATGCGATTACTTACTATTTTTTAATCCATTCATGTTTAGCCTTTCACATTTAGCCAAAATTCAACCTCTAGTTACTATGTTTAACCATTGATGGAGTTAACTACGGATCAAAACCGGACCTAACAGTAGTAATGGCTTTCATTTTGACAGTACAACAACATTCACTGCGTTACATACGTTGTTGACCAGACAAATTTTTCGAACATATGAAGCAATGGATTAGCAATTTGCTTCAAAATGATTCAGATTCCGATTGGTAGTGTTTTACGCAATTGGTTAATCGATGCTGTACTAAAGAAAGTACGTACTTTGCAAACATTTTTAAGATTAGATAAAAATATTATGTTCCAAATAATTTTAACTGGAGTTAGTTAAAAATATTTGGAACAGAATATTTTTATCTTCTTCTTATTCAATCTTTTATGAAAAATAAATGCAATAATAAAAAATAAGATCAACCAATGAGATCCATAAACAAAAATAAAAGATGAAAAAACAAAATTAGAGACCGTTTACATATTTTGGCGATACCTCAGACTAAATAAAAAACCAAGACATAGCGCTGTCAACATGTGTGCACTTAATTAGGTGTACTTAGTTTAGTTGTAGTTTGGTGTAAATGTGTGCGTGTGAGCGTGTATGCACAGAGCGAGGTTTAGTTTTGCGCATGCTTTGTTCGCAGGGAGGGCGATACATAAAGTCTTCATTAACGAAATTGTAAAAGATCACATTTTCTACCAAGTTCACTTATATCCATTACACTCCACACAGTCAATACGCAATAAATACAACTTAAGTTAACGTTTCTCTTTCCTAGTTGCATTAGTTGAAATTCGATAGTCTTTGATTCTAGTCCATTCACAGTTTACAATCAAGTGTGGCTAAATAAACGATCTTGCGTGCTAATGAAGCGAATTCTATTTAATCTTTCTATGATGCCATAAAGTGATCTTAGGCTTCAATGTAGGTGCACTCAATTTATTTATGCGGGTGTATATAATTAATTGGCAGTGGTTAGGTTGAATGGGTAAATGATTTTGTGCTTGTTTGTTGAAGAGTATTAGTTAGCATACAACGGTATCTGATAGCAGTCTTATATTTTACACAAATGGTCGTTCATAATGATCACAAATACTTTACCTTTGGTATAAGTTTGTTTGGAGATCTTTTTAGATCTCTTTTGATACGAGACCTTTAGCAAAGTTATTTTACATTTTCGTCGATGGTTTTTTTTTTTAAATCTTCTGCAGCTTCATTTTTAATTATAGGTCAGCGCGAGTAGTTTGAACACTCAGCCGGGTCTGGAACCATATATAAATAAACAAGAAACCTTGTACTATACTGGGTCAAATTAACTCAGCTAGCGCAACTCCGCAGACGTGATGGGTATCTGGTGATGGTATCATGGTATATATCAAACAAAAAGAAATTAATTTGATGAGTTTTTTTGGGGTCATCAACTGCAATTAGTGAAGTCACTTGAAATATCAGTTTAAAAAATAGTTTTTTTTAAATGTGTATGTGCATAAAGCCGTGATGGGTATTGATATCTAAACATGATTAAATAAAAAAATAAAAACTGATTTTCTCAACTTCAAGTACCAACACTACCAGCGGTCGTTGACCTCAAAAAGAAATCATCAAATCTTTTTTATTTTTATTTTTTCGTGTTTTGATATCGATACCCATAACGTCTGCGGAGTTTCGCTAGCTAGTTTAATTTGACCCTATATACAGGAACGTTTTCATTAAAAATACTCCTGTCCTATTGTCGGCAAGGTGTGTTGATCGCCATGATTTACGTACGAAGATCACACAAAGGACCGTATTATGGACAACGCACAATAAATTTGATTTATTTCTTCATCGCCAACCCTAAATGTATTTTCGGGTCATCAGAGATACTCCCACTCACGACCTGCCCGAAGCTACTCAATGAAGACATCGCATTGAATGCCTCCATAAATCAACGATTGGGGAAGAAAAATTCTGTCTAGTTGAAATATCGACGTTCGTAAAAAGCTTCGGAGAAATTCGGCTCGTCTTGAGAATACTGATGCGCTTGCGCAGGGCTGACTCTGGGAGACGATGAAGATATAAAGGTAGATTTTTTTTTCAAAAATTACTACTTAACTTTGTTTCGAGTCTTGGAAATTACTGTCAATTGTCATTTATTTTATTAGGGTCTTATAGTGATCTTTTTTTTCTTTTTCTTCAATATTTTAATTTAAGGAATGTAACGAATGTAAGGTTAGCACTGCCACTTAGATTAGAAATAAAACTGTTAATTTTTAAATAAAGTAAAAAACAAAATACTGTACTTTATTTATGACAGACTATAATATAAAACTGAACACAATCTTCTATACTTAGGTACATTGTTAAAATTATTTATCTACTTTCTAAGTAAGTTCAGTTCGTTAGACGTATGATAATCAGCTCAAGATAGAGGTGTGAAGCAGCTTTTATTGCTAATTTTATCACACATACTGCGTTCGATAGCGTAAACTTAAATTTTCTCCACACTAATCTAATATTCAAGGTTTCAAATATTTTTGATTACACATACTTTGTTAGCAAGTTTTAATATTGGAGTAAAATCAACTGATACACTTGGAAAAGTTTCTACGACGCGGCAACCCTGTGTGTTAACGAAACAAATTGAGCTGTTGTTCATCATCGGGGCACTGTATCGGCGCCTACGCATGTCCAACGCCGACGAATATTAACCATAATGCTGTCGCTACCACGATTACTTATGCACATTTCGGATGGAAATTAAGCATGTGAAATAAAAGATCGATTGAGGTGTATATTATAATGGTGATATTAAAAATTCTTTGATAATGGCAGCATATTAGTAGTTAATTCTTGAGGCAACCGTTCGTCAGAGAATGCTGGAAAGAAAGACTTCCTATCTGGAATTGTCAATGCTTACCCACTAGAGCAAAGTTTTGGAAGGTTAAGTCCTAAAGTAGTTGATTTTATATCCTTAAAAATGGGTCAAAGATCAATGCATCCCACCGAATATGACGGGTAAAAAATTATTTTAGTCTGAGGGTGTCACGCACGATGAAAAAAAAGAGGTGTTTATGCAAGTTAGATGGCTAGACAGTATTGATACTCACAGGAGAGTTCAGCCAATTCCAAGATCAAATTAAAAATATTATAAGTAATCATTAGCAATGCGGAAGCGTCGGCGAGAAGCACATTACTCCGATTTTTTACAATCGAATCCTGTGCTTATACCCATGTACAAAACCGTCTAGATGCGTAATGATTTTGTTTTTATACACTCGTTTCATTCAGAGAATATTATTATAAAAGTATTGCTTCGACCATTACAGTTTTTACCATTGGCATTGCTTTTGTGGGAGGTAAGTGCACATTACGATGGCTGCCCTAAAAAGATGCTTTTGAAATGTCAAGGATAGGGATATGCAAGGAAATATGAATCAGAAGTGAGTCACCGTAGGTAATTCTACGATCCATTTTACGCTCAGTTTCCTTGAAACTTCCTTAATGGTTTTTTATTTCGAAATTAGCACATCTTTATGTCATCAGCGGGGATTTTTGTGCTGCTAGGAAATTACCGTGGAGGGTTCTACATGCAGGGAAAATAAGTAATGCTGGAGTTTGAAAAGAGTATTTGTAATTACTTTTGATAATGCGTGTTAAAAAAATGTGTGTATTTAATGCAGATGTACATAAATAAGTATAATCGAAATACCATATTTCGGAGCTAAAATAAAAATTGTCGAAAAATTTACTGTCTCTAGAATTTCTAGAGCAAGACCTGGCAGAGTCTAGATCAGCGGTTTTCAAACTTTTTTTGGCGACAGAACCTTTTTGGAAAGCGAAATATTTGACGGAGCCCTAAAATGATCAAAAACTGCGTTTTATGGATTATTCTACTTTGCTACATACGTCGCCCACTGTGTCCCAGTAATTAATTGATTTTGGTGGGGCAAATAAAACTCGCATAAACTCTGAGTTCACTTTTCCTACTACGGCTGGCACTGTTGTATTAATTAAAATATTATGGCGAAAATAAAAACAGTTTCAATAATAAAAAATTGAAACTATTCGTACTAGATTTAGGATGATTCTGTAGCAGCTAAAATACCATAAAACTAACTAACGACGCATAATGGCGTCCACTGCTAGACATAGGCCATAGGCTAATATTTTCGCGGAGCCCCGACAGAGGCTTTGCGGAGCATACTTTGAGTATGGCTGCTCTAGATAATTGATAGCTCTGTCTAAAATGTGATGACTGATTGATAAGAAGATTTTAAATTAAAGGAGGCTTGGAGGCTTGTAATTAGCTATTTGTTAATATTACATTCTTTATGTCATTCGTTTGTTAGTCTGTAAGCCTTCTGTAAAATAAAATAAATAAATAAAATTTAAAATGAAACACGAAGTTGAACCAAAAAACAGCCAACATAGTAGATCGTCTTACTAAAATATTTGATGCTAATAATATTGCTCATCCGAATTTGATGTCTACAGACAATGAAATCGACATCGCGAATCTATTTCAAATCGATACCGATGCGTCCAGTGATTTCAATAAGTGTCAAGTTACAATGCGCAGACGCAAACCGGTACCAATGGCACTTTATGAGCCAAGAATGAGGATCTATGAGATCTAACTTACCTCGTAAAATAATATGCGTTACGGCTCTACCGATGTTGAATTAAATGATATCGATGCACGATGTATTTAACGATTATAATTTAATGGCTTCTAATTAGAATTGACTTAGAATTCAACTGCCGTTGATATAAATCTGGTAACTAATGACTTTAGTTAAATCTTTTAGTATTATTGTTGAGGTTTTGTATAATTGAGGTTTAATTTTCTTGTAATGAATCAGAGTTTTGATTAATTCGTTAGAGAATTGGCAGAAAACCCCTATTTTCTCCATTATATGTGATTTTTTTATATCCTATACTACACGTATGGAAAAATTGTGAAGTCCACGTACTTTATGGTAGAATAATTACGGTTCAATTCACTGATGTTATAGTTACGTGAAAACTAACATTCAAGTTAAAAAATAGTATATAAAGACATTTTGGCTTTTCACATTTTGCCAAAATTCAACCATTAGTTACTATGTTTAGCCGTTGGTTGAGTTACCTACGGAACAAGAAACCGGCCCTTAGATCTTCCTTGTTGCGACGAGTTGATAGCATTTGTTTATTTCCCCTCATAAGTTTAACAAGGAAAAAAGTGTATTTTCCTGCCTCTTTTTGATATTTATTTGAACAACTTAGCTTTGCTGAGTGGACGTACCATAAATTCCAAATAAAAGATGATTAAATATATCATCATGCATTGTTTATTAGCTATAGAACGATCTATTGTCTCTGAGAAATACCAGTCTCTTAATTTCTTCCATATCTCAAACAAAACTAATGTTTTATCTCTTCTTTATAATTACTGGTAACAAAACAAATATAAAAGATATTCAATTGCTCTTATTAAGCCTACGCGCTATTAAGCCCCGGACAGACGACCCAACAAATGTTCAACATAAATATGTTCCACTAATGCACATAACTGAAGAAGCCGGATAATTGAGAACTTCGCCTCGGGCCGCGGGTTTACAACACGGATGTTATTTATGTTGTTATTATTTATTTTATATTTTTCATTATTGTAACGGTGTCTGTAAGCTATTTGTAGAAAACTATTGTTTTGTGTGAGCGTGTATTAATATTAGCTGTCTAGATATTTAGAGCGGTCTTTACTGAAAGAGAATTACTTTACTGTCGTAATCTATTTGCATATGGAAATTTTGGGGTTAGGTCATATTCTGCAAGCTTTAACTCACACATCATATATCATTGGCTCATTAAATATTTCACATTTTGGTTGAAAACTTAACGAAGTGTATATAATTTTTAAATAGATACACACTCACAATATTATGTAACCATGCAACTTGTAACATCGAACAAAAAGTACAAACAGAACTGAAGCAATAAATCTTAACAAATCAAATGACATACTGATTAATATTATTAAGCGATTTATACACAATTCGTTAGATACTTATTGTATACAAATATCCGTTTAATGTATCAAAATCGACCTTAAATAAATCGTATTGAATACTCGTCGGTTGCATCGTTTACGCACGAAATGTCTAAACTGAATGGAATGAATACGGTTTGAATAAAAATGAATTGAAGATGGATCGTCTTGAAAGGTCATTAGAGACGAGACGGTCGATTCTGCAATCTTTAGTAACAATGTGATTACATTATAGTTTTATGATACCATTTGTTTAATAATATTGACATTGAAATACTATTTTTGGTTTCGGTACCCAATAATGTAATTTTCTATACTTTATAATGGGATAACTTCGTTTTTTTTTCGGTTTTATAATAGGTTTTATTCAGCAACTTTTAAAGGTTACCAGCGTGAAGGTAGTTTTGAAGAACATATTGTAATAATCTTATTGAAACATTAAGTACTTCAATTTAATATAAGTCTTGAAACATGTCTAAACTTAAGTTACCTCGCACAAAATTATTGCATTTACTAAATTAATTTTAATACATCCAATCAGAACTTCACTCGCAGCGCCAATTCCAATAATTATTCATTCAAACTGTATATTTCTCAACTCTATTGCCTTCTGAATAAAGTTCAAAATATCTTGAATTGATTTTGTAATTATTAGAATTGTAGATAGTAAAGTAAAATAGGTAGTGGTAGCAGAATCGCGCAGGTCATTAGTGGCGCGTGCGCAACGCGTGCGATGCGCTATTAAATTTGAAACAGTATACATTACACGTAAATACGTTTACTGTTTAATATTCCATCAGATACAGTCACGCTTAGCTTAGCGGACACTAAAATAAGGATTTAGTTTTAGTCTTTCTTTTTTTATTTTTTTTTTTTATTTTTATTGCTGACTGAGCTCGCTTTTGACCTCGATCACGCCTGACGGAAAGCGATGGATGAGGTCTATGATGGAACGAGCAAGCCTAGAAGATATATGTCCAGTCTTGCGTTGAAGGCAGACGGGTTATATGTGGAAGACAACACAGGCGCTGGCAGAGCGTTCCACACTTTGGCTGTACGCATAATAAATGTGGAGGAGAAGCGCTGAGTACGACTGGTCGGGATAGCAATTACTCACCTACTTTATGTACTGGTTAAGTCCTTAACGCCCTTTTCGTTTAGACTGCTTAGATTAAATAGATGTTAATAAAATTTAGTTTCAACAACGGTTTTCTTTATCTTTAGAGGCCCCCGGGGCATGTGAAGTTCATACAAACGAAATACCAATATAATTTGTAAATCAAACATATTCTTAAGGTAGTGTATATTTATTCCGATTATATTGCAGAATTATTAGGTTCCCAAACGTATATATTGAAAGGACACTGATTTGAAGACGAGATATGAGCAATTTCAAATTTCATGTTTAAATCATATGTTCTTATTTAATATATATTGGGGAATTCTGTAATCCAATCGGAATAAATACACGTTACCTTTAGAATATGTTTGATATACAAATTATTTTGGTATGTCGATTGTATGAACTACGCATGCTCCGGGGGCCTCTTAAATGACGAAATAAAATGACAGTTTAATGGATTCTTGAACAAAAACAGTTTATTAGATTCAACAGCATTGAAGTAATGATAGCTTAATAAGCACTACAGACTATTGTGTCCATATCCATCATCAGATTTGAAATAATGCTATTGTTGTTTAGGGTTGTCTCAATATAACAATTGTCCTAATATACCTACCTAAAAATTCAAAATGTGTAACAAAACATGACACCTTTATTAAAACATGTCAATAAACATGCCAATAATCACAAAATTACGTATTCAAAATCACCGACAAAACTTCATCGATAAATTAATACCAAAGCCCAGCCCTATTCTGTAGCGTGTAATTTGGCGCGCATTTTCAGCGTCTATCCCCCGCCCACGTGTCGGCCATCAATCATGGGCGCGCGCATTCGTTATGTGACGTTCTAATGCCGAATGTTTCGCAAACAGCTGACCGGGGGCATTGTTGGGCTAGTCTTTGTTTTAACGTGAGGTCATTGGGTTTAACGGTAGTTTTCTAATCAGAGTTGAAACAGAAAGCACAAAAAAAGAATAAGTGTGACTTTTCCGATAATTTACGTGGAGGTAGGTACTAAATATTCCTTGAGAAAGATCATTCTCATACAAAAAGTGTGATCAAGGAATGCGAAATGTAAATCTATTAACGTATTCGAGAAAAGTCCATACACGAAATGATACTTAATATGTATGTATGGAAGTAATAAGTTCTATTTATATAGTCCGTAATGTGAAGTTTCGCACATGCCAACGAGTGCTATAATATTATCATAGCAAATACAAGTTGGCTTATACAAAACGGACGAGTTCCTTAGATTCCTAAAAGGCTACGGTGCCCGCATTGGCAGACAAACATTGAGTAAAGAACCATGTATAAAATTTGCATTGAAATGTTGACGATGTCTTAACTTATTCAGTGTTTGAACAAATATGCAGTAAGCACACATATTTTTAATATTATTTGCATTGTAAATTATGTTTACAACATTGTAGTAATTCGCTGGCGTCGATAAGTAGGCGTCAATTGCCATGTTTATTGTGGAGCCATTGGACCAGTGTGGTGGTCGTTAGATAAATAATGCTTGTAACAATGCTATGAAGTATTGGAGGTTCAAGCGTCGTCGTAGGATCGTATCTATATGCAAATTGTGGCGAATTTTCGTAACATGGCGGCGCCGGCGACCGATTCATCATAGAAATGTGGACGGATCTGCCCACGCGCACTGTTTAATGCACCACGGTGCTAGACGGCGGATGTAAGCGGCTTGATACGTTACGAAAACTGATTTGTATGTACATAATCCTAATTTGCGACACGGTGAATATCGATTGGGGTTACATTATATTTTTGTGTAATGTAACATTGAAATCAAACACTTTTAATGTAGGTAAAGCACAATTATTATTGAGAATGAAATAGACAGCGCATTAATTAACGTATATAGGTTGAATTGACATACTATCTAAGATTACCCAATATCACTTCTACACAACACAGAAATTGTCCAACTAGTATCAAAACTTTTTCCATGGACATATCGCACTACTCAAGCTATTTTGTGGCTTTAGTCCGACGAAACCCTAATCTTTTGAGGTCATCTATTTTAAGGACATGAGTGAGGCTGGGACGTCTAAAGTTCTAATATCACAAACATCATGCTTGAATAATCAAAGCTCTATTCACTAGTGCATCAAAATGTCGCTTTTGACGTATCTGTGAGTGAATCAGTGAATTCTAGATGTAGGCTCTACAGTTTGCAAAGATTTTAGGATGAAATAAGCTACGGTTGTCCGATACTGGCGCCGATTCCCTTGTTCACAAACTAAACTAAATTTAAGTTCAGTGCATCTTTTTCTTTCTATTTCATTAAGAAAAAATAATAGACAATAAATATTAGTTTAGTCCTGTCAAATTAGTGACGTAAATTGACGTATTTTTAGTAGACATTTTTAATGACGTCTAAACTTGTCTATGGAGTATGTTAATTTGACAGGACTAAACTAATATTTATCATCAGTCCTTTTCTTAATGAAATAGAAAGAAAAAGATGCACTGAACTTAAATTAATTTTAGTTTGTGAACAAGGGAATCGGCGCCACTGTGATTCAAGTAATGTATCAAGTTTGTGCAAACACTTGAATTGTATGAAGTAGATATTAGAGATTAACAGTTTTTACATAACATCACGCCATGTTTTCTGGAAGGGTTAGTCAGAGGTGTACATATAGTACACCCACATTTCGCCAGTTATGTTTAAGTCCATGTAATAGGGAGCGAGCCTATTGCCATCAACCGGGCTCAAATCCAGACTCCGAGCTGCTAGTGAGAAATTCCAGATAGAAAAAAACAATAACACTTTGTCGGACCTGGGAATCGAAACCAGGACCTCATGCTTAGCAATAACGCTTGCGACCACTAGCCCAAAACAGATTTAACAGATTTTATCTTTTAGATTTCATCTATTTCATGTGTACTGTGAAGAGTCGAACTTCACAGGGTGTAAGCTAAACTATAAATAAAAGATGGTACCTAGAGAAATAAAGGATTTATAATTATAAGAAATCAGTACAATCTTCGGACAATCGCGCACTTCTTAACTTGTCTCTTCAGACCTTAGGCCTAAAACAAAACTTCTGGGACTACCTTTCTTTATTCAAAATGTATTATGATTGAACGATAGAATGTCAGCCAGTAAAATATAAGGTTGCCTATTGCATGAAACCTTTATACACTAATGGCTAGTTTTCAAGGAGTCTAAAATGGAGGTGACGGTGTCAAATAAATATTTTTTATGAATTATTAGGCTGTCTGTAGAGATGCTGAGAACAAAGAAATTTAAAGGAATCTTTGCAGATAGCCCCAAAAATGGACCCAATCTGTCTGTAGAAGAAGACTCTAGGCAATTACTAAATTTACTATTATTGGAGTTGGGGAAGAAAAGTGAGCTCTCATAAGCACGTCTGAATTGTAAAATAATCAAGTACAACCACAACGAAAGTGTAGTAATAAATAATCGATCCGCCCAATAAAACCCGTATGATGCAACGAAGCGCAGGTATTTAGTGTCGGCCACATTCAATACTGCAACCATTCAAGCTGCATGACTCCATTTAATAGTCATTGCGATTGATGTGCACGCGCTGATCTTGATAAATGTAACTGTTTGATCGACAATCATTGAGAGACAAAAATTGTTTCATGTTTGGGTGTTGAAGAATTTTATTCTTTGGCACAGAATGAATCATCCTCTTTTGTACAGATAGCAGCATATTTGACCAAAAAACAATATAAGTACTGAGAGCATTAATATGCTTTTCCTAGTGTTTGGTTACATAGCCATTCACCTTAAAAGGTACTCACTGTACAAAGAGGATGGTTCATTCTGTGGTAAAAGTCTCTCAAATTAGCTGGCAAACGTCTACGGTAGAAGCGAAAGGTTGTTTATCATAGGTATTACCTTTTGCTTCTTCATTCCTAGGGTTTATCAGAACGTCTAATTTCTACCGTGAACGTTTGCCAGCTGATTTGAGAGAGTTTTACAGCCCTTACATATGGCAGATCTATACGAAGTTACGACTTCTTGCCATAATTTTATTGCTCCTGTCAACCAGCTAAGACTGTCTACATCTCAATGTCCATCGTCCTATTCAATGAGAATCCCATCAGATGAGTCAGGAATTCATCAATGGGAATTTGTCCATCATTGCCCATTATTTGTGATGTGGCCTTTAAATTTAAGCTATCAAAATGTTTACTACTTAATTGTAACGTACTCAATCTGTGCTGTAGAGGTTTTACTTTGTGTTTGTAAGGTAGGTTGTAAACCTGACAGCTTATTAAATTATATTCAAATTGCTTGGCCAGATGTTTACATTGATAGAAGTTATTGAATATTCAATTATGTCCTTTTGAAAATATATTAAATAATAAGTCCTTTTGGAAGGACTATTCTAGATTTGAATACTGAAATGGAAACTGTTATTACTATTTACTCTAAATTTTGAAAATATGTTCCTATAGCTCCAAGAATGGTTTCCAGAATCGGCTTCGACTAAAAAGGCGCCGCCTGCACAAAATATATCTAAACAAGTGTTTTGTGACATAATTGAATACCCGATTTCAAGTCGAGATTGTCTTTAAACCCCGATAGTATCGTAGATCTCGATCAGAAACTATTTGGAAGCAATTTGGTATCGGTATTCGGAATGTCTTAGTTTATAGAGTGGCACAGTCATGGTGAACACTGCCATAGTGTTGCAAAATATGTATTCAAATATTTGTAAACGGGTAAGCTATAAACATGTTGAGATAAGATGGAATGCTTTAGATATTTTGTTGTCATTCAATGTTTTAACGGGTATCTGTACGGGATTTAGCACTTTGGGGTGATATTATAACTTGTATGTACAACTGAATGTGTGTCTATAAAATTGTATATTTGGTTCCACCAGCATGAGCAAAGTTTTCTAAAAAAAATATTTTCAAGTTTATCATATTATCATGTATATTGATTGACAAATGCCCGGGACTGAATTTCATCATTAAGAAAATATGGGTTTCTTAGTGCTCTAAAATACAACGTAATTAGTAAAGAAACCTCGTGTTTTTTTTTTAGGTGTTACCGTGATTCTCTAATTGCACTTCTTATCTAATATTGATTACTTAATTCGATCAAAATCGTTCACGGTTTCTTCTATAAATTAAATTGCTAACAGCTGGGAGTCCGATATTGCAAATTGGCGTAAAGTTTTGCACATATAACGCGCGGAATTGACCATAAATGTTAGTTAGTTTATATTTTATTTTTATTAGCACGTTTTGCTAGAAAATATAGCGAAACTGATATGATCTGATGTTTATAACTTCTTCAAACCGTGTTTGGTATTAATATCCGTGGTCAAAGTTTACGAATATTTCAGGGTTGTCGAGATGCGAAACTAATGTTGAATCTTGGAATGACATTCGATGACCCGAGGCGTGTTGCGGTGTGGCTTTGTTCAAATACTAAATCCATGTTTGTGCCTTACGGCTCTGCGTAGAGCAAGTTTTGGTTTAAGGTTGTAACTGTGGATAAACGTTATTTTTGTAGGTTTTATTATTAGATACATACATGGAAACAAACGATATGCTCTCTTCCGCCTAGCTCATCTTTTTGCATACGCATACTGATACGTATATTGCTCTTTAAAAACTCCGATACATATCAAGCTACGCATTGGTAAGCTTTAAGACGCAAAATGTAATACGTAATCAATAATTTCTAAGTGTTTTCTTTCCTTTTTAGCATAAGAGTGCTCTAAATCTGTCTATCAACTTATAGCTGTCCATTACATAATAAATTTCGAACCAAAATAATCTTTTCGCAGCCTTTAAATGGACTAATTAAAAAAAAAAAAACACCGTTTGTCGGAAGCTGCACCCCTGCGCGCGATTTGCGCGTGCGCAGCTAGGCGCGGCGTCACTTCCTCAGTTGATCGGCGCCCGTAGCCGGCGGCGGTCGTGTCTGCGCGTAATGGCCTCACCAGTCCCGTTCCATAGCGCTGTCATTACATCGGGAAATCTAATAAAGCCTATTGAACGGGGCATGTATTTTGAATGAACGATGTATTTTTAGGTGTGTAAAAAAATCAGTAAAAGCTTAAATCAATGTTATTGCCACACATTTTCATTATTTCTATCATTTTGGGGTAAAGACAAAATAATGTTAGGGCAAAAGTGTTCTCAGATTTTATCTTTTTGTCATGTATATATATCGCGTAAAGGGTTTCTAATTTCTAAGCACTAGACACCATAGTTTACTAACGCAGATACAAACTATCGAAAGTCCAAATAACTATGTAAAAGTAAAGGTATTATCAATGTTTCAGTTTTTTCACCAGTTTCGAAATAAAAGTACGATGTAACAACTTCCCATACTTCATAATTGAATAAGATACACAATGCGACTTGCTCAACCTGCTAACTTTTTGTACAGATAAGGGACAATGGAACGATTATGAAAGATTGCGATCTTTTAATCGATTTTCGATAATCAATAGTTAAGGAGGCAAGCTCACGACAGGACGCAGCAGGGAACTGTTACCGAATACCGCATACCGATCATTATCTAATATTAATTAATTGATACAGCTGTTCACGACGCTAGTCAGTGAAAATAGTCACACATTATTGTGCAAGCCTCAATTAAAAATGTTATATTAAGACATTTGTGTCACTCAATTATGGCGTTTGGTTTTATAGGGAACTTTTTATTACAATAATTTTTCATGTTTAATTTATCAACTCCTACATAACTGTGGGACCAGACTTTTACTTGTTCTCGCAATAATTTTCTTGTTCAAAACTGGAGATCTCTCTTTCGCCGTGATTTACAATTTTTTTGAGTATGAAACGAAAGTGTTATGATTATGGATAAAAATGTCGGCGTGCGACACAGCGGTCGAGTTGGAGGCAAGAGCTCGATGGCGCGTAACGGGCGTCCAGTGAAAACTTACAAATAACCACCCATTAGTAGCCTCGAGCGGCGGCGGCGCGGGCGCAACCAACAATTTCACCCTGATTTATATCATCTGTACGTCGATGTACACCGAGAAAATGTGGGAAAATTTTCACTATCCGACAAGACCCGTAATTTGATAAGGGGAATCATCGCTCCGGTTCTACGATTGAAAACGACAGTTTCCTCTAAGTGATGTGACCGGTCCCTGCGAGAAAACTCGATCGAAGGAAAAGTAGTTTGTAGTGTGACTACCCCTTATAGATGACGTCTCGTAAATAACGCGTTCAAGCGGGGCGCATGCTATAAATATGAAATTAATATTTATAGGATCAGTAAACGGTTTCATTTGAGATTATATATTCTTTTTTAATTGCTTTAATTTAATATAATAGATGTTTACTTAATGCAAAACATTTGGCTATACAGTCAAAATTAGAAAATACAAAACGAAAATAGCAAGTTATAAACTGGTTGGAGTTTTTTTATTAAACTTGCATTTTTAACGAGCTCAAATAAATTTGTTTCATGTATGAGGAACAGCACACTAACGCTTACAGTTTTATACCCACACTCATTTTAGAGCGGAATAAAGATGAGTCACGGCAATAAACGTTCAGCGTCGTCGTCTGTCAACGACGTCTACATAAAATTATACAGTTTTTAATGGTGTGAATGTGCCATGGTCACATCGCAGACGACATACAGGCTGCTTACGATGAACTGTGTTACGTGAATTGTAGCTTTAATTACAACAAGAGTTCAACACATCGAATATTGTGTCAAAGTTGCTGCAAGTGGAGCAACCTTTCTCACGTACCCGAGTTTTTGAGACATTACGATCCAACAGTAGCATCAAAAAAGACAACTTACTCAACCAACTATAACTCTTACTGCAATTGCAAGAAAGCGTTTATTGGCGTGAGTATTTTTTATGGTTTGAGAACATCGTGGCGAAATAAACGCAATACAGAAGCAGTCAGTGTCAATTGGCCGCGCGTTTTCACATAATAAAAAAAACAGTATATTACGCGTGTCTAAATTCCGTCCGTTACTTTCTGAAAATACGTTTTTTTCTGCTCTCTGATGACTTGCAGAGGGTAGTTAGACTCGAGGATGAATGTACAGGTATCGTAAACTGTAGAGAGATCGGTCCGGAGATAACAAGACGGGTTTTTTCATTCACACAGACACATAGAAAATATTATGATAAAAATAAATGTAAGACAACTTTCAAAGACGGTTTTGGACAAAGACCAGTTGGATAATTGATTCGATCGATTAAAAGACAAGTAGTTTGTGTTTGTGGATTCCGATATCGGATGTCAACGAACTGTTTCGGGTATCATCGGAAGCGGTCGGCGGTTCCTTTGAGCTGTGGTTTAATTTCTTAATCCTAATTGAATTTGTTTGTTCCGAATGGCGAGCGAGATAACGCAACGCGCTCGCGCTGATCGATTGTTCGCCGCGGTTGCGACGCGGTGAACGGTGACCATTAAATTCGAAAATCGAGTACAGGGATGGCAATAAAGAGATTTTATTTAGGACTGAATAAAGGTAGCACAAGATTGTTTTGTTTTGTATTTTTTAGAACCTAAAATTCAGTGGCTTTTCCTTCAAGGTCATAAGGACTTATATTTTACTCTCCGGCTCCGCACGGGTAGCACTAATTATCTATAGCCAGATGACTTGTGGTGGATGATTGAAATACTAACTATGTTGAATTCATGCAAGCCTAGTATTTTTTGTTACTGCTCAGTAAAAACATGACACAAAATTACCAAAAAGCAAAAAAAAAAATATCTGTTGATCCGATTGCTACTAAACTTCACAGGATCACCCACTGGGATAATTTGAAGTTTGTCTGTGTATTCGTAACACCACTTTTTTGTACTTATCTGGCTTCTTCAAAATAACTTGCGTTGTCGACTCAAAAAAAGACGTGTCTATATCTTTCTAACAATTTATTTTACTTTAGCGTTCATGAAGTATTACATTTTGTCATCTATGGTTGCCTGTCAATAGATAAGGAACTTCATAAGTGTGCTTATGTCAAAAGTAAATAGTCCGGACATGGTCCGCACATGTCCCACCAATCTCAAACTCGTGGTAACACTAAAAGCAACTAAAGCAACATCGAAGGTTAGATATATGCGTTCTATTATTGATTAAGCTTTTGTGTATTGTCCTTTAAAGGTGAAGCTTCAGTCGCAATTGATGTCCGCAGTATGTCTTGACAAATGGTCACCGTTTCAGTTACAAATTATGGAATGCGGAATACCGATGCTTAGGATCGATGGCGAATAAATATGTTATGTAGGTATTAGAATTTAATATTCATAGGTGTGCTGTTAGGTAACGAAAATACTTGGTAGGTTCTCTGTTTACACTGATGTGTAAACAGAGAACCTACTGCCATATACCTACATCAATTTTTTGTGAAGCTTTTACTAGTAAATTGAAGATTCTTTTTTCCGTCAAAAGCGAAATAATAGGTCTTTACCTATGAAATTGCCGATTTTTGATACCAGCTAGTGTGAAGATCAATATCTTTCATTCTTTTTAGAATTCCAAATTCAAGTTAATTTTGTAATATAGCAAGACATTTAAGTTGTTTATTTGTTTTCCCGCCGTTCGATTTTTCTTTGATATTGATGTTTCTGTGACCATGGAAAAATCGAAATTGCGCGCTATTTTCGAATACGAGTTCCGTCGTGGCACCAAAGCAACAGAGACAGCACGCAATATTAACGACGTGTATGGACAAGGTATCGCAAGTGAACGCACAGTGCGTTTTCGGTTTGATCGCTTTCGTTCTGGAAATTTTGATCTCAACAATGAGCCCCGGGGAAAAATTTGAAATCCAACGAGGCGGTGAAAAACGCCTTTAAAGAATTTATCGATTCCCGTTCCCAGGACAATATTTCTTTAAAACAAATTGTTTAATTTTTTCCTATGTAAATCGACAATTTCATAGGTAAAGACTTAATATTATCTTGCTACCGTGTATAAACCTGTTGCATATACTGTGTAGAGCTACCAGTTTTTGTTTTGTAGCTTTTCGCCACATTAATTTGTTAGCCGTTGCTATATTTGGTTGCTATATTGTTATTGGTTGCTATAAGGGTAGGAAAAACTGTAGATAGCTACTTAAAGGGACGTTTTACTGAAAAACTGTCAGAGAAGGCACGGAACTGTACCATTGTCGTTTAAAAAGATACCACTTACACTCGCTACCATTATAATTATGAAGACGGACTGCACACGAAGATGCTTTAGGTTCTTTTCACACGACGTTAAAATATAGCCTCTTTTCTTTTATCGACCTTAATTATTGCCAAAAAGCCAACATTTAAGACTGTTTGACGTTTCTTAATCACCTCGATAAGGACTAACGAGACTATTGACGACATATATCCGACAAATTGCAATAATAAAATTAAAGTTTCTTTTTCGCAAATCGACCGACAATTTGGCAACACTTTAATGTTTCCTTTTGATTATTATGAAATAAAAAGGTTTTATTTGAGCCTATCGTACTTAATGTTTATTTCACTGAGATATGATTTTAAGGTGTTTATTTTAACTTTCTGTTTTACGCTGGCAGTTGGAACCTACATTAACAAAGAGTAATTATACCTTGACACAAGTGGGTTAGGTCATAACAAGCGAAGTTAATTCCGTCAACAGTCTTAATTAATGGCACTCGCTCTAGCACTAACTGTTGTTTAAATCTATCCACATCAAAATGGCAAATGTTTGTCCGGACATGGTATTTTCTTGAGATCTATATCAGATAAGTCCTATTTAGGAGATTAATATTTACAGGAGACTTTGTGTTTTAAGTTTAGTCAAATTAGCAGTCCGTTCCAAAACAAAGAATTAGGCTGATTTCACAGCGTCTGGGTTGACCGCAAGGGCCGTGCATGTCGTCACCGGCTGCGACATCGTCGGCGGGAAGCGAAAGCGAATCAATCCGGCTTTTATCAACGCTGTGCGTGACCGAGGCCATTGTTAGGAAAGGGAAAATGGGACGGAGGCGCCGCGAAAAATAGAAGAATGAGGCGGCAGCGCGCTTCGCTGGACGTTTTTGTACGACGCAAGCGCAACCGGCTGGCGTGACGCGAGGCGCGTGCCACTTCGCCTCGCCAGCAGTCACGACCAACATTCATATAGTAGGTAAACCACTTATAAATCAAGGATCATCAATATTTTTTACGTGATCACAACAGTTATTTCCACGAAACACATCTAAATCCAAACTAGATTGGCAGACCTTGTCTAAAGATCAAACGGCACGTGCGGCGCGGAAAGCGTATCTGTCAGCCGCGAACATTAAACTTCAATGTGGAATACATCTGACATAAAGATAAGGAGTTTGAACCCGAGACCTTTTCGATCTAGCATTTTACAATTGCGCCACTGTGAAATTGTGGTCGGTGGCGTGTGCTGGCCGGCTTTTATTTATATTGGTTGTAGTGCAGGAGCGCTCACGACCCGGTAATTGATGCTCTCGGAGGCGCGCGTGCCTGCCCGCACTCGGCGAGCCGTTATAAGTGCTCTAACACACTGAGCGAGCACGCGCTAAACTTATACCGCCTGTAAACTGTTGCTTTTCTAAAAATATTAGACGCTTCGTTGTCGCGAAGCGTGTTGGAAGCTTTTTACCGCGGCTTATTAGCGTGCGTTATGTCAAAGTGAGCGGTTTTTTGGGCTTGTGCGATTGGCGTTAGAGACCATGACAAAATGCACTAGTAAATAAATGTACTCGTAGCAGTCTTGACTAACTAGATTTAATAACTTTAGTTACCCTATATTTTATGTGCAGACTTCTATTTGTCAGCTATTTCAGTGTAATAATTCACCTCTATTACATTTTAATGCTGAGCATTGTTCAACTTTTTGTATAATTCTTGTTGATGGAAAAAAAATCAAAGGTGAATATTAAAATAATTCTTAAGAATAACTTTATTCCTTTCTCTTCCGAGATAAATTAAATCCTGAAGAATTTCATCACATCCAACTATTACTAATTTAACTAGATGGACTTTAATTTTATCGTTCGCTCGTTTACTTTTCGTGATTTAGTTTTAAGTAGACACCTAAGTCCGTACATGATTAAATTATGTACCTCGTCTAATCGAAGGCAAATAAAATCTCGGGCATACTTAGTTAGTTTTCGCAGAGCTTGTCCATCAGCTGGCTTTCATATTTGGAAAAACAGGATCACTCGTCTGTCTGTCCGTCTGTCACAGCCAATTTGCTCCGAATCTAATGGAATGATTAAGTTGAAATTTGGTACACGTAGGTATGAATTTCTGTGACCCAAACACGGACGTGTAATATAATGAATTTTGAATATGTGAAACCCACAAGGGACCCACCTTTTGGGGGCCAAATTAGAAAACTAAAATAAAAAAAAATTTCAAGGTACCGTGTGATATATTAAATGAAAGGGCTGTGAGAGTCTCAAATGGACAGTCCATTTGAAACTCTCACAGCCCTTTCATTTTAATAATTTTTAAATAAATTTATGAAAATAGACGAAAAGTTAGCATTCCCCCCTTATCTCCGAAACTACTGAGAAAATAGTTCTATACCTATAAATTACAGGAAAACCTATAAGAAGTCGTTGGTCTTAAAATAACATGGTAAATTTCTCAATATAGTGCGTACAAACTTACATTGCGGTTGGAATGTATGGGAGATCATGTTTTTTAACTACAATGTTAAGTTTGTTCTAGGGATAAATTCATCCCAACTACGGAGCCCTTCATCGACACGCACTTGGCCGGTTTTTTAATGTTTATCTGCCGAACAATAAATCACGTTTAACTCTAGTTTTTACACCCAACATCACAGTAACCCGTTACATCCAGTTAACTCAGAATTCTCGCAGGATAATAAGCACTTAATAAACTTTATGATCTCGCCTCACACCAGTATGAAAAACTTAAACACATAAAGTTAAAAGCCCTTAATTACCTAATTGTTTTACAAAAATAGTTGAAAATTAACGAACACGGCCACGCAAGCGCCGCCAATCATTTTAAAAGGCCAGCAAAGCGTCGTATCTGAAAACGATCAACGTTTATTTCGGCTTTCGCGCAAATGGAGGTAAAAGTCCCCTGTGATTTCGGTAAATTGTATTAAAGCAAATCGATAAAAACGAAAATTGATAAAGGTTTTTTTTCCACTCACTTTACGCGTGAGTGGTTCGTGATTTAAGGCATCGGTTTCTGTGGCTCGCTGTACTTCGTGAGTGGTCCGATTCATACTCGAATAGTTTCAATCACGTAATGATTATTTTTGATTGTTTTCTTCACGTGGTGAAACTGGATTTTTCTAATGTCGCATTACAGTTTCCATTAGAATGTCTGCCCTAAAAGGTTCTTTTATTTGAGTTAAATTGTGTTCAAGTTTTTTTTTTAACGACACCATAAGTTGGTTGTGTTCAGTAACCAATTATGCAAGTGGTGCCACGAGAAGCTGTTACGAGCTATTTCAAGTAAATTGGCATCACATATTTGTTGGAAAACTGTTCAACTTCCTGTCTGTAATTGTGAGGGCATCCGTTCTTAATAATTTTTCTCAAGAAAATTGTGATGAACACATTCGACGGAGATTGGTATTTATTATGGCCACATAATGTAGCTTCCGCCTTATTTGTAGTGTGATATATGCACAAAAAAGTGGTGTGGACCTAAACTTGTTTTAATGCCTAATAGGGGTAGCTTTATCTATTTTTTTATGTTTGAGTTGTTACTTGATACTAATTATGTTACTGCGTAAGTGTGCGATAATTAAAATAGTAATTATGTCATTCACTTTATTACCTTTCAGAAAATTAAATCTAGCTACTTACTTCGTTTATGAAGATTATGTAAACTAAATTCTAGAGCAAGTCGGTATTTAGGTTTTTCTCTATAAATATATTTTCGAATGAATATAACATCATAAAAGCTACCTAAAGCTCTAAAACTAAACCTCTGATTCATAATCAACATATCTACGACTCCATTTACCGAAGTCAGACTTGATATACCTACTACCATTTTCGCATAAAAACACGAAGTGCGAACGACATTAAACTAAAGTGAAACCGCGTAACACTAAAAGTCGACAAGCATCTCTATAGATTTGTTGAAACCACTTCATTTAATCGAGTCACTATCTAGAATATCGATTTTTACTGATGCGATAGCATAATTGGAGCGTCGTAAGTGTACTCATTGGAAACAAGATATCTCTACTAATCTGAGCTAGTCAATAAAATCTATTATGTATGCATCTTGTCGTCTATTCGCGGTTTTGCGATTTCAAAACACAATTTTCTTGCGCTCTGTATTAGTGATGTGCAAAATTTTTGTTGCCCAATGAGCGTTTCCCCTTTATATTTTTTTGTATATAATATAAATATATACAGGGTTATTTGTAAAACACCACCAACCTCTTAAGGGGTTATTGTACTCATCATTATGAACAACTTTTACTATGGGACCAAACCTGAAATCGCGAAAAAAATCAGCTGCTCAGTACATTTATGTTCGCATAATTCGTCAAAATGTACTGAACAGCTGATTTTTTTTCACGATTTATAAACCCCTAACTGGGTTGCTGGTGTTTTACCAATAACCCTGTATATTTTACTGTAATTATAATTATGTATTTTACTGTGTGTACATAAATAATAAAGCGATAAGCCTGATGTCGTCCACTAGGCCGTCAGTGGCCTCTCATGCACGAGGTTTTGGCTTCAAATCCGGGCAACTACCATTACCAATGCGACTTTTTCAGTTCATAATATGTACTTACTTTCAGAGTTTATCGTGGACATTACTGACTTCGCTGAAGGAAACCATCGTGAGGAAACCTGGACTTTATAGTTAATAAATAGGTCTGAAATCGCCAATCCGTCTTGAGCAAGCGTGGTGATCGTACCTTCTCTGTATGAGAAGAGGCATTTTCGAAGAATTAGGATAAAACTAAAAATACAAATGTAAATAGTTTAAGGTTAAGAAATGTGTTGAATATTTTCTACAAATACGGTACGAAACATTTTAATTTTAGAAATCGTAATAAAAATGAAAAATTAAACAATTCTGTGCTAGTAAAGGACATCCCCAAACCCTCAAAAAAAAAATGGTCGGTCCTTCTACAAAGCACCTTGTATAAAGCAAAATCAAAATCAGATACTAATTCCTAATAAGAAAATCCAATATCTAAGCAGGTGTAAAAATAAATTACGTGGATTCGTTAACCACGATACAATTAGATGAGATAATATTAAAGGAAATTACCAATTATTGGTAGTGAAACGGCTGACGGTGACTACCGGGCTGTTATAACTAGTTCTGTAATAAATACATGATGCGTGTGCGCAGGTACCTTGATCGTTAACTTAACTATGTTATAACCTTCTTTTATCTATCAACATTTGCATATTAACATACTTTAATGTTACCAGTCGCATTTGACGCTCTCAATCGCTTTATCTAGAATCTAAATTGTTCTATTAAATGTTAGGATATTGGTAGTAACATCGGCGCGGGCGCCATTTTGTAGACGTTTACGATTTTGTATTTATAAATTGTTTTAGGTTATATTTTTTGTTTGTATGTAAATGTCTGTTATTATGATAATATGCACGCGTGTGGCTGCGTTATTACTGAATAAGTAGTAAGAGTTAAATAATAATATAGGAGTGAAATAATACCTTGGTATTGCTTCAGCGTTTAGTGATTGCGTTGTGTTGAGTCTTCCAAGACCCGTAACACTGGGAAACATTGTTTTATAAAAAGAAGAGTCGCCTCGTTGGTCTAGCAGTTGCAAGCACTACTGCTCAGCATGACGCCCTAGATGTGATTTCTAGGGCAAAGCGTTATTGGGTTTTCCCATCAGATGTGTGTCAGTAGCAAAAGGGGCTCGTCGATCGATCAGGTTAAGCTACGATTACCGTGTTTGGTCCGTGGATGGGTGACCATCTTTACATACCAAGACCCTTTATGTGCCTCGGAAAGCACGTTAAGCCCTTGGCCCCGGCTGTCATTCGTGGATCTAAGACAGTCGTTACGGGTCGTCAGAATACAGAAAGTCATAACTACCAGTCTTACCAAGGGATATCGTATTACCCAGTAACTGGGTTGTGGAGGTCAGATGGGCAGTCGCTCCATGTAAAATACTGGTATTGAGCTGCTACCAAGGACAGCCCCCGGTTGGTGCAGGACTATTTCAGAATGTGAAAACAAAACATATTGGGCTATGGGTCTGGGTGGCTAAATTGGATTGAGTAACTTGAACTATGGAAGAACTATGTCGTCTGCCTGACCAATGTTATATAGCGCTAGCACATAGTGACAAACAACAGTTACATTTTTTATTGTTAAGGATTCAAATACAAAGATTACAAATAATTTTCATTTAAATTGAAAATACAAGCACCTTTTATGAATATAACATGAACGAAAGAAAGCCCGTAAGAACCTTTTATAGCAACAACGAGTATCCAGCGGCTATGCGCGCAAATTATGCGTTTTGATGTGATCTTAATACGCGGTCTTTCTCAGATCAAGGGTGATAGATACAGTACTATAAAAACTCGAAACTTACTCTTCATTTTGTTATTTTAAATTACGTAGGTAAATCTGTTAAAGAAACATTAAAAGTTGTTTTTGAGATTTTGTGTAGGGAGTTTTTATTTATAGATTTACTAAATCTCTTCAGGGGTCATGGTACTCATCATTATGAACAACTTTTTTATGGGACCAAACCTGAACTCGCGTTAAAAAATCAGCTGTTCTCTACATTTCGACGAGTTATGCGAACATAAATGTAGGGAACAGCAGATCTTTTTCGCGATTTCAGGTTTGGTCCCATAGTAAAAGTTGTTCGTAATGAATGTTGAGTACAATGATCCTTTAAAAGATTTCGTGTATGAATAAATAGACTTTATATATATTGACTTTAGTTATTTTCACTATGATAATGAAAGACTCAAGTCAAATATGGCCTCAAAACCTAACTTTTTACTAACATCAATATGGAGCGAAGTGATTAAAAATTTCACTTTTTTATAATTACGCAAATGACTAGCCCAAGTTCCGATTATACGACCAGATGTTTTTTTCCCTCCAATTACCGCATAACTATACGAACTACATGCCTATCGATACAGACTACAATTACGATACATAGATGTAAAAGCAATCGAGTTGAAATCGAGCTGGTTACCGAGTAGTGGCGCAAACCCGCGTAATATCAATTGTAGGCGACCGCAAATACTTGGATCCGTTGCTTTCGCGATGTATCGAAGGAAAGTGGGACTCAGATACTCAGATTCACAACGTTGTTTGATAAGAAAACGTATTTTGGTAGGTAGATCATGTATTTGGTAGGTGATTTGGTATCAGAATAGAGATTTTATTGGCGAATAGGGCTTGACTTCACTGGAACTAAGGCAATGGATAAAAGGTTTTGGACTCCTTAATAGTTAACAAAAAATCTTGTACACAAATTTGTTTGTTTTTATAACAAGATAATAATAATAATAATATCCTGGGACATTTCACACACGGTCATCTGATCCCAAACTAAGCAGAGCTTGTTACCGTTATTTCTATGGAAACCAGATAACTGATAAACTACATACACTACTTTTTTTGTAAATACAAGCTTATATAGATAATTACACCCGGACTCAGGACAAACAGACATGTTCATGCACACAAATGTTTGTCCTGGATGGGAATCGAACCGACAACTTGCGACATGATAGGCGGTATCTTAACCAACCACGCCAGCTGGCCTGTCAAATGATGAATATGTTACACATAACATCACGCCTTTTTTCCCCGGAGGGTTAGAGGTGGTTAGGTGGAGGTGTGTGGTTCACCCACATTATTACATGCGACTTTAAGTCCCATGATAAATGATAAATGATTTTTATTTCTGTAAGTAGGTTTGTACAAACACTTTTACAAGTCAATCATGTTTTTTTTTAAAACTAGATGAGGTCGGCGTTTCCTATCTGACTACTCTGAGAAGAAAGGCCGAAACAAACTCAGAGGTCACAGTCTCTTATAAAGTCCAGACATAATCTTGGTTACTTCATGTAATAGGGGGCGAGCCTATTGCCGGGCACAAATCCAGTCTCCGAGCGATATAGGGTGACTGGTAATTAGTTATTTATACTCATGATAACAAAGAGCTTTTACTATGGAAAAAATCGCTAAAAAAAATCCAGCTGTCCCATACATTCATGTTCGCATAACTCCTCAAAATGTAGGAAGCAGCTAATCTTTTTTTGCGATTTCAGGTTTGGTACAGTAATAAGAGTTGTTTGTTATCATGAGTACAATCATGTTTTATATCGGTCACTTACCTTACCAGTCACCCTATATACTGAGAAAGTCCTGCTAGAAAAACCTACTAACTTTGCCCGACCTGGGAATCGAACCCTGAACCTACCACTAAACCAACGAGGCAGTCGAGAATTTATTTGTCCTGTCGTTTTGTATTGTTTGTCCATCATTTTGTGAAGATGGACGAATATACAAAGAATGAAAGCTGTTTGCTAGTTCGATGATAGCAAACATTTTGTTAGTTAAAAGTGAAAAGCGTATTAATAAGATTGTTTTAAGGCAATTGGAAAATTAATTCTACGATTTGTTGTCAATAGCACCTTCTACATAGTGTGAGTAGCCTCATAAACAAATTATAAAACCGGAATTGAAATACCAAGTCCTATTCACAATATTATACAACAGTTTATACTTTGCTAAATTTAGGATCTGATTCAAAAGCTTAGTAGACGTTGAATATATTTAAATCTTGTTATATTTCTAAATATTAAACTCTAATCAAATAAAGTGTTTATTGCTACTTTATTTAGTAAAGAAAATACTATTATTTCAAATATTTTGCATTGAATGCTTGAATTGAAGCTCAGTGGTTTGGTTGAATTTTAGTGGTTACCTTGAACCTGTGGTTATGTTAGCCTTCTAATAAAATACTTGGGTGTGAGTTCACTATAATTTATTTTCTATTAACGCTTCATCTCCGCAAGTGCTGATATTGTTGGGTACCGGTTGCGAATCAATAAATTCTATCTAAGTATAGGTATGGATATTTCTAATGTAACTTTATTTCCAATGAAGGAAGATAGTAACTTAGATAGCGGTGCAGATTCTCTTGTTTAATGACTAAACTAAAATTAGAGAATCGCTATCTTTTACTAACAGGCAGACTTTGCTATGAACTAAGTTAGAGATGTCAAACTAGTTTATGCCTTGCGCTTCACCGTGTTTGTAGTCGACATGTTTTTACGTGTCGTCTAAATAAATTTGTATGGAAATATTAGTTCAACTAAAGGAGATGTTCCAAAATGTATGAACCTTGGGCCTGGTACGTCCAATTACTTTAAAATGACTTTGTTTGCTGGTAAACCACAATTAATTACACTTGAAATTGCATCACACAACAAAAACCCGTCATGGAGGTAAGCTGTCATTTTGATTGATTAATGACGTTTGACATGTTTAATACTCAAGAAGAGGACTGAAGTGACTTTAAAACAGTTCTCAACTATCCAATTACTTTTAAATGACTCTGTTTGCTGGTAAACCACAATTAATTACACTTGAAATTGCAACACACAACAAAAACCCGTCATGGGGGTAAACTGTCATTTTGATTGTTTAATGACGTTTGACATGTTTAATACTCAAGAAGAGGACTGAAGTGACACTGTTGTGACAACAGACAGTCCTCTTTCTATGATCAATGGTCGATCTATGGTTTACTGTCATTGTTTTTATGCACAGAGTAATTAAATTGATGAGACGCCATGTTGAAAGTCGATAAAAATAATTGATAAATATCAATTCCCTACCACAGCAGTATACATTTAAATGAACTGTTGTATTTTTCTCGAATTCTACGGATTTTTCTCTTTATATTGAGATAGTGTACACAGACCTGGCCCATTTTGAAACATCTCCTTTGACTAGTCTAATTTACGTCCGTCTCTTTCTTACTTTATTAGAGAGAAAAAGTTAGCAACAGCTTAAATTAAGTTTAGTATGTGTACAACAGAATGGGCACCATTGGCGATGAATAGTTTAAATATAGCGTATCTTCAAGTATGTATTCTTCGACACTCAACCTCTCACTAAAATATAGTCAATAATTTCTGAACCTTTGTCATTGAGGTACTTTATATCACTGTACCGTTCTTTAATCGCAAGGTAGACAGGCAACCAGACGGCACAATCACGTCGTTGATTCGACGCCAACAACTCAGGTTAATCCGACATGACTACGGTAAGTTACGGTCCGTTGAATCAGCTTCACAATCAACTTGCATAGTGTCATCTGCCTAACGCATCTGTATGAAACTGGCCTTGTAACAGCTGATATATTGCCCTGATAGTAGACCATGTCACTTCTTATTCAGATTAACTTTTTTGGAAAACTTATCTAGGATAAGTCTTACATTTATCATGCATACCTAACAAAATATCTCAGCAAAATGACTAAACAGCGTAAATTTATGTCTGTTAGCAGCTAATTTATAAATGACAAAACTAAATTCCTGTTAAAATCTACATTTAAGTACAAAATCCTAAGCAATATTTTTCGCTAGCCTTGACGTGCCAATTTCCAACGACCGCCCGTTATGTTAAATTGAGTTTTATGAAAATTGTATGATCGATTATGATTGGTTATTTAAATAGACAATTACGCGGCGTTTAATGAAAATTACTTTTCAATTAGCCAGCATCCTGTTTGGTGAGGTATTTATATTAATGTATCAATATTTATATTGACTTGTCATGTCACGAGCGGTAACGTTTAGTCAAATAACCGTTTGTTTAATTTATTTTAAGAGTCAATCAAATTTTTAATTGTTAGTGCGGTGCGTAAGCGCATGTAATAGTAGTTGTATTGCATAAATTGTCGTCGAATGCAATGATATCTGAGCCCAGTGTCCGATAGAAGTATATTGTTATTTTAGTACGGTCGTTTATAGCCGTGTTGTCGGTGGCCAAGAGGTTAGCCTGTATATACTGTGGGTGGTAGAAGACGCAATTATGTAAAGAGAGTGGGAAGTACCATTTACAGGGACACTGATAATATCATACTTTAAAATGATGGTGTTCGTAAGGATGGGATGGAGGGGATTTCATGGAGAGTTACTTATAGTAACAGTGAAGAAGAACGTTGGTTTCGTAGCTGTTAGTAAATGTGGTGAATATACATACCTATTGACGAAAACAACGCTTTTCCCTACTAGTGGAGAATTCTATGCTGACATCATTAATACAGAGGTCGATGAAGAAGTCAATGTAGACCACATATCTACCTTACCTACCTTAATTATTATAATACCGTTGTATTGCAGACAGCTATAGTAAATTGAATGCCAATATTCATAGGCATATTATGTACGTGTACATAAATACTATAAGAACACCAGAAGTACTCCATTAATTGCTGTAAACACATCATGCTACTGACAGCCGTTTAACCATCAAACTTAACATATAATTAAAACTCACGCACCTGACTTCGCTTACATTAAATGATAATTAAAATAGAATAAGATCAGAAGCTATACGAAGTAATTACTTCTGCGTTTGTACATAATTTTAAATGATTTTCTTTTAACTGTTGCATTCATTCGTGTAATGGTCGTGGCTTCCTGTGTTCGATTCGTAAGTTCGTTTCCTATAGTGCCACGCGTCTTTAAATTGAAAATGTTATTATTAGTTGTAGGTACTAATTGCTAGCTTCAAATATGATTAGCTAAATGGCAGTGACCGCATGTCTTCTCGCCATCGACTTTAGTAAAGAAACTGTAACAGCTCGACTAGAGTGTTTTTGGAACTAAACAATGTAGGTACTTAATCCATGGGCAATAAGAACCTTTTACCCAGTCCAAGTCAGTTATCTAGCATCAATCCATGTTCATGCTATGAACTCCTTGAGAATTTTCCTTTTTTAAATTATCCTCCACCTATGGTGTTCATACCTGGTCACTCACCGATTGGTAAAAGCTCCGCCTTGGAGTTTGCCAAAGAGCGATGGAACGCAACATTCTGGGTGTAAAAAGATAGGACAGAATTCGGAACATCACACTGCATTCCAAAACGGGCATACTGGATGTAGGAAAGAAGGCTGCCAGGCGCAAATGGGATTAGGTGGGTCACATCAGCCGCATGCACGATGACCACTGGGCAAAAGTCTCCACATAATGCGCAATGGGTGCTTGAACATGATCGGCGCCTCCGAGGCCGGCCCAGAAAGAGATGACCTGGACGCGTACGACGAGGGCTGGTTCGAGGTAGCGCGTGAAAAAAGTTCCTGCAAGGTTTTGGGGTAGGCCTTTACCCAGCAGTGAGACAATGGGCTAATAAAAAAAAAAAAAGATTTTATTTTACTTCATTGTTACTGAACAGATCTAAATACTTTTTGTTTTGCTAATTCAAAGCTATGTTTGTACGGGTTAACATTATGTTACTATTTCACACTGAGAACAGTGAGTAGAATAGTAAGGAGTATAATAAGTGTATGTTTGATATGCCAGCACCAGGTGGCTCGTGAAGCAACTCGGAATTGGGATCAAAGGCTACGGTGGCCTATAAGTGTTACATTGTTAGACAATCGAGCTGTGTGCTGAATAGTTCCTCTTCTCTTAGGTTTAATCTTAGTATAGATAATGTTTGAAACTGGTGGATTTTCGTAAAGCTGAAAGTTGAACGGCAAAAAGGGGTAATTTAATATTGTAGAAGATAAACGACTGAAGGCGTTACAAAACATTTACTATAAGTTCTGCCCCAGGAGAGAGGCAGCAGTCTAGATCTTCTCCCCAAATCGTATGGCAATCGTTAAGATAATAGCCGTAGAACTTTGATAATAGCGGTTTGCAAGAATGTATGAAGATGATTGAAGATGATGATGAACAATAATATTAACACCAGATCAAAACACTTGAACTCCAAAACATGCACCTGTTATAAAAAAGCATCTACTGTACATACATTAAAATACAGCCTCGAACCTCAATAAAAATAAAACGCTCGTATAATGCAAATTACTCTAATTTATACAGATTTAAGATGGAAAACGGCGCTCCTAGGAAAATTTCTCCGTGGCGGTCGTTTGCCGCGATTATATCGGGGCATGTAATGCGTGTGCAGTTGCTTGCGCAGTGTCCGACGATGTATCGTCACACTGTTTACTTGTACCTACTGGATGCGATAAAGTGGAAAGAAATGGAGGAGATATATTGTTAAAGAAGAATTAGTATTAGAATTAGTGATCAAAATATATTTGATGCTTAGATGATAGAAAGATGTATGTATGTGTACATAGTTATATTTTGTAGTGCACTCCAACAGATAACTTATTAAAAGTAGAATAAGAGAGCAGATAAAAGAGAGTAATATGAATTTTTGGAGTAACTACTGTTTATTAAAATAGTAATAAAATAATAATCCACTTAAATTCTATTTAATGGCTGTTGTAAAAGCAAACTCACTGTATTGTCCTGTCTTAAAAAAAAAAAAAAACAAATGCTATCGGAAATTCTTCGTGTAGGGATTCTAGAAATTGGTACGCTTCATTGTAGCGCTCGGTGATGTATGAACGAGCCTTAACTTTTACTTGGAGTCTTGGAGGCACATTTCAACCGTTTATCTTGTTAAACTCTTCACTGATTTTGATCACGTTTTTCCTAAAGAAGCAGAGAAGGCAGTTTGTCATTAAGTTTTATGCTTCTGAAATCACGAGATACTTCAATGCGTTTTTCCTCAAACATAAGTTGTGATGGCTTAATTTAGAGTGTGTGATTCTTTGGTACAAAAAGCTTTTTCCTTATTGGTTTTAGAATTGCTCAATAAATTGTACTAGCCGAGTTTATCTTTGTCTAAATTGTGTCTATAGAAAGATTACGTACCTCCACTATTCGTGATTAACCTTAAAAGTTTGGAATTAATGTCGAGTACTACGTACCTACGGTAGTTGTCCACTTTAGTAAGTAAGTAGGTACTATGCAAGACATAGAGTTTGTAGAGAAAGTCCAACGAACACAACTACTTGAAATATTAGGTACATAATTGATATATTTACGCAAACAAACAACAATTGAGAAAATGGTGTTTTAGAACGAACCACAGATTCCTATTTAACGCACTGAACGAATCAAAGATACATCATCTTTTATACCAGATTATTGGTAAAACATTAAGAACCTCTTAAAGGGTCATTGTACTCATCATTATGAACAACTTTGACATACTATAGGACCAAACCTGTAATCGCGATATAAAAACCGGCTGTTCTTACATTTTGACGAGTTATGCGAACATAGGTAAATGTTGGGAACAGCAGTTATTTTTCGCGATTTCAGGTTTGTTCCCATTGTATGTAAAAGTTGTTCATAATGATGAGTACAATGACCCTGACCAAAGTATGAGGTTATTTAGTGTTTTAGCAATAACCCGTATATCGATGTCAATGAGGAAGTTTTATAAAAAAGAGAAACTATTCGTTTTGAACGATGTAAACTGCAAAACTAGGGAACTTTCCAAATGGGCAACCAAAATACCCATCAATCCAGTAGCCAGTTTTCATTTTAAAAAGTTCACTTTGAAAATGTAATTCTCCCAACCTAAACCTTCATGGCATATTCAGTAATTCTTTACGGCCAGCGCAGGCGCAGCATGTTACGAGGTATTACGACTAGGTGCTCCACTAGTAGCCGACTAATCGCAGGCCCGAGGTCAAACCGTGTAGGAGCCCTGCGGCCCGCCACGTTTATTATAATAAGCCCTGCTACCATTATAAAGTTTGTCCATCGCCCTTTATGTTAGCCGGGTTAGATCTAGGTACCGGAAATTAATTTTGTTTAGCTTTGTTTAGATGACAAGATGTCGGATTTAGATTTGCTTTCATTGCTGGAACTTGTAATTGGATTGGGAGATGTATGGTGTTGTGTTTTAGTTATGTTAAGCGATTTTAATCATTCAAAATATTGGTTTTAAATCTATGGCGAAAGTGAGTTCGTTTGTTTGTTTAATTGTGAAGCTTTCACGCTAAAACGGCGGAACGGATTTGGATGTAATTTGGCACATGGGTAGACCCTGACCTGGATTAGGACATATGATACTTTTATCCCGGAATTACGTTCCCGTGGGATAATCTCCCAACTCCACGCCGGCGAAGCCGCCGGTAAAAACTAGTAATATTATCATCATTGTCATCATTTCGGCCTCGAATCATCCACTACTGCGTAGGCCTCCCCTTTTTCTGCCATACTTCCATGTAAAATTTCTGAGTTAGTATGTAGAGGGAATCTTTGGAACTATTGATCCGATTCCGAAAATTCTTTGACTATTGGGAAGTTACAGTATTGCCGAGTGCCATAGGATATATTTTATGTTGAAACACGGGAATCTCACGCGGACGGAGTGACGTGCATAAGCTTGCTATGTATACTTCTTTGACGTCTTGGTATTTTATTTTGACACATGTCATTATGATTTTTTTTTTTTTAATGAAGGTAGTTTTAGGATCAAAAGTGTGATAGAAATGGACTTACCTATTAGCGCTTCGACGTGGTAACTGGGTATAATCTCATTTGCGGTAGTCAGCTTGGCGGCGGTAATGGTACACTGGAACAAAACACAACCAACATGATACATCAATCAAACAAAATTATACGAGCATCGATCGTTTCCAGAAACAATTTAATAAGCAAACATACCCAAATAACATGTTACGTTAGGAATAAAGAAGACGCCAACGAGGCTAATAATTGGCAATAAAAAATGTATAGGCTTTGATGACAAATAAAGCGGCTAGTCCGACAATAATAACAGTGATTGACTCAACAAATAATAACGGTTGTTAAAGAATAATAAGGCTTAGTCGCAATAACTTAATTTCATCGACATCTGCTCGGTTGCGCAAGATTCAGTCGTCCCCAAATAAAGTTGCAACAAAAAGCCGCAATTATTTCATAGTATTACGAAATCCGCTTCAAATTAGTCGCATCGTGACAACCCTACCGGTCGATATAGAAGTCTATTGAGTTTTAATCGCGTGATCTTTGAACCGTTGCCAAATGTTCGCGAGCCCTGCATTGTCGCTACATTACAGAATGATTCACGATCCCTGGCTTAATAGCTGAAATAAAGTGTTGTTCATCACTTTACACAAATAATATAAATTATCGATGCTTGAACAAGATTACGTGATATTATACTTTTAAACTGGAACGTCGTAATTTTTAAGTTAACGATCTTGTTTATGACGTCGTAAATTAAGTATATTGCGATATTTATAACGAGTCTTTGTTGTAAGCTGTTAGTTTCACTTATCCTGCTTGTAAATATAACTCGACGCTTGAAAGGCAACCCTCACTAAGCGAGATTGAGTAAACTTTACAGGAGAGTGATTTAAAGTTCAAATATATAAAAAAAAAAATCATAAAATCCACCTAATTTAATGATGTCATCATTTTAATCGAACAATTAGGTATTTTTTTTAAATATTTGAACTTTAAATCACTACTCAATGTCATTTAGTGATGGTTGCCTTTCAAGCGTCGATTTTAGACTTGCTAAGTGACAATTATCCACTGTTCAAGCCTTTATTTCCTCGATCTATTACAAAGTATTTACAGCTACTGTATCTATTGATTTAGTAATGTCTTAAATTTTATTATTTCCTTCAACATCTACAATCTTCCATATCAGTCGAATACATATATAATAAATAAACATAGCAACATTCACGACTACAAGACTTTACCAAGATTTTCTAAAAGACAACTTCCACCAGTCAGACAGTCTAGACATCGTCCCTCATACCCAAATGAGTGGCAAACCCAAGAAATAACTAAATATTCATAAAACTACTTTACACAGATGAAATTATATAGTACTAGAGACGTATATTATTCGCATAAGCGGAAAATAATTTCTTTATAGGCTTAGAATCGATTAGCAGCGGGCTTTACGATGCGCCTGCGTTGCTCCGGGTGCCAGCTTTATTGCGGCCGCGCTATACGTAAGTACTGGGTACACATATTTGTATCTAACTAGTTAATAATGATTTAAAACCTTCCGTTAATGAAAAATTAGACCTGTAACGTAGAAACTAGTAATATTAATGGGCTTTAAAATTTTATGCAAATTTTAGGTTTGAGTCTAAGTGTGGTAAGGTGGTGGGGGTAATTATAGGGTACCTAAGTGCAGTGGGAGGCAACATTTTAAGTTGGACTGGTAACTAAAAGTTTATGGAGTAGTTAAGTGCAAAACCTTTAACAAACATCTATGCTAGGTTTAAGCAAAACTGTATTTACTGTATTACTTCATAACTTGAATAAATATTATTATTATTTTTTGATATTTCTCGGGACCCTGGGGTCCCGGACCTTTGGAAGGCGTACGAGGAGCCGAAGCCAACTCGCAGAGGCCCCTTAGATAATTTTAAATGATGAGGAGGCACCAACCGACGATTATCCCTGTATGCACTATGCAAGTGCACCCAAGGACAACCCCCGGTTGGTGCAGGACTATTGTTGTACGTGGAAACAAAACATATTGGGCTATGGGTCTGGGTGGCTAAAGTGGATTGGGTAACTTGAACTATGGAAGAACTATGTCCCCTGCCTGACCAATGTTATATATTATACACGGATAAAATGGCAGGGGGTGACTTACACACTCAATAATGGGCCCCCGGAGACGGCCGCTAGCACATAGTGACGTAGCGACAAGGGGGCAACACTTCCTGAGGTGCTTGAGGAGTGGAGAGGTATTCCACGGCTATCAGGACAATCCCGGAAGTACGGTCAAGATCCCTACCAGCACCTTACTGGAATACTTCCTTCCTCCGAGCACGTTTGCTCTTGCCAATCTCCACTCAAGCCGGCCAATAAAGGCAAGAAAGAGGTGGGAGCTCTGTTCCTCGTCAGTGTTCACTCCAGCCGGCCAATAAAGGCAAGCCAGAGATGAGGACAAGATTTCTCCCGGGAGATAGGGTCCATGGGGTCGCTACTGCCCATCAGCTCACCACATGCTGCCCTGCGGGTTTTTGGATCTCTCTTGGTCTGGCTCTTCATCCTAGACCCGTTCCGGCAAACTCTACCGGCACAGACCTAAAGTTTGGAGCACGCAAGCCCCACCACGACGTCAACGTAGAGATACAGCGGTGGGGTTATTATTATTATTAATTTCCTAAAGCATAAATTCATTGTATTAGTAAACAACAAATAGTAATTGCCACAATGTATCTAAAGTCAAAACTGCGATCAAATCACATACAATGATTCAACTACCACAATTGCCCAACAAATAATGATGATACGATTTCCTAACTAGACGAGTATTTTTATACCAGCTGGTTTGATCGTCAATGAGTATATGTATCATACCGAAACAAAGGTACCTACAAACAATTTGAGAGTATCATTACGTGGTTAGCTATTGAAAAAATGGATGCCGCGCCTTCTTCTGACACAGTGCTATTACGTTTGGTGGACTTGGCACGTGCTGATGTTACCTAACTAATTCTCAATACCAGATAAAAAATGCGTCATTAGACTTCAATTTTTGGATCTCTGTAAACCTCGGGTAACATTGAAAAGTGATCATTTACACACTTTGTCACAACACCAATTTATCTCGCAGCAGAATATCAGCGTCAGGTATATTTGCTCGTCGTCGTAGTCGTTATTAATTTGATTTAAGTATGTCATAGTGTCACTTTTATTTATTTAAATATGTTTTTCCCATTTTTTTATATTGGCACCTTAATTTTATATTATATTCATGTCTTTTGTGTGCTCTAAATATATGTGTTATCTATCTATTTATGATTGAAATAGAGGTATTTTTTATGATTAAATAGGGCTGCACCAACAAGAGTTCCGAAAAAGAAGAGTTAAAGAAGAGAATATCTTCTTACGTATAAAAATTCTTAAAAAAAATTGTAAAACGTTCTTAATTCCACGCATAATTTCAATCAGTTCCCAAAACAGAATCCCTACTAACAATACTCGCCAATCTTCTTCTCCGTGTGTCCCAACACAACATATCAGATACAAAAGCCGATGATTCTGATACACAAAGGCATTTGAAGCCTCTGTTATTAATCCTCTGCGAAGATTGATGTGACAGAACACTAGGTACCTATCTCACATCTTTATGTAGGTTAAGGTCCAAATTAAGCAACTACTCCCATTCAACACCACAATAGAAACTAATGCTCGCGTTAATTACGCATTTAGGCAATAATATACCAGTCTGTAATACAATTTTTGCATATTAACTGATTTATAGAAGTCAATAAACGGTAATGATAGAGAAATAGCTCCTTTTCTGCACATTGCGAATGGCTTTTTTGGTATTACTTATCGTAAAGAGTAACATTAAGGACCCATTTCACGATGTCCGAATAGCTACTACGTACTTATCGAATAAATTCAAAAATGGAAAAGTATTTGTATGAATTTATCAGCCTAGTAAGTTAATAGGAAATTAATCGTAGGTGGTGTAACAGGCTCCAAGTTTAATTGTGTCTACTTAAAAGTGTATGTAGGTACCTAGTGTGTAATGTATAACTTTGTACACTGAAACATGCAATATATTATAGTAATAAAGGAGTGAGACGGACCTGGTGTGTTGACGGTTAATGAGTAAGGTTTTTAGAATCATAATGTTTTTACAGCATCTACGACAAAACTTGTATGATTTGTAGATTGATCAAAAGTGTGGGAGTTTTCAGAAAAATACCTTAGTCTTCAGGGATAAAGGTGTTCCTCTATTCGAGTAGCGGAACATCAGCGGAACATCATGAGGTTTCGCGGCAGAGGTGTGAGTGCAGTTAATTTTGGACCTACAATTTTATCGTTATTTTATGTTTTTTTTTTGTTACAGTGACGAGGAGCTGATGAAAACACGAAACGCATTCACTAGCTTTTCCTATTCACCATAGCAAGCACCATACCAGAACAGGATACACGAGAATTAGAAATGAATCTTCAAAACACAATAAAGTTTCCATAAAACAATTTATAACGTGTTTACGGCATCAATTCATGCATACCATCCATAACTCCAGTTTCTTTAAACATACAAACTTGTGCAATTTCCCTTGAAGATGTTGATAACATTAGGTAACAGAATGGTAGCAAGGCCAGTGAAAAATATACCTACGTAGAAGCTCGTTTAAACAAAATATTGCTTCGGATTGATGATACTAGCGGCCATTATGGCTTGCGAACAGTGGTTAAGATGTAATAACAATAATTAAGACGTTGGATGCCGTTCCGAGTTGATCCGAATCGCTATTACGCGCGTACGACGTAGTTACACTCGAGATGCTGAGTAGTTACACTCGAGAGCTGTATTAAATTTGGTGTTCCAATTCGAAAGTCTACTTTTTCAGTTTGAGGAGTAAAGCATAAAATTTATTTTTTGAAAAGAACATACATGGCGTATAAAAATGAAAATACCATCAGGTTATAGTAAAAAGTATATAAAAAAAAAAACAAATCCATTAAGTTATTTTAACATCTATAATTGAAAAAATAAGGTTTTGGACTTATCGTAGCAGGCCTTCTTTGATGTTTTAAAGTTAGTGCAATGGGCATTGTTTCCCAAGAAAGGCTCTGATATCACTACGGACACTGGACGCAACAGGACGCCATCGTCCTGTTGCGTCCAGTGTGAAGTTAGAGATAAAAGATTAGTTTAATAGTAGTTGCTCTAGGTACTGGTAATTATCGTCATCTTAAGAGTACTTGTTTGTTGAGAGCTATGTAGCTAACGATGCCATAATTAGCTTCAATCAAAATATGTAGATCATAGATCATCACTGGGGATAATAACGTAGTTGGGTAGCAGAGGTCAGATGACAGTCATTCTATGTACCTAATTACTAAAGTCAAGCCTCATCACGTCAATCGAGGTACCTGAATCTTGAGCCCAGTTTAGATTAGTAACAAAACTTTTAGAAGCTGATTTTCGAATCGCGGTAAACTCATATTCGTAAGTTTAAAAATAAAAATGCTTGCGGCTGTCAACGTTTGTTGCTAATATAAACTTCGCTTAACTTAGCTGGGAAATGGCTATGAAAATGATGATAAACAAAGAAGAAAGGAACGTCCGTGATGTTGTCATGAATTTCACAACATTTTGTATTCACTTTTATTTGCCAACTGACCGTAATAGTGATATAAAGGGTTGTAAAACAAGAGAATCATAAAAATGTGATTCATGAACACATATGTGGGACTCAGAGATGTTTGCAAGTGTCACACTTTTGGGGTTTTTACTTCAGGAACATTTATGACCAACATACGACTTTATTCTTTATTGATCTTGCAAAGACTACAAGTAAAAATGGGTAGGTACTTACGAGATCGTAGGATGGTTATCAAGGGAAGAACTAAACCCTGTAATAGATGGTTTTGAATATGGTGTTGAAGAATAATCTCCCATCACATTATTATCTCATCGGTACGAACTGTGTATATACAGGATGTCCGGTAAAAATAGATAACTTTGAAATAGCATATAATAGATTCTATCCCACGTAGTACCAAGAAACGAATTTTTTGAAAAAAAAAAATGCAGTGTAATTTCTAGTCATACTATTTACTGCCTCATTGTCAACGTACAGTATTATAACAGAAAATAACAGACGGAATTTATTCATTTGTGGTCGTGGTGAAGAAAAATGTAAAACAAGGTAAAAAAGTTAGTATTTAAAAAAAAAAATCATCTTGGTATATTTTTTGTAGTTTTTTTTTGTACGGCCATAAGGTCTGTTATATGCTATTTCAAGATTATCCATTCTTTACCGGACATCCTGTATATGTACGGGAGCTTATGCTGTAGTAAAAAAATTTGCCAGTTAGTTAACCCGTGAACTATCTAAAAAAACCCCATACATTATGGAAGTTCATGTCAATGATATGCTTGAATGTCAGCCGAACCCCATAGGTTCACATTTACTGTAAGCCCACAATTGCCATAGGTGATGTTTTTTTTTTACGTTTATGATCTACGTTTATATACATATTATGTAAAGACTTCAAAAATTTTTCTTTCACACACTTGGTGTGCGCCAGACGTTTGAAGGGAGTTAGTTAAGTGGTAGCGAGGCTGAGTGCACTAAGCGTAGCCGTGAATACTATTTTAATATAACTTTGAGTGACTTGAAGATACGCATAAATCAATAAAATCATTTAACAATAATTCAGTACAATATTCAGTTCACTATTTCCCAATCTGTCAAGATACTCGCCTTGCTATAAAGAGAAGGGTCCTTTATTGACATCACTTTTGGTATTTTTTTATTACTTTTGAAAGTGATTGCAGTTCGAATTGCGTAATGGATCGATTTTATAAGGAAGATGTTAATGACGATATTTAAGGACGGTTGGGTAATATTTCTTTGAACGTGAAGCCATTTCTTTTAATCGTTTAGAGATAAAACTGTTCGTCATATTGAGAGGACTTAAGTGGTTGAGGCCCTAAATTAACAATATTTTATGACTGTCATTTTGGTTTGTATCGAATGCGGGTTTTTTGTTTCAGTTTGGTTTTCTGTTTTCACGGCTCGAAGTCTTGCAACAAATAATTAAATCAAAGAATAGGAAGGGAATACCGTTAAACAAAATCCGGTACATATTTATTTAATAGCTGGCATAAGTCCATAAACATTTCAGTATGCGTATTTTCATGGAAACCTTGTTAGTCATTGTAGTCGCCATTTTTTTTCCGTGTTATAAGGAAGTGGCGTCGAGTCGTAGATCACGGTTGCGCGCGCGGCTCCGGGAATCATCAGAATTTTATTGCTAGCGTTAACCTGCCTTAAGTATGGTGTGCAAAAAAGTAACTGCACGAATGCTATTTCATTATTGTTTGTTATGTATTTTTGTGAGCAGTACGTTATTTTTTTCAGAAATTATTATTAATGAGTTAATTAGAATCAACAAATCAATTTCAATAAAACATTATGGTTATGTTTGGGTAAAATAAAAATAAATGAAAATTAATAAGAATACATTTTTATTTCCTTATTTCTTTTTTATAAATACCTTATCCCGTTGAAACTGATCAAACTAACTATACTAACTTGAGACAAGAATATATGAGATTTTCATTACAGTATTGTTTTATCAATACTATAATGAAAATCTCATGTTTTTGCTTTCAGTCTTATTTTTCTGTCCTTACTGCGTCGACATTTTGAAGTGTAGCACCTTATTATGGTCATATGCCATATGGCACAAATGGTCTCGGTTATTGCACGATATCATTGTTCGTCGAGACAGGTGTCGTCCAATGTACGAGTGATTTTTTTTAACCTGACGGATTAAGAAGCTGTCAAGAATAGACTGGCAATATCGGATTGAAAAAAAAACTTTGTTGTTTCTTTTGTGTATTACCATGATTTGTTTAAATCGATTTAGTAAATATAAATAAAGATAATAAAGATAAAAAAGAAAATTAAGTAAATTTTTTCTTTTGTTCTTTTTAATTTTGCTGACAGTTTGAATATTTTTAGTTACCTAAGTACATAGTAAAGATTTCTACCAGTAAAAAAGGCGTCTCATTTTCACTGTACAACGCGGAACACTAAAAATAAGCCCGTCATAAACACATCGTAGTTAGTTATGTTCATAGTTATTATTTCAGTAAATAATGCAGGAGCAAAATAAATATGAGAATATAAGTAATAATAATGTACAAAGAGGTAATAATAGTTGACATTTTATTCTACCAGCTGAAGAATTTAGCTCAGAATGTGATATTATAACAGCGAATTAGTGTTGTTACGCTTTAAATTATACTGAATAAAATAAACGACAGGATTAATGGAATAACTATTCAAATTAGCGGCCTAGAGAAGGCCACTGTGGAAGTTGAGGCTCTCGCAGACAGGCGCAATGCGACTCTAGTAGAACAATTTCTATAAAAATTTCATGGAAATAGTTCTACCAGAATCACGTTAAGTAGGCAAAGCAAAACAATACTAAAACTTACTTATTACTATTTTACACCACATAAGATCACATATGTGCGGAGGCTATTCGTCTTCTGGAAGGATTGCGTGTTAGTCTGTGCTAAATCAATGCACAATCGGCTTGTAACGTTCCCAAGACTTCCTCTCTGTGAGAAGGAGCAGGCCCAGTGCGAGTTAGTGGATGTCACGTGACTTCAAATTTTCTTTTCTAGAACATGCCGGTTTTCTCACGATTTTTTCCTTCACCGTTTTGAGAACAGTGGTGATGAAATAAATTACACAGAGTTATAGCACCTGCCAAGGTTCAAACCCAGGACCCTAAAAAAATATCAATAACTAAACTAAACAAACAGACAATCAATCTGCCTAGCCTTTTCCCAACTATGTTGGGGTCGGCTTCCAGTCTAACCGGATGCAGCTAAATACCAGTATTTTACATGGAGCGATTGCCTATCTGACCTCCACAACCCAGTTATTGGGTAATAAGACTGGTTGTCAGACTTTCGGGCTTCTGATGACCCGTAACGACTGTCAAAGATCCACGAATGACAGCCGCGACCAACGGCTTAACGTGCTTTCCGAGGCACGGTATGTAAAGATGGTGACCCATCTAGAGACCAACCCCGGCAAGCGTAGCTAAACCTGATGCATCGACCCGTGCGGCTGTTATTACTCAGCCACAAGCTCCTCCAAATTAAACAAACCGAAATAGAACTAAATAAACAGCTAAATCAATATTGACAATTAAGTTAAAAAAAAGGAAGAACTAGAACATAACCATAACATCACGTCTATGCTGCCTCGTTTGTCTAGTTGTCGCAATCGCTATTGCTGAGCGAGGTCTTGGATACCATTCCCGGGTCGGGCGTATGCTTTTTCCATTTGTAATTTCTCAGTAACAGTCCGGAGTATATACACCGTGACATATTAGTCATCTTACAAAGGTGGTCGCGAAAAAAAAACCAGGAAAAAAAAACCAATTATGCGAACATAAATGTACTGAACAGCTGATTTTTTTTTTCGCACTTTCAGGTTTGGTGCCATAGCACGTAAAAGTGATTCATAATGATGAGTACAATGAGTGGATCACCTTTGTAAGACGACTAAAATATCACGGTGTGAAGCCCGGTCAGTAGCAATAGGCTCGCCCCCTGGGACTTAAATATAATTGGCGAAATACGATGTTACTATAGGTACACATCTGAAAATGCAGGCGTGATGTTATGTTAAACTAAAACATATCTAAAAATGAACCCTACCTGTTCTAGACTAAAACAAAATCGATACCACAGAGTAACAATATGACGTATATAAAATCAGATAGCCAAAGTAAGGTCCCTGCACGACCCCTGTTTATTATGCGCATGAATAATTTGTTCCTATTACTGATTTATATATGATAAAGCACCCAACGGAGTCCACGATATCGGCCGTGTATGATTTAATATCTGTATGATTCTTCTTGCTCTGTGGTTTATATTTTATAGTCATTTCTTTGATTTAGTGTTAAGGAGAGCACGGGCGAATTCTTTAGAGTCACTTGACTAAAATTATAAATATTTATAATGTAGTCTGCCCTAACGTAACTGCCCTATCAGTTGTTTAATAATTATAATATTGATAACTTTAGTAGTCTCCAGAATTGAGAAGTTCCAGATCAAAAACGCTGTCGGAATGAATAAATTACAGCTGCTAGAAAAAGTAACAAATTATGTAGCACAATAATAAATACAAACTTTTTTAATACAGGATGTATCGAAGACGCTTAAGCGGAAGAAGAACACTTTATCTCCGAAGAGATTAAAAGTAAAAATAATCTTCAACAAATATCTTGTACAAAGCTTCACGTAGATAAAAAATAATGAAACAACTTTCACTTAATTTAATATAGCATCGGAAAGTTCAAGTAAAGGCCCGGCGAAATTATAATAATTTCAGCCTGCATTTGATTTTCATACAAACGAGCATGGTAAGTAAGCTGCAGTACAATAGACATCAACGAGCACATCAGTATTGTGCGATCTAATTTTACATTTTTTTTTAAATTACTATTTACATGTTTTTTTTACTATATTTAGTAAACTGCATTTTTTTAATTTTAAAACTTTTTCTGGTAATAACGTTCCTAAATTCATTTTAAAAAATATCCACGTCAAAAAATCTAATAAAAATAAGTACCTACATACGCCAATTTTCTAATCCCATTACGACAGAAGATCAAGGCATGATCACATAAAAACCATCGTACGACCTTACCTTAAGTGCGGGCCACACATTACAATCATTCCATCGAATTCGGACCATCATTTCGTACATTTTAATGTGGCCACATTAAGTCTCATCTCCGTTATTAGTCAGAAACTGGTCTGACTTCCTACGTCTACAGGATGTTGCTCCATATACGCCATTCATTAACTTAATGGCTTTGGGCCGCGATGATTTTTATTGCAAAACATCGATCTGAATGCGCAGACGCATCGGTTTGAGTGAATGGGTTTTTAATGAAACTGGGGCTTTTGTCATTTTTGTATTCAGTTTTTTTTTAATAATTACTTGAGAAAATAATTATTATGCTGTGTATAATAACGATATTCTTGGGAGATGACAATTTGTTTTATTCCTACACAATTGGCATCTATATCGAATTTCGCGTACCGATACGTGTTTATTTAAATATGGCTGTGTTTCTTGTCTAGGATCAAACAACATAAGATCAAAATAAAACAAAAAGACATGGGGAGTGCCGACAAAAGTGAAAAGTAAAACTATGCATAGCATGTCGAGGTATCGCGAAACCGCGGTGACGCGAACCCGTAACATTTCCCCGTACCAAAAATCGCTCAACGCGCCTAAAGAAGGTTTCACTTCAAACAACCAACTACATGGTACAGACGCCAGCAGGACAAGCTACCCGAAACTGTCAATGCCCAATCAACCTTGAACCTAATGCTTTAGCGATAAAGTTAAAAATCTATTAAAGAAATTTGACAGATTGTAGTAGCTTGATGTGCTGGCGTCTTTACATGAAGATTTCTGATGTGTCAAATAGTATCATCAAGTTATCTGTCTACCTTGTGGGTGGCCTATACGCTGCTCCATCCAGGTGATAGTTAAACAGTGTCTAACAAGTCTAGATAAATCACACACATTAGACTGAATAAAAGAACATACTACACATACATTTTACGCTCCATCACGCTCTCACGAACAACAATAACGAACCCTGAAATATTCAAAGCGATCTCTTCAATCAACAAAAAGTACATTATTTATTTATTCAATACTAAAATGCCAAGACTTTAACTATTTAACATACTAATCTGTGATTGTTAACATGAGATGGTTCAAACGACCCGCTAAGTTAACCATCATTTATCCAAAATCAACTTTATCGTTAACATCTTTGAATATATTTTTAAATGAGTAGGTTGAGAAAAAATCGTGCTTACGGTAGCCGAAATCAAGGGTCAAGAAGATCAAACGTGATCTAAAACTGATATTAAAGATTGTAAAGAGAGTGACGCATGCGTGAATAAGATATTAGTGAGGCAAGCAGTGATGAAACTGTTGTGCACTGGAGGACACGATAAACTGACCAGCTGGATTTAGTGGTGAAATATTATTCAGAGTTTCAGGCAATATGTATGAAAGAGCTGCATTTATGTATTGTTTATTTCTTCAGAATCTAAAACAGAAAAATGGCCACTGGTTTTAATAAAAATAGTTAGACTCTTTTTAACTAGGTATCATTTTTCATTATTATATAGTAAGATACAAGCTTAGCATTAGAAAAAGCAGCTAAAGCACTAGGAAGTGGTGAAAGGCGGGCGTTTTGGGGACTGTCTTATGTAATTTTGACGTTCAAAAAGCGCTGATTCTCAGCCTAGTTTGAATAAATGACTTTTGATTTTTTTGATTTTCATTTTTGATTTTGAAAATAGAGTTTTAATACATTTACAAAAAAAATCTGTCAATCTTGTCCTCAAGTGTAAAGCTCTTGTAACAATACCCACAACGGGCATCAAACATTACTAGATCGGTGATGGATACCGGCCCCCGCGCATTCGCGGTATCTTTTTATACTCGCGATATTTCTTTTAATATAATGTTACTTCTTATTAATGTTAGCAGTCTTTTATCTTTTTGCTCGCTTCAATGTCAGTGTTTCATGTTTTAAGAAAGAAAGGAGGAAAATGTTTTTTAAATTAATAATAATTGTTGTTTTGATTCAATTGATTAGCAATAATTATTAATAATAATTTGCCCTTGTATTTAAAATGAATAAAAACAAACCGGATTTAAAGTCCGTAATTAGCTTAATTTTTTACGTGAAATCAATAATTTAATAACAATTTTATTCATCTCATTACTTAAATATGACCTTTAAGAAAAAAATCGACAAAAATGTTAACTGAATAAAGGTGAAAGCTTGTTAAAATGCCGACGTACAACAGAATCTTACACTTGACGTGACGTCAAACGCACCATTAAAATTATCTTCGAAGCCACGTCAACTCTAATCTTGTTTGCTGGCACAATAAATAAAGCTGCTTTTGATGTAGCCGCTTCGCTTAAATTAAGGCACTCCGCTCATTTGGGCGGCCAATTAAGCGCGAAAAGTATCGCGTTCACCAAAAACTGCGCCTCTCATCAAAATTGTTCACTTTCATTGTTTTGTCTGTTTACGGGCACCATGATAGCGGTTATTTTTTAATTTTAATAATGATCAACTTTTAGTGTTAATAATTGTGTAAAAATTGTCGTTTGTGGTGATCACGCGGCTGTGGTGTCACATTATGTGCGTTATTTGCAAGAGAATGACGGTATTTTGACGTTTCACGCCTTTGAGTGTGCTAATAACGTAAATTATAAAATGCCAGCATGAGCTTCTTGCTGGGGTAGTAATTTTAAATAAATTATCTCTCTTCAAGACTTGCCTCTGTTAGTATAGCAACTGCTATCTCTCGCTTTTTATTAAATCCTGAAAGTTACGGGCAGTTCAACGGCTCTCAAACCTACATCACAATGCCCCAACTACAATAATTACACATCAACTCCTTTAACAAGTAAAATATTGATTGTAAAGCTCCCTTCGTAGGCTGCCAACGTACCCACATTCGATTAGCATAATACTATAAACACCCACACGAAAAAACTCATCTGCATCTTGCAAATTTCATTAATTTGACTATAACATGTCTTAAATAAGGTACAAAATTACTGTTTCGTTGCGACGCTGTAATCTTGAGCGCATTAAAACCTTCGTGGGTGGGTAAAGAACTGAGTTTTACGTCCATATAAGTAAATTATTATTGGCACAGCCTTGACAGCTGCGACTGAAATGTGAAGCGTCTTGTAGCTCTCATTTGATGATATATTTTTGTTGATCCGGATCTACATGGGTTTACAAAATGTTATTATTGTTCAGCTGGTACTTATATAAAAGATAACAAAGGAAGTAAGGAACATCATATCTATAATTATAATAGACCTCTGACCTAGACTAGTCAAGAGCAAACCCATCTCAAATGATAATAAAAAAAGAGTTGCTAAGTTCACCTACCGAGTATGTATACGTATGTTTATTACTACAGCCACGAACAACATAATCAGTCTAATATTCCTAATACTGGGACACAGGTCTCCTCTTTCTGTTACAGGGTCGTAGTCCACCACGCGGATTGGTGGATGTCACATGTCTTCGAATTTTTGGTTCTAGGACATGCCGGCTCCCTCACGATGTTTTCCTTCACCGTTTTGAGATCAGTGGTGATGAAATAATTTACATAAAGAAAAGTCCCTGCTTGGGTTCGAACCCACGACCTACAACTCGTAAGTCGCGGAAGTTACCACTGGGCCACTACTACTGCCACTGTTTAGGTCAATGTTTGTTTTAAATTAAAGTTTTTTAAAATTATTTAATATAATTCTATATTAATAATATATACCCATCATTAATAAGTGATAACCTGGCCCCAGTTAGTTAGTAACTTAGCTAATAAAAAAATTATCAGTGGGATAAATCTGTTTATATCAACCAAACACAACCCTACCGCCAATTTCTTACCCAAAATTACTACCTACGCTGAAACCTTAAATATTTGCCCACTTTACTTGAGCAGGTAATTCGAGCGTCCTGCACCGAATCAGGTAGTAACGTTGTTTATTTATAGGTATTACCATCTCTCTATAGATCCCGAGATAATAAGACGAGTCGGTGACATTCATTCGGACATGCAAAGCCGCGTGTGAAATGACAGCTGATTCCTTTAAGATATCTGACAGTACAATTTTATACCGTACTGTAGATTCACGAATTTGTACTATAGTACGTTGTGTTATGATTCCAAATTGAGTTGGGAGTTCGTAAAGTTATGTTGGTTAACAATATGTCTCATCTCAAACGGATCAAAGCTTAATGCTTCGCCGTGAGAATTAATTTCGTGGTGTAATGACCTTCAAGTAACACTGATTCTGTGGCATGTTGTGGGAAAAGCTTCTGAACGTATGTTAATCTGTTTTATAGACATGTTAATAGTAATGAATGATTAATTATTGAATACTATGCGTTTATCGGAGATCCGACATTCAATAGAATTGAATTCTCATGAATACAAAATAGTGTAATAATCGAAAAATAAAAATATTCTGATAGTTTACCAACACATTGTGCATCTTTAATGGATAAGTTAGGAAATATTACAAATATAAACTTTGATATTGATCTTCTGACAGGTTTTACAGTATTTACAAATTCCTGAGGTAATGAGGGTGTATGACAGATTTTTAATAGAAACCGCTGAAATTCTATAAATGTGCAAATTAGATGGTAACAATACAAAATTATTGTTACCATCTAATTTGTCTACAAAGATAAAGTGATAATTTATTTATTCATTATAGGTACAGTTAACATGTTAAGGAGTAATTATTTCGAGAATTATATATTAAATAATCAATAGTTACGATATGATTATGATAAAATGCGTCTACTTTATCTCTTAATAAATATTTTATCAAGAAATCGGCGGTCACTACTTGTACTCAATGAGGGCTTCTTTATAGACTGCGAGAGCGAAAGATTGGAGCCTAAATTTTCAACGTTATAATCACTATTAATAAAGCAAATACATGTAACTTCTGAACGTAAATCATTAGTATCTTAGTGTTAATTTGTTACCGTGTTGAGCCTAAGTAATAAAACTAATAAGTAAAGTAAAAATAACCAGCCAGTGTTTCCCACACTACAAAATTGTTGCCATAAAAAATAACAAGAAAGAAAAAAAAAACCTCAAAAAGATGTACGTCGTCGTTACTAGGAAGTGCAACTCGATACACTAGAGGCCGAGAGAAACTGGTCGCGGGTGGTCTTCACTTTATTTTTGACTGGTTCCTGTAATTAATGAGTTCAATGGTCATGTACGTAATGCGTAATATGAATAGACGTTGTAACAGTTATGGTGAATCAATAATAAGTACATACTCAATCGAGTATATTCAGAGGTGAATATTTTATTCGATTGAATATACTTTTCACAATTGATCTCGTATCTCGCGCAAATAACATGAATTTTAAATTTTATTTCAAAAGTATTACATATAATTTTATCGATTAAAAGCAGTAATTTGTTATTCATATTTCATTATTTTATGTATAAAACTTAATTGCAAGTTTTTGCCGTCGAATACGCATGGCGAAACTGTAGAAGATCAAGATAGCCAAAGATAATTTACAGTTACGTTGAGTTAAAAAAATATTTTAATTAAACCTCTATTTACTTATGCCATATCTCTCATATCGGTACGATGTGGAACAGTCAAAAGTCGAGCGTCGAGATACCGATCTAGATGAATATTAATTGAGAATTTGTTGGTTACAAATGATGTGGCCGCCACTGTATGAAAGAAGTACTTACGAAATAAATGAGTATTTTGTATTCAAACTTAGAACTAAGTAAGAAGACTATTTATTTTCTTAAAATTGGACTCATAGTCTTAAAAAGTGATAAGTACTCGTAATAGTTAATTTTTTTGTGATTCAATTAGTTTCTGACTAAGTCTAAAAGTAAGTTTCCAAAACGCGTGTGAGCTTTCATTGTGAGAATGAACGGTGTAACATTCCCCGGCGACTTGTTAATAAACCTTTAATAAGCCGTCAGAGCCGACCTGCAACTTTTTGTTTAGATTTTCAATTACAAATACGCTCCAAATATAGTTGGCCAACAAAATCCATCAAACTACAATCTCAAATCATCCGTCGACTTGTAAGTCGATCGCCGTCTTCCAGTTAAGGCGTCCGTATATGATATTGTTACAAAAACGCGTATCACTGTCGACTTTTCACTGACACGCCTTATAAAGTTCTGCAATGTCACTTTGACGGGAAATCTTTTATACTCCTACAACATTTTTGTTGAATTCTATGAAATTGAAGAGAGATTTTAACAAAAAGCTCCGATTGAATTGAACATACATCTAGTGATCATATACCTGTCATATTATCATAGATATTGACAACGACTGTACATGTTGGACATCATATACTCTAGCTAACACTTACGTATGTGACCGTACCAACTATGTACGTATGTACTAAAAAACTTATTATTATTATTTTTGGAGAATTCTTTTCTTCTCAACTCTTTGGCTGGTTTTCAGCTACATTTATTATTATTTTTGACATTTCGTGGGACCCTTTGGTCCCGGACCTTTGGAAGGCGTACGACGCGCGGCGGGCCGAAACTAACTCGCAGATGCCCCTTAAACAATTTTAAGTGATGAGGAGGCACCAACCGACGATTATCCCTGTATGCACTATTTATTATTATTACTGTTTATAGCCGTCTAAGAGGAGCTCGTGGCTAAGTAACAACAACCGCACGGGTCGATCCATCAGGTTAAGCTACGCTTGCCGCGGTTGGTCTGTGGATGGGTGACCATCTTTTCATACCGAGACTCCGCCGTGCCTCGGAAAGCACGTTAAGCTGTTGGTCCCGGCTGTCATTCGTGGATCTTTGAGAGTCGTTACGGGTCGTCAGAAGCCCGAAAGTCTGACAAGCAGTCTGACCCAGTAAGTGGGTTGTGGAGGTCAGATAGGCAGTCGCTCCATGTAAAATACTGGTATTCAGCTGCATCCGGTTAGACTGGAAGCCGACCCCAACATAGTTGGGAAAAGGCTAGGCAAATTGATTTTTTTGTTTATAGCCGTCTCTTGGTCATACAAACATGTCAAATCGTAGTTTAGAAAATCATGAATGACATTTATCTGCTATCAAATAGTAAATTATAGATCCCTGCCGTTATTATTAATAAACTGTCAAAACGGTTTATGCTACTACATAAAATAATAATATTAATTGGACGTAACTACATGACAAAGTTCATGACATTTTTGAAATACAGACCATTTACTTTATGGTCGAATCCTTATACAATATTCACTTAAGAGGTTTATCACAAAATTGCGTTTTGACAGACTAGGTATATTGACGCACGGCGACGCATCGCATTATGAACTAACGTTTATTCTGGTATAAATTTTAAGTAATAATATTAACGCAGTAAGGAGAAATTTACAGTTAATTCCGAGCGTGTTAGTAGTTTTGTGGTTTTAAATGAGATTTTTTTATAGCTATTTCATACATATTTAAAAATTCTGAGGCTGCTATGAACTAAATCATTAATTAAGAGATATTATTATATATTTTTCATTTTATTTGCTTATGCACAGTAGTCAATCCACGAGCTCGAAAAAATGCAGTCGCGCATTTTATGAAAAACTTGCATCTCAATTTTGGATTTATTTATATAGATAAGAAAAGAATGTGAAATAAACCGCTATAAACTATACTAATAACTATTCTCCACCCTCAATACGTCAACATTCTAGAAGTCATTCAGTTTCTCAGACTAAGAACGCCAAAGTTAGCCATTTAACTCAAAAATCACGCTCGATATGTAACATGCCTCTTAACACCAAACAACATAGTAATGATCAAACACAAACTAATATTCAACAATACAGAATATAATTATATAAATAAAAAAAAATAAAAAAATCAGACTCAACACTTAACATAACAACATATTCGCTTGTCCAAAAGTTAAAGATAAATCAATAACAATAAATAACAAATAAACGTTTACAAGTGGGCCTATTGTTTTGTACTGCACCTTGTTATCCGTCTATGATAAATGATTTCTTTGTATTGTTCTGTACGAACTTTAAACATTCTCAAATCATTCAATTTTATCGATACATGCTTCTCTTATTCTCTTATCAAAGGTTTTTTAAATAACAAGCAAACTTTTTAAATAGGTATTACGTTCATAAAAAGTTGTACATAACTTTAACTTGTGCAATAAAGGACACCTTGGTGCCGCAGGATATTACTGAGTTTTTTATTTTATTTTATTGGATTGATGAAGTGAAGAACGCTGCAAGGTAAGACTGGATCAGACCGTTCAGCAGGCTGAGTTACTGAAGAAACTAAAATGAAAATGTAGGAAAAGATCTAATTTTCCTATACCTGTAAACTATCATTGCTGAATAAGGATAATTTTCTCAAACATGCTTGGAAAATCGAGCATTATTTTGATAATTTTCTTTGAGATAAATCGAAAATGCAGTACTGATCAAAGACATGGGAGCAGCGGCCGGTAATGTTAGTATGAAAATCCATCTATGTCGGGTTTAGCGGCCGAATCAATTAGGTACTATGAAAACTTATAATTATCTGTCATGTAATTTAAAAATGGAACGAACTTTTTATTCGACACATGGCCACCAAGGAGGTAATGTATAAAAGATTTTATTTGAATTTCGATTTGGCTTGTAAATAGAACTGTTTAAAGTAAAACGAAACAAATGAACATATTAGCGCGTGAAAAATGATCGTTGTGCGTCATTGATTCTCGAAAATTTATAATTTATTTAGTTTGACTTTCCGCGCATTTTTTTGAGAAAAGGATAAGCCTTACCCACAACCAGGCATTGATGGACGAACGTGAAAATGTGTGAGTACTCTTTTGCAGGCCACTGCAGTAATATACCTATTATTCTCAAACTGCTAACTGCTAGTTATGAGTGGACATCACTATACATCACGTTTATAATCCCTTGGTCCGCTTTCATGATGACCACACTGGCTTATAAGTAGCTCAAAAAACTAATCTCATCAAAATCATAATTACATAGTAGCTTGACCCCTTAAATTTTCTCAATCACCAGTACAAACCTTGAGCAAACTAAGACCAGTTAAAAGTAAAAGTATCAGACTTTGATACAAAGATAACAGCAATACAATATCTTTATCAGGTGTCCAGAACTTACAAATGTTGGAAGACAAGGCCGCTTGAAGAATTTTAGACCGATACGTGCAGAGATCTATATTACGAAATGGCTATGATCAGATAAAGCGCGAGCGTTCGTCGAAAGCGAACTCGAATGCTCCCGACAGACGTCATAGAAACGCCCGCGTACCATAACAATGTACCTAGGGTAGGGTTGGCTCATAAAAGCTCTTGAAGAATTATAAAAAGCTTGAATGAAAGTCTGATTGTTTAATTGATTTTCTAAAACAAATTATCATCATCATTTACAGCTGGACTTCTGTCTTACTGTTAACCATGGTGTGTAGGACTCTCTTTGCTGGTGCAAATTTCGGGAATGCCATTTATTTGTGGAAAACCAATACTTATTTCAATTCATATTTTATGGTTTATTTTGTGACAAAAATGTCTAAACTAGTCTGTGTGATATCTTGTTTGATGCTTAAATGATATTTTATCAAAGTATATAGCCAAATATTAAATGTAGTAACAGATCTTTTAATACCCATCAATCACGTTAACAGTGAACCACCATATTCCTGATCAATTAATCACATGTAAACAACATCTCCTCGCTGCCAACCCTAACATTAAGCAACGATATAAAGTTATAATTAGTGTGTAATGTTGCAAGTCGTGTCGTTAGGATCAATATCAACGAACAATAACGCTGATCGACATAAGACTGTGACTCATAAAGGTTTGAGGTGGAGGTCTTGGCTACTATCCCTTGACCGATCCCTAACCTTGCTTTCGACAAGATCATGATAACGATGACTCGTCATTGAAAGTGATTGAAGTTATGAAGGCAATGTACTCAGGTTTCTTTTGATCAGTCTCAGTGTAAAGGTGAAGTTGGATATGTGAATAAAATACGTATTTGGTGGACAATGGGTCTCGTAAAAAGGGGGAAGTGAACGTGTGTATTTTAAATGGTGGTTGTATTATATTTTTTAGTGTTAAATCTGCCCACGGCATCGCTCGTGATAATAAAATATTATTTTGGTCTACATTAGCCCTGTGCAAGGTTTAATTCGAATATATTTCGCCTTCAAGAAGAGGTCGAACTAAGTACTTACTATCTTTAAATACAAAAATAAGCATCGGGTCCCGGTAACGTATTTCTTTAACTTTTCAGAAAAGCTTGCCTTACGTAATAATTTAATACGGCCGTCCAATAATTTCCACCCGTCCATCGCCATTGATGCTTCTACCAATATCTGCTTACCTACATCAAATTATCGACCAAGACAACCAAGCCTTTATGACTTATCTAATATTAAAACAAGGAGTGCCTAAATCGCTTGAAGCGACGACCATAATGTGCTCACTGTAGGCACAGATCACGATAGCATAAGTGAAGACAGATTTCTAGACGGCCGCCTACGTATGTACGTAGTATTAACATATTTTCCTAGATGACTCCTACGACTACAACTAATCTGTACTACATTATGATACTAGACCGTAACGAAGAATTTGGTCTGTTTGTGTGTTTGAGTTCTACGCCAAAATGACTGGATATAATATATTTCGACTGAAAAACAAAAAGATTTCGACGAAATGTGGCACAAGGGAAAGTACGCATCGGAAAAGGATATATATGTTTATTATTTTCGTCCGGGTATACAAAGTAATTTCTTATGGAAGCGAAAATGCGGAATACAGCCAGTTAGATGATAAGCACACACACTAAAAGGTTTTCCTTTCATTGACAGATAAGCCTGGATGATTAGATAGAATTTTAAGTTAGAGTACTTTGACATTTAAATCTCAGTTGCAGAATCGAGGCCTACAAACCTTGCGTCTTTTGTTCAACTGTCAAAGTTGAAGTATCGATTAACGTATCGATACCTTTGAGTCGGCAAGAAAGCTATAAATGATATAATCACACGTGGCTTCAAGGTCGATTAAGTCCTACACGGATTGAGGTTAATGGCTGTCCTCAAATGAAACGTATCGCCCATTAGGATCTTATTCTTGTAAAATATTGATTCATCTCTCAAAGTCTTTGTAGTCGAAAAAAGAAGATACGAAACTGGTTGTTAATCTCAATCGCACAGATGTTCAGTTACGTGTGTTTAAAAAATAACACATGGCAGAGCTGCGCACGCGCATCCGATGGTATCGCGACCGCTCGGGGGGGCGTTACGAAAACCACTTACTTATCAGATGCCATCGACGAAACATTCATTTTGGCTACTCCGCATTTAAATTATATTTCTAATACTTTTTGTTAATACATCAATTGATTGAATATTCTGAAAGTTTGAAGAATGCTGGGCTAATCTGTCCCGTCTAGATCGGTTCGTGTGGTATTTAGATAGACGGCATTTTAAGACACGAGCCATTCATTCTTTGACTACATAACTTTTGGATTATGATTTAAGACCTCTTTCGAAACTATTGTTGTGTGTCTCCGAGCTATTAAGCATATTTTTTTTTACTTATTCTTTATTACTGTAAATGTTATTTTGAAATTAGCAATAAAAAAAAACGTTGCAAGGTGTTAGGTTTTCGCACGTTGCCCGTGACGTGGAAAACTTTATCATTCTGTTAAATCAACAATACATTAGAAAATTACGTCGTCAAAATGGTTAATGTTAGCTCATAAGAGTCACAACCTATAATAACGTTATTTAGTGTCCAGTTACGGAGCTATTATTCTATTGATTGATATAAGAATGGCAGATATAAGCTGTTTAGCTCTCCGATATAAATTATTTTGAATAAACAAGGTGTACTCATGTTTTGTTGTTGATCTATTGTGTTTTAAATGATATTTCTATAACAATTGATCAAACAGTTTTAGTGCTAATAGAGGACTTATGCTTTGTAATAGTTATTCCTAAGATAATTTCTCTATCTCCTACACTTTTGTCTTGTAGTGTTGTATTCTTAGCAACTTTCTGAAGGTTGACTCGATTTTAGATTAAGTTGAACAAAAGCAAAATTGTTTTTTTTTATTTGAGATGGGTTTGCTCTTAACTCTAGTCTAGATCGGAGGCGACAGAGACAAAGTCGACGATGGACTGAGCTTACCCAGAAGAAGCCTGTTTACTCTCACTTTGAAGAGATTAGGGTTGTATGCGTTCGGAAACACAGATGCAGATAGAGAGCTCCACTCTTTTGCTGTGCGCATTTTAAATGACATTTGGAATCGCTTACTGCGAATTGGTGGAATAGCAACGAGGTAGGGATCAATGATATTATAAGTGTATTTACTTGTAATATAGTAAATAATAGGTAGGGATGGTAACTTGCAGTGCGTCTAGATGCCCGATGATTTTCTATTCAATAATAGTTATCTTTAGTCCATCAGTGGCATAATCCTACTAGAAATAAGGTCTAGAATAGCTTGCGATTTCTAAATCACAGTTGTCTATGGTAATCTAATCCTCAATATCTGAATACGTTACGACATTTTTTTATCATCGTACGTTCATCTGCTTTCGAATAATAATTGCTTTTATATCCTACTTATAGTCAACAGAGTCATCTTCATACTCAAATAACAGTGATTACTATAACAGATATCGATGCAAATACTAGTTTTTTGTAACAGCCACCAGTCAAGCTGGATTGCTCATCAATTTGATATGATGTACTATAACAAATTACTGTTTATAAGGTTTCGTTTGAGGATAAATAATTGTGCAACATACTAATTAATACAAAGGCAATATTTTCGGTTTTTCGCATGGCCCGCGATTATCTACATCACTATCTGAACCGTTTCATGTAACAATAGAACTATTATTGTTAGGTCGAGCACCAATTGTTTGATGTTTTCTTTATTTCGACTTTCAAGGTGATGTTTTGACAGCGTAATTGGTTCGAGACTACTCGTCGTTAATCTTGTGCCTCAAGAATGTAATTAATTTTAGTTTGGTTTTATTTTTTTAATGGCGCGCGCCGCATAATGTTTGTCAGCATAATTACCGTTTAAGTGTACATGAATTCTATTGCGAGGGCCTTGTACACTTTCTATTGGGGCTTAGTTTAAGAGGATTGTGAAGCTGCAAATTTTCATACAAAAAGAGATAACGTTTTTCTCCCCGTAAACATAGTCTAATTTTCATAATTTTTGGAAATGTTGTAGGTATAATGAAAAACTAGGTCCGTACGTTTTTATTATAAAGAAATATTGTATACAATATAAGTTATTACCATCTAAATATCTATATTTTTGACATAAAAACATCCTCGAGCATTTTTATTTTGTTTAATTAAATTAAATTGAATTACTAAAAACGAAAAACGTATCGACCTAGATTAAAGTGTACTAAATGTAATGAGATTAAAATTGTTTCATTTCGTAAAGGTTTAGGGGAGTAAAAACGTTATCGCCCGAAACAATATTTATGTAAATAATTGTATGAAATGTAGGCAATTGCCTCTAAAAATCGCGCCGCGTATCGGCACTTCACAATCCTCTTAACTGGTGGATAGTTTATTTAGTCAGGGTAATTTAGTTTTAGACCTATTCGTAGATATGACATTAATTAGTGGTAATATTCTTCAGTTATGCCCAATATCCGGGCTGGATATATACATCTTATACCGTTCTATTGCATCTAACTGCACCCATAATTATTATTACTGCGTTATTTGGTGCAGAGGACACACCCAGACTCGTTAGCAACTAACCTTATGCTTCGTTTAGACCGTTCAATATCTTATACTAAACTCATTTTGCTGGATTAAGAATGCGATAGTAAGGACACGTGATTTGACGTGATTGCTTTTGTATGTTTTTTTTGCATATTCGTAACATAGGTATTATTTTAAATTTAATGGACGTGATACAGTAGGAATTTAGAGGACACGTTTTTATGAATATAATTTGTAACATGATTCGAAGCAGAAGGCCTCTTCTGCGTAATTACCTATCTACCAACCAGCAATCTAAAACTCATACTTAATAATTGTACCTACTTTTCAGTCTAGTTTGAATTAATCATTGTATAAGTTCGAAGGGTATTAAAGCTAACACTATTTGTCACAACTAAAGGTATCTCACCGTAAACAATTTTGACATACTCGCCCGGAACTAGCGCAAGTCCCGAACAGCGTCTGAACACGCCTGTCTCCAACCAACGCTGTCCTAAGCTAAGCCTCGTTGCGACAGCGTACAGAACTCATTGTATGTTAAGCGGGCACTTCATCTTTCACGCGGGGCCAACGCCGATTTATTGGCCGACGCGCCCCTCTTGTGACACGGCTAGATACAACCTATCTCTGAAACTCATGTCTGATTGAATTAAAGCCTCTCTTGGCATGTCACAGATAACGGAGTGTCTCGGGTTAGAGGCAGATTAGATATGGTTTTAACGGTTGTCTCAGTTGATGAATTAAAGGGAAAGCTGAAGGGTTTGTGGTTTCCGCGTACCTACGTGTCATATAGATAGCATTCCGAACTTTAATTTAATCTAAGAAGCTTTATTTCGCATGTAAAGCACTGAAGGTTTATACTGCACATGATTTCTAAATGTGATGCAGTTTATATAATGTTCTCTATTCATCTAACATACGTGACTCGACAGCGATTTTCATTTTCTATCGCCTCGTACCACATCATAATTCCGAGAGCGTTTTAACAATGGATGCGCACGCGCTGCGCTTCGCTCCCCGAGGCGCGACCTCTGACCGGCGCCTCGCCACGTGCTGCCGCTCTCATTGGCTGCGGTACACCCAACACTCATCGTTTTGTAACACCTCTAGTCAACCGCGCTCACTTGCCACTCTATTCACTCCGGTATAAGGCTACTTGCAAACAAAATACTGTCCCATTGTTAGCTGCCCTCTGTATTGTACTCAATCTTTTCGTAGCCACTTGGAACTTTAACCTTTCACTCCATAATATATATTACACGTTGGTATTATTCAGTTTTTTTGCTTATTACTGTATCTTTATCTCATCTTTTGTTGTACAGTGAGGACATGAAAATTGATATTTAATTTGGCCTCATAACATTAAATTCTCACAGTAGGCCATCAATTATTCTACAGAATTGCAGATTGTATGTTTCATGTATTAGGTGAATTGAATTCTCCGAATATACGAATAATTTGATGTCGTGGAATTGTTCGGCGTGTTGCCAAAACGTTTTGGTATCGAGACATTTATTAAATGTATTATATTTGCGTGACCGTTTTCGGGTTTAATGTCTGTGGAAATGTGATCACGTGCGGCCTTCGTACGGCTCGCTGCGACAACGGATCGACTGGGACAAGCATTGTTCTATGACATTTCAGGCTTGCTAATGACAAGCAATTTCGATTTTGAAACAGAACACATTTGATTTATATTGTCTTTTAATTTGCCCCAAATTGCTCGTACATCGTACCAAAATGTGAACTGGAACGACGTGAATTACTTAAAGTTTAAACTGTATCAAATATTATGAGAATCAAATATATCAAAGCAATTTACTATATTGAATCGTTCAGTAATAAATTGTTTCTATAATTTATGGGTTTAAATATAAACTTAATGTTGAAATTGCTCTGGTAAATGGTGTAGTCACGCCCGCGGCTGGATTTTTTCGCGAGAAAATCTAGATCTGCTCTAGATGTTTTTGATAAGGATAATAACTGCAAAGAAGTTTCATAATATGTATTTTATGCTGCTTGCAAATATGAATGGCTTCATTGCCTACAACCTAAATAACTAGAGCACACAATGAGCCTTATCTGTAGATCACGAGTGGGATGTCTGACGGGGTTGTCATCCGCTGTCATCCATCGGATGACAATGACATCTCGGTCCAGCTGTCACGCTGTACCCGCGGTACTGGGATGACGCATTGACGCCTCTTTCACAAGTACTCTGCGGTATTTAGAGTGAACCGCAACTGATATCATGTTTCGTGATGTTGTAATGTCTGTCTGTACGTGTCTTTGTTCCTTGTAGGATAAGCTGGCTCGTGGCCACTTTGTAGATTGATTAAGTTAAGGCTTGTTTAGTTAAAGATACTCATATATAAAATATAGGTAGGTACAGTAGGTAACATCTGGGCTTAAAGTAAGAGAAAACCCTGAAGTTATGTATGTTCTAAACACAATCATAATCTCATCGTCAACTGCCCAGCCTTTTCCCAACTATATTAGGGTCGGCTTCCACTCTAACCGGATGTAGCTGAATACCAGTATTTTACATGGAGTGACTGCCTAAATGACCTCCACAACCCAGTTACTGAGTAGGTAATACCCCTTGGTAAGATTGGTTGTCAGACTTTCGGGCTTCTGACGACCCGTAACGACTGTCAAAGATCCATGAATGACAGCCGGGCCCAACGGCTTAACGTGCATTCCAAGACCCCAGTCTAGGTATGTAAAGATGGTCACCCATCCATGGACCAGTCGCGGCCAGTGTAGCTTAATCGACTCTTGTTCTAAACCCAATATTGTTTGCTTAATCCTTTTATAAACGCGGTTACGCTTTTTTGTAATATTATTATGGTTTAATAAAATGTTACAATATTCTTTTATAATTTGTATGAAATTAAGATGTTACAAGAGTTACAACGGCATCGTTGAACGAATTAGTTAGATATCGCAATATTTTGACGAAAAAATTTCTATCAAAATATTGAAAAACAAGGTACCTATCAGAAATCGGTAATTGTTTTGTGCACAATTAAAATAATAAACTTCAAATATTTTATGCTCCAATTTTAAATCAATTCTTTCTTGTTGCAATCTTTGACATAATTAAATCACGACGGGTGTTTGGATCTAGTTTCGTGATAGATAAAAACTTGGTCGAAATGTCGACATTTGTGTAAGTAAACTATGAATACGACAGCAGCAGTTGGAGCAGACGACTCCTGGAGTTGAGACGGCGTATCGGCAGGCGTAGTGTGGGACGCCTCTTAGCTAGATGGACCGACGAGCTTAAGAAGGTGGCTGGGCCAGACTCGATGCGGAAGGCGGAGGATAAGGTGCTGCGCAGCCTGGGAGGAGCCAATGTCCAGCAGTGGACTGCGATGAGCTGAGGAGCTAATTGATTGATGGATACGATCCCTGTAGTGCGTGGCTAACTTGCCTTCTGTGTTGAAAAACATCGCTAACTTAGTATCTAGTGACGGTTGATATAAATACTTTAAAATGAAGCTCGACTAATGAATTTGATCTCTCGGTCAGGCAAAAGTGTTATTTAGTTTTTGTAGCCAGATGCAATATGTAGAATGGGATTTGAGTTAAAGATATCGTATTGTTACGGGGTTTGTCGTTACAAAAGCGTTTTTTCACACACGATACAGACGTAATTCCGGTATTAATTTACTATGTGTGTTAGTGTTTAAAGGTCAGGAGCGTAGTACTTGCAAGCAAATGTATGAACACAAACGAGGCAAAAGGAGTATGTATGGTTCGAAGCAGGTGGCGCTCTGTAGTTTCTGCCTACCCCCATGGGAAGAAGGCATGAGTTTATATATGTGTGTATGAATGTAATTTAGTGTGTACCACATACAAGTTTCTATTCAATCCAATTGACTTGAACCGCTAAATTCACATACCTATGTATATCAACTTAGAAGAAAAAACAGGAATAATATCAAACAAAAAATCTGCACAAAACAATAAACTACCGTTCTCGATCTAAAATACTCATCAAAGATTTACAACGACCCACTGATTGAATCGTGTTGCCTCTCCAGTCATCCTATTTGCAGTTAAACATCTCTTATTTAAAGCTTGGAAACATAGTTAAACTCCTTCTATACAAGACTCGATAAAGATGACTTACTTTGATAGGTAAATTCAATTAGGTATGTACTGTCACGAGCTTAAATAAGTATCAGTTTGCAAAATTCAAAAGTGATTTTCTTAAGAATTGATTGAAATATATAAGGTGATACGCTCATAGTAAGTATATTCGAAACCATAGTATATTGAAATAGGTATCTCTCAAATTATTTCAGGAAGAAAACGCTTTTGTACTTTGGTAAGTGTTAACATATTTATGCACATGACTGTACCTACTTAGGAGCTAAATATCCCTGGTAATACACTTTCTATTTGGTAGGAAGCAATCACTTAGCTTTTATTTAAAAGTAAGTACATACGAGTATCTACTTTCTAAAAAGTTTAAGAAAATAAATTAAATTATTTTGACAGCGTTCGACAGGATGGTGATATGTTTACGTGAATGAAATCGGTGGATGTTTATGCAAGACATCCTAGGGATGTTGGAGTAATCAGCTTCCCTTGCGTGATTTATACGGTTTCCTGGTGATAAGCATCTAATACTTAAATAATATCCCAATAAGTTTGATTGCAAGAAAAGATCGCACGTCTATAATAATAATAATTTTCTTTATTCAAGTGGCAAGGACTCATTGTGTTAGTAAACTTATGAACTAGGTATGTTAGTTTTTTTTAAAATTTAGTTTCATTTATTTAATTTCTATGGATTTAACAGAAAAATAATCAGCCTCAAGCCTGTATCATTATTCATTATACAGGACTAGTTTAGTTTAAAAAAAAAAAGCATGGATACCTAAATACTGCTAAGTAAATTATCTAAAATACCTAAGTTTCGTTTTTTCTTTCTTTCTATCTTTACTAACTTCAGTTAACTATGCCAAGAAAAAGATACATACCGCTGTTAATTTTCAAAATGCCCATGTAATTGAACTTGACACTACCATTACAAATTAGCAGTTGATACGTCAAGTACTTACGGACATACAGCCCCGATTCATTACCTTCTTCGATAAACATTACCAGCTCGTTCATGGCCACTATAAATCTTTTATGAGCCTCATAGAGCCTACAGATGAGTAAATATCTGAGATAGTACGGTTAACGGCAAAATCGATAAAATACTCTATGAACTTTTTGAGACCAGATTTCGTTAAGACACCTTCTCTGTATGAAAATTTCATTAAAATTGTTCTACCGGAGTCGCGTCTGTGGAAGCCTTTAATCTAATTAAATCTTTACTATTCTATATATCCTTATATATTTAACTATATATATTCTTCTGTACATATATTTGTCACCTGATTCTTCGTAAACGGCTGGACTGATTTGGATGAAATCTTGTGTGTATATTTCAATGGGATCCTGGATGGGTTGAAAACACAATTGGATCCGGTAGGTGGCGCTGCTAAGGCGGTACAAAGTTCGCCGGGTTCGCTAGTGTAGTATAAATACTGAGCTTTCTCTTAATACTTCTAAACTAAACATTTGATGGGTTTTGATAAAGTTATCAACACCAGTTAGGGAATTTCTTGAGGAAGATTACAGGCAAAACCTGGACGAGTTTAAGCAAACTTAATCTTAATATAATTAAAAAAAAAAAAACTTTTCTGCAATGATTAATTCTATTGATTCTGCTTTGATCGATTTTCTTTTTTTGAAGTTGGATAAAATAGTTTTTCATTCAATTTTTTTCTTAATTTCAAAAATAAAGATAAACAGATAAAGATAATTCGCTCATTCTTTTACTTTTGTGGTTGATCGTACTTTACCAATAAGGTGTGTGTAGTATTTTATTGTACATTTTCATTGCCTCTAAGATTTTCAAAACGGAAATGAGTATTTCCTTATTGTATTTTGCTTTATAGTTAGAGGATGTGGGTATTAACTTCTGCAAATAAATTATTGTTTAGCAATGAATTGTAATTATTTGGGCGTGACTAATTTGTTTGTGATGTCTTTGTGTTATCATTTTTATTATGACCTACCTACGTAACTCTATTAATGATGATTAACAAAGCTATGAAAATAAAAATATGTTCTAATCATAGCACTTTGAATACCATTAAAAAAATGTATTTAATAAAGGAATTTGAAAAGGATTAAATGGAATACTACTAGTTGCAGGTTAAATAGCTCCAATTTCCATATTACGGGCAAGTCTTCTATGAAAAAAGAAAAAAAAGAATCACATACAAAAAATCAAATTATTCCTCATCGGAGTTTTTCGGTAACTAAAATTTTATGTTTACCTTGTAAAGTTCCTTCACGACATATCTCGTCATCATTGATATATTGGTAACAATAAAATAACCTAAAATTAATAAAGTATTATAACTCTAATAGCTCCTGTTAAATCATGTTCTATAATCTACCAGGTGAAATGGGTGGATATAATTAAATTATTATGACATTCTTTTGGTATTGCAATAGCCGTTAGGTATTTTTTATTGATCGTTTAGGTATATATTGGTGACAAGTTTATGGCATACAAATAACACCTATTTAGTTTTTTTTTTAATTATTATTGCCGTATTCAATTATTCTTCAGGAGCCTTGACGAACTTGAGGAGGGAACTTGAACCAACTCATCACAGAAAACCCGTTACACATTCCCGTTACATAACCTTACTAATTAACCCTTACTTACCCGCGTCTCAATCTGATCAGATTAAGGAAGTAGCTAATAGTCGCCCGGTAGCACGGAGGTGTTAAGAAATAATTACGATCGGTCACGCCTCCCCTGATTGGTTTTCGTAAGAGATCATAAATCTATACAAAACCCTGATGTACTTTTTATTACAATTATTGTAATAATAAGTAGTTAGGCGTTTTTGTGATGTAACTGCTAATAATGGATTATTTTGGTGGCTCATAAGTGGTATAGCAACACATGAAATTAACGGATGAAGGTAACAGACTTTTTTTTGAGAAACAAATGAATAGTTTTTTTTTTTTTTATGTCACTATACCGTAATATGTATTGGGTAATGTCTCTATACCGTAATATGTATTGGGTATTAAAACTAATTAATTTATTTATCCAAACCTTGTCTAAAACGGAAATAAATCTTAGTTCACATTCATTGCAATTACACCTAACACCTCAAAACGTTGAAAGTTTCATGTGTCTATTTCAACAAGGTCTGATTTACGATGTCAAGTTGTCTAGCGTGCTCATACAAGTTCTATTAACCGAAATTAATAATTTACACCCCACAAATTACCATATTTTATTAATAGACATTATAGTACGTTATTTCTACTCAAAAATTGCAAATCAATGATAATTACCAACCAATTAGAATTAGACCATACCGAAATATTTTTATTAAGATTTCATATCTCAAAATTGACAGCTAATATAGTATACTATACTAGCTGTTCGTGTCCGGCATCGCCAAGGGTGAATTTGATGTCTCTATCTCCAGTGTTTTAGGCTGTGTGTTGTCTGTTTTCATACAAAAATACCATCCAAATTTCGGATTTTTCCGTTGAATATTCCAAAAAAAAAATCTGTCATACAAACCTTATCCTGACAAACAAACACAACAAAAAAAGCAGTAGCCAAACTGGTGAACCGTTCTGAAGTGATGCGCTTACATACATTTGACAGTTGGTTTTTATTTATATAGATAAATGCCACCAAGGAGGTTGTTGTTATAACTTTACACGGCATTTATGCAGTTAGTTCCTATAATCTACGACTCGTTCGATACAAACTGTGTGAAATGTAACACAATTGCAGAATACGTCAACACATTATTTGATATATTTCCACACGTAGTAATTACTTATACTGATCGTAAAGTTGTGTGCAATTTAATGCAATAGATATATTTAAATGTAAATATGATATTAATAATATATCTATATACTCACCTGAATATATTTTAAACTTATTATTTTCACAGAAACACGAACCACATTGAGAAAATGTTTTTAAGTTCGCATCTATCCGTCAACATATTCAAGTGTATATATCTGATCTGAAAACAGTGAGAAGAGATCAATAAAGAGGGTCCATTGGTAAGTAACAGTTCAGCTACTCGAGTAGCGGCGCATCGGCGGAGCATCGGTGAGGCATCATGCGAGTCAGTTGAGATAAGCTACTGCGGTTTTGCTGCTATGGTTTCGCGGCGGAGGTGTGCTAAGGGCCTTAGTATCATCAATATTCTGTAGTTTCTGCCTACCCCCATGGGAGGAGGGCGTGAATTTGTGTGTACTTATGTATGTTTTATTATGTAATCTGTGATTCACTACAAGGGTCTGCCGGGCCGCCGCGGGCAGACTACAGACGCGCCTCCGATCACGGACACCTCCAGATGGGTAGTACATACGTATTTGAATCTGTCAGTGTCCGGTGTCCGCCACTCGTCCGCGGTCTGTCCGTGCCGGGGTGACTGATCCTTGATTGAAATAGTGTATGGTTGGTAGTTTTAAGGTTAGTTTATTATTTTTACTGAACAAGCGCTTCTCGCCATCAAACTGGAAAGTTTGGCGAGTAAAATAGTGAAAAAAAAAAAACATGTACAATCCTATATTTTTTTGTATATGTAGATTTGCCTAAACAATCATTCGTCTCGTCACAGCCAGACGCTTAAACCTATACTATTAAATATTTGTATATATACTTTTGCCAGCAGCTTCGCCCGCGTGGATATCGAAAGACAACACAAAAACAAACAAACAAAAACAAAAAACACAAAAAGTAGCCTGTGTGCTATCCAAGACTATCTTTCTAGAGAAGACTATCCATCTCTTTGCCAAATTTCATCCAGATCTGTTCAGCCGTTCTGGCGTGATTGAGTAACAAACATCTATCCAAACTTTCGCATTTATAATATTAGTAAGATACTACATCATATTTTTACTAAAATAAATTATATAAAATATTCATACATAAATAACGAGTTAATGATACATTAACAATTCAAATGTACTCCCGAGGATATGGTAGTGTATTGATAATAAGATGATGTTCAATTTAATGTAGCCGTAATTAGGGGTTAGGCACATTTTATTGGATAACTATTGCGCATGCGCCGCCAATGGTCAATAAATCGGCATTCTCTAACAAAGTACTCTAAATGGCACTTGCTTTTATTAAGGTGTTTTGTACACTGAAAGATTTTACAAGCTGTGTTTAGCTTCACAGCCGCTGGCTTAGTGTTGGGAAGAAAAAATCCTGGAATTTACCTCTACCGGTCTTTAACTACAGGGTGAAAATTAATAGGATCAGTTTTTACTAAATACCTATTGTTTTGTGTATACCTAAATACGAAAGTAGGTTTTTTTTTTCGTAAAGCTTTGTATGCAAAAAACGCAAGCGTAAAAAGTACTGAAATCTCATTCTCTTTGGCTTTGCATTGGTTTTGGTTCCAATGTTTGAATTTTCATTTAATAATTAATTTGTTAATTCAATAAAGTTTATTGGGACATAAAATTAAACAACTTAAGTGCGACAGAATAAATTAAACCTAGGTAAACGTCAAACCCACAGCAATGTCTGCGAAATAATGGTTTTTAGGTATATAGTTTAACGCGTGGGTTGCTTTTACAGTAAAAGTAAGAAGGGCTCATACGTACTCGTATTTTTGGAATAATAGGTATAAATTAGCTATTTCAAAGATTCAATAGCATTTTTTTTACCTTATAAGCGCGAAAATTTGGTATACATTACAATCAGCAACCCAATTTCCTCAAAACATAGCTTTAATATCATCGCATGCACTGTATCTTTGCCTATGTATTATCGGATTATAGGATGCGTCGTAATTTAAGTAGTTATATTTTTTGTTCGTCGATTGCTCAATACTCTGTCGGGACCAGCGAGGACAAATTAATATTAACTAATGTTAGTACTAATGTAAATTTTGGACGGAAACTGAGTCATTTTAGACTAATTTTATTATGACCGTGCGAATCAGTTCGGTATGATTTGTGTTTTGACGACGTCGTTATCATTCGATGAAAAATCATGCTACGGTCTCTAGATAGAGCCTTATTTTTGATTATTATCTTTCTTGGGAATCTAAGAAGTTTGAATTAAAAATCTATGTTTTTCGGACTGCTACAACTTGGCTATACAGTCAAATAAGCAAAGCTTTTAAAGTTACTTTTAGAAGAAAAAAAAATCTGCTTAGCTGTCTACATTCTATGTATGCTCAATAATCTTGCACTGAATATTTTTAGCATTGCTTTTTATATGAAACTTTACAACTACTTAAGCATTTATAAACAAAAACGCTTCGCTTCGCTCTACGAAAGCATAAAAAAGGCAGATGCATATCATCGGATGCACTAATCGCTCGTTATCTTAACCGGAGTTTAGCCGGCTGGCTGAGCACTATACTCCTAGCTTTATCAGCTATCTTGTGGGAACCGTTCGCACGGACCGCTCCGATTGTTTGACGAACAAAATGGAATGTCAAGATGAACGTTGTGCAATATAGTGTGTATGAGGATTTAGTTTGACATTCGGATATTAATAGAACTTGGTTTGAAATTTTCATGTAAAGTTTTCGTGAACGTATGGATGTTCTATTTCTGTTGTTTTGTATCACTTGTAATTTTACTTTTAGGTGAGTTTTTGGCAAAAAATTTGGCCACGTGGTTAAAACTATTAAATCGCGTAGTACATTAGGCTTCATAAAAGTAAGTATTCATAAAAGCTATATATTCTTGTTTCTAATTCAAATGTAGGCCACTATTGAGCAACCATTTTAATTCCAGATTGCGAATCATTAATGTGTAGACAGCAATCAAGCACAAAGAAGTGATTACTCCATAGGCCATGCATTCATCTTTAAATTGCTATCAGAAAAAGATTTAGGCCGCAGCTAGTAGGCTGTATCTAGCCTACTTAACGTCTTATTAATACTATTTAATTAACGTCTAACAAGAATGCGATCGTCAAGGCTTCCTTCGAAGATATCCTTCAATCTGAACTAGTCTGCTAATGCACTAAAAATTACCACAGGCCACAGATGCAAATCACATAGGCAATTACAGTCACTCAATTTCACATAGAAATGAACGGCACAATACACCGAACTCTGATGATATTCATTATGTTAATATCCATCGCATAATTTGACGTCTCACGCACACACGGCACGCGTCCACAAATTGTGTTAGCAACAAAATCTGTTTTAGATTACACTAATTTGTCAGTTGTATAGCTGACAACTGCGGTCCATTCATGCCGCCTCGTGTGGGAAACGTTATGAAATTGAAAATGATCATATTTCTTTTAAAAGACACTAGGCGATTGCACAAAGATTCACCTAGTTTTCGTCGTTAACTATTCATTATTATGTGCCGTGGGAGATTTTTTGTGGCGGCCATTGTTAGTTTGATTGGCGCATTCCAAAGGACGTAGACCGTCTGTGTGTTATTAGATCTGTGGTATAAAAGGGAACTGTATCGAATCTGTTATACTGTAATTGGAATGTTTTGTCTAGTAATTAGCTTATTATGTGTTATGTATAATTATATAATTATCTCGATAATTATTATGAAATGGAAACGTAACGTAGTTTTACACTTGCTTGCATTTCTTTATTATACTTTAGTGATGTGTTCACTTGAATATAATTTTATCATGAACTTACTTGGGAGGAAATGTGATTTCCAAGTCTAATTCTTATACTTATCAGTAGACATTGATGACAACTGAATGGAAGAACTACAAAGTGCATTTACGCTTAGGCAGAGCCTACCTACAATTTGGTCATTTTTCAAAAAGTGTGTAGCGTAACTTCGGCCAACAGAACCAGACGCCGTAAATACAGCTAACAATAGACTTTATCAAGTGGGGCTTGTAGCTAAGTAATAACAGCCACACGGGGTGTTCGATCTGGTTAAGCTACGCTTGCGGCGGTTTGTCCGTGGATGGGTGATCATCTTTACTTACCAAGACCCCTCCGTGCCTCGGAAAGCACGTTAAGCCGTTGGTCTCGACTGACATTCGCGGATCTTTGACAGTCGTTATGGGTCGTCAGAAGCCCGAAACTCTGATAATTAGTCTTACCAAGGGATATCGTATTACCTAATAATTGTGTGGAGGTCAGATAGGCAGTCGCTCCATGCAAAATACTGGTACTTCAGCTGCTTCTGATTAGATTGGAAGCCGACACCAACACAGTTGGGAAATGGCTAGGCAGATAAATAGACTTTGTCAAGCTCATAATAAGATTTCAAGCAACACAACTTTTTAGCCAACATCTTAATCGAACCAATAGCACGATCAAATAATACCGTGTAACAAGGGTGTTCAACTACTAGTAAAACACTGCTCCAGTTTGTGAAGGCTCTATGTAAATTTCGGCGTTCATCTGCGCAGTAGATACACGTGCAGCCCGTACTATTAAAACATAGTGTAAGTAATCAACGACACTATGCATAAATGAATCACAAACTCCCATAAGTTATAGCCGGTGGACGTTGAATATTAAAACTGTATCTAGGCTAAGTGGTAGATAACCTATTTTACTTGGTTTTTTGTTTAATTAGTGGCTTTTTGTTGGTAAGCAAATACGTAGTAACATCCTATGCTTTCGAAATTAAGTACCTACCTGCATGACGCGTACCGTGAGGGCTGGTTTGAGATGACGCGGAAAAAGAGTTCCTGGAAGGATTTGAGCGCGGCCTTTGTAAAGGCTAAAAAAAGGTCATAAGTTTGAATCGCGAAATACAGTTTTTATTTCAGTCCAATAGGTTAGGCTTTTGCTGTATTTTTTGCATTAAATAGATCAAATATTTATATTTAATTTTGCAAATACGTAAATTGAGCACAAGACACTGCAAAGTGTTTTGTGCTATTATTATTTTTTGCATATCTTGGGAATAAGTTTTCCTCATAGCTATTTACGTATTTTGTCGAAACAAAATAATGTACCAAGCTGTTTCCATTTCTGCATCGGAATAAATATTCAAGTAGCACGACCTATTTGTTTTATATAACTGTGTTTCTGCTTATGTTTTGCTGTTGCTTAAAATACAGGGAACTCCGTAACTTGTTTTAAAATACCTTGTTTCTCAGCTGAAAGTTTAGGAGCTAGTTAATATATACACATATATTTTTAATATCACGGTAAACTACTCCTTACTGGATTATTATCTTACAGGATACAATAATTAATGTTGCAACATTTTATCAGTGCAAAAATTAATAAGATTTCTACGTGGATACGTAATTAATCATGATTTATCGTTCGTTGATTGCGTCGCCACTGAAAATGTATTAAAATCAATATGGCGTCTTTAGTAATCTGAATGGAATCGCCACTTCGCGACCAATTAAGCATTGCGAAACAAACAATATCTGATTTATATTGTGTCCAGTTTCATAGTGTTTTATTACAATTAGCAACGAGACGAGTTTTCGTAATTGTGAATTAATGTTAATATTCGTATAAGTTGTCAGTTAGCGGATAAGCCCTTATTTGTAAACGAAATATTGTGATACCACTAAACGCTCTCTAACTGTATTATCTTTACCCATTATTTTAATAAATGGCACGGCGCTGTTAAACTTGAAGATACGATTTTCACTTGCTCTATTTAAGAAATAAAACCGACAAAACGAAAATCCGCAGCTAAAAGACAATGACCGACACTGATCGCTAATCAACCATCACCATTAGGTATTATATGGAGACAACAAAGAACCGACAACAATGTACCTAGACTTAAAAGTAATATAAAAGTGAAATCATTAAAAATTTTCTAGCTTCCGAACTAGAACTGTCATTTTCTACAGTCAAGCACACCATCATGTGTAACGCAGTTTAATACGATTTATCAATAAAAATCAAAATGAAATCGATAGTTTTAGAACTCGTGGGTGTTCGATTTAAATATGATGCAGTTTATTACCAAATCGAGTGGTTTGTAATAATCGGTAACGACAATTAGCACTTTTTAGGTGTGACGCCTTGGAATTTTTGACTTATTGTTAATGATCACGAATCTGAAAGCTTCGTTAGATTTTATGGACCGTCAGTGAAAAAATATGAAATTAATGTACGCGATTATTATGACAAAGAATCAAAGTTATGAATTACGTAACGATTAAATGGTTGAATTAGTTCATTACTTTGACTGAAACTTTATTTCTTTAGTAATATTCTTCTTGTGAAGAATGATAGCGTAAATCAGAAGAATAGTTCAAATGCGCAAAACTTTGATACAATTCATTACACTAATTCAGTATTGTTACAGGTCACTATTTCGAAAGTGCATTATAATAAAAGATGGGATACTTTTGTTACTAACTGTACAAACGAAATTGCAAATGATGTTCTAATCAAGGCGTTTTTTGTTAACTATCAATTTTACTTTTTAGAGACGAACGAACGGTTTTTAACTAATTTGGAAATAAAACCTAATCGTATTTCTTAGTTTGAATAGCTTTTTATTTAGATTGTGAGTACCTACCAGAGACTACTTTGACAATAATTTAAATATTTACGTAAGTGTCTGTTTTTGGCTGATTTGGTTGGTTATAGTTTTAAGTTCTTTAATTCGTTATGATTTGAAGAGTACAGTGAAGTTAGATAGATATATATTTTGGAATTATAGGCACTCTGTATTTCACTTATGAAATTCAAATCACCAAACTTTTTAAGGAATAAAAGTTACGTCAGTTTTAAAAATTACATACCTACATATTTATTGCGACCTATTTCTAAAATAAAAGTTCTCACAGTTTATGTCGAGTGATTCTAAAAATGTACGGTAACACTTAGTTTAATGTATCTCTTCAACTAACTTGGAGTATTCTAGTAGCAATTTACTGGACTTATAAAGAGACTCGTAAAATAGCGAGATTCTTAAGTGACATCTGAAATGTACACTTTTATAACATCTTTTAGTTTTGGTTATGTATGTTACTTGGATTTATTTCATTTATATTAAAATGCTTATATTCAATTTTAAAACTAGATAAACAAATAAATAAAATACAAAAACAAAAGGACATTATGTTACTGTTTATTAACTTTGATATTATATTTACATAATTAAAAGCTAACAATATTAAAATAACAAAACGTACAAGTATATAAAAAAGAGGAGAAGTAATCATAGGGCATCAAAAATGTCCGCGTCGCTGTTCAACAGGATAAGTGGCAAAAGGCTGGCAGCATTGCCACGTTGTATGGCAATGCATATTCTTTGGTGAAAAATAAGCCAGCTCTCTGGTCACGTGTAGAGTCCACCAACCCCTTGGCGATGTCTCGAAAAACTAAGAGGGTACTACGGACCCCATGGCCCTAGTGTTTCAACCTCAAACGACTCGAACATATAAGTGCCAATAATATTGGAGTATTTGCGCCGTTAGAGGTTTTCCGCACCCGCAGCAGCCGCCCCAGCACAGCCCGCCGTGCTAGAAAGGTAGGATGAATGATCTATGTTACTCAGATTAGTTAGTAGAGTTGGTAATATTCTATTATGGCCATCTAATTCTGAAAATTTCAGTTTACCTAATACGTTCTGATGTCAGATTTTTTGTCATTTTTACTAAGTTCTGAAATTTCAACCTATCACTGCGGTGTTTGTGTAATTGCGGACAGCAAAAATGACCTCGCTAATTATCTGTATGCTACAATTTGACAGAACATAGAACTCCTTTTTAATACTGAAAATGTTTCGTAACCACCAACGATTTACTCCATTCGAATCATCAATCTCTTTCCAAACAAAAGCACGCTAAACCCATCAAAATCCAAACAGTAGCCACTAGCCACATTACCTCGGATCATAACAACAGAGCTCAACGTTGGCATTCGTGTGTGCGAACATTTTACTAACAATCGCGTTCCCATGCACCGATTGCCATCAGCAGTAAACTTGCAATCCTTACGCAATGCGAAGACGTGTGCTGTAGATAACGAAAGCAGTTTTTGTGTGTTTTAAACACGTGTGAGCGATATGTGTATTGAGGTCTTTAGGTAAGGTATAGTACTGTTAATACCTTTGTTGTAGGTTGTGAAAGATGATTGTGCTAAGTAAGACTAGATGTTGGAAAAATCTTTCTAAAAAAGTAAGCTGTTAAATCCTAAGTTAGAGCTCCAAGTAGCCCGCGAGATTCAAATTTTCTTACTTTTTTTTGCAATATGCAGGTCAGTATCAGGTTGTGGTTGATTTGAATATGATTCGCGACCGTATCAATCTGTATTTATAGAATTATAATTATTAAAATCATCAATACAACTCTCTAAGTTCATATAATCCTAATGAAATCTTGAAATTTAGAATTATACTAACTTGTACCTTGTTGTATTACTGATTCTAATGATTACAATTTTATAAATACATATACGTTACGGTCGCGAATTATACTATAATCAGCATACAACCTAATACTGACTTGCAAATTGTAAAAAAAACGTAAGAAAATTTGAATTTCGCGGGCTACCTGGAGCTTCCCCCTTAAGTGCTCAGGGCGACGATGCCGTCGCTAGGCCTACACCGCGCCGCGTCTTCATGCTGTGTTATTTTCTTAAAATCATGATTTTATATTAGAATGGAAGCTGTATATTGCGAAAAAAATATTTTACACCTATTCAAGAAAAGTAAAACTCACATTGTACATTAAAAAATAACAATTAGTATGAGTAATTATCGCAATCACCTGATAGACTTAGTTATCCATGATCTCCTAGTAATTGTCAGTAATTAACAAAGTTTAATTATTACTCATAGATTTATAAAACCGTGTAATTGGTATCGGAATTCAGAAAATAGATCATTATAACACGGACATTCACAAAAAATTATGACAAGAAAATAACCACAAATATTTTTCACAAAACTGATTAATTATTTATTAAATAAAACTAGTATTTAACCGCACTTCGTAATATTGAACCAAATTTAATTACTCATAATCTATTGTGCAACCGCAAATCATTTTATAGTATGACATTGTTGAAGTAGGTTAATTAAATAGGGATTAAATTAAATCAATGTTTTTGGACTGCATTTTTCCGTAATGATTATTTGATAATTAGTTAATCTTTATATATATGTGTTGTATTGGATTGCATGAATTAATGTATGAAGTTAAACATAGGATAAATGTTAATAATGTCGCGTAAAAAAAGAAAAACCTTGAATTAATTCATATATGTCTGTAGGAAAGATAGTTGCAAGAAATATTGGATTTTTCAATTCAGGTAAATGAGGAATTTTAATTTTTAATTTTTCCTGTGCTTAATAAATACTGGTTTAATTTGGTATAAACCCGACGCACGTCCCCATTATCTTATATAAGCTAGATTATATGATAGATTTAAGATTTGTAATAGTCAAAACATTGCAAATACAAAAAGTTAGTTAAAGAATCGGAAACGGTTTGTCAAACAAAGAAAATTGCAGAAAATCTAGAAGCCTTGTATAACAGTACAGAATCCAAAATATCTAAAACCGTCTCCCAGTTATTATCATCACTTATTAATAAACCGTGGCCTAAGAATAATAAGTGAAGCAACAAAACAAGTTGATATCACAACAAAAAATATCGACCGCAGAACAAGATGAGCGTAAATTAATAGACCCACATTGTTACTACTTTATGTACACTCGGATGAGCTCAAATGACGTTATTAGAGACAAAAACTAAACTCAAAACATGTACTACGATTGAATGAATGTGGTATTCTGCAATATAAAACTCAACATAAGTATTGCATTTCTTTTTCTTTTGAGCTTTTAAAAACCTCTAGGGCTGATGATTCTTAGATACGTTCGGTATACTCTGGACGGTCAGAGTCACCACTAATCTTGCTGAATGGCAAATCTTCTACCAATATATGGGTTATGATCAGATACAGAGTAAAGTCTAACTTCCCATAACGTAGAAATTAGTTCAATTTGGTTGATTTATCTTCAAACTCGTACATTGATACACTCTTTATAGCGCAATAGGCATTCTCTATTACGAAGAAATTAAAAGTTCATATTTAGACGTCCGTAAATATATTTTATCAGCATTACTGTTCATGTTAAAAGGCTCCGACTAAATCTTTGAGGTGCCGATTTCTACAAAAGGCAACTGCAACGGGCACACAACCTTGCTTTTGTTATTGTTAATTGCCTAGAACACGTGTGACATTACTCTTGTGTCTTTAGGAATGTCGGTCCCAGCTACTAAACACACTATGCATCTCTCGTATCATCAGTCGTAAACCAATAAGTAAATAATAAAAATATTAAAAAAGTATTGTGATATTTGGTGGTTACTCTTTCTTCAGTCCACATAACGAAAACTCTCTATAAAGAAAAAAAATGCTCGGTCCTTTGAGTTTCATGCTTGAATGGTGGTGCATGTGTTGGGTAATTCGGCTCCCTTCGAAATGTTTGAGCTAAATGGTGCTAATCCATGCTTCAAGTTCGTGAACGGGTGCCGCACGTCATTTAGGATTTTTCATCTCTTAGCTGCCACGGCTTAGTTTTAATTATTTTATTTTTGAATTGTTTATTTTTTATTTGCTTCTCTGGACGCTTTAACCGTGTACGTCTTTTTTTACATCATTCTCCTTTTAAATGTAATTCAATATTATGATGTTACTAATATTTTTGTAACAATATACGTAATTTAAAAGAGTGTCCATGGAGTTCTTTGCCCGTTCTTCTCAATAGGTACCTACAACGCTTTGGAATGGGGAACTAGCTTCATATTTCTGCCCGACCGACTCCTTGACAATTCCTGAGTGCCTATAAATACTTTAATTAAAATAAATGCGTTAAGTTTCAGTAAGTTAACGAAACTTCGGTCCGTGATAATTAAACTTACAGTGTTAAATCATTGCAGTAACTAACAACATTGCTAAAACAAGAGATCCAACGTGGCAATGCTGCCAGCCTTTTGGGCACTTTTTCCATTTACAGCGATGCGGACGAATTTTTTGATGACCGATGATTTCTTCCCCTTTTTATTTATATTTTTTATTATACACGGTATAAGTGTAAACAGTGGCAAAATTTTAAGGGATCATTGTACTCATCATTATGAACAACTTTTACTATGGGACTAGACCTGAAATCGCGAAAAAAAATCAGCTGTTCCCTACATTTTGACGAATTATGCGAACATAAATGTACTGAACAGCTGATTTTTTTAGTAAAAGTTGTTCATAATGATGAGTACAATGACCTCTTAAAAAGTTGCCACTGTTTACACTTACACCCTGATACTTGTCCATAATATGTATATATATTTTAGTGTTAGCTTGTACATTGTAAAACGGATGATTAAAGATATTGAAGTAATAAAATATATTTGAATCGACTATAGAATTAATAGTTTCAACCATAACTTCTGCTAACTTTCATGCTGGATCTGCTATCAAGCAATTAAGCCTATCAGAGTGCATTGACAGACTGGTCTTCGCGGTTCTCCATTTTAGAGCCAGTATATGATACTGCTAATCTTTATTAGTTTTATAAAACTATTCATTGCTTTATGATTACTCTTTCCCTGTATTTCTTTATATAACAAAACAGGTATAGATTTCTCAAGTCTTCGTTTTCTCTAGGGCCTATCAACTGTTATCATAGGTGCAGTAAAATCCAAGTGATTATCATTATTTTAATGCTTAGTAATAATGTTTGTTTATCAGTTTAATGCTGAAAATATCTGGGCTGATTATGTGGTACGACTATATTAAATTTATAAATTCTAGATAACAGGATTCAATGCCCGTAATGATTCAGAATTGTTAGCGAAATCGCAGTGATTATTTCAATTTAAGGAGTTCTACATTTAATTTTCTACCAAATATCATCGTCCCATTAATTATAAAAATAAAAAGCAGCATCTAATTGCCTCTATCGCTTTCGAAGCGACAAAAATTCGAAATCAGAACATCCTTCTACGGCACTTGCACAACCACAATCGGCGCAAGAGCAAAAGAAAATAAACTAATCGATTACTTCGATATTTCAATTCGTATCTCATAAACATTAATATCGGAAACAAATGGTTTTCCATTTAAATGAGCTCATTTTGTTCGGTATAATTGTTTCTGTCATATAAGATATTAATGTAAATATTTAATATAGCGTAAAGTTTTGTTGGCTATTAAGGCTATATATCAATGTTGGCTCGTTAGCCGGCCGTGTTTATGGTACGACTTCTCCTTAATAGAGAATTAATCTTCGCCGGCTTTAGGCGATGACATCCTTATTTACGTCTATGTAAAACGGACGTCCGGCCGGTGAAAGGTTTAATTGTTTTATTAGCAAACACTAATTTATAATTAAAGACAGTTTATTTGGAGCGATTTTCTTTTTATTTCCCTGAGTTTATAGATATTTCTTTTGTTTCTTGCTTATACTCGTATTGCAGCAATTGTGAAATGGTTTATAATTTGAACTTTTCAATAAACGATTTAATTACCTACTGAAACGTAATAGTAGTTATTTGAATTGTGTTTCATAAATGCATCTTTCAAATACAAAAAACGACGATTTAGGTCTGAAATTGACCAACAAATATAGACGCTCCTAGTTTAAGAATGACCTCAACTTCGACTGCACATTATGAAAATGAATCTGAAAATTATACCGTCTACACTCAGTCTGCATTTTTCAATTTAAATTTCATCTAAAGTGATGTACTTGAGTGCAGAATATGTCGAATTTCCTTGAATTTTGATCAGCCAACATGTCTACGTCTTTGATCAGCAGGTGAAATTGCAAGCGAATATCGACAATGTTTCTAGGATATTTCTGTTTTTTAGGACTAAGATTGCTTGTTGTTTGCGGTGTGTTAACCCCTAAAATAGAATGTATTTATCGTCTGCATCGTGATTCATGTGTCTGCTGCAGTAGACGAATACAATTGTACTTTGGTTGAGACAGACATTTTTTGAGGTTGAATGCTCATTTTTCATGTCAGTGCAACCTGTCTGTATATTAACTGTATTACACTGGAATAAAAACTGAATAAGTAAATTGGAACAAGATATATATGTAAGTACAATATGCATTTTGACTACCTATTTCTTCAATTGTGTTCCATATTATTTTAGTGTGTGTGCAAGGAGACCAAAATATTCAGAGCCATTCTATACCTACATATTAGATTACAAGATAAAATGAATGAAAATCGCATAATATGCTGAATAATCAGACAATAAGATACTATCGACCTTTTTGCTGTTATAATAAATCTGCATAAATACCTATTTTTTGTTTAGGATTGTTATGATAAAACCCTATTATTTCGATGTTACAAGTAGGCTAAGGAATGGCCTAAAACTGAAAATTAACTATGTATTTTTTTGTCTCGTGACTTGGTGTAGCTTGGAGGAGGGGCTCGTGGCTAAGTAAAAATAACCGCACGCGTCGATCGATTAGGTTAAGCAACGCTTGCCAAGGTTGGTTCGTGGATGGGTGACCATCTTTACATACCAAAACCCCTCCGTGCCTCGGAAAGTACGTGAAGCCGTTGGTCCCGGCTGTCATTTGTGGATCTTTCACTGTCGTTACGGGTCGTCAGAAGCCCGAAAGTCTGACAACCAGTCTTACCAAGGGGTATCGTATAACCCAGTAATTGGGTTGTGGAGGTCAAATAGGCAGTCGCTCCATGTAAAATACTGGTATTCAGCTGCATCCGGTTAGATTGGAAGCCGACTCCAACATAGTTGGGAAAAGGCTAAGCAGATGATGTTGACTTGGTGTAGATAAGCTGTAGTAGTTTTGTTTAGTAGTTTAAATTAGGCTTAGCACCTATGAAAAATAGTTCACATTCAGCAGGTACTTTGTACTAAGAACATTTGGTACAACCTCTACTAGAAACTGCATTCGACAAACTCATTTTCAATCAATCGAGACATACTCACAGTAAATTATGGCAACAATGCGCGACATCATCACCCATTCACCACACAAGGAAGAGTATAATCGTCGAGATGCCATTCTAAAGCGATAATTAGAAATGAACCGCAATTATATGCAAATACGACGCGCGACAAAGTTGCCTCGTTTTGAAACCAGCCATTTCGTAGCCCCGCCCACTGGTACTTGTAATGGCGTTCAATGCTTCGAAACTACTTGACATACAAACTGCGTGGTTAATATCCTTTGGAGCAAGGATTTTAGGGTTCTTAATTTGAAATGTGCAGCCATATTAGGTTTAGATTTTGAAAAAGGAATCGCGATGAATTAGTTTAGATTGTGAGATAGAAAAATAAAATATGCGGTTTTGTATTGTTTTCTTTTAAGGCTTTTTCTAATACCGGAGCGACGGACCAAGGTTGCATTTAATTTTATGACTCTTTCAAATGCTGAAGATCCACCCAAAGTTGTGTATTGTGTCCCGTTTTAGTTTAAATTAACAAATAGTGTGTGTGATAAGGATATATTTACAAGGAATAAAAGTTATCAGTGCCATAAAATTAAATAAAAGATAATCATACCAATTTGAATTAACGATGTTTATTAAAAGACGAGTGCTCAATTAAAATTTAACGTCATTCTATCTAAGTCATATAATATTTAATACCACTACTATCTAAGTAACTTAATAAAGTAATCATAATTAGATAGATAGTCGCTGCACTAAAATAAATTCTGTTATAGTTATAGAAGTCATAATATTAAAATAAAATACAACGTTATTTTTAGAATCAAATAACTTTTAAAGTAGCATGAAGATAATTGAAAAGTACACAGTGAGAACTGCAAAATTTAAACGCTAGCCCAAACACATATATTAATATAATTTAAATAACTAAATTTAAACTAAAAACTACTGAATCGATTCTATTACTGATTCTGAAAAAGCTACTTTCAGGTTTGCTCAATATAAAAATAAGTTTGTATACGCTGTGTACTTATAAAAAACGCAAAGACGTACCTACCTGTACCAAAGAAGTAAAAAACCGGCTATAATATGTCGTTTAACTGATCGATATAATATAAGACAGGTCCGTATCTGTCTTGTATTATAGTGAGTGAGGTAACTGACGGCAGTTACCTCACTCTACGCACGTATTCTCAGCAGTGAAAGCGAAATTTTTAATTACTTTTTTTTTACTACAACAGATGACACAGCGTTTCTTTTTAGATCTATTTTTAGGGTTCTATTTGCAATTCAAACTCTTCATTGACATTATTGTGTTTGATGATTAAAATTAAATTGTGCTGTACTTACTTAAGTTTCTCGACCTTTTTTGTATAAAATAATCGTGTGTAAATAAATGCTCTACCATGAAAGTTTGATTTATTAGATTCTAAACAGTATGCCTATTTAGTATATACTTTATTTCGAGTTAAATTGATCCCGCATGCAATATTCTTTCTTAACTGTAACTACTACGGAACCAAACGACTGGTAACAATACATCACTCGCATACTTTTTAATGACAACGGAACACAATCTTCTTGGCCGATGTAAAACGGATATTAAATAATAATAAAACCGAACGTGATTGGCTCTGTTATGAACAAAACAAAGCTATATATTGAATCTTTGATTAAAAATACGTGTTATTTTTTTTATAAAAGCACTTATTTACAATATTTAAATTAAATTCCAAAGGTGCCAATAAGTTTGTTCGAATTTAGTTCTTTTAAAACAGTTCGAGTAACTTAAACGAGTAATTTAAATGTAAAATAAACAATTTCAATTAATTTAAATTAGCTCTCGATGCTGTAATAAAGTTTTACAAGAAGATTGTAAAAATGTAGATGGTGTTCGCGTCTTTTTCTTTTTTTATATATAAGTAAAACTCATCTAAAATAAAAACTAGAATTTTGTCTAGTCTCTCAGTGATTCGATTCAATTTATTGGTGAACATAGGTTACAATAGGTGTTACAGTCAAATATATTATGATTTCTATGTCCTACCACTTAATGGTGTAGAAAAAATAATAAAATAATATTAATAATATCAATATTTAGTTATAAATAAAATAGCAGGAAATATCAGATAAAAGCATTAGATTACATAATTAGAACACTATAGTCTCTCAGTGAATAGATATGTAAAGATGTAGTAAATATAGTTCGGAATGAACCGAATAGATACGCTTAATAAATGTTTGTATTGTTAAAACCACTTAGCAAAAATGCATCATAATTTGTATAAAAAAAAACTTATTATTTGTTTAAGAGACGTTATTTAGCAGGGAAACCTTTTCAAATGATTGCCGTAATTGATTTAAATAAAACGCCTAACCACTTTAGCCTCTATTGCCTGATAAGCCACTGGTTGTCCAAACGGGTCCACAAATGGAGCATAACTTGCTCGAATAATTGTTATAATCAAAATAATAAACTTCGAATAAAGTAAGGAGGTTGAATTGCTCCGCGATCGCTTTTATATTATATTTATTTTATTACAAATTAAACATTTTATGTTTTTATTTTATTAAATGGGATGTATAAAAATATTTTTCGTATAAACACTTAAAGTTTTAACAGAAGCTGAAATGCTTTAATAATAAACATACGTTTTTATTCAAACCTTCGGCCAAGTGATGTAAGGAACGATAAGAATAATTTCGCGAACCTGGTTGCCACATTTTTTTTTTTTTGGTAGCCGCCTGAGTAGTGAATGTCTTTTAAGGAGCTGATACATGTGAGAAATACATTTTATGGCCTGTTACACATTTAAAATCGACAGCGGTCCAGTTTTCGTCACGTATTTGCCGTACTCTTTTTATATCAGCCAACTGATGTATAGTGGGTTGCTAAAATGCGTCGGTTTTGCGTGCAAGGATTTTGATTTTATCTGTAGTAAAATACCTGGTGATAAGTTACGGAGATTTATCTGTTTTAGCAGTAAATAAGGAACTTAATATATGTTTTGCCACTCCAAAGTAATATTGAAGGCGATTAATGAAGCTAAAATGCAGTCATGATCCATTTTTTGACGTTTTACTATTGCGACGGTTCAATATAATTAGGCGATTCGTTAAACCGAGTATTCTTTTAATTTTGTTTTCTTTAACTTAAAAGGAACGCACGAACAGGTTATACTCGTATCAAAACTGTCAAAAGTATTTTAAAGCATTAATCCGCAAAGAGCAATTCATCTTAAAAACGTCAATCGTTTTTAAATTTAAATTGCGGCGTGAAAGCATGAAGTGCGGTAGACGTTTCAAACAGGATTTTAAGAAGCATGCGTCTGCGCATATGTGAGCAAAGATGGACACGAGGTGCAACGCGAGATGATTAATTAATATAGAGCACGGTACGGTTGTGATAAAAAGTGGATCCATAGAATAGCTGCGATGGAAGAAAGGATGTTCAGAAAAGGCAGTAGGTAGGTGTAGGATATATTAAAAAAAAAGACTATATGAAGATAACGTTAAATTTAAAATCTCTACAATTGTAATATTATAAGTATAGTATTTTTCATGCTTCGTTCTCGTATGCGCTCATCGTGTAAAAAAATGATTTTAATTCTCGTGTTGTTGCAAAAAGTACCTAGGTATAGACCCGAAAGATTCTACCTTTTGATGCTAAAAATAATTGTTTAAAATCTAACTAGACTTTTATCACATAAGACATATATAGGAATAGAAATTTTTATAATTAGCAAGCTCTGAATTCTAAAGTGACATAAGGTAAGGTTTGAAAACTGGAGAACTATTGAAAAGTACATATCGCAAAGAAATTTAATTAATTAAAATACCCTTCATAACACAAAAGCCGAGAAGAATTTATAACTGCTAGAACTTATCAATATCGAGCACCACTGGAGCATAATGAGTAAAACTCGAGCAAAAAAGCGTTCGCCGACGGCGGGCGGTGCGGCGTGCCGGCGGCGGGCGGAATAACTGTTTCACTTTACTAGGTCGAATTATCTCATTTATTCCATTTTTTACTTTATTTTCTATCCGTGAAATTGCTAGTGAAACTGCCCTTCACTTTTCTTTTAAGAGTTGTGATAGGTCAGTTACTATAAAGAAGATAAGTCCTTTTTTAATGTTAATATTAAAATGAGAGGAATCAATAATTGGCCCAATAAAAGTGCCTTTTAAATCTTAATTTGCTATGATTTAGAATAAATAATGGTTTTATTAATGGTTTTATTTGTTGTATTTTATATACAAGCCTAATTTAGTATTTAAATGAGACATCAAAAAGAAAATAAAGATGAAATATATTTAAATTTATGTTAAATTTAAATATATACCTACTTATAAATTAATGATCGTTTATTGGAACATCCAATAAATTAGTCCTTATTTATTCGGAATCATAAAAGAGTCAAAACGGTATTGTCAAAGAACTATTGAAGAAATATTGTAAATCTATTCAAATAGAATTAAGACGTTTTTAAGTTATTCATTTATTTTCAAATGCGACATCACACATGTTGTTTTATATATTTAAATAATTTTCGGATCATTAATGCCTTATAATTTTCATTTCTATTAACACTGAATATTTTAGAGATAAAACTTAAAGCATTGAGAATATCTGCGCAAAAGTTTATAAAATAAGAGGATTAGTCAAACACTAAATATTTAAAAGTCCTAACTTCATAAATAATTGTTTTATAAAGCAAAAATTAACACATTTCACTATTTTAAATCATGAATAAGAGGAAGTTTTTAAAGCGGGACCTGCGTAAAAAATAGACACCTACCTGTTACGGGCGAAAAGTTCATAAATTTCAGCTGATCCTTTTCAGTTTAACTTCAGTTTCTCTTACAATCTCACAAAAAATAATTGGTTAAAAAGTTTAATAGAAAATATCCTTTCGTGCAGAATATTATAATTACACAGAGTATCGGTTTCACTTTCTCATTAACACTTATTTGGTTCAAACAGTAAAACACACCGCGTGAATTTAAAAAACAAAAGTTACTCGCGATCAGTTAACCACTGGGCACTTGTCCGTAAAAAATATCCATTCCATCACTGGGGGCGAATTATTTTTTTAAAGTGTCCGCGCGAGCTTAAAGCTGCGGAGCGTTACTATGTGCGCGTGCGCAGGTCGGCGTGGCATCGCGTTATCAGCGCGAGCGGCGCGGCGCGCGACAACAACAGAACTTGAGAGTCGATCTCAATAACAACAAGAAAAGAAAACGGTCCAGTTTCAGCGGGGCTTCCGGATGGGTCGCGGCCGGGGCGCGGGCAGTCAGTTGTACTGCTCGCACGTAAGGCGGCGTTTCGTTCTCTCTGTCTAACGGGACCGATGCGCGAGCCCCGTGAACGATAGCGCGGCTAGTCGCAAGCGCGACGCCGCCCCGTGCGCACTACAGCCTGTGCAAACGCACCCGGAGTGCCTGCTTCTTTTCCCGCCATTTTTACGTGTATGAGATCGTTTCCTTGAAAATAATGGGTGGACTAGTTCACACAATCTTCACATGAATTGATAACGTAAAGCAGAGATTTGTTTTTACATGCTTAAAATGTATATTTATACAATTAAGTTGCCTTTTATCATTTTAAGGCGAGTTTTCTTTTAATTCATATCAGCTGTTAGTGCTTGCTACGATTTCTTTAGTTATTTTTTTTGCACGTACATTTTATATTATGTAACTGATAACGAAACCAGTTTATGTGCGTAAGTTATTGATTTTGAGATAACTTTTACTTTTAATTTATTTGAAGGGAAAAGGCCTTCTTTTCTTTGCGCGTTGATGTCTAATGTATGAACAATCCGTAGCGGAGCGGAGCTTCTTAAAGTTTTATTTTGGTTTATTTTTGACCACTCGAGTACTTAGCTTTTAATTTAAAGGGTGGTTGTTTATTTGTCCGAACTGAATCTTATTATGATCTGGTTAGATGTGCCATCGCACCTTTTTTTTAACGTGCAAAACTGTGCTTCATCGACACCTCCGAAAACATTGGCGTTAACTTAAAATTACCTTATTATTTACAACACAATTCACTTCACACTAAATACACAATAAATCAACAAAAATCACAAGCCGTTCACCGAATTTCAATATCAAAACGAAAATTAATTTTTAATTTGAATATTTTTCACATTAGTTATTTTGTTGCCCATATTTTGGCGGATAAGCATATCTTGGATACAATAAATAAAGAGGGCGAGCATAAGTTATATTATTTTTTATTAAAAAGGCTCTTCAAACAATAAGAGGGTTGAGATGAACGCCGGAGGCTCTCCGTGCGGTATCAGACGAAGCCTTATTAAAATGCAATAACAGTCATGACATTTAATCGTTTTTCACGAGAAACGGCCAAAATTCTACGGGCTTTTGTGTTACACACTGCTGTTTTGTTTGAGTAACTTTTCATAATATTTGATATCAAGGTATGTTGTGTATTTGGATAAAATTATCTCTTCTTTGTGTTTATTTATTCTGACAGTAAATGTTTTTACTGAAAAGTCTAGAAAAAACCTCACCCTATTTTCATAATCTTCTTTCTGCATTTATTTAAATTTATTTGGCATCAGGGTGGTCTCTTTCACTCGCCTGATCTTTATTTTAACTATTAACAGGTTTAATTGTTTTAAATAAAAGGCGTCTACGAACGTCTGAGTATTAGGAAAAGGCTAGATTTGACGCCTTTTCACGTCATCATCATCATGCAAATAATTTCTTGAGGAAGGTTTAGAAAAACTACATTTTCAGTACATTGATTTTTAATCTCCCAAGTGAAGCCGAGTCGTAACACTAGTTATATACTAAAATAGTAAATCGTAACTCCCTTAACTAGCAAAGTGTAAATCTTCGTGTTATCTATCTCAGGTTTCTCCTTAAGATAGATAGATAACAAGATAGTACGGAAACCTCCTTTTCTTAACGATCGAAGATGTTGCGCCGCTGTCTCCCCGTGCTTAAACCAGAACCGTATTAAGGCCGCTTTGATTAAGAAGAAGACTTAGGGGACATGAAATGTACGAGAAGCGGAGAACCGGTGCGACTTTGTTTACTAACGGCTTAATTTATTTAGAGCATGCGCATGTTTAGTTTAAATATGTATTTATATGTTTAAGAAAATTTGCAATGTCAAATGAAATAATAGAAAAGTGACGCTTACGCTTTCCTCTAACTTAATATGAGATTATTGAAACAGGTTATGTTGGGCTTTTTTGAATTCGTGGATCTTTGACAGTCGTTACGGGTCGTCAGAAGCCCGAAAGTCTGACAACCAGTCTTACCAAGGTGTATCGTATTACCCAGTAACTGGGTTGTGGAGGTCAGATAGGCAGTCGCTCCATTAAAATACTCAGCTGCAATATTCAGCTGCATCTGGTTAGACTAGAAGCCGATCCCAACATAGTTGGGAACAGGCTAGGCAGATTTGAGACTTTTGTGAATACTAGAAGTCAAGAGGCTAAACAATTTTATTTAAATCAATATAATATTTCCCTTTCGCCTATTCCGCAATGTTTGAAGACTAAGGTCTTCAACCTCTTACGGCGCCGAAATGTTCGGAGTTAATTTGAAGGATAAAATTAGAAAAGAAGTTATCCGGAAAAGAACTGGAGTTATCAACATAGCTTGCAGAGTAAGCAAGCTGAAGTGGGCTGGCCATGTTTGTCGAAAGACCGTCTGCCGGTAGAGCTCTGATTCCAGTACTCGTCTGAGTACTGGAATGGAGACTCCTAATCGGCAAGCGTAGTGTGGGACGCTCCCCAGCTAGAAGGACGGACGACCTTAAAAAGGTGGCTGGGGCAGACTGGATGCGGAAGGTGGAGGACAGGGTGATGTGGCGCAGCCTGGGAGAGGCCTATTTCCAGCAGTAGACTGCGATAGGCTGAGTTGATTGATTGGTAGTCTTTCCCTTTTTAGAAATAGTGCTACCTTGTTGGTGAAGGCAGTTAGAAGGTCAAGTGGTGTAAGTAATGGTTCTATGAATAATTAATTTATGTAAGTACCTAAGATCTAAATTTACTATTATTTTGGTCTTCGTTGTAAATACATTTCTAATTTGAATTGGAAAATAAGGTGTTAAGAGTGTATATTCCGCGCGGGCTGGTAACGTCGCATTTCTACAGGTTTTTCATGATTATTTTAATAGATACATTTAAATCAAGTTACTATTTTCCTTAATACACTCCCTAGATCGTTGGTGTTTAAAAGTGTGTATGCTATTTCTTCAACAGTTATTTTGGTATTTACTCATGAAAACTGACAATATTCTACATTACAATATTGCCAATTTTTATGAGTAAATACCAAAATAACTGTTCAATAAAAAATAAAATCTCGTTCGTTACAACAGGCGTCAATGTGTCACGATTTTTTTCGTGCCGTTTCTGAAATTACTCAGTTCATTATGTTAAAATCAACACCGTAGTAACTCTTCATTAAAGCGGCCTCGGGTCGGCCCAAACCGTACGCCACAATTTATATCGTTTTAATCTTTTTATGGCTATGTATGTGTTGCATACAATGTTGTACGATGTTTTTGTGTTTAGTTTTATAGTTGTTGATGTTGTTCCTATAAATTGTTGATTTTTTGTAAATTACTTTTTTTTACTTAATCTTGATCTTTACCCAGCAGTGCGCAGTTCCCTACATATTGACGAATTATGCGAGCATAAATGTACCTACTGACTGAACAGCTGATTTTTTTTCGCGATTTCAGGTTTGGTCCAATGCTAAAAGTTGTTCATAATGAGTACAATGACTCCTGAAAAAATTTGCCACTGTTTACACTTACACCCTGTATATTAATCCAGGAGCTAGACCTTAAAGAAGTATTATTTTAATCTTATTTGAGTGTGGGAAAGTGAAGTAATATTAAAATAATGCTGCTTCAAGAGGTGGTGGTTGGCCCCCAGAGCCATAGCTGTATTAAAAACCAAAAACAAAAACTTTTGACACTTGAAACTGAATTTTTCGGGCATAACGCTATTTCATTACGTGACGATTTCTACCAGGTTATTCCTACCGCAAGCCGCGTTAAAGAACTTCGTTCCAAAAACTAAGCCGACAAACTTGTCACCACAATTTTTTTTTAATTATCTGTTTATTTGCCTCATCAAAACACAAAAATAAACGGTCAATTATGAGAAATTCTCAAGTTATTCATCTTGCTACCATTCTCGTAACATCTCAGTGATCACTCTCAACTCGTACGTACGGTATCGTGTGAAATCGCATCAATAATGGAGCAGTTCAAGGCTTTGGGAGATTCTCTGCATTGTTCCACTAACAGATACGTACTCCTTTGTATTACGTTCTGAACGACCTTTGAATTAATAAAGATTCTGTTTCTTTTTTGTTTGTGATGGAATTGGAGTAGAACTTTGGTTTGTTTGAAATTATTTTAAGTTTTATTTGACGTAGATGAACGAACCTATTTCGTGTCATAAGTGAGGATGTTGCTACCTTTAAATTATTATCTATCGATTGAATTAAGTTTAAGTTTTCTGGACTCACTCTACACTCTAGATTCCTTCTCCCCAAAGTATTATGTTTAAGTTAATTAAACAATACCTGTCCTTTTGGCAAAAGCGTCAGGGAAACCCACTAAATTCAGATTTTCTTAGATTTTTTGCAATTTGCAAGTTATCAACATAAATCAGATTTATGTTGATCTGAATATGATTCGCGACCGTAACAAATCAAAATATAATTTCATTTGATGGCGTGGTTGGTTAAGATACCACCTATCATGCCGCTGGTTTTGGGTTCGATTCCCATCCAGGACAAACATTTGTGTGCATGAAAATATCTGTTTGTCCTGAGTCTGGGTGTTATTATCTATATATATGTATTTACAAAAAAAAAGTAGTGTATGTAGTACGAGTATATCAGTTATCTGGTTTCCATAGTACAAACTCTGCTTAGTTTGAGATCAGATGACCGTGTGTGAATAATGTCCCAGTATATAATATATTATTACTATTTTACCCTATTGAATGACTATTTCATGAAATCTTGACATTTGAGGATTATACTAACTTAAGGAGTTGTATTACTGATACTTATGTTTATAATTCTGTAAATACTTATTGTTACGGTCGCGAACCATAGTTTAATCAACATTATATCCAGACACTGAGCTGCAAATAGCAAAAATCGTCAGAAAATTTTAATTTCGCGGGCTACCTTAGCGCTTTCCCCTAGTCTTCTATACTTGATCCTTCCGATACATTCCGTTGATGCGTTTTAGCTCATCTTTGAGTCGAATTAAGTATTATGTTTATTTGATGATTTTTAACTTTCCCTCATACGTCAATGTATACTTAAATAATTGTGAAGAAGAGGGTGTTGTGGCTAAGTAATAAAACCACACGGGTCGATCGATCAGGTTAAGTTACGCTTGCTACGGTTGGTCCCTGAATGGGTGACCATCTTTACATACCAAGATCCTTCCGTGCCTCGAAAAGCACGTTAAGCCATCGGTCCCGGTTGTCATTCGTGGATCTTTGACAGTCGTTACGGGTAGTCAGAAGCCCGAATGTCCGACAACCAGTCTTACCAAGGGGTATCGTATTACCCAGTAACTGTGTTGCAGAGGTCAGATAGGCAGTCGCTCCGTGTAGAATTCTGGTATTCAACTGAATCCGGTTAGACTGGAAGCCGACCCCAAAATAGTTGGGAAAAGGCTATGTAGATGATGATAGTGAAATAATTATGCTAATGTGAACTTTGATGTATTTCTTTGATCAACTGTATCTGGTCTAGAGATCACATGTGTTACCATAAGTGATCAATCCTGTTAACCGCATGACAGCGTTGTGTCACTGTTTCTTATTACCTACTTAGGTATGTATTCACTTGCCTCATTAGCTAAGACTAGCGGCCGGTTTTTTGATCCGTTGTTAACTCTATCAATGGATAAACATAGTAACTTATGGTTAAATTTTGGATAAATGTATTTGCCAAAATGCCATTAGTTACTCATTCATGTGTAGCCTTTCACATTGAGCCAAAATTCAACCATTAGTTACTATGTTTAACCATTGGTTAACTATGGATCAAAAAACCGGCCCTAAAAGTTATACGTGTTGACCACAAATGTTTATCTTTTCGCAGTTAATTTTAAGGGCGGTGCTATATATCTAGGTAATTTAATTTAAAATAAATTGTTGTCTTTGGAACATTCCTCTACAGGGTTAAGGTTTAAAAAGGAAAACCTTGCCTTGTTCTGGAAAAGAGAGGGTATTTGACAAACTTTTCTTTGAGGAGTATGTATGTAAGGATCGTAGCTGGTGTCATTTTGCCTCCCCTATGGGAAAAAATCGTGCGTTTATTTATGTATGTTTACTTTGATTTTGTAAGGGGTCTGTCAGTTGTAGCAGTTAAAAAGTTAGTTCATCTAAAAGCTTATCCGAGGAAAACCTTATTCACAGAAATGAAGAAAAGGCAATCGCCTGCCCTTTTTCAATATCAGTCATCATTTCAGCCAAAAGATTTCTATTCCTGGACTTAGGCCTCCCCAAGCACCGCCACTTTCAGCAGATTCCTGCGGCCTTCACAAGGCCATCGGTCTACCTTGTAGGGGGCTTTCCAACGTTACGAGTTCCGTTACGCGGTCACCACTCTAGAACCTTTCGGCTCCATCGGCCATCTGTTCTGCGAGCAATGTGTCCTGCCTACTGCCACTTAAGTTTAGCAATTCTTCGGGCTATGTCGGTTACCTTGGTTCTTCTGTTGATATCTTCATTCCTGATTCGATCACGTGGGGAAACTCCAAGCATAGCCCTCTCCTTTGGGTGACTTTTAGCCTTCTAATAAGGCCCTTTGTGTGCGACCACTGTTGGTACTGGCAACACGCACTGGTCAAAAACTTTCGTCTTGAAACACGGCGGTATCAGTGACTTACAACTTATTCAAAAATATGACAGCCATATGAGCCACTTCTGTTGACCCAATAAAATCATCTCATTCATTACCATGAGCCGTAAAAGTAACTTTCAGCCTAATTAATGGAGTCCAACTGAGTGAAATGTCAGATATAATTGAACAAATTATATGAAAATTATACTGTGAAGGGAAAAAGTTGGCAAGTCATAATATAAAATGTCGCAGGGGTTATGTTGAAATCGTGGTACTGATAAAATCCCTGGAATAGCTTAAAATTATGATATGATAAGTTTCAGTGGGTATTTTAAATATGTAGGTACTTAACAGATAGTGTCTTTCAATGTAACAATGCTGCCAGTCTTTTGGGCACGTTTCCGGATGACAGCGATGTATAGGAGTACCTACTTCGAAGCCGAAATTTGCATAGAAGCATTACCTATTCTTAAATATAAATAACATTGTCATTAGGTATTTCAATTGTCAGTGTTGGAGGCGAATAAAATACTGAAATAAAATTTTGATTTTGTTGTTGGGGATTTGTATGAACAGCTTAAGATATTAAACTAAATATAATATATTTAATATTAAGCTTAGAAATTGTTGCATGGGAAAAAAAAAAGGAAGAAACTGGAAGGAATAAAAATCAATGGACTAACATTTAAATTACTGTGCTAACTTTGTGATTTCCACCTTTCCCCCTTGATCACGAAGGTTCTGATGTGATTATTACACTAAAATAGACTACAGAACCCCCTCGGAAATTTAAATAAAACCCTGTTTCCCTCACCGCCCTGCGACACATATTTTATGTTGACACAGTAAATCACGTTGCGCGAGTCGCTATCGTAAAATCGCCATTACTTTCAGTTTCAATTAAACACGAGTTTTATCTTCAACTCTTTTGTAAATTACATCATTCTGTTATATATTTCATGGCTTAATTACCGTATTTTATTGCTCTCGTCACACACATCGGTTAGTTCCATTATATTTTTGGGTGTAATAGATTTCTTACGTGTTATACAGCGAGTTATGAATTTTATGTAAAATAAATCATCTTTGTGGATTAGGCAACGATATGATGTAATGTCGTGTAACTTAAGCCTTATTTTGGCTTGGCTAGACTGAGATGGAATCCTGAAACAAATGAAAAACGAAATTACAGTTAGACAAAAAACAAATGAAAGATGGCCAGTTTTGTGATTGATCGAATTGATAATAATGGATTATTCAAATTCAAATCTTTATTGCATATCTCATGTGTGTACAAGATCTAAAACATGTTCATCATCTAGTCATCAACATCTAGTTTACATGGTCCCTGTTGGCACAACAATTTAATAAACTATGAAAAGTAGCGTGCTTTAAAATCATTAATTAAATATAAATTAACTGTACAGACGTCTACATATTAGGCAAAAAAACCAAGCCAATATAAACTGACCTCTCATTGTACTAAAATCCTATACAATATTAGATCAGCTTATACTGGAAATGTATAGCTTGATATGTAGCTATGTGTACGTAACACATAATGAAAAAATAGGATGCAATTCAGTTATCATTAAGAAAAAACACAGTTTAGTGATATACGTCATTACAAATTATACCTACCATTAAAATTTTAATTAATTTGAAGTAAGTACATAACCTTATGATTGTTGCATTATGCTTGTTTTAGTTTCTCAGTTTCTAGTCGCCAATTGAATTCAGTTTCAAGAAACTGTGTTGTGTTGTCTCGTGTTGTTGCCTTGTTGGTGTCAAAGCGAATGTTGTTCAGGAATGTAGGTGTTTTATTATAAGCCAATTTTACTCATGAAAAGATATTTGAATTCCACAACGTAAGCTAAGGTAAATAACTAAATCTAAGGTTCAACGTGGGCCATGACTGCAAATCAAAATAACACCTGAGAAAAAGCTTGAGAAAGACAGAATAATTCAGAAATTGCTGAGTTATTTTCAAAACGAACAGCGTAGTCATCTCAATTTTTTCTTATCTTTGAATTTGTATACACAGGGTGACCCGTAATGGATAACCTTGAAATAGCATATAACAGACCTTATGGCAGTTCTAAAAAAATATATATGGTACGGGTAATGCTAGAAGATTGAGTAAACCTAGGTTTACCCAAGCATTTTGAGTAAAGTCCGAATAATCTCGCGCGTTGTGTGGTCACAGTCCTAACCTACCTTTCAGCCTACACCTAAGTTTAATCATTCTAGCATTACCTGAATCGACCTGTATGGGGAATTAAAATTTATTTTAATTATTATTCGGACTTTACCCAAAATGCTTGGGTAAACCTAGGTTTGCTCAATCATCTAACATTACCCGTAACATAATAGGTTGGGGAAAAAGTTTCTTCGCATTTTTGAAGAAAATTCAAAACATTTTTTAATATAGTTTATTTACATTTAACTAAAGTATGTAGGTACCATTTTGTTCGATAACTTTTTGCCATCTTGTAGGTAGGGACATGATCCCATTGCTATAGAAATTTTGGGACTTCTGGTCAAAATACCGCGACAAGTGGTTTTGGCAGTCATCTCGTGATGTTAACCTGACACTGCCTAAAGAATTCTGAAGAGACCGAAACAGGTGGAAATCTGAAGGTGCAAGGTCAAGACTATACGGCGGATGCATTAACACCTCCCAGCCAAACTCTCTTAATTTTTGCTGAGTGGCTAAAGATGTGTGAGGTCTAGCGTTATCATGATGAATAACCACACCCCTTCTGTTGATTAATTCCGGCCGCTTTCTCTCAACTTCTTGCTTTAATCTCATCAGTTGTTCGCAGTAGAGTTCAGAATCGATGGTCCTGCCTGGTGGTAACAGCTCATAATGAATAATGCCCTTCCAATCCCACCACACACACAGCATCACCTTGTTGCGAGTTAACCCGGGTTTCGCCACAGTCTGTGAAGCCTGACCGGCCTTTGACCACGACCTTTTTCACACGTTCTTGTCATACGTGATCCACTTTTCATCACCAGTTATCAGCTTCTTCAAAAATGGTACGGTTTCATTACGTCGTAATAAAGAATCACAAATGAGTACATGGTTCATTAGGTTTCTTTCAGTGAGCTCGTGAGGTACCCAAATGTCGAGCTTTTTTGTGTACCCAGTTTTTTTCAAATGCGCCAAAACTGTTTTGTGGTCAATGTCCAGTTCTTCAGCTACGTCGTAACTACTGATATGCCGATCTTGCTCCACTTTTTCAAAAATGGCATCCATTTTATCCGTAATAGGGCGACCAGAGCGACGTGCATCTTTGACATCAAAATTTCCGGATTGAAAACGCTTAAACCAAATTTGTGCTACTCTCACAGACACTACACTAGGTCCATAAATATCGCAAATTTTTTTCGCGGCTTGCGTTGCATTTTTACCTTTTTTGTAGTAAAATTTTAAAATGTATCGAATTTCTTCATTAGATTCACTCATCTTGACGGTACGAAAAACTAATGAAAATCACACATTTTCCTAATTTGAATTTGGAATTATGTTCTTTAAAATTTAAACTTTCAATGATACCAAAACCAGCCAGATACAAATAGTATAAGCCAAAGAGATTTTATTACAAGTTCATACATACTATAATGCGAAAAGATTTTTTCCACAACCTAATATATATATATATCTCAAGTAGTAGGTGTCTAAGATTTTTACTAGCATATCCAATGGGCATTCAATTACTGTATAATTGGACTGACAGTCTTAATAGTGAATAGTAGGGCTTAATAACGTTAAAAGTGATTGTAAGGCTAAATAAAAGACAGAATTAAACTTTAAATTACTTTTTATGTGACGGCAATTGATCAAGTTGTGTCTGTCGTGATGTTTTTTGAACCACTTTTTCTGCGTTATAATTGATTAGAATATTTTCTGTGCCTAATTTATTTAATTCTTCAGACTTGCATCTAATGTTAAGCTTTAGAAGATAATATTTGTCTTTTTTGGGCTTCGTAATATAATTTAGATTTAAAAAATCTTTGAACACAATTAAGACGATTATGCTTTCATATTTCGGTAGGTAAGCACGTAGCTAAGTAATAACAGCCGCACGGGTCGATCCATTAGGTTAAGCAACGGTTGCCGGGGTTGGTCCGTGGATGGGTGACCATCTTTACATACCGAGACTCCTTCGTGCCTCGGAAAGTACGTTAAGCCGATGGTCCAGGCTGTCTTTCGTGGATCTTTGACAGTCGTCGTTAAGGGTTGTCAGAAGCCCGAAAGTCTGACAACTAGTTTTACCAAGGGGCTTCGTATTACCCAGTAACTGGGCTGTGGAGGTTAGATAGGCAGTGGCTCCATGTAAAATACTGGTATTCAGCTGCATTCGGTGAGACTGGAAGCCGACCCCAACATATTTGGAAAAGGTTAGGCAGATTGATTTCGGTAGGTAAAAAAAAAACGTAAATTTTTTTAAATTTTTGATTGTAGGTTGAATAGCGACATCCACTGAGTCACCTCAGAGAAGGCGGCACACAGTGGCCATGTGCTGCCTTGCACATTTGCATACGTTTCAACTAAGAATAGGATCGCGCTTGTTGCCAAATTTACACGATAGCTGTCAAATTAGTACTGCCAGCAAAAAAATGTTATATTTTTTTTATTCATAGATTTCATTATTATTTACATTCATTTAAAAAAAAAAAAATATTTCTTGAATTCCATAAATAGATAGAATTTTGGATAAATTAATAATATAATTATGGAAACAGTATTCATTAAAAAAATGAACCAATATCTACTTAACTTAACGAATTTTTTTGTTATCATTGTTGACTTTGTTTCTTCATATTTGTTAAGTTTGTGCGTTAGAGTGAACTTTCAACTCAATATGGGTTGAGTATTTAGTTTTTTTTTGCACAACTTACGCATTAGTAATGAAGTTCGCGAGTATTGCGAAACAAAATGGCGTCTTGACAGTACTATTCTTATTTGGCACGCATAGTAGTCTCCCCAGAGATGTGGCCTAACAGGCATTGCACAGAGGGAGTTCCTGAGTGAGTAATTTTTTGTGTGGTAACCACCGGGGTGGTTTTAGTGAGCTAAAAATCCCACACTCCCCGGGCTTTTCCTCAAAGCCCAGCGCCTTTTGAAAAATAAAAACCAGCCAAGTGCACGTCGGACCACGCACGATGAAGGGTTCCGTAGTTGGGATGAATTTATCCCAAGAACAAACTTAACATTTTAGTTGAATAACATGTTCTCCCATATTACCATGATTTACCATGTTACTTTAAGACCACAGACTTCTTATAGGTTTTTCTGTAATCTATAGATACTTAGTCTGGCCATAAATACTGTTACAATTAAAAATAAGAAAGATATTACATTTGAATTTGGAATCTGTCATTTTTATACGATTGTTCATTGAGTTTTCTAATTTTGGCGCTATTACATTGTACAATATTTTGCGATATTAAAATGGAGTGGGGTGATAAAGAGAACCGAATCGCTGTGATTGCATTACACAAAGTTGGTATGGAGTCAAATGCAATTTTTAAAACTCTCCATACGCTTGATATTAGTCAAATGTTTGTGTACCGGGCTACTAATAGGTAGAATGAGACCTCCTCTGTTTGTGACAGAAAAAGATCTGGCAGACCACGTAGTGTTCGTACGAAAAAGGTGGTTAAAGCAGTAAGGGAAAGAATTCGAAAAAATGCTGTCCGAAAGCAAAAGATTTTATCTCGGGAGATGAAGATAGCACCCAGAACCATGTCGCGAATTTTAAAAGATGATTTAGGACTTGCAGCTTATAAGAGATGCACTGGTCATTTTTTAAAATTTTGTTTACGGATGAGAAAATCTTTACAATTGAGCAATATTTTAACAAACAAAATGACCGTATTTATGCTCAAAGCTCTAACGAAGCTTCCCAATTAGTCGACAGAGTGCAATGTGGGCATTATCCGACTTCAGTGATGGTTTGGTGGGGTGTTAGCTATGAAGGAGTGACTGAGCCATATTTTTGTGAAAAAGGTATCAAAACATCGGCACAAGTGTATCAAGATACCTTTCTTGAGAAGGTTGTTAAGCCCCTTAACAATACCTGGTTAATAACCAAGTATGGTCCATCCAACAAGACTCAGCACCGGGTCATAAAGCTCGGTCCACGCAGTCTTGGTTGGAAGTGAACGTTTCGGACTTCATCAGAGCTGAAGACTGGCCGTCGTCTAGTTCCGATCTTAATCTGCTGGATTATGATTTATGGTCAGTTTTAGAGAGTACGGCTTGCTCTAAATGCCATGATAATTTGGAGTCCCTAAAACAATCCATACGATTGGCAGTGAAGAATTTTCACATGGAAAGAGTGCGTGCTTCTATTGATAACTGGCCTCAACGTTTAAAGGACTGTATTGCAGCCAATGGAGACCACTTCGAATAAGCTTTTTATATTTTAAATTGTTTTATATTTATGTATTAAACTAACACACTGTAAAAGTAATAAATATTATTTGCAATAAAAAAAAATTTTTTCTTCGTGACAATATTTATGGCAAGACTAGGTATATAACTATTTTCTGTATTTTTTTTTAAATTTTGGGCTAAGTAATTCCGGAGATAAGGTGGGGGGGGGGGGGGGATGGTAGTTTTCGTCTATTTTCTTAAATAACATTTAAACATTTCATTTTAAAATTATCCAAAAAAACCTATTTGAGACCCTCACAGTGAGCCATTTCATTTGATATGTCACGTGGTACAGTTTCCTAAACTTTTGTTTTAATTTGCCCCCTAAAATTGACCTCTATATTAAAAAAAATATTTATTTACGTTACACATCCGTCTTTGGGTCACAGATATTCATACGTGTACTAAATTTCAACTTAATTGGTCCATTATATTCGAAGCAAATTGGCTGTGACAGACGGACAGACAGTCACGCGAGTGATCCTATAAAGTTCCGTTTTTCCTTTTGAGGTACGGAACCCTAAAAACGGCTGAAAAGCGACATATGTTATGTCTTAAACAAATACTATGCTAACTCCTTTGTATGCCATTTATTATCCAACATAGAGTGCCAATTACTTATCACCTGATCCACCCTTTTGCAACGACAATATTCTCTCAAGGTCTGTAATTATCTCACAATCAGTTGTATTTGATTGATTATTTTATTGATATTATTTATTGCTAATAATTAAGCTGGGCTGAACGTAATGTCATAATTATTTGCACACTTATTGTGCTTTAAACATTCAAATTTAAATTGATGTTTACGTAAGATTGTGCCATTTGTGCCAAATAATAAATAAGTTATTTATAGCGACAGTTACTAAGATTTACTTGTGAGATAGGTACCTACTTTGTTTCTCAATAATAGAGGCCTCTGTTATTATTATAGTCGATTACTTATTGATTTTATACAAAAAAATTTCTTTATATTTTGCCTGATATTCGTAAAAAATGTTACTGCTAGACGCCCTCCCTCTCCATCCAGAGTGGGAGAAGTTATTTGATGATTTCTCATCCGAAAAAAAAGCGGTTCTCCTTTTGCAGGTCTGCTGGAAGAATTTTCTGGAGAAGTAAGCACTACCTTTGTAGCAAAAATATTAATTGTGTTTATAAATAATAAAATACCTACGTCTACAATGTTTGAATGTTGAATTAAATCTATAATGCTTTTTATTCATTTATCTACTACCTGTTCCCCGCGGCTTCGCCCGCGTCAATGGCGGAAAACTATACGTATAAACCTTCCTCTTAAATCACTCTATCTATTGATGAAAATCACATTAAAATCCGTTCAGTAGTTTTTGAGATCATCGCGAACATACAGACAGACGCGGCGGGGGACTTTGTTTTATAACATGTAGTGATTCTGAGCCCATGCGATTTGCAATCTTTTAGAACAATGAACTATTTTTACACGTCAGTACGAATGCCAAAATTAATTTCAAATCAGAGTTACACCACCACAAAAAAGTTTTCACGTATTAAATCTACGCATGCAAAGCCCCAGGCAAGTGGCTACTTTACGATAATTAAACAATACATCTTATTGAAACACATAGATAATTAACGCACACATAGAAAGTCAGTGTGCGTACAGCTATTATATAAAACAAAAAATTGTTCAAGAACAAATTCGTCGAAAGAGAAACCTATCTGTCTTTATCTGAACATATAAATCAGTTCCGTGACTGACTGACCCTCTGACTGACAGACGATACAGTCTGTATTACTGGATATATTTAAAACATAAAATTGGTTACAAATTATAAATAAACGTAGCTTAAGGGGGAAGCTCCAGAACAAATCAATCTGCCTTCGGCTTCCAGTCTAACCGGATGCAGCTGAATACCTATCAGTATTTTAGCGACTGCCTATCTGACCACCACAACCCAGTTATTGGGTAATACGATACCCCTTGGTAAGACTGGATGTCAGACTTTCGGCCTTCTGACGACCCGGGAAAATGACAGCCGGGACCAACGGCTTAACGTGCTTTCCGAGGCATGGAAGAACGGATGTAGTATAATCCTAAATATCAAGATTTCATGAAATAGTCATTCATTAGGATTATATGAACTTAGAGTTGTGTTGATGATTTTAATGATTATTTCTTTAAATACGTATACAGATTTGTTACGGTCGCGAATAATATTCAGATTAACATACAACCTGAACCTGCAACTTATAATAATATAATAATATTCCACAACTATCACACAACGCCGTCTAGCCTCAAGCTAAGCAGAGCTTGTGTTATGAGTACTAGACAACTGATAAACATACTTATATATTTCTAAATACATACATATATAGATACATTACACCCAGACACAGAACAAATGATCATGCTCATCACACAAACATTTGTCCTGGGTGGGAATCGAGCCCACGACCTCCGGCATAGCAGTCAGGGCCACTAACCACTAGACCAACAGGCCAGTCAAAACCAAGTCTTGCAAACCAAGTAAGAAAATTTGAATTTCGCTGGCTACCTGGAGCTTTCGCATGAAAGTTAAATAATGATTAATGTATGGTACATTTTTAGGTTTAAATGTCTTTTAACTTTAAGCGACGAACGCAACGTTTATAAATAAATCCTATGTTTCCTAAACCATACCTACTTCAATTGGCAAACGGCGTTACCGTGTTACAGTTTGAAATATTTTGGTAAATAGCACACTATTGCATAACACACCTTCAATCACAATCCGAGGGTTAAGACGAAAATTGAATAGATGGAATATAATCCATTGCTCCATAGATTTGAAAAATTCGTCAGCTCAACAACGGTAACAGTGCAATGAACGTGACTAATTAAAGGCATTGCGATTGATTGCCATTTCATATGTTATGCAATTACACTGGACACAGGTGTAATTTTACAAGCAATAAAGACTTGTCAGTTTCGTCTCTGTAGCGGCAACGCACCTGAAATGCTTCTGGTATTACAGATGTCCATTGCTATTGACATCGGTCGGTGACAACTAACTATCAAAAGGGGGTGGCCCTTTACGCATTTTGTTTATTTCTTCATCTTCCCACTGGAATGCCACCGATTATTGCTTTTGATGCTTCATGCGCTGCTTTCCATCCATCCTGTGCGCGGTCGACATCGAACGGGCGGCGATGGATCACGCACGCTCACGCTGCGTCAAGACACTTCTCTATAGCGCCATAACTCCATCCATATTGCGCCCATTCTTTGTGATTTTTTGAGACTATATGAATTAAAAAAAAAATACATTAAAATAGCAAAAACGGAAAATTTTGATGTGTCAACCTGCCTGATACTTGTTTACCTTTTAAAAGTATACGTTAAACTCCATCTCCACTGAGAGGGTCAAAGTTTGTAAGCAATAAACATGGGTTAAAGTTTAATATACAAACAAAGTCGTGAGCTACACCTAGTTTTATGAAACCGCTACCATACGAGCACTAGTTACGCAAACAAGAATTTAACCAGTAGTTAGTTTATACCGGATGGCGGCGCTAGAGGTTTATTTTTTATTTTTCTCTAAATTATAATAAGGCATCAGACTCATTATAAGCTGTCAATCAAACTGATGCTATCGGTTAAATACGAGTTTAGTGAGGACGAAGCCTTTTAAACGTGAATCATTGGAGTGAGTAATTTCTTGGATTCGAGTAAACGGAGTGAAAGGGCTGTGATGGTCATGCTTCAAAAGGTCGACTTATGGATGTACAGACCTGAGTTGACTAATGTAATGAACTTTAATAATATGAGAGAGAAATTGGGACAATATTGAGTTTTCTTGAATGAGTCTTGTGTGATGATTCACTTGTCTGATGTCAAATTATGAGAAACTTGGGTTAAATTAAGAAATATATAGAAAATAAGTGTTAATAATATGACTGTCTCGTTGCTCTAGTGGCTGCAAAGCTGAGAATGAGGTCCTGGGTTCTATTCCCGGGTTGGGCTAAGTGTTATTGAGTTTTTCCATCTGGAATTTTTCAGTATCAACCTGGAGTCTGGACTCATGCCCGGTTGATGGCAATAGGCTCGCCCCCTATTACATGGACTTAAACATAACTGGCGAAAAGTGGGTTTACTATATGTACACCTCTGTTTAACCCTACGGAGAGTGCAGGCTTGGTGTTATGTTATTATTAGGTACAATAATCAGTCATTTTTCATTCGGTCATATGTCAAACTTTTAACAGGCATGTCTATCTTATTTTGCTTTTAATTTGACACGTGTAGCTTAGTGCACTTAAACGTTTGACATTTCAATTATTGCTACTTATGTATTTAAACGAAAGCATTAGTTGAAGACTTCAATTGTTCCATATTCAGTGCATCAAATTGTCACGTGTTTTAACACAATTTTGACAGCAAAACCAGTTCCAATCATCAATTCATCCATCAAAGTTGCCATAGTAGACCAATCCAGCTATCAAACTCATAAAGACAAGATATATTGCGTAAAATTTAATGCACTAACACGCATGCCATTTTATGTGCCTTAGGAACTAGTAATTATTAATCTGAGCACTCAAAGTCAGTCCGTGCGTAAAGGGAGATCTACACGGGCCAATTTTCGCCGTGCGGCTTGTCGCTTACCAAATCGCCTTATAAAGCCGCGTAGCTATCTTATTTACGCCAGCAACTAGGTGCTTCTCATCAAAAATTAAAGAAACCACACAGCGCCTAACACGCCTTTAAATGATGAGTAATCGCTTCACGTCTGTGACTAAGCATTTGTGCAGTCGATTTTAGTAACCGACTGCATGCAGTCTGTACGCGTCGATGGTGCACCATTAAGTCTTTAAAAAACTTTTATATAATATGTAGTAAATACCATGATCAATGGCGATCGCAGGTTTACGGTAGTTGTGAACCTATGGGGTTCCTTCAGTATATAGCGGACACTTGAGGGGTTAATCGCACAGCTAAACCTAAGTAGTCTACTTCGGTGTATATGATTTTATGCACCAGCTGTCCAATCGATTTTTCCGTGCGGCTTAGTCGTGCACTGGAAATCGAGCCTTGTAAATCCCCCATAATAGTCGAGCGGTAGGCTTCGGTAAAGTTAGGCGTGGCCGAGAGACCTTAGTGAACGGATGTAGCAGCCTCGATCGCACACCGCCTATCCAGATCGACGTTTGAAGATAACCAACATCTGAAATAAATAAAAAATAAACCGCTTGAGTGAAAAGGTCAGGCGGCCGCTGCGCCGAAATTAAAGTCCAAAATAATAATCATTAAAGCCACTACCTGTCGGTAGGTAGTACTTTGACAGGTTAAAATGTCGACTCTCGAAGTCTCGAGCGATTCTGCTATCAACGGTTTTCTGCCAAATTATGATACGGTAATTTATGTATAACAAAAATGTTTTGCTGAGATTGTATCGCTAAGTTTTATAGCTTAATTTCGATGATGTTTCTCGCTACAGGGATTCAAAGTTGCTCTTTTATCCAAGCTAAATGTATACTTAAAAGGATCTCCAGTTTTTACTTCGTTTCACAAATATGGCGAGTTTGAGTCATAGCGGTGGTAATGTGGACAAATGTATGGACTAATTAAGGTTGTGAATTTACTTGGTTTACAAGAATCCAACTTTACCATCTACTGCCATACTTTTTGTTCTCATAATGAGCTTTTAAAGCTTTTCTTTTTGTCTCTTGTCCGTCCTTTTTGATTGGTTTTAGTGCGACTTTTTTTAGAGATAAATCCTCTCTATTACTGAGGATAATCATACTTACTTATGCCAGGTTTCAATTTCCACTGACGAATTGTTTCATTTACTAATAATGGTATTACTTTTATATGTGAAAACTAGACGATTGAATCGTCAAATACAAGTACCTTTTTTTCAAAATATTGGTTACGAAAGTTACAGTCATAAATGAAAGGTAGTCTTAATTTTTGACCTTATCGCTCTGTAAACTTAAAACAAATTGCTCTCTTTTATAACTTCGTTTTTAAACTCATTTCAACACACTGCCACAGTTTCACTTCACATTTTGCAGTAAATTATATCAAACCGCGATCGCTCATTTCTTTTTGACATTACCTCCAATGAAAGTTTCTCATTACGTGAACCATATTTCCTAAAATCTGTACCGGTCCGTACAGGTCTCATTTTACGCAATAACGTAATTTCTTTCTCTTTAGCAAATGTCAATATTTCGCTCTAAAGGGCAAATAAAGTGGTTCACTGTATTTAATCTTTTAAAGAGAAATCGTAATCAATATGTTTAAAGTAATCATTAAATTAAGGATAATAATTAGGTAGTCCTGTGGCTCTGTCTATCTCTAAAGCTATTCCTATTAAAGCAAGTTGCAACTTTCTTCCATAAGTTCTAGAAAAAGGAAGATTTATCTTTGTCAAATTTCAACAGAATCGGTTCAACAGTTTGGCAGTCAATCTGCCTAGCTTCTTTCAACTAATTTGCGGTCGGCTTCCAGTCTAACCGGATGCAGCTGAATACCAGTATTTTACATGGAGCGACTGCCTATCTGACCTTCAAAACCCAGTTACTAGATAATACGATACCCATTGGTAAAACTGGTTGTCAGACTTTCGGGCTTCTGACAACCCATAAGATCTACGAATGACAACCGGCACCAATGGCTTAAAACGTGCTTTCCGAAACACGAAAGGGTTTTGATTTTTAATGGATGGTTAACCCATCCACGCGTAGCTTAACTTTCGATCGACCCGTACAGCTGTTATTATTTAGCGACGAGCCTTCAGTTGTAAACACGTAATAAACAGACAGACATACAAACTCACTTTCGCTTTTATAACATAATACCGTAATGCACATTTAGCTATGCATGCATTTAAATACGTTACGATATTACAAATACATAAACATTGTCAGGTTTTGTCAATGAAACAACAGTAGAATGATATTGAATCACTAATTTAATTAATTATTAATTAGCTTGCGTCCGCCTGGTTTTGCCCGAATCATACTTACCTACCTACGTCTTAGATCCGTCTTAAGGAATTGTTCTGATTTAATAATTAATGTTTATAAGGTACCGCGAATCAGTCGCGGATATTATGTCCTTCGTCGCTTGTCAAACGAATGTTCTGTGTTCATTACTCAGATATTGATAAGATTATAACTAATAAAATAGTTTAATTATAATGTTTTGTATCCGGATAATGTGTTTCTTTGTCTCTAAGTACCTAACAGCAGTGAATGAACAAAGCCCAATGGTTATGACATCGACATGGCCATCGAGAGTTTGCGAGTTCGATCGACAAGCGTTCAGCTAGCACTTAACCCGATCTTTAGATAAATAATGCATAACATACCAGCACGCATGTATTCCCCAAGGGTTGAGCAGAGATATAAATACAAGTTATAATTTAATTAATGCACCACCTCTTAAGGGGTCACATTATGAACAACTTTTATTATGGGACCAAACATGAAGTCGTGAAAAAATCTGCTGTTTCCTACATTCCAAAGCTGGTTTTGTTTCGTGATTTTAGGTTTGGTCCCATAGTAAAAGTTGTTCGTAATGATGAATACAATGACCTCTTAAGCGGTTGTACGTTATTTAAATTGACACCTTTTATAGATAAGAATATCATCACGTAATCAGCTAGCAAGGTGATCAAAACTCCTTCCTTTTCTTTATAAGAAGAGGCTTTACAGGTTAACAGGAATTTTAAAAATAGAATCACAAAGTCTCGACTAAATCAAAAGTGTAGATAGATGTCATATAAAAACATTTTCCACGATCAATTTACCTGTCCAGCGTAATGGTCGTATAATGTATGTAAATATTAAAATCAGAGCTAATCGATCATGCACTTGGCAGTAGGTAATGTTTTATGGACTTGTTGTTCTCCTTACAAAGTCGGTGCCGCAAGTAAACATAGGCTTTGCATCTTTTTCAATCATATGCATACATGATACCTACAGGGTTTTGTAAAGGCAGGTTTTTGTTACACAGAAAACGTTGCAGGAGCGATAAAGCGCCTGTAAAGATATTTTTACCGGAGTGGTTTTTGTGATGCATATTATTATTCTCGCAAATACATAAATGTGTGGACCCAGTAACTTATTCGACTCATGTGTAATTTGCGAGAGTTTATCTCACCTTTCATGATCAAGTAGATAACATCCACCAAAGCAATACATTATTATGAATATTTGACAAAAATACTAGGCATTTTTTTTGTTGTACGAGTAAGTTAACATTCAAAGACTATGCAAGAAGTCGACTGTTGCTTATATTTCTTGCAATAAATTTCCAAATGCATATCATACTGAGTGACATCGCCTCTCCTTTATTCTCTTCGCTTGCTATATGGCACTGCCCTAATCAGTGTTGCACAAAAACGAACTTGAACGAGATCGAATACGGTGTAGCAACATATGTTATTCAAACATGGTGCATAATTTTAATCTTCAACTCTAAACAATGGAACAAGAAGTCGTACTGCTAGGATTCCCTTTGCTAGCTGATTATGCTGTCCTTAAGAGCCACTTACTTCGAGTTAAGGTATTGAAACTTTACTTCTTTCCTATCACCATAGTATACGAGAGAAACTGCAGTCTATAATAGTAGAAAGATTAGACAGTCAATGGGGTTGTTGGCTCACAATATTGAGAGATTTACCATGTTATTTTAAGACCATAGAAATTCTTATAAGTTTTCCTGTAATCTATTATTATTATTAGTATTTTCTGTATTTTTTTTTCAACATTTTAGGCTCATTAATTTCAGAGATAAGGCCCGAATGGTCAATTTTCGTCTATTTTCTTAAATAACTTAACAACAATTTATTTTAAAACTATAAAATAATATATATTTGAGACCCTTACAGTAAGTCTTTTCATTTGATATATCACACAGTATAGTTTGCATTTTTTTTTAATTTTCTTATTTGCCCCCAAAATTAACCTCATTATTCGTTTATTCACGTTACACGTTCGTGTTTGGGTCACAGAAATTCATATATGTACCAAATTTTAACTTAAACGGTCCATTAGATTCGGAGAAAATTGGCTGTGAAAGGCGGACAGACAGACAGACACACGAGTGATCCTATAAGTGTTCCGTTTTTTCCTTTTGAGGTACTAACTCTAAAAACGTTCAGGCTTTATAATGAAACAAACCAAGTTTCATGCCTTATGCTCACTATGTATTTTTGGCAAAAAACCTGAATAAAAATTTGAAAAATCTGATAAAATACAGAAAAGTTTGTTCGAAAGAAACTGACGAAAGCCTTCGTCAGCCTTTCTCACTACCCGAGAATATTTGCAACCAGCCTTAAACATTTTTCTTCCATTTTCATTGGTTGCCGGCACCCTAAGGTTTCCATTAATTGCACGCCCTCAAAGGTCACGTCGGTAATCAGTCATTTAAACGCCGTTTAACTCGCCTGTCCGTCTGTCGATTGTTATAATTACTCGTTTAATTTGTAATTCACATGTTCGTGTATTAATGAAAAACTCGTGAATGTCTACTTCTTGGCGGCGGAGGTGAGAACGAGTTTGAAGTGTCGATTATGTTGGCTATTAGGATCTTATATGAAGGTAAGCAATTAATTTACAATATCCTGTAATCTCATAAGAGCGTGCATTCTGAAAGTTGGCAACGGTGCAAATAGCTGTCAAATATTTTACTGTTGTGATTACACAACATCACGCCTTGTTTCTCCGAAGGGTTGGGCAGAGGTGTGCCTATAGTAAAACCATCTAATGTTTAAGTCCATGTAACAGGGGGCGAGCCTATTGCCATCCACCTGGCACAAATCCAGACACCGGGCTACTACTGAGAAATTCCATATAAAAAGACCTGGCATTGATCACTTTGCCCAACTTGGGAGTCGAACCCAGGACCTCATGTTCAGCAGAAGCACTTGCGACCATTAGACCAACTATAAGAGAACTGGTGCAAGCTCGTAGTGCTTGACATTAACGATCGCAGAGAGGTATGGCAGAGTAAGGAACTTCACGTACGCTAACTTATCATGAGATTTATTGTAAAGGACGGCATGGTTGACATTTGTCGGGCATGCCACCGTCCAGGAAAGTCAATCCGACACATTATCTCCGGGTGTTCACGTCTAGCTAAGGAAGAGTACTTGCATAGACACAACCTTGTAGCTAGGATTATCCATCAGCAACTTGCTCTGAAATACAGCCTTGTAGAATCGGAGGTACCGTATTACAGGTATATGCCCGACCAAGTTCTCGAAAATGGAAATGTCACATTGTCACACTGGGATCGATCCAGCATCACTGACAGGACTATTGTTGCCAATAAGCCTGATATAGTGGTGGTGGATCGAATAGAGCGGCGCGCAATGATTATTGACATAACGGTCCCGCATGACGGGAACCTCGTGAAAGCCGAGAAAGATAAACAAATCAAAAATCTTGACTTATTTGTTTCTTTTTATTTCAGTTTTCTTTTTTTTATATTTTTAAATGTTTTTATATATTTTATTTTAATATTTAAATATATAATATATATGTATTGAAAAAGAAATGAATATAAATAATAATTATTATTTATTTATTTCTCAGTACATGATACATTATGTTATTAATATTGATTGTTCGCATTATTTGTATATATAATATATTGGGTATTTACCTGTGAAATTGTCAATTTACATCAAGAAATTGAAAAAAATCAAACAAGTTTTAGGGTTCCGTACCTCAAAAGGAAAAACGGATAAATGATAAATGATTTTTATTTCTGTAAGTAGGTTTGTACAAACACTTTTACAAGTCAATATATATATTTTTTTTTTAAACTAGATGAGGTTGGCGTTTCCTAACTGACTACTCTGAGAAGAAAGGCCGAAACAAACTCAGAGGTCACAGTCTCTTATAAAGTCCAGACATAATCTTGGTCACTTCATGTGAAGACCATGTAGATTGGTGTCTAAAATGGTCTTTTGAGGAAAGAACCACACAGATTGAGAGGACCTGTCCAGTCAGTGCACGCATTTGTCAGTAATCGCGCAGCTCAACTCAGAACTTAAGGAGCTCAACGATTCGACGAACAATACCAAAGAACGGACATTGGGGTAGGCCGCATGGATTACTCAAACTGCCAGACCATGATTAAAAATAACTGAGAGAAAAAATAAAACAAACAAAAAAATCAATGACCTACGTAGTCTTCACATTCACAATAAATTAAAACAAAATAAAATAATATAATACTTACAAAGTAAATATTTATGTCAACATTCAGTATGCAAAAATAAAAATAATATAAAATTTGGAGCAGTTCAATCCCAAGCCTTTTTGTCCTCAATATAATCTTTAACGGTATAAAAAGCTTTCTGACACAACTTGCGTTTAATGAATGATTTGAATTTATTAAGGCTCAGATCTTGAACGTGGCTTGGAAGTTTATTATAAAAGCGTATACATTGACACCTGAATGACCCACCTATTTTCTTGAGCCTTGTTGGAGGTACAACAAATTTGTGTTTGTTCCTAGTATTTATATTGTGGATATCACTGTATTTTTTAAACAATTTAATGTTTTTATGGGCATATAAAAGATTTTCAAAAATGTACTGAGAAGGCAAAGTCATTATATTAATCTCCTTAAATTTCTCTCTGAGAGATTGTCTCGGACTTAATTTATAAATGCATCGAACAGCTCTTTTCTGCAAAACAAAGATAGTCTGAATGTCGGCTGCATTTCCCCACAACAGAATACCGTACGACATTATACTATGAAAATAGCTAAAGTACACTAAACGGGCTGTCTCTATGTTGGTTAAATTACGAATTTTCCTAACAGCGTATGCTGCGGAGCTTAGCTTTCTTGATAATTTATCTATATGTGGGCCCCACTGAAGCTTAGCATCCAAAGTTAAGCCCAAGAATACTGTGCTATCTTCAGGATTCAACTCTTCGCCTTTTATCAACACGTTATTTTTCACCTGCCTAACGTGAGGTAGCGTAAACTTAATGCATTTGGTTTTTTTTTTTTCATTAAGGAATAAATTATTAACACTGAACCAGTGAACTACTTTTGAGATCGCTCTGTTTACATCGTCAGTAACCAGCAGCTGCTGACGTTTAAGTTTAAACACAAGTGAAGTAGCATCCGCAAACAGAACTATATCATGATTATCCTTTATGAGGTAGGGCAAACCCTTATAGGATCACTCATGTGTCTGTCTGTCTGTCTGTCCGTCGGTCACAGCCAAATAGCTCCGAATCTAATGGACCGATTAAGTTGAAATTTGGTACACGTGTGTATTTTTGTGAATCAAACATGGACGTGTAATGTAAATTAATGAATTTTGTATATGGGGGTCAATTTTGGGGAGCAAATAAGAAAAAAAAAAGTGTTGCAAACTGTACCGTGCGATATATCAAATGAAAGGGCTTACTGTGAGAGTCTCAAATATATTTTTATAATAATTTTAAAATAAACTGTTATTAATTGTAAAGTTATTTAAGAAAATAGACGAAATATGACTGAAAAAAATGACTACTGAGCTTAAACTATTGAAAAAATACAGAATATACTTCTATATCTGAATGAATTTTGAATAAGGGTTTTCTAACTGTAATGGGCGACATGTCAAATCAAAGGGCTTACTGTGAGGGTCTCAAATATATATTTTTTATCATTTTAAAATAAATAATCTTAAAGATATTTAAGAAAGTAGACAAAAAAGGACCATTTTCCTGTAATGTATAGGTATTGAACTATTTTCTGTATTTTTTTCAAAATTTTAGGCTTGTACTTTCGGAGAAAAGGAGGGGGCCCTTATCTCCGAAAGTACTGAGCCTAAAATTTTAAGTTTTCAAGCCAGTAATATATATATATATATATATATTACAGGAAAACTTATAAGAAGTCTATGGTCTTAAAACAACATCTGTCAATATAATACGTATAAACTTACATTAGCACTTGGAATGTATGGGAGAACATGTTTTTCAACTACAATCTTGATTGTTCTTGGGATTCATCCCGACTACGAAACCCTTCATTTTGCGTATTCCGACACGAACTTGGCCGGTTTTTTCAAAAGAATTATTGTCGATGTACTTTTGCCATTTTAATGAAAGTTTGTTGATGCCTCTGCTATAGATATCCTGGGAACGGAAATCGATAAATTCTTAAAAGGCGTTTTTCACCGCCTCGTTTGTTTTGAAATTTTTCCCCGGGGCTCAATGTTGAGATCAAAATTTCCAGAACGGAAGCGATCAAACCAAAAACGCACCGTGCGTTCACTTGCGATACCTATCGCGTGTTGTCAGTGTTGCGTTGGTGCCACGACGGAACTCGTATACAATAATAGCGCGCAATTTTAATTTTTCCATGGTTACAGAAACATTGATATCAAAGAAAAATCGAACGGCAGGAAAACAAATGAACAACAGATTTTTTGTTAATGTCATGCTATATTATAAAATTAATTTGAATTTGGAATTCTAAATAGAATGAAAGATATTGATCTTCACACTAGCCAGTATCAAGCCGGTATAAAAATTCGGCAATTTCAGTAAAGACCATTATACAATATTATTCGTAATCACGTTCTCGAAAATGTCTCTAACGATTTCGATGAAAGTTGCAATATAGGGGTTTACGGGGGCGAAAAATCGATCTAGCTAAGTCTCTCATATGTGGGAAAATTCATTTTCTCTATTTTCACCACTCGATTTTTTGGAAGTCGGTTTTTTTGTCAAAAGGGTTTTATTAGGTATACCTAAAACTTTTCCGACTGAAAAATAAAGACGAAAGAAAAAGTGATTTATTGCCACAGAAACACGTGCACACATTATTGTTGCAATTCATATTCAACATTTTAGTGCATTATAAAGCATTCATAATTTAACCCATCGTCTACCTAGCCTTTTCCCAACTATCCTGGGGTCGGCTCCCAGTCAAATCGGATGCAGTATTTACCAGTATTTTACATGGACTGACTATTTATCTGACCTCCACAACCCAGTTACAGGGTGGTACGATACCCCTTGGTCAGGACTGGTTGTCAGAGTTTCGGGCATCTGACGATCCGTAACGACTATCAAAGATCCACGAATGACAGCTGGGACCAACTAAGGTACGGCCAAAAAAAAAAATCAGCTGTCCAGTAACTTTAGTTTGTGCACAACAGAATAGGCACCAATATCTAGACTTACAGTTATAAATAAACTACGACCCAACTATAACTAATTCCCAAAAAAGACGTAGGTAATAAGGTACCACTCCATTGTACTTTGGTTTGCACTAAGAACTGTAAAGGCCGCAGCAAAGGACCTAAACCATTTCTGCAACCTCTTAGAAACTAAATTAAAAGATGATAACGCAAACATAAGTACTAACTCACGCCTAGATAACCCACCAGCCAGTAATTAGCTCGCTACGTCACGGAAGCCGGTTGTAATTGGAAATATTTGTTATATCATAGCCTTTATAACCCATAATAATACATTACAGACCAGGATACGTAATGGTTAAGAATTGAATATATCGATGTACCCAGCATAGTTTGCATGAAGCGCGGGCAGGGGTGACGGGGGGTGAGGCAGGTGTGCGGGCGCGGGGGGCGGGCGTGGTCGGCGCCGGCCGCTCTCCTTGACTCCAGCGTCAAGCATCGCATGATCTCTATTAGTGTGAGGGGCTTGAGAGGTTTTGATCCTTTAGAAATCCGGTGTTGGAACTTTGAAAGCTCTGAGGTACTTGCATGTATTTTGATGAATTCTGTTCGTGTCCGTCCTTTAAAGTTAACGATAAGGAGCTTTTAAAATCCAAGCAATGATCAAGTTTTACGTTCCAATAATCTTACAATAAAAAAAAGTTTGATTCGAACAATTTAGGGTTACACAGTGACAAAAAATTAACAGCCTCTGTGGTCCTGGTTTCGTTTCCCACGTCGGGCAGTGTTATCGGGTTTTTTCGTTACTTTCTCAGGAACAGCCCGGGATTAGACGAAAAACTGTGCGTCCTGCGAATGATTTCTCTCCTTACGTTTCGTATGGCCGTCTTGTCAACCTTATGACCTCGTCTCAGTATAAGCAATCCGATCCGATGACGCGTATTCACGTGAAGTCCGCTTAAATTAGGTCACGGCCTGAGAGAGAGGGAGTGTACCTCTGTTTACTCACAGACTTGTGCGCTTCGTCTCTTGCGCAGTTAAGATTGGCCGCCGTGATTGAAATTCGGTCGGGAGGATATTATTCCATATTTTCATTCCATTCCTGAATGCTGCTGTCAATTCGTGATAAATTCATTATCTTCAATAGGTCTGTATCTACATGAATGTTTTAAATAAGAAACTGGCCAAATACGTTTCGGACCACGCACAATGAAGGGTTCCGTAGTTGGGATGAAGAAAGAATTATCCCAAGAACAATTTTAACATTCTAGTTGAATAACCTGTTCTCTCATACATTCTAACTGCAAATGTAAGTTTGTACGCACAATATTGAGAAATTTACCATGTTATTTTAAGACCAGAGACTTCTTATTTTACTGCAATCTATCTGTATTAGTTTCAGAGATAAAGGGGGAATAATCAGTTTTCGTCTATTTTCTTAAATAACTGTAAAACTATTTTTTTTTTTATTTGGCATCAAACAGTCATATACTTACAAACAATATTATTCTTAAGAGAATTAGTTCCTTACAATAGACCTATAGTGCCATGTGCAAGATATTTTAAAATTATTAAAAAAAAATCTATTTGAGACCTCTTCAATTTATATGTCACACGGAACAGTTTGCAAATCTTTTGTTTTCATTTTCTTGTTTGCCCCGCAATATGGATACATTCAAAATTAATTTATTTACGTCCGTGTTTGGGTCACAAAATTCATATAAATAATATGAATAATTAAATTAATAATTCACCTTTCAACTTAATCGGTCCATTAGATTCGGAGCAAATTGACTGTGGCTGACGGACAGACAGACAGACACACGAGTGATCCTATATGGGTTCCGTTTTTCCTTCGGAGGTACGGAACCGTAAAAACATTACATTCTTAAAGCAGTTCACAATAAATCACTCATATTAAATTCGAACTACCTAATCCACTCTGTCGTAGTATATTCTCAGTGAATGTGGCGACTGTTCGAGTGGACGCGGGCGCGGTGTGATAACAGCGCGTTATCACAGCTCCAGCTAATGCCCGCTTTGTGCACTGCTAGTGTCTACTACTTTTGTTCTTTATTGGGTAGGCAGTGGTGTACGCGATACTGTACTATTTGTTTTACATAGTTTTATAGACTGTATATAAATAAATTGAGTGTGGAGAGTGAAGGACAATGATTTTGAGTCGAAAATTTTAGTCGTTTTGGTAGTCGCTCTATTTTAGATAGTGGGTACAGTGAAGTACCCCGCAGTGTTCCACAAACCAAATATATACGAGTAGGTACTCGTATATACGTAGGCCCTTATTCTACTAATATTATAAATGCGAAAGTTTGGATGGATGTTTGTTACTGCATAACGCCAGAATTGCTGATCGGATCTGGATGAAATTTGGCACACAGGCTAGATGGCGTGGTTGGTTAAGATACCACCTGCCATGCCGCTGTTCGTGGGTTCGATTCCCATCCAGGACAAACATTTGTGTACATGAACATGTCTGTTTGTCCTGAGTCTGGGTGTAATTATCTATATAAGTATGTATTTACAAAAATAAAATAGTTTATGTAGTATATCAGTTATCTGGTTTCCATAGTACAAGCTCTGCTTAGTTTGGGATCAGATGACCGTGTGTGAACAATGTCCTGGGATATTATTATTATTATTATAGTATGGAATAGCACATAGGATACTATTATTCCGGAAAAAGGTACAGCCCCCGTGGGACAATTTCTAACATCCACGCGGGCGAAGGCACAGGCAAATCCTAGTAAACCTTAATATTATTAACTCGCAAGTTCCATAGTAGGTCAGGAATGTCTTAGTAATAGCTTTTCGACAGAATAGCTATTTGTTCAAGGTCACTAGTTAAAATTACGTTCATTATAAGAGGTCAGCTCAATAACTCATTTTGGTCTTAAGTAAAAATCATTTGGATAAAATATTGGAAGAGCAACAGGTCAATGTTGATTGTAGATGATATTATAGTTTATAATAAGCTACTGTTTTTTTCTTATAGTTAGTTATATCTAGTAACTGGTAAGGTGGTTATCGATCTCGAATATTTGTGGAGAACGTAACTTTTCGTTTACTATACTTTGAGTCTAACATACGTTTTTCTTCCAAATATATTCTGTTATTATTATCTTTATTTCAGGCAGTATTACAGTCCATATTATCACAATTTTAAGAATAATATAATTAGCAAAGGTAATAAATAATATTTACTACAACACAATATAGGTAATTAACACTAGATGTAAACCATCGCATGTTTTCAGAACTTATGTGCACGTTACCGATTCCATGACGGGGGAAGATCAAGTAGATACCAAAAAATATTATGATAGTGTTAATTTTCACTAGTCCCGCTTAAATCTTGCTGAAACAGCCGAAAAAAGATTATAATAATATCAATAATAACCCCACCGCTGTATCTCTACGTTGACGTCGTGGTGGGGCTTGCGCGCTCCAAACTTTAGTCTGTGCCGGTAGAGTATACTTTGCCGGAACGGGTCTAGGATGAGGAGCCAGACCAAGAGAGATACAGAAACCCGCAGGGCAGCATGTGGCGAGCTGATGGGCAGTAGCGACCCCACGGACCCTACCTTGCCTTTTTTGGCCGGCTGGAGTGAACACTGACGAGGAACAGAGCTCCCACCTCTTTCTTGCCTTTATTGGCCGGCTTGAGTGGAGATTCGCAAGAGCAAAAGTGCTCGGAGGAAGGAAGTATTCCAGTAAGGTGCTGGTAGGGATCTTGACCGTATTTCCGGGATTGTCCTGATAGCCGTGGAATACCTCTCCACTCCTCAAGCATCTCAGGAAGTTTTGCCCCCTTGTCGCTACGTCACTATGTGCTAGCGGCCGTTTCCGGGGGCGCATTATTGAGTGTGCAAGTCACCCCCTGCCATTTTATCCGTGTATAATATAACATTGGTCAGGCAGGGGATATAGTTCTTCCATAGCTTAAGTAACCCAATCCACATTAGCCACCCAGACCCATAGCCCAATATGTTTCGTTTCCACGCACAACAATAGTCCTGCACCAACCGGGGGTTGTCCTTGGGTGCACTTGCATAGTGCATACAGGGATAATCGTCGGTTGGTGCCTCCTTATCATTTTAAATTATTTAAGGGGCCTCTGTGAGTTGGCTTCGGCTCCTCGTACGCCTTCCAAAGGTCCGGGACCCCAGGGTCCCGAGAAATGTAAAAAAATCAATAATAATAATAATAACCTGGGACATTATTCACACACGGTCATCTGATCCCAAATTAAGCAGAGCTTGTACTATGGAAACCAGATAACTGATATACTACATACACTACTTTTATTTTGTAAATACATACTTATATAAATAATTACACCCAGACTCAGGACAAACAGATACGTTCATGCACACAAAAGTTTGTCCAGGATGGGAATCGAACCCACGACCTGCGGCATGATAGGTGGTATCTTAACCAACCACGCCAACTGGCCTGTCATGAAGTGATTCAACGGTGAAGTGAAACAGCTGATTAATATCACCCGTCTCTCCATTGCCTACTATAGGATGCATATGCGGTACGGGTCTTCAGTACCCCTCCCCCGGTTTACTCTTTGATATGCCTCTATAGCCCCATGAAAAACTAGAGGCTCCAGGGGCAAGTGTGAATCTTTGGGTTCATTCGTGCCTGGTGAAACCACGCTGGGGTTGGTGCATTACATTCATTTAGTGTTAATATTCAGTTTTCCTCACCAAAAAACATCACGCTTAAATCTTGCTGAAACAGTCTCCTCCTCTTGAATAAAATAATATTATTTGAATACTATTTCCAGCTTTCCTTCACCCAACATTTCACATTGTCACTTAATATACAGAAAGTTTATTCAGAACGGACGTCAAAAGCAATGTCTTACTTATGAATGCTAAAAGCAGTCCGAACGCCGTAAATTCCGATATCTGAACGCTTAGTATAATTTATAATATTTGTTCAATTTTAATACGGTTTCAGCTTCCATTCAGATGTTTGTTAATTTTGTTATTGAGGCATTTGTCGGATTAAATATTACTTAAGTGAGGATTAGTAGGGAATAGGAAAAAGCTAGAGGAATATTTTGTGTTTTGCTTAAGGAGTCTTAGATGGAAACATAATGTGGGGTATTTTGTCACGCATGTGACATCTTTGTAGCTTAAGCATGCATTTTCTGATTTTAGCTTGAGAATTATTTTGTTATTGAGTTTATTTCCCTTTATCTCTGGAACGCTTTACAATATTGTAATATCTAAGCTCCCTACAAACGAACTTCATCATCATCTGCCTAGCCTTTTCCTAACGATGTTGAAGTTGCCTTCAAGCTTTACAAAAATTTTACACGGAGCGACTACCTATCTGACCTCCACAACCCAGTTACTGGGTAATACGATAACCCCTGGTAAGACTGGTTGACAGACTTTCGGGCTTTTGACGACCAGTAACCACTATCAATGACCCACAAACGAACTTAACTGTATAGAATAGAATACATTTCATTATGTACACCTTATAATTTAATTTATAATTTATATATATTTTTAAATTTTTGATAAACAGTAACTTTGAACTATGTTATCAATGTACTTAGTCCATAGTCATTCTTAAAATGTAATCCAACAATCACAAAATTTACCATTATTTCGCTCATCTATTTCACAGATCATGTCTATTTCAGACAAATTTTTACCTACGAATGTTAAAGGCAATCATTAATCATTGGTTGACCATAATAGCTCTTGGCTCTTCTATGAAATCTATACACAAATGTCACCCGTCTCTCCATAGTTCCATTGCTTAATTTAGTATGCATATCCGGTAACGCTCTAATGATCCTTCTATAGCCTAAGGGCACCATTATTGCGCTCCCTGGTCTACTCCTTGATATGCAATCGCCTCTGTTGCACCATGAAACATGAGGCTACAGGGGCTTGTGTGAACCTTTGGGTTCATTCAAGTAATGGAGTCTAATCTGGGTTATATTAGCCAGAGTCGGTGTATTTCATTCATTCATTCAAGTCAGCTCAAACCAAACCCCGTATATTTTCACGAAACTCCGCAGCGGGCCTCAGCTTTATCAATAAAACTGAATATCTAACGCCCGACGTAGGCGTAAACAAGACTGATGCCTACTAAGAGGACTTTAGCTGAATTTGTGACCGCAATACCTATTGATAGCCCCTAGGACCCGGTGTAGGATATGTCCTACATTAGGGCCTGCTTGGGTATACCTAGCGGCCTACAGTAAGGCATTGTAGAGGATTATGTAAGTGTATTTTGAAGTGGATGGAAATGCTAGAGTCGGCCATGCATTTTAAATTTAGTAGGAGTAGGACAGTGATTATTTATTCGTATGTCATGTTTTGATGCGATGATAAAGGGCAAAGAGTTAGAATTGGAACAGTGTTGGCAATGGCAGTTTTGTTACTTAAAACATAATGTTTAGCGTGCTTCGGGGTGCTTTCAAATATTTCTTAAGGGCGATACCTACTTACTTAAGAAGCAAATATGCTAACGGCTTTGAGTGATTAATGTAGTGAAAGTGATTTTTTTTTAGCATTGAATCATTAGTTCCGGAGATTACCCCCTACATACCAACTTACAAATATACAGATTTTATCTCTATAGAATATTAGTATAGGAGGATAGATTAACAACCATTATGAGTCATTATGTCGCTCCTTGATAGCTCACACACTTCAAAGTAGAGTTAGCATAAATAGCTAGAAACTTACTTTTTAAACGATTCGACGTAACTGCTAGTAGGTACCTAGTGGGTAGTAGGAACTGTCTATGGAAAATTTGAATAATCTCTGGATTATTATTCCGCTAATCAAATCAATTTATCAATGGTATTTGATACCTAATAAATAGACATTAAAACATCTTTATATAGGTACAAATAAAATTACCTAGCGGAACTCCACAGATGTGATGGTGTATCGATATCTAAACATGAGAAACAAAAATAAACTGATTTATTATTTTTTTATTTGAGATTGGTTTGCTCTTGACTATAGTCTAGATCAGAGGTGACAGAGACAAATACTACGATGGAGCGAGCTTAATCAGAAGAAGTCTGTTCACTGTAAGAGATAAAAAATATACAAACAAATAAACAAAAATAAATAAAAAAATTGTATAATACGAAAATACACACACGCACACACACATGTAATAAGTAAATATTGTAACACTTGTTTATGATTCAATAAACTTTTTATTATTATTTATTCATGTCCCAAAAAAAAAGAGGCATCAAATATTGTTGTTGTGGAGTTTCGCTAGCTGATTTAATTTGATCTTGTCTAGTTAGGTCAGAGGATTTTCCTTAGGTACTAAGATATTGCGAAAATTTAAAAACCCATGAGTATACTTCCGGATTTGACCTTGCGACATTATTCCATCAATTCTTGACTGCATTGTGACTTTTATGATTGGAAAATTTAATTAATTCCTTTGGTTACATACCGCAGCGGTTTTTCCGAATTCTGGATCACACTTGGATCATACCCAAAGAGGATATTATCACCTTGATCACACTGTTTTGTTAACGGATCAGTATCGGCGGTAACCTAGTGTGTTTTTTTTAACCTCTGCTAATAAGAACTTACCGGGTGAATTTCTCTAGGTTTTGGAATTTCACTTAGGGGATGCATCTTTAAATTATGTCTATCTGGGAACCCTTTTGTTTATAGTCGGCCCTAGAATCTAGGTGCCGAGGTTTTAACCCCTGACTTAAAATGGTCCTCTTACTTATCGACCAGCAAGCATTATCCGTAGAATATAAATTATTCAGCGATCAATGTAAGGTCAGGGAATATTTTTTTAAGCAAATTGATTACATATATAAAATAATTGTCCGTATATTCAAATCACAGCTGCCATTATTTGACAGTTGTATGAAATAGCAAATTTTCAAGTGTTAATTTGCTTAGCTATTAATTTCGACGACTTGAAATCTTTTTTTTTTTTGTTTTATCCACCTGTTTTGTACCACTGTTGGGCAAAGATCTCCCCCACCGCTTTCCACTCTTCCCTGTGTGTTGCCTTCTCCGGCCACCGGACCCCATAAACATAAATAGTCATCACGCCAGCGTTTCCTCGGCTTCCCTAGGCGATGTCGCTGGGTCCCACTGCGTGACGACTCTAACCCATCTTTTTTCACTTGAAAATCATAGCAAATTTTTATTGTGTATGTGAACGAAGGCTTATTACGAGATTCTTCTTACAAAATCGCATTTATCCTTAACTAAAGTGTATACTAGTTCATACTCAACAACATGCCCATATGAGCAGCCTTATCGTTGAAGCCATCAGTCAGCACCATCCGCGTCGTTTGCCAATTACAGCATTCATATTCATTAATCCTCGTCAGTGTATAATTACGAGAGAAGATTCTGAATGTAGATCACTGGACAAGGAAACCGTATGCAAATACCAAACGCACACTGATACGTATGTGCGAAATACAGGGTGTATCAGAAAAGTGTGGTCAAACTTAAGGGTGTGGTACAGACCAACATATTGAACAACTTTCTCCATGGGACCAACATTGTAATCGAGAAAAAATTATCAGCCGTTTCATACATTTGGGTCGAGTAGGTATTGATGTTTTGTACGGGACCGCTGATAATTTTGTCTCGATTACGATGTTGTTCCAATGAAGAAAGTTGTTCAATTATATGGTCTGTACCACACCCTTAAATTTGACCACACCTTTCTAATGCCGCGTTCCCAAGGCCCGTCTAGGCCTGTCGCAGGCCGTGCCTGTCGAGACCTGTCGCGGCTCATCGGATTCCACGGATCATCCGATACATTCGATCGGACGGGCGACGACAGGCCACCGCATGCCGACTGTTCTCACGGCCTGTGCGGCCTGGCTTGGTGCCGCCTGGCCTGTGAGAAAGCGGGCCGTGGGACCGCGGCATAATACACCCTGTATAAGTAGGTCAGACATATTAAGTACTGCTCTTAAAGTTGACTGTTCAGTCGTATGCATGTCTAGTCAACCACAAAATTGGCTTAACAGTACGTACACCAAAAACTTAAAGCAGTATTAAACTATATTAAATTAGAACATAGCCCAATTACGTATCTCGGTTGGCACAGCGAGACAGAGGTAAGGGGTTGATAAATAAAAAAATATATATGAAGCTTAATCCACTTACGTACTAATTTCGGAGAAAAAGAGAATTTTTTTTCTAGTTCTTTTCTCTGTCATTCCTTTTCGGATCAGTTTGACACTCTGATGTTTTAGTCTCTCGTAAGCTATACAGTTACAATTTATACCTCATACCAGTTTTTCCAGTAACCACCAACTGGTCTAGTTATTTTTATTCTTAATACTACCCACCCATACGCGGGTGGTTATAGTTAATTACCAATTCTAAATAACTTAATGTTTATGCATATATTTATTCAAATATACGGGTGTCTTCGATTGAGCCTCTCTGCCTTATATGTAATTAGTAATTACGGATACATATATCTACATAAATATCACTATTATTTCTTAATGTTATAGTATTTAATTGTGGCGGACTTCGTATAAACAGTATAGCTAATACCTATGAGGAATATTGAGGCATTTAAATGGTGTTTGTGTTTTTTAATTACAGATTTTTTAAAATAAATTATTAAGCTAAGGATATTTCTATTGAAATATTTATTTTAAAACTTCTTAAGAATATTCTTGTCCAGTCGCGCATATATTTTTGCATGAAGATTAAAATATTATAAAATTAAGTCTAATAAAAATACAATTAAAGAAATTAACTCAAATAAGCACTTCACAGTTTATTTTATCACGTTGATACGTGTTTATTTGAGTCAATTTTTTTAATGTTCCTTGCCTGCACCAAGAATTTTATTGAAGTAGGTACTTCAATGAAATTCTTGAAGGATTGTAGTACGTAGCATAGGTAGTACTGCTCCCATGAGAAAATCGTGAAGGAACAATGTACATACATTCAATCGAAAGCACTGCTGATTCAAACAAAATTAACATTTTCCAAAAAAAGCTTGCGTTTAAAGATTATTTACTCATTCTATAAAATATGACAAATCACAATGAGAAATTACTCCCATACATGTCAATCAATACAGTTTACAAAGACATGGGAACTATTAAAAAACGAATAAACCAGACTGATGTCAACAGACGGAATTCCTTCCCATGCGCCCACGCATTTTTTGTAGCAATGATATTACGAATATTGCATTGGCATATTTGTATGGTGTACCTTGTTCCATCACATTTGTACGCTCAAGTAGACTTATACATTTCTTCTCAGACCAATTCAAGCGTTAGTCTAAAAAATATTAATTATCATCTTTGTCTTAATATCAGTTAATAAGACTTTACTATTAAGTTTGTAGGTATTTTTTGACTCCTAACGCACGGAAGGGGGTGTACCGAATATTCAAACGTCCAAAAACATTTAATGGCTATTTATTTTGTTTAAGACTACTTTGCACCATGCACCTAGAAGTCAAAAATTGTCTACAAACCAAAATACTACGTGACCAAAACAATTAGGCGCATGACAGCTATGAAGTTATTGGAACACCGGGACGGTGATTGATTTATGTACGTATTATCATCACTGCTGAAAGCGAGTATATGTCTGCACGTCACTACGGGAAGCGCGGGGATAGGTGCGGGGTGCGGGCGCCGAAACCGAATTCCTTTCATGCGCTAATTGTTTTGGTCAAGTAGTACGTACAAACTTCTAACTCTTATATCTCATTTCGGACTGAGTTTAGAGGTAATATGCACGTCAAATAAGATTCGCTTCTTAAACTATTCTGTACTAGAAAACCAAGATTTGATAGATGGCCATGGGACAAAAAGACGCCACCTTCCATACTGAAATCGACAAGGTCCTTTAGGGAACATCAGATTTTTTTCGCGATTTCGGGTTTGTTACCATAGTAAAAGTTGTTTGTTACCATGAGTACAATTATTTGTTTAAGTACCACTAATTACCAGTCACCCTATATACATATGTAGGTGATTCTGGGTAGAAATAAAGATGATTCTCTTTCCTGTGCAACCTTCTCCAACCTTCAGAAATTCTAGGAAAATCAGCATCACTTAGTCAACAGCCGGATTCTATGATATGTTGTAGAATGTGTAGTTATTAGACATATATATAATGGCTCATTAACCTCATGCGCCTCCCACACTAACAATAACGTATGATAATGTTTGTAAATAATAGCATATCAACACTAAGTATATTTCCTTATGTGAAGTCTATTAGAATCATTACACTTCTTTTGTGGTCTACTTTAAGGCTTAAGGTGACAATCAATCTACCTAGCCTTTTCCGAACTATGTTGGGGTCAGCTTCCAGTCTAACCGGATGCAGCTGAATACCTGTATTTTACATGGAGCGACTGCCTATCTGACCTCCACAACTCATTTAATGGGTAGTAAGATACAGGTAAAACTGGTTGTCAGACTTTCGGGCTTCTGATGACCCGTGACGACTGTCAAAGATCCACGAATGACAGCTGGGACCAACGGCTTAACGTGCTTTCTGAGGCACGTCTACGGACCCCTGCAAGCGTAGCTTAACCTGATGGATCGACCCGTGATGTTGGTTGTTATTACTTAGCCGGCGAGGATAACTGACTTTTAATGATTTAGAAAAAAAAATAATTTAAAATAATTAAAACTTTAATTTAATTTTGAAAAATGAAAAAAATAGAAACGAACTCAAAATTATAAATAACTTAATTTTATAAACAATTATAAACTTAATTTCGGAAGTCGGTGTCTTGGGATCTGTATTTTAGTTTTTTACCACCGACTTCCAAAATTAAAGTTATTTCATAATGTTGAGTTCGTTTCTTTTTGAAGTCGATTTATTTATTTTTTTTAAATTATTTTTCATTTCGTAATTTTTAGTTTTTTAGTAAAAACGGGAATATTTGCTTGTAATGAGTATTTAATAGTTTTGTTATAAATAGTAATGCACTAGAATTTGACCACGGTTTTGAGATGTTTTCCCTTTGACATCACAACCGTAGCTCGTATCAATAAGCCAGGCCGTCACACTTACACGTCCATTATCTGGAAAACTACTGAACTGATTTTGATGAAACCTTCATGCCCTAAGTTGAAGTAAATGTAAGCCAGTAAAAAAGAATGGTCACGATCCGATTAATACGTTGTTTCGGAGAAATGCGTAGATAAACATACATACATACAAACATACATCTATGAAATTTTGTATATTTGTTTGGAAGCCCAAATAGATTATCATATGCGAATATCTCGCAGTTCCAATAATATTACATTCATACGTATCGAATTGATAACTCCTTTTATTGAAGTCGTTAAAATATATATTATGTTAAATTAGAGCATTTTTATAACTTATCTGTGAATATTATAGATTATATTTACTTATATATTACACAGTGTAATTAATTTGTAAATTTATGCCTAACGCGGATAAAAAACTAAGAATCACGCAAAAACTACAAAGTGTATTTTTTTAACCTTTTTAATGATTATTTAATTATTTATCTTTTATTTAGTATACTCGTTTTATTAAAATACATTTTGTTTTATATATAAGTAATAAATTAATAATGCGTCTAATTGAGACAACGCTCCTTGATAGGCGCGTCCTATTGCTGGCTGGATGTATGACGCGTTGCTTGAGCTCAGCACAGAACACGCAAGCCTACCACTCAAGGCCATTGGCATATACCTAGATCTTAAGTATTATTCATATTTTAATTAATATATTTCGGCGTTGAAGGGGCGGTGCTATGCAAGCAATGTTGATGATCCCATACAATGACACTATGGAAATAAAAACAAATGAATGAATATATTTCTATCCGGCAGTTTTGACTCTAGTAGCTTAAGTAGATATACCCAGAATTGCATTTTAGATATAACGTACAGGCTACTGAAGTCAAAATTGTGACCAGAGGGACCTGAGGGCTGTAACCAGGGTTGAGGTGATTTAAATAAGCTGATCTTAATCAGTGATTAAAATCAAGTATTTTTTAAAATAAATCGTTGATTTAAATCAGTACATTTTTAGTCAAGTAGGTACCAATACATTGCTTTTCAACATTTTTAAGTAATCTTTAAAACAAGGTGTTAACGTGTTTCTGAATTAAAGGCGTGTCTTGCAAACCACTTTGGGCTGTGTTCATCACATCCTGCCCCCAGGCTTCCAAAATGTATACACAACACTTTAAAACCAAAATAAAGTCGAATTTAATGAAAAGCTCTCCAAGGTTTGAAGCATTATGTCACGAATTTATGAACTATAATTGAGTTCAATGGAATTGAATAATAACAGAAGTTCGAAACTGAAGAGTTGGTTGACGATGAACGACAGCGTCAGGAACTTCTAGACCAGCATTTCCCAAACTATGGGTGGTGGGTCGCGAGCGTGTATTGGGTGGGCCTTGAAAAATAGGACATCGACCGAGCGGTTCAACAGCCGGATGGCCAATGAGGCACTGACGGACGGCAAGCGGCAAGCAATATTACAACTAAATACCAAAACAAATTGGACGTATCAGACTCATTGCTATTTTAAGTATCTAACTAGAAGTTGCTGCTAAAACCTATAATGAAAAAAATAGGAAACTTATAAGTACATCCTTCTCATTGAAACATTCCTTCATTCCCTTTTTTTTCTCCACAACAGCCAAGAGGTGTGTCTCGAATTTGTAAGCTTTTGTTAGGTTGGTTGCGGTCCAGTCACGTTTGAGAACCAATGTTCTAGACACAAAATTATGAAAAAATAAAAAAGATGTGTGAAGTATACTGAAAGAGACTCCGCAAGTAAAAGTTCACCCTGTTTACAATCTTACCGAGAAGTCAATTTTGGGAACAGTTTGTCGATACCAAAGAAGAAAAAACATCATACGAGTACATGTGTATTTTTTTTTTATGTTAGCCTACTCTCCAACTGCTGAGCAAAGGGCTCCCCCAAATCCTTCCAAGCATCCTTTTCTAGGGCCACCACAATCCAACCCTCGCAGTACGCGTCTAGGTAGTATCGCCTCCTCTTTCCTCTTTCTCAGGCTCTCACCGTGTGAAGACTGTTGCCCAGCGGTCGCTATGCATACGGCTGACATGACCCGCCCAATCCCATTTTACCTTGGCAGCGTTTTTGCCTACGTCTAGTTCCAGAACGAGTGGAAAATCTCAGTGCTTCCTGTTAAACCAAAGTATACATATAGCAAATAATATGTGTACAGAACTACCTGAATTTGATTAAAACTTCACTTAGAATACTTATAATAAATCCATCAAACCCATCCCTAAAACTCACCGTACACTGCAGGCCACAAATAAGTGCATGCTCATATTTCCAAAGTATTCGAACTGAACCCGATACGCATGAGACGTTTATTCCGTAAGCGCGATCTCAAGGCCCGGTGCAGTATCGTCGTCGACAGGCGATCCGACGGTGTCGGGTGTCGCCGACGATGCGATCGACTTACCCATCGACCGATCACGAGCCGAGAATGTCAACGCACTTGTATTGCACTAATTAGCTGCATAGATACAACAATTAGGTCGTTATGAAACTGTTGAACACCTAGACCTAAGAATTAGCAAGATTACATTGACGAAGCAAAGATTGTTTTTGTTTGTCAGTTGCGGAGGATAAAGCAGTACATTGTACCAATTTGTCACAAAAAAACACTGTAATTAGTAGACAGGGAAAACCGATCAATTCTGTCAGAATACCTCGTAAACTAATTAACAATCAGCAATTGTAACAGACATTGCGGCAATGGTCTTCGCATGTCACAGCGCACTCAACAAAACCTTACACATAACTTTTTATAAGTTCGTGGAGAAATCCGCATTGTGCTGCCTTTACAGCGTCTAATGTGATGCCGATACGTAGTAAGATTGCACAGTATTGCACCGCACGGAGTGGGCGGGACACGCAAGTCTCGCGGTCCGAGCCATGCAAATGCTTGGTGTACATAACAATTTGGTCGATAATGTATTAGGAATCCTGTTTGATTTGTGTGGGCATCGTCGAGCCTTTGTCCTGTTACCTACCAGGTTTGTTCCCGTAATATTGTTTGTATACACATTTTTAACGGGTCCTGATAACATTCACACATACGTTTGTATTTGTATATAGCTTAACGTCCCTAATCTCATAATTAGTCCGACCTACAGTTCTTGCTACATAGGATAGGATAGGCTATTATAATTTGTGCTAAACGTGCATGATCTGCCGGTTTATTCAGTTCAAATTTTACCGTGAAAACTTAGGTGAAGTGAGCTGTCATTTCACCTGATGCTATGTGTTAACACTATTGACAGCTCACTCCACGCTCACCTCACCTAAGTATTCACGGTGAGATTTGTACAGAATAGCACTAGTAACTGTACTCGTCACTATCTCTTGTATCAACTTTCCAAGAATTATATTTTTGATGTACAGTTTACTCCTACATCTTCAAATCTGTACTCCTTTATCTATCCATAAATACTAGGTTGTAAGGTTGTACTAACGAACTCCTTATTACCTGTTCTACCACTCCGCTTCCAACTTAACTCAGTCTTTCGTAACAAAGGAACAACGTCAGTTATCAGTCTGACGCAACGGGTCTAGGGGCACTGATAATTAAGTCGGCCGCAAATGTCCGCGCGGCTCGTTGCGCCCGCGCCGTATCGCGTCGCTCCGGGCGTGTTGCCGTGCTAATGTGCAAGCGCATCGGCCACATCGCTCTGGCTGCATCACTGACTTATTCTACAATATACTTGTTTAGGAATAATGAGACAGGTATTTATGGGATGACAAAAACGATTATAAAACAGATTCCAAAATCAACCAATCCTTGTATCACTCACATTGATAGAGTTTTTAAATCTAAACGCTGTTTTTAAGTTTAATAAATATGGGCACGTCTTCCCTACCATTATCGCGCCCCCTGTCTACTCCTTCCTTGATACGCAATGTTCAATGTACCCCTATGAAACTTGAGGCTCATGGGGCTAGTGTGAATTTTTGGGTTCATTCGGGTAATCGAGTCTGTTCAAACCACGCCGGGGTCAGTGCATGCAACAGCCATCGTTTTCAAAATGAGTAGATTTGGGCCGTTGCGATTTCGTGAGGAAACCAACATTTCGAAGACATGTGACATCTGCCAACCCGCAATGGACCCGCGTGGTGGATTACTGCCCACTCCCACTCACATAGAGGAGGCTTTGGTCCGGGTCGGCGGTGATAACCGGGTATTCAGTCAATGTGGTCTATGAACCACGTTAATATGTCCCTTTCTCATCTATGAGTGTGGGTACTTACTACGGTTAAAATTCAGATTTATTTGAAATATCAAGTACCAAGTTGGTCCATTATGGAGGAATCAAAGCCTTGCGACGCCCGCGGATATGTTTGACATTAGCCCGGTATAAACATTGATGATTCGCCGGTTTCATGTTACACTACAAACGAGCCATCGGACTTTCTACTTAAAGTGATGTTACTTATGCAATAATTGTGAAATTCCAAGTACTGCAGATTATATCGAATACGGTACAAAACATTGAAAACACTTTCATGACCACAAAACGTCTACTGCTGAAAATTTGTTATGAAACAGAGTTAATTGGGGATTTGCAATAATAACTACGCTAAAAATGTGGGTTGAATGACGCTACTATCCGTGACTAGAAGTAATTACTTGTAACCTTTTACTTACGTTACCAGCATTTGCTTAACACTTTATCGATCGAACTCTGAATCATTTTGAAGCAAATTGCTAATCGATTACTCCATATGTTCGAAAATTTTGTCTGCTCAGCAACGTAAATAAGGCAATGAATGTTGTTGAACTGTCAAAATGAAACCGATTCCGGTTGATAATGTGCTACGCGATTAGGGTACTGATATCCATCAAGACGCTATCAGTGAGCTTGCGTGTTGGTTAAAATTGGTTATTTTTCTATATGGGAAGAGATTTTGCTCTTGCTGCTTAAAAAGAAACGGCCACAGAAAACCAACATTATTGTTATTCAAGATACCATAAGTTAAAATCGTTTCTTAGCATCATGAGTAGGTATTGCGTAAATTGTACGTTTTTAGGGTTCCGTACCTCAAAAAAAAAATGGAACCTTTATAGGATCACTCTGTCACAGCCAATTTGCTCCGAATCTAATAAACCAATTAAGTTAAAATCTGGTACACGTATGTATTTCTGTGACCCAAACGTGGACGAGTAATGTAAATTAATTAATTTTGAATATGGGGGTCAACTTTGGGGGGCAAAAAAGAAAATTAAAGAAAAATATTTGCAAACTGTACCGTGCGGCATATCAAATTATTATTGTGAGGGTCTCAAATATATTTATTTATAATTTTAAAATAAACTATTTAAAGTTATTTAAGAAAATATACGAATATTGACCATTTATCTCCGAAACTACTGATCTTAAAATTTGAAAAAAATACAAAAAATAATTCTATAGCTATAGATTACAGGAAAACCTATAAGAAGGCTGTGGTCCTAAAATAACATGGTAAATCTCTCAATATTGTGCGTACAAACTTACATTTGTCCATAGTTAAACGAAAAGGATCCAACCCACATTAGGTGTAATGTGGGGTGGATTCTTTGCGTTTAACTATGAACATTTGTAGTTAGAATGTATGGGAGAACATGTTTTTCAACTACAATGTTATGTTTGATCTTTGGATAAATTCATCCCAACTACGGAACCCCTCATTGTGCGTGGTCCGACACGCACTTGACCGGTTTTTTTTTGCATCAATTTGCGCAACAGTCAAACAATCATCGATACAGCTAACCAATTCTCTCATCCTGTGTAAAAAATGCTCAGTATCTCGTTAGGCGTTCATTTCCCTAGCTCGGCTTAGTGGAATAATAATATATCAAGCGGCCTGCAGGAAGTTTTAGTTACGAAGACCTACTGACAACGCGCGGACTGCTAACGGGAGTGCCCTGACGATCGACAGCTGCTGTACAGGCGGAGGCAAACGAGTTTGATAAATTAGTTTTAAAACGAATAAACAAAACTAGGCATAGTTTTTGACAACTAATCAGATGTCAATGCATGGCAAATCAGGCATGGAGTTTGGCAAAAGTAGTTGGGAAAGAAACCATGTTTCTTAAAAATAATTTAGATCAGACTACGAAATATGTACAATATTAGAATTAATAATATCAATTTGTTGACACATAGACCATGAATTATTATTGGTCTATGTGTCAACAAATTGACTTAATTATTATTGCATTCCTCAGCTATGTAAAATGTGTACAGTTCCGACACCAGAACTATTAATATTTTATTAGGCCTTTAAATACAAAACCTTAACGACCATAAAGCGAAGTATGAATCATATTTATTGTAATAATATTTGTAAGTGATCAACTGCTCCAAACATTTACGTACACACATAAACTTACGCCAGCTTTCCATGGGGGTAGGCCAAAACTATATAACGTCACCTGCTACGAGACTTTTGCTTCGTTTAACATTTAAAATACTTAAAATCACCGGCCAAATCTAAAAAAAAAAAACTGTCATCTTCACAAATTCTCAAACACTTCTGCACATAAGCATACAGTCCGCCGGCGTATTTAATAGCGGGAAGCGGGCACAAATTAAAATGGGTTCGCGTCAATCTAACGCACGTCTCCGCTTGTTTACTTACCTAGTGAAAGTGAGAGATATTATCTGCGCCCGCGTCGGTAGACCGCGTCAACGGATTTTGATTGATTTTTATTAGAATCGCTAACTAGGTAATTAATAGCCCTGTAGGGTTGTCAGTTTCGAGGCGAGAATGGAAGGTCGTGGATATGAGTTTGAAGAGTGGTTTAAAGTTATGACTGTAGTAAAAACTGAAAACTGGTCTGAATGTTATCTCTGAGCAGTTTCTCTTGAAATATCATTACCATCATCTGCTTAGCCTTTTCCCAACCAAGTTGGGAAGTCGGATGCCAGTCTAACCTCCACAACCCAGTGAAATCATCAGCAATCTTAATAATTTGTAAATTAACCTAGACTAGGTTAGGAGCAAACCCATTACAACTAAAAAAATTGTTTTTTTTTAAACGAGTGGTGTGTGGTTTGGTCGAAGACGATTAGTTGTAAGTTTCACGGGATTGATGCTTTATTGTCAAAGCAGAATGTTTTAGATCACTACATTGACATTCGGAGCAATTATCATCTGATTATAAAATTCGCCCATTACAAGTTTCGTAGATCCTATTTGGTTAAAAAAGTCCCCTACCCCCAAGTAACATCTCAAGTTCCCTGTAAGTCACCGGTAGATACAGCACATCCAATTAAAAGTTGAAAATAAAACCAACAATGACGTCGTCGGTAAGTGCAAATATTTGTCGTTTATTTTTACATGTAAGTACGCAGACGTTTATGCGTTGTTACAGCTTCTTGAAACTCATTCAAATGAAAGAGGCAAAATAACAGGAAAGATAGTTCTCACAAAGGAACTATTTTTTTAGAAATAAGAAACTGGGATAATTTATTACTTACTTGATAACTCGTTTGGTATCTTTGTTGTATTTCCGAGAACACTTCCGTCTTTTATAAGGAAAGGTCACTCCAAGGTTATAGAAAGTTTGTTTTTCATTTGTTTTTTGTCTTCAGGCGATAAGAAAAACCACATACTTAAATATCGAAATAATCACCTCTGTGGTCGAATTGACTGGGTCAGTAAGGGTTTTACCGGAACTTGGCCGACAGAAATGACCTTGCAAGCTTTCATTTAAACCCTTAATTGCTTAGTTCTACTTTGGGCTGGGATTTCCTAGGAAACGGTATTTCATATTTTATTTTAATTGTTTAATAATGTGTTGGAGAAGCAAAAACCCTGGGGAATCTCGGAGATCACAAGTTTCAACTTTAGGTCTGTATCGATATAAGGCGGGAGGAAACGGCCGGGTGTAACCATTCTGTAGATCGCCCGGAGGACACGGTGGAGCATACGGTGTAGGTCTGCCCAGCTTGGGCAGAGCACCGCCACGTCCTCGCGGAAACGATCGGCGGCGGCGATCTCTCGTCGCCGCAGGAGACGCCCTGGGGCGGCAGTCTCGACATTCGTAACGATAGCTTTACGAATGAAATCGCTCGCTAAGTCCTAATGGAGTACTAAGACGGTCAAAATTGCTTGACAAGCACGAAAAAACCATTTACTATTTCAAACCAGTTGCGGCGAGAACCGCTTTTTTATTTAATCATGTTCTCCAATTTTCCTCGTTATTCAAGGTTAATTTGAAGTGACCCATAATTGTCTTTGAAAAAACCTAACTATTACCATTTTGCCCGTCTAGGTACCCCATTAGGACTTAGCGAGCGATTTCATTCGTAAAGCTATCGTTACGAATGTCGACACTGGGCCTGGGCGTCGGGAATCGATAGCCGATTCCCGGCCACCGTAGGTGCGGGCTTGCGGATGGCGAGCAATGAGTAACTCGCCGTCCGGTAAGGACCAGGCCCGGGTCGACGGCGCGTTATGTTCCACGCGCGCCTCAAATAGATGTCAGCACTAGCTGAAGGGGTCCGCTAGGGCCGATGCCCGCCGGGTGGCGGGTTGTTCGAAAGAGTTACCGTGGCACTTTTTTTTTTTTTTTTTGTGGATGGGAAATCATCAAATAACTTCTCCCGCTCTGGGTGGAGCGGAAGGGCGTGTCAGACTTTTACTGACTAAAACCCACCCGTGTTCCTTCAGTTGCCTATGCCAGGGCCACGGTATCTTTTTCAAACAACCCGCGACCCCAGCGGCATCGGCCCTATTGGACCCCATCTTTTGCTGACATCTCTTTGAGGCGCGCGTGGAACACAACGCGCCGTCGACCCGGGCCTGGTCCTCACCGGACGGCGAGCTACCCACTACTCACCGTCCGCAAGCCCGCGCCTACGGTGGCTGGGAATCGGCTATCGATTCCCGCCGCCCAGGGCGTCTCCTGCGGCGACTGAGGGCGTGAGGCTGCCTCTCCCTCACGCGCTCCGCCTCCTCCTTCGCAAGCATTACCGCTTCGCAGAAGGAGGTGACGGCCTCCCATGCACTCTCGCTCCGCACCATGGCCTGGACCAGGCTCGGACGCGAGAGATCGCCGCCGCCGATCGCCTCCGTGAGAACACGGCGGTGCTCTGCCCAAGCCGGGCAGACCTCCACTGTATGCTCCACCGTGTCCTCTGGGCGATCCACACAATGGTGACACCCGGGCGTTTCCTCCCGCCTTATGCGAAACAGGAACCTCCCGAAACAACCGTGTCCGGTAAGGACCTGCGTCAGGCGGAAGGTGAGGACGCCGTGGCGCCTCTCTAACCACTCCTCAAAGAGGGGACTTATCGCCGCAATTGTGGCGTGCCCAGCGCTGGGCTGCAACAGTCGCACTCTCCATGTCGCCATGAGATCCCGCCGGAGCTCTGTCCGCTGTACCGTGATTTCTCGCGGCAGCGGAGTTACGCCCCGGCGTTTCGCCTCCTCGTGCCACTCCCACATGTGCGCGAGGACTTTCGCCTCCAGATCCCACGGCGGCAATCCGGCAAGGAGGCTCGCCGCCTCACCGGAGACCGTGCGGTAACCCCGGACTAGCCGAATGGCCATGACCCTCTGGGACGCGTTCAACCGGCGGACTGGCCGCAGCCTCAGGGAACGCACCCACACCGGTGCCCCGTAAAGGGCCATGGACCGCACGACCCCCGCGTAAAGCCTCCGGCAGGAGGCGTTTGGACCACCTAGATTGGGCAGGAGCCGCTTCAAGGCAGCCCCAGCTCGCTCCAGTCTGGGAGCCAAACGTCGGAAATGCTCCACGAAGTTCCACCGGCTGTCGAGGACGAGTCCCAGGTACTTCATCGTCGACTCGACTCCAATGCGAACCCCTCCTACCGTTATTTGGGAACCCGACGGTGGCGCATTCCGAGGACCATGAAAACACATGGCCTCGGACTTGTGCAGGGCCACCTCGAGTCCCAACTGCCGGATCCTCGCAACGACTATCACAACCCCGCGTGTCGCTAATTCAGCCGCCGCCTGGTGCGACCTCCCCTGCGCCAGGACCAGCGTGTCGTCAGCGTAACATACCACGCTGACGCCGCTAGGGAGGTCGGTTACCGTGGCCCTGGCACAGGCAACTGAAGGAATACGGGTGGGTTTTAGTCAGTAGAAGTCTGACACCTCCCGCTCCACCCAGAGCGGGAGAAGTTATTTGATGATTTCCAATCCAAAAAAAAGGTCTGTATCGATACAGCACTGATTACCCAGCTCAATTACATAGATCTATTAGGTAAAGTTGCGCTTACTGCGGTTAAACTAAGATGGGACAACATAACAAAACTCGTGATAAATGAGTAATCAAATATTGATATTTAGCCGCTTTTAAAGTCCGGCTGAAAACTAAACATTTTTGAAAAATGTTTAACGCTCGGTTCCTATAAACAAAAACTAATTGTTTTGCTTACCAATGGTAGCTTTTTTATTGCCTAACTCGGCATGTAATTCGTAAGCTAATTTTACCTGTGATAGCTACTTCCTTAGGGGAAGGTCTACTATGCAAAGCTATTAGTGCTTTGCATCATTATTTGTAAAGATACAAGGGTCTTAATTTTAAAAATTATCGGTCCGTAATTTATAGGAGTCGGCCATAAGTGATGATATAGGTTTTCACTAGCGTTTATTTATGTCAATAAGCTCACCATTGATAGCTCAATTACTGAAGCTCTTCTGCACTTATGAATTGAACAATCTTGTGCTAGCAGAATACATTAGGTTCACCAAGATACAGGCTGTTCCTAGTTTGGGACCCGTTGTTAAATCTGCCTAAGTTTTCATACCATGTTACTTGTATTTTTAAGATGCTGTATATGCGTAAGTTAAATAAATGAATTTGAAAATCGCCAAAATTAGATGTGAAAAGCTTGTCAAATCTCACGACCTGTATACCTCACTTCCCTCGTTTCTTGTGTTCCTATCAAAAGTTACTCCAAACAATCCATACCTATAACTCACAGAACATAGCTAGTTAGTGCATCAAACCACCTGCCTGCGAGCACATTAATAACTTCATCTGCAGAGAGTTATAGCCGTCGCCGCCAGCCGCGATGTCGGCTTGTCTGTCTGTCTGACGCATGCTTGATTTAGATGTCCTTACGTATTTCCTCTGTTGCCTGACTACAGGGAAAGCCGGGTACAGTTGTTGTTAATGTGTAAGTTTTTTATTGTTGTTTAATTGTGTTGTTAGACGATAGAGGTGGAAGGGTTTGTTGATCGCTATTACATGCGATTTGTTTGTTTTTAGGGTTCCGTACCTAGAAAGGAAAAACCGGAACCCGGTTCACTCGTGTGTCTGTCTGGCTGTCACAGCCAGTTTGCTCCGAATATAATAAACCAATTAACTTGAAATTTGGTACATGTATGAATTTCTGTGACCCAAACACGAACAATAAATGAATTTTGAATGTGGGGTCAATTCTGGGGCCAAATAAGAAATTTAAAAAAAGTTTTGTAAACTGTATTGTGTGACATTATCAAATGAAAGGGCTTACTGTGAGGGTCTCAATTTTTTTTATAATTTTTAAATAAATTGTTCTAAAGTTATTTAAGAAAGTAGACTAAATTTGACCATTCCCCTCCCTCCTTATCTTCAAAACTACTGAGCCTAATTTTTTTTTTAAATACAGATAATAGCTATACGTACCTGGTATTAAAATAATATGGTAAATCTCTCAATATTGTGCGTACAAAGTTACATTATTTTGCAGTTGGAATGTATGGGAGAACATGTTTTTTCAACTACAATGTTAAATTTGTTCTTGGGATAAATTCATACCAACTACGGAACCCTTCATTGTGCGTGGTCCGACACGCACTTGGCTAGTTTTTTTACCCGCATCGGCGTCAGTTTGTTGATATTGTCAACTGTTTGTCAGTTTATTCAAGAGGTCTTCTTAAAGTTCCGTCTGTCTGCCTGATGCTGGATGCTTGATTAAGATGTCCTTACACATTTCCTTTGTTGCCTGGACAGAGAAGACTGTACAGTGTGTAAGTGTTAGTATTGTTTTTGTGTTAATTTTTGATGTATTAGGAGCTACCTACAAGTAAAAAAAAAATACTAAAAAATAAATGCCTCGTGCATTTATTTTATAGTATAATTTTTTTATGTATTAGGAGCTACAGTACGAGGCCTTCAATTTTTATTGTTAATTTCTTATGTTTTAGGAGCTATAGTATAATGCCTTTAATTTTTATTGTTATTTTTTATGTTTTAGGAGCTATAGTATAAGGGCTTTAATTTTTAGTGTTAATTTTTTATGTTTTAGGAGCTATAGTATAAGGCCTTTAATTTTTAGTGTTAATTTTTGATGATTCAGAAGCTCCATTACGAAGCCTTTAAGTTTTAGTGTTATTTTTTATGTATTACGAGGTACGTGGCTTTTTAGTATATTTTTTTTATGTTTTAGGAGTTATGGTATGAGACCTTTGATTTTTAGTGTTAAATTTTGGTTTTAGGAGCTATATAGTATGAGGCCGTAATTTCTACTGTTAATTTTTGATGTGTACGAGGCCTTAAATATTTAATGTTATTTTTTATGTATTAGGAAATACAGTACGAGGCCTTTAATTTGGCACATCGAGTTATGGGAAAAGTTCGGCTTTTGTAGAACGTCGTCTCTGTCCCTCCCACGCGTGTAACGCTCTCTAAGGGGCCGTGCACGAAATCGACTGATTTAGATCAATTTTGTTCATTGCTTGTGACAAAGAGAGAAAGTAGGTATTTAAACAAATAATTTGTGATTTGGAAAGTTGTCAACCACCTAAAGTCGTCAACTTAAAAAGTATCATCATCTGCCCAGCCTTTTCCCAACTATGTTGGGGTCGGCTTCCAGTCTAACCGGATGCAGCTGAATACCAGTATTTTACATGGAGCGACTGCCTATCTGTCCTCCACAACCCAGTTACTGGGTAATACGATACCCCTTGGTAAGAGTGGTTGTCAGAATTTCGGGCTTCTGACGACCCGTAACAACTGTCAAAGATCCACGAATGACAGCCGGGACCAACGGCTTAACGTGCTTTCCGAGGTACTGAGGAATCTCGGTATGTAAAGATGGTCACCCATCTACAGACCAACCCCGGCAAGCGTAGCTTAACCTGATGACAAAAAGTATATTACTTAAAAAGTAAGTAGTGTAGGTGTGTAGGTTTATACCTACCCATCCCAACATTTTTAGATGTTGATTTATGAGTGCACCATAAAGGTGCACTAATTAATCTAAAACCTCGCCGGCTAAGTAATAACAACCGCACGGGTCGATCCATCAGGTTAAGCTTCGCTTGCCGGGGTTGGTCCGTAGATGGGTGACCATCTTTACATACCGAGCTTCCTACGTGCCTCGGAAAGCACGTTAAGCTGTTGGTCCCGGCTGTCGTTCGTGGATCTTTCACAGTCGCGTCGTTAGTGGGTCGTCAGAAGCCCGAAAGTCGGACAATCAGTCTTACCAAGGGGTATCGTATTACCCAGTAACTGGGTTGTGGAGGTCAGATAAGCAGTCACTCCATGTGAAATACTGGTATTCAGCTGCATCCGGTTAGACAGGAAGCCGACCCCAACATAGTTGGGAAAAGGCTAGGCAGATTGATTGTTAATGTGTTAGTTTTTATTATTGTTGGTTTCTAGGGGAAGCCCTGTTGACTTGTTCCTTAGTGTCTTTTTTGTTATTCATGTTTACCGGTTGCAAGAGAATATTCTCTAAATTGCCAATTGTAATTTCATTAACAGGCCAATTATTTACGAAATTACCGCAATCAAAATCGCGAGCAGAAGCTAGTCATAAAGATCTAAAAATAAACATCTAAATCGGATTAAAACCATCTAGCCGATCAAATTCATTAAAACTATGATGAAATCCAAACATGGGTGTGGTGAAAATGGGCAAAAAATCTAACAGTTATTATTTTGGAAGTAACTTAATAAATTGGCCATAGCATAGTTATCACGGCTTGTTATTTTTTATATTCTTTATTATCTGTGTATAATTATGGCCAACGCGACGCTTAATACGGTCATTTAGGATTTACGATACGATTTAATATTTTAACTTATTAATATCGGTAATCGAATATGCTAGTCTACTCATTTTGGATGTTGGTCCAAGTTACAGAGCGAAGCGGTGCGGTGTACTAATTAGTTAACTGATTATGGAGAATTAACACTGATAGGCAGACAGGCCAGCTGGCGTGGTTGGTTAAGATACCCCCTATCATGTCGCAGGTCTTGGGTTCGATTCCCTTCCAGGAAAAACATTTGTGTGCATGAACATATCTGTTTATCCTGAGTCTGGGTGTAATTATCTATGTAAGTATGTATTTACAAAAATAAAAAAGTAGTGTATGTAGTATATCAGTTATCTGGTTTCCATAGTACAAGCTCTGCTTAGTTTGGGATCAGATGACCGTGTGCGAAATGTCCCAGGATATTATTATTTTTATTATAGTAGGTAAAATACGAACTTATACTTAGGTATGATCCGTTCACAATGGGCCAAGTACCTATTTTAGTGAACAAATAAATAGGAAGGAATATTAGGTTTTCAAACATTAATAAAACAGCTTATTTCTTGAAGGTTAGGTTATCATTATATAGGTTATCATCTATGAATGCAAGTCATTACAACAATCATGAATATATTAGGAAGATCATTTCAGTCGTCATCAATGATTATTATGACATCATTTCATGTCCGTACTAATCTCTCGTAATAACGAGTTTACTCATGAAAACCAGCTGCTAAAAAAAAAACAACATTAAAATTGAGAAAACACTGACGAAAAGCTCTTGAATAAAATAAGCTTTCCTATAACAACTTCTCAATCAAACGCAAGCTATGAAAACAAATAACCGCCAACATTATGACCACACATTTTGTTGAGTAATTCAATAAGTCAGCTTCCTCCAAAGAAGCCGGTTCAATCAATGCTCTGAGCCAATTTGACGTACATTTATATTAGCATCCGCAATCAAAGGTAGTACTAATAAAACACATTATTCACAATAATTCAAAATTAAGATGTAGAGCAGGCCTAGTTAATAAAGGATCGAAGGTCGAAGATCAGGTAATAAGGCTTACATATGTTTATTTTATAAAACAAGTATAATTATAGTTCCGTATGCGACAGTGGCAAGAGATCGGATGGCATGTCTTTATTTTCGTGGAAGGTGGGTAGTCCTTTAGTGTGGGACGCAACGTGTGTCCATACTCTTGCGCCATCCCATCTTCCTAGCACAGCGGGCTGTGCTGGCGCTGCTGCTGCGGCTGCGGAAAACCTCAACCTATATGTTGACAGGACCTATATGTTGATAACCTATATTGTTGACAGGCCAGTTGGCGTGGTTGGTTAAGATATCACCTATCATGCCGATGGTCGTGGGTTCGATACCCATCCAGGATAAACATTTGTGTGCATGAACATGTCTGTTTGTCCTGCGTCTGGGTGTAATTATCTATATAAATAATATATGTATTTACAAAAAAAGTAGTGTATGTAGTATATCAGTTATCTGGTTTCCATAGTACAAGCTCTGCTTAGTTTGGGATCAGATGACCGTGTGTGAATAATGTTCCAGAATGTCCCAGAACCTTATCGGTAACTATATTTTCGAGCCGTTTGGGGTTGAAACCCTCGGGCCGTGGGGTCCAGGTGCTCATGGTTTGTTCAACGAAATCTCCAAACGGCTAGTTGACTTTTCCCGTGACCCAAGGGCAGACTTTTACCTTGGCCAGAGGCTAAGCATTGCCATACAACGTGGTAATGCCGCCAGTCTCTTGGGTACAATACCAGACGACAGCCATGCGGATGAATTTTTCGACGCCATATTTTAGTTTTTTAATAGTTTTAGTTGGTTAGGATATTATTTTTGTAACTTAGTTAGAATAAATTTGTTCCGTAGACAAATAAAGTGATACAAATTATGTGCAGACTGTGAAAACAAAATGCAGAAAAGCACCCTAATTGCGTAATACATTATCAATCGGAATCTGAATCTTTTTGAAGCAAATTGCTAATTCATTGTTTCATATGTTCGAAAAATTTGTCTGCTCGACAACATAAATAAGGCAATGGATGTTGTTGAGCTGTCAAAATGAAACCGATTCCGATTGATAGAGTGTTACGCAATGGAGCTACAGAAAGTTGTTTCGGTAAGAAATTCTTATAAAAATAATAATTAGTAGTAAACTGAAGAAATTCTGGGAATAACATTTCTGTGATAAGTAGACGAGAGTTATTAAATAAAGGTTTACTGAGCTCATTATAAGGTGCAGGCTCATCTATATGTACCGGCTAATCTTTAAAGTACCGGTGGCATCTCCGGGCCCCCACCTTCCGACAATTCCGCGGCAATCATCTCACTCCGTGCCGGGTACCTACCTAAATCTCCGGCGTCAGATACAAATGATTGTTAATGAATAATTGACTAATCACTAATGGCGTTGCCATGTTGAGCTCACTACGGGTCTAGCGTGACCATCCGCTAACCGTCACCTTCCCTGACGTCTGCAACGTGGCACACCCTCTGCGGTCATCGTCACACCAAGCTGAGCGAAGGGAGTACTCCGCTACTCCCAAGGGTGTTAGATTAATAAAAATCAATCTGCCTAGCCTTTTCCAAACTATATTGGGGTCGGCTTCCAGTCTAACCGGATGCAGCTGAATACCAGTATTTACATGGAACGACTGCTTATCTGATCTCCACAACCCAGTAACTAGGTAATATTCCCCTTGGTAAGACTGGTTGTCAGATTTTCGGGCTATATTTAATCTTGTATCAATCTAATATTACACAATATTACATTAACACACAGATCCCTAAGAAGGCTACAAATAAAATTCAATAATGCTACTGTGTATACGAGTATCTACTTGTAGGAGCTTTCTTTTCCATTCGAATCACAAATAATCACAATAGCGGGAGGAAGTGTAGCAATTGTTAGAAAATTCAATTATAGTTTGTAATAAGATGGTCTGTATTTGATTGACGTTTCGATTTTGGCAAATTGAAATTGCAAATAAATATTCTATCTTTGAGGTGAAATAATGATTCAATTTATTTTAAAGTTCGTTTAAATGAAAAATAAATAGGTAATTCAATTATGTAATAACCGAAAAGTTATTGTCTTCTCATTTTATTTCACTCAATTATAATTAATTTTCTTTCTACTAAAGGTGGTTTGCATATTTTCAAACAGTGGTCTTGTAAAAAAAAAACAACCCACTGAAATCGGAAGAACCGTTTCAGGGCTAAGTAGACGCAACTATTTTTTACGTAAAGCCTTCCTAAAATGTTCTTACTTCTTTATGTTCTTAAGCATAATAGCTTAATCAGCCTATTGTATACCCCTAATGGGGCAGAGGACTCCTCTCTGTGAGGGGAGCAGTCTGTAAACCACCATGCGATACACACATTAATCTTTACTTTGATAATGCCTACAGCCATTATAAAATAAATCGCCGACTTCTAAGTCAGAACTTAGCATTGTTTTATTAATCACGATAATCTGAATCATGAAAGCCTACGATTGACAATAAATTAATCGAAGCCACTTTGCTTGCTAAAATAATTGTTTCCTGATTGTCCACTTTTTGTTACCTTTAGTTGTTTGTGCCTACTTAATATATTATTTTGGAAGATAATTGGCTAGATCTTTAGTTATTGTAATTAAATGATTATAATAATAATTATATTTAATCTTGGCAACTCACGTAGGTACATATTTGGCTTGAACTTAAAAGTCTGTTCTTTTCGTTTAATACAAATTTATTAGGATTGTATCCTTTAGTTAACATACTCAGGCCTATGTTCACCAACATGCAAACCACCGGTTAGGTATTTAAACAGCTGGTTTCTCTCAAATTTGACTAAGGAAAGAACTGATTAAATATCTAACCAGCCGTTTAAAAGTCGATGAACTCCACCTTCAGTTCAACTGACGTTTCAGCGGAACATCAGCGGACATCATGCTGTTTAGGGGTTTCGTGGCGGAGGTGTGCTAAGGCCCTAAATTGATATAAATTATGTATGACAACGAATAAGTTTATTTTTTTACGAGAAACCACTGTAATAGGAATGCTGTATAATTAAAGTCCTCAAAACATCCTATTAATTAAGGCTGGTTTTTTGATAATAATAATAACCTGGGACATTATTCACACACGGTTATCTATCCCAAACTAAGCAGAGCTTGTACTATGGAAACCAGATAACTGATATACTACATACACTATTTTTTTTTTTTGTAAATACATACTTATAAAGATAATTATACCCAGACTCAGAACAAACAGACATGTTCATGCACAGAAATGTTTGTCCTGGATGGGAATCGAACCCACGACCCGCGGCATGATAGTTGATACCACATTTGCCAGTTGATACCACATCAACTGCCCTGATCCGTAGTTAACATAGTAACTAATGGTTGTATTTTGGCTAAATGTGAAAGGCTAAACATGAATGTATTCATCTTAGCTCATTCATATTACAAAATAGTAACTAATGCCATACTTCATTCATGTTTAGCCTTTCACATTTAGCCAAAATTTCACCATTAGTTACAATGTTTAACCATTGGTTGAGTTAACTATGGATTAAAAAAACTGGCCCTAAGTTAAAAGTACAATCCAAAACGAAAGCCCATCGCAAATCTAAGTGATGTACATTCACGTGTATAAGTTTTTCTAAACGTGCCGCGCGTGCTCAGAACGTGCAAAAATTACGGCGCTCGCGCCTCAACGAAATGTAAATTAGATGGCAAGCGGCAATAGTTCGTGGTTCAGAGGTAAGGTTACTGATGGCCGGCTGTTGCTTACATTGTAGTTTAACGGCGATGCAGCGAGAAAACGATCGGCTGTGAATGACTGTACATTAGTTCGTGTAATTCTTGAGGTGTCGATTTGGAATGTTGAATTTTATCGGGACTTAAGAAATAGTTTTTTATTTAGAGGTTTTAGTGAATGATTGGGTACAATGTAGATGGAAATTAATTAGTAGTCCACTGTTCGATTAAGTCTTATCTCGAAAATTAAACCCTTGATCACCGACTATAATATGTATAATATGTTTAAAGACTGAGTGACGGAGCCCAATCTAATGCTCTCAGAAATGTGATGCTGCTTCATGCAAGGACTTTTGGCCGCGGCGTTAGGTGGTAAAAGAATAATTTCAGTGCAGATGAGGTTGATATTTGGTCAAGTTCTTACAGCGCTTTTGTACTGATATGGCTCCAATTGGAAGCCGAAACCTTTGCTTAAAACACTGACCCGTGAGTAAGGTTGACCCTTTATAGTTGTTTCCAATATACCACAAACATGAAATTTCTGGAATACTCTTCAGTTTGCGTGCAGACACAGGTACGGGACACAATCGAGACGACACATCAGCTATTTAGCACGAGAGGTGTCGCTGAGACGCTCTGACCCCAGCTAATGAAGTGATAAACACTGAACTAACCGCTCGCTCTGGTACCATCTGTAAGGAGGATCTCTGGTTAGGCGTTGAGAAAAAAAAAAAGAAAGAAATCCCTTTTCTCAGTTGCTGGATTTGTAAGAAGGAGAACCAAGAATTTCTAGAATGCTTTCGACAGTTGTTATAATGAGTAGCGGCTATTCTTGGCATGCCACTTATATATTTTATTTACTTGTGAAAGGTTTATATCTAAATTGCCGGACGATGACGTCTTCTACTGCATTTAATCGATTTAGCTACTCTTACCTTCTTCAATTTGTTGCAATCATTAACAAACTTTTTTAATCATCGTCCTTATCTTAATTTATTATATAGAGTTGGCGCAGCATGCCTCCGTCTTCCATATCCTCTTCTGCATTTTCCTCATTTTTTTCACCTTTTTAGGCAATTCATGTTTCACCTACGATTGTGACTCTACGATTAGTGAACAAGATTAAATTACATCCACCCAGGCTCATAATGAAAAGTAATTTCCTTATATCAATAAGGAAACGTTCTAAATGTGAAATAGTGGTTATAAACATCACGTGTGCCTGTAGGCTGCTGTAAAGTCATAGGCTTCTTGCTATGCCATCAAAGAGATTGGCGATTATTGAACTTGTTAGTTGTAATGACCACGATCATTTTGATACGATGGTAATTGCTTTCGTAGTTGATTACTTGCTACCAAAATATAATGTAGGCACAGCGTAGTACTGTGGAAATTTTAACTTCCACTGGGGGGTAGCTGAGCTACTAAATAATATATGTAAAAAAAGAGCCATATACTATTTATAATTATAAGAAATAAATACAAATCTTCGGACAATTCGCGTATTTCTATATCTACACAGCCTAACCCCTAGCTCAGACTGAATTGCGGCCTAAAACTAAAACACGAACTACCTTTTTTATTTATTTAAAAAGGCAGTTCTGTACCTGCGTGAGCGATAGAATGTCAGCCAGTACAATATGAGGTTGCCCATTACATGAAACCTCTACAGTACCGTGAGTCATGGGACTCCACTCAGGAACCATTTTATTTTTAATACAAATTGAGAGATGGATGGAATTAATCCTATTTATTATAGGATGGAGTAGTCGAATCATAAGTTTTATTTATTTAGAAATACACAGGCTCGTAAAAGTAGCTTTAAAATAAGACCGACATTTTTTTTTGTTTGTATTGTTTTTTTTTTGCTCTACATATTATAAATTAAAGTAACTTTTCGCGTCTGCCTGTGTGACTGCATTGTTCTTCTAAACTACTACCGAATAACACAGTTTTTCTCATAAAATAATTTTGTTGTATCGAGTAAATTGTCAATCGTGTTTTGGCTCTCATAATTTACAAAACTTTTAATTTTTATAATCATGAAAATGAATAAGGCAAATTTGTATTTTTGAGGAAAAAAATTAATTTAGCGTGCAGCCGAAATGCGTCAAAATATGTTCTTTGGGGCCCATTTCGCCATAAGTCCTGAGTTGAGCTAGACATTTACTGACAAATACTTGAACTGGCTGGATAGGTCCACTCAAATTTGTGTGGTACTTTTCTCTAAACACCATTTCAGACATGATCTGACCAAGATTATGTCTGGACTTTAAAAGAGACTTTGACCCTGAGTTTGATTCGCCATTTCTTCTCAGGGGTAGTCAGATAGGAAATTTCGACTCCATCTAGCTTATTTTTTAATATATATATATTTTTTAATATGACGTGTAAAAGTGATTCCGATATCCTACTTACAAAATAAACAATTTAATTTTCAAAATGATGTAGGAGGATTTTTGCATTGCGGTGCGGCCCGCCTACATCTGCCTGAGCATACTGTGATTTAATTACAATCGTTCGACGATTTGCTTAATACAGCCTATTCGAATTATGTTTAATCAGATGCATATATTAAAGCAACAGTAAATATAATAGAATCGTAAACAAGATAATTGTTGAGATTTTAGATAACAATAGAGGAAGTTAACTAAAAAATTGTTTTGCAATGGATGTTTCATATAGATATATTATTATTAAATAAAGAATTTATTTATTTATGTTACCACATTGGGTATTAGTTTCGTAAGTTCTATGGAGGGTCTAGTGATGACCAGAGGTCGGAATTAGGTAGAGTTATTTATGTACTTGCATCGAAATGTTGATATTAATATAGATCTTCCCGGGATTTCTAATAGACAATCCCGTGTGGCAAAAAAAATAGATAGTAACAAAAACCTCAGAGATAGATAATACAAATAAAACAAAGATAATTAACATACAATTTTTATTAGTATTTAATTCACAATACAAATTATTAATAGTCTTAAGCAAATTCTCATACTTATACTTCGGACATCCGATGTCGTTGATGTAAATTTGGCAACGTCGCGCGTGAAATGGTTTAAATTGTGTAAAAGTAAATAACTTTTTTATTTAATAAATCAAGGATTTTTTCTGCTCTTTAAAATTAATCTCGGGATTTGAGGCATATCCACTTTATTCTTTCGCTGTATGTGTGTAAATAACTCTACCTAATTCCGACATCTGGTGATGACACAGTTTGCAATAAATAATTAATTATAAATTTTCGTATTTAGAATGTTTCTGCTCCAATTTTTGTAATTAGCGAAATCACAAAAATTGGTTAGCCGGACGATGAGCCTTACTACAAGGTCTGCAGTTGTAGAGCAATACTTACTAGTTCAAAATATTAGCTTCTCTAATGGTTAGGAGGATGAACAATGGTTTTTTATTCTGCAGCAATGGCTCCTGGGGTTTATTATAGCTAGAGATCGGATAATCGGATGCATATTTACCCAAATCTATTTTTTAGCTAAGAAACTATGAAAGCGGCTTCTTTCATTAAAAATATATAAATATATATATAAAAATCCCGGGATTCCAGAAAATCCGACAATGCACAGTCGGATACATGTGGAAATGACTTTTTAAATATGTGGTAGGTATATAAAAATACCGGGATCACATAACTTGTTTACCTACTTGAAATAAATTTTTAAGATTACCTATCCTGACGTTAGCTATGCCAGTTTGGCAACCTACTTTATGACACTAACTAGCTTTCGGTGCTTTAGTCAAAAAGCACTAAATTTATCAATTGCGATATCGCCAGATTTTTACCGATCGATTCAAAAGTGCATTCTATATTAGCGAACCCTGAACGTAAGTAAATACACATTCGATTCTATAATCAGAACTCTAAATTGTTCTATCCCGGAATCCCGGGATTTTTCGATACAAAAGTGCATTTTATAATAGCCAACACCTCAATTTTAGATAAATATGCATCCGAATACCTGATCTACAATTATAACTCTTCAGTGAAGGCCGCAGGAATCCGCTGGATGCGGGAAGTACAGAACCGGTCGTAGTGGCGGCGGTTCTTTCGGTTGAAATAATGATGATGACCATTGTAGTTGTCTATTAGAAGTAGTCATTAAAAGCCCAAGACGTGCCAAAAGCGCAGCTCAAAGGCACAGTTTGGTTTTATTGAAGAGTTCGGTTCCATAAGAACTGATAAGCAGTTTTAGCGATAACTTGCTGGGCCCCGCGACTTCATTCGCGTGGAATTCGTAAGATACACGATATATTAAAATAACAGCCGCATTAAATTAAAATAAAACTCCCTCACCACGCCACGTTGCATCAGCCGTCCGCGCTATTTGTTCACAATTTCATGGGATTTAGTTTTCTTGCGCCCTAATCCTTTTTCTAAAATAAAAGTAGCCTACTCGTAAGTTACTCCTTATAACATCAACTGTTTGCCAGTGAAAGTCCCGTTCAAATCGATTCAGCCGTTTCGGAGATTAGCCGGAATAAACAGACAGACAGACAGACCGACAGACAGACAAAAATTTAAAAACTAGTTTTATTGGTCTAGGTACACTTACATACTATATATGCATTAAGTAAAAAGCTGTTATTTTGACATTACAAACAGACACTTCAATTTATTTATTTGTATAGATGTACTAGCTGTTGTCCGCGGCTTCGCCCGCGTGGATGGTACTTCCCAATTGGAATCGGGTTTTGTCCACAATGTCATGGGTTTTATTTTTTTGCGCGGAACCCTAATTATTTTTCTAAAATAAAAAAAAGCCTTAGTTACTCCTTATAACATCAGCTATCTGCCAGTGAAAGTCGTCAGTCGAGGTCGTTTCGGAGATTAGTCGGAACAAACAGACAGACAAAAATTTTAAGAATTGCATTTTCGTTATAAGTATCGTAAATACTTTCATATTATGCATTTAGTAAAAAGCTGTTATTGTGACATTACAAACAGACACTTCAATTTAATTTTATTATAATTAATTGTAATATATAATATAATACTATTATATATATTGTATTATATATATTTATGTATGTGTATATATAGAAGATTAGTATATGATAAGGCTTCTGTAAGCTAAACATAGGCATTGCTAGGCGTGTTTATACTTGTAATAACAAATGCTTGTACTCACAAGAACAAACAGAAATGCCTGAACTCTTTAAATAATTATATTATCAGTCATTAAGTTATACTTACATTCCGAAGTTTCCACATCATCGGTAAGAGACCCTGGCGGCAGCATTCTGTCTTCTCTTCAACCATTACTTAATAAGTAAACAACGAGGTTCCACTTAATACATGATATCAACCTTTGCAAAGATTCCCTTCTTCGTCCACAATCAGCAATTACGAATTTACGATAAATAATGCGTTTGGCAAAACCTTTCCAAACACCAAAACCCATAACACACCACACTGATCAAATGAGAAACAACCTTATAGAAGATGTGATAGAGATGCAATTTCTGTGATGTGGTGTTTCGTTATGAGTCGTTTAGATGCAACTTGCTCCCGTTTTCAGATTGTTCCAAAAGATAGGTGGTGGTTGCATGCAAAATACTTCCCGTTGAGATATGGGGATCGTCCAGCGGCCAAGTATTATATAAACTGTATCTATATTATATATTTGTATGTATGTAGTATCTGGGGATGCCACACACGTCGCTACCGTATGCGACTTGTATCCATAAAGGCTTACTTCAGTTTGTTAAAGAGAAGCTTCCTTAACTTTATGGAACGTGCTTCTCGAATGCAAGGCTTGCCTAGCTTTGCTCAAGTTATGGTCGTGATTTTTATCATGATAGAAGGCTTTTATTACCATACAGTCAATTTGGTTCGCTACTGATCCAGTGGCCCTAAAATAGTGAGATCAAAACCAAAATTCAGTAGTCTTATTATCCAAAAGTTTATTTCGATGCCCGACAATATTGACGTTTAGCAAGTTCAATTCAATTCAATTCAATTCAATTCAAAATCGTTTATTGCAATTCATAATGTACACATACAGGTGGTAGTTAAAAATATATATTTAGAAACAATTATGGACCCTGTCGGGCACAGCAAAATTTTAAATAAGAGGAGAGAGGAATGAGCGCTTTACTAATTCTCTTGTTACCATGTTACATTTATTTTATATTTCCATTTATCTAAAAAATTTTGAATTCGAAGTAATTATTTATATACTTATATTAAATATTTATACATATATTCATGAATTATTTATTTAATTAATTATACTAATTATTTATTTAAATATATTTAATATGTATTTTTAGTTAGGTATGTATTTAGTTAGTTCCGTTTTACCAAACAAAAATCGTGTCGTTATTCACTCCCCTGATGCCGGATACGGCCACCACGTCAAACACCTAATCTATCATCCTTCTTGAAAACCAAAAAACCTCAGTAGCCTGCCCAAATTGGCTTCGTAGACCACCCGTGACCTCGGAAGCGGAACCACCCACACGACGTCACGAGTCGCCTATCATGGCTGATCTTAATTATGAACGTGGCGATCATCATCTTAAATTTTCTACCTTAAAAGGTCTATAAAGAGTCAGTAAGTGTACGCAATTTATTCTAGATTACAGGCGCCCGTCGACTTATGTCACGACTTGGAGCGGACACTTCTGTTCCATGCGCGCGCTGAGGCACGTGCCGTTCTCGTGTCGAAATCCCCAGTTGAATTTTAGTTCTACGACAAATTCTGTCTTACGAAATTTTGGAGAAATGCACTTAATTGTTTTTTTGTTAATTTTGAACTTCAAATCATTAGCTGAATTTTAGTTCTTCGCCAAATTATGTTTCGAAATGTTGAAGAAATGCAATTAAGAGGGCTGTTTCGTTTTGTTACTCACACGGGAACAAATTTTTAAGATTATATAAAAGTTATAAATGACTGCTTTTTTGAAAAATGTAATCAATTAGCGAACTAGTAAATAATATTAATTTAGTAGGTATTTATTAAAAACACAAATTTCTATTGTGTTATCTAATGAAATCAGCTCAAAAAGTATTATGATCTGTTTTTGATATGTTTGAAATAAATGACACAATAAAAATGTGTTTTTAAAAATTACCTATTAAATTAATATTATTTACTAGTTCGCTAATTGATTACATTTTTAAAAAAAGCATCTTTTTTTAAAAATGTAATCAATTAGCGAACTAGTAAATAAAATTAATTTAATAGGTAATTATAATTTAATAGGCATCTTTTCATTTAACATTCTTAAAAGGTTGGTCTCGTGTGAGCGAGAGAGGTGACAAAACGAAATTGCCTTCTTAAATGCGTTTTAATTAGTACAACTCCACTTTGCATTCGTAATTTATTTATTAGTTACGTAAAACAACAATTGCTGTCTTGATTTATTACGCTTTAATTTATTATGACTACTGTAATTGGTCTCAAAAAGACATTGAATCTGGAAAAGGACACATATTTTAATTACTTTCTAAAAAGTCGACAGCCTGAGAAAAACGTGTTGACAACATTAATATCACAGCAATATGACTGATACGAAATAAAAGTTTTAAAGATAACGATTTTATTTATGTGTATTTTTTTAATTCCACCAAGGGTACTCAACAACCAACACCAAGATGTGGCGTAGGTACTCGTATCTACCTATTGTAGGTACGAGTACGCCGCATCTTGGCATATTACGATGGTGATCTGGTCATCTACATAATCACATGTAGTATAGACTCAATTTTAGGCAGTGGGTTTTACCCACTAAAATTGAGAACTCTCGGCTACTAGGTTCCGAATTGGTGATGCAGTTGCCCGGCTGGATGGTTTAATAACCATAACCAAACTGTTTTCAGAGCTTCGTTGGTCATGTTTGACGTTCACGTTTAGACGCCCAGATATTAAGTTGTTACCCCAACGGCTGATAGGTATGTTACCTACCTTTTAACTGTATTTAACATGGAATAACTGCAATCTGACCTAACAATCTGTTATCCACTGAAATATTGGGATCAATGAAATCGAGCGCATCACAACGGCTTTCTGTTCTGTACCGACTTTCAAATATTAAAAATCGAATTGGTTTTTTTGCGCTTTTCAGAATTAAGGTTTAATGTACTTTTCGACGAATAGTTGTCAATATTTAGGCGTTGACCACAGCATTCACAGATTTATTAAAAATCTGTTTTCTATAAAGCGAACTTACGCCCAAAATAATTACCGCACCTAACGGTAGTCCAGTCCAGTGCTATAATGGCATAAGTGTAAAATGACGCGAGCCGCGGCGCATGCGTCCCGCTATGGTCACGTCACGCGGCCGCTATCACTGTTTTAACGCGGTTACCAGCGCGAGCGGCCCTCTGTTATGCTGAGGAAGTGGTCTTGATTTTTTCCTAATTAGCGATTTTTATCTTTAAACAAGCTTTTTATGAGCAAATTAGGATGTAGGTATTTTAGAGTCATGCGGGTTTCTTTTTTACTCATTGTATATTAAAAACCACCCAAGTGCGTGTCAGACCACGCACAATGTAGGGTCCGTAGTCGAAAAAAAATATCTCAAAAACGAACTTAATATTGTAGTCCAAAAACATTTTTTTTTTTATATTGGCTCCGGGAGTCTTGACGGCTTAACCGATCGTTGGCGGGGCCAGAAGGGCCTCTCGCCGGGTTAGAAAATAATACTAAGTAGCACAGCTAAGGGCGTCCCATAGTGGGGCTCGAACCTAGGCTTAGGGCTCTACTGGCTACAAAGCAAGTGGAGACTTGTTGTATCTGTATGTTATTATTATCTCCCTTACATTGATATACGTCACTGTCAATTCTCCAACTACAAATTTAAGTTTGTAATCCCAAAAAAAAAATTATATTTAATAAAATTACAAAGTAACTATTTTCGGACTTTTTCCTTTACTTGTGCTGTGAGACTTTGCGTCTTGCCAAATTTTATGATGACAAGTCGTCGGGAAGTACCCAGTTTTGATTAACTTGCTAGTATCAAAATATGTCGCATAAATGGCCGTATTTTTTTTTATTGCGTTGACTTAGAAGCTTGATTTTTTTTAGAGCTCCATGGGACCATATACTTACTTATTTGATATTAATTTCAATTTGATACCTCTACGCGTTCCTGAGAAAAAGAGTCTTGACAGACAGACAGACGGACAACGAAGTGATCCTATAAGGGTTCCGTTTTTCCTTTTGAGGTACTAACCCTAAAAAGTAAGGCTAAACGAAAACAAAAACCAATTTTTTTATCAGGAGTGTTGTGTAGTTGCACAAAGATTGAAGAAATTTCTTTATTAGTCGATGAGCAGGTAAGCTGCTCCAAGCGTAGTATTTTTTTTACGTTTGGAACAGCTCACCAGCCACCTATCCACAAAAATGTGCAACTACAACAGAAGCTTTAAGTAGGTTTAAATAATTACTGCGCCAAATTAGAAGACTGGTTATTTTTAAATATACAGACACTTAAAAAATATGATAAGAGCTCTGATTTTCTACGACAGCTCAGATAAATAAGTCAAACTAATAATAAAATTAGCATTCCAAATTCACACATGATGAATAACTATCCAAAACATCGCCGACAGAATTATAAATCGCAGTAAAAGATAACAGGAACTAATAAATAAAATCATATTAGTACGATCTAGACTAATATTTATCACGCGACAGAACAATGGGCGAGTATCAAAACTTATTGGTCGGCGTCGGATCAGGACCGGGTGTGATTGTGGCGGTATACAGATAAGGTAAATAGCTCATACAATTGTTAGAATAGGAGGCTCCGAACCTCTTTTGTTAAGGAAGTGGTCTAATGGGAGAACGTAGCCACCGGCAAGACTTACATGGTGTCAATTGCTATGTGCTGTTAGGGTTGCCGTACAGAGGATTGAGAAAGTCGACGAATTAAAATATGGCGATAACTGTCAAAAAAAGTGACGCACCCTTGCAAGATGGGCTTGGCTGTCACGGAGATGACGACATGGAAACATGATGTTCGTGTCACGACCTGAGGAGTTAAGTGTGGATATTATCTAGGTACTACGTATAAAAGTTTAGAGTTTTGAATTGATCAAAGCAAACTACCTAACCCATTTGCAAGTGAAGTACGAGTACATACATAAATCACTTCCAAGATTTGATCCGTATGCCAAATCGCAAGTTCAATAAAACACGTTTACGGCCTCACATGAGAATTCTTAGTTCAACTGCATAGCTCCAGAGAAATCATACATACTTGCCCATCTTTACGCTCGTCTTGCCTTTCTTGCTCATTGAACGATAACCCTTAATACCAAAACGGTGTGCCGATTGCCCACTCCATTGCCCATTCGATGACCAATAGGCGGGTTCCACAGTATAATTTGAACTTCGTTTATATGGTTAAACTGCTATTCGATAGCAATGGATATCAGCGGTGTTGCTAAAGGGAAACATTCAGTTATTTATATTCCTTTATACTTGTACAGACGCCAGCACCTAAAGCTACTACAGTCTGTCAAATTTCTTTAATCGATTTTCAACTTTATCGGTAAAGCATTAGGTTCAAGGTTGATTGGGAAAATTTGGCACTTTCGGGTAGCTTGATGTGCTGGCGTCTGTATATATCGGTTCGATGTTTATCGATTTCACTGTCTTGTGGAAAGTGTGAATAGTTGACTATTGTTTTAAAATGTCAGATTTATTAACCGATTCTAAATCGATTATTTAAATCAAATATACCGGATTACTGAAAGCCTGATCAAGTTTCTATACAGTCCTAAATAAGCTGGCAAATCTTATTTAGTATCTGCACGCGTAGCTTGACCACTTCTAAATCTACGAAGAATAGACACATCTCTTTTACTTTATTTTCTTTCTATACAAAGTGACATTTCGATTCTTAATTTTTGCCATCGCACCGTAGAAATCCTTCTACAGTCTGTCATTTTGTCTTTCGTTTCTAACGATCTTTGTCTAGGAACTTTTGTATGTAGACTATTTCGGAAGAAAGTTTTCTATTTTTGACTGTCAAAATCACACTGGCAACTGACAATTGTCTAGGGTAGTGAAGTCAATTTGATTTTGTAATCGCCAAGCTAAAAACAGTAGAAAACTTTCTACTCGACGGCCGCAAATTATATACGGTTATCTACAAAATCATGATTTTACAGGAGAGTGTTTTGAACGCAAAACTGTGATATTTAATAGAAGAACTAAGCTATCTTCTTCCATTTTACATCATTTGGTTAATAGGGCATTACCAAGGAAATGGTTAAGGCCAATATTACTGATATATATTTTTAATATTTTTTCCACAATACGGTTGTTCTTCACTTTGTGAAAAATTGGTGTAGTTGTCTTTATATACGTGACTTAATATTAGTAAAGAATGAGAATTAAACAGAAAAAAGCCTATGATAAAACAAAGAATTCTAAGTCAAATTATGTAAAAAAGTCAGTTTCGTAAAAGTGCAGCTGGCTTTTTCTACTTTGTTGCTGTCTACACAGAAACGTTATTTTTGTCTATACTTCCATCGACTAAACCCCTTTCTATGGTGGTCATGCTACGTGGTTTGCGGCCAAAATACCTACTACAAATTCTACAGTTGATGTAAAAATAAAGTGAGACTAACACATCGTTCTTCTGGTACTGTAGACTGCTTCGTTGGTTTAGTGATAGCAAGCGCTACTGCTGAGCGTGAGGTTGGTTGGTTGCTGGGTTCGATTCCCGGGTCAGGCAAAGTATTATTGAGTTTTTCATCTTTCTCAGCCCGGACTCCGGAGTTGAGCCCGGTTGATGGCAATAGCCTCGCCCCCTATTACATAGTACTTAAACATAACTGGCGAAATGTGGGTGTATACTATAGGTACAACTCTGCCCAACCTTTCTGGGAAACAAGGCGTGCTGTTATGTGTTATGTCATGTACTACCTATTTACTTTCTTAGGAATGTCGCTCCCGTTTTTATATGTATTTAAAGCGGATATTAAATCAACATTAATTTATAATATGGTACAGTAATATCAGCTCCCTGTATAGTCAGAAAGATATAAAAGCCTGATTATAATATCATATTAATGCTTTGGTACTTTAATTAGGACCTTTACCTATGAAATTGCTATTTAGTATGCAGAAAGTTAAAGTCATTTATATATAATATTTTTTTTTTTATTTCTATCAATCAAAATATGCACCTATCCTTGCCAGCGCGGTGGTAATGTTTCAATGCCCTTCTTGCAGAAGTCACGTGTACGGGAGCCAACAAACTCTTCAAAGGCATTTTGTACTGCCTATCGGGTATTGAATTATCTTCCTGCCTAGGACTTATCCAAATTTTGGAAAAATTAGAAATCTGTCGGCGCAAGGTCTGGCGAGTACGGTGGATGATTCAAAAGTTCCAACCCTAGCTCTTATAGCTTAGAGACCGTCTGCTGTGCCATATGAGGTCGAGCGTTGTCGTGTGGGAGCAGCGGGGACGAGTGATTAACCAAGGCTGGTCGGAGATTTGCGAGCTTCTCCACCATTGTGTCCAGTTCCTCACAGTACACATCCGCAGTAATGCTGGTGCCATTTGGTAAGAAGCTGTGATGAATTATACCAGCACAAGACCACCAAACAGTGACCATGACTTTTTTAGGGGTAAGTTTTCGTTTGGGGCATTGCCTAGGCGCTGAACCAGGGTCTAACCAACATGATGACCGCTTACGATTATCAAAAAGAATCTATTTTTCATCGCAAGTGACAATGCGGTTCAAAATCCCTTCGTTTCTGTGTCTGTTAAGTAACGCAACGCGTTCGTCACGTTGGCGATCGGTCAGTTCGTGCGGCACCCACTGATCAAGATTTTTTAACGACTTCAAAAAAAGGAGTTATCAATTCAACACGTATGTATGTAATATTATTGGAACTGCAATATATAATATTAGCGCTTCCAAACAAATATACAAAATTTCATAGATGTATGTTTGTATGTTTGTCCACGCATTTCTCCGAAACTATTAATCGTTCTTATTTAATTAACCATTCTTATTTTGATGGCTTACATTTCAAAAGTTTCATCAAAATCGGTTTAGTAGTTTTCAAGTTAATGGACTAATACTTGTACCTAAGTGTGACGGCCTGGCTTATTGATACGAGCTATGGCTGCGGTGTCAAAGGGAAAACATCTCAAAACCAGGTTCTCAGTAATGGTTATAGATAGGATGACCCAGCTTTCAACATTTATTGAGCACGGTTGCTACTATATGATAATTTCTGAAGGTCTGATGATGAGCAGGTAAGTGCTTATTGGTCCTCTATAAGTTAGGATGACCTAGCTTTCAACATTTATATTCCTTTACTTATATTCTATTCAAATAAGTAAGAACACGATGGTTCTACGTAGTGCCGTCAATGAAATCCTATACCTGCCTTCAGATTCCACCATCAGGTAGGTGACATCATCAGTCATCTAGGTCTCTATCCAACGAAATTCTCAAGATAGTGTCGAAAAGAGTCGTTTCGCCCAAACTCCTACTTTTCGGGGTACATCTGTTCCTGTAAATGATCGACTTGAGCTTCTAGGCATGGAGTTGACATGTGGTCTCAACTTCGGTGCCACCATCGAGTACAAGGCCCAAACTGCGGCCGAGAAACTGGACATCCTAAATAGGGTGAAGCGATACTTTACGCCTGGACAGCTTTTAACCCTTTACAAAGCGCAAGTCCGATCTTGCATGGAGTATTGCAGTCACCTTTGGGATAGCTCAGCCAAGTACCTACTAGCCGCGCTTGACTCGGTGGAACGCAGAGCTAAGAGGCTCATTGGCGACGTAAAACTGGTAGATGCCAAGCTTCATAGCTTGGCTCATCGCCGCAAGGTTGCCTGCTTGTCGGTCTTCTACAGATTGTACTTCGGAGAGTGAGCCCGAGAACTCCAGGACCTCATTCCACCGGCCCATTCTACCAACGGACATCTAGACGCACTGCCAGTTACCATCCCTACCTAGTGGCTATTCTACCAATTCGCACTAAGCGCTTCCAAATGTCTTTTATAATGCGCACAGCAAAGGAGCGGAACTCGTTACCTGCGTCTGTGTTTCCGAACGCATACAACCCTAATCTCTTCAAAATGAGAGTGAATAGGCTTCTTCCGGGTAAGCTCACTCCATCGTCGACTTTGTCTCTGTAACCTTTGACCTAGACTAGAGTCAAGAGCAAACCCATCACAAAAAAAGATAGCTAAATAAAAAAACTATTAAAAATAAACACAATAGAAATAATGTAGGTACTTATTAGTTTTGGAGAGCTCGGCCACGCTTTCTTACATTTTTAACGACTTAAAAAAAGGAGTTATCAATTCGACACATATGTATGTAATATTATTGGAACTGATATTCACATATGATAATCTATTAGGGCTTCCAAACAAATATACAAAATTTTATAAATGTATGTATGTATGTTTGTCCACGCATTTCTCCGAAATTATTAATCAGATCGTGACCATTTATTGGCTTAAATTTACTTCAACTTAGGGAACAGTGCAAATTTCATCAAAATCGATTCAGGAGTTTTCAAGATAATGGACTAATACGTGTGACGGCCTGGCTTATTAAAACGAGCTACTAGTGTGGTGTCAAAGGGAAAACATCTCAAAACCTTGGTCAAATTGTAGTACAATATTTATAACAACTATTAACTACTTATTACCAACAAATAGTTTTTACTAAAAACTAAAAATTACGAAATAGGAAATAATTACAAAAATTTAAATCGACTTCAAAAAGAAATGAACTTTTAAAACTAAAGTTATTTCATCATTTTGATTACGAGATAACTTTAATTTTGGAAGTCGGTGGCAAAAAACTGAAATACAGATCCCAATTAAGACACAGACTTCCGAAATTAAAGTTATTTCATAATTTTGTGATCATTTATTTTTGAAATCGATTTTATTTTATTTTTTTGTATTTACATTGCCAATTTGACGCAAATAAACCAATATTGTTTTGATTCTAACGTTGAAAGCTGCTGCTAACTCAGCCGTAGATTGAGTCTCGTCAGCTTCCACGATCGCCTGTAATTCGTCGTTGCTGACTTTAGATTTCGGGTGATCACGGGGTTCATTTTTTAGATCATAATTTCCATGTCGGAAACGTTCAAACCAATAACGAATTGTGTGTTCGTTTGTAGTGTTCACTCCGTACACGTAATTAATGTTGCGAGCCGTTTGTGCGGCATTGCTACCGCGACGGAACTCGTATTTGACGTTCAAAAAGTGTTGACTCTCAGCCTGGTTTGAATAAATAATAATAATAATAATAATATCCTGGGACATTTCACACACGGTCATCTGATCCCAAACTAAGCAGAGCTTGTACTATGGAAACCAGATAACTGATATACTACATATACTACTTTTTTTTTTTGTAAATACATACTTATATAGATAATTACACCCAGACTCAGAACAAACAGACATGTTCATGCACACAAATGTTTGTCCTGGATGGGAATCGAACCCACGACCTGCGGCATGATAGGTGGTATCTTAACCAACCACGCCAACTGGCCTGTCAAATGACTTTTGATTTTGATTCCATAATTACTCGTATTTTTGTCACGTCCATATTCATGAAAAATATACAAATGTCGTGAAAACAAAACACTAATCAATAAACAAATGACTGAATTTGAAAATAGATAGACATATTTTTAAAATAAAATTAATTTGAATTTAGTATTTATTGCCAGCCATACATAAATTACGTTTCAAATGGCCAGTATTGTAAAACGGCAACTTCATAGGTAAAGACCTATTATTTATATCACTAATGATCTCCAAAGCAGGTGAATTGCGTTTTACTACATAATCATTTTATTGGCTACTTGTAGATTTATATAAAATTGATATTCATTAGTCATTATTATATTTAATACAAAAATCCTTGACAAAGTATCGCGTGATTTGTAAAAGTTTTATGCGTAATGACAGAGATGTAGGTTCTTAATTAATTGTGTAAGTACTAATTGGAAATTACAAAATAACCGGTAAACGGTTTTGGTAAGAAAAACATCCCAGATTTTTTTCGCAGTTAATTATTTCTGGTGTGAATTCGCAAGACATGGTTTTCCCGCGCGCCAGAAATCATTTTAACAGATAACAAAAACACTATTTTATCACTTAAAATTGAACTTATATTAAGTGATAAAATAGTAACGTACTTACTTAATAATCAATAGTTTTTCGTTTATTTTTAAAATTTTACTTGTAAAAGCTCAATAGGAAATTATAAGGGCAGCAACAAAAGTATTCTTTAGCACCTGCAACCTAATTTCTTTTTTTTGTATGTATGTATTTACTATTCTAACAGCATATCAAAAGACCAGCTTCAATTTACGATAGTAAATTAATATGATTCAGAGCTACCGATAAATATATTTACTTTTGAATTGATAACTCAGCGACTAATGTTGTAAGTGGGCTTCTTTATATATTTATTACTTTAAATATTTTAGAGATTCAACATCTGTCTGTTAATAAAATCAAATTCCAGCATCAAAAAACGCTTTTACAGGTGCAATAGTAATATGTTTTCGTTGACATGGGATGCAAGAGCGAGCGGGGTGCCACTCCGCGAGGTTACGTTTGGTTAGGTTACTTTAAACCCTTTACACAGAAATAGGAGCCCCGCGAATCTGGGCTCCGTCGACATAGGATACAAGAGCGAGCTAAGGGCACCCCGAGGTTAGGTTTGGTGACCTTGTTCATATTTACTTCTCATCTCGGTTAACTTTATAAACGTATACAACCTCATTGTATAGTTTAAGAATGCCCATTTTCTATTTTTTATCCGCCGGCTGTATCTACCAACCTACTATTTTTGCGACCGGCTTTAATTATTTTGATAGGTGACAACATCAAATTAGAGCTTTCATTGATTATTATTTGATGTAATAAGGTAAATGATCTTTTCCTCAGTGCTAAAATCTTTATTTTGAAACCGTGGAAACCATTCTTTACAAGTTTTATTAGGTGGAGCATGCTCACCATAAATCTCCACAAGCAAACGATAAGTTTCCGCTGCAGTTTTCTTCGCAATAAAATAATGTAATAAAACTTCCCGCAAATTATGTTTATTTGGAAAAATAACCGACATTTTCAAAAAGGTGAAAACACTTGTAAAACTTACACTCCCACCAAATATCACATAATGCGTTAGATAGCTGACATTCAGTAAGTACTATCGAATACAAGTATGGCCATTTATTAGTACACGTAAACAATACTAAAAAAAACCGGCCAAGTGCATGTCCGGTCACGCACAATGAAGGGTTCAGTAGTTGCTATGAATCCCAAGAACAAACTTAACATTGTATTTGAAAATCATTACATTCCAACCACAAATGTAAGTTTGTACGCACAATATTGATTTACCAACCGTTTTTCATTTTGAAGCACGGAACCCTAAAAACGACATCTGTTGGGAAAGGGCGGAGTCATATTCACAGAAATTGATGGCAATTGATCGTTTCGGAGACCTTTTCAAATCAAATCAATATATTTTATTACATGTAAACCTACATGGGAACATGGGCACTTATAAAACGTTAAATGCACTTAGAATAACAAAGGTGCAACATCACTAGGACCCTATTTAGAAGCTCTAACTAAACAGAAAATAATCACCCAAGTACGTACTGAATGCCGCAATCCTTCATGAAAATTAATATCACCAGTGTATTGCCGCAGTTAATGGCATACTTCGTTAGTACATCCAACTGCAGAGTAATTCAATTTGCATAGAAATCCCCCCAAATTAGCCCTTACCGATCGGCCGCTAGTGTAACCATATAGATTAGGCTCCTACATGGAACTCCTTTTAAGTCCTTTTAATAGGTTTCTGTGTGCGATCAGTTTAATTTTAATTGAACTGATGTACATAAATGGATTTAAAGAGATCACTTCGAATAGGACTAATGTTGATTAAAAAGTTGCTTGAATTGAAAAGGAACTCAATATTAAACATTGAGTTGTATCCAAGATGCCATAAGATATCGAGGGTTGTGTGGTAGTCGATCTATTTCCCCATGTCCTATTACACTGGTTAGCAAGGAGCCTCGACGAAGACGGCTGTTTATTTCCCAAGTCATCATCTGCCTAGCCTTTTCCCAACTATGTTGGGGTCTGCTTCCAGTCTAACCCGTTTAGGGTCCCGTTTTACCCTTTGGGTACGGAACCCTAAAAAGTAAGAAGCAAGCATACAACTCAAACTCAAAGTATTAATAAACTCATTTATTACAATTATCTGCCTAGTTTTTTCCCAACTACGAGTATGTTGGGGTCCGCTTCCAGTCTAACCAGATGCAGCTGAATACTAGTATTATACATAGAGCGACTGCCTATCTGACCTCAACAAGCCAGTTACTAGATAATACCCCCTTGGAAAGACTGGTCGTCAAACATTCGGGCTTCTGACGACTCGTAACGACTGTCAAAGATCTACGAATGACAGCCGGAACCAACGGCTTAACGTGCTTTTCGAGGCACGGAGGGGTCTCGATACGTAAAGATCCCGATACGTAAAGATCCCCATCCCATCCACGGACCAACCATGGCAAGTGTAGCTTAATCTGATCGATCGACCTGTACGGCTGTTATTACTTAGCCACAAGCCCCTCCCTTTATTTCCCATGTAACAGGGGCATTAACTGGGTACAAATCTAGAAACTGGACTGTTAATAAGAAAACCATGACCAACATAGGTAACCACAGCGTGTAAATCCTAAGAACATAGATACAAAGTAGCTGTTTCACACTGTTTTTCTATTCCATCCGAATATAAATATGTATAAGCAGAAGCCACAATGTGGAACAAAGGGGTCGGTACTGGTCACGACTCTGACCGGTACACGGCACACACCGTTTTGGATGCCCGCGCGCCGCCCATGAAGTGTCTCTGATAACCATAACCATGTGCTAATGTCACCGGTTTCATATTTATTAATATTATCTCTAAACTTATATGGCTATTTTATAAGTATCGTAAATAGCTCGTAGAGGTAGGTACCGATCTTGATACTTGCAATGATAGTCTTAGATTTTATTGAGCATTTTAGTGGAGCACAGGTAAAAGGCCTTTACTGTTGAACATACATCTGATACATGTGGTAGCCTTATACCTACTTACCTACTTGTTGGTTAAACTGAGATACACAAAGGAGAGAGATAAAAAAACCGGCCAATTGCGAGTCGGACTCGCGCACGAAGAGTTCTTTACCATTATTTATAAAAACGAGCAAAAAAATCACGTTTGTTGTATGGGAGCCCCCTTAAATATTTATTTTATTGTTTTTAGTATTTGTTGACATAGCGGCAACAGAAATATAATACATCATCTGTGAAAATTTCAACTGTCTAACTATCTCGGTTCATGAGATACAGCCTGGTGACTGACGGACAGCGGAGTCTTAGTAATAGGGTCCCGTTTTACCCTTTGGGTACGGAACCCTAAAAAGTAAGAAGCAAGCATACAACTCAAACTCAAAGTATTAATAAACCCATTTATTACAATTATCTGCCTAGTTTTTTCCCAACTATGTTGGGGTCAGCTTCCAGTCTAACCGGATGCAGCTGAATACCAGTATTTTACATGAAGCGACTGCCTATCTGACCTCCACAACCCAGTTACTGGGTAATACGATCCGCTTGGTAAGACTGGTTGTCAGACTTTCGGGCTTCTGACGACCCGTAGAGACTGTCAAAGATCCACGAATGACAGCCGGTTCCAACGGCATAACGTGCTTTCCGAGACACGGAGGGGTTTTGGTATGTAAAGATGGTCACCCATTCACGGACCAACAGCGACAAGCGCAGCTTAACCTGATCAGCCATTACCTATTACTCAGCCACGAGCTCCTCTCAAAAACTAAAACATTAACAACAATATTATTGTACCCAGCTTCAAAGCAGCTACATTTATTTTATTTTTCTTTGAGACGGGTTTTTTCTTGACTTTAGTCTAGGTCAGAGGTGACAGAGACAAAGTCTACGATAGAGAAATAAATCAATTAAAGGCGCTTTTGAACTGTCAAGCGGTCAGTCAGTCGGAAAGATAAAGCTAGTTGTCCATTCCTAAGCGTAGTAGGCACTTATGGTGAAGACCGGACAAGAAACTCCAAGGACACTCTTATAAATCAAAATATGGTTACAAAATATTGGTAACATCATTCACGTTGAAAATATACATGTAAGAATGGTTCAGATAGTTAAAAGCGTCCGTAATTAAAATATAAAAAAACAATACAAACATTAAATTAAATTAAAATAAGCCGTGGCAGCTAAGAGATGATCATTCTCTACTGACAGCGCCCATTCACGAACCTGACGCGTGGATTAGCACCATTCAGCTCAATTATTTTAAACGAAGCTAAATGATTCAACACACGCGCCACCAGTAGCGAGAGATTAGAGTGAGCGGGATATACTCTCAGCCGCCAGGACACATTCAAATCAATGAAAGATGTACCCTGTAAATGCTAGCTATACAGCAGGTCTACTAAAACATGCACTCATACAACACAACCTTATTCATCGTATAATTCCTGATATTACCAGGGGGGCTGAAAAGTTTTGAGCCTAAGTACCTTGAAGTGTCATGATTGTCTCGCACTGAGTTCAGTCCGATGCGCGTTCGTACACGGACGTCTTTTCACTGTGCTCGGCACGAATTCTATTCGCGTGCTGCGCGGCCATAACCGCTGCCTGTGAACACTATGAGTTCCAAACAACTTATAGTCAATGAGTTGCTGGCATTCCTAGTCCATGCTATTGACTACATGGACGAGGTGAGCATCCTGCAGATATGCCGGTCCAATTTCAAGGAGGACGAAGTCAGCTGCGGGAAACTGTTCCTGTTCCAGTCACTTGGGAAACTGGACCAGATCGGCGCAGAGATAGAACTGAGAAGAGTCTCCAAGATATCATTGATATGTTGAAGAAGACAGACGCGGACGACGTGCCCGATTTCGTGGCGAGGGAGCTAAGTAAATTACCCCGCGTCACGTTCGATGACGTCGACGTTACACGGTTGCTAAAGGACATCACTTACTTGAAAGCGGAGATGACCAAGATGCAATCCAGAATGGAGGTTTCAGAAAAAACCAATACTGAGCTACGTGCAGAAATAGCGTTATTGCGCAACGTTGGTACAGTATTTGGGTCACCACAGGCCTCAAAGGTCACGTCGAGGGGCGCAATTTGCATCAATCGACAGTTTCGAATCGGCGAACACAATTCCGTCACCAGCTGCCGATAACGCTGAGCAAGCGCCGCCCGCTGCCTCTGTCGCCCGCACCACAACACCGGCTGCGGAAACGTCACGCGCGGGTACGTCGACCCCTAAATGTGCCTACGCTGCTGTTGTCACCAGCGGCAAACCAGGAAAAGGGGAAAAACTGAAGGTGGGTGCTCAACCTGCCCAGCCTTTGGTCCGTGGCTCCTTGCCAAGGACGAGCCGAGTTGATGAGGAGGGTTTCACGAAAGTGGAAAGGAAGAGGAGGAAGCCCAGTACTCGTAACTTGTGCGGTACTGCACCGAGTCGACCCAACATGTTGCTGCGCCCTGCTGTGCCTACGACGCAGTTGTATGTATCGCGTCTACATTACACCACAACAGTTGAGGAGGTCGTGCAGTACATGAAAGTGAAGACCAACTGGACTCTGAGGGTCGAAAGGTTGGAATCGCGCTACGACATTAATTTTAAGTCATTTGTGGTGCGAGTTCCAACCCACCATCTACAAACCTGCTTGAAGGAGGACTTTTGGCCGAAGGATGTCGTATATCGACGTTTCCAAGGACGGTTACGCATCAGTAGCCTGATAATAAAATGATTATTATTATTTCCTTTATTTTTTATTATATACATATGATTTACATTTTTAAATATTTTTATAAAAACTTAAAATAAATAAAAACATTTAAAAATATAAAAAATAGTAGCCCACCGGTATCGGGAACAGGGTCAGTTATTATTATTATTATTATAATACTCATTTGCGAATACACTCTTTAGTATAAATACAGAGTTTCATGTCATTAGTGTCATTACGCTTTTAGTAATTAATCCGTAAACATCATCATGTCTCAGTCATCCGTGGCCCGTTCTTCAAAACTTTTCAGCCCCCCGGTACGCTAAGTTTTTTAAGCCCTATAGCAAATCTGAGCATAAATCGCGCTTTTAAGAATGTTACATCCAGTGTACCGGGGGGCTGAAAAGTTTGAGCCTAGGAATGGGGTGCGGATGACTGAGAGATGATGACGTTTACGAATCAATTACTAAAAGCGTATGTATTTATTTATGGTTCACCACAGACAACAGATATTACAGCGATACATACATAGAAAATATATAACAATAGATCTTAGTTCTACTGCACACCCAATTATGATGCTAATGACATGAAACTCTGTATTTATACTAAAGAGGGTATTCACAGTAATGACACTTGAAGGTACTTAGGCTCAAAACTTATCAGCCCCACTGGTAATGCTCATTTAAATTACCTACTTCATACACACGAGTAGAGAAGGGATGGTTTACCAGAACATCCCTTCTCTACTCGTGGGTATACCAACGTACATTACCCGTGGCTGCACGTTACTGGTAACAAAACCAGTATAAGCCGGCCTCGCATTCTATTCAATCTCCGTTCTACGCTATTCCAGCTCAAGGTCTAAAAGTTACCACCGACGTGCTGGCGACTGTACCTACACAGAGATATAGTTGCTGGCATGAATTTTGAGCACTGACCTTTAATTAATTTAAGCGATTTTGGACCTTACTACTGAGAAAATACGTATGCGCAAACCACCCCCACCACTCCTCCGAGCGCTCAAGATTCATGCCGGCAGGTGTAGTGTAACATAATCTGTGTCCCAAGCATGGTATATTGGCAATTTGACCCTTATGAACATGGTACACTTAATCATAAAGTTACATGACTGCATGGTGCAAAATCCCAGTTCAAAGTTTTCTAATATAAACATAACCGTCATCATCATCATCAGCCTATAGCATTCTACTGCTGGACAAAGGCCTCTTCTATTGCATGCCATCCAGCTGCTACCAACCTTGCGAAGATCGTCGTTCCACCTAGCCTGAGGGCGTACAACCTTATGTTGGCCGATCCGCGGTCTCCACTCAAGAACTCGTCTACCCCAACGGTCATCGGTTCTACGGCTAATATGGCCAGCCTATTCCCAATACAGCTTGTTTATTTTGTGAACTATGTCGACAATTTTAGTTCTCTATTTCTGATTCGATCCCTCAGAGAGGCTTCAAACACAGGCCGTTCCACAGCTCGCTGAGCGACCTCGAATTTATGAACCAGCCGTACCGGGAGTGTCCACGTTTCGGATCCATAAGTTATAACAGGCAGTCCGCACACCCGTACAACAATATTAGTTACAACCCAAATACAAATAAATTGTAAAGACATAATACACTCACACACCCACATTCACACTCACCCACACTCACCAACTTACTCTCGTCCACAGACTACAACTCATATAAGTATACCTAAGTAATCAATTTCTCTATTTTAATAATGAATATTAATATATTTTCTGTAAGATTTAACGAAATTGTAATGTTGGCTAAAAATATAATTTAAAAAATTAAATCGACTTCAAAAAGAAATTAACTCAAAATTAAGAAATAATTTTAATTTCGGAAGTCGGTGTCTTGGTATCTGTATTTTAATGTTTTGCCACCGACTTCCGAAATTAAAATTATTTCATAATTTTGAGTTACTTTCTTTTTGAAGTCGATTTAATTTTTTAAATTAATTTAATTTCGTAATTTTTATTTTTTGGTAAAAACTGTAATATTTGATTGTAATAAGTAGTTAATAGTTTTGGTATAAATATTGCACTACAATTTGAGCACGGTTTTAAGATGTTTTCCCTTTGACACCACACCCGTAGCTCGTATCAATAAGCCAGGCCGTCGCACTTACACGTTGAAAGCTAGGTCATCCTAACTATTGCTATTACTGAGGACCAATAAGCACTTACCTGGTCATCATAAGACCTTCAGAAAGTATCATGTAGTAGCATCTGTGCTCAATTAGATAAATGTTGAAATCTGGGTCATCCTAACTATTTCCGTTATTGAGAACCAATAAGCACTTACCTGGTCATCATCAGACCTTCAGAAAGTATCATGTAGTAGCATCCGTGCTCAATTAGATAAATGTTGAAAGCTAGGTCATCCTAACTATTTCCAATACTGAGGACTAATAAGCACTTACCTGGTCATCTTCAGACCTTCAGAAAAATTGATGTAGTAGCACCCATGCTCAATTAGATAAATGTTGAAAGCTAGGTAATCCTAACTATTTCCATTACTGAGGACCAATAAGCACTTACCTTGTCATCTTCAGACCTTCAGAAACTATCATGTAGTAGCAACCGTGCTCAATAAATGTTAAAAGCTGGGTCATCCTGTTTCCGCTACTGAGAACCTTGTTTTTTGAGATGTTTTCTCTTTGACACCACACCCGTTGCTCGTATCAATAAGCCAGGCCGTTGCACTTCCATCCATCCATCCATACATCCAATCCATTATTTTGAAAACTACTAAACCGATTTTGATGAAACTTGCACTGTGCCCTAAGTTGGAGTAAATGTAAGCCAACAAAAAAGAATGGTCACGATCCGATAAATAGTTTCAGAGATATGCGTGGACAAACATACATACATACATACATCTATAAAATTTTGTATATTTGTTTGGAAGCCCTAATTTTAAATTTGTCATATGTGAATGTCTCGCAGATCCAATAATATTACATACATACGTATCGAATTGATAACTCCTTTTTTTGAAGTCGTTAAAATATTTTCCAGTGTTATCAGAAAGGAATGGCGCCTTATGCCGAGATACAGGTTTTCAACTAGTTCAGCTGCAGATCCATGTTGTTTATTTTCATTATAGTCTACAAATTTCTTTTCACGCAATATGTTTTTTATAATGTTAATATTTTTGGTGTCAATAAATATTATTATTATTTAAATATATATATCGCATGGTTTTATTTACTGAAAAAGAAGGTATGCAGTTTCTACAAAAACTACCTAACAAAGATGCCGTAATACACTTTGTAATTGCACCAAAATCAACTTACTCTTTCTTTTGCATGGATAAAATCAGAAATTAAATTATTCGGAAAAGAACCGGAGATACTGACATAGGTTGCAGAATAACAAGTTGAAGTGGCAGTAGGCTGGCCATGTTTGTCGAAAGATTGATGGCCGGTGGAGCAGACGAGTCCTGGAGTGGAGACCGCGTATTGACAAGCGTAGACGTGGCTGTGACAGACTGAGAGCCTGGTTGAGGGCTATGTTCAGCAGTGGACTACGATAGGCTCACTTGATTGACTGACGCTTACTGCCCACTGATATATTTTTATATAATATAAAACTATAAAAAGTAATAAAACAAATACAAAAAACAAGGATTTTCGTGTAAATCTATTAATCTGCACGTCATTTTGACAACCTTGCGAATGCATAATAAAGATGATTCTGCTACAGATACAAAAATAATATAGCCACAGGTTATAAAAAAAAAATCAAAACAACCTACTTCTTCTTGTCCTTATCCTTTATCGATCAAATCTTGAGACTTCCTCTTCACGTAAAGCGAACGAATAAAAATATTTCGTAGTGCACATTCCAGCAAATCATAGTTATCATAACACACATGGCCGCTGCGTCACGATTGTCGCAGGCGCACGCGATAAGACCAACATTAGGTACGTTCTCAAACAACGACAACTATCGAGATCCACGAACGCAATAATTTTGTGTTCCGCAATAAACTTTATCGATTCTCTTATTACATTTAATATTTATACCGCACAAGTTGTTAACATTTTCGAATTTTCGTAAATCCATTTTCATATTGGTTACGTGATATTTGTAAAAAATGGAAAATGTGTAATTTTAAAATGGAAAAATCAGTGTGACTAATGACTTATGTTACTAAAAAGTCGACAAACAACGCTTTATCATGAAGTTCAATTTCTTTTTTATTTCGTACACTGTGATATACGTGAAATACAACCACTGCTATGAGAGTAATTACTACTTCCAAATACCTATGTAGTATAATATTTATTTAATATACATTAAAATTATTATGCAATGTGCCGCTACAATGGCGACATTAATTTAAAACACGGGCAGGGCTAGTGACCATTAAGTAATTATAAAATAAGAATAATCCGTAAACTGAAAAATTAAAACTTTTCAAATAAACCAAGAAATAAAGCTCTCTTTTTCCTTCAATTCGTAGGCGAATTCTTTGCACATTATTATTTTTAATTTCATTAATGCGATGTTATGATCCGTGACCCCAGCAAATGGCCTCCGGGCTACAGTTCTTTAAGTACAGCGCTCCAAGATGCTATTTAAAAAATTACAATTAAATCATTATATAATAACATTTAATGAAATTAAAATATCTTCATAAAACGAAAACGCGAAACCATATACGTGTGATAAGTTAATGTTGCCATTATAGCGTTACTCTGTATACAATATATAATATAAATAACACTATTTACACTAGGTACAAAATTAAATGACTAACTAACTATACAAATAAATACAAAAACAAAAGGACACTTGGGCGTCGAAGTACTCGTCCGCATCGCTGTCCTATCCAGATATCTATGCTAACAATAAAGCTGAAGTCTGTTTTTTTGTTTGTTTGTATGTTTGAACGCGCTATACTTTGTAACTGCCTACTAAATTTTTTTTGCAATTAGTAGGCCAATTTTTGAGGAAGGCTATAAGCTATTTAATATCACGCTAGGACCCTTAGGAGCCGAGTAAAAATAAACAAAAGTCAGAAAGAATAGCGCGGGCAGTCGATGTGTTGCGAAGACGAGGTGAGTCTTGGGAACAAGAAATTTCACGCGGATGAAGTCACGGGCAGAAGCTAGACTAGCATTATTTTTAATTTATGTGATAAAATGTGAAACAAAAATACCTCAAACATTTTTCCCCAGTTCCAAGAGACATGCCCATAAGATATTTTGATGGTAAGGAATGGAAATTTATGAAGACACGCCACAACGTTAGGACGAAAGGTAAGGTCATTTTTATTAAGATAACAAACTGACATTGATGAAACATTGATATAATGAAACGTCGAATCATCGCTCACACACGTCATGATAAAATTAGTAAACACGCGCAACTTGCTATACGCGTGTATAAATATTGAGTAGCTGGTAAAGATTTTGGAATTTGTTACCTATAGGTAATATAACATCATTTTCATAAGGCTACGATTTAAAGCGGCAGTTATTTATTGTAGTTTTGGTAAATAAAAATTACAAAATGCACGTTTACTAACAAATTCCGCAGTAAAAACTGAGCAGCAAACTAAATAAAAATGAGTCATACCTACTCATAACAAAAATATTTAAATGGGTAATTTATTAAAATGAATAATAATTAAGACGTAAAATGCCTGAAGGGGCAGTTACGTGTGGGCAGTTAACAAAACGAAATTAATCGGTATGAAATCTAACTTGGAAGTAGCACTCGGCCGCTGTCGCTCGCTTTGCTCGCTCGGCTCGCGCGTGGTTTGTCACAGTTCTAACCTAACCAATGAAATGCCAAACTAATTATCTAACTGCATTACTGCACATTCCAAAATTTTTACGGGCCATTCATTTGTTACACCCCTTGTTTATTTTTTGTACTAACACTAACATTGTAGGATGAAATAACTGACCGATTTTCTTTTATTTTATTTCTGTTTATATTTTACTGTCACACAAAGTTTGGATTTTACCAATGAAACTGAACGCGATCAGCACATCTAAACCTAGTTAAAGAGCTGTCAGTGTCAATATAACGTGCTGATCGCGTTTAGTTTCTTTGGTGAAATCCGCAAAAAAAAAAATCCAAAAAATTAAATTGCTGCCCGTTATTTTTTTCAACTTATCATAATAACCTCCCCTATGTTTAAATACCCTTTATTAATAAAAAGGTCGGAAAAAAGTTTTTTCGTATTCTATTATACAAATTCAAGGCTTTTTTTTTCATAGTATATTTACATTTCATTATAATATACATGGAATTAAATTAGTTAGAGAAACTTTGCAGAAGTGATGGGTATCGATAACTAATGAACGTAAGAAAAAAGATTTTCTACACTCGTCATTTCAAGTAACAATAGGTATTTACTGCAAGGGCCGTTGACCCAGTAATCAGCTGTAGTTGATTGAAGTAAATTATTGGTACTTACAGAAAAACTTTATTTTGGTTTTATCGTGTTTAGATATCATCCCCCACCACCTATCACGTGTGTGAAGTTTCGCCAGCTAATTTAATTTGACCTTGTAAATCAACTCAATTTTGTTCGATAACTTCTTGCCATTTTGTAGGCAGTAGAGATCCAAATCGATGGGTTTGCCCGGCGCGGCGGTAATAGCTCATAATGAACGATGCCCTTCCTATCTCACCATACACACAACATCACCTTATTGCGACCGGGTTTCGCTATGGTCTATCGAGTTTGATTGTCCTTTGACCATGATCTTTTTCGCACGTTCTTGTCGTTGGTGATCCAATTTTCGTCACCAGTGATTAATCTTTTCAAAAAGTGGTTCGGTTTCATTACGTTTCAATAGAAAATCGCAAATCAGTCCACGATTCATTTAGTTCATTCATTCATTTAGGTTCCTTTTAGTGAGCTCGTATGGCACCCAAATATCGAGGTTTTTTGTATACCCAGACTTTTTCAAATGGGTATGTTTTGTGGTCAACCCCTACTAACTCTTCAGCTATATTGTAACTACTAATATGCAAATTGCTCCACTTTAAAAAAAAAAAATGGCATCGACTTTATCCGCAACAGGGCGACCAGATCGAGCTGCATTTTAGACATCAAAATTCCCGGACTGAAAACGCTTAAACCAACTTTGTGCTACTTTTAGGGTGGGCTAGTAACAACTTTAACAATAGCAAACCTCGCATCTTCAGTTAAAGTACTTGTCAGACAAAAATGGGTTGGTCCATTTGACGATTTGTTAGCTGACGTCATAACTTTAACTAACCTTAACCATCCACGTTTCTCTCGTTTAATGTTATTGTTAATGTTAAATATCTGTCAAACGCGTACCTACCCTGATAAGCAAAAGCAATGAATACGGTGCAACATATTTTGCAGTAACCGTTAAAGTCAGCGTTACAGTTTACTTAAAACAACTTTAAAACAATTTATTTTTAAAATTATAAAAAAATATATATTTGAGACCCTCACAGTAAACCCTTTAATTTAATATGTCACACAGTACAGTGTGACATATTAAATTAAAGGGTTTACTGTGAGGGTCTCAAATATATATTTTTTATAATTTTAAAATAAATTGTTTTAAAGTTGTTTTAAGTAAATAGACGAACATTGACCATCCCACCCCGCCTTATCTCCAAAACTACTGAGCGTAATATTTTGAAAAAAATACAGAGATAGTTCTATACCTACAGATTACAGGAAAACTTATAAGTGGGATGGTGGCTTGCCTTTATTGGCCGGCTTGAGTGGAGATTCGCAAGAGCACACGTGCTCGGAGGAAGGAAATAATCCAGTAATTTGCTGGTAGGGATCTTAACCGTACTTCCGGGATTGTCCTGATAGCTGTGGAATACCTCTCCACTCCTCAAGCACCTCAGGAAGTGTTGCCCCTTGTCGCTACGACACTATGTGCTAGCGACCGTTTTCGGGGGCCCATTATTGAGTGTGTAAGCCACCCCCAAAACCCGCTAGTTGACTCAGAGACCACGAAGCGGTTCCAAACAGCGCAACTGACAATCTACTTCTCCCCCAAAGGCACTGGCACTCCCACACACCGACGGAACACAGCAAGCTGATTGGCGCCGGACTCCGGTGGGATGGTGGTCGCGAGCCAGGCGGCCCTTTGCGGAACCTACCACCGCTAAGTGGGATCGTTTAGCTGTACCACAGGCAAGCCTGTGGTGCCGTTGCCCAGGGTGGACCACTAGGAGGTAGATCCCAAACCACCCCAAAAATAGTAAAATGGTATGTCACAGTTCCAACCTAACTTATGAACTACCGAACCTATTATATTTATCTATCTGCCTATTCCAATATTTTTACTGTCCATTCATATAATACACTACTTGAGTAATTTTTGTAGGATAAACAACCGACCAATTTTCTTTTAACCGGCAAAATTAGTGTTTATGTTTTACTGTCATACTAATTTACGGACGGTAGAGCAAAGTGTTATTGAATTTTTCCATTAGGAATTTCTTAATGTGAAGCCAAGCCCGTGGGCGGCTTAAAACTCTGACACCAACACCCTAATTGCGTAACACACTATCAATCGGAATCTGAATCGTTTTGTACAAATTGCTAACTCAGTACTTCTTATGTTCGTGTAACGTAAATGACGCAATGAATATTGTTGAACTGTCAAAATGAAACACATTCCGATTGATAATGTGTTACGTAATTGCCCCGCAGGTTAGTAACGAACTACACGAAAAAAAAGCGTATATCAGCCCAGTTTGAAAGTTGGTAGTGTGATACCACCGTGTCTCGGAAAGCACGTTAAGCCGTTGTCTAGCCATGAAAATTGCTGGGAATGTTTCTAAACTTCCCGGCAACATTGGGAAAAAACTATAAATAGAAAACAACTTTTACTACTATAATTGCTTACTATGATAAAGTTGCGATCTGCAGGGTGGTAGTTTTTATGCTTATCTACAATATCCAACCGAAAATTTTGTACATTTATTATATACAGATAAACTTAAGAAAAGAAACAAGCTATCCATTATAACTATCATGGGGTAGCTTGTTTCTTTCATCACCAATGAACTCATTGGTGATGAAACCATAACTATTTTAGAGATGTCATAATATTTTTTTTCTACGTTCTCATAATTTAACTTCACTTGTATCTAAGAAATTATATACATCTATATGTATACATATTTGTATGTATAAAAGAGTCAAACCTTGCAAGACGAATTGATCAGCAACAACAAGTTGACGTTTTTAACCGACTTCAAAAAGGAGGTTCTTTATTCTATCCCAATGTATGTATGTTCGCGATTTTCTCAAAAACTACTGACTCAATTTTGAAAATTCTTTTGAGGGCATGATTTGTGCTATATAAATCAGTACTACATAGTTGTATGACTTATATTTTACGTAATTCATTCGGTATCAATACCCTCTTATTTTTATTATAAAATTTATAAGTGAAATTCTTAAAAAAAAAAAACTATGGGGGCTATCATGAAGTTACCAGTGTCCTAGTTTAACTTTATCTTAACATAAATGCATGAATTTTAATGAACAATTAATTAAAAAGGCTTATTACACCAATACATAAAACCCCATGAGCACATTAAAAATAGCATTTGAAATACCCTATGTAATCTGGCTTCTTTGGCAACTTTCTGGCAATCAATCACTCTGCCTAGCCTTTTCCCAACTATGTCGGTCTACTAGGTCAACTATTACTATGTACTTCCATTCTAACCGGGTGCAGCTGAATACCAGTATTTTACATGGAGCGACTGCCTATCTGACCTACACAACCCAGTTATTGGGTTCGGGCTTCTGACGACCCGTAACGACTGTCAAAGATCCACGAATGACAGCCGGGACCAACGGCTTAACGTGCTTTCCGAGGCACGGAGGAGTCTCGGTATGTAAAGATGGTCACCCATCTACGGACCAACCCCGATGGATCCACCCGTGCAGCTGTTATTACTTATCCACAAGCTCCTCTGGCAACTTTCTAGCAATATTGCCCTATATTGCCGGGAATTTTGTTAACTTTCCTGGTAAGTTTCGGAAACATTCGGCAATTTTCATCCCTATCTGACCTGACCTCTGTCCGGTCGTGTCGGGTTGCCGTCCCATCGGACTATGAGAGTGAGGGAAGAGAAAGTGCACCCGTGTCTGCGCACACACTTATACACTATAATATTTCCTGCGCCAAAGGCAGGGCTCTGCTGAGATTGGTCACCATGGCCGAAAATTGGTCTGGAGGACTATTATTATTAATTTACTAACAACCAAAAAATTAAATTACTGTTGCTTAATTTATTTAACAGAACCTATAAACCTCCTAGTGTTTAAATAACAGTTGAAACTGAACTTTGAGTTGAACTTTAGAAAGAGACGGTCGGATATGAGTGACAAAGGCGAAGCTATACAAAGCCAATTTTTTTCTAGAAAGCCTAACAATAGTTTTCTTTACAGCGTGTGAAGATGGAACTAGATCCACCGTGCCATTTACGGAGCACATGCTTGGTGACAAAGGAATTAGGTCGGGCGCTCATGACATTACGAATATCCTGATGGATGGTACATATTTTTGGTAACAACTCGCACACAAGAGCTAAGGGAAAGAGTTATGCGTTCTTTACTTCGTTTAATTAAAAACACTAAGAAAACAAGTTCGGACGTGCAAAGAACAGCGTGAAACTCTCGCCAGCAGCTTGAGTTTGCGAAATATTTTCATTCCTAGTTTTTATTCTTCGATAAAATGTAAATAAAATTAAACAAGCTTGAACAATCGGCACAGTTTGTTTTTCTAGTTTTGTAACACAAACATTCAATTTAAAGCTAGAGGTATGGCAAGATTGCTTACATTTTATTTATCTCGCCGCCACTGAAGCTAGGTCATAGTGACCCGTGACGACGTAGCTTAGGGATGGCCGAGTTCTTTATGGTGAACATACATCAGCCCTTAGGTATATTTTTCGGGTGCTGGGTTCCAAAACTAATGACGTCACCTAGTTCAAACATAATAATGTAATTAATGGGTGTAATTGTCTATATAAGTACGTATTTACAAAAAAAAAGTAGTATATGTAGTATATCAGTTATCTGGTTTCCATAGTACAAGCTCTGCTTAGTTTGGGACCAGATGACCGTGTGTGAAAATGTCCCAGGATATATTATTATTATTATATTATAATAATAAAGTGTATTTTAATTATTGTAATGTTGGTCGTGAACGGTAGATTCGAACTAATGACCTATAGATACTGCCGCATTACAACGATGCCTGATGACTGATCTTGATAAAAACCAACCTTCGGATACTTGTAATACTTGAACATTTATTTTAATGAATGTCTATTTAAATGGTCAAATTATTATCATATTGATACTAAGTAGGTAGGTCCTAGTTGATAAAATGAGTATAATTATCAACATACAATAGTGTCAATGTCGCACGAAAATCGCCTTCTTTTGCTTGGTCTGTCGCGATCCCGTCTAGCTGAAAAGTCAGGGCTGAAATCTTGTGAATTACGGTCCCACAGTTTTGGTTGGCTTACGGCAGATGTGACCTGCTCAGTCCTATTTAAGTCTAGCAGATTTTGGAGCTACATCGACGAGTTGTGTTTTATTTACAGAAAATAAAGTTTGTTTATAACTAATTTGTCATTTGTTATGATTTATCTCTCTGTACTAAATATTGTGTGAAAATACAGGTGCCTACGTGTTTACTTTCAGAAGCTCAGGTTTTCACTTGTAACGTCAATTATTTTTCTGATTCTATAGAAGTCGTGTTATTTCAGGTGTTGAAATAGATGATAAACTAAGCATAGTAAACGATGACGCCTCACAGAGTAAAGCAATAATGCGATTCAAAGAAACATATGAGGCCGACAGAGAGCAAATATTGAATTTTGATTCAGTAGAAGGTTTTGTCTCAAGAGACTCAAAAATAAATGATAATTTACAGGATTTAGATCTTACGTCATTCAAAGAATCGGTTGAAGTTAGATGTGTAAAAGAAGATGAGGAGACTGCACAATACCGCAAAAAAGATGCATTTTTGAAAGGACTAGAATTTAAAAATGTAACAAAAGATTATGAAACTCCACGATTCAATCGATCAGATGCATATTTTGATGAATTAAATGTCAAAAATGAGCACGATGAAGTTTTACAAAATAGTGAAATTATTTAGATGTATTAAATGATAAGCATACCAAAAAGGAAAATGAACCTGCTAAAAACAGTGAAACCAAAATATATTTAGATGCAGAAAATGCTAGGCACACAGGGCAAGCACAAAACATAAGAAAACGTTTAGATGCAATGAAAGATATTATGTACACCCAAAGATATAAAGACAATTCACAATATGTATCCAAAGATACATTAAACTTTAAAGAGCTTAATCGAATTGCAGATTACGTAGCAACTAAGCGTACATACTCTACAGACTCTACAGAAATAAAAAATGATAATGAAGATTTATTACAAGATAGAGACATAACATTTGATTTAGGAACGTGACCATGAAAAAGCTGATAAATATTCTACCGAAAGCATAGAATTTCGAGAATCGCATGTATATGCATATGCAGACACAGTAAATTACATAAATGAGCAAAAATATGTTAAAACCATTAAAAGCTACGAAAATGTTATTCCATTATTCAATTTTAAATACGTTCTTAATGATAATATAACAAAATGATAGAGAACGAAGAAAACCAGGATCCTTGTGGATGGTAGTTAAAGTTAAAAGTCCATGCTCACACCAGAAGAAACGGTGCAGGTGCGTTAAAGAAACGTCCATTTCGCAAAACTACAATATATGCATGTGCAAGTTGTTTTCATGAACTCGTGCTGATTCTACGTGGAAAATTATGTCTCTAGTGTCATCTATACACATATATTTGATTTATGCGTTTTCATGACCACCTTGAGGCAGTTCTAAATTAATATCGAATAACCGTTACCGCGTGTCGGTATGGCCTTAAATCGTACCTAGCGTTACGTGGATTAGTAGCAATATAAATAAAATGTGTATAATATATTTTCAGTAAAATTATGTCTTATGCTGATATTGAACGTGCTACATCATACAGGTCTGATATCTTTTTCCTTTGCATTTACTTGTTCTCTCTATTTATATTTCGCCCTATTTTTGTGTTTGCCTGGATTTATAATATTATTCTTTTCACGCATGAAGTGATTTCGATAACGTTTATGGTTTTAGTAATTTATTTTTAACAACATTTCTGCTTCATAATGTAATGTTGAACTGTAAAGTAAGTTAACTTACAAATATTCAATAAGTGTCATGTTCCCTCAATTTTGTGGTGTAATGATGGTCAAGTGATCTTCTGATGTCATGTCTTTAGTCATGGCTTACTTTTTATTTTGGATTATGTATATTCACAAGCAGGAGTGTGCTGTTATACGCTGTGAGTACTAACTTAAGCAAATCTAATGGTGTGGTATTTACTGGTAATGTTTCATTTAAATTGAGTATATTGTATGTTTTGGGAAATTTCGTTTTATGTTTCCCTCATCGTGGACGGTGTGTCTTTTAATTTTGTGTGCCAAATTTCGTGATCTTCAGAAATAAGAAACTTCCAACATACATAGTATATCATTTTGCTTTTTAGTAGATCACCGTAATCGAAACACTCTCGAATATGTCATCCAAAAATATATGAAGCCACTTCGAAGATTATCAGGTAATAAATATTGTCCACACTTTTTTTTGTATAAGTACAATATTTTTGTGTCTGTAAAGTATTCGTAAAAGCAAATATCGTGTGCTTTATAGTTTACACTATTATTGCTAGCCTTTTATTGTTTTCAGGGGATCTACCAAACCATGCAATAGAAATGGAAATAGAAATTCATGAGTCAGTTCCAAGGGTAGTAACAAATGATCCGAGACGATTCATACGCCGTATAAATCCTCCTCACCCAAAACCAAGTAAGAGAAATGGAACATAATGCCTTATAAATAAAATAAAATAAAAATAAAAAAGCCATTTAATCCATGCAACAAAAAATATACAACTTTTTCTTTTTCCAACTTTGAGAAAAAAAATGTAACAATTAAATTTAAATATTATATAATTAACATGCATTTGTAATAACTGTAATAATAAAATTATTTCATGATTAGAATTTGCATGGACCCCTCTCAGTAAACTCATTGCCAATAATGCCTTATAGAACCTTGAAATGAAAACTAATTTATTATTCACTTTGTTTAGTTCAGCGAGCGCAGGATGGGGCAGGTAAATAGAAAAAGAAAAAACGGGCGAGCCTTACAGTAGTCGCATTATGATGTGTAACATCTGATATCTATTTGGGTTGGTACCATCTGACGGCCAACTCTAGCATCGCGCGCTCTCATTGGTCAAACCAAATAGGACGCGCTTCCCCGGCTTCCTGTTACACTCTTCCGTCCCTTTTTACGAAATCACTCCCACAGATTTCAGGAAAGGGAGAGGAAATATGTTACACATCAAAGATTGTTTACTAATACCTAATTCATAAAAGTAAAGCACCTCATTATCTGCCTGGCTTTTTCCCCGGATGCAGCTAAGAAAGGTCCTTAGTACACGACACGGTTTTTTTACGGCACGGCGTAAAAACCGCGCGGTAGAAAACAGTGTCTGTTAACAAGTTTCCATAGTGAGTTATTGCCAGACGACCGTGCCTACACACGGCATATAAACCGCACCGTAGAAAAAACGCGTCAGTCAACAAGCTTCCTTGATCCATACAACACTGACGACCGTGCCTACACACGGCATATAAACCGCACCGTAGAAAAAACGCGTCAGTCAACAAGCTTCCTTGATCCATACAACACTGACGACCATGCCTACACACGGCATATAAACCGCACCGTAGAAAAAACGCGTCAGTCAACAAGCTTCCTTGATCCATACAAGACTGACGACTGTGGTACCTACACCACGTATAAACCGCACCGTAGAAAAAACGCGTCAGTCAACAAGCTTCCTTGATCCATACAACACTGACGACCATGGTACATACCTACACCACGTATAAACCGTACCGTAGAAAAAAAGCGTCAGTTAACAAGCTTCCTTGATCCATACAACACTGACGACCGTGCCTACACACGGCATATAAACCGCACCGTAGAAAAAACGCGTCAGTCAACAAGCTTCCTTGATCCATACAACACTGACGACCGTGGTACCTACACCACATATAAACCGCACCGTAGAAAAAACGCGTCAGTCAACAAGCTTCCTTGATTCATACAACACTGACGACCATGGTACCTACACCACGTATAAACCGCACCGTAGAAAAAAAGCGTCAGTCAACAAGCGTCCATGATCCATACAACACTGACGACCGTGTCTACGGCAAATAAGCCGTAGTTTTTCATTGCAAGAAAAACGTGTGTGCACAAAGGGCCTAATAGTATTTATTGACTGACTTGGTTGTAACGTGGACTGATGTGTGTACAGTCAACGTCTTCTAAGTATAATAATAATCTTCGTCAGTTTTCAAATTCATTCCTTTATCAAGTCAGGATAAAGATCATAATAAATACCTTTTGAAGCTATGGCGCTGAGCTGACTATTGTACAGAAAATCACATTTAATTACTTGATAAGAACTATCAAAATAGCATATACCTTCGACTAATGTCGGGTTGATCAACGTACAACCTTTTTAGTGGTCTGCCCTTTAATGAAATATATTAATATACTACTTAACCAAAACAATTAGGCGCATGAAAGGAATTGGGTTTGCGCGCCCGCACCCCGCACCTATCCTCGCGCTTCCCGTACCTAGTGACGTGGGCTCAGTTCCCACTTGGCCCAGGTTCCGTTCGGCCCGAAGAATAATATCAAATATTTCACTACCGATTAAGTACAATTTGTACAGTCATGTAACAAATGATGAAATAATAATAATAGTTCCTGTCTCTGGAACCCTAACCCGGCGGATAATTTTATTTAATATTATTTAATCATTCCCAACCAAAAAGCAAAAAATACACCACAAAGGTTTAGACATAAAACATATTCATACTTATTTAACAATAATTTTATTTTTAATAATATGATGATGTTAGTTGAGCCTGGGCCGAGTGGAGGCTCTCCCGAAACATCAACCATGAATGCAATACGAAATGTTTACCCGCATGCCGAGATCCATGGATGCTTTGTACACTTCCAACGAAACGTATTAAATCGCGCTAAATCTTTAGGACTACTAGCTCATGGAGAAACCACTGAATACGTAAAGTAGTGTATGAGTTTAGCTTTCTTGCCAGTAAAAGATATAGAAGATAACTGGCTTAATTTAATGGAAAAAAACAAATCGATAAAAATATGTAGGTATAGTATTTTTTATGGAAAATAATGTATATACGATAATAGTTTATTTACAAATACTTTCCATTTTGTTTTAGTTTCCCAGAAGAACAAGTTATTAAATTCAATTACTATTTCATTGAACAATGGTTAGAGGACCCTGACGTGATACAAAAGTGGTGTTATTACAACGAGCGTCACAAGACAACAAACTTGGTGGAGGGGCGCAATATGCGACTCCAAAAGTTTCTGGGCAACAAAACCTAATTAGATTTCACTTATAAAAATGGTTGCTATCAATATTTCTACATATGATGATGCCCAAGACAGGTTAGGACTATTTTTAAAATATTTACTTTACTTTTTGATTTAATTCAGTATTACATTTGATTTCAAGTATTTCAATATAATTCAAGGTTTTGCCACGATGGATACAACGTTTCAATCAGAACGAAGAGAAGTGTTTTAAATAATCACAGTTTAGCCATGTGGACGAAGAAATATAAAGCTAAACTCGTTTCACTTATAGATTTTCAAAAAAAAGCTTCACGTTTATTAATACTTTCAAATATTTTTTAATTCTTTTACTACGTAAGCATTACGCGATACTGATTATTAAGAAGAAATACCTATTTTTAATATGTTGATTCATATAATTGAATGAACTTATTAATAAACTTGTTAATAAATAAAAAACAATGTAACTCAACACTTTTATCTCGGACTGTAAAGAGTCGATGCTCTTTTATGCTTATCAAACAAGAAATGTTCGATACTTTTGTTTCGGGCCGAGCGGAACCTGGGCCGAGTGGAGGCTCACACGTGACGTGCTATAGTATACTTGCTTTCGGTAGTGATGATAGTACGTGCACAATATCAATCACCGTTCCGGTGTTCCCTCCCTAGTTCCAATAACTTCATAGCTGTCATGCGCCTAATTGTTTTGGTCACGTTATACATTATGTTGTTTTTTTTTTAATATATTTATTTGTCAGTCTGTCAATGATATCACCTTTTTAATTCGTTTTTCTGCATATGATGCAGAGGAATAAGGAAAATGTCGTCAGGAAAGTTTTGAGTATAAATGTGGATGACTTAACCAGTAGGGGAAGACCAAAGAAGCGATGGATGTACTGTGTGAAAGATGATATGGCTTGAAAGGGAGTGATTACCAAGATGACAACTAATAGAGAAGTATGGAAAATAATACTTGTTAAGCCGGCCCCAAATAAATTGGGTCAAAGACAGGAGACTGATGAATCATTTTACTATAATTTTGTATCAATGTGTAACAAAAAATATTTGGGCACTTAATTGTAACTACAGATTGGTACGCTATCATGGAACACAAGTTGTAGACTATTTAAAGAATTCTTGTGTATGTATAGCTTATGTATACTTTATCATAAAGTAGGATAAAGGTAGGTACACCATGCACACACATCAGTCACGTCATAGCAGTATTTCCTACACACACTTATAACACCGCGATGTATATGAAAAAAAAAAAATCTTTTTTTTTAAATAGCACTATTTCACCATATCTTCTGTGTGTTGGCAACCCAATGTGTCACTTGCTTTAGAGATCATAGGATAAGGAACAGCTCTGTTTCCCATACAGAGTAGTTCCACACATTAACATTCACTAGGTTTTCTTGAAAGGATAAAGCTGCCATCAGACGGACTGCACAGCAGCAACCGCGCGCATCGATATATTCGCATGCAGTTGTACGTTTGACTTCGTACAGTCGTGACTTCAACTTCACGCGGTTGATCGCTAACCGTATACAGTTAATGTGCAGTTCACGCGGTCGGCTGCAGTCGTGTGAAGTCGATATTAACTGCATACAGTCGTGACTTCAACTTCACGCGGCCGGCTGCAGTCGTGTAGTATCGTGTAATAGCACACGCTGTCCATCCCTAACCGCATACAGTTATCTGTTTCTTGAATAGCTGCACACTAACTGTATACGGTTAGCGATCAACCGCGTGAAGTGGGAGTCACGACTGTACGAAGTCAAACGTAACAACTGCATGCAGTTGACTATATCGATTGCGTGCGGTTGTTGAGGTGCGGTCCGTCTGATGGCAGCCTAAGTGGATTAGGTAGATTAATGCACGTTTTCCCCAACCCTAACTGATACTTAAATAAATCCCTAAATATTATTGCACAGTTTAATTTTCAACTCTCGGCGCTGTGTACACACAGTGCACTTTTATTTATGGATTCATTTAAGTTTCACTTAGGGTTGGCGGAAATGGACATTATTATTGCAGCTTCAGATCATATATAATTCACTGCTGTCAGTTACATGTGCCATCGTTTCGTGTTGTTTACCTAATGTTAAGAACAATATTACTAACCCTATAAGAGTCTGCTTAAATTTGAATACCAAAGTCACCGATCAGTCAATAAAATACTGCTACTGATATTTAGCTGCTTCCGGGGAGCAAGCTAGGCAGATTTTGAGGTAATTTTTATGAAACTAGAATATTTTAGAGGGTCAGGAAGAGTCACCGGTTACGGAGGCGGCAGCCGCTGCTGCAGTGGCCCCAGATGCAGGACAGGCTACAAAAGCACCTGCAGCTCCACCAGCCGCGCCTGCGCCTGCTGCAGGAGCAGGTTAATCGACTTAATAATAATAATAATCAGCTTGTATTGTCCCACTGTAGGGTATAGACCTTCCTTTCCTTGTTCCACTCAACTCGATCCTGAGCCACCTCGATCATGAACCAATCCCTCCTATAAGATGTCGTTAGACGTTTTCAGGAACCCATGTTGTGGTGGTTTTAGCTCACAATGCATCCGACATGCGGCAAACGTGTCCGGCCCACATTTGAGGCTGGCTGCTCACGTACAATGGTCCACTTGAAGGATTAAGTGCGGAAACCAAACCCAATAACATAGAACATAGAGCTTGGCTGCTTTTTGGATGACGTCTGCGATTTGTGTCTTAGAGCGCAGTATCATGTTCCGTATTCGTTTAATCTACTTAAATATCTTAAATTCATTCTCTGACAGACAATGCACTACCTAACATAATGGGTCTAAAAGCATACATTTTTTCAAAAGTTTTCCTTACATAGCGAAGGTTTTTTGAAAATTCATCTCCTAGAATATTTTTATTTTATTTTTTTATTTTATTTGAAAGGTCCAACGACCTATTCACTAGGAATATTGACATAATAATAAATAACATATGTATTAAGTTATGGTGAACAGGCGTACACAGCACTTACATGAAAAATAGCCTCTTAAATATATGTTTTAACAAGATTTTTTACTCGTAGTGAGAATAGAAAAATTAATTAGAAACAAAAAACAAAACAAAATCATAATCGATATTAGAATCAATAATTAAAATCAAAGTTATCATTAGAATTAAAATTAAAGCATTAAGATTAAAGTAAAAAAAAAAAGAAAAAACAGTAAAATTCATATTTGATATTCAAAACAGTATAGAATATGGATGTTTGTCATTGGCGCTGATTCCCTTGTTCACAAACTTAACTAAATTTAAGTTCAGTGCATCTTTTCCTTTCTATTTCATTAAGAAAAGGACAGAAGATAAATATTAGTTTAGTCCTGTTAAATTAGTCAGCGCCTGACGTAAATTGACCTAATTTTAGTAGCCAATTTTTTAATCACGTCTAAATTTATATATGGAATATCTTTATTTGACAGGACTAAACTAATATTTATCGTCTCGCAAAAGATGCACTGATCTTTAGTTTAGTTTGTGAACAAGGGAATCGGCGCCAATATCGCCGTTGGGAAATCCCATCGGGCACACGACTTGTTATAAGATTATATTGTTCTGTGTAGGTAGGTATACAATCTGCCGCTCTATTCTGTAAAAATCTTACCGTGAAAACGTAGGTGAAGTGAGCTTGAAGAGAGCTGTCATTCCACCTGATGCTAAGGAGTGACACTATTGACAGCTGACTCCACGCTCACCTCACCTAAGTTTTCACGATGAAATTTATACAGAATAGAACTGTTGTATTCCTTTATAAAACTATCTGTATGGCTCCATTATAATCTTTCGAACCATTTATTTTACGTTTGACAGCTCGAGTAGGTACTAATCAATTAGTGATGTCCTAATGCATTACCGACTCGATTTCTTATAACAATCGACTTTATTTATGAAAAAGTTTTAGACGATTTAACACATTGATATTTTTATTTTAAAGAAAATGTAAAGAAAAAACAGCGTCCATGAAGTATTGCATTTTTTCGTCTATGGTTGCCTGTTAATAAATAAGGAGCTTCATAGGCGTGCTTATGTTAAAAGTAAAATAAATGGCAACCAGACTCTGGTCTGGATTTATACCCGGTGTACGGCAAAAGTTTCGCCCCTTATTTAATAGGGGGCGAAACTTTTACTATAGTTCTCTGGCCAACCTTTCGGGGAATAGATGAATCATGTTAGGATGTACAGCTATAAAACATGATTATGGCATATTGTACCTTCTATTACTACCTACCTACCTACTCAATATTGTAGCAATATCAAAAGCAGGGTGGCCGGAGAAGTGACGTTTATAGGTAAAATTTAGATGCCTTCTATTGCAGGGCTTCCGAATTTCCGAATTATATGTAATGCTGTTGGTTAGTAAGCGCATCACCGATTTGGCTATTTTAATTTTAAAATGTTCCTTAAAGTCCGAATCAGGTTACTTATAACGTAAAGAAAAATTCAAAAAGTTTCCCGGAAAATCTTCTAATTTGGGAAAACTGAACGTGCTTTTATGTATGAATTATTGAAATTTCGACAGGACAACGTCTGTTGGGTCAGCTAGTTATGTAATACATATTGAAGACAATAAAATGAATTCTTGTCCATGTAGGGACTTTTTGATGACTGGTTTCACGAATTTAATACTGTCTACAAAAACAATGTAGATAGATTAATCATTCTATGATCACTTCGCCAGCATGGAGGTCGGAAATTATCCCACGGGGAAGTACTACCGGGATAAAAGTATCCTTTATCCTAATCCAGGTCAAGGTCTACCCATGTGCCAAATTTCATCCAAATCCGTTCAGCCGTATTAGCGTGAAAACGTAACAAACACAATTTCACATTTATATAGGTAATATTAGAAGTAAGGATCGTGTAGTTTTGAGATTTGGCAGAAAAGCAAAAACAATAACTTTCAAGATGTAATAATGTGTACATACAATTGATCATAACAATCATGGGCTCAATGGAGTAGAGAATTAAATAAGTATCCTAAACCCAAAAGTAGGGAAAAATAGTTTATAATACATCATATTTTTGACATGTGTATCATGTATGAAGCCTTTCCTTACCTTAGTACCTTTCAGTGAGAAGCATTATCCATCACGAGGCCGTAATCCACCACGCGGCTCCAACGCAGGGTGATAGATGTCTTCGAATTTTTGGTTCTAGGACATAACGGTTTCCTCACAATATTTTCCTTCACCATTTTCGACATACAGTTTTAATTTTATTTTTAGATCCAGAACGCAACGATCAGAAAATTCCCGTCTTTATGGAAGATTTAAAAAAAGCTCTAGATGAACTTGAAAAGAAGTTAATGACCAATCGAGAGAACTCGGCTGCAGTGGCAACAAGTAAGTATCCTTACAATAATTCATTTGATTATGTTATAAAAGTATCCTGTGTGCTATTCCAGACTATAATCTATCTCAGTGCCAAATTTCATCTAGATCCGTTCAGCTGTTCTGGTGTGATTGAGTAATAAACATCCATGCATAATTATGTTGTATAAAATACTTTTCCACAGACAGCAACTCACCAAGCACTGGAGCCGCAGGTGCACCTCTATCTCTGAATACACCGGTGGCTGCACCTCAGGCTAGTCAACCAGTTAGAAGCATTGATGATATTATGCAACTCTTGAAGAAAGGTAATTTTAACAATATGTTCTCTTTTTTTTTAATTTGTGATGGGTTTGCTCTTGACTGTACGGTCAGAGCTGACAGAGACAAAGCCTACGATGGAGTCAGCTTACCCAGAAGAAGCCTGTTCACTCTAACTTTGAAGAGATTTGGGTTGTATGCGTTCTTATTTCTAAATCGTTTTCAGGACTTCTTAGTTACCACAAACGAATTAGTTACTGTAAAAATAAACTGCCGTATCGTGAAGTGTAGTTAAGCAGCGGATACGGACAGATTCGTCTAGATAAATTGATATATTTTTGAATATTTTTCCGAACCATTGCATCAGACATCTGTCCAGCCGCCGGCAATTAAAGAGAAGCGAGTAGATCTAGCAACTAGAAACGAGTTGCTAGCAATAAGCAGCGAGGCGCGGCGGTGACGAGCGATTACTCACTGGTATGCGTAAGTACCGAGCGTGAGTCTCTCAGAGAGTGTTCGGCCCGCCAAGCGAGCGTCGCTGAACGAGCTCTTTTGGCTCTTGTCACTGCGACAAACGAGTACTCGCTGGCTGCGATGATCGCTGACTGTTCACACCGCCGCGGTGTGCACAGTCAGCGATCATCTATTAATGTATATGTATCTCTTTTACTTACACGGGATCTACAATCTTTTGTACGTTTCTTAAGCGAGAAAATCGCTTAGAACTAGTTGCTTCCTCGTCGGCGATGGGACATGTAATTTTGACGATCGAAAAAGTGCTTATTCTCAGCCTAGTTTGAATAAACGACTTTTGATTTTGATTTTTTTGCTCTATACCCAAAAACTTAATAAAACAATAAAAAGAGGTTTTATTTTATTTTTCAGCCATCCACATTGACCATCGTACGCCAAAACCAGGAGATGAAAATCTAGAGTGGTTGCAAATAAAGATACCTAAACGTATGAAATTGTAACTTATGTGTTCCGTAGTTTGTATTAACTTACGTATACCTATTTCAATGTATACCCACATAATATTAGATTCAATAATATAAATTTTGTGATATCTCTGGCGTACATTGTGACATACGGCCTCTGTCAACGCCACATGGGATCTACGCATCACACTGACGTCACACATAATCCTGCATCGCGCAAGCAGAGTTTACCGCGCGAATAGCATATACATACAACGTCCCGACATCAATCGTAGCCCACCACATACGAAACCCGTCCGTTTGGAGAATCCTCCTTTACCTCATCCTACACCTCCCTACACCACCCTTTTGCTCGTACCATCACGCCTTGTTTCACCGAAGGGTTGGGCGGAAGAGTACCATACCCACATTTACCCTACCGCTTAGTCACACAAACCTAGTCTTACTTGTCTTTAATTGCATGCGGCTGGTTAAGTTTTCAGGTAGATCCCAAAACTCCAATTCTAGATGGGATACAACATTTTGTTATAACTGGTATTTTTTGTAAATTAATATTAGAATCGGCTAAACATCTGACCACAGGTCAGACAACTTACTATAATAGTAAACGAAGAACTTAACTAATCAATTATTGGGTCAGGAGCGATCATTTAGATCTGACCTTAACCTCAGAGGCAGCACACAAAAATTAACTAGAACGTTATTTATGATCATCGATTTGAGATAATTTTGTATAATATTATTAACTCATCCGACTATGCTGATGTTAAACGTGTGCCGTATTCATAGTTTGGTTCTTGGTTTTTAAGTGAAACTTAAGTTGACGTTGCAGATGTATATATTGTCTTGTTCGTTTTGATACTTTACTCTCAATAATGTATTCGAGATAAGGAGACCAGGAGACCCGTAGCACAGGTTTTACTTAGTATGGGCTCCTGTCTCCCATCTTCAAAGGGTTTGAATCTTATACTGTGTAAATATTAATATGTGTGGGAGAAAATAAATAAAACTTATTATTATTATATTTTTTTAAAGAAGCACTAATAAAGTGTTTAGACTGTGTCATCACAATTAAAGGTACATCCACACTTTACTCACGTCAGTCGCCGTCAAGTCACCCTTCAGTCATGTCTACGTTTGGGACGCAAGTGACTTGGTGCATGTGAATAGGTGATCAGTCATAGCGACCCCGTGATTTGAATTCCTCACACAAGGATCGCATTGATGAGAAAGACAAGCATACATGTTACCAATAAATCAAAATCGAACGAAGGAAACCATTTCTTAACATCAAGTGAGATTTTTAAAGTTTCAACTACTACTCGTACTTTTGCAAGCGTTACTGCTAAGCATAAGGTCATGGGTTCGATTTCCAGGCCACGAAAACTGTTATTGGGTTTTTCTATCTGGAATTTCTCAGTAGCAACCCAGAGCTTTGTGCCCGGCAATACACTCGCCCCCTATTTCATGGGACATAATCATAACTGGCGAAATGCGAGTGTTCTATACTTCTGGAAAGAATGTGTGATGTTTATCTGTTGAGTTTCAACTATGAATACTCCTCAAGTTATGCAAGCCCGATGAATAGTTCAGTAAAGCACGGAGCGGGCAGGTGACCTCCGCACCGCTGCAGCGCTGATCTCTATCGCTGCCCCGAACCGAACAGCGCAATTAAACTATTAGCTAAAGGACACTCGCGATGAATACCGCGCTTACTGCTTTATACTACAAACTATGTGGTAGGTGGAGTTTGTAAGGAATTTTGATTATAATGATAGGATATTTGAGAGGTTAAGTATGCCGTGGCCAAATACGATGCTTAAATTATCGGCTTCAGGAAATTGTATCGTATCGCTTTAAGTATTACTAACTGAGCGGTAGGCAGAATTAGTAATGTGTGTTATAGTCTTAGGTATAGGCTAAAATAAGTGCTTCAGTAAACTGTAGCCATTGCAATATTACGTAGGTATCTATGAGCTACAGGGCAATGTCGGTACAAGCTAAACGGAGACGCTCTTAGTCCACGTCTCAATACCTATACGCCAAAAAAGGGTGGAATAATCGACTTACTTAATCTGGCTAAACTATATGTAGAATAAATTCGTACATCGCCAATAAATACCGCACTGCTTATTCATCTGCCTATGCGGTTAATATCTCCGTTTAACTTTTCCGTAAATAACCTATCATCAATAAACACTCTAAGAAATTAATTTAAATAAACACCACGCTAACTGCGGTTAAACATACCATCTGGTTAGTTTAAAGACAATAAAAAACATGTATTTTAATCGACCCCAGCGTGGGGTCCAGTAATTTTATGCTCGTTTATATACAAACGAGTGGCTTTAATAGCAGAGCGCCTTAACTGATACGAAGTAATTAGATTTAACACACCTTTAATATTGTTTTTTTTTATTTTTTTAGTATTACTAGAAAAATGTGGTCAGGTTTTGCACTCATCACGCTTTTGGACACGACCATAGATTAAAGCTTCGATTTATTTTATAACCAAATCAATTTAATACATGAAAAGTGACTAAACGAAAACTGGGGACTAAAATATGTAAGATTTATTTTTAATTAATAACAAAAAAAAAACAAACAAAAATTAAATTTAAAAAAATAAACATTTTTTTTTAATTCTGTAATGGTTTCGATTAATTGGTTTTATTATAGTCTGTTTAAGTTGCCGGAACTTATCATCAATACTTTATACCACTTTTCCGTACGTATCTAAAGTTCTAGCTGAAAAACGTTGTATTAAAACTATATACTGCTCCAAATTTTTTTTTTTTTGTATACTGAATGTTGACATGAATATTTACTTTGTAAAGTATTATACTATTTTAATTTATTGTGAATGTGAAGACTATGTAGGTCAACCAAAAAAAGCAATTTTTTTTGTTTGTTTTATTTTCCTCTCAGTTATTTTTAACCATGGTCTGGCAGTTTGAGTAATTTATGCGACCTACCCCAATGTCCTTTCTTTGGTATTGTTCGTCGAATCGTGAGTTGAGCTGCGCGATTACTGACAAATGCGTGCACTGACTGGACAGGTCTTCTCAATCTGTGTGGTTCTTTCCTCAAAAGACCATTTTAGACACCAATCTACATGGTCTTCACATGAAGTTGGACTTTATAAGAGACTGTGACCTCTGAGTTTGTTTCGGCCTTTCTTCTCAGAGTAGTCAGATAGGAAACGCCAACCTCATCTAGTTAAAAAAAAAACATGATTGACTTGTAAAAGTGTTTGTACAAACCTACTTACAGAAATAAAAATCATTTATCATCATTTATCATTTATAATAACAGCATTTGAATTATTTTGAAACAAATTGCTAATCCATTGCTTCAAATATTCGAAAAATGTGTCAGCTAGACAACTTAAATAACGCAATGAATGTTGTTGAACTGTCAAAATGAAACCGATTCCGATTGATAGTGTGTTACGCAATTACACCGCAGGTCTGGGTGTTTGTGCAGTACAACCAGTCACCCTATATAATTATTTAGAACACGGGTCGACTATACTTTATTTTGCATAGCAACTAACTCTACCAAAACGATTAATGCGTTGAACCTGACAAAAGATCAATCTACTTGATTACATCTGAAACTTAAGACCTAACCTAGTGCAAAAATACTATCATTAATTCTATTGAATAAAACAACAAAACAAATAACAACACTTTATATATTAAATACTTAATGTGTAACATAACAATATAGTTAATTAAAGCCTTGGTGTTTCAGCAAAGGTCTTCGCTATTAGCATTGCAGATAAATGATAGCTTTACAGGTGCTTTTATTTTATCATTATTAATGTTTATACTAATGGATAGATAAATGTACATTTCAATATAATTGGTACGTACTGGTGTTTGGTATGAAATTGTTTGTTGTGTCTTGATCATTTGGCCGTTTTGCTACCGTAACATCGGCGTAAGGTGAAAAATGTATTTACTACTAGCTGTTGACCGCGGCATCGCCAGCATGGATGTCAATATTTCCCAATTGGAATCGGGTTTTGTCCACAATTTCATGGGTTTTATTTTTTGCGCAGACCCCTAATTCTTTTTCTAAAATAAAAATAGCTTAAGTTATTCCTTATAATATCAGCTATCTGCCAGTGAAAGTCCCGTCAAAATTGGTCCAGCCATATCGGAGAGTAGCCGGAACAAATAGACAGACAGACAATCATTTAAAAAATTGCATTTTCGCTAATACTTTCATATGCATTTAATTTATTAAAAAGCTGTTATTTTGACATTACAAACAGACACTTCCATTTTATTTATTTGTATAGATTTATTACTTTTCTGTTATGCAATAGTTCTTGTAGTAAGGAAACGCCCAAGCCACATATCATATTTTGATTAAGGTGTAGAGTTTGTGAAGGCTTATAGAGTTAGGGCGTGTAGAGTTAGAAACTTGGCTCTACATGATATCTGACAACTTTTTGACAGTGCGAGCCATATGGTCTCATCTTGGCAACATTTTACATGAACATGTTTTTGGTGGGATTATATTTTTTTATTAAGTTTGAAATGTTCCACGGGATGACGGAGACCTCACTACGCTCCACTTATATCTCTTTAGTGCAGTGTTATCTGTTCTGGATTTGCTCGTTGTTGCATATCGTAGAAGGTTTGGCCTATTCCAAGCTTCCACAGCATACATTCTTTCGGTTGGTATCGGTATTCATATATGTTAAGTTAACAAATTAATGCCGCATCTGATAGTAAGTTGCCATTGCTTAGGTAATCTGCAATATTAGAAGCATCACAGATGTGTTGCTATCCCAGAGACAAATCTGAAATATCTTAAGTGCCTGTATGACACCTGCACCCATAGGTACATTCTGTACTAAGACAAAAGCATATTGTCTCTTATTGGGTGAAACCAGGAAGGGGTGTGGCCTGTCACTAGCTATTGTGCTATTTTTTAAACTGAACATACTTAAGTTTTGCTGACAGTACCTTTAAAACTGGAACATAGCAACGCTACTTAACAGCATAAATAGGTTTCCATTGTACCCGGATGCTACTATCTATTAGATTGAACATTCAGCACGGATTACTTCTAGCTAAAACCCCTTATTAAGGCATATCGTAAACCCAAAGTAGCTCTGCATTATTAAATTCCTTAAATATTGTCACCGACGCCGCCTACCATACAATTTTAGTGTACCGCCAACAAATTTATGTAGACAAGAGCAATGAATAATCTGTACAGGAATTAGCATTCCTAAAAAGGTAAACGTATACTTTATAGTAGACGCTGGCTTCAGGACCGGAGCCGCGCGCGTAAATCAGATTGCATGGACAGTACACCATTTCGAACAGTTCGAGGTATCGGCGGATTCTGGTTAAGGTGGATGGCATTAGAGCCTTTGCTTTCTATGATCTTGGCAACCTTGGAAGTGTATGAAGAATTGAGAGTGAAACAAGAACCTTTTGGCGATCGAATGACGTTGACGTCCGGCGCTGTTGGTAAACTTTAGTAAAATTATTTTGTGCTCTACACGACCTTCGGGTAAATTAAAAATGCACTTAGGCAGGCTTTTCATTTTGTACGATGCCTAAACTAATAGATTTAGACCTAATAGATTTTGTATCGTCTTTGAAGTAAAGCTCAAATGAACGAAGTAAAAAATCCGTAAGGTATAAATTACGCCATGCAATTTAGAACTTTAATGAAATATTCTTAAGACTATTTTTGAAAGAAAATTATTTTTTGTTTAACACAACAACAACGCAATAACTATTTTATATCGCTTATAAAATAGTTATGAACATAGAAATAATAATTTCAGTTTCAATTATAAAGTTCTAATTAGTAATTTGAAGTATTTTCAAAGTATCGCAAAACAAAATTAATTTAAAGAAATAATTTCATTTTAACATCATTTTAAAAATGAATTACTTTTTTACAAATAAATACAAATACATTTCACGATCAAACTCTTAAACACTCCCATAATAACTCACCCAGCACATAGATCTGGATATCTTCCATGATAAGCCGTACCAAGTTGGTAAATATTTATATTTATTTCTAAGTAAATAGTATCGTAAGTTAGTATAAGTATTATTTTTTCCTATTTATAGTTTTAAAGCTACTAAAATATAAGTGATTTGGTTGTAAGCACTGTTAACTTATGTATTCAATAAATAAATAGTTGCTAACATGCGCAATTTATTCTGAAAAGTAAAGGCTTATTCAGATTTAAGCGATATCGCTGTGGTGTTCTGTAGCGATACTGGTTCGCCTTCTGGTTAGTCACTTTGGACCAGCATCGCTACCGAGCGCGACAGCGATATCGCTTATATCTGAATAGGCCTTCAGGAGTAATCTTTCTTTTCGATTAAATTGTAAGACAACCTTCAATACCAAACTTTTTCGCTATTGTTATTTAGCGCAAAAATTACATAATTAAGTAAGTGGCATGCAAGTTTAAATTGCTAGCTAAACCGTATTAAACTGCACCGATTACCTTCAATTCCGTATTATAAAATAATAACAGTGGTAGTGCATTCGACCTTAGCGTGAATGCGGCTAGAACCTCGGACAGCGCCCCGGAGCGGAGCAACACCATAACACGCCCGTAATATCAGGAGCTACAATGAACTTTAACATTTCCACATAGGGCCCTGATGGTCCTGACTTTCACCGTAAACGGCCAATTTACGGACGTCTGTCGACCGGGCAGTGTCTTAAGCTAAACTGTCTCAATTAGTGCCCGGATAGATGACCCCGCAATTTCGACAGCAATACCGGCCGAGATTGCAACGGTTATTAGATTAAAAGCAATAGGGCCGACGCCGCAATGGATGTTGAGGGAAATTGTAAGCTCTTAACTGTCAATGACTCGCCCAAGCGTTGTATGGCGGGAATTGTTTTTGACGTTGCCGTGTTCTTAGTAATTGTATGTGTATCTAGACAAACGCGTTTGATCTTTGGCGATAAGATGGTAAATACTGCTGGGTAATTTGGTTGTAGAAGTGGGCTCATTTTGAACTTTTTCTTTCTGACAAACGCATTTGATCTTTGGCGATAAGATGGTAAATACTGCTGGGTAATTTGGTTGTAGAAGTGGGCTCATTTTGAACTTTTTCTTTCTGACAAACGCATTTGATCTTTGGCGATAAGATGGTAAATACTGCTGGGTAATTTGGTTGTAGAAGTGGGCTCATTTTGAACTTTTTCTTTCTGACAAACGCATTTGATCTTTGGCGATAAGATGGTAAATACTGCTGGGTAATTTGGTTGTAGAAGTGGGCTCATTTTGAACGTTTTCTTTCTGACAAACGCGTTTGATCTTTGGCGATAAGATGGTAAATACTGCTGGGTAATTTGGTTGTAGAAGTGGGCTCATTTTGAACGTTTTCTTTCTGACAAACGCATTTGATCTTTGGCGATATGATGGTAAATACTGCTGGGTAATTTGGTTGTAGAAGTGGGCTCATTTTGAACGTTTTCATTCTGACAAACGCATTTGATCTTTGGCGATAAGATGGTAAATACTGCTGGGTAATTTGGTTGTAGAAGTGGGCTCATTTTGAACGTTTTCTTTCTGACAAACGCATTTGATCTTTGGCGATATGATGGTAAATACTGCTGGGTAATTTGGTTGTAGAAGTGGGCTCATTTTGAACGTTTTCATTCTGACAAACGCATTTGATCTTTGGCGATAAGATGGTAAATACTGCTGGGTAATTTGGTTGTAGAAGTGGGCTCATTTTGAACGTTTTCTTTCTGACAAACGCATTTGATCTTTGGCGATATGATGGTAAATACTGCTGGGTAATTTGGTTGTAGAAGTGGGCTCATTTTGAACGTTTTCTTTCTGCCTTAAATTGTAGCCGGCTTGTGCTTCGGCGATGAAAATTCCGCATCAGATGCTCACTTTTATTTTTAGGGTTCCGTACCAAAATGGTAAAAAGGAACCCTTATGGTGCTACTCAGTCTATCTGTCTGTCCGTCTGTCACAGCTAGGATATCTCAAGACTAATGCTATAAACTTATGCTATATACGAATGGTTTTTTTATTTTTTTTATTTTAAAGATTTTTTTTTTGTTGGAACAGGTACTGAAAGTGTGTCTAAAAATTCGAAGTTGGGGCTACTAGAGCATGTGAAAGAGCGCCATTTGCATATTTTCAAACATTTTTCCCTTTTATTTTTAGGCCAAATAGTTTTCGACTTTTGATGAAAAATGTGAAAATATACCGTTCCCCCCTTATTTCCAAAGTTTGCATAGAGAAAAATCTGAAATTATTGATAGAAATTTATAGAAAGATTACAGGAAAAATAAAACGATGTCTCTAAATAGCACACTTTTTTATGGTACGTGGTATGGTACCCTCTGTGCGCGAGTCCGACTCGCTCTTGGCCGGTTTTTTACTTTATTTTATTAAATTAGAGAAAATATCACTTGGAAGCAGTATGCGATGGCATTTTTTGCAAGGAACCAGGAAGTCTATTGTGACGGCGTTTCAAACTACAATAGCACAGTAAGCTGAATTATGTTTATGAAAGTTCCAAGTAACACTGAATCTCTGTTCAACTGCCACAATGATGCAGCTATCTCGATTAGAATAGCAAATCAAAACGAATTGACGGACAACACTAAACTCTAGGCCTTTTTGTGTCAAAGATCTAATTACAAATCTTTAGTGGTTATCTCGATTGCTTTCGCTGTCCGTGGTGCGTTCTTCTTTTATATTTTGTTTTTTTTTTCTGAACTGAAATGAAGATGAAAGTGATCTTATGCATTGTAGTTGAAACTATTAGGATTTTATTGTGTTGGTAATCAGATTTCTAATTGCTTTTTCCTTTTGTTTCTTCGGCTGACTCTTTATTTTGATGATGGTACTGCCTTTATTATCTTTTCTTTACCTTGCTCAATATATTTTTTTGTTTGTGGCTAATTATAAAAATAGACAAATCATAACAGAAAGAAGAAATTTATATTGATTTACAAAATAATTACTCTTAAAATTTTAAATACATATTTAATAGTAATGAAGTAAGGTTCTACTCATTTAAGAAAAGCTTGGTTTATGAACATAATTATTTTTTCTATTTAATTACTCCAGAAACCTTCTACTGTCATATCGATCGACAGTTGAGAGGGAGATCATAATATTTTAACTTATTTATTCCATAAAAGCTACATAGGCTCTTACAATGTAAAGCTTAGGCCTAAGTGGTGGTAATTACATGTAAATAAGTTTCAATAAAAACAATAGACCTGCACCAACCCGGGGCTGTACTTGGGTGCACTTGCATAGTGCATATAGGGACAATCGTCGGTTAGTGCCTCCTCATCATTTAAAATTATCTAAGGGGCCTCTGCGAGTTGGCTTCGGCCCCTCGTATGCCTTAGTATGCTTCGTATGCCGAGATATGTAAGAAAAAACATTAATAATAATAATAACCCTACCGCTGTATCTCTACGTTGACGTCGTGGTGGGGCTTGCGCGCTCCGAACTTTAGGTCTGTGCCGGTAGAGTTTACTTGCCGGAATGGGTCTAGGATGAGGAGCCAGACCAAGAGAGATACAGAAACCTGCAGGGCAGCATTTGGCGAGCTGTTGGGCAGTAGCGACCCCACGGACCCTATCTCCCGGAAAAAATCTTGTCCTCATCTCTGGCTTGCCTTTATTGGCCGGCTGGAGTGAACACTGACGAGGAACAGAACTCCCACCTCTTTCTTGCCTTTATTGACTGGCATGAGTGGAGATTCGCGAGAGCAAACGTGCTCGGAGAAAGGAACCATTCCAGTAAGGTGCTGGTAGGGATTTGAACGTACTTCTGGGATTGTCCTGATAGCCGTGAGATACCTCTGCACTCCTCAAGCACCTCAGGAAGTGTTGCCCCCTTGTCGCTACGTTACTATGTGCTAGCGGCCGTTTCCGGGGGCGCATTATTGAGTGTGCAAGTCACCCCCTGCCATTTTGTATAATATATAACATTGGTCAGGCAGGGGACATAGTTCTTCCATAGTTCAAGTTACCCAATCCACTTTAGCCACCCAGCACAATATGTTTTGTTTCCACGTACAACAATAGTCCTGTACCAACCGTGGGTTATCCTTGGGTGCACTTGCATAGTGCATACAGGGATAATCGTCGGTTGGTGCCTCCTTATCTTTTAAAATTATTTATGAGGCCTCTGCGAGTTGGCTTCGGTTGCTCGTACGCCTTCCAAAGGTCCGGGACCCCAGGGTCCCGAGAAATGTAAAAAATAATATGTGTTTATTTCTCACCACAAGCCAAAAAATACAAACAATATTTTACACACCAGAAACAGCTAACAATTTTTGGTTGTGGATCGCTGGTGCCTGTGGTAGGTAACACCTGTAATACAGGTCACCAGGTCTCCACCTGTTCACAGTTACTTATTGGATAGCTTACAACTGATATGATCACGCACAAATGATGAAATATGTATCACGCATAACAAAATCTATATATACAAAAATGAATCGCCGAAATGAAATGTATGTACGCCCAGAACTTCCGAACGACTGCACCAAATTGGATAATTCTTTTTTTTTTTTGTTGTGTTTGTAATTGTTAGGACAAGGTTTGTATGAAAGAAAATATTTAAAAAGTTGCCGGGAAAATTTGAAAATTCGGAAAAAGAGAAAGTGCTTTTTCTATGGGAATTTTGTATGAGTTATTCAAATTCAAATTCATTTATTTGCTAGAATGTAGGTATACAATGTATGATCTTAAAAATAGATTTATATTTACATTCTACCAGCTAGTGTCGAGCACGATGTTGCTATTTTAATTAAATAAAAATAAAAATACAAGTAGACAGCCACACCAAATCAGAACTCATGCATTAGGGTTTTACATGTCAAACATACTCAACATATGTCAACATATTGAAATTTTGACAGTACAAATTTTGTCGGGTCAGCTAGTTTAGAATAAATTACAAATGAAATAGATGCAATAATAGAGAACGCGCCCATTGTCGTGCGTACGCGCAGACCATGCATAGTGGCCGATTCTTTTTTTTTATTCGATCACTGAGATTTAAGTGTTATAAGAAACAAGTTCTCATTACATTGTGTTTATTGTGTGTGTCTTTTACATAGGTAATAATTAGATAATCCAGCTCGACCTCATCTGGGTTAAAAAGAGACCAAACAAAAGAGTTCCTGCATCATAAAATCTAGAACAAAATTGCATGTTATGAAATCTTTATTATTAAATTCTGCTTTTATCGTGCAACATGTATTTATAAAGAGCTCGCCCAGGGAATTACTACAAAATACACTACGAGTATGTTTTTATGCATGAATGACAGTGAGATTACAGAAATTTGCTATTTTTAGGGTTCCGTACCTCAAAAGGAAAAAAACGGAACCCTTATATGATCACTCATGTGTCTGTCTGTCTGTCCGTCTGTCACAGCCAATTTGCTCCGAATCTAATGGACCGATTTAGTTGAAATTTGGTACACGTTTGGGGGTGGTTTTGGGATCTACCTCCTAGTGGTCCACCCCGGCCAACGGCACCACAGGCTTGCCTGTGGTACGGCTGAACGATCCCACTTAGCGGTGGTAGTCCGGCGCCAAGCAGCTTGCTGTGTTCCGTCGGTGTGTGGGAGTGTCAGTGCCTTTGGGGGAGAAGGAGATTGTCAGTTGCGCTGTTTGGAACCGGTTGTGGTCTCTGAGTCAGCTAGCCGGGTAACTCATTTTGGAGAGTAGCGGGATCCGAAGCACGGTGCCAGCCGTTGGCCGACCGCAGTCAGTAGGGGGCCCAAGTAACACGCCAGCCACGTGCTAAAGGCTGCCCCGCCAACTCGCGATAAATCCCGGTATGCTCCACCGTGCCAGCCGGCGACTGGATGGGAGGACCCGGTGGCCATATCCGGGGGGGTTCGGGCGTCCCCGCAGTCTCCAATAGAGTTCCCCGTAGGTTTGGTTGACTCCAGTGTTCCAATTGGATCACTGAGCGGCGCCCGACAAGTCGACTTTTTCCCCAACAACTCCACTCCATATGACCAAAGCGAAAAAAAATAAGGTTAAACAACGGCTGCACTTCCTCCCACTAAAAGTGCACCATACTAATATCAGGGGGTTGCACTCCAATCTCGATTCGGTCCATCACCACCTTGAGATCGAGAAGCCGCACCTGTTTTTCCTAACGGAGACGAAGATAACAACCCCATCGGACGTGGCGTACCTCAACTACCCGGGTTACTCTCTTGAACACAAGTTCAAGAAGCAAGCTGGGGTCTGCGTGTACGTTCGCGATGACATTTGTTGTCGTCGTCTCCGTTGCTTTGAGAAATCGGGTTTCTCTGCCATATGGCTACTTGTGGATACTAGCGTAGAGAAATCTCTCTACATCGGCATCTACCGATCGCATAGTGGTGACCAGGACACAACAGCGCTCTTTAATTTCCTCGTGGAGTCGACTGACGTAGCCCAGCAACGGTACCCAACGGCGAAGCTCATTTTTCTGGCGGACTTCAACGCTCATCATAAAGAATGGTTGATCCCATACCAGAAAACTGACCATGCTGGGTTGGAGGCGTGCAAGTTTGCTGTAACGCTAGATCTAACCCAGATGGTGAATGTGGCAACGCGGGTACCGGATGTTGACGGCCATACACCCACTTGCTTGGACCTTCTGCTGGCAATTGATCCGGAAAGTCATTCAGTATCGGTCTCAGCCCCGCTGGGAACGTCTGACCACTGTCTGGTGAAATCCATATCGACCTGCTCTCCTCCAGATGAGAGCCCTAGAGGCACGAGGCAAGTATGGCGATACGGGTGAGCAGACTGGGATGAGATGCGGCACTTTTTTGCGTCTTATCCATGGCGGCAAGTGTGCTTTTCCTCGGGTGACCCCTCGTGCTGTGCTGACGCGGTTGCGGACGTGATTCGGCAGGGGATGGAATACTTTATTCCATTCTCCGACATCCCGCTCGGTCATAAATCTCGGCCTTAGTATAATGCAGAATGCGCCCGCGCTGAGGCGCGAAAAGAGACTGCCTACCAAGCCTGGGTCAAGGCCCGCGACTGCAAAGTTAGAGCGCGTAGGGTTCGCGCGAAGAAAAGAGCCTTTAATTCTGCCGCCAAGTTCTGCAAGCGGGTTTTACGTAGGGAACGTTTTGACCATGTCGGACGTATCGGGGCCAGGCTGGCCTCGCACCCTCCGCGTAGTAAACAGTTCTGGTCCCTGTCTAAAGCGGTTGAAACGAATTTCTGTCGTCCCACTTTACCTCCTATGATGAAACCTGATAGGTCGCATGCTCACTCTGCAACTGAGAAAGCAAATTTATTTGCATCTCTCTTTGCAAGCAATTCACATCTGGACGCTGGCTCAAAGCAACCACCTACTGTACCTCATTGTGACTCCTCGATGCCGGAGATCGCAGTACACATTAAAGAGGTCCGAAGAGTATTGTGCAGTCTAGACGTGAACAAGGCCAGCGGGCCTGACGGCATTCCAGCGAGAGTGTTGAGGCAGTGTGTGCCTGAGCTGTCTCCTGTATTGACACGTTTGTTCAGCCTCTCTCTTGAAAAAAGAACGGTGCCGAAATCCTGGAAGCTTGCCCATTACCGTCCGATGGCCATTACCTCCATTCTGTGCAAAGTTTTGGAAAGGGTACTGATGAATAAGTTGCTACCTTGAAGACAATGATCTCCTCAGTGACCGTCAATATGGCTTTCGCCGGGGACGGTCAACTGGCCACCTTCTTGTGTATGTCACGCACTGCTGTGGCGAAGCCATCGAGAAATACGGCGAAGCACTGGCTGTATCGCTTGACATCTCAAATGCCTTTGACAGGGTCTGGCACGCTGCTCTGCTCAGCAAGCTTCCTGCTTATGGCATCCCAGCTGATTTTTGTAGCTGGATATCAGATTTCCTTAGAGAACCGTCGATCAGAGTAGATGTTGCCGGCTGCTCTTCTGACCTTATGGCTATTGATGCCGGAGTTCCTCAGGGGTCTGTTGTCTCTACAACTCTTTTCCTGCTGCACATCAATGACTTGCTTCGGCCTGGTATTGTTGGGTACGCAGATGACAGTACAGTTTCAGAGAGATACTTGTCCAGCGCAAAAACCAGCGGGGCCGAAGTTCGTTCCTTGAGAGAGGCCATGGTAGAGCGGACAGATTTGACCTTAAGCTTTGTCTCCCAGTGGGGTGATGATAATCTGGTCTCTTTTAACGCCACCAAAACACAGGCGTGTCTTTTTACCGCTAAAAAGAGTCGTTTCGCCCAAACTATTACTTTTCGGGGTACATCTGTTCCTGTAACTGATCGACTTGAGCTCCTAGGCATGGAGTTGACATCTGGTCTCAACTTCGGCGCCACCATCAAGTACAAGGCCCAAACTGCGGCCAAGAAACTGGGCATCCTAGATAGGGTGAAGCGATACTTTACGCCTGGACAGCTTTTAATCCTTTACAAAGCGCAAGTCTGATCCTGCATGGAGTATTGCAGTCACCTTTGGGATGGATCAGCTAAGTACCAACTAGCCGCGCTTGAGTCGGTGGAACGCAGAGCTAAGAGGCTCATTGGCGACGTAAATTTGGTGGATGCCAAGCTTCATAGCTTGGTTCATCGCCGCAAGGTTGCCTGCTTGTCGGTCTTCTACAGATTGTACTTCGGAGAGTGTGCCCGAGAACTCCACGACCTTATTCCACCGGCCCCTTCTACCATCGGACATCTAGACGCACTGCCAGTTACCATCCCTACCTGGTTGCTATTCCACCAATTCACACTAAGCGCTTCCAAATGTCTTTTATAATGCGCACAGCAAAAGAGTGGAACTCACTACCTGCGTCTGTGTTTCTGAACGTATACAACCCTAATCTCTTCAAAGTGAGAGTGAACAGGCTTCTTCTGGGTAAGCTCACTCCATCGTCGACTTTGTCTCTGTCACCTCTGAGCTAGACTAGAGTCAAGAGCAAACCCATCACAAATAAAAAAACACGTATGTATTTCTCTGATCCAAACACTGACGTGTAATGTAAATTAATGAATTTTGAATATGGGGGTCAATTTTGGGGGGCAAATAAGAAAATTAACAAAAAAAATTGCAAACTGTACCCTGCGATATGTCGAATAAAAGGGCTTACTGTGAGGGTCTCAAATGTTTTTTATAATTTTAAAGTTATTTAAGAAAATAGACGAAAATTGGCCATTCCCCCCTTCTATCTCCGAAACTACTGACCTTAAATTTTGAAAAAAAAGAATACAGAAAATAGTTCTATAGCCATAGATTATAGGAAAACCTATAAGAAGTCTATGTTCTTAAAATAACATTGTAAATCTCTCAATATTATGCAACTACAATGTTAAGTTTGTTCTTGGGATAAATTCATCCCAACTACGGAACCCTTCATTGTCCCTTCATTGTGTCCGACAAGAACTTGACCGGTTTTTTTTTTCTTAATAAAATTGCCTCTACTATTAGCAAAACCTTTGCTGATACGACAGCACTTTCCATTAGGACTATAAGCTTGTTTTGAAAAAAAAAAAACTTGCGTCATTTTGTATTTCTCATTGGTGTTAATAATCTATTGTTATACTTAAATCAAACAAAAACCCAGTTAAAATGAAACTGATCGTGAATCTATAGGGTGCATAGATTAAAATAACAATTACAAAGAGGCGTGGCGTTGCGGGCATGATGGAGTCGGTATCACGAGCTCCGGTCGGCGGCGGTGCGACCTCGCTCCTGCGCCTGCCGGACGAGGGCTGTCTGATTCACCGACTTTCCGCGTTGAGGTATATAGATCACGAATGTCATGTGAAACGTAAAAATATATTGATATATTCAAGATTGGTGCTAGTTGGGTACTAAGAGTACTTAGGCGACAAAAACTTTAGGAGGGACTTCGGACAAAATTTTTGGTAGTTGGGTACGGACAGACTGGCGCACATCAAGCTACTACAATCTGTCAAATTTCTTTAATAGAGTTTCGACATTATCGCTAAGGTATTAGGTTCAAGGTTGATTGGGAAAATTTGACAGTTTCGGGTAGCTTGACCTGCTAGCGTCTGTACTTATCGGTAGCGAAAACTATTGGGAAGAGTTTGATCTTTCTTTGATTGATAGGCTTTTCCCGACAGTAAGATGATAACTGAGACAGGAAGATCTTAATAACTTTTGTAAGAGATTGGTTAAAATGAATGAGACAGTGGTTCTATGGATTTTATACCTATAACTACAGATCTTGTCACTAATGATATTAGGTAGATAAGTACTTAATTGTTCTGGCGGAATAATATCACAATAAATTCACTTGGAATTAAACTTCCAATCTTTTACAATCGATCATAATTTTGAAACGATATCAGCCCACTGGTGCACTGACAGGTGATCGAGAGCTCGTGATTACAGCTCCTACTTAACTGTCAAACCGTTGTAGGGCCACAGTGCACAAGCATATGTTTCACCATAAGCTTATGACAACAATTAGTACGTACAAAAGCTGTCAAAGTCAGCAATAGTTGAAGAGGTTTCCGCAGTTAAAAATGTTCAAATTCTTTGCTGCAATTAAAAACAAAATACCACAAACATCACAGAGTTCAAAAAAAGAACGTGGTTCTCGGATTCGACAGCACCAAAAAAAAAAAAGAATTAAAAACGACAATTCTATCGGCAATAACCATTTGAAACAAGGCCACTTAAAAAAAAATTGTACTTTGTCGTTTAAGTAATGCGACTTTGATTCGTTATATTTAAGTGTACTTATCTTTAGAAAATCACAAAACTAGTTATTGCAGAGAAACAAAGAGCCGGATTCGATCATTTAAAACGACATTTTAACAGTGCATTTAGTCGAGATTATCTTTGCACTGGTCAGGTGCGGCTGAGTTCGGCCGCAATTATATTATAATTATTTGATTACCTATGCAAATTGTATGTTTATCTTGTCCAGTTGTTTATGTGGAATATAAATTAAAGTTATTTGCCTTTAGTCTTGTCTGCAAATAGTCCTGTCTTGAATTATGTGAATTGTTATCTTTCCATCTCTTCTCCTCGTAACCTTAATTCAATCAATCAATCTGCCTAGCCTTTTCGCAACTTTGTTGCGGTCGGCTTCCAGTCCAACCGGATGCAGCTGAGTACCAGTATTTTGCAAGGAGCAAATGCCCATGTGACCTCCTCAACCCAGTTACTGGGTAATACGATAACCCTTGGTTAGACTGGTTGTCAGACTTTCAGGCTTCTGACGACCCGTAATGACTGTCAAAGATCCACGAATGACTGCCGGGACCAACGGCTTAACATGCTTTCCGAAGCACGGAAGGGTCTCGGTATGTAAAGATGGTCACCCATCCATGGACCGATCTCGGCAAGCGTAGCTTAATCTGATAGATCGACTAGTGCGGCTGTTATTACTTAACCACGAACTCCTGAAAACCTTAATAAATTATGGCTAAAAAGGTTTTCTTGGTATATTTAATATGCGTATTTAATACCTAATCGTACCTACCTCGCGGTGGTCAATTGTAGTTCTGACGTTCGAAAAGTGCTGCTGATGTTTGCTTTTTTTAATAAAAAATCACTGCCTCCTCACCCTTTTTTATCGTGGTTCATGTTTCCTTTAGGTACCGTAGTCCGCAAGCCAGTGGTAAAAGCAGTATGAGCAGACCTCTTATTCTATTAAAACTCCGTACTACGCTAGGCCAGCTGAAGGTCAAACTGTGACTACTGCCGTGCAGCCTACTGTACTGTATCCCTAAACAGCTATTTTGTTGACCAAACCATTACTAATTTGTTTCAAGAATCGAATCCGCTACAGCTAATTCCTACAGTACCTACCAGGAGGGCTGAAAAGTTTTGAGCCTAATTATCTTCAAGTGCCATTATTATCTCACGCTGCGTATTACTAATTTGCGAATACCCTCTTTAGTATAAATACAGAGTTTCATGTCATTAGCGTCATTACGCTTTTAGATTAATCCGTAAACACATCATGTCTCAGTCATCCGCGGCCTATCCCTAGGCTAAAAATTTTTCAACCCCCAGTACACTGGATGTAATACTCTTAAGAGAGTTATAATTGCTCAGATTTGCTATAGGGCTTAAAAAACTTAGCGTACCAGGGGGCTGAAAAGTTTGAGCATAGCGATGGGTCGCGGATGACTGAGCTGATGTTTACGGATTAATTACTAAAACCGTAATGATGATAACGACATGAAACTCTGTATTTATAAAAAGAGTATATTCGCAAATTAGTATAGTAATATGCAGCGTGAGACAATAATGACACTTGAAGGTACTTAGGCTCAAAGCTTTCCAGCCCCTTTGGTAATGCTCATTTAAATTACCTACTTCGTACACGTGAAATCTTATTAAAAGTTTCAACGCAGGGACGTCGAGAATCATATACTGAATCCATGGTAACAAGTTGTGCGTCGATGTCCGTGCCACCCTGTATATTAGAAGAACATTAAAATTGTCTCTTGAAATTCGGTGAAAGATCATCTGGGAAAAAGAATCAGAGAGGTCACTCCAATCGCTATAATTATTTTATTAAAAGAGTTATTTCGCGCCCAGTAACAGTTCCACCGCTTTGCTCTCGTTTAATTAAACCTTGTAAAAATAATTATTACGTTATGTTAAACAGCGGAATTACTGTCGACAAATTTTTCCACGGCTTTTTTGGCATTAACAATAAATTAACATATATTCCGAGCTTTCATGCTGTCACTCTTTCCGTATTTATAATTATAGGAAGGAGTTATAGCGAATTTTGGGAAAACCATTAAAGCAGTAGAATGCTACTTGTGTTTATTTTAATTGACAACTTTGTAAAGTACTTATTCCCCTTTGAGTATACAAGAGCCAAGAACCGGGGCTTATGGCGTTGGAAAGTGTCATTGGGTTTACTCTACAAGAGACTAGAGAGGCTTATGGCGTTGGAAGGTATCTTTGAGTTTACTCTATAAAAACCAAGAACCGGGGCTTATGGCGTTGGAAAGTGTCATTGGGTTTACTCTACAAGAGACTAGAGAGGCTTATGGCGTTGGAAAGTGTCATTGGGTTTACTCTACAAGAGACTAGAGAGGCTTATGGCGTTGGAAAGTATCTTTGAGTTTACTCTATAAAAACCAAGAACCGGGGCTTATGGCGCTGGAAAGTGTCCTTGGGTTTACTCTACAAGAGCCAAGAGGGATAACTTAAGTTATCCGTAAATTAATTACTAAGCATAATGACTACCAACTTAAATTGTCCGTAAACTAATTACTAAGCAAATTGACTACCAAATTAAGTTGTGCGTAAATTCCAAACACAACTCTCAATCTTTGACAGTTGTATGAAATGGCAAATTAACGTAGTGTTGAGCATATACTATTATATATTAATTATTGAGCATATTGACATATGCTCAATAATTAATCTCTCTGACTGTACTACCTACAACGTAGATAAGTCCTGTAAAAGACGAGGACGTACTGACGAGCATGTACTCGTATAAAGGTTTTCAAGAAGATGATCAGTCTACGGGCCCTATTACTAAGCATTTAGTCATCGTTTAAAAACAGACATAAATCCCAATGATACTTTTCAGCGCCATAAGCCCCGGTTCTTGGTTTAACGCCATAAAGCATATGCTATAATTATTTTAGTAAGTTAAGTTGGTAGTCAATATGCTTAGTAATTAATTTACGGAACACCTAAGTTGATAGTAAATTTGCTTAGTGATTAATTTACGGACAATTTAAGTTGGTAGTCAATTTGCTTAGTCATTAATTTAGGGACAAGTAAAGTTGGTAGGCAATTTGCTCAGTAATTAATTAACGGACAATTGAAGTTGGTAGTCAATTTGCTTAGTAATTAAATTCCCTGACTTTACTATAGTTTAATTTTTCTGAAACCTCACCCCCAAGTTATTTTTAATTGTGCATTTTAATTAGTCAGATATTGGAATGTCAACGCTTATGACTGACGTCAGGCAGTCCGTCTCGACACTCAGTGAATCAGCCGTTTATAAGAAAAGCGTCTGTCGCTTTAATATTTTAAAATAATTTCTGATGACGTACTTAAGTGCTAGTGATCAGCCAAATCCCTTATCTGACCAAAGGAATCTTTTTATTTATTTAATTAGCAGTAAAAACTGAGTTGAAAGATTTTACTGCAACCGTCCTTAGCAATATTAAAGATTATAAAAAAAAAATAGTTGTGTTTTTAAACTGAAGTTGCTACATACCTTCTTACCTACATAGGTAATGAGGCTGTGACAACAGGAGCACACAAAGATTATCATCTTTAGAGGTAATCTTAAAATCTAAAGAATGTCAAGCATGTTCTTTTTATGACACAATCACGACTAGAATGAGCTTTTTTCGTGATTACTTAAATTATGAAGAAATATGAATGCAGTGTTTAGGTCCACTCATATCGAGAGTTCACGAGCTATATGTCGCACCTTGAAAACAAAAGTGGCGTTATACAAAAATTAAAGTTTTTCTCTATGTCCATTCAAAGCTTTTTTGACGCAGCATTTTGGTCAATATCTTAGCAAATAACTGAAATAAAAGACTGCAATTTGACTTTCTTACTCTAAGTTTTATATATACTGAAAATATGCCAGTAAATTATGGAGTTATTTAGAAAACATAGTTTTGATAATGCCACTTTTGTTATCAAGGTGCGATGTATTATGCGACATCCTGGCCGATATTGAGTTATAATCATATCTACCTACATTAAAAAGTGAATAACGTAAAAAAACGGAGATAGACACTATTAACCGTCGATAGGCCACTTTTTCGTAAAAAAATATTGATACTTTTTTACAATGTTATTTTTTCCGAATAATGAAACTTTGAAAAGCTCTCCTGTAAAGTTCCAAATATGTCGCTTAATACAAATAGCCCGCGAACCTTCGATATACAAATACAAATATTCTTTATTGTGGTACATAGGTAAGCAATAAGTTGTTACATGTTTCCGAAATTGTACACAGCTATGACCCGCCATAATGGCATACAATAATTTTAAAGTAGGTAACATTTTAACAGCACAATCAAATAGAAAATTAAAATAATAACAATTTAAATATGCAGCACTTTAGAATTAACGAATATTTTTGCATGTCAAGGCAACAATTAAAATAACGAGACATAAATTATAAATTCAGTTAGTATTAAATAATACAAATTAAGAAATATTTTACTTATCCTGATAAGTTGAACAATTATAATTAAATAACATCATCGAGATAATCTTTTAAAGTATAGTAACATTTGTCTAACAGCAATTGAAATAATATCTTTTTATAATTATGCAAATCTAAATCTCTAATTGTCTTTGGCAATTTATTATATATGTCAGGTATTAGATAAAAAACACTTTTGTGGAAAAGAGCAGTTTTGTGGGGTTCACGTGTCATATATAACAGTCTTCATTCATCATTCTCCTACCGTTGTCCCAATTTATTTGGGGTGCGCAACATGTCTTTTTCTTCCATATTCTCTATTAGTTGTCATCTCGGTAGTCACTCCCTTTCTAGCATATCATCTTTCACACAGTCCGTCCATTGTTGCTTTGGCCTGCGCCTGCTCCGAAACGAGACGTAACCGACATTTTTTCGAAATAGAGTTATTAACATATTCGGAATCAGCAAAAAAAGACGCGTCTACCAGTATTTTCATATTACTTAACGAAAACCTATTCATTCTTACTATTAAAAGACGCATCTGCCTTTGTATCTTGTATTTTAAACAGGACAAAATGTTTTTTTCTCCATTTCGATATATCTGTATATTTCCTTTTTCCTTACGACGGCAATATAGTAACAATGTATTTAACAGAATTTAGCTAGAAAATGAAATAATAATAATAATAATGTTTTATTGACATAAAAATAGATGTAACATTTTCAATTGAAGACCTAACTCCTGAGCTAGGTGGTACCTGTGTTACAGGACTCATCATTATGAATAACTTTTACTATGAGACCAAACCTGAAATCGCAAAAAAAAAATCAGCTGTTCAGTACATTTTGACGAATTATGCGAACATAAATGTACTGATCAGCTGATTTTTTTTTCGCGATTTCTGGTTTGGTCCTATAGTAAAAGTTGTTAAGTACAATGACCCCTTAAGAGCTTGTTGGTGTTTTACCAATAACCCTGTATAGCTAAGAGTTTGTTTGTCTACATTACTATTTAGTTACCACGTGTATAATTATTTCAATAAGTTTACTGTCTGTGGGTAAGCCAGTGTTTAAAGCCATATGTTTAATTTCATCTTAGTTTTATATTTTATTAGTGGGTTGGCGATGAGAACTTTGTTTACTTTATTATAAATATAAGAAGCTAGGTATAGGTGCTGCCGTCGAGCGGATGCGGTCTTACATTTGACTGCGCAACATACATTATTGATAGTTCTCTTATGTTTCATTGCGTGATTTACCGGTGTGGTCTCATGCTATTGCATTATTAGTTTGAGAAGGTAGGTATAGTTGTCTCACTGTAAATACTTGACAACTTTCATATAGGGTTTTTGTAGGGAACCGGTACGGTTTGAAGGTCATGACATTTAACAAAGATCTTTGGGCTCTCTCGAGTTGTTTCATATAGGTTTTACAAGCTTCTCCCCATGCCGTGAAACAGTAATCTATGATTGACTGTGCTAGTGCCTGGTACACCACACGGAGAAGCTTAAAGTCGGCCACTTATCGTAGTCTCTTAAACGCCCATATAAGTTTCCTAACCCGGGAGGTAGTCTGCTCCATGTGGGGACGCCAGCCAAGTCCCTCATCCAGAATCACATCCAGGTACTTAATTGTCTTTTTTGTGTAATTAGAAGCCATGAACATGGGAGATTAGTTTATTATTGTAGGTTTCGTTTTAGCGAATGTAAATTGCAGAAATGATGTTTTAGAAATATTAAGGGTTAGTAAGTTAGCTTCCAGCCAGCGGATTATTTTATGTAAGCCTTTCTCTGCAGCTTGCCGTGCCACATCCCAACTCTCTCCATGAAATATAAGTACGGTGTCGTCTGCATAGCTAAATATTTTACCCTTAGTAAAAGACTGCTCGTATACCTAGGTCATTGACATAGAGCAGGAAAAGACTCGGGGATAGGGATATTAAAATCGCGATATCTCATAAACTTTCCGTAAAATATAGCCTTCATAGCAAAATATTACCTTCACACAGATTCATGAAATGTTCATTTAACATAACATTACGCCAGTATATCGCGAAGGGTCAGGCAGAGGTAGATACCTAGTCTATAGGTCACCCACCTTTCGTCAGTTATGTTTAAGTCCCATGTAACAGGAAGCGAGCCTTTTTACATCAACCGGGTGCTAATCTAGATTCTGGATTGCTACTGCTAATTACCTGTTGGAAAAACCTAATAACACTTTTCTCGACCCGGGAATCGAACCCAATACCTTATGCTCAGCAGTAGCGCTTGCGAACCGACTTCAAAAAAGGAGTTTCTGTATTCGACCCTTATGTATATGTCCACGATTTAAAAAAAAAACTAATGAACGAATTTTGATGATTCTTTCACTAACGTGATCTACATACTTTCAGGAGGTTAGGTAATTATTCTATGTACGAAGTTAAATGCATAAATATACTGTACCTCTGGCATTTCTAACCGGATTTTGATGATTCTCCTTTTCGTTCGTCTTGGGCTTATGTAGTTTTATATTCAACTAAAAATGGAAAAATAAATTTACTTAATCCTTAATTTCATAAAATATTTATACAAACAACAAATAGTAATCGTCTCACTTGGACAGATTATTGACCATGACAATTGACCGTTATATGCTTTACATGTTTCAGTATCTACGCTAAAAAGAAAATACAAAATTGGCAAGTTCTACACAACCTATTCTAACAAATTTCTTCACTTTACCTACAATACTCATAAACTAACGTATTACATAAAATGCTTCCTTGATCCACATTTTATTTTATTTATAATTATCTTATTCAAACACGTCTGAGGAATGGATAACGTCATTTTTGCGTCGCTTGCGCACGTGCCGGCCAGTCGAAGGCTTCGCGGCGACGCCCGTCTATTGGGCGCATTGGTACTGTCGCAGAGGAAATTCTTACTGAAACAATTTTTTTTTTTTTCAATTACTTATAGCAAAATATCTATGCAGGTCATATGTTCAAGTTTACTTAACTTTGATGTGAAAGTATTGAAGAATTACTGAATCAACTGTTATGTAACAATTTTTGGTATAGAAAATCACACAAATAAATAATCTTCTTATGTGTAACTGTCTTGGGTTAGAAGGAGGTATTCGACTATTTAACATCAAACAACATTTTTACCACTGTACAGCTATTCTGTACAAATCTCACCGTGAAAATTTAGGTGAGGTGAGCGTGGAGTGAGCTGTCAATAGTGTCAATCCCTAGCGTCAGGTGGAATGACAGCTCTCTTCAAGCTCACTTCACCTACGTTTTCACAGTGAGATTCTTACAGAATAGACCGGCAGCTCGTCTGGGTGAACAAGAATTTGTAGGTGCGCAACTCATCATTAGCCAAGGCTATGTCTAGCTTCGACACATCGACGGTCGTGTGCCCACAGGAAATTATAGGTAAATGAAAATACAAAAATAACCCTCTAGCCAAACCGTTCTGTCATCGGTAGTACAACAATAAAACTCTTCAATCGGTGGTAGGTACAGCACGATCGCGATTGTTAATCTGCCTCTCGTTTTCACTCGTGAATGGCCGACAGACGAAGGTCAGTACAAAATTAAAAGTGTTCCAGTATCTGATTACAGGGGCTTATTATGATTTGAGCTAGGCGATACAAAGGCCTCCTCCTGCCCGCTGTGTTTAATATAAATAACGAAATTAAAGTGCATTGTTTGGTCAGGAGGTTTTAGGTTGGTTTTTGTATGGTATGTTTAGATGATGAATTGATAAGGTCTGGTTTATAGATGATTTATGTGTTGCATACTTATTTTCTCGGTAAACGAGGCACAAGAGTGGGACTGGCTGGTATAGGCACGAAATTCTGAAGTGGAGCTCTTTGTTTAAGACATGAGGAACGAGGAAGTTCTACCCCCATGAATATATTTTGTTCAGGTGCATGGGGCATTTCAACTGTTTCTGAGGTCGCACTAAGGCAGCACTAAGGTATGTTTGCCAATCTGTAACATAACGTGAAAATTAATAAGGCACATTGTACAGACGCCATCACATCAAGCTACTACAATCTGTCAAATTTCTTTAATAGATTTTCAACTTTACCTCTAGAGCATTAGGTTCAAGGTTGATTGGGAAAATTTGACAGTTTCGGGTAGCTTGACCTGCTGGCGTCTGTACACGGCACAGTTTTTTTGCTGTACGGCGCGCTAACCACACCGTAGAATAATCGTGTGAGCTTGTACGGCGAGCCACCGGTCGTATATACGGCAACTGCGCCGTGACGTTTTGCCACCGTGTCTATCAACAAACTTCCATAGTGATCCATACAACACTGATCGTGCCTACACACGGCGAATCAATCGTAGTATTTCACGACAAAAAGACGTGTGCAACGGGTCTAAGAGGAACTAGGAAGAGTAGTGAGAGGCCTTAGCCTTCGGGTGCGCAAAAATCATTGAATGTGTTTTAGGAATCTTCCCCAATATAAATTGTATGGTAAATCAATGCTCCACTTCCCGAAATATGTCATGACATTTTAATATACCGTTTGCCTTCGATGTAAATACTACTATTATACGAAGTTCTCGGAAAAAGGTAGGTAATTGTAATTATGTTTCGAAAAAAGTGAACCAGAATCATCACGCATCTCAGTGAACAAAAACACTGTTACTACGTACTCAGTAATGAACAAAAACATCTCTGCTGATCAATTTCACTATCTTCAAACAGTTTTTGTCACAAATCAATCACTCAATTGCAGTTTCACGCGATTATCATTTGACGTTTATATTTGAAAAAAAGATTTCGGGGCAATTTGACCGGTTCGAATGCTATTTGTTCGATCGATGTTTCGGATTTAGATTTATTTATTTTAAAAAATATGTGTCAAATCTTTTTGAAATACTTTTTCAAACTTAGAAGTAGAAGTTATTTTGATTATATTTTGTGTTTTATTTGTGCAGAATAAACAATTTTTATTTCTTTATTTTTTTTTTAGATTAGTACACCATTTTACTAATGGTCAAACGAGCAAGTCTTCGAAATTCTTTAAAATAAGATCAGTCATTAGCACCTACCCAAAGTAAATTGATATAAAAATATGTTTTTCACAGAAATTTATTATTTCAAATATGGTCATCAAAATCAAAACTTCGGATGGACTTTGAAGCTCTTTTTATTATGAAACATAATATCGATATCGATCTACATATCCGAGCACTCGATTCGAGTCGCGTCCGTTCGACAGGTGGCTCGAAAGATAAGAAAGAAAGTAGGCTGTAGTAACCATGGTAACTTACCGATTGTTTATTTAGATTGACTATATTGTAGGGCTTTTCCTTTAGCTAGACGTCACGTACCCATTGGTTTATGGTGGTCGAGATTGCTTGTTTTCGATTGGAATACTAAAGAAAGCCTCTGTTTAGTGACAAGGGTTGGGCCTACCAGTACGGTATTGATAGAACAACGGTTTAAGGCTTGAGACATCCACTCGTTTTTCGGGACATATTTAAACTCTTGTACAAAAATACCGGGCAAGTGCATGTCGGATCACGCACAATGAAGGGTTCCGTAGTTGGAATAAATTTATCCCAAGAACAAACTTAACATGATTTTATTCGGTTATTTAACCACTTATGTAGACTCAAAAGCTCCCTCACTCTCTCTTACACACACATACACACACCCCCCCCCACACACACCCTCACACACACACTCCAACACGCACGCACACACACACTCGTAGAAAAGTGATTGTATTTTTATTTTTAGTTTTTCCTCTCTGTTTCTTTATATACCTGTTTGTGCTCGTACGGTTATAATGTAAGGGAAGAGCTGAGCCTCCAACTACAGACATTTTTTATGCCTAAATGGAGACTCCTCGATATGCAGTGTATGCCAAATGAGATACATGAATAAACTTATTTTTATTTATTTTTTTTAATTTTTATTTATTTATTGTAGTTGAAAAACGTGTTCTCCAATGTACCAAATTTCAACGTAATCGGTTCAATAGATTCGGAGCAAATTGGCTGTGACAGATGGACAGACAGACAGACACACGAGTGATCCTATAAAGGCTCCGTTTTTCATTTTGAGGTACGGAACACTAAAAATAAACAACGCCTGCACCTATATCATGAATTCATGATATATGTGAAGGCGGGAAAAAAGGGCGCTTTTTTTTCTTCGTCTTAGAAATTAGTCGCTACCAATGTTGCCAGTGCAAGGATTTTCAAATGGCGGTAGTTTTAATTTATGCGACTGAATATTCACTTATTCAGTCGTAAAAGTTAAATTGTAATTCCATCTAACAATCATCTGCCTAGCCTTTTCCCAGCTGTGTTGGGGTCGGCTTCCAGTCTGACCGTATGCAGCTGAATACCAATATATTACAAAGAGCGACTGTCTATCTGACCTCCACAACCCAGTTTCTGGGTAATACGATACCCCTTGGTATGACTAGTTGTCAGAGTTTCGGTCTTCTGACGACCCGTAACGACTGTCAAAGATCCAAGAATGACAGCCGGGACCAATGGCTTTACATGCTTTCACGGAGGGGTCTTGGAAAAAAAAGAAAAGATAAAAGATTGATTGATTGATTGAAGATTGATTGATTGAGATTGTAAATATGGTCACCGTCCACGGACGATCGATCGACCCGTGCGGCGTTATTACATAGCCACAAGCCATCTAACCATCCATCTAACCATTGGTAGTAATGATTAGGACGATAATTAAAAAGTATAAAAACTTAATCTTGCAACTTATCTCAGTGACGATTGAAAATGCAACAGCAAACGCGAATTTCAATTAAGATATCCATCGCGTTTTCAACTGCACACATTGATATACGTACAATTTCGTGAACAAAGTATTCCAATTTACAATTTTTTTTGGTGATGAAACTTGCATCGAAAGCTTGCTAGACAGTGCGTCAACCAATATGAAAGTAATTTGTTTAATCACCAGACCGTGACTACTAGTAGGTACAGTCAGTACAAACTGCTAGTGATCATTGTTCAATCTCAAAATTAAATTGCTAAATGAAAAAATAATTAAATGAAAAAGTGTTTTTCACAGACATAAAAAAAATACAAAACATTATAAATTACCTCTGCCAAACTGCGAAGTGCAAAAGTAAAAAACCAGCCAAATGCGAGTCGGACTTGCACACGAAGGGTTCCGTACGACCGTACAATATTTAACCTTACAATATTACATATTAAAAAAAAAACCGTTGGGCTCCTTAAGTTCTGAGTTGAGCTGCGCGATTTACTGATAAATGCGTGCACTGACTGGACAGGTCCTCTCAATCTGTGTGGTTCTTTCTTCAAAAGACTATTTCAGACACCAATCTGCATGGTCCTCATTTGAACTGACCAAGATTATGTCTGGACTTTAAATGAGACTGTCATCTCTGAGTTTGTTTCGGCCTTTCTTCTCAGAATAGTCAGATAGAAACGCCGACCTCATCTAGTTTTTAAAAACATGATTGACGGGTAAAAGTGTTTGTATAAACCTCCCTTACAGAAATAAAATCATTCATAATTTATATATAAAAAAAAAACTAAACGTAGTGTATCTTCACTTTATCTATTAAATTCAATACAAATTATCTTTAATTAATTTATTTATGTATATATTTTTATCATCTTAAACTTCAACAATCGCAAACATAACTTTGTATCGTATTTCATAATGATACTGTTAATTACAAAGTTATTTTTTGCAGTTACAGAAAATTGCCCATATTTAAACGAAATACTTATTGAATTTGGCGTTTTTAGTATTTGTTGATTAAATACAATATACATATTACAGAAGTTTCAAATTCCTTACTTGTTTAGTTGTTGCGACAGAGCTCGTACAAAAATGGTCTAAAACTGAAAACTTTTGCGGTCCCATATTTTTTCATTTTTATAGATAAAAGGAAATAAAAATAATACTCTACTCGATGATTTCTAGACAATGAAATCCCACATGTAAGAAAAAAGATTTTCATTATCAAAAGTTTATTTTATTCCCCTTTATTATTATTATAATTATTACCCCGTTAATTTTTTAACTTTATTTTATTTTATTATTTGTTATTAAAGCGGCAATAGAATTACACAATCAGTGAAAATTTCAACTGACTACCTTTTACGATTCATGAGAAAAAGCCCACTGACTGATAGGTGGACAGACGGACGGAAAGCGGAGGCGTAGTAATAGGGTTCCTTTTAGCACCCTTCGGGTATGGAACCCTAAAAAACAAAAAAATAAAAAAAGAAAGAAAAGTAAGCAAAAGTATTTCTTAATTACATTTTTCAAAAACCATTTTAAAACAAAAATAAATAAAGAGTTATGGTATGTATTGATAATAAATTAGTAAAATTAAATTGTATTTCTATTTTTATTATTTTTAATTTAGTGGAATAAAAATAGACTAACCCTAAATATTTTAACTTTTGACCGGCCGAACCCATTGGTCGTCAGTTTTTGATCTTCGTTGATTGTTTGTTGCAAAATTAGTAGTTTAAATAATATAGGAGCTTAGAATACTAAAACGTTTATTTTTATTTTTCATTTTTCGACGTGTCGATTATCTAGTGGGGCTGCGTCTCAGCACATGCTTTGAAAGCTATTCTTATTTTTTATTAATGATTCCTTTTTAATTTAAAAGTTAGAAACAACCTTTTTCAACACAAACTCTTCTTCAACTGCAAGTTATTCTCAAAAATCAACAATATGTCTCAGACAGTGACACATCGCCTTATTACCCCATATGTCTCAGACAGTGACACATCGCCTTATTACCCCACTCCTGCAACAAACGCGACTTCATGTTTAACACACATCCTATTCTTCCTGATCATTCAACATCCATCACCCGACTTCCGTACACCAGCATCGTGACGTGTCGGTTATCTAGCGGTGCTGCGCGAGCGCACAATTTGTGAGGCTCGAGCGCGCGCCCTGATAAAGCGCCTGAATAATACATTCGCTCTCGTTTGTATGTTCGTGTTTGGATTAGAGATTCTACTGCTCTATATTAACTAAGATTTTTGAATTTTAAAGGACGACCTGAAATATAACATTCCATCGTTCCTGAAAAGTCATCCACTTTTCGTCCGTGACTGTCGCTGGCGATGGACATTTAGCTGGATTTGTAGTTTCAGGCGGCCCTTTTTTTGGGTGCTCCCCAAAGATAAATATTATCCAAAATCAAATTGATTTTAACAACATACCAAAATGGTCGAACCAACGTCACAAGAATGTTATTAAGATATGATCGCATAGGTAGTTGTTTTTATGAGCTAGGTATTCATAAATTAAAATAATGTTTTTAAGCAGTTTACAAAAAGTATTAGTGATAAATTAAAATTCATAGTATCTTTGACTAAATCTTTTGAGTTACCAACAAGGCTCAGATGGCAATAAGTACACAAGAATAATTGAGGAGCTGGCGAACAATTCCGGACTTGTCCTGTAATTGATTTTTTAGACTAGAGGTCAAAAACTAAAGTTAATTAAGTAGTATTTTAAGTAAATGAATAGTGTATCAAAATTTACGCCCGGATCTGGCTTTAGTTAAATAGAAACCATAACCGCCCTTTTTTTGGACAATTTCAATTCATCCAACTAGCCAAGGACGAGTCCGTTTCTGATTGAAAACACCGTTTTTAACATTTTTTTTTTTTTGAGGCGTTTAGAGCCATTTTCGATTGAAAATGTTTCGTTAGTAAATATAAGAGTGCACAAAGAGCGCAAATAAAACGAAAAAATGAAGTGTGCTGACTAGTCCGGATTTGTTCGCCAGCTCCTCAATTGTAAGCGCTTACATCATCACTTACGAGAAACATGCATATTCATGAGAAGCTTCGGAGAAGGCCAAGGAAGCTTTGAAAGTGTCGCCAATTAACACTAAAATGGTGATTTTTCTAGAACACTTACGTGCAAATGTAATCCATTTCCATATCTATCAGCTATTGATATCCACAGTCTACCCAAAGATGGACATTATTCACAGTACAACAAACTAGAAGTGATTTGTAAGTAATACTCTAATTGGATTCATTAAGAACACCCGAGATCACAGAACGTAACATCGGAAAATAGACTTTGACTTGATGAAGCTATGGTATATTATTGCATGGGCCTGTTTAATACACAGAGTATGTAAACTAACCATTAGCAAGTTAGTAGGGAGACCAACTTGAAATTCAATAGTAGGATGTATTAGGAATGAACCGACGCTTGTGTTTTTTCAAACCACGCTTGTCATAATGGTCCCGGAGCTACAAAAACTTGCTTTGTCAATATTAGGAAGTAATTAAGGCGCCTTTGACAGTCCTATTAAATTGTCTGATGGTCTTTGTGAGGCAATCAAACGAGTCAATTTATTTTTTATTTTTTTAATCAAAAAGTCGGATGCACAATGAAAACATTAATGGGTTGTGTTTGGAAAATTACAAATTAATCGGGTTCTATTAATTTTTTGTGTCGGTGTTTATTGCTGGCATGGTCAATATGGTCATGCTGTTTTCGTCTTCATGTAAGGTCATTTCTCACAACTATACAACCTCAGCTCAAATTCTAATTGCGCCCCCACTTCCCCGCGCCACCTCACTCTTTATCCTACCTATTTTACCTGTGGCATAATGTGTGTTCTGAACGCAAGCGACACAACTCTCCCGTTCGAAAGCCGAAGCGAGACTGAGCGGGGGTGTTGGGCGGCAGGGATCAAACTTCAAGATGCCGATAGTTTAGGTAATTTCTTTTTACGGTGAAAATAATGCTAATTAAAAAAAATAGAAAACATAAGACCTACTTTATAGATAGTTCAGTTAGTATGTAAAGTTTCATGATCTAATTTGAAGTATTTTTTGAATACCAGCGGTTTATTGTTCGGTTTAGAGCTAACTTTGGAATTTTTTCTATAGAGAAAATTTTATGGAAACGTGTTTTCGTCAAACATAGTACTTAGCATTAATTCAAAATTAATTCTGCAGTATTTTCGACAGATCGGAGGATCATGCTAAGCCATTTGAGGTAGTATAGGCTCTTAATAGGTTTTTGTTTTATGATCGTCATTTTATTCGTATACACGAACCTATAGCGTACTTCTTGTCAGTGTCACACCTACTGCAATAATAATATCGATTATTATGATGTGTAGGTTTTAGATCGATCAACCCATATAGGATTATATGGACCAGTTGTAATGTAGGTTGAAAGGAATTTCACGACCAACATACACACCTACAATTATTAAAATGTTAAACCATTAATATGCTACGGTGCCTACTTTAAATTGTAGTACAATACGGACTAGTATTATGGCTTTCCTCATTCAAAATTTTCCTGTATGATATTGCTCAATGCCAGTTTTCAGTTTCTTATGTTCTGAATTTGATTTGAGCAGAACTTGATGTCAATAATTAAATAATATAGACAAATAGTAGAGGCCCTCATGGCTAAGTAATAACAGCCGCACGGATCGATCGATCAGTTTAAGCTACGCTTGCTGCGGTCGGTCCGTGGATGAGTGACGGTCTTAAAACATACCGTGCCTCGAAAAGCCGTTGGTTCCGGCTGTTATTCGTAGATCTTCGACAGTCGTTACGGGTCGTCAGAAGTCCGAAAGTCTGACAACCAGTCTTACCAAGGGGTATCGTATTACACAGTAACTGGATTGTGGAGGTCGAATAAGCAGTCATGTAAATTACTGGTATTCAACTGCATTTTGGAAAAGGCTAGAGATGATTATGCATTAAATAACATAACAAGGGTTATATTTTGCAAACTAACTGCACAAATCTCTATATACAATAATTACCTACAACTAAATGAACGTACATTATTCTTCTACACACTAAATGAATGCTAATTGATGACGTAGTTCAACTAAACGACCACCATAAGAACAATATTGACATAACATTAGATAATGATACTTTGTACATATCCTTTGGTCATTAATCATGCTCATTAGTTCGCGTTTGCAAGCATTTGAACATGTTGCTAATAATAGATACATTATTATGAACTGTCAATGGCTCAATGAAAAATTCAGTTGTGAAGATGGTTTTACATTGCAATTTCGCTGAACCTAATTTTTTATTAACTCCTGACACGTAAAACGCACACCCGGGTGTGCGTAAGAAAAATCTCTTTATATAATATGTATATAAACGTATATCATATATATATATAGGTATATAAATATATATAAACGTAAAAACCATGATCCAATGACGACCGCTGGCTTACAATAGTTGTGAACCTATGGGATTATGACCTATATGTCTTTTTTTTTTTATATATTATATATAACTCACATAATGAACGTTCGTTAGAAATGAAGGAAAACTTTTCACACATCAACTTCACCTAAAAATGTTATGTTACTTTACTAGCCCCATGCATTAGGAGGCGAGCTTATTACGAGTACTACCGGAACAAATCCAAACTCGGGCCTGGCACTGAAACTTTAAAAAAATATAACTCAAAACACATGGTCTAGAAAAAGCACAGGCTCAGCAGTCACATAAATTGCGATCACTAGACCTGCACCCCAATTGCCTAATTGCGTAACAGCCTATCAATCGGAATCTGAATCATTTTGAAGCAAATTGCTAATCAACTGCTTCATATGTTCGAAAAATGACAACGTAAATAACGCAATTAATGTTATTGAACTGTCAAAATGAAACCGATTCTGATTGATAGTGTGTTACGCAATTGCTCTGCTGAGGAGTTTTCTATTAAGTTAGTCAGATTAACAGAAAACATAATCCACAAAATGAATAACAGTTTCTAAAGAGCATAGTTAAAATCCACAGCTACCGAGAATATCAAGTGTTGACACGAACAATTACTCAACTTATAAAGAAAATTATTTATTTATAATTTTACACTGCAATTTTTCTTATGCAACCTGCATCAAGAATCGTAAAACGTCTCGCTTTCATGGCCAACATTCATATCAGCGTCCTTTTGTATAAAACGTACGCAGAATTACACAATTGTTTAATCAAAATACCGAGAAACCACACCATCACGTCATTCATCGCACAAATAGATTCGATCACATAAATCGATATATTTTTTATATCGATAACTATTACACAATTGTTACGTGCAAAACAGTAATTACTTACGAGCAATCGCCTTCCGTGAACCGGTGGACAATGAAACCGATATTCGATCGAAACGTTTCGTTATCGTGCTATGTAGATCTCGGTCAAACTCTTTTTTTGTTACACAAACACGCAATTTGATGATTTTATTTTACGCGTCAATTTTGTTACATTATTTGTTACGGGGAAACTGTATTATTTTGTTTTGTCACGAAGAAAACGTTGCGTCTCAATTGATTTCGGTTGGTTTGCGTTGTGTAACCCCGGAATACTCAACCGACGCTTTAATTTTAAGAAGTTCTTTAAAGTTTTTCAGTCGGTAAAATACACCTTAAATTACAGTACCTGTGAGAATAACGGCGACTTAAAAATTGAGATGCGTTTGAGAATTCGGCTAAAACTTTCAAGATTAAAGAAGCGGTGGCTGATGAAACTTGTTGCAAAAGTTCGTCATAGAAAAATGAATCGGCAGCAAATTCCTATGATTATGTTGGCAGTAAAGTATATTGTAGATCTAATAAAACTACGTCTCAATTACCCGATCTGAAACCCACGCGAAATATACTGCAGTTTATATTATTTTACCGAATATACTTACTAAAAACTTTATTGTTTCACGAGAAGTAAATAAAATCCAATAATTTAATTGTTTTCTATTTCTATAATAATTAAATTAAAATTCATGCTATAGAGGAAGCAACCGCAAAATAGCTCCCTTTTAAAGATTTTAAAGCCTACACTAGCAAACAGAAAATTGACCACTAATTGATTTCTTTGAAATGTATTAATAATTACTTTGAAAAGTTTCCGCTAAAAGCTTAAAATTTTCCTTGTCTGCGGTATAAAATTAGTCCTACAATATTTTTAAGGACGAAGAATGGTGGACAATCTCTATAATATTTCGATTAAAAGAACTAATTAAGTTAATCATAAATGAACATGTCTGTGGACAAAAAAGTGTTGGTAAAATGTGTTGTTTTATTTTTTACTTGCCACTGTTGAAAGTTAATACATTCATCAAATTGTGTTTCATGCTGATAAATATGATATTTCCGGAGTAGAGATAAGCTAAAACAAAAGAAATCGATACTCTGTCGTCTACGGAATGAATTGTGTTTTCTTTGTGTCTCGGACTAGGGTTGTCAAAGACTTTGATTTTAAATTATTTTTATTTCATATAATAAAAGGTTATTGAATTCAGTTTTAAATTTTCAACAGCTAAAGTGAAGATATAAGTTTTTCAAATATCTTTATTTCTTTTTGTCTTTTAATGTTTTAATTATGTTTGTAGGTTTTTTTTTTTTTGGTATTCAGCTTTATAAGTTTTTATACACGTTCTTAAAATTAATAACAACATTTAATAGCGGCCCTGAGTGACGACCTAGCGTGAGTCATTTCTACCACTTGCATAACTCATTACTGTGCTTTCCGCTTGCAGTTACAATAAGCCGGTCATAATAATTTACAGTACAATAAAGATCTAACAATAAGGCGACCATTTTATATCAATTAGAATTCTTGAGAAACTCGATTAAAGTAAGAACAAAAGCAGTGAATCTAATGAACATGAAAGAGTGTTTTCCATCAATTTTATGTACCAAGCTTTCTTTTAAACAGTCGTTTACCATAAGCCTTATTTGAAATGAAAACACATATTATATAAAACTAAATATTTAACATTTTATTTCTACAGATTGTTATGATTTTTTGACATTCCTAGCCATAAACCCTTGCTTAGTACACTCGCATTCAAAATCAGTAGTGGTAGGCATGAATGATCGCCCGTGTATAGTATCAGAGGTACTATCGGTTGCACAAGTCATAAGTAATAGTAATTACAACAGATGGCCATTGTTCGCGGTGACCGATCGGCCTCAGCGTCGTTACGACCTTCGGGCGTCGTAGGCGCACGATTTTTGACCATTACTCTGTATTAATTGGAGGAGTTGATACCTACCTCTCTTTATTAAGAATTTTTGAATTTTAATTAAATTTTTGGAATGCCTTTATTTGTGGAATGCATGACTTAAAAACGTCTATCAGAATAGGTTACCTACTGGGATTTATTTGCAAAGTTTTTTTTTCCTCACAAAGTGTTGGAATGCTAAGAGGGATGTGTGGTACCTATTACGCGAATGGATAGAATAAGAAATGAGTATCTGCAAAAGAGGAAGTTTGAAAGTGGCACCGGTGACTGAAAAGTTGTGCAGAAAACGGTTCCATCATGGTATGGGCATGTGATGCGGAAGATTGAGGAAAATGTCGTCAGGAAAGTTTTGAATATGAACGTGGATGGCTGTACGAGTAGAGGAAGACTAAAAAAACGATGAATAGACTGTGTGAAGATGAAAAGGCTAGAAAGGGGTTGACTACCGAGAATTAGACTAATAGAGAAGCATGGAAAAAAGGGACATGTTGCGCTGACCCCAAATAGATTAGTATAAGGACAGGAGAATGATGGTGATGAAAGTATTGGTAGGTTTGTAACTAAGGATCTTAAATACATATTTATTTAATTGAAAAATAAAAAAATAATTTAAAAAGTCATAAATAAAATGTATATCTAGGATATTTTTATCACAATAATAAATATTGTAGCATATCAATGTACTATACCAATTATTAGTCGACTAAATCTAGAAATTAATTATCTGTGGGATTTGCTAATTAGCCTGTGGCATTACTACCTTCACCTCCCTATAGATCATGCTAGAAACCCAAAGGCTATAAATAGGACTGGACGAGAAGACTCCGCCCCTTTATTCTACGACAGTCACTGAAGCCTGTATAGTTCCCCGAAATTGGGGTTCACCGCTTCGGTTACCTACATCACCGCTACTTCGAATAGATCGCTGATCACTACACCGACTAGCTACCGTCCTGAACCCTCATCTCCACCTTACTGACTGCACCGGCGGCCGCTGAGCTTCGCACCAGCAACTACGGCCACATTACTGGCCCCACTACTCCAGCAGCCTACACGCCAGACGCGGCCCTCTACCCGGCGACTACGGCTGACAGCCAGACCTAAGGCTGACCACGCCGAGCCACCGTAGCGCCAGCCAGACGGTCCACCCAGGGCAGTAAACTTCCACTATCACTTCGAGCGAATAAACCTTAGACACAATCAACTCACGACCCCCAACAGTAACTTTGTGGCATAACCTAAAATAAATTCTTTTTAAGTGACCATTTAGTCTCAATGCTCTACCCCAGAATCCATTACGCCACAATATTACATTTTAAATACTACTAAAAGTTAACATACGCGGTATCAGCAACTCTATACAAACCAGCGCGCGCGCACGCCACGATTGGTCCACTTGATATTGACACTCATTAGTCTATTTATTACGCTGTAGATTGGTTATCTTAAACAATATTGCCTCTGTTAATAACGCGATGTGGTTACATGTACAAAATAATGCAATGCCATCAGTAAAGGTGATATGTCGAGTTTGTTCCGGCATTCTTAAAGCCACTAGACAAAATAGTCCCACTATTTTACGGCTCGCCACTGTAACGAGCCAATAGAATTGCACCTGTACTTCTAGCTGTAGCCACGAACAAGTGACGACATTCCATTAGTGCTTTTGTACATTTGAGTGAATACTTAAAAAGCGTTGTATAAACTCTTCGTATGGAGGTTCTGTTTTTGTTAAAATTTAATAATTAATACTGAAATTGACCAAGACTAGGTAGAGAAGATAATGAAAACTAAAAATATAAAATTACAGATCTTTGCAAGGGTTTTATTTTAAACCCTATAATTAATATCATAAATTACACACCTATATTCCTCATTATGTGGTAGGCGATGTAAATGTAAATATTATAAAATAATATTTCAGTTGGGTCATTCCGCCAGCTATATGCCTAACTCCCATGTAGGTAATAGATACTAATAAGGGGCGATTCCATTAATAAATAATTCAATTTCTCGATTACAAGACATCCTGTATCCTTATCATCAAACGAGATCGTAACCTCGTCTTCCTTCAGTAGGTAAGCAGTGCTGTACCTGTATTACCTAAAACGTTGTTTTATAATTAACTTAGCATTTTATTTAGCAAAGATCCGTATCAGTAGATTCCAATCAACATCGGAATTCTTAATGAAGTTCTATTTCCAAATATTCACATCGAGTTATAACTCTCACAGATGTCAATTAGCTATCGAAGTATTTAGAATATTTTTGCAATTTAAGGGCATTCCGGAGATAATGAGGAATGCAATTTTTTTTTTTTATTTGAGATGGGTTTGCTCTTGACTTTAATCTAGGTCACAGGTGACAGAGACAATGTCTATGAGTGAGCTTAACTAGAAGAAGCCTGTTCACTCTAACTTTGAAGAGATTCGGGTTGTATGCGTTCGGGAAAACAGACGCAGGTAGTGAGTTCCACTCTTTTGCCGTGCGCATTATGAAGGAATTTTGGAAGCGCTTATTGTGAATTGGTGGAATGGCAACTAGGTATATCAAATACGGTGGCGACCTATGTATGTAGGTAACGATTTATGATAGCTTTATATAAATTAAGACTTATGAATTAATCGCTCACTTTATGAAGATTTTGATTAATGTCGCTCAAGGCAGTGCTAACTAAATCACAATTTTATTTAATTCTACTAATAAAAAATCAGCAACTCAATATTAGTCAAAATTAGGTAAACAATAAAACTATTTACACACTCACACTCTCAATTCGTTTCCAAGAACAATAAATAACATCACAGGTGATAATAATAATAATAATAATAATAATAATAATTTATTTCAACCAAGCAAAGAATATCTTAATTTCTAGGTTACAAACACTTTTAGATACAGCTTAACAATAAATACAATTCAGTGAACATCTGTGTCTGAGCTAGATAACTTAATATCTGTATTACAGACAGCAGCGCTCTTCCCTTACAGATTATACATTTAACTGTATACAAGACATAACTAATCTAGAGTATTAAAGTAATAATAATTTAGAGTTGTAGAGTGTAGGAAAGCCTCCTTGTGTGTCGTATGCTAGTGTGTGTATGTGTGAAGGAGGTTGAGTATACGATTAACGAGGTACATTTAGTAATTGTTCAGTTTCGTTATAGTTCAATTTATGAATATATTCAAATAGTTTCCTTTTGCACTCTCTAATAGTTAATCTTATCTTATAATACTTTATATTAATATTACATAACAACACGCTTTGTTTTCCCGGAGGGTTGGGAAGACGTGTAAGTACCTATAGTACACCCACACTTCGCCAGTTATGTTTTAGTCCTATGTAATAGGGGTCGACCCTATTGCCAAAACCAGACTCGGGGCTGCTACTCGAATAGAAAAACCCAATAACACTTTGCCTGAGCCGGGAATCGAACCTAAGACCTCATGCTCAGCAGTAGTGCTTGCAACCACTAGACCAACCAGGCAGTCAACTTTATAATATGAGTTAAGAATAAAATCAATATAGGTACACACACATAGGTGCAAATTAATGTTTGTCGTAAATATTTGATATATACATATTATTTACCTACCTGCGCATGAGTTATTATCGAAGCCGTCAAGCTGTCACATTAATAACAAACTGTGCTCTATAGTCCATCTATTTTGCACGAATTATTGATATCATCATCAACTGCCTAGCCTTTTCTCAACTATCTGACCTCCACAACCCAGTAACTGGGTAATACGATACCCCTTGGTAAGACTGGTTGTCAGACTTTCGGGCTTCTGACGAACCGTAACGACTGTCAAAGATCCACGAACGACAGCCGGGACCAACGGCTTAACGTGCTTTCCGAGCCTCGGAGGCGTTGTGGTATTTAAAGATGGTCACCCATCCACGGACCAACCGCGGCAAGCGTAGCTTACCCTGATCGGTCGCCCCGTGCGGGTGTTATTAATACCTACATAATAATATGCGAGTAGCATTTGCAGTGTTTAAAGCTCCGGTTTTCATACATTAAAAATCCAGAACGATAATTTCCAGCTTTATCATCATCAGCCATAAAAACGTCCCTTGCTTTACAAAAACAGGCTAAGTATGTGTCGGAATACGCACAATGAGGGGTTCCGTAGTTGGGATGAATTTATCCCAAGAACAAACTTAACATTTTAGTTGAAAAACGTGATCAATTGATCACCCATGCATTCCAATTGCAAATGTAAGTTTATACGCACAATATTGAGAGATTTAACATGTCATTTTAAGACCATAGACTTAATATAAGTTTTTCTATAATCTTTATGTATAGAACTATTTTCTATAATTTTTTCAAAATTTTAGGCTCAGTAGTTTCGGAGATAAGGGGGGAAAGGTCAATTTTCGTCTATTTTTTTAAATAACTTTAAAACGGTTTATTTTAAAATTAAAAAAATATGTATACATTTGAGACCCTTACAGTAAGCACTTTGATATGTCACAGGGTTCCGTTTTTTTTCTTATTTGCCCCCAAACTTGACCCCCATATTCAAAATTCATTTGTTTACTGTACACGTCCGTATTTGGATCACAGAAATTCATATGTGTGCCAAATTTCAACTTAATTGGTCCATTAGATTCGGCGCAAATTGGCTGTGACAGACGGACAGACAGACATACGAGTGAAGGGTTCCATTTTTTCCTTTTGAGGTACGGAACACTAAAAATTGTCTTCATAAAACGAAACGGGTGACCATTTTTTTTAGGTGGGAAATCATCAAATAACTTCTCCCGCTATGGGCTGAGCTCGAACGTGTCCAACTTTTACTGAACAAAACCCATCCGTGTTCCTTCAGTTGCCTGTGCCAGGGCCACGGTAACTCTTTCAACCAACCCGTGACCCTGGCAGACCTACAATCCTGGCAGGGAACGGATGACCAGCAATGCAAACATACCTAAAACCGGTTCTTGTTTTTGACACCATCATTAATTATATCCATTCCTTGGAAAATCTTCTTGACAATAAAACGAATCGCTACTGTAGAACTGTCAAAATTGGTTGCAATACAATTGTATTGATATACTTATGTGTCGCAGCCAATAGCTTAATTAGCCTTTCATTGTAGCCTTTTTACTGATCGGGGACGTTCAAGTAGCCGCTTGAATGTTTCATTATAGGTAAGGTTGGAACTGTGACCAACAACGCGCGTGCCGAGCGAGCCCCCTATATCGTACCAGGAGAGCTGTATTGATAAAAATCTATGAAACATAAACATGTATAATTAAATAATAACCGCTCTAAATAAATAGGAATGACTCAACTGCAGGTTTAGGCCAGTAATCAGTTGTTACTTACTTATTTAACGTATCGATCGTAACAATTACGATTTATAAACATGGCCGATAATCACCTGATTGGTTATTGCTGAAGACCTTGAGTTCCTTCTGGGGTTATATTTTACCAGCTTTTGCTTAGGCAAAACCTAGTAAAGTGATGAGCTCGTGTCCGTTTCAATCACGACGAGAATGTGTGTTAAAGCAACTGCATCGTATAAACATGTGCTTTATATGGGTGTTTCTCTTTTTTCGTGCATATTACAAGTCCAGTAAGAAAAAAAATGTTTATTCAATAAACTTCTAAATTTTTTCCATAGAAAACTAAATGTAATAGAGTTATGCTTGCATGCATGTAAGATTGACTGTATAAATTAACGTAATTAGTTAAATATAAATTAAAAACTTTACTTATTCTCATTTCCGTCGTTGTCCATTTACTACTATCCTTAATACATTTGTATTTTATCCGAATAAAACGAAGTAAATAGAAAAATTATAACTATATAAATGTAGTATATTAATAAACGCAACGTTTACGTCTAAATTAAATAATGGTATCTTTTAAATATACTGAAATTATATCTGGTAAATAATTTTTTCAATTTTTTTCTGATTACCTTCGTTATGAGAAGAAATGTATATTGTAGTTTGCGCTAGACCTTAAATGCTACTCTGCTGCCATGTTTAGCTCCGCGCACGTCTCAGTCTGGCAGCAAACGTCGTAGCGGATGCATGCTTGCTCGTGGAAAATAAATATTTTCGTGTTAAGTGTCGCGGGAGGTGATTATTCTGGATTCGTTCTCTTTCCTATCGTCCGTATTAGAAAGTGAGTATATATGATTTCATTTATTACGTAGCTTTTTATCAATTTTAATGATTACCTTCGAAGTTTAGTACATGTATTAGATTTGTAATTGTGATATTTTTGAAGAAAAACTGGACAAAGTATTCAAACCTCATTATCTTCTTCCTCATTCCGTTCGATTACCCTCGTTTCTTTATTTTAGAAATGATTATAATTTCATCGATACTAATTAAAAGAAAGTAGAAACTACTAAATGTTCAAAGATTAATTATATACTAATGATATTTGCAAAAAAAACCCAAATAATTCATCTATGAATTTGAAATTTGGAATCGTTGAGAATTTGCACGAAATATGCGAAACACCCTTATCATTCCTGCCATAGAGGAATAAGTAAATGAAGTTCCAGTTCTTAAATAGATACTATTTCCGCAGAAACTGGGCAATACTTTTTTTTCTGGGTGGGAAACCATCAAATAACTTCTCCCGCTCTGGGTGGAGCGGGTGAGCGTGTCAGATTTTACTGGCTAAAACCCACCCGTGTTCTTTCAGTAGCCTGTGCCAGTGCCACGGTGACTCTTACAAACAACACGCCATCCAGGCAGGCATCGGCCCTAGTGGCCAAATCAGTTAGTGCTGACATCTCTTTGAGGCGAGCGTGGAACACAACGCGCCGTCGACCCAGGCCTGGTCCATACCGGACGGCAAGCCACCCTTTGGTCGGCGTCCGCAAGCCCGCGCCTACAGTGGCTGGGAATCGGCTCTCAATTTGCCCAGGGCGTCTCCTGCGGTGACTAGGGGCCTAAGGGCGCAAAGATTGCCTCTCCCACATGCGTTACGCCTCCTCCTTTGCGAGCATTACTGGTTCGCAAAAGGAGGTGACGGCTTCTCAAGAACTCTAGTTCCGTATCATGACTTGGACCAGGGCCAGGCGCGAGAGATCGCCGCCGCCGATCAATCCTCCGGGCAATCCACACAATGGTAAGACCTGGGCGTTTCCTCCCGCCTTATCCGGAACAGGAACTTCCGGAAGCAACCGTGTCAGGTGAGGATCTGCGTCAGGTGGAGGGTGAGGACGCCGTGGTGCCTCTCTAACCACTCCTCACAAGAGGGGACTTATCGCCGCAATTGTGGCGTGCCCAAACTGCTTGAATTGGGCGCGAAGATGTGAGCGTAGAATCTGTGAGTTTATTTGGGAAAAAGCATTTTCTACTTGGCGTTCAGCGGACTACAAGTTGCAGGCCGTGTGCCTGCAACTTGAAGTCCGTTTTCAGGTTTACTCCCTAAGCACAAAGTCCGTAGATACGGTTGAAATTACGAGCGGTACCTGACCCGTATCATTTATGGACAAAATATTAGTTTGGGGCCCGCACTAAGAATGTATGACAACACGATTTGACAGTTATCCATAGTCCCGATGTGTTTTTACCAGTCCGAAAAAGTTAATTAATCGAGAGTAGGGTTCACTCCGAAGTTTCGAACTACTTTCGGTCGGGCCGTATCTTCATTGACCGACTTAGAGAGTCAGCCCCCTGAATTGTAGGAGTCGAGGCGATTTGTGTATGTTTCCGTTGTCTCTCCGTTTACTCGCCACTCTGTGTCACATACCATATACGCCATCTTTATTATTACAAATCGGTTTGCGGAAGCTCTAACTGATGCTAGGGTATCATACATGTTTATGTGATGTAAAACACGTCCAATAGCAAATTAATATGGAAATTATAGAGATCATGGATTCTAGTTTATTTGCATTATGTATGAAGTCGTCACATTACAGGAACTTCTAAGCAAGATGATTGTCGGCTAATGTTTATTTACGTGTCTGATTACAATACTGAACTGGGGAAAATAATCTGTTTAGTTACGTATGGTATAAGTTCGCGTCACGTAAGGCCCTCACTGTCGCATTTTGTCATCCCTCTCGCTCACACAGGACCAAATTTTCAAGACTGTTAAATGAAAAGATACTTATTGAAAAATGTAACCAATTGGCGAACTAGTAAATAACATTAATTAAATAGGTAATTATTAAAAACACATTTCAAGTGTGTTACCTAATGAACTCAGCTCAAAAAGTACTATGATCTATTTTTGAGATGAGTTAAATAAATGTCACAATAAAAATGTGGTTTTAATAATATAACCAGGCTTTCCGATGCGCATGAGATGGTCCGCTGCTGTTATTGACTACTGCGCAGCCGTTTGTAGCCTCCCCCTCGGGGGGTTCCCGCATTGTCGAGGCGAGGGGGCTCAGTAGCCGTGGCTTGGTCACCCACGGTGAAGCGAAGAGGAACCCGAGGAGGGGCCGCTCGTCAGGGCTTTTTCCAGGAAGTCGACGACGTAGCGGCCAACAGGTAGGTTGCGGTGCCGCTTGGGCGACATCGCAACTGAGGCGGGCCGCGATGTCGTATGGGAAGCATCGCGGCTGAGGGTTGGAGGCCGCGGCGGGAGAGGAGTGCCGGTATTGCGGTGCGCCGCTCTCCCTACCTTCCGCGGCCTTGACGGAGTCGCCACCGTCTGATGGCGGACGCGGTGGGGCCGCAGGGGAGGAGGAGTGTCGGTATTTCGTTGGCCGCTCTCCCTATCCTCTGCGGCCGAAAAGTGGTAGGCGGCCGGGCCACTGACCTGACCGGTCGCAGGGGGACCAAGGGTGACTAGACACGGGGTCGTCTGGCGCCCATGTGCTGGTTTGGTCCATGGGGTGGTCACGGTGCACAATGTGTTCTTGTGCGCCGGTGATGGGGGTGCTCCCCAGAGCCGCGGCGGGTTCGCGGTGAGTGCTAACGCGTGCCCGTGTTCCCGCCACAAGCGGCAGAGGAGGACACCGTGGAGTTTTAGTGGGTTGGAGTCCCACATAACTGCACTATCTCCCCGTGGTAGTGCAGTATGCATGAGCATTTCTCCACGAAAAAAAAAAAAAAAGCCGTTTGTAGCCTACTTCAGAGCGGCCAACTTACATGACGCGAACTATATTAAAATTTACTTATCGTGATCTTATGGAGTATACAGGGTAGCGGGGACGTCGACGCTCAACCTGTTACCATGGATTCATGGTTTGGTGTTTATTGTATGTCCCCAACTATTTAAAATACATTACCAAGTGAATGGAAAGACTGAACAACAGTGCTGTTTAAGAGGAAACACGGTAATTTTTTAATGGATAAAACGTACTGCAGCGTGACTGAGATTTTATCAGAGATAGCATGCCGAATGGTGAAGTATAGCTGTGCTTTAATGTATCACTTATGCCAGCTATTATTTATAACCCACATTGGCTAAATAAATGATAATAAATTCTATTCTATTCAGTTATGTACTACATTCTGGACCACTGGTTATTAAAACCAAGCAACTGTTTTCTACCTACGCGTCCAAAATGTGTGGAACAGCATTTTTTTTTATTACTGACGAAAAATTTCAACGCGGTACGCGGTGGGGTCCAGAATTATGTACCGAATCCATGGTAACAGGTTGTGCGTCGAAGTCCCTGCCATACTTTATCCATGCGTCATTAAACTGTATAAAAACGATAAGTACAGGCTGTTCCTAAATTAACCCCCTAAATTAGTTGGCTTAGGCAAAGTGAGGTTCTATCAGCGATAAACTCATCATTTGCCTAGTCTTTTCCCAACTATGTTGGGGTCGACTTCCAGTCTAACCGCATGCAGATGAAAACCAGTATTTAAAAGGAGCGACTGCCAATCTGACCTCCACAACTCAGTTACTGGGTAGCACAATACCCCTTGGTAAGACTGGTTGTCAGAATTACGGGCTTCTGACGACCCGTAACGACGGTCAAAGATCCAAGAATGACACTTGATTAATTATTAATCGAGCAACATTTTTGTACATCAATATCTGTAAGGCGATAACGATGATAGAAAGCAAACAATGTTTTGGATTGATAGCTGCCGAAAAGTTGATGTCAATCCCGTTAAAAGTTGTTGTAGAAATATGAAATGTTTTGAAATCGATTGCGTCTTGTCTTGCCTCAGGCTGTTAAAACATTCTTTCTCCATATTAACCCTTCGTATGCCAAACATAGAACTACACGCGACACAAGACACAATGGCTTTTTTAATTGTTTCCGTAATTACCGGCCATACGAGTGGTTAGGCTAATATTACGATTAGCGATAGGATCCGCTTCCCCGTTTCAAGATGACTTCACTTAAGTTTAACACCCGTATTTATAAACAAGCAATTACTTGCTGCTAGGCAATTTCTTAGTGAGCTTTAGGATACTCGTAGAATTCTTCATTATAAAATCTTATTCTGTAGTCGAGTAATGTACATTACTTACTTGACTAAATGCTTGAGTAAGAATCTACGTTCCATTGCAAAATCAAACGCAAAATGGTCTAGTTCTCAATTCTTGAGTAAAGAAAATGGTGACTATTACTTGGCTAAGAATTCTAACCTTTGACAGCTGTAACTTCAAGCAAATACTAAACTATAGAATAATAAAACAACCGGCCAAGTGCGTGTCGGACTACGCACAATGAAGGGTTCCGTAGTTGGGATAAATCCTAAGAACAAACTTAACATTGTAGTTGAAAAACATGTTCTCCCATACATTCTAACTGCAAATGTAAGTTTGTATACACAATATTGAGAGATTTGCCATGTTGTTTTAAGACCATAGACTTCTTATAGGTTTTCCTGTAATCTATAGGTATTGATTGAACTATTTTCTGTATTTTTTTCAAAATTGTATGCTCAGTTCTTTCGGAGATAAAGGGGGGAACGGTTAATTTTTTTAAATAACTTTAAAATGATTTACTTTAAAATTATAAAAAAATAAATATTTTGAGACCCTCACAGTAAGCCCTTTCATTTAATAATGTCACACAGTAGTTTGCAAAACTTTTTTTTAAATTTTCTTACTTGCCCCCAAAATTGACCCCCAATTTATTTATTTACGTTACACGTCCGTGTTTGGGTCACAGAAATACATACGTGTACCGAATTTCAACTTAATCGGTCCATTAGATTCGGAGCAAACTGGCTGTGACAGACGGACAGACAGACAGACACACGAGTGATCCTATAAGGGTTCCGTTTTTTCCTTTTGAGGTACGGACCCTAAAAATCGTTACTTGAGTACTTTAGTTACTTGAGTTAGTTGACTTTTACTGAAGTAATCACTTTTACTTGTTTATAAATACGGGTGTAAGAACACGTACAGTCAATGACAAAACTCGATTGCCAATTTCGTTTTTAGAGTTCCGAAAACGGAACCCTTATAGGATCACTCGTGTGTCTGTCTGTCTATCTGTCCGTCTGTCACAGCCAATTTGCTCCGAATCTAATGGACCGATTAAGTTGAAATTTGGTACACCTATGAATTTCTGCGACCCAGACACGGACATGTAACGTAAATATTATAAATGAATTTTGAATATCAATTATGGGGGGCCACCCCCATAATTGATTAAAGAAAATTTAAAAAAAAAAAGCAAAGTGTACCGTGTGACATGTCAAATGAAAGGGCTTACTGTGAGGGTCTTAGATATATATATTTTTTTTATAATTTTAATATAAATTATTATAAGTTATTTAAGAAAATAGACGAAAACCTACCATTTTGAAAAAAAAATATTGAAAATAAGCTATTAACCTATAGATTACAGGAAAACTTATAAGAAGTCTATAGTCTTAAAATAACATGGTAAACCTCTCAATATTGTGCGTACAAACTTACATTTGCAGTTGGAATGTATGGGAGAACATGTTTTTCAACTACAATGTTAAGTTTGTACTTGGGATAAATTCATCCCAACTACGGAACCCTTCATTGTGCATGGTCTGACACGCACTTTGCCGGTTTTTTTTTAATCTTTATTATTGAGCTAAATATTTAATTCAAATCATAGCAGAAGTCAAATTACGAGGCTTTTACCTGCTTTGCATTTGTGTGTATTTTATGTTTTATTTTTTGTAATGTGCGTTTTGTTTGTGCAGAATAAAAAATTTTTCTTTCTTTCTTTCTTAAATTAAAAGAATATTAACTCTTAGCTGTTGTATGCATCAGTTCATTTTGCGTCAATTTAGATGATAATATGTAATAGTTGCTCAGTGTTACCGTATTATTTGCAAGCGATATAGATTCTATTTTGCCAGTCTAATATTTGACATAATATATTTTGGCAGGCTCTCGAATTCTTGTGGAATCCTTCATATTAGTAAAAAATATTCGCAGTAATCATTGATAGGCCTACCCAAGGCAAATCTTGGTGATAGGATTCAATTACAAGATTTTTAAATTAAATGTGTTTTGGCCGTTTTTTAGGCTTCTGTACCTCAAAAGAAAAAAAACGAAACCCGTATAGGATCACTTTGTTGTCCGTCTGTCTGTCAGTCTGTCAAGACCTTTTTTGTCAGAAAGGCGTGAAGGTATAGTTGAAATTAATAGCAAATACGTAGGCCCCTTGGAGACGTTGGACTTGGGGACGTGGGTCCCTTGGAGACCTAAAAAATCAAGCTTCTAATGTTCAGGGCCTCAAGTCTGCTATTACAATAGTGTCAGAAAGGTCTGTCATTGATTTCATAATTGTTGATTTTGACAAGTTTTGTAATCTACTAATATAATGGCGTCATTATGGCTTTCCGTCATTATGGTCAACTACTGACACTCCATTGAAAGAAATGGCTTAAAATGGTAATCTCTTACATAATGTTAAAAACAATGTTACTAACCATATATGAGTTGGCTCGAAATAAAGTTTATTCTATTCTATTCTATAATGACAAATGAAAGACTGACGTATGCGGAAATCTGCTAAAATTTTGACAGTTTCTTTGATCAGTACCACTATTCTATTACGAGACCACTGACCTACCAATGATCGAACTTTTAGCAAAATGACAATGGGATCGTGTTGGAATGACGAATTAATAAAAAATAGCAGACTTGGGGCCCAGTTCCTGTAAACAAAAACTTACTAATAAAAAACTTACTAAAAAACTTATTAATAGTAGCATTATTTATTGCCAAACTCGGGAAATAAATAGATTCGTAAGCAATTTTACCTGTGATAGCTACTTCCATATGGGGGGTCTAAAGCTAATAATAGTTCTTTGCTTCATTATTGGTAAAGATACAAGAGTCTTCATTTTAACCAATAACTGTCCGTAATTTATAGGAATCGGCCATAAGTCAACGCAATAAAAATACGGCGACATATTGTGGTACTCACAATAATTACCTACCGACTTGTCGTTGACCCAAAATCATGAAATTTGGCAAGAAGCAAGGTCTCACAGCACAAGTAAAGGAAAAGTCAGAAAAAAGTTAAATTTAAATTTCTCTACATTAAAAAAAAATGGGATTACAAACTTAAATTTGCAGTTGGAGAATTGATCTTGACGTATATCAATGTATGGGAGAACGTGTTTTTCAACTACAATGTTAAGTTTCTTTTTAGGATGAACAACTTTTCAACTATTCAGTTTGCGTGGTCCGCAACGCACTTGGCCAGTTTTTTTTGCTTGATTCAAAACAAAGCTGAAATTTTCTCAATAAAATTAATTTTCGATATAATTAGAGGTCTAGCAATACTTACGACATTTATTAAGCATTGAGTATAGTATTTTACAAAGGTAATTCAAAACAATTAAACCACTTTTCACCTCATCAGCTTATAATTGATTAAAATTCATTGGATTAACAAAACTGCGTCATTTAACCATACATGTTGGTTGAAATTTTAACCAAAGTGTGTAAATAACAACAATAATGAGT